>OX244011.1:13885959-15177946 GCA_945859715.1 Apamea sordens
GGGCTTTGAAGGTCCGTGGCATAACTACGGTTCGCCATCTTGTTTTTTTTTTCATAATGACAAATCTTAGGTTGTTAATTGGTGAAATTCGTCCTTAAAGTTAAGTTTACTTTGATAATCAAGAAGAGTGGTTTTGGAAGGCGGTTTTTATAAAGTGTTTTGTTGTTTCACAGAAACTGAACAATGCAGCCATATCGTTTGGTGACCAGTCTGTCAAACTGCTTAGAGTGGTCAGCTGTAAGGTTGACCCGGCTTTGGAGGCACAGGTATGTGTGATACTGATATGCATCTAATTTTCTAACTGACCTAAGTATGTTTGACACTTCCAAAAAGGATTAATATAAAATTGCAACGTTTTTGTTGCCTGTTATCCCAGTGGAAGAGAAAAGGAGACAGAGCTACACCTGACCTTTTCTATTTCTTTTTGCTTTGTACGCATTTCATTATTTTAAAAAAGCACAGCAAGCAATGTGTGTGATGTGCACATACGTCAAACTTATGCTGGAAATCCTACTTCTTACTAATATTATAAACGTGAAACTTTGTATGGATGGATGGATGTTTGTTACTCTTTCACGCAAAAACTACTGAACGGACTTTTTTTTTATTTTTTTTATTGCCAATGGGCTCACTCTTGACCTCAATCCAGCCCAGAGGCAGGGATGAAATATGGCATACAGATGGTTTATGACCAGGATTATCATATAGGATACTTTTTATCACGATATTCCCACGGGATCGAAACTTATGCGGGTGAATCTGCGGGGCGCAGCTAGTAATGTTAATAACTAAAGTATTACATGACAATAACGCATTTAGCTAATAAAAATTAAAAAAAATGACCCAGGTTAAGTAAAGTCACGTATCTGCACCAGCAGTGCGATTCTGTAACCATATCACCGTGAAAACTTAGGTGAAGTGAGCGTGGAGTGAGCTGTCATTCCAAATAATGCTAGGGATTGACACTACTGACAACTCACATCAAGCTCACTTCACTTGAGTTTTCACGGTGAGATTTTTACAGAATCGACCGGCAGTATACGTCACGACGTACGCTACCTTTTTTCACACTGAAACTGTTAATTTTGACACTTCATTAAGCGGCTTTCTATTAACTAGGTGATATCCCGAGCGAAGGCCATCGGAGACACGGCGTCCCGCCTGGCGCTGGAGGCGGGCGGCGTGGCCGGCAGCGTCGGCCCGGCCAGCCCCGGCGCGCCGCCCGACGCGCGTGTGGAACAAATCTGTACTGCTGGCGCCAGCTGTGTAGATGCAGCTGGGAAGCTGGTGTATACTGCCAAGGTATGGTGTACATAGCGTGCTAATGAACAAACGACTCGAAGATGCCGGTGGTAATCCACCAAAAGCATTTGGGGCAAAGAAAGAAACTGCACAAAGTCTTTTCAAATCAAAGTTGCCTGGAAGAGATCATTGTAATATTGCATATTTTGTAGCGTATTTTTACGAGAACTTACGTAAATAAATATTAATAAAGGCCTGCTGTTGATGTCGCCTGTTGAAAAACTACATCTTCAATCGACTACTAAAATACATTAATTTCTCCACAGCTCATCGCCCCAACCATCCACCACGCTACCTGCCAGGATACTCTCGTATCCTCAGCAGATAACTTATCCTCATCTCTCACCAAGTTCTCCAAGACCTGGGCCCCTCTGGCTTCTTCCCAGCAGCCCTCCGTCCACAAACTGACTCAGGAAGCTGGTCATCTTGAAGACCTTGTGGAAAGGTTGAGGAAGGATGTCAAGGCAGGGAAACTTGGAAAGACGAAGACGATGGAACAGGTCGTGAACCTGGATTCTCCGTTGAGGAAGATGACGATGCAGATCATTGAGACGGCTAAGGTTGGTTCTTATTTTAATAAAAATTTGCTCATGTGACTAATATGCTTGTATTTCTTTTAATGTATTTTGTAACTAATAACAAATGTATTTGTGCTTTATGTCAAATTCTGAAACACGACTGCATTTGTACGGCGCAGGCGGTGTTGCTTCTGCGCAGCTACAGCTTTGATTCCATATGGTAAGTATTTTTAGTCTCTGATCCCCTGTAGACGCGGAGTGAAGTTACAACCAGTATTAACTTCATATACAGGGTGGCAGGAACAAAGACGCGCAAACTGTTACCATGAATTCAGCACATGCTTCTAGACCCCTTAGCGTAATACGATATCGAAGGATATCAAAAAATAAAACGAAGAGTTTTCATAGAAAAGTACAATACGTACGCGGTCAATATGTATGGAGCAGCATTTTTTTTTATAACCGGCGAAAATTTTCATTCCAGAATCATGTACAGTCACGAGCACTAATATGTCAACACTTAAAATAGCGATTTTTGTGACTAAAACATTTATGAAATATGAAACTAGGTACTATTCGAAATTACTATGTTCAGTCACGAGCACCAATATGTCAACACTTGGCAACTTTCAATTGCGATTTTTTCGAGGAATAACGAATGCAACGTTGAAATACGACACATTACTTATACTATGGGTTCGAAAATGCTATGTTCGTAACAACATAAAATTTCATTTAAAAATAAAGGAGTAAATCGCTTTTGAATAAAGCCGAGTGTATACATACTTTTGCTCGTGACTGTTCGTAGCAATACAAAATTTCATCAAAAAATAAAGGAGAAACCCGCTTTTGAATAAAGCCAAGTGTATAATACTTATGCTCGTGACTGTACTGAATCCATGGTAACAGGTTGCGCGTCTGTTCCTGCCACCGATGTATATCTGAGGGGCAATTTTCTCGTAATTTTAAGACCGTTCACAGTCTGATCTCAGTCTCAATCTGTCAAAAAATACTTCTAATTTGCCTACATTTTGACAAGCTTTTGACATTTGTTTGTCGCCGGGATGAGACTGTGACTAGATTTTGAACGTTTTAAATTACGAGAAATGGCATTCTGTTATTTTTCGGGGTTTAAGTATGGCATAACTTTACTCCAAGTTGATTATTAAGGGTGTGAAGGTTTTGTGTGATAGACGTAGATATGCTGCGAAGCTGAGATTGTTTTGTTCGAGAGATTTTTTTATGTGCTTACATAAAATATGTAACATAATGAACGCAAGACCTCATGCATCCCAATTTGAGTATTGAGTTAAAAGCATAATACAATGACCAAAACTCAAATTCTTTAAAGCTAACTATTATTATTACGAAAATCGTGCTGACCTAGCATTACTTTATGCATTTAAAATTGAGTTTTATTGCCTTGAAATAAGATTTAATTTTCTTTGGCTCAATCGGCGGCCAATATAGCAAAATACATTGGTAACTTAAAAAAAAACCTATATTAAAAGTTACTGAAATCGACTCAGCAGTCAATTATGAACAAACTACTTTCAGGACATGCATTTATCCTTTTACATCTTGTATATTTAATTATTTTTAAAACTTGCAGTAAGACGCATCATGTAGGTATATCTATAAAATAAAGTCGCTTTTCGTGTTTGTGTGTGTACTCGTAACCGCTGAGATCTTGTAACCTACACAATGGATTGTGGTGCGGTTTGCACCATTATTTAGAGCATTTATTCCGAAAGGTTTATGTGTATAATACATTAATATTTAACTTGGATATAGTACAGAAATCTCGGTGTTTTGACATGTCGCCTTTGTGCGAAGTAGGAGCGAAATAAGCAAGTCGAAGTGTATTGTCATAATTGATAGATTCCTAATAACTTAGCATGCACTGTGTGTTATCTTTTATTATATATATCACCTGAGGGGCAATTCTCGTAATTTTAAGAACGTTTACAGTCTGATTCTCAGTCTCAATCTTTCAAAAATACCTCTAAACTCCCTACATTTTTGACATTGATTGTCGCTGAGATGAAATTGCGACTTTATTTTGAACTTTTTTAATTAGGGGAATTGGCCTTCTGTTTATGTAAAGGCAAAAACAAATAATATGCATCATTGCAGAACATGGCGGAGTACGGTGAAATGCCGGCGGAACAAAGGAAGGAATACATCAACTACAGTGACAGGCTGGAGGACGCTGTGCGTGCGCTTGACCTGGCCAACGCTAGGTACCAGCGAGCTCCTCATGTGAGTACCAAGTAGCTCGCTTTATACATAGAGCTTTCAGAAGTTCCCGGCATCAAGATCCGCAGGGTAATTGCGTAACGCACTGATACACATAAGATAGAAAGCACCGGCTGTTAGTTGTGCCTTCATGTCGCACAGTCGCTCGTGCTATGTCCCCAGTGCCACGTACTCTGGCTGCACTTAATGATCTCTTGGACTCTAATCCTACACGATCTGTTTGCGGACGAATGGACGAAGATTTTATCGGCATGTCAGAAGTACTGTGAGAGAGCGTCATGTTCGTGAACGGGCGCCGTCAGTAGGGACTGGTCATCTCTTTGCTGCCATGGCTTATTTTAATTTAACTTAATATTTGAATTGTACTTATTTTTATTTTTTTAAACTTTTCATTACGGACGCTTTTAACGTTCTGCATCGTTCTCACATGCATAATTTATAACATGAATGATGTAACCAATACTTTGTAACCATATATTGATTTAAAAGAGTGTCCATGGAGTTTCTTGCCCGTTCTTCTCCATAGGTACCTACGCTTTGGAATGGGCAACTAGCTTCATTTTTCTGACTGACCGACCCCTTGACAATTCAAAAGTGCCTGTAATTGGTTTAATTGAAATAAATACTTTGAGTTTGAGTTGAGTTTGAGAGATTTATGAAAGTGTTGTTAACTTTTTATTTGATGATTTTATCTTTTCTGTGTATTATATACAAACTGTGTTTTTGATTTGGTTTTAAGCCGTTTTAATTAAATAAATAAATAAGATGACAATTGAACTTAATTCTAGAAAGAGACAACTACTACTGCTTACTACTACTGTCGTATATTTCCTCTGTATTCACTGCACAAGTGAATACAGAACTCTCAGTATTTCTCTATGTCTATCGATGTTCCCGGTCCTGCATCATGGTTTGATTAACCGTATTCTACAAATAAAGCTAGACTGAGCCAATGAGATTTCTTTACATACTACAGGACAAAAACAAGCGAGAAGAATTGGAGGTAGCTACCCAGGACCTGCAGATGGAACTGCTGCAGACCAGACCTTCAAGAGCCGGCCAGGAGCAGAACAACATTGTGGACTTCAGGGTATGTTATCTATGTTTCTAGGTCTATTTGTTTCCTGGATATCATATAACATACCACCACGCCTGTAATCCTCGAGTGGTTAGGCAGAGGTGACCTATAGCTGTTTGCTGTGCCCTAAAGGGTCCGCAATTGTGCCTTATGCTTTAAGACATTGTAGCACTCGTAAACATTACATTATGGAATGCAAATAATAATCTATATCTATACTTATAATAAATCTGTAGAAGTGAAAATTCTGTACATTGAAAATATCCAAAAAATAAATGGCACCCCGTGTTACTAGACCGACACCGAACCCAAAAATGTGATTAAAAAAAATTTTGTCTGTCTGTCTGTCTGTCGGTCTGTCTGTCTGTCTGTCTGTTTGTTCAGGCATCACGCAAAAACTACCGGTTCGATTACGATGAAACTTGGTATAATTATTCTTTAATATCCTGGGCACCACACTGGGTACTTTTTATCCCGGAAAAGTATATACAATAAAAAACAAACTTAATTTTGCGGTTCGATCCCTATACCCGATTACCACTGTCTGTACTGTACCAACCGCAAATACTAAGTTTGTCGTAGGTTGGGTCACCCGCAGTGGAGTTCATTTTTATTCCTTTTAGTTTTTAGAGTTATTTAGGTTTATTTTTATATAAGTCGTAGGTATAGATTTTAATTTTAAAGTATAGGTAGTATATTTGATAGTGTACGTAGTGACCGTAGGTTATTTTATAATACTGTTAGGTAGGTTTAGTCATTCGTATAGATATTAGTTTTTAGGGATTTTGCTTATTTATTGAGTTTAGAGTAGTTATCATCAGAAATAGGTTTATTTAGGTAGGTAGGTATTTAATTTTCTGTTATTGAGTTTTTTTTTTAATTAGTTAGGTACTTAGGTAAAGATATCATATAGGTACCCTCTTAATCACCACTAATGAGACACAATTGGTTTTCTATTGTAATTAGCCACAAAGGGCCCGCGACATAGATGGCATTCTGGGGAAGCACATACATTTTATCCTGTTAGCACGTTCCCGTGGGTAAATTTCCGACATCCACGCGGGCGAAGCCGCGGGCAGAAGCTAGTAATATAATAATATCCCTGGACATTTCACACAGTGCCATCTAGTCCCAAGCTAAGGAACCTAATGCTTGTGTTATGGTAACAAGATGGCTGATAAACTACTTATATACATTTTTTTTTTGTAAATACATACATATTATAGATAGAAAAACACCCAGACTCGGAACAAATACATGTAGGACTTACAAATATTTGTTCTGTGTGGGAATTGAACCCGCGACACGCAGCGCAGCAGTCAGATCGCTCAGCCACTGCGCTAACCGTGTTGTAAATAAAGATACATTATGAATATAGTACACCCACATTTCACCAGTTATGTTTAACTCCCATGTAATAGGGGATGAGCCTGTTGCCATCAACCGGACACAGATCCAGACTCCAGGATGCTACTGAGAAATTCCTGATGGGACCCAAAACTATGCCCGACCCGGGAATCGAACCCATGACCTCATGCTCAGTAGTACCGCTAGCAACCACTGGACCCAAGAGGCAGTTTTTGTATAATCTTCACATAAGTGCGATTCGCGACCGTAACAAATATGACTTTACAGATTTATAATAATTAAAACCAGCAATACAACCCTCTAAGCTCACATAATCCTATTGATTGATATTTCATGAAATAGTAATTCAATAGGGTTATATGAACTTAGAAGGTTGCGCAAGCGCTGTACAAACAATGCCGTTGCTAGTCGTAATCAAAGGGATTTAACAAAATTGAGAATTTTTTGCTAGAATTTTGAAATAAGTAATTATTAGTATTTTTGTTTCTTTAAGTTCAGAATCACGTGTTTAAATATCTCCTTTTATTACTTTAGGACTTCCTTCAAGACCTGGTGAAGGAAGCTGGTGAGCTTCAGTCGGCTGCGAAGAAGAACGAAGGACCCGCTGGCAAGAGAACTACTAGTGTAAGTTACAGTTTTAGCCTATACGTTGTATATTATATCTGTCGCAGCGAACTGATTTAATTAGCCGTTTAGTTAACCGCCTAGCCTTAGTTAGCCGCCTTTTAATTAAACGGCGGCCGTTCAACTAACGGCCTGAATGATAATTCAATAAATTATAGTTTAGGTTGTAACTGTAACCAATCACGCGCGAGCCGAATTAGTCGCAGGAAGTAAGCCAGGGCACTCCGACCAAAAGGGTGGTGGTGTGGGTCTGATCATATGGGGACCATGATTGTGTTGGCAACAACATAAAAGTAATTTTTGTAGTAAAATTGAAATGTCATTAATTGGCAATAATATTGTAATATTTTTTGTAGTGGCAACGCTGTCACACTTCCTTTTCCCCTTGCCAACGAACAACTAACTTGCACGGTCACGTATATTTTCACTCTCGTTAATTATTATAATAAACTAATATGTAATAAGTATTGTGTCAACGGTTGTGTACCCAAAGCTGTACCTACAATAAATAGTGTGCATCTAAAAGCGTCTTTATATTTTGAAGAAACCTCCTGGTACGCAGCCCCAAAAATATTCCTGGCGTGGCATAGCAGGACGCGTGCCCACCACCATGCAGATTAGTGTCTGAGATGGTCTTTTTAACTTAATTTACCGACCCCAGCATAGGCTAGGCAGATGATGATGATGATGACTTTGTTCTTTTCCACAGGACATCAAGATGATGTCTATTAAGATCAGCGAGGACGCGTCGAGGTTGTTGAACCCGCCTGATAATTTCGGCGACGGAGTCACGGTGATGAATACTGTCGATGATATCATGGACTTCGACGTGTTTGGACAGGTAACCTTAATACAAAGTCCATTGTACAGTCGGGAAAACTAATTGTTTAGCAAATTGACATCCTATGTTAATTTGCCGTGGTATAACCATTTCATACAACTGTCACGGTTATCCGTTTATCCACCCCAAAACATGTCCAGGGTGGATTCTTTGGGGTGGATAAACGGAATAATCCTAACTGTCAAAGAATGACTATTGTGATTCGAATAAACGGACAATTTAACTTTATAATCTTTTACCTTGAGATAACGTTGATCACTTTTGGAACTTTGTCACTTGTCAACTGTAGCTGTCTTCATCACTTCGTTGTTAACACGACGCCCTCTCATGACGTCATGTTCACGAACTAAGTTTACACTTGACGCTTTGACGGATCAACTACTTTCGGACGGGCCCGTATCTGCGTTGCCGGAGTTAGAGACCGAATAAATCCCGGATGAGTCTCATGGAAATCATGTTTCTATTGTCTTAAAAACTAATTAACAGAAGATTGGAAACAACTTTAACTAATTACGTTTGCAGGAATGTGATGTTATGGTGAAGGAGATCAACGCCGCGATACAGGGCATCCACGACCAGAAAGCGAAGCAAGCGCTCCGAGCGAAAGCCTTGCCTCTCACTGAAAGCTGTCACTTGCTGAGGTAAGATAATGATTTACTACTAAACGAATGAATGAAGAAATCCGTAGGAGAACCAAGGTAACCGATATAGCCCGAAGAATTGCCAAACTAAAGTGGCAGTGGGCAGGGCACGTTGCTCGCAGAACAGATGGCCGATGGGGCTGAAAGGTGCTGGAGTGGCGACCGCGCACCGGAAGATGTAGCGTTGGAAGGTCCCACAAGGTGGACCGATGACCTTATGAAAGCCGAAGGAATCCGCTGGATGCGAGAAGTTCAGAACCGGTCAAAGTTGCGGTGCTTGAGGCCTATGTCCGACCGATGTATTCTGTAAAAATCTCACCCTGAAAACGGTGAAGTGAGCTTTTAATAGTGTCGATCCCTTGCTTCGGGTCACTCACTTCACGCTCACCTCACCTAAGTTTTCACGGTGAGATTTTTACAGAAGAGATCGGCAGTAGATTCGTCTAGTCATCATTTCAGCCGAAAGACGACCAGTCTTTCGGCTGAAATGATGACTAGACGAATTATTATTTAAGTAACAACGATGTGTGCTCCGAGGGGCGATTCTCGTTTTTTGAGAGCGTTCGCAAATGTTCGTATTTTTAATAACCTCTTATTTACCTACATTTTGACAAGTCTTTTACCCCGTTTATGAATAGATAATTTTACTACTTCAATGCAGCCCGGCCATGTCAAAATGTGTTACTTTTACTGCAAATATTTTTTTAATAATGCTGATTTGCACCTAAAGTAAATTCTCAATTCAGAAACAGGGCGTAAAAAATGTCGACGAGCAAACTGTTACCATAAGTTCAGCACATGATTCTAGACCCACCAGCCTAGAAATCAATCGTCAGTTATTAAAAACCTGCTGTTCCATAAAATTTAAACTTTTCGCACAAAAAGGTACAAAGGCGGATTTAATGCCTTAGGCATTCTCTACCAGTCAACCAAGGGTGGTGAAGAGATTAGATCGCAGGTGATTTGGTTGAGAGGGACAATGATAAAAAAAATTAATATATATTTAATGTATATATGCACCGTGACATTTGACCGTGTAGTGTAGGTTGCACTTTTGTATGGTTTTTTTTTTAACTCAAACTATGTATTTTAAATAAACCAAGTACAGGCACTTTTGAATTGTCAAGGTCGGTCAGTCAGAAAGATGAAGCTAGTTGTAGTTAAATAACCCTTACAGTTGTTTAATAACCTTAACATATTCCTTCCATAGGTTCGCGGTGCACAGTCACATAATGGCGACGAAGAGCCTTGCCTTCGATGAGGCGCTGAAGAACCTCGAGCATGTCCAGAAGACCGTCTTGCCTCCGCTCGCTAAGGAAGTCGCTAGGAAGAGCCAGAAAGAGAGGAAGGTAATGTGCTAACATAAGCTACGCTTGCTGAGTTCGTAGATGATCATCTTTACATACCAAGACCCTTTTTATTTTTTTGAGTGGGAAATCATCAAATAACTTCTCCCGCTCTGGGCGGAGCGAGAGGCGTCAGACTTTTAGTGACTAAAACCCACCCGTGTTCCTTCAGTTGCCTGTGCCAGGGGCCACGGTAACTCTTTCGAACAACCCGCGGCCCTGGCAGGCATCGGCCCTAGCGGACCTATCACTTAGTGCTGACATCTCTTTGAGGCGCGCGTGGAACACAACGCGCCGTCGACCGGGCGGCACATACCAAGAGCCTTCCGTGCCTCGGAAATCACGTTAAGCGTTGGTCCCGGCTGACATTCGTGAATCTTGACAGTCGTTGCCGGTCGTCAGAAGCCCGAAAGTCTGACAACCAGCTTTACCGTAAGGGGTCGTTCGACCACCGACGCTGGGGTTGAGCTTCTTGTATATATTTTTGTGATTTGTCTAAAGCTTTCGATTGTGTTACTCATGAGATATTGGTCAGGAAATTGCATCACTATGGTGTTAGAAACACTGCCTTGGATCTTCTTATTCGGATAATAGGATCCAAAGAGTGGGCGTCAATGGTAAGCGATCCCCGGGTTCTATTGTCACTATGGGAGTTCTGCAGGGCTCAATTCTTGGCCCTTTTTTATTTCTCGTATATATTAACGACCTACCTTGCCTTATAAACAACAGTCATGAAATTGTGGTATTTGCAGATCACTTTTATTTAAGCTTAAACGACAACAGACAGTTACTTACCATATAAATAATACTCTTGCTAAAATAGTGCATTAATTTAGTGTTAATAATTTACTTTTTAAAACGCAAAAAAATATTAAAACTAAATGTATTAGATTTCTGACACGTCACCTCAAGCAGGTGAAAACTAATGTATGTACTGGTAAATGGGATGAAATTGAATCTTGTGAACACCCCTGCATTCTTAGGTATTACTTTGGACTCGAAGGTACCAAGGGGTATCCTACTATCCAGTAACTGGGTTGTGGAGGTTAGATAGGCAAGCTCCATGTGAAACACTTATGTTCAGCTGCATTCGGTTAGACTGGAAGCTGATACCTACCAATATACAGGACCTTTATGGAAATCGATACCCATCTCGTCTGTGGTTTCGCTAGGTAATTTAATTAGCCCTTGTATATGAACAGCGTGTGCTCCCCAGACGTACTCGCACCCGCTGGGCCCGAGCGCGTGCGCGCGGCGCGCCCGGGCGGGCCTGCTGCGCGCGCGCGCCGCCGCCGCGCTGGGCGAGCCCGCGCCGCTCGGCAGGGCGCTCACGCACTACGCCGTGGCCGCCGCCGCCGCGCCGCCCTGCCAGCCACGGCAGCTGATGAGTGTGCGGGACACTGATGCTGTACAGGAACCTAAAGAGAAAAGCCGGTTAGTACAAAATTAAATAAAAACAATCAACCATTTCAGGCAACATGGTCCATAGATAAATAATAACCTAAATATACATATAACATTACTAATTTCTACCCGCGATTTCGTCCGCGTGAAATTTCGTGCTCCCCCGATCCACCCCGTCTGCTCGCACTATTACTTTATTTTCGCTAAGCAGTCTTTCTGACTTTTTTTCTTTTAGCTCGGCTTCCAAGGGTCCCAGCCGATAATCACGCCACGGAACTCGGCTAGATAAAAAAAGAAAAGAAATCTGGCCTGAAAAATAGTAGGCCAGAGCCGTTTCATGTTATAAACTTTATTTCAAAATCAAAATTCATTTAAGTATTCAAATTAAATACTACCAGTGTTTTACATGTTAGCAAATAAATAAATAAGCTGAAAATCACTTTTTGAAAGTCAACATTACAAAAGACAGTCCCCCGGCACGCCCGCCCTTCACCACTTCCTAGTGCTATCGCTGGGAAGAAGAAGTGGCACAACAAACTGTCCCGCAGCACAGCTGTCTGTTCAGTTAGAGAATCATGTTCTATAATAGTAGGTTGCAACTGTTGCAAAGTAATTAAAAATACGAGACACAGAGCAAATTCAAAATTCAATCGTTTATTGCTCAACACAGTACATAAAATACATTTCTAGATGTCAAGTGAATGCGCAGTCCACTGTGTTGCACCAATTCAGGCATGCAAAATGATCATTAAAATTATACTATGTCATGAATTCAGATTAATACGTTATACAATTTCATTAATTCAAAATAATACCATAAGCAATGTCATAAATTGAAATCAATAAGTTAAGTAAGTATACAATGTCATAAATACAAATAAATAATTAAGTAATTTCATAAATTCAAATCAATAAGTGAGTCATTTCAGAGTATATAATGTCATAATTGACGGCACGGTTGGCGCAGTGGTTAAGCGATTGACTGCTGCGCTGCGTGTCGCGGGTTCGATTCCGGCACAGAGCAAATATTTGTATGATCTACAAGTAGTAGAATTTAAATGTTTGTAAACGCACCCGCGATACAGGAGAAATTATTAGAGTGGGGCAACGTTTAAAAAAAAAAGTCTAATATAGCATTAAATTAAATTGTTGTTTGCTATATGAGCAGTGCTGGCCCAGTGGTAACGGCCGCGACTTACGAGATGTAGGTCGTGGGTTCGAACCCAGACAGGCGCTTTGCTTTGTGTAAATTATTTCAACACCACTGCTCTCAAAGTGGTGAAGGAAAACATCGTGAGGAAACCGGCATGTCCTAGAACCAAAAATTCTAAGACATGTGACATCTACCAACCCACACTTCACCCGCGTGGTGGATTATGGGCCACTCCCTTTCACAGAGAGGAGATCTGTGTCCCAGCAGTGGGAACATTATACGCTGATTACATGTCAGTTAGCCACGCCATTATGGCAACAATACAAGAAAACAATACTCGAGCAAAAAAAAAAAATCCTTAAAAAAATTACAATCCCCGTTACAGTGTCATGGACCACCTACAGAACATGGCGGAAATGACGAATCGTATCTTTACATTAAAGAGTGTGACCATACAGTACTCAAGCGAGCGTCATGCGGACATCGATATACAAGACCACATTTTTTTGAAGGTCAGTATTTACGACAAAGAACTACTAATTGGACAGGTCTACTCAATCTGTGTGGTTCTTTCCTCAAAACACCATTTCAGACATCAATCTACATGGTCTTCAGACGGTCTGACCAAGTTATGTGTAGAATTTAAAAGAGACTGTGACCTCTGAGTTTGTTTTGGCCTTTCTTTCCAGAGTAGTCAGATAGGAAACGCCGACCTCATCTAGTTTTAAAATATGATTGACGTGTAAAAGTGTTTTTACAGACGCACATCAAGTTACTACAATCTGTCAAATTTCGTTAGTAGATTTTCAACTTTATCGCTAAAGCATTAGGTTCAAAGTTGATTGGGAAAATTTGACAGTTTCGGGTAGCTTCATGTGCTGGCGTCTGTAAGTACAAACCTATTCAAAGAAATAAAATCATTTATCATTTAAAAAAAATATAGATCTCTGAGTTTGTTTCGCCATTTCTTCTCAAGGGTAGAAATAGGAAATATCGACTCTATCTCGTTTTTTTGTGGTTTATTATGTCGGGTAAAAGTGATTCCGAACTCTGCCAGCGTCTGTGTTCCCTTCCACATTTAACCTGTCTGCCTTCAAAGCAAGAGTGAACAGGTACCTTCTGAGCATGCTCGTTCCATCATAGACCTCATCCATCGCTTCCCATCAGGCGTGATCGAGGTCAAGAGCAGGCTCATTAAGCGATTAAAAAAAACGGGTAATTACTGGATTTTCAAGGCATCAGATTGTTTTGGGGGAAAAATGAGGAGGCTTTTACTCATGAAGAGGTCCTGTTGATAAATTACTTGTATATTTAAAGCATGCCAATCTGTCTAGCCTTTTCCCAATTTTGTTGGGGTTGGCTTCCTGTCTTACCGCATGCAGCTGAACATCAAAATTTTACATGAAGCGACAACTGCTTATAAATTTGACCTCCAACACCCAGTTATTGAGCAATACGATATTCCTTGCCAAAACTGGTTGTCAGACCTTAAAGGCCGGAATACACCGCTGTAGCTTGCGCAAAAGTATGCAAGTAGCTGGCATGCCGTTATGGTATTCACCAATCAGAAGTTGTTATATCACATGGCATGCAAGTTACTGGCATAGTTTTGTAGTGTATTCCGGGCTTTAGTTTTCTGAGTACCCGTAACGACTGAAAATAATAAAATAATCTACGGATGACAGTCGAGACGACTTTTTATTCTGTATGCACAAAAAAGAAACTGTTTCAAACGTAATTTTTTTAAAACGCAAACTTGCATTATAAGGCTCTACAGACAGTTGACACGACTGCAATAGAACTGCACGGTTGGTTTGGTTTGCAACTGCATTCAAACTGCATCCGAACTGCAATTTGCGGTTGGATTGCAGTGGAAATGCGGTCCGTCTGTCTAGAGCCTTAGGGGTAATATATTGCTCAAGAGCTTTTTTTCTAAAAAAGGTTACTTTTCAGGAACTGAACGACTCGGAATACATGGATTCTTCACGGAAGATAAACACTCCAGTGTTAAACGCAGAGGATATTGACAAGTTATTACTGTGTAAGAAACAACACGTCGAGGGAACTCCCAAGTAAGTAGATATAACACAGGGTGAAATTGAAAACTGGCGCCAACTCGAAATAGGAGGTGCAGTAACCGTTACATAATAATCACTATAAATTGTCATTTCACAAATCGAAATTCTTGAAAAAAATCGTGTAGGTATTTATCATCTTAGATATGTAGTGCAAACTAAGCAGGCGCGGTCGCAGCCCAAAATTGGGGGGGGGGGGGGGTCACCAAGTAGTAAGTTGGTAACTTCAGTTAGTAAGGCATGTAAATCATGCAGACTCTCGACAGTTTGAATAATTTTGGGGGGGTCATGCCCCCACGAGCCCCCGCCCCCCCCCCCCTCGGACAGCGCCTGAAACTAAGTTATTGCCTACATGTAGACACAAATAATCGGCGTTCCAGTAAAAAAAACATCATCTATCAAAACAAATTAGAAAATAAACAGGGTACAAAAGGTGAACGGAGTAGAAGCCTATAATTATTTTAATTGATATGACTAGACTAGACTAGGTACTTATTGAGTGCATTCTTTCTTTCAATGACAGTCAACTAGAAAACAAGTTACACCAGCTCTCCACGAAGCTGTCGTCCATGAGCGGCACGGTGGTGCTGAGCGTGAAGCGGCCGGACTCCCTCGCGCGCAGCCTGCACGCCGCCGCCGACACCGCCGCGCAGCTCGCCAACACGGCGCGCGCGCTCGAGGACCACAAGGTAAGAGCGGCGCGGTGGTGCTAAGCGTGAAGCGGCCGGACTCATTATATTTTGTGTTTGTGTTCTCTCCCTGCGTCATGTTTCCCGCAAATATACGTATTTTCTTTCTTTCTTTAATAAACTGATTGTCTTTTCCAAAAGCATGTGACGAAAATAATTAACAAGTGGATCAGACAACGTACCTGAGCATGCCAATTTGTAGTACCACTTACAAATTGAATACTTTGATTCGATTGTTTAAATAATTAAACCCGAAATACTAATTTTAAATCGCCTTAAAGATGTTTTTCGTTTGACAGACAGAGGTTAACTTTCGTCGATTATTTTTCAATTACAATTTAATAACGTTATTCAAACAATAATTGTTGGAAAAAGTATTAACATATAAAGTTGAAACCTTCTAAATACAGATCAATGTTTACTAATCCCTTAAGTGAGTGATTGCGTATGAATTTAACCTGAACAGGGTTTGTTTACACTCTTATTAAATACTTTTGGAACAGACTTTTTATATCTAGTAGTCTATACTACTACCCTTCCCTTTTACACCCCCCATCCTTCTTCTCTATCAATCCAATGCTTCTCCACTTCCCCCATTTTTCTCGGTTGCTCCAATCTTAATTTATTGTGTTTGGTCGTTTTCAGAGACCGGTTCAATGCAAGAAGATTGAGGAGGCTTCGCACGAGATGTGTCTCGCTACCTACAGCTTGCTGAAGACTTCAGAACTCGTCTGCCAGGCAAGACAAAAAAAAACAAAATTGCTTAAAAACATGATATAAAATTTATTAAAATACAGTCGAACAAGCTATTTGATTGGCAGCAGTGGTGGCCCAGTGGTAACGGCTGCGAGTTTGGAGTTGTAGGTCGTAGGTTCGAACCCAGTCAGGCGCTTTAGTTTGTGTAAATTATTTCATCACTACTGCTCTCAAAACGATAAAGAAAAAAATCGTGAGGAAACGAAAATGTTCTAGAACCAATAATTCTCAGACATGTGACATCTACCAACCCGCACTGGGCCACGTGGTGTATTACTGCCCACTCCCTCTCGAAAAGAACCCTATGTTTATGGTGCATGCTGGGGTCTCCTGTAATTTTCGTCCATTAACTATATGTGATATTATTTTAGTGTATATCTTTTGTTGGAGATCCTAAAATAAATAAATAAAAGTGGAGGCCTGTGTCCCAGCAGTGGAAACGTTATAGGCTGATTATGATTATGCTATACTATTCTAGATTTATAGCATAACCGTTTTAAATATATATGTATATCTTCTATATACAGGGTTATTTTTCAAAGACCAGCCAAATTGAAGGATGTGGTACAGACCATCAAACTGAACAACTTTCTCCATGGGACAAATAGCGAATTGGGATAAAACACACACACTCACAAACTTTCGCCTATATAATATTAGTGTGATAAATGTTTTGCTAATAGTACAGAATCTAATAGGAACAATTGTTTTCTTCGTCTTCTTTAGAAAGAGAAAAAACTAAAGACTGTATGGTTTCAGGATCCTAACCACCACGACGCGAGAAGAAAGCTTTTGGATGCGTGCCGTCACCTCAACGACTCCATCAATACTTTGGTTCGTATTTTACTTACCCCAATCAATCTGCCCAGCCTTTTCCCAACTACATTGTTGGGGTTGGATTCCTGTCTAACCGGATGAAGCTGAATACCAGTATTTTATATGAGGCGACTGCCTATCTGACCGCCACAACCCTGTTGCTGGGTAGTACGGTACCCCTCGGAATATGTACATTCTAAGACAGCTGACAAAAAACGGTTAACCTAATGGACAGGGTTATAGGTGGCCTTCGAGGGCAAAGTTCCCCAACTTGGTAAACCTGGTAACATTAAAAATCAGGCACTGTAACTTACTTTTTGTGTTGGAGTTTATCGCTATTCTTTAAACTAGTTTAAACGAATAAACAAAGTAGGAAAGGGTCGTATTCACATTTTGTTATGTTATTTTATTCCATCGGGAAACTTACAGCTAATATAAACAGTGTTCTTAAATAATATACATTTCAAGGCCATTTACAAGTTTCCACTGATAAAATACATACCTACCATTAGTCTTATACAACGACATAACTCACAGTGCTAACTTACGAGTACCATCCACAGGTCCGCAGTGTTAACCCAGCAGATCACGTCAACCAAGATTGCGCTGAAGTGCAGCGCTCCTTACAACTGCAGCGCAGCTTGCTGCAGGCGGCGCCGCAGCCGTGCGGCGCGCTGCCCTACGTGCACTGCGTCGACACGCTGCACGAGCAGAGAGATGTGCTGCGTAAGTACTCTTAATTAAGAACATTGGAATAAATATCAAACAACCATATATTTACCATACATGTATTATCATTAAAAAAATTCTTACCAAAACTATTCACACGAACATAACACTCATCCAATATAAGCAAGTCAGTCAACGTAAGCACACGGCGAGCTAACTTGGTAGTTTTACCCAAAACTAGAACTAACTATGGCAAAAAAATGCTAACCTTTGAAGGAGCACAGCTTATTAATAGAATACCCGCTAGTATAAGAAATCTGCACTCTTTCAATGCATTCAAAACTCAACTTAGTCAATATATAATGGCGGATCGGGCACTTCTGGAGAAATGAAGGAATTGAATGGGTGTAGTCTAGTTTGTAACTAAGGACGGCGAACTTTGTGTAATTTGTAGGTTTTACTATTGTTCTCAAGTGAGTGATATTTGTCTTTATGGAAAATGAAGTTTCTTTAAACCTAAATAAGACTATAACGCCATTGTACCATGTTTAGGGCAAATAAAGACTTATTTATTCTTTGGGGTTTTATTTTTTGCCTTAAATATGTTATAACATAACATGTTTTGGAAACATTAATTGTCACGAGATTGTATTGAAACCATGCTAATAAAGAATTTAAATCATCTTGGGCTTGTGAGATAATTTGATAGAAGGAGGATCCGAAGTAGAAAAAACAAGTATCATCAGCGTATAAGGTAAGGTGACCACGCAGTTTAATTTCGTAAATGTTGTTTATATATATTAAAAAGAGCAAAGGACCTAGAATAGATCCTTGCGGGACGCCACACCTAATAGCTAAATGCATCACTTTGGTGACTGCCAAGTTTAACCACTTGCGAACGATTTTTTAGGTAAGACTCAAACATTTTTAGGGCATTGCCAGTGATATTGATGGATTCCAATTTCCTTCGGAGCAGTTTGTGACTGACTGTGTCGAATGCCTTTTTTAGGTCGATAAAAATACCCAGGACTATATTTTTACAATCCATATTTTGTTTATTTTAGTAATGAGATCAATAGTAGCTGTAGTAGCATTACTTTTTGGTCTAAATCCATATTGCCGATCAGTGATATAATTTATAGAGCTTAGATATTTTTCTAATCGGTTGTGGATATTTTTTTCTAGTATTTTCGACATTACAGACATAAATACAATGTCCACATGTTTAGCACAGAATATGTATCAATTGCAATAACACATTTTTTCAAAAACTTAACATCACTTTATACTTAACTGGCGAAGAGTGGGTGTACTATACAGGGTGGCGGAGACATCGACCCGCAACCTGATGCCACGGATTCAGTACATGATTCTGAGACCATGTGTGAGAATTATAGTCGGTTATTAATAAGAAAAATTTGTTGTTCCGTACATTATGACGGCGTAGGTATTGCATTTTTCTATGACCCAGCTGATTTTTTTTATAACAGATGTAAAATTTCTACGCTTCAGAGTCTAGAATCATGTGCTGAATTCATGGTTACAGTTTGTGCGTCGATGTCCCTACCGCCCTGTACAGGAGCACCTCTGCCTAACCCTACGGAGAGAACAAACGAAGTTGTGTTGTTTTATGTGGTGTTTATCAAAAATCTATAAATACAGTTTGGTATCTTATCTCTTTTGATAGATGTATTCATTTCTGTCGAATTCAAAAATTTTACCCTGTTTAAAATTAAATTTCTCTCCCATCCTTACGTCTTGCCTGATCGACACGCTGATCAAAAAATCTGCTGCAATGTACACTACAAAGCAGGGTATAAGATCGAGCAAGAAACATATTGCTTCGTGCCCCTTCATGAGCGGGATTCATGCTTAGGCTTTTGTCAGCTAAAAGTGTTTAATTAAATTCTATATTATTGTTATTACAGAAAAACTAAACAATGACCAGGCCATGTCCCGCGAAGAGTTCCTCAAGAGTTTGAACTTCGTGGCCTCCGCAGTCAGCAACAGTACTGAGTGTGCCGCTCAAGCTGCTTATCTGGTCAGTTAAATACCTCGATGATTCTCTAGTATTCCATGCAGCAATAAACATTTTTTTTTTGTTAGCTTATATATATCATCTCCCACTGACCAGGTCCCACCTTTGGACAAAAGCACAAAAAAAATTGTCCATACTAAGAAAAGTGTACTCACATACGTCACTAATTCCGATCCAGCCTGTCCCTTGCTGCCCTCTCCAAGTGACGCCCTAAGCCGAGGTCCGTACCCCACAGGTGCCCTCAGCGTGTAGTCGCTTAGTTTTTAAGTTTTTTAAGCTCTGGTTGGAGGCCTTAATTTATTGAGGCATCCACAAGGAAGCCCGGTTAAGCAGACGAGAACCTCATAGATTGAACTGCGAGATGACATCGAAAAAAAAAAATCTAGTCCAAGCATTGTGTCAGAGGTGTCAAAACGAAATGCGAATGTCTTTTGTAATTTTGAGCAGATCTTACCATTTAAATCTTTGCCGCTGCTATCATTGTCATGTCAGCCGTGACTGCGGGCTTTAGTAGCGGCCACCGCTCTTCTACGAAACCGTAGCTTTACCATCGAGTCGGCCGCCTGCTTGTTTGCCACCTCATCATTGTCCTGCCCTTATCCCAATTTATTTGTGGTCGGCGCAACATATGTTTTTCTTCCATACTTCTCTATTAGTCGTCATCTCGGTAGTCACTCCCTGTCTAACCATATCAACATTTACAAAATCCATTAACCGCTTCTTTGGTCTTCCCCTACTCTTATAGCCATCGGCATACATATTCAAAACTTTCCTCACGATATTTTCCTCATTCATCCGAATCATATACCCATACCATGACAACCGATTTCCATACAACTTTTCAATTACCGGTGTCACTTTCAGACTTCCTCTTATGTACTCATTTCTTATTCCATCCATTCGCGTAACTCCACATATCCCTCTTAGCATTCTCATCACATGTTTATTTAATCCACAGATATCAGTATCAGAGAAAGATGTATCCATAGGCAAAGAGGGTATAGTGGATGTGGCCAAACTGCACAAAGCTGTCGGAGCGATTGAGGAGACTTGTGTGTCCATCGTCATAGCCAATCATGAAGAACAGGTAACTGTGTAGTCGGATTACTTACATAATTTGATTTATTATAAACTAGCTTCTGCCCGCGGGTTCGCCCGCATGGATGTCGGAAAATATCTCACGAGAATTCACTACTGGGATTAAAAATACCCAGTCTTAATCAAGGTTATACACTACTTGTGGGCCAAATTTTATCCAAATCCAGTCAGCCGTTTTTGAGCCAATCCGGAACATACATTCCGACAAAAGGATAAAAATTCTAAAAACTATATTTTCGGCATCAGATTCGTAAATTATTCAAGAAGATTGATAGATCGTTGATACATGCAATTTGACTGTATTTCAGGTGCAAGAAGAGACAGCAGCCTTGAAGGTCCAGGTGCAAGATCTCCTGCAAGGCATAGACGATGCCATCAAGAAGACTAAGGATGGAGAGCTCAAGGACATGCTGCAACAGTGCAGGAAAGAGATCAATAGCTCCAGTGGAGCTCTGTTCAAGGGTGTGGCAGGAAACCCTAATGATAAGGTATGTTAAATAACTTTTTTTTTGTTTAGCCTATACTGTCCCACTGCTGGGGAAAGGCTTCCCCCAAGTCCTTCTAGGAACTCCTTTCCTTCCAGGAACTTTTACGGATGGGTAAAAACATAAGCAGTAGGGACAGCTGTGAAATTGCGGCGTCATTCATTCTTAGGTCGTGCCCCAAACTAATCTTAAGTCCGTAGGCGATACGGAGTGGGAACCATCCGTAACTTGGGCGAAACTACGGGTTTCGTGCTAAGGGATTAGACCTCCATGATGAAAATCGATGAAAAAATTACATTGAAATGGTATTTGGTAGCTATTTTCAGCGAATTCCCGTGACCGACGTCGGGCGATCAACCTAGTGAAAGGCTTATCAGTGAACTTCTTTAAAATTAAATTAATTTGCTTACATTTTATTCTTAGGAAGCAATAATATCAAAGGTTATGGATTTGATGGACGATGTCAACGATGCCTCCAGCTTGGTGGAGCACCCTGACCTCGTACCAACTGCAGGCGAAGTCTCTGCCGAGACCCAACAGCAAGTCGACGAGGTTGTGAAGAGTTCTCTGTGAGTACTCAAGAAATTAAAAATGAAAAAAAAATGTATATAAGTAGTTTATCAGCCATCTTGTTACCATAACACAAGCATTAGGTTGCTTAGCTTGGGACTAGATGGCGCTGTGTGAAATATCCAGGGATATTATATTATTATTATTATAAACTCATTATTACTTAAATTTTGTGGTTCCGTACCTCATATTGAGTAAACCGACTCTCATTTTAGTAACGCGTTTTCGTATACAGGGTGTCAGGGTCATCGACGTGCAAACTGTAACCATGAATTCAGCACATGATACAGAAAGCGCAGAAATTTTCTTAGGTTATTAAAAAAGAATCTGTTGTTTAAAAAAAAAAGTGCAGTAATATGGAACAGATTTTATTTTTTATAAATAATCGACCAAAAATTTCACAACAGGTTGAACCTGTGTTTGTGTTGATTGTGATTGTCGATGGTCCGTCTGACCAGTTTTTTAGGTTCTAGCTTTCCTTATAAGTTATCTTTTCACAAAGGTATAAAAACAAAAAATAATAAAAATAACGCATAGCTAGAAAGAGTCTTCACCTATTTTAACCCATTCCCTGTTCCATGAATCACATATGATTCAGGTTGATTGTTTAACTATTGTGTCTACTTTGTGGACAGTGAACCTGTTAAAAAGGACAATTTATTTTATAACATTCTTAAAAGACTTTCTGTCGCTACAAGATCCCCTAAAGTGACAGAGACAGCATGAGTCTCAGCTGCGTCTATAGACTGAGTTGCGTTTCAGTATTCGGCTAAAAATTAAAAATATTATTTTTATAATTTTCTTTGTATTATTTGCAAATGTTTTTATATTTTATATAAGTTCTAAATGTAATTTATATGTATTTAATTAAATGAAGGAAATAAAAAAACGATTTCTATTCACAGTGCTCTTCTCACAAACACCGAGGAGTTAATAAAGCAGGTGAAGTCAGTCCCGGAAGAGCAGGAAGTGATGAAGTGGGTGATGTTCAACAAGCGGAAGGACGTACTCGATGCGTTTGAGAACCTGCTCAAGAATGTCAAGTAAGTAATACACGTCCCTTTAAATAAATTAGTTGACGAAAATTCACTGACTTTATGGGTATTCTGTGCCCTGTCACCTGCACAAGTGAAGACCTTAATGGCTGCGTCAGCGAACGGTATTCGCGTTGCTGAATTTTGGGTCAAACAAATATTAAAAAAAAAACACTATATAATACTTTTCATTTTCATGTTATTTTTGCCATCGACACGCTAAGAAGAAGAAATGCATATTGGATGCTAATGTAAATAAAAACAAGTAAAAAGAGATTTTATTGAATCACTACCTTCAGCCCGCGACTTCGTCCGCATGAAATTTCTGGTTTTAATATAAAATATGTCACCGGACCCACCGCACCGCATCACATCGCCCGCCGCGTTTTTTCGCTTAGCGTTTTGTCTGACTTTTTTCTCAGGTCCTAAGGGCCGTAGCTTGATGTTAAATAGCCTATAACCTTTCTCAAGAATTGGGCTAACAAATGCAAACAGATTTTTTTCCAAATTCGACGGCAGTTCCAGATATTAGCGCGTTCAAACATACAAAGTCGTGTAACGTTACAATAATATCGTATTTGCAGGAGCAGTGGCCAGCGCGTCAAACTGATAGAAGGTTCCACGGACGATTCAGAGGTATTTTATTTTTATACTACTTAATTAAAAGTTAGTGAACAGTCCAGTGCAGTCACTGGTTGGTTAAAAAGGTAAAAAAAGGTCAAGTTTGGCGAGTAAAATTGTAAAAACAACAAAATAATGTATTTTTGAGAATAATATATATTAAAAAAAAATATATATATTTTATAAGTTAAGTATGATCTAATTCATGAACCTTTTTTACAGGAAGAAAAGAAGAGCTATGTGCAGAAACAGTGAGTATCAATCAATGTTTTATATAAATTGTAATTACGGATCTCCAACCGAACACAATTCCAAGCTCTGGTCTATTATTAAGAAATTCCTGATGAAAAACCCGACAGTACTTTGCCTGACCTGGGAATCGAATCCAGGACCTGATTCTTATGTTTAAGTCCCATTTACTTAATAGGGGGCGAGCCTATATTTTATATTATTAATTACAAATAAACCTTAATGAAAATCAAAAACATTAATTTATTATTTGTGTGTCAGGTTCGATGCTGCGTCCAGATGGCTTGACAAGCCCATATCCAAAGCAGAGGTGAAGACAAACGGACAGCAAGCTGTACGCAACCTTATTGAAGTTGCTAACAAGGTAAGCTTTGTGGCGGCATCTACATCGCCACATGCGAACTACGCATCACACTGACGTCACGCAAAACTCCTGCATCACGCAATCAGAGTTTTCCGCGCGAGTAGCGTATATGCAAGCAAGACGAAATTAATTGTCTTGCATTAATCCGATCCAGCCTATCCCTTGTTGCCCTCTCTTAGCGACGCCCTAAGCCGAGGTCTGTACCCCACAGGGGGTGCTCTTAGCGTGTAGTCGCTTAGTTTTTAAGATTTAAGTCCTGGTTGGAGGCCATAATTTATTGAGGCATCAGATTTTAATTCATCGAACTGAAAGTTTGATGAATTAAAATCTTATGAATGAAAATTTTCTGGCTTTTACCTTGGCCAGAGGCTAAGCATTGCCATACAACGTGGCAATGCCGCCAGTGTCTTGGGTACATTACCAGTCGACAGCGATGTGAATGAATTTTTCGACGCTATATTTTAGTTTGTAAATAGTTTTAGTTAATTTAGGATATTATTTTGTTTTTTTAGTGTTATGTTGTAATTAAAGCTTCCTGAAATAAATTAATAAATAAGTTGAAAAAAAAAAGCCATAGAACAACATAGTTGTTGTTTATGATGTAAGTAATATAGTCCTGCACTAGGAAACAGCTGTTTTTTTTCTGTTAACCGACTAAAGTTCTACGCTAGTCTAGAATTATTTCTGTATTCACAGTTTGCGCGTCGACGTTCCTGCCATCCTGTAGATAGTTGTTCCCATTATGGAATCTAATAAATGTATCGCCTACTATTTTCTTCTGCGAAGAAGCATTTTTTCTTCCACGTTCTTCTCCATAAACTCTGCACAATTTTGAAAGTTTTCGGTACTTATGTGATACTTTTCTTTCAGATTGCGGAAGACCTGCAAGGCAGTGAAAAGGAGGACATGAGGAACTTGGTGAAGGAAACCGAACAGTTGCTCACTGAGTGTACCAAGAAATATGATCATGAACAGTACAGGTATGTAGAGAAACGGTTTTGAATATTGCTGTGTTTCGTGAGGAAACCCGCATGTCATTATAAATGATGATGATAAATGTATGTTCGCTTTTCTATAAAATGATATTGTTACCCAAAACATCTTTACCAACTACTTCAAAATAATGCTGTTTTAAATAAAAGTGAAAGTTATTATGTTCATACGAATTTTAACAAATTTTCATAATTTGTCGTTCAATCTAGGCTTGCTATACCACAAAAACCTTATGATCATAAATCTCCATTATCTGCTCAGTATGCTGATGGAACGCGTTCGCGAGCTGAAGAAGGGCATCGAGCGAGGAGTAGTCACGAGAGTCGTGCAGGACTTCATGGACGCTGAGGCACCGCTAGCAGACCTGGACTTAGTGGCCGATTATGAACAGGGTAGGTTCTGTTTATTTCTATAATAGATAGGGGGGCTCGTGGCTAAATGATAACAGACCATGGGTCGATCGAAGAGTAAGTAACGTTTGCTGCATCTGACAACCAGTCTTACCATGGGGTATCACATTAACCAGAAACTGGGTTGTGGAGCTCCATGTAAAATACTGATATTCAGCTGCATCCGGTAAGACTGGAACCCGAGCTATCTCTATCTGCCTATCCTTATTAAAAGCCTAGGCAGATAGATAGACATTTGCCAAACATTTTAGCATATTTTTACGTATTTTTTAAACTTTGCCAGACGAATCAAAACGCAAGTTCCTACTGGAGAAAAAGATAGCCGAGCTCCTGGCCCAACTGAGCCGCGTCACTAAGACGGCCAGGCTTATCGCAGACACTGATAAGGACGCGGGAACTGCAGTCAGCACACAGCTCAATAGCTGTAGTGAACAGGTAAGCTACTCACCATGTAATACTTTTAAAGGTATGCCTCTGTGGTGGCATCTACAACACCACATGCGAACTACGTATTACGCAGTCCACTGCTGGACATCGCATCTCCCAGGCTGCGCCACAACTCACAGTCCCGCTGTGCAACTGCGCCACCTTCTTAAGGTCGTCGCTGCAGGACTCCCACTTTACGCTTGCCGATACCCGTCTCCACTCCAGGACTCGTCTGCTCCACCGGTCATCCGTCCTTCAACAACCATGGCCAGCCCACACCCACTTTAGATTGCTTACACTGCAAGCTATGTCGGTAACTCCACTACTTTTCCGGATAACTCCGTTTCTCCTGTTATCCTTCAAAGAAACTCCGAGCATAGCCAGCTCCATAGCGCGCTGAGTGACTTGAAATTTTTGGAACCGCCCGACTGTCAGTGTCCGCGTTTTGGCATATGAGAGCAGTGATAATTATATTATATTGCTCAATAATGCAAAATATCTTATCGTTCTAAAAAGGTTCATAATAAATAAACTGAAAATTTTAGGAAAGGTTATAAAGCTAATAACTTTGTAATTTTTTCAGGCGGAGCTGTTGGCTCCAATGTTGGTGAAGGCGGCACAGCAAAGAGTCGCATCTCCGGACAACAAGGTAAGGATGAGGATTTCATTAATGCTCTGATTATAATTGATTAAATCATCAGTTTGAAAAAAATATTCTCAATGTTTTGTTAATTTTCAGGCTGTGATCGAAGAGTACAAGGCCCTGCTTACAAGATATGCAGAGTCGTTGTCCAAGATTCGAGACCTGTGCGACCAGTCTGTTGATCCTATGGACTTCGTGCAGACTGCAGGTAAAGTTATTCGAAAGCATTATTCAACACCCACTGCAGTCGTAACGAAAAATGCAGAAATCGTTGAATATTTTCAGACTTTATGAAGCCCACAGTGAATGAATCAGTCGTCCCACACATTTTGTTGAATTGTATGAACATACACGTATAAAAAATGATGATGTCCGCGATTTCAGAAGGCCAATTCTCGTAATATAAAACGATCAAAATCTAGTCGCAGTGTCATCTCGGCGACAAACAAATGTCAAAAACTTGTCAAAATGTAGGAAATTAGACGTATTTTTAACAAATTGAGACTGAGATCAGACTGTGAACGTTCTTAAAATTACGAGAATTGCCCCTCAGATTTGTATCACCACGCTAAGTGCGTAAGACGAGTAGCGTCAGCACATAACACACACATGCACACACACTTTCGACTTCGCCACTGTCTCGGACGGCACACACACATTCACAACGTATTCATACACTTGTTTACCACAAGTAAAACGCGCGTTGCTATAACATGAAAACTGTAAGCACGAATATATATTTAACATTAAATTCACAATTTAGGACTAATAAAGATAATACTTTTCAGGCGAGACCATGGAGCGCATGCGCGAAGAGTCCACGAAACACAACGACCCCATGAAGTGTGCGCACACGTCGGCTGCCATCACCAAGTGAGATATACTATCATATACATCTTAATACCTAGAGAAAAACTTATTTTTAGAAAGGGTTCCGTTGGTTTTGGATGTGAAAATTGCAAGTATAGGAGCGTTTGCGCACTGCGTCCATGAAATGGCCGTCCAAAACTCATATTTCTCCTGTCCTTATTCCAATTTATTTGTGGTCACCGCAACATGTCTTTTTCTTCCATAGCTCTCTATTAGTCGTCATCTCGGTAGTCACCCCCTTTCGAGCCATATCATCTTCGACACAGTCCATCCGTCGTTATTATTATTCATCATCATCATCATCATCACCCACAGCTCGGCTTTACCCACTGCTAGGTTTGGGCCTCTCTTTTCTGATGCCAATCCCCACGCTCTTGTGCTAGCGCCTCATCCAGGGTTAAAAAAATCTATCTGCATCCAGGCTAGCGAACCGCGTGATCCACGTGAGCATGTCTTCAAGCACAGCTCGCAGCGACCCTGAGCTGCAGAAGGCTTTGATAGAAGCTAAACAACAGCTCACCGCAGCCACGCCGGCTGCCGACACTCGCGCCAGCAGAATGCCCGACTGGAAGGATACTACTGCCAAGGTAAGTTTATTAGTCACTAGCTGTTGCCCGCGACTTCGTCTGCGATCCAAGATGAAAAGTAGCCTATGTCCTTCTCCAGGTCATGGTCTACTCATGTGCCAAAATCCAACCAAATTCCTTCATTCGTTTCAGCGTGATAGCGTAACAAACAAACATACAAAAAAAAACAAATCCTTTCTTTTTATTATATTGATACATAAACATTATATCATAGATAGCCAGCGAATTACAAGTCGCAGGTCTCAAAAGCCAAGTGTCCGGACAAACTTTGTCTGCTATAATTTTTTTTTTTGTTTTAAAACGCATTATTTGTCAACAGATTCTACAAGCAACAGGGGAAGTGGAATCACTTTTAGGCGGCGATTCCATCTTCAAGAATCAGCCGGGGCCGGATCAACCCATCTACGTGAGTATTGACTGTCTCTCGGAAGTTAGAAAATTAAAAATAAAATATTTATGAGGGATGCCCTAGGGTAGCCCGCGAAATTCAAGTTTACTTACGTTATTTTGCAATTTGCAGGCCAGTCTCAGGTTGTATGTTAATCTAAATATGACTCGCTTGGCTCCTAAGGGTCCTACCGTAATGTTAAATAGCCTTTAACCTTTCTCAAGAATTGGGCTATCAAATTCAATAAGATATTTTTTTAATCTGACCGGTAGTTCCAGAGATTAGCGCGATCAAACAAACAAATTCTTCAGCTTTAATATTAGTATAGATATAGATTAATTATTTCATTAATACAGAACGAGGCGCTGAACCTGCACGTGGCCATCCGCGACTGGTCCTCGCGAGACAACGAGATCGTCGCGGTCGCCAAGCGCATGGCCGTGCTCATGGCGAAGCTGTCCAACTTCATGAGTAATGGTAAGATTGTATTCATTTTAGTAACCTTTACTGTTGGTGTAAGTATACGTGTCTTCCCCCAGGAAAATAAAACTGTCTTCCTACCCTCAAGGGGCAACAGCCCGACATGATTCATTGGGCAGCTACCCGCCAGACACACCCGTCTGGTCGGATGATCCTCCCTTTTCTATGGAGTATGAGTGAACTTTGCACCCTGATCCTCATACCTCTATAGTGTCTACAGTTTTGAGCCGTTGGGGTCGAACCGCTCGGGTCATGGGCCCCGAGTGCGCGTCTTCTTTTTAAGGAAATGTCTCGCCGACTGGTCGACACTTCGCGTAGCCGGGAGAGGCCTGGTCGTTCTTTGGCCAAAGAATTAGCATTGCCATTGATTCTATTCATTGATCTTCTGGGCACGTTTCCGGAAGACGGCGATGTGGTCGACTACTTCGACGCTTAAGTGTCCTTTTGTTTTTGTATTTATTTGTATAGTTAGTTAGTCATTTAATTTAGTAGGTACCTAGTATAAACTTTGGATAAACAGGTTTTTAAGTATAAAATCTTTTCTTCAATTTCAGACAAGCAGCGCGAAGTCCTAGCGACTTCTAAATCAATAGTAACAGATTCGCACGAAGTCGCGCGACTTGCCAAGAAACTTGCGCATGAGTGTACAGACCACAGAATCAAGACGGTTAGTATCTATTTAGTTGAATTCCTGCATTTATAACTCCGCGATATTTTTGAGTTTTAAACCAACTAAGATGAAAAAGGGGATACATTGTGATAACTTTGTGTAGAACTTTGTTACCTTGACAAGCCCTGCGACAAACGGTTGTGGAAGAACGTTTGCATTCTAATCGCAAGTCTCAATCTGTTAGAAATTACTTGCATTTCTGACAAGTTTTTGACATTGATGGTCGCTGAGATGCGATCGCGACTACAATCCTTTCGTAGTTATTTTACTTTTAAAAGCAGCAACCCAACATCAACCTTATCGTAACGAGAATAAAAATCACTGTGATGCAATATTTGTGAAAGGACTTCGAACGTTTTTAACTTTAAGTGAGCGAGTGTGGTACTGTTAAGTGAGCGAGTGTGGTACTTTTAAGTGAGCGAGTGTGGAAGTTTTAAGTGAGCGAGTGTGGTACTTTTAAGTGAGCGAGTGTGGTACTTTTAAGTGAGCGAGTGTGGTACTTTTAGCTCGTTCCTTCTCTGCCTATTTCTAGTTTAACAACTAATAATTATATGTTTATGTATTTTTATAGAACCTACTACAAACCTGCGAGAGGATCCCGACTATTAGCGGTCAGCTCAAGATGTTAACGACAGTCAAAGGATTCTCACTCGGACGCCACGGTAAAACAGTTCACCTATACATAATTATTATAAAATTATGTCACTTTTTGTGATTGTCTGTGTGACCGTGTTGTTCTTACTACGCAATGGATTGTGATGCGGTTTTTACAATCATTTAGAGAATTTGTACTGGAAGGTGTGTGTTTAATACAATAATCTGAAATGTCGATGTTTTGACATGTCGCCATTTTGGTAGATTGCACCAATGCGAAGCAAGGGCGGGCACTAGTTTTTAACCGACTTCAAAAAAAGGAGGTGGTTCTCAATTCGTTTTTTTTTTAAATGTTTGTTACCTCAGAACTCGGTTATTTATAAGCCGATTTGCAAATTTTTGTTTTTATTTGAAAGGATGTACTTTCAGATTGGATCCATAGAAATGAAATGAAAAGAAAAACGGTTCAGTAGTTTGGTTTTTAAACCAAAATTACTGGTAATAATTACAACATAAAAGTGAAAAAAATTAAAAAAAAAAACAACCGACTTCCAAAAAAGACACTACAAAGTGAAAAATAACCTTAATCACGAAAATGCGAACCCAACGACACCGACTTCCGAAATAATATTTTTTATACATATAAATCAGTTTTACGCCTGTCCTACTTGCTTAACTCGACTATGTGTATACAGTGAAGGAACACAGAAATCTGAAAAGTAAAATTAAGCATGTTGTAATTTTTTCATCGTTATTTTGATTTTCCAGGTACACAAGAAGATAAAGAAGCGTTGGACATGCTTGTGGGCAACGCTCAGAGTTTGATGTTGAGTGTAAGTATAATATTATTATAACTATTGGAACGGCGTTCCTTAACGCGGCTTGCGGTAGGAGTTGGCTGGTAGAAATAGTCACATAAGGAAAAAGCGTTATGCCCCCCTCCATGCGACTCTCTCAGGGGACCCCCGACCGCACAGTTTTTTAACAACGGATAAAACGTCATGCAAATTCTATATTTTTGAATATATCGAATGTATCCATGTAAGGGATGGCTAATACATTTTTCGCGATTACGATGTTGGTCTCATGGAGAAAGTTGTTCAGTTTGATAGTATGTACACGCCCATTAATTTTAACACACCTTTCTGATACAGTATTTTTATCTCACGAAGCGACGCGCGTTTTACTTAAGGTAACCGAGTGTACAAACCGTATCTGTTACCGAAACTATGATTGTCTGAGTAAAGTGCCGCTTTAGAGAAAACAATACCTCGTGTTTTTTGTAAAGCTGAAGGGAATGGAATGAATCTCGATTATATTTGCAAAAATACCGCTTTTTATAATTGTACCCAAGTACAGTGTTCTTACCATTGAATTAATTTAATCAAATATACGAAATCCACTGCAAGCATTTGAAACTGCCATTTTTCAAGTAACACATTACGTTTTCTTTCAGATCCAAGACGTAGTGAAAGGCGCAGCCAGCGCTTCCGTCAAGATCATGTCACAGCGCGGGCCGAGGATGAAGTGGGTGCGCAAGACCGTCTACTAACGTCTCAACTACTACAAAATAACTTACTCGTTACATTCCAAGCATATTATACATCATCATAATTTCAACCGAAACACGTCCACTGCTGGACATAGTCCCCCACCTCCACTTCGACTGGTTCTGTGCTTCTCGCTGCCAACGGGTTCCTCTGGCTTTAACAAGGTGGTCGGTCCACCTTGTGGGAGGCCTTCCGGTACGCGGTCGCTAATCCAGAGCGATTTCAGGGTTGGTCCGATTGTAATTTTTTTTCATTTTCATGATAACTTCGCTCCTTTAAAGTATGTCACTCGCTTGGCCTAACACCCTGTATCGAAGTAATAGTAGTAATAGTAGAAGTAATATATTCCATTATTATTGATTTGATGCCAAAGTTAAATGGATTTATTTTTGTAATTAAAATGTTTTTTTGTAATAAAGAGCTGATTTATAATATAAGTATATTATTTAATTTACTTTTTCTTATAGTCACGATTTCTAACAGACTAGTTTCGACTAGTATCAAGTCGTGACTATGACGGACTAGAGCAGTCAAACGTTTTTGAAGGTCACAGACAATGCCAAATTGCATCCTGGGACTTCTCCCAGAATTCCAAAATGTGAAAGACCAAAACCAAAATGGCGACTTTGTAAAATCCCATTTGAGTTAAAGTGTGACAACATCAGAAGGCCAATTCTCGTAATTTAAAACGTTCAAAATCTAGTCGCAGTCTCATTTCAGCGACAAACAAATGTCAAAATCTTGTCAAAATGAGAAGTATTAGTGAGGTATTTTTTGACAGATTGAGACTGAGATCAGACTGTGAACGTTCTTAAAATTACGAGAATTGATCTGATCTATCATAATTTTTTTATAAATTTTACGCAAAGCACAGACATAGGGTCTATAAATTAGAGGGATCGCTCTTATTACCCGATTTGAACATTTGTACTACATTACTTTTTATTTGGTTCTTTTTATTTAATGTCCCACTGCTGGGCAAAGGCTCACTCTCACTCTCTTTCCACCTCTCTCTGTCCAGAGCTGCCAAGGACCGATCTTTATCAAAGGAGTCCAGCTCATCCCGCCATCACCGTCAGGGCCTGCCGCGGAACTACATAACCAAAACCAAGAAACGTACCGCTGTGTGCAATTGTGTTAATGATATCTCCAAGAACATTAACAGAAATATAACGGAATGTTTTTTTATATTAAGATTTTTTAATGCTGTTTAGGGTTCCGTACCCCGAAAGGAAAAAACGGAACCGTTATAGGATCACTTTGTAGTCCGTTCGTCCGTCTGTCTGTCAAGACCTTTTTTCTCAGGAACGCGTAAAGGTATCAAGCTGGAATTTATATCAAATACTCAGGTCTACCGACCCTTGAACCTATGACAAAATCAAACTTCTAAGCCAACACAATCAAAAGGTACAGTCGTTTATGCTGCAAATTTCCGCAAATTTTCGACACTCAAGGGAATCAAAACCTACAGGGTACTTCCCGTGAACTCAGAATCCTGAAATTTGGTACGAAGCAACATCTTAAAGCACAGATAAAGGAAAAATTGCGAAAACCGTAAATTTTTAGTTACCTATAAATTTGTACGGAACCCTCGGTACGCGAGTCCGACTCGCACTTGACTGGTTTTTAATTGTGATAATACAATAGTGACGGACTGTGTCGGACTAACCTCGACTAGTTTCAGACTAGTGTTTTCCTAGTCGCGACTATTATAGGACTAGTCAGATTAGTCTCGAGTACTGTCTGACTAGTTGCTTACAAATCATGCACTTGAAAATTATTACAATGAGTATAGATGTCAATCTGCTGGGATCTCACAGAGAAGGTGTTACACGGACAGCCCAAATAAAATAAAAATCAATTATTAAATAACATATTTTATTAAATGTAATACAGAGTCGATCATGATCACTCAATACCTCTTGGTACGCGCAATTCATAAACACAACAGATTCTGCTGATGACAATTATTATAATGAATAATTAATTATTTCTACCACGGAAACATACAACACTATAAAACTATCTACCATCCATTGCTGGTCTATTACTAAATTATGTTAAATTATTGAATGCCGAAGCGGCAATGGAAACTAAAATGCTTTATATTTCCGTGGGAGACTATTTGATGAAAACGTGCAAGAGAGACGCACTTATGGTTGTATATGTGCGTCTCGCTCCCACGCGACTAATTTACTCTAGAGTATTTGGTATTTGGCTCAATTTGATCACAGTTTCGGGCGCAGAGCTTACTTCCGTCTGCGAGCCTGTGGACAAGGAATAAGCATATTAGAAAAGAATATAGGATATAAAAATATTGAAAGGCATTCTTAAGTTAATAAAGTTTATATTCGTACTAGAAGCTTGCTGTTATACGCTTATACGAATATAAACATTAAGATTCGTATTCGAATGAAATGAAAATTTCCTTGAGGAGAACCGCAGGAGCTATGAGAGTGGCACAATTAAAGAAACGCCTACGCCAGCTGTGAGTGAAGTCAGGTTGCATAATGTTCCCACTGCTGGAACACAAGCCTCCTCTCTTCAAGAAGGAGGGTGCTATAATCTACCACGGGGCCCAGTGCGGGTTGGTAGATGCTTGGTAATTAATACTTGGCCTGATCACATATGATCACATAATCAGCAGTGACAGTGACCTTTGCGATCGTGTGACCAACAAGGCAGTCGCATCATGAAAAAAATAATTTTCGAAAGTAAATTTCCTTACCACTTCCTTCCTATCCTTGCTGACGCACACGGAGCGGACCCTGAAGGCATCTGCGTACACGCAGGAGCAGTCCTGCACCATGGTCTCGTGCCAAAGCCTCTGGTTGATGGCGGCAGCTGCCGTCTGCAAGAACTGCTTCTGCTGGCCAGCGTTCATCGCGTGGAAGTTCGTCGCAGAGAACACGATGCCGTCAGTCTGTGGGTGCAAGAAGGTTAGATTTATATTTACAGATAGTAATATCTAAGGTTCTGAAAGATTTTGTATTCCAACTGGCTTCCAGATAAGTCTTCGTCTTGTTTGAACTGAATGTTTCGCTTAGTGTCCAGAATGTTCGAATTTTCTACCTATCAAATAGGTAGAAAATCTCGAAATAATTCAAAACGATAAACGACGCTAAACGACGTTAGCAGTTGGTTATTTTAGTTTATTTTAAAACTTAAACACGGTGCAAGTGTGCTTAACCAGTAGTCTGATGCTATTTCTGTGTTGGTACATATTAGCATTTTTTTTAATTTCAAGTACATTTACTTTTCTATGTGAAGTATTATAAAACGAGGTAGGTAGTACTCACCGACTCGACGAAGTCCCTGCACGCGTCAGGTGTCTTTGAGAATGTGCTCCTGAGGTTCTCAGCTTCCTTGCCGACCTTCTTGTCTCCCAGCATGATCACAGCCTTCTCGGTGTATCCTGCATAAAATAATTTACATATTTAAGTTACGAGACGACTACATTTTTTGAGGGTTTCGTTGAGCTTTCAGCCTCGTTACCACATGGCTGAGCTGGTCAGTATTATTATCATGGCATGGGCTATATTCATATAGTTTGAGCTGATACGAGAATTGAAGATATTCTCTCGACCGAATTTCGGTCACGACGGTCAATCTTATCAGAGACTAGACAAGTACGCAAGGGATGAGGGACAATGCGGATACAAGTGTGTGCACAAACACATGCGCACTTCCTCTTCTCTCACTCTTGAAGTTCGATGGGACGGTAATCCGACACGACGAAGGACGTATCAGCGAAATTAAAAAAGTGTGCATACAGTTTGAATAATGAAATAAAAGTATACTGACCGACAATCTGGGCAGCGTTCTTGCCGTTGCCAACTGTAAGGGATCCTTCAGGTGTGACTGTCACCATGGAGTGAGTGTAGGCCATGTTGTCGAAGGCGACGCTGTACGCCACGGAACGGGCAATCTCGAGCTGAAAGCAAAATTAGCAATTAGTAACAAATAAATACTTACAAAGACGATGGATAATATTCAGGGTTGGTTAGTTAAGGAAACTGCTGATAGGATGTATGTAGGACCTACAAGCCCTAGTTGAAATAGCCGCGTAAATTACTTGTGGCTATTTTAATGTGCAAGAGAAGCAAGGCGTGAGGTCTTGTTTGTGCGCATGACGGCCAACTAACAGATTTTTTTCTAAATAACATTATATTTATTTATTTTTAAGTGTGTTTTTTAGGGACCATGTGGTCTGCAATAAAGAATTTTATTTATTAGTATATTATTGTGAAAGAGAAAGCATGTGATCAAATAGATAATGAAATTAGAAAAACATTCTTTTGAAGTGATAATTACTTACTTGCATTTTAACATAATGTATATAAACAAATAATGGCTAATACTGGCAAAAAGTTGCAGACAAATTCATAGACAATTCAAGCAGATTGTAAGTTAAGAGTTCAGAACTGTTAAAATAGATATAGAAACTCACCAGGAAGAACTGACTGATGCATTGCTCGCCAACTACGCTGATTGTGTGTTTGACAGCTCCAGCACGGAGGGGCAGGTCGAAGATAGACTGGTAGCCAGCTACGACGTTGGTGAGACCTGGAAGATAGAGAGATAAGGTTATCGTCAGCGCCTAAAACTGTTTCCGTATATATATAACTAATCATTAGCATTAGCATAGCATAATCATCCTATAACGTTCCCACTGCTGGGACTCAGGCCTCCTCAGAGTGGGTCGTAATCCACCACGCTAGCCCAGTGCGGGTCGGTAGATGTCACATGTTTTCAAATTTTTGGTTCTAGGACATGCGTTTCCTCATGTGTGTGTCATGTTTTCCTTCCCCGTTTTGAGAGCAGTGGTGAAAAATTAAATACACAAAGTAAAGTGCCGGTCTGGGTTCAAACTCACTACCTACAACTCGTAAGTTGGGGCAGATACCACTGGACCACCACAGTCACTGCTCTCTCATTTAAATACCTCATCATCATCATCATCATTTCAGTCGAAAGCCGTCCACTGCTGGACATAATCAAAATCAAAAATCAAAGTCATTTATTCAAATTAGGCTGAGAATCAGCACTTTTCGAACGTCAAAATAGAGGTCGAGTATGTATTTACTAACAAATTGTATTTTATGATCTGAAAAATAAATTAATTGAATTGAATTGAAAACGCCCGCCCTTCACCTTAGGTCTCCCCTCAAGCACCTCCACTTCGACCGGTTAAATACCTACACGTGTTATATTATATTTTATCAGTTAACTTACCGAATTCGATTCTGAGGGCATCGATGATGGAGAGCACCTCGTTGATGTAGGGGTTGTAAGCTCCCTCCTTGTTCCTGGCGGGGTCGGCCAGCCTCAGGTAGCGGTTCTTGTCGTCGAACACAGGCTTCGCGTTCTTCAGTCTCACTGTAATGAGATGAAAGAGGTTAGAGCAAGTACTGAAGTGGTTTTAACAGGAATGTTTGCAAATCACGAGTGCACGCTTTCTACGTAAGTTTGGACAATACTATAAAATGAGAATGATTTCCACGTGCTTGAGATTTACTATTGAGACTCATATTAAGCAGTTTCTCTAACATTCACAGAATCTTTTAAATATAATAAAATATAGTTTTTTGTTAGGCTACATTGTGTCCCACAGCTGGGCAAAGGTCTTCCCTTTTTACTTCCAAACCTCTCTGTTTGGTTCGATCTGTGGTCATAATGGTCTCGCAAAAAGATAAAATTGAAAATATTTCTTTCTTTTTTTTTTCTAATATTTTTTTAGACAGTGATTTTTTTACAAGACCATTTATAACAGTAAACCACTAGAGCCTTCCCAAATGATGAAACAACGTCTACTCACGGTCAGTATCATACAGGATGGGGTAGGGGAACTTGGGGGTGATGCCGACGAGGTAGACCTTCACGTCAGTGCAGTGCTTGCTCTTCAGGCCGTCCAGGACTTGTCCCACCAGGGGAACCACGATGTTCTTGTAGTTCTTCTCGTTATCCTGAAATTAAAGGATGAGGTTAGGCGGCTCTTTTTTTTATAAATTTTATGTTTTATGCTACAAGGTCAATTTAGTCAAAATTTTCTCCGAGAAACAAAATAATGTCTCCCAAGTCCCATGTTACAGTTACTAAGGTTTCCTAAAAGAGCGGTGACTGCCATATGCGGCCGTGATGTCCAAAAACAGAGCGTTTATTGACATCTTAATTTCTAATACTGGTGAAAATTACAGATTGTTATGACGTCAGTTATAAATATGACGAACACGCTCATCTAGTAAACCATAGCTTTAATAATAAATTTAGAGATGTTAATTGATTTAGTTTGAACACTTAGCATTTTGGAAAAGACTTTTCTTTGATCAAAGATGAGTGAGCTTTTAACCAGCAGTAAAGCCTATATGGCTAATTAATGATGATCACACCAGAGCCAAATCAGAAAGTCAGTCCAATTATTATTATTAAGATCGTGTGAAACACATGCGATATGCAGTTAAGACCTGAATTGAACAAAGATTTAAATTGATCACTTACAGCAGTGGTCTCGATAGTGACAATAATGTCAGCTTGCTTGTTGGGAACCTTCAGCTCGTAGCTCTCTCCAACACGCCTTGGCTTGTCGGCATCCGTGCACTGCACACAGACTTCAGGCATGACAGCGGGTAACATGCCAGTGAGGGCGAGGGCTGCGTATCCTCGGGCGAGGTCGCAAGCCTGGTGGAGCGCTTCCTTGGAGTCGCCGGAGCATGCGTGGATGCAAGCTTGTCTAAAGTGGAAGGAGGGGTTGGGTTAGCTGTTTGTGAGCCAGGGTTTGTTTGTATAGTCGTATTAAATAATCAAAAGAAGGTGAGACTAGAGACTATTTAACAATATAGTATGTCACATGTACGTATCAAGTTAAGCGCACATTACACCCCTAACGGGTATGCGTACGCGTATCACATTTCTATACAAAAAGCGCAGTGCCTGTAGTGTGCAATGGTTTATATAAAATGAACGAAAGTGATATATGATCATTGTTCAATGCGGCACACCCATTTCTGCGTCAGCCTTAAAACTTAGTCTTACTTGATCTACTTGTTCGTCGTCTGTTACTTTCACTTGATCTACGAAAGACTTACACAATAAGTTGTTCTTTGTATACAATTATTCTAAGCCTCCAAAGATTATTACCCCAGAATCTACGTTGACGAGCATAAAATTTGTTCAATACCAACTTTGATTCGAATAAGCCCTTTCTTTTTCCGTCTAGTTGTAAGAAGACGTTTTGGCCCTAATGTACAAAAATGAACACTGTTGCGACTTTGAAAATACCATCCCTGATCTTTACCTGAATGGTGCAATGTCAAGGAAGAGGCTCAGTGGTCTCAGCGGTGAGGCTCCTCCGAAGACTTCCTCGCACGCGGGGGGCATGGCCATGTTGTGGAGCTGGTGGTGGGAGTGTTCCGGAACCTGGACCTGGGGGCAGCTCTTAGCCAGACGGTATGCGTTTCCGAACTCGCTCTCTGATGTGCAGATCTAGAAGGAAAGTTGTGATTAGTGGAAGGATTGAATACTCTTGCTGCCGTAGAACGGTAGCAGAGTGATTAGCAACAAGTAGGTTCCATCATCAACGGTAAATTCATAGTTACCGCAGCCATTCTTGCTCCTTAAGAGTTAGAAGAGAATTCTTTGGATTGCCGATCAAAGAGATAAAATGCCTGTAATTTACCGGTAACTACTTCGACTGGCAAAATTTTTCAAAAGGCTTTTTGTAATTTAACTTATGAATATCAAAAAATAAAGACGTACCTTTCCATTGGGTAGACGGAAGTCATCGTAGGGCTCATTGTTGCCGTCTCCGAGAAGACCGCGCAGCTTGCCGAGGTAGAAGCCGTTTACTTCGATGTAGCATACCTACGGCAAAACATTATTATAGATCTGTGTATAAATGCTAAACTTCTTGAGTATCATTAAATTAAAGATGGCATTACGACATTATTTTAAGAGCACATTTTCATTAAAACGCTATTAATAAACGAAAAACACTATTCGGCATGAATTCAGATAATTCTGAATTTTGGGTGTCCAAAAAAATTTAACTGACATAAAATATTATTTAGAAGGCAAATATTTTTAGTATGGAACTCCTGAATACAAAGCTAGTATTTTTTTTAAGCCGAGACAGTTTTATGCAACTGGCTTGTTCTGATATCCAAACTAATATTATAAATGCGAAAGTAACTCTGTCTGTCTGTCTGTCTGTCTTTGCTTCACGCCTAAACTACTGAACCGATTTGTGTGAAATTTGGTACAGACATAGTTTGGAACTTGAGAATGGACATAGGATAGTTTTTATTACAAAAAATAAAAAATAAAATAAAAAATAAAATTTATTCCGGACATACAGCGCCATCTATTGGTCAAGAGTCGGTGTCATCTATTGGTGAAGTCACTATTCCACGCGAACGAAGTCGCGGGCAAAAGCTAGTGACTAATAAATCAACGTTTAGTGATGTTATTTGACCAAATGAGTACGTACCTCAAGTTTGGCAGTACAGAAGGCCACAAGTCCGTATAGTGTTCCGAGTCCAATGCGGCCATTAGCCTGACGGAAAGCATAGGAGTCCTTCTCCATGACTGGGAAGCCATGAGCGGCACCGTTCAGGGTCACCTGCGAAATAAAAGAATACAGTTTGATAAATATTTGACACATGGTTCGAAGTTTTTGAAGACGTCCAAAATGTCTTGATGCAGGTATGGTAGAACTGCCTGCTTCGCAACACAAGGATCCGAAAGGGTTAAACATCTGGTCTGAGCCAATGTGCTCTTCTAGTCTTAGACACAATGAGCAATGGCGATCAGTGCTCGTACGGTCGGCGACGAAAGTTACTTTTTTCACTTAATTTACGCCAAACTATTCGATACATTGCATTTCAGCATTACATAATAATATGATAGGTAGCTAAAACTTAATATTGTTTTAATTTTACTTCTGTTACGATTTCATTGAATTATTTAGCTCAATATTAAAGTGATAGAACTGAAGTGTTAATCGACTCTGAATGTACCTTTTCTGTTGAAGCCTTTATCTTTCAGCAAGATAATTTCAGACCTATGTATATAATTATATGAAATGGTTCTCACCTGTCCGTCATCCTTCAACTCCACAATGGAACCGCTCTTGTCTTCCAAGATCAAAGCCTTAGGCTGTCCGTTGGTGAGCTGCATCATGAGGGTGAAGTTCCTGTCGACGTGGTCGTGCGCGAGGACGTAGCGGCAGTTGCCGGGGAACGTCATGTGGCGTCCGTCGAACGAGAAGATGTGCTGACCGTTGACGATCACGGCGCGAACTGCAGAGACGAGATGGGGTGAATGAAGTTATTAAATATAGAAATCGGTGTCTGTTATAGAATATAAAATAGAACGGAATCCAAGGTTAGTTAGGTTACAAAGGAACCGAAATGTATTTCAGGATAGTTTTAAAGTTACGAGTGTAGGCTGAGCAAAATCTAGGCAAGCGAACACCATTGTCGACTGCATCATTGCTTATTATTATATGAGATCATGATAAAACGCATTATACAAAATCGGTTTAAATGAAAAGGATCACTCTCATTGAATTTTATTATTGAATAGCCGTTTGAAATATCTCTTTCTCTATCTTTACATTTCTCACCTGTTATTAATATTGCGAAATTGTAATTTATATACTTAATACATTTATGAAATTAATTAATTACTGTTACTGGTGTACGTTATATTTAATAACAATAAATAAATATGGCACATCGAATTTAAGAAAAAAACAGATTTTGACAGCGTTATCACTCATAGGTACTTGTGAGCCACTTTCACAGTCACTTTCTCAATCTCGATGCGCCATATAGTATTATTATACTTTTCTCAATACCACATGTAATATAAAATCTACTCACGTTTAGCAGGCACCTCATCCAGTGGGTTAATACTCCTGGGTCTGTACGCCTTGATGAGAGCGAGGACATCGGGAACGTCGCCGGTCAACAGTTTGGTGAGCAGGCTGGTCGACGGCGGCCTGCCGAGCGATGGCGGAGACACGGATCCGGGGGCGAAGGAGAGCTGGGGAGAGAAAGCGGATGTCAGTTTTATGGTAAATGGTACCGATGACGCCTATGGAATCCTGCCACACAGAGGCATTACAAGTGTGTTGCCAGCGCAGAGGCAAAGCTTCAAATAATATCTTATGTGCCTATGTGTGTATACTGGCACCCATACTATTCAAACGCAATTTGTTTAGTGGCGGTAGTACTTTCCGGGAGAATCTTTTTCACCAGGAGCTCTACTACAACACTAAAAGCAGACTGTATTGTTTTTAATAAATGGGCCCACTCATGACCTCAATCTTAACCGGTGGACTGTGATAAATGAGGTCTATGATGGAACGACCGTACCTAGAAGATACCAGTTCATTCTTGCTTTGAAGGTTGACTGGCTATAAGTAGCTAAAACTAATGCTACCTACTATAAATGTTCTATATACTTACAGGGCTGAAGCCGGTGGGTCCGACGCCTACTCCAAGCTGTCCAAGCTGAGCGCGGATGAACTGGATGAGTGACGTGACGGCGGTGGACAGCTTCTGGTAGATGACGCGCAATTCCTTGTTGTCGTCCACCTTCTCTTGTTTCAGTTTCTAGAAGGAAGAAGGACTATTTAGAAGGACTGCTGTAAATTATGATAAATTTGGAGCGCTGGTGGTGTCTCTCTGTATGAGACGAAGTATTCGCTTTATTGTGGGACAAATAAAGCAGCAAGTATGTAAGTCCAGACTGGTTTTATTAATTAGAGATGATGATCAGTTAATAATTTGCTCCTTGGTTTTGATTGTGATTTTCCAATGTTTCTTTCTACTCTCGCTGCTCAAAATCAAGAAAGGTAGACCGTAGACTAAATGCAATGTTTGGTTGTGGTTTGAAGATGATGTCGGACTTACCTTGGCAATATATGAGTGCAGAGCGTCAGTGAAGTCTCTTATCTCCGGCGTGGGGATGAGTGCGCGGATGGTGTTGTAGGCATCGCCCAGGAGAGCCACCGCCTGCTCGGGTACTGCCAGCTCTTGGAACTGAAAGGGAATTATTAATGTTATGATAATTATGTTGATGTGTGAGCAATAAAGTCAACGTTGTTCTAGTGCGAGAGGGAGATAGAGCTATACAGGAGAAATAGCATCATTGCTTTTTTAGCACACTTCAAAATACGGCCGAAATATACAGATCATGAATTTTGGATATGCCTATTTAAACGAATATTTTGGTAGGTATTGATTTATGAAAGAAATTGTTTTTCTTCTTTCTGTCTCCTCAAGATGGCGTTTTATGCCCAAAATGGGTGCCAATGCTCTCCAATAACTTTTTTTAGCTTTGTTAAGCAATTAGATAATTCTGGTGTATACATTCTTACATAAAGTAAAACGCTTCGATAGATCGATACGATTTTCGATAGGTCAAATTTTTGGAAAAATTATGGAATTTAAGAGGAAAGTCGTTTTTTGCTTACCTTCTCCTTGATGACAGTTAAGATGGGCAATTCCTTGATGGTATTCGTAAGTTCCTTGGTCAGAGCGTCGAAGCGGGCGCGGAACTCCTTAAGTTGAGCAACCAGGAGACGGGTCAGGTCTAAGGAACAAAAAAACAATGAATATTTAGTGTCCAGAATATCTCTTCATTCAGTTGTCTCAATTCGTTTACAGATTTAGGTACATATCTCCCAACAAACACCTTTCATTCCTCCTTATTTTTCATAAAAATCCAACTTATATATATTTTTTTTAAATAGAGATGAGAGTTTCTACTATTCTTCGTTGATTTAACCGTAGAATTCTACGACTAGAAATTAATTTGTCTGGTAGCTTATTATTTCGACTGATAGTTTGTAAATTCTAGGACTTTATACGGAACTGTTTGCAGTAGACTGTGTGCAGTAGACTGTGTGCAGTAGACTGTGTGCAGTAGACTGTGTGCAGTAGAATTTCCCAAATTTACAAGAGATCTCAGTAGTATTACTCACCCTTGAAGATAGCGGTAAGTGTGTTGGTCAACTCCTCAAGCTCAGGCTTGTGCTTCTCATAGAAGTCGGTGACGACGGCAGCGTAGTGAGCCACGATGTCGATGACAGAGTCTAAGAATTCCCTGAAGTATTTAGCCAATGTTTCGTAGAATTGTTTGATGACGGGCTCGAACTGGAGAAAAAAAGTTTTATTAGACTTTTGTAAGGGTATAAAGTGACGTTAATGGTGATGTTGTTTAGAAAGGTCAGGTGCGTAGTGCTTGCAACTTGCGAGCGTGTATGAATGTTTGAACGTAAGTGGCATTCTGTGGTTTTTGCCTACCCCCATGGGAACATGGCGTGAGTTTATCTAAGTGTATGTTTTGTTACGGTTTCTTTGGGATAGTCTAACCACTAAAACTTTAGTAAGTCAGAATTTACTGTATTAGCGAGACAACGATCTCTTTAATTAAATTCTAAAATGTTAACCAGATTTTTATGATTCAGAAAGTGGATTGCTTCTGCTGGACAGACATGATTAACGGGAATCTCAAGTACGCAAGTATGAAACGATATTGTGCTTTTGTTAAAAGTTTCACCATCACTGGCTAGTTTTAGAAGGTTCAGGGTCTTCTGGTATATAGCGGCTCTTATCCAGAGGACCAATTTTCAACGTACCTTCTTCTCATACATCTCCTGGACCTGCTTGGCAACGGCGACGTAGGTGTTGATGATGTTGTCGACGATGGGTTTGGTGCCGGTCAGCACTTCATCCAAGATCTTGGCGAGGTATTGCACGATCACGTTGCTGAAATTAAAGAGTTCAGTTAGGAGAGAATTTATAAAACCAGTAGATTAAGTACGTGATTTCTGATGAACTTGTCAAAAGTTGTTTGTGCAGCTGCACAAACAACTTTTTCTACTCAGCGGAATTAGCTGTGCCACTTTTTCCAACGAAAGCATTAGGAAGTGGTGAAGAGCGGGCGTTTTGGGGGACCGTCTTATGTATTTTTGACGTTCGATAAGTTCTGATTCTCAGCCTAATTTGAATAAATGACTTATGATTTTGAGTTCTAAAGTCTTTTGCCCGTATCAATAAATATAATTATCTTGGCAGGCGTTTGAAGCTGAATTTAAGATGTTCGTGATTATTGTTCAAAGTTGTCAAAGACCTAATACCGACCAATGATTCCTTAGAGCTAACAAAAGTCTCTGTTCAGATCAAATACAGAAAATTAACTTACAGTGCCTCCGAGATTTCCTTCAGCACCTTGTCATCAGCGATTTCCTTGTAGAACTTGGCCAGTTCTTCGTTGTAGGACTTCTCGATGTTCTTCAAGGTTGGTTCCACGCGCTGCAGCACCGCCTTGAAGTCATTGTTGGCTTTCTCGCCCAGCGATTTGATGCGACCTTCGAGGTTGTCCAGGTCCTTGCGTAGGGCAGTCTGGGGAAAAAAAGATTAAATGTATTATTAAGTGTCTGGTTAATGCTGAAGCTAAAACGGAGTCCACACAGACTGAAGTTATTTTGTGTTTTTTTTTTAAATAACAAAACTACTACAATTCTGGCGAAATATTATTGGATTTCCCATTTGCAAAGTTATTAGCAGCCAGAAGTCTGGATTTATTCCCAATTAATAATCATAGGCTTACCTCCTATTTTAGTAAATGGCTAATTATTTCCTACTCATTTGGAAAATAAAGGCTCTACGTCATGTTAACTCACCAAGAAGTAGTTGAAGTTGTCCTTAGACGCACCGTACTCGCTCTTCACGAGGTTATCATCCAAGAACAGAGCTCCATGGAGCAAGTTCTTCTTCGTTCCACCGAGGATGATGTCAGCGCTGATGTCCACACGCTTCTCTGGCTGGATGTGGCCCACGATCGACAGCTTGCGGTCAGATTCGTCTGTTGAGGTGACGTCAGATGGACGGTTATTGAATTGGTATCAATTTTGGTTTTTTGTTGTCTACATGAGTTTTGGGTAAAGAGAGGATTGAACTTCTTTTGTTTTTTAATGTTCCACTGTTTTTATATTTCACATGTGTGTCCAGGCATAATTATGTAAGGTTTGAACCTACTTGGCCAGAAAATTAGCTACTCCACGTAGGAATCGAACCCACGACCCGTAGCGTCAACCGCGCAATTTAGGATTTGTACTTTCATTGACCATTTGTCTGGTCAACATAAAATCAATTGTTTATAAATATTCCAAAAACTCATCATAAAAATCTAAAGCCAATTAGCAGTCAGGGTACATGAAACTCTGTGACTGTTTGCAAAAATTTGGTGATCTCCTGACACCAAACATTTTAAATATAATCACCGCTATAACCTGTGCTGAACTCGAAATATTGGTAATCCTTGGCGATGGCAGACACGCGGACTGGCTTGCCTTCCAGCAGGCAGACCTTCATCTCTCCCTTCTGCAGGTTGTCGTTGATGGTAGCTGATCCTTCCACGTCAATGACCTTCACAAGCGGAGTGTTGATCTAGAAGAATTAGGTCATATTAGTCAAGGTTATTGAGACTAAGTGAAGTGTATAGAATTCTTAAAAAATGTGGAAGTTCACTATTTTCGTGTTGGTAGTCCGTATTGTGAAGGAACTCAAAAAATCGTAATTAAAAAATTATGATCGATTTTCGTGTCTGACTATTTTGTAACTAGATGAAAATTGGGATATGTGAAATGTGAACTCGCCAAATCAGGAAACGTGAGTTACTGACGTGTTTTAAGAAGAATGATTCAAACAATGATGTAGACTTACCAAGACCTTGATGTGGGTCGGGGATCCCTCCAACAACAATTTAGATTCGCGATCCTGTAAAAAATATCAACTATGTTACTTATACATAAAAACACAAGTATATAGGACTAACATTCGTTCAGAAACAGACAAGAGATGTTCTTAATTCTGTAACAAAAAGAGTAACAATAACTTACGGCTCCGAGAACTGGGTGTGAGATGGATGCTGAGGTCTCGATCTTGACAGAGTTCTGTTGAGGGCGCTGCAGGTTTCCACGGATCTTCACTACGGCTTCCTGTGGTAAGAAGAATGATTTGTGTGAGTGTGTGTAACTATTTTGGAGGAACACGTATAGAAGAATAAGTATGAATTTTAAAATCGGATAGTAAGAGTAATCCCTCTAATTATAGACATATACCAATTGGGAATCGCCAGTTTGGTTTCACGAAAGGTAGATCGACGAAGACGCGGGAGTAAAATTCATCAGTCACATTTTGGAATCCTAGGAGAAATCCCAGGATGCAATTGCCATTTTCTGTGACCACACAAAAGCGTATGACTGCGTTGATCACAATACGCTGATTTGAAAATTACGCCACTGCGGAATTCGTGGACAAGCTGCTGATCTAGTTCTTTCCTGTCTATCAAACAGGCAGCAAAAAGTAAACGTTAATGGTGCAATGTCCTCGGGGTCTCTAGTTAAGATGAGCGCGCCTAAAGGTTCAATTCTTGGCCCTTTCCTATTTATAGTTTATCTTTATAAAAATCAAGCGCAAGTTTATATAAGTTGCAAAATTTATGCAAGTAAACCAATTCCGTGACTGACTGTCAAAAATAATAGGAGAGAAATAAAAAAAAAACTATTCTATTATGTAATTCAGGGGTAGAAGAAAAGAACGGGTGAAGTTTGTATGCAAAAAAAACAAGGAATTTCATACCTTGTTCAGCTTAGGATGGTTAAAACCAAATTCAGCAACAGCAGACTGCTGCTTCTCATTAGCGACGTCCAAATCGACAAGGAATCGGGCAGAGGTCCGGTGTCCTTGCTTGTTCTTATCCATGTCGAGGCAGATCTCTCCGCGGACCGGGAACGGTAGACCCTTGTTTGTTGGGTAGCTGACCACAGACTCTAGAGCCATGACGCGTTGGGGCAGCTGGATGGTGATCCCAGACTTGCAGTCTGAAAGTGGATGGATGGTTAGTATGTGTTTTTGTTGAATTTTCTAGATTTTTGAAAATGTCGTGATAAAAAGTCCTCTTACAATAATTGAGAATATCGGTACCTACATAAAGAGTGCCCAATTGAACGCATACTATAAACTTATATCTAATTGAATTCATACTAGTAACTATTGCAATTAGGGATTATCCTTGTCTGTATGATATGATATCCTTTTCAGTAAATGGGGCTGTTGTATATTGGTATGGCTTGATTTACTGTGTAGATATCCTTAATTTAGAAGTTTGGATATGGTATTATTTCAGTCAGCAGGATAGACTGGAACAAGTTTAAAAACTGGCCAAGGTCTACTCACTTCCAAATTCAGGTGTGTTGTAGACATGCATATGGTACTTCTTGTCTTCCTTGTTGATGTGCAGGTCCAGGGTGTATTGCGGCAGCTTCTGGTCCGAAACCTCGTCCTTGATCATCAGGCCGAACTCAGGGGCGATGCCCAGCTTGCGCAGGTCGAAGCCGGCGTTGATGATGTTGGTGATAACTCCGGGTTCTGGTGGAAAAAAGATACGGTTAGGATATTTGTTTATATGGTTTTTTTATATTCTTGATAAAAATATTGGTAGCTATTATTGTTGAGTAGTTGGTATAGAAAACGGAATTTAAAAACAATCGAAAATGGCGCGTATCTTTATGGACCGACGTCGGGTCCTACGAATGTCCTATGATCCAACGGGAGTTTTATTTACGTATCGGCCCGAATCTCTGTTAGCACGAGTCAATGTTTGGAAAAATCATCCACGGCTGCATAATTTGTAAATAAATCATCCATGTAGATCTATCATCATAATTAATTTATCTGTCATTGCTTAATTTTTAATACTTTTTACCTGTGAGTATAGTAATTTTATTCTAGGTACATCGTCTTCACATATAATTAATGTATAAAAAATATTGCAAAGCAGAAAGAAGAAGTGGTCATAATAACTTACTGGACATATCGATCTTGGAGTTGAGCTCAGCATGAGCACACTGCTTCTTCTCCTCGCAGTAGACGTAAGAGTTCTTGTATTCCAGGTTGGTGACGCGAGTCTCAGCCACGTAGCTGCGCTCTCCAATAGCCATGTTGAAGAAGGTCTGGAGAAGAGAGCGTCAAGTTATATTGATGAACATAATATTAGTAGACCTGGAGTTTGTATATTTGTCCCTACCTGTTACCTGCTACAGACTAATGATGAAAATACGAGTAAGAAATAACAAAGATTGGTAACAAAGTGCTTTGTACTGTAGCACGAAATGGATTATATCAGGCTGATGAACGATAGAGTAAAAACTCTAAATACTTTGATGACTCTTCAAATTAAAATTTAAACTCTTACTGATGTATAAGATATTTGCAAAAGGCTGAACAAATTTTTAACCGAATATAAATTCTGATACTTAAGACTGGAGCAAATGTGTTGTATACGTGATTTCACAAACAAATGATGGACCACTATAAATAGCCAGAAGAAAATTAAGGAATAGATACGAACCTCAACTCCCTTCTCGTTTCCGTCTCCGAGGATGGTGCGGATGTACTTGAAGTTGGCAGACTTCTGCTCTTCCTTGACCTTGACGGCACCGGAACCTTCGATGATCATCTTAGGACCCTCCTGCTTGCTGATGTAGGATGTGCTGGAGATGATGAAGAATTACATTAATACTTGGTGTTTGAACACAATGAACTTGAGGATGTTTTCAAGATTATCTATTGTGGTGATAAGTTTATTGATGTAGAGGACTTCGTTAGATTAATAAATGTTATGAATGACATCATGCCTTTTTTACAAAATGGAGGCATTTAGAAGAGCGGTAAAATCAACAAGTGACTGATGATGGTCGGTTTTATTACGCCTTATTACATTGGGCCGAGAAAAGTAGAGTAAAAAGAGTAGAGCACAGAGCGGAGTACAAAGTGTACAAAAGTAATTGTAGATACAGTTAATATATTAAAGAGTTAAAATCCTTACCTTCCGCTAAGAACGTTCTTGTTATCATTAGTAGCGTGGAACTCCAATCGCTTGCCATTTCCAGCGTCCTTGCTAGCAATCGCGACGTTGTAGTTCTTCATGCCAAGTTTCTCAGAGTTGGCGGTCATCTTGAAGTTCACGTTGTCCTTCTGGACGCTGCCTTCGGAGACACAGTCAAAGGAAATGTCGCGGATGTTCTCGATCTTGAGTTCAACCTTGCCTTGGGTGGAGCTTAGGGAAGTCCCCTTGACGTATACCCTGTGGACGACAGTGAAGTTGGTAAAGAGCTGAATGATGATAACGAGCGAAAAGAGTTGAACTAAAACTGGTTGGACTGGACTTGCAATAGATCTGCTTCTTGAAATGGTATAATAGTAAAAAGATTTTGGTTTATTTTCAATAACAGTGCCGACAAAAACAATATAATAATGACGATGTACAGTCAAATACAATTCATTAGTAACATGGTGAATATCACTTTTAAGTGCTAGCAGCTGTTTAGTGCTAAGTTTTCGTAGAACAAATGTACCACTGATATGTGGTTGACTGTACGAGACGAAAAGATAAAAAGAAAATGTTGGAGCAGCACTAATAGTTATACCTACTTTACTTAGAGAAAACAAATTAAACATTACAATTGAAGCTTTTGCAGCTGGCGGTAGGTATACGGTCACCAACCGATGGATGTTTTCAAATAAAATTTAATTTAATAAATAGAAAACAAACAGTTAATTTATCAAATTAAATTTCATTCGAAAACATCCATCGGTTTCTTATTAAACTTCAATTATATCCGATGACCCTGGTTACTTATCTCTTTTGGTGACTGTACCCTCGCCGCACTGAACAGCTAGTATTGTTACCACGTGTCGATATAGGAGAAGAAGAATGATAAATTACCTGCTAGACTTTGGTGAAGAGGGGCTGGTGTACTTGATATCAATCTGAGGTTGTGCCTTCGAGAAGACGAAGGTATATTCTGCCTTGTACACGCGGCCATCAGCGTCGACCAGCATGGTGGAGCTGTAGGTGTCCGGAGCGGGGTTCTAATGGAAGGAATAAAAGTATTAAATACAGCTAAGTTTAACGAGAAAAGAAAAAAATCGCATTGTCATAGGTTCTTGCGTTTGGGAGCTACGATGTCACAAACAGACTTTTTACCCGACTGCGCGACGCAAAGGAGTGGTAATGTGTTTATTTATAGCGCTTTTACATAGATAATATTTATATCTGTAATCTGTATCTAAATTTGGTGGACTGGTCTTCAGCCAGTGACACTAGATTGAATCGACATGGAACAGCAGCTTATTTTTTCCTGTGATCTCGGAATATCGGCATTTTTGTAATAGTATTGTTTTTCAGACATGTTATCATAAAGATTTCAGTTGTTTTCAGTAGTTCTTATAATAAAAGGGTAGCCGTTTAAATATTTTCTCTTTTACCCTTCTTTTACACTATTTGATGCCAAACTCACCTTGGAGTGAACAGTAAACTCGAGTTTCTTCAGACCCTCGGCACTAGGTGCGTTGGCCCTGATGCTGAGCCTGTTGTCCCGTGGAGCCACAGCAGCGTCTACTGAGATGACAGCAGACTTGCCCTTGCCGTACTTGGCCTTCAGCTCCACGTGGTTGTCGCTCTTGTCTCCTGTGGGATTATGCCAGTTAGAAAATGGTATTGGTGGTAATGAAACGGTGCATTAGTAAATCCCCATCAATCAATCTTTGTTGGAAATAAAGAAAAAGTATTTATTGCGACTCGTCCAGGAAGATCACAAACTAAACTAAAAACAGTCCAAAAGAAAAAAAATATTTATAAAAAAAAAAAATAACTAAAAGAAAAATGAAACAGAAAGTCCTTTATGAGGCCAAAAGACTCCTACCTCAGCATGATGCTGTGACATTCAAAAAAAAAGTGTAGTAAATATGTAAAGTACGTAAGTAAATATATTTTGTAAAAAGATAGTTTTTTAGTCTGCCATAAAGCGTTTAACCCAAAATAAAACACTATTCGTGATTGAAGTCGCGTAATAACCAAAAAGAATAAACAAATCGTAGTAACCATTCTGAGCAGTCTTGTAGTTGACGTCCAACACGACTGGGTCCACGTGAGGCACCAGCAGCTTGACAGTTGACAGCCCGGTCTGGGGGCTGACCTTGCCGCTAGCGTCGATCTTGTACACGTCAGCGTTCACTTGGACTGATTCCAAGATGGTGAACTGTGGGACAGATTGTTGGTCAATTGAGGGTTTTTGGACGAGTTAAGGATAAGTGAGCTTCCTGACTACAACTTTAGATACGTCGCGACAAAAAGTGAGTTTATTTTAAGATCAAAAATATGTTTTTTTGGGTATTTGTACGAAATAGTAAAAAAATATAGAACACGATAAATAAATTTAAAAAAAGTTATCTGCCTGATCCGTTTATATGAACAGGTGGTGAAACATAGTATACTTATGAATATAATATTACTTTTTAACTAAGAAAAGGTGTAAATATAAATAATCTGGTTGCAATGCTAACTGATTTTTGAGGTTCTCGAGAAAAAGAACAAGTTTTGTATGAAATTCAGGATTATTACTAAAAGTTGCTTACCTCAACGGTATCCATGTTGTCAGGTTGAAGGTACTGCATGGTAGATACCCACTTGATGTCATGCGCTTTCTCGAAGGGCAGTCTGACGGCGACAGTGAAGTCGTCCAGGTATCTGGAGAGTGTCATAAAGAGATTAGCTTGATGATAGTTTCTTGATATTGCTCCTACATACATCATTATCAGCCTATATATTCCCACTGCTGGGACACAGGCCTCCCCTCTGTGAGAGGGAGCGGGCCATAATCCACCACGCGTGCCCAGAGTGGGTCGGTAGATGTCGCATGTCTTCAAATTATTTGGTTCTAGGACATGCCGGTTTCCTCACGATGTTTTCCTCCATCATTTTGAGAGAGGAGACTACAGCTAGGGCTGAATTTTCAATAGCTCTTTGTGATTATTGACTTTCGAAAGTGCACATTAACCATTTTTGACTTCGATAAATGTCTAATCCGCATCGATTACATCCATTCATTCCTTTTACGACGATAAAAATATTGTTAATCAGCTATCATGAAAATATTCTTAATTAGCAGAGCTTAATCAAAACAATTCTCGAACTGTCAGTAGTTGTTATCTGATTGTTATTTTTATTCTTCTAAAATATGAGGATATCTTACTTCTTATCGCCCTCCAAGAGCTTGGCCACCAAAATTCCAGTCAGCTCGATGCTAGTGTCATCTCCGTAGCCTCCCTTGAAGCGGTACTTGTCATCTCTGATGGTCATTGAGTCGGAGTAGGTGTAGTGAGCGACCAGGGACACAGGCTTGGGCAGGAGATTACCGGTAATGTCATACTGGGGAAGAAAAATATGGTGAGAAACGGTTGTGTGAAGATTTTATGTGATGATATAACAAAGATTACTACTATTATTACTTATTTTTTTTTTTTTTGTTACATGTCGTCACAGTTGGTTTCGTTGTTGTTGTTTTAGTGTCAAATTACTTAACTTTGGGACAGAGTGGACCTAATTAAACCGAAGATAATGATGTTGATGGTATTGTTGAACTCGTAATTGCTTAACCACGTTTGATAGTGAAGGACATGCGTTTTGGTGGACTATCGTATGTAAATGTAAATTTAACGTTCAAATAGTGATGATTCTCAGCTTAATTTGAATAAATTACTCTTTAATTTTGATTTTTGATATTGAAAACTGAAACTTCAGTTAGGTTGAAACTATTACTCACATAGACCTTATCGTTTCATGCCGTGCACGTGACAGTCAACTTTGGCTTGATAAAATAATTATGAGGACGACTAAACATAAAACATTAAAAAATGTAGGTATATATTGTACCTACGAGTAAAAAAAGATCTTTAGTCGCATAAACAAAATTCATACTGGATTTAATATGAACCATCCTTTGAAAAGGGCCAGAAATAAAATAAAACTCACCGTCAAGTCAAACTTGGACTTGTCTCCTCCCTCAGGGTTGTTCTTCACAGTGAAGGTGTTCAGCAGATTCTGTCCAGCCTTCAGCTTCAGTTCTATCTGACCCTCGTAGTTGATGAGTTCTTTTTCCAGGTTGGTGTTGGTGACCTTGCCCTTGTAGGCGATGATGGAAGCTGGGCCTCCGCGCTTGGTGGCGTCTGAGAGAACCAACTCGGCATGGCCGTTGTGTTTCTAGAAGAGGAGGAACATTAAGAGTTGGTTGGAGTTGACAATGAAATAGAGCAAGTCATATTTCTGATCGACCGAATCTTTAACACTTCATAAGTGCCGGTAAATTTAATTGAAATAAATGCGCTGAGTTTGAGTTCACTTACGTCATTGCTACGCGTGATGTCACGGTCCACCTTCAGCGTGAGGCACCTGTCAGTAGGCAGCACCAGTTCCACTACAGCATGGATCTTGCCGGTAGTGTCGTAGACTCCGTCTTGGTGCAGGTTCAACTCGAACTTCTTGCCAGCGTAGATGAACTTGTTCCTGTAAAAAACGTATAAAGTTATGTGACGAAAAATTTCTAGTTTGTAGCTGTTTCTAGGTATTCTGCTGAAAGAATGATTAATAGAGAATTATATTAAAAGGGGTTTATAATCTGCATTCGCGATATATTTCCCAAAAATGTAAACAAATATGAGTTTATGGAACAATGACTTTAATTCCTACACAATAAAGTTCAGTTTATGCTACCTTCAAACATTTTTATAACTTTTTCAATAATGCTAGTCACTCTGAAATCGACTTAGTTGCCATTAAAATAAAGTTAATATGTGGTTAACTCGCAATAACATCAATTTGAAACAAATTTGAATAGGCTAGCTTAGTGCATAATGGTGATACGTATGAAGAAAAGTGGACGATGTTAATTTACATATACAAACGTGTTCCTTTATTTACTTCCTAGATAATGACACTATTCCATTTTTTTTTTACACGATTCAATCGCATCGTTTTCACAAAATATATTTTTTTTTTGCCAAAACTGCGAGTTATTCTTATATTATAGTTAGTGCCAATCGATTCAAAAAGCTTTAAATGGATTTTTATTGTTAAGAAAAATTAGTGATGGTAATTTTAATCTAAGGAAAATAAGTGACACTTTCGAAGACTTACTTAGAGTCGACCATCCTGTCGGTCTTCTTGGTGTTGGTGCTGAAGTGGACCTTGTCGTTGTTGTCTTTCTCGTAGTTCAGGAAGATGTCAACGTCGGCGCCGTAGGCTGGGGCCTTCGCCATGAACTTGAAGTCTCCCTTGATCTTGCGCTGGGCCTGGATGTGGATGTGAAAAGATTAGTTAAAAATGGTTTCATGATGGGTTAAAAAAAAACTGAATTTTTGGTTCTAAGAAAGTTTCCGAAGATTGTAAATTGAGAATTTAACTAATTTCAGTTTTACTGCCGTACTTAAAGGTGTTATTAAAAAATAATAAACTTTAATTAACCATTACATAATAAATGTTAATCTACTTATAAATGTCACAAAATTTAAAAGACTGCAATTTATTATTATTTTTATAGCACTCTGTGACCTAAACCCGCTCTTAAGTAACGCTTATATGTGACTTAAGTAGTCCATTTTTACACAGAAAAGCATAACTTAAGTGCGCGTTTAGGTTACACGTGCTATGAAATAGTATACAATACGTGTGACTTAAGTAGTATTAATGCATGGCGTTTAGCACCCTCGCTACATATTGACCAGAATGATAGAAAACCTCACCTGTTTGAAATCAACGATGATCATGCCGTTGCCTTTACCATCGCTGTCGGTAACCTTGAACTGGCCGTTGGCAGAAATAGCGTTCTTGATGATTAACTTCAGCTGTCCATTGGCGTTGGCACCACGAGTCGTCTTCAGGAGGAAATCGATGATGTCACCCTGGGAGTCGGAAATCTTAGCGTGGGAGGAATACAAGGCTGGGGTTTGGATTGCTCCAATGTCGAATCTGATGGAAAATATAGATAAATATTAGTTATAGGAAGCTTTAGTAAGGTAAAAATTACACGTTTAAGAAAGAGATTTAAAGGTATATGAAATTTTGATCCGTTAAACAGGTCAGACTAAGCAGTACCTTCCTGACGTCCTTATGTAATAGGAAATATAGGTTACACAAGGGACTTACTTGATGTCTTGGGTCTTGCTGCCAACAGACGCCTTCAGGTGTCCAATAGCACCAACATTCATGTCATTAGGCTTCATTTTGTGTAACAACACTCCCGACAGTTCGTATCTGCCAATGTTCCTGAACTCAATGTAGTTCTCTAAGTTGGATTTGTCAGTAGAAACGATGTCCCTCTTGGAGAAGACTTCGATTCCATTCTGGTCGACCATTGCCTTCATCTTCATGCTGTAGTCTCCTGGTTTCTTAATCTGTTGTCTGGCTTCCAGGTCGAAGTCTGCTTTCTTGTTCATGTACTGACCATCGAGCTCGATGTCTACCTTTTTGGGGTCGATGTCGGCGTCAAATCTGATCTTCAGAGGGATGGCGTGGATTTCGACTGAAAGCAGAAAGGACGAGTTGATAAATGATTAAATTCTGTTTTATTAGAAGAGTTATTTTTTAATTTCAAAAATTATAATTATGACAAATAGTGGGATTTGGTTTTTGATCTTCGAAAAGTAGGAAGGCATAACTTACACTTGTTCTTGGTGATCACGTTGAAGTCCTCAGCAGAGTTCTTGTGGTATTTGAGCATTTGTCCAAAGACAACGCGGTTTTGGTTGTTGCGGAGATCTCCACCGTAAACTAGGTCGATTTCATTGCGAATCTGTACAAAAAAAATACGTTAGAATCAAAAGTTTTTCAAGCGTTACTAAAATTTTTCTAGTTTTGTAGTTTTTATCAATTTACTTACAATAGGTTCATATTCGAAATGTCCCTTCAACCTGAAGTTAATGAACGGGTTCAATCTGTTCTGGAACTCAACGTTGATGTCGTTCTTCCTCACGGATCCCTTGAGGGTAGCCAAGTCCTTAACAGTGGTATCAAAGTCAATATCTCTATCGGCACTGCTGGTGAAGTGTCCATCGATGCAGATTGGCTCCTTAACACTGGGGAGGCTCATCTTTATGTTCTCAATGGAGTATTTGGTCTTTCCACCACCGATTTCTTCGACAACTTGGCCAGAGATGGGAATGTTGTGCTTGTCTTTGTCTCCTGGCATCTGGTACTCAGCAATGGGTTTGTAGACCTTACGGTTGCCACTTCCTTGGACGTTGAAACCAAGTTTGCCATAGATTTCGTTGGCGTCGTACTTGCCCTTGACGACGACGGTGGTCTCGGTAGGTTTGCGGTAGAAGGTGGCCTGACCTGACACGACCTTCAATGGGGAGTTGAGGGACAGTTGAGCTCCCATCTCGTGATTGTTGTAGACATATTCACCGTTGATTTGGGCGCGGCCGTATTTGGCACCTAAAAATAATAATAATAATATAATATCCCTGGACATTTCACACAGCGCCATCTAGTCCCAAGCTAAGCAATCTAATGCTTGTGTTATGGTAACAAGATGGCTGATAAACTACTTATATACATTTTTTTTTTTTTTTTTTGTAAATACATACATATTATAGATAGAAAAACACCCAGACTCGGAACAAATACATGTAGGTCATACAAATATTTGTTCCGTGCGGGAATCGAACCCGCGACACGCAGCGCAGCAGTCAATCGCTTAACCACTGCGCCAACCGTGTCGCCAACAAAAAAAATAGGAATTTGTTTTAGTTTTTTTAGAAAACTGTCCCCAGTTAGCGTCTTTAACGACAGATTTTTATCTAGATGAGTAATGTTTTTTCCATTTATTTTTAATTTTATTAATATGGGCAGTAATATTTTGATCTTTACCTTCAGCATCGAACAACAATTCGAAGGATTGCCTGCCGGCAGCCTCGTCTGAGCGGACCACACCCTTGATATGGTATCCTCTGAGGTGCTGCTTCTCCAGCATGACGCGGAACTTAGTCCTTCCAGTCAGGGGGTAGCTTGAGAGGTACTTGGTGATTGAAGCTTGGGCATCAGGTCCTGAAAGAAAAATAATTGTTTAATTTTAGGGTAAAGTCACAAAAATGGCTTGTTGTAATAACTTTTAAATGGATAGGACATGGTCTAACAAAACAACAAAAAAATAATGTTCTTACCTGAGACAGTGAAAGGCACGGTCATCTCTCCACAGACAGTTAATCCGAGGAAATCAGCAGCCTGGTCAAAGCAGCCAGTGTTCTCCTTCACAACATTGTCCATCTTGACTGCCGTGTGTTTCTCCGGCTGTCCCTTCTCAGAGAAGAAGTAGACCAGGTCGTTGGAGGCAGTGATAATTTCCTGTTTGTCGACGGGGAGTCCAATTTGTAGGTCAAAACCACGTCCGTTCTCAAGGACTTTAGCGATGACATGACCACCAGTAGAGCTGTGCAGGTTGACGATGACCTTGAGACCAGCGGCGATCGCGTCAGCATCGATTAATAGGGCTCCGGTAATTTCGATATCAGTGCTGGGGACTAGCTTGATATCAACTTTGGCGTCTTTAGGGCTTTGTAGGCACTGGCGGATGTCTACGTTGGTGGCAACTTCTAGGCGGCCGGTGGCAGCGCCCACGATGTCGAGCTTGAGGGGCAGACCGGTGGACGTCGGGTAGGCGAGCTCGGCGTCGATGAACAGCATGTGGGCGCGGACTTCTTGCTGCAAAAGAGGAATAAATTATTAGGTAAACAGTCTAATGATCCGACTGAAGTAAAAAAAAGAAAGATTAATAATTTAAGCTCGTAAAATAAAGAAGGTCGTTCTTACTTGGAAGTGTTTCACGTCGTTGATACCCTTGTTCAAGTACTGCATGAACTGGTCGATGACCTTGTCGAAGTTGAATCCCTTATCGTCTCCAAGAGACAGGAAGATGGCGTCAGTTCCGAACAGTTTAACGTACAGGTCCAGGTCGAGTTCGTTGTTGAAAGGTGTTGCTTCGGCTTTCAGCTATGGGTTAAAAAAAGCGGTATAAATATTTTGGCATCCTGAATAAGTAGATAGTTATTGTAGAGTGTAATTTCAGATTCACTTTGAAAGGACAAAAAGGCTCTTTGTTTAACAGGCCAAGGGCTTGTTTTACAGTATCGGATATGCAATATCTAAGTAGGAGAAAAATTATAAACATTAACGGAATTTGTATGAAATCTGTCAGATGTGATATCTTGAACATAACAATTCTGGTCTGGAAGAAGTGGTGCAAGAAATAGAAATGCATCACAACAAAGACTTAGACAGGAAAGGACCAAGTAACAATAGTCTTCTTTCTAGCGTGTCAACTAAGTATAAATAAAGTGGAGAAAAATGCTTACATTCTTGTCAAAACTATCGACATCACTCTTGACGGAGCGGCGACCTCTGTGGAGGCCTCCCTCAACCTTGTCCTTGTACTGGTTGAACTTCTCCACAACGTACTTCTGGTAAAGGGACTGGGGATCCTCGGTGTGTAGGAAACTCTTGGGTCCGAACAGGTGCTCTGCTACACGGTCCAAGTTGCCTTGACGACCTCCAACCTGGTAGAGAATATTTGGATCTTTAAAATGACATAGTTTGATTGATTGGATGACTTTCATAATTGAAATTATAGTTAAAAAGAGCTACCAGAAACTGTGAATATAGAGACAAATCATTTAAATTGTTTCGCATCTGTTTAGGCTGGAAAACTGAAATGCAACTCATTCAAAACGAAATGAAGTAACGTTCACGACGTTACTGAAAAGTAAACTTACTGTTCACAACAACTCAAATGACCGATGAGCCTGAATGTCATAACACTTGTACACGAGCGTTTTAAAGTAAATCGTTTATGATTAGTCTTCCAGCAGAAATACAGAAAATACCAACCTCAAGAACATTCAAGCTGTGTCCGAAGATCTCGCAAGTCAGGTTCATGTTGACAGACCGGGGCAGGAAAGAGTCCTGGGAGTAGATAACGTTCTTCTCGATGTTTCCACCGATACCCAGGGCATCGATGTTGAAGGATTCTTCCTCTGAGAAGGAGTATTTCCTGGAGGAGAGGAAAATTGTTATGAGATGACTGTTGCAACAAGCAATACCTACATAAGTAAAAACAGGCTACTTGTAAAAAATAAAGAGTCAATAAAGATGCAGATTTAAAATAAAAAACAACAGTTGCTCTTCGTGTCGATGGTACGACATTTTATTAAATTTTTTTAGCCCAAAACTTTGCTACTCTCCGTGGGTTTCCTCTATATGTTCACAGAATACATAATAGTACAATATAAGGCGTACAATGAAAAGTATTCTATCTTTCTAAATGTATTATGGTTGTCTTACCTGACATCGGTGTTAAACTTGTTGGGAGTGCGAATGAGGCCGTAGTGCTGGCGTGCCAATTGCTTGTCGGGGTTGGACGAAGAGCGGATGTTGCGGAGAGACGTAGAGATGAAGTTGCCAACTAGAAGGGTGAAGACATATTGAACATTTATTAACATTTCTGTTTGTTGGCTAAGGGAAATTACAGATGAAGTTGCCAATTAGACGGTGGGAGATACATGGTATGTATACATTATTATACATACATTTCGTGGAAAAAAATGTTTTGTAGGTCAGGAAAATGAATTGCTGACTACCATCTTCTTTGGCAGTTGTATGAGTTTATTATAACAAGGCAGATGGACAACCTTTGTCAATTTGGTTAACAACTAATCAGACTATGAGTTTTTTAAAGAATTTTTCAGATGAATGATGATCAAGTTTTAAATACCTAATTAAACTTTTTGCTTGGCGTTCGTGAGTTATTACTTTGTACCTAAATTAGTCTTGTAGTAGTAGAGATTTAAAAAATGACGTGTAAATTGTTTGTGTATTAAAATATCAAACTGGCAAAATGTAGGTGAAATAATATAGCTCTTTTCACAATTTTGATTTTAACGCGATGTTGAGTAAAATGTTAATTACCTTGGTGGACGGGCTCAGAGTCCAGCAAGTTCTTGATTTCGGTGGCGGAGGCTGCGCAGGGGCAGGCAATGATGGCGAGGTAGGCCTTGATGCGGATTTCCGAATCCAACTGACGGTTCTTCATGATGTCAATGGCGGTTTTCTTCACCTGTTAAGAAAATTTTTTGTTAGCACAAGGAAAAACAAAAGGGAAACGGATAGAAAGAAGGAGACAGGTTTCACATTTTGTGTGAATCTTTGCTTGATACCGTCATAAGAAGAAATATTTAAAGAAAGCTGTTGTTCTGTTTTAAGTACTATGTCGTCAAGACTCCTTACTATTAACAATAGTATCAAAATAAATGCTCTTTTAAAAGTTTCTGGTACTCTACCTTGCTAGCACAGGCATCAGCTTGGAAGGCTTCAAGAGCTGCAGCCTTAACCCTGGGCTTGACATTGTTGTCCTGGGCGCAGCGGGCCAGTCTGTCGATCAGAGAGTCCTCCAAGTGATGGATGTTGCGGATACCCTTCAGAACTGCTACGACCTAGTGATGAAGAAGAAAAAGTTAAGTTTTTTGGTTGGTAATATACATAATTATTACAAAATATCAGAAAGAAAGGAAGGAAATTAAAAAAATATTATAAAATTTGGTTACTGGGGAATTAAACCCAGCATTCTAATTGCGTTTTAATCTCGTTCGTTACGGTTATCGCTCTCAATTTGTCAATCAAATACTTCATACTACCTATGAAGCATTTCATTTTGTACTTATTCGAAAATTGGTCCGTTCAACAACTATGTAGATAATGCAAGGTTGATCGTTGAATTCTGTCTCTTACGCTGCTAGACCTTAGGATTCTGAGCAAATTGTACTGCTATCTTCAGTAAGTACCAAAACCTTCAATATACTTACATTGTCTTCATCGACCTTGGTCTTCGGCCTGCAGTTCTGCAGCTTGGCTCCAAGTTTGTTACTCAGGGCGACGATGCCGTCGTTCTTGGTGTGGTGGCACTGGTGCTCCCGACAGAAGGCTCCAGCCAAGGCGCCCACGCCGAGGTACACTTCTTTGGGGAGATTCGGCAGGTCCAAGAGTCCCTGTGAGGAAGGAGTGGTATTAGAGTAGTTGTTAAAAGCATAGATAACACTTTTCTGTAGATAAAGCTATTATGATGAAATAGTTGTTATAGATACAAATATTTTCTCGATACATCCGCCACTGTTAAGGCATACGAAAATTTCACATTATTTTGGAGAAAATCTTCATGGATGCTCAGATTTAGGCTCACTTGCACCACAAAAACGTTTAGTGTTAAACGAATATAAAACTTTGTTCTGTTTCTGTCAATCGTTTGAAGATGAGAGAGACAGAATGATGGTTAATTTGCAATAATTATGCTTAATATGTAGGTAAAAAGGTTTCAAAATAATCATTGTCTTTCTATTGAAGCCTTTCTTAGGATATTTTTAATACAACCAGTAAACCTCAGAAACTTATTTTAACTTACAGCAGCTGCCTTCAAGGCTTCATTGCTTGCGTGTCTGGCGTTGCTCAGAGAGAGGAAGACCAGCTTCTGCTCAATAGGACCCAACTCCTTGCTCCTCAGCAGCTGAATGGAAACCTCAATGCTGTAGGCAGTTCCGGCGCGGATCAAACCGTCGAGGAAGACACGCCTGATGGAAAAAGGTGGAATTAGTTGGGAACATTGTAGACTATAATGATAAAGGCCCTTAGAAAGTAAATCGTTGAGAAAGAAATTGAGAATTAGTAATTTATTTTAGATTTAGCCGTGTCCATTTCTTACAACAGAAGTTTTTGGCGTGAACCATCGTGAACTGTAGAATAACATTTTTTTTTTAATAAAAAGGTATTGTACAATATGAAAATAATGGAAGATAACAACTTACTTCTCAACGTTGTTTCCCTTGATGTGGCTGTAGACCTTCATGAGATCATCCTTGGTGGCTGTGCGTAAGATCTGAAACATACAATATTATTAGTACCTAACCAGTACTAATTGTTACACTACTTTTTGTTGCTTACTATGTATTTAATTTTTTGGTATTTTGCCACATGCAGTACCTGCCACTATAACAATTTTGGAATGTTCTTTTATTGCACTTGTTATCTAGTTCTACCGTTTTGAATTTTAAATATCAATTGTACTGTTTATTTTTTCATTTAAATATTAATCTTAATGTGATTTTGATTCTAATGATAATTTTGATTTAAATTTTGATTCTATTTTCGATTATAATTTTGTGTCTTACTTAATGTTTTATTTTTTGTTTCTAATTAATTTTTCTATCTTCACTACGAGTAAAAAATCTTATAAGGTAATATTTAAGAAGCTATTTTTTATGTAAGTGCTGTGTACGCCTGTAAATGACTAAATAACTCAATGCTTATGTTATTTTTTTATTATGTTAATGTTTCTAGTGAATAGGTCGTTGGTGTACCTAACAAATAAATATAACAAATAAAATAAAAAAAACTTAGAGGTGTCAAGGGACACCCGGATGGAACGAAGTACCTATAACTGGCTTGCTTTCTATTCAAACTCAAACTCAAATAATTTATTTCAATTAAACCATTTACAGGCACTTTTGAATTGTCAAAATTAAGTAGTCGGTCAGTTAGTCAGAAAGTTGAAGCTAGTAATAGTAAGTATAAGAGAGAGAGAGAGAGAGAGATAGACAGAGAAACACGCGCACGCCGCACGGCTTACAACTATAGCAAAAAGTGTCGTTACAAGTTTTGGTCTTAATTTTTTCCGTCTAGCCCCCTTTCGCAACGCGCGTTATGGAACTACGTTCCAAAAATAAATGGAAATCAGATTACGAAAGAAATGAAGAAGAAGAACGAAGAAGAGAAAAGAAGAGAAGATTGAAAGCTTTTTGTTTTTGAAGATTTTTTGTTTTTTGAAGATTGAGGTTTGTTAGGATTTTAGAGTTTACAATTAGGAGAAATTGTTACTGCTCTTCCAAAAGTCGAGGATCCTTACCCTGACGAGTTGAGCGAAGTTTCCAGCAGACTTGGAGCTGGCTTCAGTGGCGACGGTCTTGGCTGTCTCCTTGACGGCGTTCATCACAGCTTGCATGTTGTTCTTGTTGTTGGTGACGCCTTGGGGGTTCTCGAAGATGATGGTGCGGGTCTCCGTGCAGCGGCCTGGTGGAGGGATGGTGGTTAGGAGTTTTGAAGAGAGTAAGTAATGTTTCAGTACCGAATTTAGTTTTATTTTATTATAAAATGCTAGTCATTGTAGTCCTATTAATTCATATTTTTTGGAGTATAAGTATTTTTTGTTTAACAAAGCCACTAGTATATTTTTAGATGAGGTGGATAAAACGTTGATCAAAAGACACTAATTCGATATTCGGTATATTTATAAAAACTGTATTGATTTTGATGGCATTTAATCGGTTTTATACCGTTATTATACCAACGATGGAAAAGCCATCGTGTCTCGCGTGGATCCACGTACGAAGAGTGAAAAGCTGTTTTTTGTGACTCATGTCTTAACTGTTTTCATAGAATGGTCGACACTTACTTGGGTTGTTAGGAGCCCTAGCCTTTCCAGTTAAGGTCAGCTTGGTGTTGACCTTAGCCCTGGCGCCATTCTCTCCCACAGAGAAGGGTCTGTACAAGTACTCCTCAGTCGCAGCCACCTTCTCAGGGACACCGTTGTTGACCTTGGTGTCCACGTTCATCGAGGACTGGAGAACTTGGGTGTCCTTGATTTCCTGATAAAAGTATGGGTTACTTAGATAAGTCAAATAAAAATTCCACGAAGTCATAGTTAGAGAGCTCCACGAGGAAACCTATGCTTAGCAGAGGGTGAGCATGGGCTCATGAAATAGAAGAACGGTCATTGAAATTCGGAGTGTCTAGCAAACATCGTAATAATTCAAATGTTAAACCTCAGTGATACCAAAGTTGCTGCAACCCGAGATTTTGACTATAGTTTGTGATTTTGAGTTATATTTTATGACTATCAAAATGAACTCACAAAGCCAGCATAGTCGCAGAATTTAGTTTCTAGCAAATATTTTAATATTTCGAAAGATTTATGTAAAGTTGATGATGTGCGATAATTTAGTTTCGGCAAAAGTTCAAATTGTCATGAGATTAGCGAATTACGATTTTCTTGATTGGCGAATGAAAATCTCTCATAGTTTATTGGCCAGGATACTTACAGCATTAGGGTTGAAGACTCCAGTGATGAGGTCGTTCTTGCCCTGCTCACGGTGCCCACAGCGGGACAGGTCGCGGCTACGGTGCACCAGCACAGCGCTTCCCTCCTGAGACGAAGACACGTCTGTGGGGCATGTTCCGAAGATGTCGACCTGTAGGAAAGAAATGGTTACATTAGGGTATATCAGAATAGTGACTATAGAAGTTTTCTAAAGTTAGATTTGAATGCAGTTTCGTAGATTTAACTCTATGTAAAGGTATATATAATATACAAAGGTATATATATTATACAGTTAAAACCATTCACGGAGGCTAGTTTTGTGCCTAGTTTCATAGGACACAAGTTTATTTTTTAAATGAGAAAATAGATAATATTGCCCCTTTTTATATCGGACGGGGAGAATAAAATAATAAAATATAAGTGAACTGTTCAAATTTGAAAACAAGTATTTTATGTTATCAAGACGTTACGTTTCATTTTCTGGAAGTTATTAGGTCTTAAGACCAGTTTGGTAATGTTTTAATCGTTAAAAAACTGAAGGTCTTACCTGAGTGGAAGGCTTCTGTTCTGTCTGCAGCAGCGAAATGATAGCCCTCTTGATGTTGAGGGAGCGACGGGTGTCGCCCTCTTCAGCACAGATCTCGGCTCCGGTGCGGCCATCTTGTAAGGTGAAGCGGATTGGCTTGTCAATGCCGGGCGGGCTTTGGTGTTTCTGGAAGATAATGTGGTGGTGAGAAGATGGTTGTAGTAAATAAAAGATGCCACTCACAAAAAAATAGATTTTGGCAAGTGTGCTAAATCATTTGGTGTACTAATAATTTTTTACGTCTTTTTGACAGGAATTTTAATTTAAAATGTTAATTGAGAACGTTCTCCTTTTTTGAAGTCGGTTAAAAAATCGGTGACACTGAGGAGTACGCTGCGGTAGAGATAGATGCACCCAGAATTTTCATCTTAATAGAATCAATCAATCAATAGAGAATCTAAGAATCAAGTCTGCCATATATACAGTCATTGTACTAAGTGGATAAAATATAAAATCATAAGCTTCAAAATAGTAAAATCTATTTTGTACAAACCTTGCCATCAGGGCCAGAGATCACCAAGTTCTGCACAGCCAGCTCATGCACGCAGTTGCCGACGGCCGCCACAGAGACTTGACCGAGCAGCTTGACGCTGGTCTCTTGGTTGGATGCTCCGGTCAGGAAGATGGTCACGATACCTTCCACGCCATAGTTGTATTTGTGTCCGTTAAGGAAAGATTGAGTCGTCGGGGCTGGAAGAAGAAAGACAGAATAAGTATATAGAAAAAATCTAAGACTGCACTTCAAAATGTTGGAGGATTCTAGGAATTATAACGTTAGTGCAGCTATCGAAAATTTAAATATCTCGAGGACATGTTTTTAGAAAAGGTTACCCAGGAAATTACAATAACGAAGCCTCAAAAAGTAATTTAAATGAAAACAGTCGTAATGAGAACGATAATAAAAGAAATGGTATACTCACATCCTTTGCATCCTATAGAGCATTTATCTGAAACAAACAAAGCAATTTGTGTCAATTACTTAATTCTATCAGTTAAGAATAATTACCAACTCATTATAGGTGTTGATAAACTTAATGACTATAAGCTCTTTGTTATAAGGAACTTTTGTGATGAGCAAACACAAAGGCTCGAACAGAACGATCGTAATGGAATTGTGACAATATAATTATAAAACAGTTATCTAATTATAATTGTAAAACCATTTAGGTATTAAAAAGTCATGTAAATAATTTCCATTACAATATATAAATAAATAAAAAATATGATAACTTTATAGGTGGTAATGATAACCTTATGAGTAAACGTTATCAGATCTAAACAAATAACAAGTATGGTCAACACATTATAATATTTACTTTGATTTTACTAAATAAAATTTCCAGGTTTTTTTATGGTTTTTAAATTATTACTTGAACGGAGCTCTTATCCGTTAAATTATATAATAGTTATAAAACGATATTTATATTTGTCGTTCAGTACGGAAGCCGCACCTTTACACGATTTTGCTTTTGAACAACATTTTGTGTCTAGAATTAGGTTTTTTGCTATGTAGTTAGGTTCAAATTGCTAGAAAAAGAGTTTTTACAGAATACGCCTAAATCAATGCTGTGAGAACCATATCAGTAGATTTATAAATAGTACCAACCAAATTATGGATTACAAACAAAATAATCAAGGTTTCCATAAAACGATCTTGACAGCAGAGAAACACAAGGTAACATTCACATAACGATAAACAATATCAATATATATGAGGAAAATTCTGCCAGGAGAAAGCCTGATAAGCTAAAGAAATGAGATCACAAAGCTATCATAGAAGTAAATAGTAATTAGAAGGCGTAAACAGCCGGTTCAAGGTACAATTCCGCTATTAACATGAAGATTGACAACAAAGTAGATCCCGGATCAATGAGGTCAAATGTGAACCAACACACGCACACACTGTATGACTCAGTTCAGATAGTGGAACATATGTGACTTCAAGGCTTTCTTTCTTATCTAGGGATGGAAGAAAGTAACAAAGTGTTACTAATTATTTTAATTAGTGTTTTAGATGCAGGAGTAAAGGTTTTCAATGATTTGATGGATCTTTAAGAAGACGGGGTGCAAGTTTTTGAACTAAAGAGATACGAAAGATTAAGTCAACTGTAAAAACTTGTCATCTGCTTTCGTCACAGCATTTTAAACGTATAGTCGAATCATTAACAGAAATTGCATCCTTATGAGCAAGACAAAGGTCCCAGAAATGATTGATCATGACCATGATTTGAAATTACATTCAGTTAGAAAGCTTTTCTCTCTGTCTGTCTCCCAAACGCAGGAACACTCTCCCTCTCCACCACCGTCCCTCTCGATAAACAGCCGATTATCCAATTTGCCCCACAGAGGGGACAAGACAGGAGCCAGAGTTTGGCGACCCGCCACAATTACCTCTAAATTATAATAATATACGACCCATATGTGGGTCTCTGGAGTGTTCTTTTTAAGACCTTGGAGTTATTTCAGGTAATGGTGTAAGATTTGAGGAAGTAACAAAGAGATTAAGAGAAAATAAACATATTATAAAATCCTTTGAAATGGCTTGGTTCATATAGAAACCACGAAGGTACAAATTCTTCTTTATTGCATATCTACTATAAAGTATATTTACCGTGTTTTATTAGACTGATTAAACCGAATTGGATATTGAGAAAGAAGCTATCAATTATGAGGCTTCAAGGTTCAAAATATAAATTCCCGACACACAAAACAAATATTTTCATACTGAACCATGAATTCGGGTTGGTAATGTACTGGGAACGGAACAAAGCTCTTATCGTCAGTTAATTTAAGAGCGATCGCTAAACTGACACATCCGTACACAGCTGGGATGCATATAATTGATGTAATGACGGCGGGAGTCCGATACTTAGGATATATCATTCCGAAGGATACTTTTAAAATGCATATATTTGTTAGTAGTCTCCAATTACGTAACACACTTTCTATCACAATCCGAAGGACTTTGAAGGAAATTAAAATTTGTAATCCGTTGCTCGACTGAGCAAATAACGCAATGGAAATTTGAGGTTGAATTGTAAAAATAAATAGTATTGGGAGTGTGAATGTGTTACGCAATTGCAGCTGCTTTTGAAAATACCTACATTTCTTTTGCATGAAGCTGTAGAAATAAATTCAGTATTTTTTATTTAGTTTTGCAACTTTTTATAGTCTAAGAAAACGTTGCTTCCTAATCGTGTAGATGATCTTCATTTTGGGTATCAAGACTAGCTTTAAATGTATCATAAAGACTATCCTCTGCATCTAACTCATCATTTTTTCCAGGACTGACGTGCCTCCAGCTTTTATAACCCTCCTATCCTTTGCTTTTGACCTTGTGGAAGACCGTCCTTCGCCGATTGTTATGATCTTTCCTCATCCATATCAAAAGTCCACACAACGGTCAATTATACCATTATAAAGAACAAAGACTTGATAAACTAACAGTTCTGATAATTTTAAGCTAAAGAGTGCATATGTTATCAACAATAGTGATATTAATAATGTTTCATCATCGGTGAACAGTAGCCATTGTCAAGGCTTTTTGGTGATAATAAATTGTTGAAAGCAGATATGAAATTATGTTGAAAATAAACTTCTTTAAGCGTTTATTTTTTAACTGAAGGACTTTATGCATGAAAGTATTTCGAAGTAAGTATTTTTTGTATTGATGAAGGAAAGAAAGCACATCTTACTTAGAGAAACATCATCTAAAAGAAATCTACAACTTTAGGCTTTGTGGGTGTCATTCGGTTAAGGTCAGATAGAGTCGCTCCATGTAAAATACTGGTATTCAGCTGCACCCAGTTAGACTGGAAACCAACCCCAACATAGTTGGGAAAAACTAGGCAGATGATGATGATGATGACAAAAGTCATCACGACAATACTCCTTATCGTATTTTAGGCAAAAAAGATGAAGAAAGACTACATAATACTTATATTCCTTGAAGAAATTTCTGACCACAGTATAATCCAGCAACAATTTAATATAAATAATAAAATACCTATGACTTGATGCTTGTTACTGACATTGGAGCAGGAGATAGTACAATCTCAGGTCAAAGATGAGCGCTATCAATGTTTGCAGCGAATAATAAATGTAAACGTTATCGTGGTCGTTAACTACACTTTGTTTTTCATTGTACCTAACGCGGAATTTGTTTGGCAGTTCGGTTTTTTTCTTTATTATCTTTAGAGGTTTCATTCTACGGAATGCTGGGGGCCTACTCCGAAGTGCAAATTGCGAATGTCCGGATCGGACCGGCACATGGCCAAGCCGAATATTATTGAAAAATGCGAAAAAAGTTCGGATCGGCTCAGTTGGGTCGGGACCATAGTCAATATTCGAAAGAGTGTAGGAGTGTAGGATCGGAACCGACCGATCCAAATAGTTACTTCGTAGCAGGAAACGGCCGAACATTCGGCCGATACTACTTTGGAGTGACCCCTTGGCTATCTTTGGTACCTACGTTTAAAAGTTATATTTTGTGGTAGAGTCACAAATAGAAAACAAACTACTAACAGAAATTGTCCGCATATTGAAATCACAACTGTCATTCTTTGACCAGCGGAGTAATTGCCTAATACACTATTAGTAGCAATGGTTTTCATTTTGACAGTTCAACAACATTCATTGCGTTATTTCCGTTGTTGAGCAGACAGTTTTTTCCAACATATGAAGCAATGGATTAGCAACATCCTTTAAAATACCATTACTTACTGAATATTTACTTTATATTTTCAGTGAATTTTAAGTCTAAGAAGCGTTTTCCTAGTGTAGTTTTTTTTTTTACCTAGTGTAGATTTTATTTTATAAGACTTCTGCTGCCTCTTTCATGTCATTCATCAAAGTGTAAAAGAGTGTTGTGATTATGTCTGTGATATCTATAGAATTTATCATTTTAATACTGAAAACTTACATACCTTTGATTTAAATTAATTACTCGTCATTATTACCAGGCTCTTATCATTTTGACTCACGTTTCAGAGAACTGCAATCAATTTTTATCGAATAAAATAATTTTTTGTTTTCAATTTTTTTTCAACTTTTAATTAATTGTGTTGCACAAGAACCAAGGTTATCATTGTAATTATGTAAAATTTTATCTGGATTTGAGTTTTTTTTTTGTAGTTTATTTTATATTTTATCAAATTGGTCTTTCCGTAACTTATGGCCGACTCCCATAATTTACGGATCGTTATTGGTTAAAATTAAGACTTGTATCTTTACCAATAATGAGGCTGGAAGTAGCTATCACTGGTAAAATTAGCATACGAATCTTCCGACACCGAAATCGAAATTTATATGCCCAGCCGATCGATTCTCGATCGAGATCTCACCGTGAAAAGTTAGATGAAGTGAGCTGTCAATAGTGTCAATCCCTAGTATTAGTTGGAATGACAGCTCAGTCCACGCTCACTTCATCTGAGTTTTCACGGTGAGATGGTTACAGAATCACACTGCAGTTTACCAATAAAGAATGCTATCATTGGTAAGCAAACCGATTCGTTTTTGTTTAAGTATAGGAACCGAGCATAAGTTGGATTTGGATTTGTTTCCTAGCTATTAACAACTTTTTAGGTAAAATAACAGATTTTCTAGTAAACATGACCCTAATCATGATTTTAAGCAGGTTCAATATACGAAAGAGTAATTTTCGATTGTTGCTCCTTGGATAGTTGGAAAGAATGAACTAAAACTACCATTTTTAATTTTCGTTGGGACTCAACTCAAGAGTTTACTTTTGTTTAGAGGACATAAATGTATAAGGAAGACTGTGTTGCGGGAGATATTTTGCGGGCCTACTCATAGTTAATCCAATGAGCGCAAAGAAACACTAGCTTTTGGTAAAAAAATCAGAAGTTTTACAAACAGTTTTAAGGAAATACTTATATGAGATGAATTCTACATGAAATAGATGAGCTTTTGGAAAATTGATTAAAGTAAATAAATTCACATTAGATATGTACCTAAGACAATGCTTAATAAACACACAATTGTATGCATATAAGTTGTAAAATCTCTAAAGTAAATTATTTATGTAATTAATAAGTTAAGTACCTATCACTGAAAACAGAAAAGATATTTTAGATGCTGTTTTCTGAATATGCGGGAGCTTTACACATTATAATTTTAAAAGAACACAAAGGGGTTACTTTTAAAACAAAATAAAGAAAAATTACACAACTAGGACCAAAAGACCAAAAAATAATACGAAAGGACCAAAATAAAAATCACTCACCATTGGCGAAAGTTGGATTCCATAAAACGGAAATTAATAATAAAACACTTAAAACGCTAATACTACTTTTCCCCATCTTGTAAGGGGTAAAAGTAACACATAAAATCAGTCTTATTTATCGTTACAATAATACGTCCCTCGGCTACCTGCTTCTGTAGGTAAATGCGCCGGAGTCACCCACGACTTCCTCTTTTATAGACGTTTCAGCTCGACCAATCAGGAGCCACCAAATTGTCGATACAAAATCTAATAAGAATATTTGTTATTGATATGTTTATGGTCATAGGTCAATAGGTATTGTACTATTGTAGATTATGGGATAGTTTTCGCGTTTGAAGTTAGAATTTAATTTAATTGAGATTTTCGAGGATGTGTATAACGAGTTGGCTTGGTGTCACAAAGATATATAATTATATATAATACTGCGAAATGCGCAATATCTTAAAAAAATTATAACAATAATGTATGTTTTAATAACTGTAGATAAAATTTCATTAAATAAACTAAATATTGTGTGACTAACAAAAATATTAATTTGCAATAATTATTAAAATAATATCGCTGGAATTCTGCAATCGCCATTTTTTTTTTCAAAAACGTTATTTATTCCATTTTATTTATTTATTTCATAAACGGTGTATTTAGAGCCTGAAAGTCGGTACAAAAAAACTAACGTAATAAGATTGATATTTTTTTCATAATTTTGATACAATTTTTTTTCTTTGAAAAAACTTATCAGTAGGTAATGTTTGATATTAAAGCTTCGTCAGTTTTTTATCTTTCTTATCTTTAACTTGTAAATCGTCATCATAAGCTGCTTTTTATTAAATCTTTTGCTACAGTTTTCCGGGTAAAGCTATTCGTTTTAATATTTTTAAGACTACTTAGTAACATTGTTGAGCTCCTTAAGTTTTGAGTTGAGCTGCATGATTACTGACAAATGCGTTCACTGACTGGACAGGTCCATTCAATCTGTGTGGTTCTTTTCTCAAAAGACTATTTCAGACACCAATCTACATGGTCTCATCTAGTTTTTAAACATATGATTGACGTGTGAGTGTTTGTACAAACCTACCTACTTACAAAAATAAAATCATTTATAATTTAACAAACACAATATACTATGAGTTTGTCAGCAAGGATAAGGCCACCCCTTCTTTCCGTGGAAGTCATAAAAAGCGGCTAAAGGGTTAAGCCGATAGGATTGGCCGTATCCCCTTGTGATAATAACAAAACATAAATTAAGGCAATATCTCTCATGGTTAATTTCAGGTTTTGTAGAAGGACCATTATTTTTTTAAACATGTTTCTCGATGGTCTATTGCAGTGGAATAGATCATGCATATGAAAAACGAAAAAAAACCGGCCAAGTGCGAGTCGGACTCGCGCACGAAGGGTTCCGTACCATTATCTATAAAAATCAATCATGAGTTGATTGAATGAAAGGTAAATTGCGGTTTATGATTTATGACGTATTAAAAAAAAACTACTTACTAGATTTCGTTCAAAGCAAATTTCGGTGGAAGTTTACATGGTAATGTACATCATATAATTAATATTTTTTGTAGTTTTATCATTCTCTTATTTTAGAAGTTACAGGGGACACACACACACACATAAGTGCGCTAACTATTTTTGAAGACCTATCCATAGATACTCAACACGATGGGTTTGATGAAAAAAAAAATTTGAGTTTCAGTTCTAAGTTCTTTTTTCTATTTTTGTGTGAAAATCTTAATGCGGTTCACAGAATACCTCTACTTACCAAGTTTCAACAGTATAGTTCTTATAGTTTCGGAAAAAAGTGGCTGTGACATACGGACGGACAGACAGACAGACAGACATGACGAATTCATAAGGGTTCGGTTTTTTGCCATTTGGCTACGGAACCCTGACTAGCTTTTGGCTTCGGCCGCGTGAAGGTTGGGAATTATCCCAGGTGAACGTACTACCAAGATAAAAAAGTATTTTATGCCCTAGCCCAGCACCCTAATTGTGTTAAACACTATTAATCACAATCTGAATAATTTTGAAGGATATTGCTAATCCATTGCTTCATATGTTCGAAAAATGTGTCTGCTCAACAACGTAAATAACGCAATGAATGTTATGGAACTGTCAGAATGAAAGCCATTGCTACAGATAGTGTTACCCCACAGATCATATTTTATCCGTATGCCAAATTTCATATAAATCCGTTCAGCCGGTAAGGCGTAAAAAGGTAGAACAGACAGACGTACAGAGTTACTTTTGTATTTATAATAGATATTTGTATGGATAACGGCTTGGTTCGCAACGATGGGGAGAGACCAGACGGTATAACGTTGTTGCCTTGTAAGGTAGGTAGGTCTGTAGTGTGGGAGACCGTGTGTCGAAACCCTCATGTTACAATCACGGCGGGCTGTGCTGCATAGACCTTCAAATGGCAGTTAATTTAAGACAAGAAGACATTCAACCATTCCACATTCATCAACCCGTGCTGGGCCCGCTTGGTATAGCCTACTCCCTGGGCTGAGTACCGGCTGGGCTGGGCTGGTGATACTTAGATATGCATATGAAAGAAGACATTGTACACCGGGCTGTATTAAAATAAATTAATGCAATTCTGTTTACTATACACCGTTAAATTTTGATTGTTTTCATCCTTAAAAGGGGTCATTGTACTCATAATTATGAACACCTTTTACTACGGGACCAACGCTGAAATCGTGAAAAAAAAATCAGTAATTGATCCATAGATTTATGTTCGCATAACTCGGCATAATGTATGGATCAACTGATTTTTTCTGGATTTCAGAAATGGTCCCGTAGTAAAAGTTGTTTATAATGATGAGTACAATGACCAGGTCCCATGTTGGGGCGCCAACTATGATATAATTACCTAAATAAATTTCAAAGTTCAGGAATTTAATAAATTACTCGTTATTGTTATTTTGTTTTGGTGACCCCTTTTAAGGATTAAAACGATCAAAATTTAACGGTGTATAATTAAATAGAAAATATTTTTTGTCCAGGTAATACAGTAAGCAGGTTCACGGGTTCACAGCAAGTTAAAACGACATGAGTGACTTAAATTATTACCTACAGGTAGGTTACAATATGGTATTTGCTAGTGAGCCCCAAACTAGACAGTTAGTCTGTATCTTGGGGCTCGGAGTACAAATTCCAGAGTGGAGACTAGAGAGGTGATTTCAGGTATGGTGATGTGGTACGTGTGTATGTGTGATATTTGCGTGGTGTGTGTGTGTGATTGTGTATTGTTGTATTTTTAAAGGGCTCATGACTGTTATGTTTTTTTCGATACTGGAAACCTTAACCCTTCATCTAAAAAAACAAAATATGTTAAAAACAAATATCTTCGTTATCAGCAAAGGGTATTGTGTTACTAAGCTCTATTAAGTATTTATCGATTGTTGTGTATTTATTTCTATGTTATATATGTTTATGTACATGTATTTAATTACTTAGCTCCGGGTTGAATACTCGTGGTGGCCAACGATTTATATACTTTGAATGTACAGTCACCAAAACTGATAAGTAACCAGGGTCGTCGGATTTAGTTGAAGTTTAGTAAGAAACCGATGGATGTTTTCAAAAATTAATTGGTTACAAACAGTTAATTTTAGTGACTGTACATTATGACTTGTTAAGTTTTGAGTCAATATAATTTAAGTATAGAAGAAGACAGAAAACAGACTATTCGTAGTCACAATTCATACAACCAGCCTTTGTTTTATTTTTTTGTCAGTATTCGAATAGTTAGTCTTCGTATGCAAGGACCAACAGTGGCGTATCTGTTAGGTAATAAAAAAAATACGTGACTAGAATTACCTAATAATTTTCCTAAAATAAGGGATTGCCTGTTAATCAAACTGTAGACCGTCAGGCTGAGTTCATTGATGGGCGCTTTACTCTTTGAATACAATATTATCTATGTACCCTATTTATTTATTTATTATTTATTTATTTAATTGGTTCACCAACAATTGTATACACTATTATAAGCACTTTATACATAGGCAACAGATCGGAATAGAGTGCAACAATCACTTATAAGTAAACTCTGCATGCACACAGATCGTTGTCGTAAGTAACAAAAAATATCAAGAAAAGACTATGGAAATGTATATGCGTTTGTGTTGTGTGTGTGTGTGTGTGTGTGTGTGTGGGGGGGGGGGGGTGTGTGAGTGTGTTGTGTGTGTATGTATGTTTGTGTAAGTTGCACAGATTAGAGCTTAATAAATTGGTTAAACTAGATTAAAACAAACAAATTAAAACAAAATCAAAACAGACTAAGCTAAACAAAAACTACTAACTACAAAACATTAGTTACACGTAGCCTAAATTCGCCCACCCAGTGAGATAATGCAGGGTTAAGAAACTCAATATTCGGGGAGATACTTGTGAAAACTGGTTTTCAATTTGCCTAAATTGTCAAAATGGAGGTCGATCCGATCACTGCAGTCATTCACAACCCTGCTAAACCTCGCGTAGGGGGAGTTAGCACCCAGAACCGTTCTTCTCTGCGGAGGGCAGAGTGGTGTTATAGGATTGCGAGCGATTTCATTGATGGGCGCTTTACTCTTTGAATACAATATTATCTATGTACCCTATTGCACGTTGATAGGCTAAAATGTGAGTGATTAATGATTGTCTTACAAGGGTCGTTGAGACATATTTATCAGCAAGTTGTATTGAATTGAGCCTAGAGTAGTTGTTAGCATGTAGGTACTTGGAATGTAATTACACAGATAATGGCAGTTAATGGATGCTATTCTTTAGTTTTCATTAGGTTTAAACTGTAAATAAAAAGTCGCTATCATTAGGGCGTCAGTAGCCGTAAATATCAGCCAGTTACTATCTTACAATAAGGTAAATGTCTCTTCTTCGTTGAGAAGGAGCAAGCATAGCATAAGTATAATAAGCCTATAATGTTCCCACTGCTGGGACACAGACGTCCTCATAGTGAGAGGGAGTGGGCCGTAAGCTGCCACGCAGCCCCAGTGTGAGTTGGTAGATGTCACATGTCTTCGAATTTTTGGTTCTAGGATATGCCGATGTCCTAACGATGTTTTCATTCACCGTAATCTCCTTTTTGAAGACTAATAATCCCTTATAATAATAATAAGCCTTCGATCAACAGAGTTTATTTTGCTGGGCTTTCGGCTCCGAGGTGGTCTTCGGAGCCGAAAGCCAATACACACAAACAACAATAGGAAGCTTTTTTTCAACAATGGTTTGTTGAAAAAAAGCTTCCTATTGTCCAGATGTCTTCATCTTTAGGCCAACCGCTTTACTGAGACGTTGCCTGAGGTAGCAGCGCAGTGCGGGAAGGGTTGGTGATGTGATACAAGAGCTCAGTGATTCGTCAAATTGTGGTAACTATCACCCCTCCCGCTCTGCACAGCTACCGCAGGCAACGTCTCAGTTAAGCGGTCGGCCTATAGAATTTACAACAGAGACTCCATAACTCAACAAATGAAATTTTGTACATCCAGCATATACTGAGCAGTCAGCCCAGCTAATATCTTTGCTAACTTACTAAAACAGCTCGTATCGGCACACTTTGTCGTGTTAGAGAATATGTCGTGCAAAATATTCCTATGTAGGTAATTATTGTTAAGTAAACAGATAAGGACTACTAAGTAATTGAGTGACTAATTCTAAGGTCAAGCATTTGGAGCATCAAAACATCCTACTGAACTGTTGCTAGGTTTAAAAGATTCCACGAATATTATCGATATGTACCTATGTCAAAGTTTATTTGTTTGTTAATCAAATTACTCGTAGTTCTAGTAGTCCTGTTAGAGAAACATGCTTGTTCCAAGGTGTGGGTAGTGCAACGACTGGCAATCGAACTCACGACCTTTGGTTTTTCCGACTGCTTAACCAAGCATGTCTGTAGTTGCCTCAATAATTTAAGGCCTCCAGCCAGGGCTAAAAACTTAAAAACCGGCGAAGTTCGTGTCAGGCCACGCATAGAATAGGGTTCCGGAGTCACCCATAATGACACGTATATTTAGAAGGCGGGGTTGGTATTTATTGCTATGAATAAATAAATTGAAGAAAATGTTTTAACCATTATTGTCCTTAACGTTTAAAAACGGGTCCAATGGTAACTGAAGATGGAGTTTTAAAAACCGACTTCCCGAGGGAAGTTACAAACTCTAAATAGATGGCGCTCGCATACAGGAACTTGTGTGTCTTAAATAAAATTCTACTTTACTTATATCGCCTGTATTGTAGCGAAACTATACCGCTTCAGAAATTTGGAGTAAATGCACACCGCTATCTATAGTGTCGTTGTAAACCTTTTCAGCCCCTAATTTTATTTATCCAAATGGATGCAAATTGAAATAAAACCGTGTCCAATGGATAATTGTTATGATTTAATTTTACATGTTTACTTATTATTTCGTTATTTTTGTACGAAGTTTTCCAAGTAAGCGCATTTTATAAGTTAGGCCTCAATAACTCCTGAACTAACAAAGTTATCTAAGCCGTTATAGTTTTTTCTTCAAAGTTCATCACATGGACTACCACCATGATTTTTTTTTGTGTTTTCGAGCCAGCCGTTTAGCTTTTAAAGGGGGGGGGGGGGGTGCACACCCTATTTTAACAAAAAAATGCGCTTTAAAGTTGAATATATAGAGAGAGGTTTAGTTTAGTTTGTTGTTTGTATATAGTAACATAAACAGAAAATATTTGAATTTTTGTAGGTTTGTTTGTCGCGCTTTCACGCGAAAGCGGCTAGACCTTGACCTAGATTACTGCATAGGATACTTGAATCCCGATATTTCAAAATCAAAAGTCATTTATTCAAATTAGGCTGAGAATCAGCACTTTTCGAACGTCAAAATTACAAAAGACAGTCCCCCAAAAACGCCCGCCCTTCACATATTATCACAGGATCGAGACTTATGCGGCTAAGACCGCGGGGCGCAGCAAGTGCTATAATAAAGACAAAGACATACGGTAATCCCTAAAAAATACTCAAAAAGTTAGGCAGTCACAATTACCCCAGTGAAAAGTTGACATAAGTTTGGGGGAGCTTTGTTTTGTGAACGTAGGGTTAAGCAAAATGTGATGTGAAGGTTGTATTGGGTAGCATTAAAAAAAAAAAACAATCTTCGTAGCCTTATTCCAACTATGCTAGAGTCGGCTTCCAGTCTAAACGGATGCAGCTGAGTACAAGTATTTCACATCGAGCGCTATTTATCTGACTCTCACAACCCAGTTACTGGGTAACACGATACCCTTCAGACTGGTTGTCAGACTTTTGGGCTTCTGACTACGCGTAACGACTGTCAAAGATCTACGACTGACAGTCGGGACCAACGGCTTAACGTGCTTTCCGAGGCACGGAGGTGTCTTAGTATGTAAAGATGGCCTCCCATCCACGGACCAGCTGCGGCGAGCGTAGCTTGACCCCAGAACATAATCGCTCAGGCATAACCGATTTCGAGGAAATGCCTAAAATAGTTCTTCGAGCCTAGGGGTAGGTAATTTACTAAACAATAGGCACAACAACAATAACAATAGGTACTACAACAATCCTGTATCATCTACAATAGGATGTTCATATGATAGTTTGAAGGACAAGGGTTTTTACGTCTGTAAGACCCATAATCATCCCTTATTGCAACAACACCGATGTTGTTGCAATAATTATTACTTCTTTAAGCTGAGAAACATCGTGAGGAAACCGGCATGTCCTTGAAACAAAAATTCGAAGACATGTGACATCTACCAACCTGCACTGGATTACGGCCCACTCCCTCTCACAGAGAGGAGGCCTGTGTCCCAACAGTGGGAACATTATAGGCTGATTATGTAGTTATGTGCTTAGAACACAGCGTTTCGAAGTTGGAAAACACACAGGCTTTGAGTGCCAAAAATAGGTCGAATAGAAAACATTCTCCCGATGTATCTAAATCACCTACAATGTATACGGAAGGAGACTGCATAGTTGGCATCCGTGTTGTAAAACGTGAAACTGGTATCATTATAGGGGAAATCCCGAAGTCACATGCGCTATAAACATACCTAAACTACATTGGAGAAACGCATCGGCTCTCATTAATCCAAGAATATATTTTTAAAGTAAACTGTTAAATATTTCCTTATAGTTAAGTTTAAAAAAATTCTAGGTACTGCCATAATTCTACAGATACCTACTATTATAAGGCATCAATAATACGTCATTCTTACAGCTTACAACAAAACAATTTAAAGTTTAAGACTTTTCAAAACAATTAAAAGAGATTATCAATGTAGTTCACGCTTCCGACTTATCGGTAGTAAATATTTACAACTTTAAAACAACAGAGGATTATTGTTTTAACTAGAGCAAACTTCTTCATATAATATTTACCAGTAATCCAGTTGATACAGCTCCCTAACTGATAACACACTGTCATTTTTTTTATATCTTTATTTTTTTTAATTAAAAGGGGTTTTTGTACACTGTCAATCTTAATCTGAATCATTTTGAAGGATATTACCATTTCATAGCTCCATATGTTCGAAAACTGTCTGCTGAACACCTAAATAACGCAATCAATTTTGTTCAATTGCCAAAAGCCATTGCTACTTATAGTGTGTTACGCAACTACCCTGCTGGAAAGATTGTTGAAAAGAAAAGTCTGTGTACAGATTTCCTTTGTGTACAGATCGGGACCTTTCTGCGTGTTGGGGAGCACGTAGACCCTAATAATGCATAATTATAATAATTATCATTACCTAATGTCGTTTAAATTTAGCAGTAACTAGTCATAAAGTCATAAAGTCATTTATTTCAAAACAATATACATTGTGTAGAAATTTTACTAAACATAAGATGTCATTTAATAATCTATATGAGGAATAAATTCAATAATAAAAACAAAACAAAAGACATAATAAAAAAAATAAATAAAAATAAACAATATGAAGTGTAAAAAAATTTCAGAATAATAATGTCACCATGCCATTTCAAATTAATTCCATTCAATAAATTATAACAACTATAATAAATTATATAAAAATATATTATTATAAATTAAAACCAGAACGATAATAATTATTACGATTGTCGCTTATCATCAAGGTACTCATCGACACTGTAATAGCCCTTCCTCAATAAATATGTCTTTAATTTGATTTTAAATAAGTTTGCGCTATTTATGCTTTTAAATTCTACGGGAAGCTTGTTGTATAAAAATACTGATTGGTACCTAGGACTGTGATGAACCACGTTTATTTTCGGTTGGATTATGTTAGGCAAGTCTTTCCTACGTGTATTAATTCTAGCTTGTCGTTGGTCATCAGTTTCAGATTTGTGCAAGTTCTTAACAAAACTGGTTAGCAGCACCAGTACATAGAGGCATGGCACTGTCAAAATATTAAGCCTGATGAAATGGCCCCTGCACGAATCCGTCTGTTTTAAGCGGAGCATTGTCCTTAAGGCTCTTTTTTGAGTTACAAATGCCGAGTGGATATTGTACTTATAGCTGTTGCCCCAAAACTCAATACTATACCTAAGCCTAGACTCGACCAAGGCAAAATATACCATCCTAAGCTGGGCCAATGTTAGTTCTTCCCTCAGACTTCTGATTGCATAGCATGCCGAGCTAACAGACTTCACTACAGACGATGTCTCAACCTTCCAGTTTAACAGTCTTCCAGTTTAGTTATACTCAGATAAGGATGTGGGGTAGCTATTCTTGAAAACCTTAATTTATCCTGTCGGCACGTGCGGAGCGTAGTCAGCGTATAATGTTCTCACTACTGGAAACAAGCCTCCTCTCTGTGAAATGAGCGGGCTGTAGCTAATCCACCACGCGGGCCCAGTGCGAGTTGGTAGATAGTTCGAATTTACGGTTTTAGGACATGGCGGTTTCCTCACGATGTTTTCTTTCACCGTTTTGAGAGCAGTGAAATAATTTACACAAAGTAAAGCGTAACGGCACCTGACTGGTCGCGACCGTTACAACTGGGTCACCACTGCTCTCCAGATGCGGAGGAATGAAATGGAAATGTCGTCAGAAAAGTTGTAAGTACGAATGTAGATGGCTTTAAGAGTAGAGAAAGACCAAATGAACGATGAAACTGTGTGAAAGATGATATAGCTAGAAAGAGGGTGACCGAGATGAGGAGAAGGAGAAGACTCGACTGGTACGTCACACCAGACTTCGGTCGGAGTTGTTGAAGACGGCTTCGAACCGGCGTCCTCGCTTCACCCTACCTCCGCGAGCGCCGCTGTACATGCGCGCTCTGCGCCCGCGTCGGAACCGGTTTCCTTATCTACGAGCGCCACTCAACACGTGCTTTTGTCAACCGCGCTCATTAACGTAGTGAACGAAACAAATAATGAACATTATTTAGCACGCGCGTTATTAGATTCTGGTAGTCAGATGTCAATAGTAACGGAAAGTTTTTGTAATAAATTAGGATTATCCTGCAAACGTGTTAAGGATAACCTTAATGTATATGGTATAGGAAATACTAAGTTACGATCCGTGGAAAGTAGTAATTTTGTAATCCAATCAACTCGTAATGATTTTTCTGTAGAAATAAACTGTATAGTCCTATCAAAAATCACGAATATGTTGCCAAATGTAAAGATTAATGTAAATTAATTTAAGATTCCCGGTGACGTATTCGCTGATTTAGCAGATAGTAGATTTTACGAGCCCGCTAACGTACTCAATACTCAATACTTTATTGCGTTCCATAGTGTACATTAGGTCTTATAAATAAAAATATAGCAGAATCACTATGGACCCTGTCGGGCACAGCAGAGGTAGTAGGAGAGAGGAAGAGGGCTATATTAATTGGAGCGGACTTGTTTTGGGAACTGGTAACAGGTCAACAGATAAGACTAGGTAAAGGTCTTCCCATATTGCAGAGTAGTAAATTAGGTTGGCTTGTTACGGGCCCCGTAAATATTTGTAAACCAAATCAGGAAGTAACGTGTAACTTAACTAGAAGTATTAGTGAACAATTAGAGAAATTTTGGAAGGTCGAGGAGATATTAAGTATAGATCACCAACCGTATAGTAATGAAGAGGAATTTTGTGAGAAACACTTTGTAAAAAATACGTATAGAACTGAAAATGGTAGGTTTTGTGTTAAGATGCCTCTTCACACTTCACCTTCTGTACTTGGAGATTCGTTAGTTAAGGCAAAGTCGCGTTTGATGAATTTAGAAAAAAGATTGAAAAGGCAACCAAAGGTGAAGGAGTCCTATGTTGCATTTATAAATGAATATGAGCACTTGAATCATTTGTCAGAAACATGTAAGCCTGAGTTTGGATATTATTTACCGCATCACCCAGTTATTCGAGATAAAAGTGAGACTACAAAACTTCGGGTTGTTTTTAACGCTTCGGATAAAACTGACAGTGGTTACTCATTAAATGATCTCCAAATGGTTGGACCAGTGATTCAGGACGATATAATTAGTATTTTGCTTCGATTTAGGCAACATAATTATGTTGCCTAAATCCAACAACAACGAACAACACCTATATGTATGCCTGTATGTGTGTGTCCTGTGTGGTATGTTATCCTACTGTTATAGCTGTTGGTTCTCCTATAAATAAATTATTATATTAAAGTCGTGTTTGCCTGTGTGACCGCGTCCTTCATAACTTTGCAACGGATTTTTAAGACGTTTTCACCATCACTTAGAAAATTTACTCCGGAAGGAAGATTTATGTAATTGTCTTTAGGTCTCATATACAGATATGAGACATAAAGCCAATTATAGGTCCTCACGTGTAAAAACAGAAAATGTATTAGAAATCTTAAGATCACTAACAAGCAAGATAGAAAAGAATGCATATGTATGGTATATAAGCACTATGCACTTTTAAAAAAGTCAGCGTTCAGCCGAGTGCGAGTGTACTCGTAATAATGTATGAATATACTTAGATATAGATAGAAGAGGAAGCTTTAGCCCAGCAGTAGCAAATTAAAAGGCTGATATTCCTATTAAGATAAAGATTGGTTTTATATTTTCCTGGACCCATATCATTATATCATTATAAGGTAACATCTGTGAGACACTCAGAGCCGAGTGTCAAGCACTAATTAGTTACGTTGTTTATTGACACTCAGTAGGTATTACTAATTAAACTCTAACGTCTAATAGTTGAGCAGTGGGAACATTATTGTATGATTATGACATACATATATGTGTCTAATAGTTTTAAGACAGCTAATTTGTTTGTTTTGTATATAACTTAGTTAGTGTATACTAATATTTTAAAGTATCAAGTATAATATCGTCGGCATAAAGGTAAAACAATCATAATTCATCATTGTCATTAATCATTAATCATTTGGTCATTAATTGTTATTAGAGTTACAGCCATTTTAAATATTATTTTCAGATTGGCATGTTACTCATTGTTTTGAAGTTTGTCCATTATTTTGTTGATTATATATAGATATTATAATTTATTTGTTATAACTATAACTATATTTTTTTCTATTTTAAGGCATTGACTACCACCGCGGTCACCGGTGACCGCCAACAATAGAATTTCTATCGTGTCTGTTGTCTGGCAGTCAACGTGTTAAGTTTGTACATAATTTCATCTTCAATCAAAAACTTACTTAATGAGTTTTACTTATACTGAAATTCCTGGGTAACTAAGTAATAAACTCACTAACATCACCCTGAATAAATTAAACACAAGTAATTAACTGTATTATGTTTTAATACAAAATTGCATAATTGTATGTATGTTGTTGTACCAGTCATGTAATTCATCAGGTTTAAGTCCGTCTCTGCAGAGTTTTAGGAGATCATTTTTTTCTGTATTAAGATAGGGAATAAGCCATTATACGCTTGTTTTAATTCAATATTTTATGCATTATTACAGCTTCGGCGGGTTCGCTGGAGTGATCATACGTGTACCTGTACAAAATATAGTTAGGATTTGTCTTTTCAGATACTTAATTTTCCAAGAAGACACTTTTTATCCCATTTCATCAGTATTTTTATTTTTAAGTATAGATGCTGCCAAATAGCTTGCAAATCCCAGAAATCTTTGTTCATAATTGAGCTCAATAACTTTATATGGGTCCTTCTGTTTATTATTCCCTCCTTTTGATCGGGTATCTTTGAATAATTCATCATAAAAAGTATCTTATTCTTTCGCGCATTTTCGATGCTTGAATCGCATTTCATATGGCTGTGACCTGAGGGGTAATTTTCATAATTTTAAGAACATTCCCAGTCTGATCTCAGTCTCAATCTGTCAAAAATACCTCTAATTTATTTACATTTTTGGCATTGGTTATCGCTGAGATAAAACTGCGACTGGATTTTGAACGTTTTTAATTACGGCAATTGGCCTTCTCATCATCTACCTAGCCTTTTCCCAACTATGTTGGGGTCGGCTTCCAGTCTAACCGGATGCAGCTGAATACCAGTATTTTACATGGAGCGACTGCCTACCTGACCTCCACAACCCAGTTATTGGGTAATACGATACCCCTTGGTAAGACTGGTTGTCAGACTTTCGGGCTTCTGACTACCCGTAACGACTGTCAAAGATCCACGAATGACAGCCGGGACCAACGGCTTAACGTGCTTTCCGAGGCACGGAGGGGTCTTGGTTTGTGAAAATGGTCACCCATCCACGAACAAACTCACAAACCGCGCCAAGCGTAGCTTAACCTGATTGATCGACCCGTGCGGCAGTTATTACTTAGCCACAAGCCCCCTTTTCTGATAATGTCTGAACATAACTCATTATGCTACAGGAGTCAATACATAAATTGGGACAAGGTCAGTAGAGTCATCATTCTCCTGACCCTTTCCTAATTTGCCCTCATCATCATGAGGTCTTCAGAATCATCAGTTTTGTCTCTTCAAATTTATAAAAATAATTCTCATGTTGAACAGCTCCCTAATTGCATGACATACTTTCAATCACAATCTGAATAATTTTGAAGGCTATTGCTAATCCATTGCCTCATATATTCGCAAAAATTGTCAGCTCAACAACGTAAAAAACGCAATGAATGTTGTTGAACTGTCAAAATGCAAACCAGTGCTACTGTTAGTAGTGAGTGGCATCCACTAAACGAGTTAATTAGACGACTATGATATACAACAAGGTTGCTCTTGTTCTGACTAGTTTAATTACAAATCTACGTTTATTATAGTTCCCCCAACTTCACCTTCGGAAGTAGAGGTTTAGACTGAACAACAATTGAATACTGTGAAAGAGATCTTTTCACACTTATTTTACCTGTCACGGCAACCCACCAGCGACCTTAGCAATACTAACATAATCAGTAGGAGCCCGAAAGTCTGACGAACAGTCTTACCAAGGGGTATCGTATTATCCAGTAACTGGGTTGTGGAGGTCAGATAAGCCGTCGCTCCAAGTAAAATACTGGTATTCAGCTGCATCTGGTTAGACTGGAAGCCGACCCCAAGATAGTTAGGAAAAGGTTGGGCAGATGATGATGTGTTACGTAATTAGAGTGATGAATTGATTAAAATCTAAAATTGTCGATGTCGCAGATGTCTTTGGAGGCTGAATCTTGGTCCTTGCAGTATCACAGTAATTACGACAAATTGTAAATTGTAGCACAATTATTAATCACATCCACAAGATAATGCCTGTTTATTGTTCAAGAACGTTGCCCCCCGATATGCGGGAAATAAACAATTCTTTATTATTCTTTGTTCATGATTCGTATTTTTATACATTGAGATTGTTTTTGAGGCTAACTTTAGACGCAGCAGTGACTGCGCAGTTGTTGTTGTTGAGTAGTTCCTGGGTTCGATTGACAGGTCATTTAACCTTTAAGTATGGACGTGGAGTCTCACAGGCTACTCGATGTTTTCGTTTTCTTAGTTTCACCTAATTCCCCCCACTCCCCGTGATTGAGCGGCTCAGTAGCTTTTGTTTTAGTTGTAAAACTACCAACGAGGGAGGAGGTTGCGTCTTCCGATGAATATCACGTAAGTAATGACCATCAAAATATTGACCGGAGCCTGTCAGGCTACACGTCCATTGTTGCCCTATGATATATTTTATAAGGTTGATTAAGTTTATTTCAGATTTTGTAGTACAAAATGTCAAAAAACTATAAAGCCAGTAGTTCTAAATCAAAACGACCATCTACGAGTTCTGTTCAGGGCCCTGCGAGAAAAACATTTTGTGCAGGAAATCCATCTTTCGAACAAGAAGTGAGTGAGTTGTTGTTAGCTTCGGATCAGTCTGACAATGAAGAGAATATTGAAGATTTTTTCATATTGGAGTCCGAACTGATACAAAATCATGAAAGTGACAATGATGAAGATCGGGACCAAGATCAGGACCAGGACCAGGACCAGGACCAGGACCTAGGAGAAGAATCGGGTAGTGATAGTTCGGACAATATTCCACTATCGGAGTTAGTGAGAACTAACTATTACTACGGCAAAAATAGGTATGAATGGGCCAAGACGCCGCCTTCGGCTAGGGTACTTACGTACCCCACAACATAACATCTCGTGCAGGTTTTTCAAAATTGACTTCTGAAGATGGTAAAGATCACTACAACATTTGGAACAAACTTTTCGATGAAGAAATGCTTCAGTGCATTCTAACTTGGACCAATGTTAGAATTTGTAGAATCTGTACTGCGAAAAAACATAGGATGACTACCCATGTTTGTGTTGGGTGCAACAAACCTGTGTGTGTCTCCAATGTTCCAGACCTTTGTGCACTGACTGCCAATAAATTTACGTTATTAGACTGTTGTCAATTTTTTTTATATTTGTTACCTGAAGTTGGTGTTTTGTGTTTTTGGTTTCTTATATATTATATTTTGAGAAAAAAAGACTCATTTTGTTATAGGAATAAGTTTGGCTGTTTTTAATACCTAAAAATGTAACCTAAGTAGATTTAGACTGAAAAGTGCCATCAATTTCGATTTTTAAAATTTCTATAATTTTTTAAATAAAATTTGATTATATAAGAATGTTATTTTATTGCTAAATCCCATTACTTTAATATTCAATCAGTTTTAAAGCGATCTTATATCAAATTCCCCAAAAAAAAATGTGTGTGCATATAGGAGCCTGTAAGACTCCACGTCCACAGTAGTGTTAAGAAAAAATGACGTCCATACTTAAAGGTTAAGCAGATACTATACTCTGTTCACTACGTTAACCGTTTTTTGACAGCTGCGTTAGAATGTTACTATTCCAGATTACGTAAAAGTTAACTTTAAAATGCGTAATAAAATAAATATATAAACTGCTTTATCTTATTGAATTATTTTATTTGTGACTTCCTACAGACATTATAATACCGTACGCGTGTGTATCAGTTTTGACAAACAATATGTAATTGCTCACTAGTTCGATCTGACAAAAAACAGATAACCTAGTGGGCAGAAATAACAACCGCCCCCTGTGGGCCTCAAATTAGTGGATGTAAGCTTAAACATCGCCCGTAAACACCTTTTCTGGACTTTAAAAACTGTTTGTCTTTCAGTTGAGTTTCCCTAGGTTTTTATACCTTAACATAAGTGGGATTCTACTATGCCATAATAAGCAGTAAGAAGTGCATCCTTACTTACTAATTCACTTACATAAACTAACAGTATGTGTTTTCCAATTTAGGTTTTTATCTATTACAAGTCCCAGAAATTTTATATTTTCTACTTCTTCTTTGTTTTTGTGTATATTAGGGCTAATGCTGGTAATCCGCTGACGAAACTATACAACTTTTGCTTTCTTCAAGTTTATTTTTGATTTATTTGCCTCTAACCAATTTCCAACATTTTATAAGCAATTATTAATGTCCTTTTCATATATTTCCACACTTTTACATGGGATTGGCACAGTACTATCATCCTCAAACAGTGTAATTAGTTGTCAAAGTCAAAGTCAAATCATTTATTTCAAATAGGCACATTAAAGGCACTTTTGAACGTCAAAATTAAAATTAAAATTAAATTGATTCTAGTCGCCCCTTCCAAAAGGTAGTTTTCGTATGGAGAAGAATGGGCAAGAAACTCCACCGTTACTCTTTTAAAAAAATGTTTTACAATACTTTGCATACATTAATTATATAATTATATGTGAAGACGATGCACCTAAAAATAAAATTACTATACCACAATAGGTAAAAGAATTAAAATGAATTTATGAAACCATGACATGTAAATTGACTAGGTGATAGATACATGGTGCTCACATATTTACAAACATTCCAAAAGTAGACTATTTTCATAAATAAATAAGGAGTAATAAGTCCGGGTGTGACTTTAAGTAATTACAGAATGTAAATTTAATGTCAAAGAGAATAAAAAAATAAAAAAAGAATAAATTATACAATTACATTAGCAACCAGTTTGATTTTGTCTAGACTCTAGAGATTGTCCTATGGAGCAGGACCAGCATGTTTCCAAGCATTCTTATCTTGGATATAATCCTCTAATTTGTAATATCCTTGCTTACAAAGTGTAATTTTAATATAAGTTTTAAATTTTCTTTCATTTAATTGCAATATTTCACAAGGTATTTTGTTGTAACATTTAACACAGTACCCCATAAAAGATGTATGTACTTTAGACAATCTGAAAAAAGGTTGATCTAATTTATCTTTATTTCTAGTATTAAAATTATGTCTATCACTTATTTTATTAAAAAGATGTTGATTTTTTCTTACATACATAATATTTTCATAAATGAATTGGCAAGGTACCGTCATAATATTAACCCTTTTAAATAGTTCCCTAAGAGATTCGCGGCGACGTAGATTGTAAATGGCTCTGACAGCTCTCTTTTGCAAAATAAAAATGGATTCAATGTCAGCAGCCCGACCCCGTTGTTCAATGCATTCAGGTAAATCATTTATGTACATTATGAATAGGTAGGTACAAAAGGACCCAATACGCTCCCCTGCGGTACTCCAAAGATAACTTCACGCTTACTCATTCAATGATGTTAATTGCAGGCCTGACTGACAAAAAAAAAAAAAACAAAAGCTTCTTTGAACCAAAAGTATAGGAAACTGGTGTGAACTCAGGGTTAAAATGTTATAATGGAACATATAGTTTTGGTTTGGTTGCACCAGGTGGGTTCAGTCTTCCATTTTTTTGGTTCTAAGAAGGACATGCTGGTTTCCTTACGATGTTTTCCTTCGCCGTTTGAGAGCAGTAGTGATGAAATATTTTACACAAACTAAAGCGCCTGTCTGGGTTCGAAACTAAGACTCGTAAGACACTGTTACTAACTCCTAAATGACACCTAAATTTATGCCCTTAGACAAGGTGTCGTTATGCATCCTCGTCAAATTCAAGGAGGTAACTATGCTATTGATTCTCGACATGAATCAATAATAAAATAAGTAGGTTTTCTTTTATAATTTTCGGAAATCGGCATGTGTGGGACACGCAGTTTAAAACGCGGCCTGTGTGAGACTGCAGTGTAACTGCCCTTTTACACACACATAACGCGGCCGCTTATTCGATACAATAACGCGATTCTGTTTTTTGAAAGTGGTGTATTCTGAAATACTGTCAAACTTGAATAACTAAAAAAACAAGTAGGTATGTATTCATTATTTACCAGGGATCGCAATTTTATTTGATTTGTTATGTCTTTCATAACAGCCTCCTGAAAGGAGATGGAAAACGGTAGGCCTAAATATATTAAGTTGAGTTATGATCTAAAAAATTAGTCATGTATTTTTTATCTTAGGATATGAAAAATCACCTCAATTCTCAATCTGGAAGCGGAAAATATGAGAAAGATAGTTTTCGTAAGATTATCGATTGAGTAATCGATTACACAGTTACGAAAATAAAACCTCTGCAGTAAATAATTAAATGCACTATATATACTTATATGCAATATAGTGCATATAATTACAATCATATTAATAAATAAAATATCAATTAATTACTAAAAAACCAATATTAATAATTATTTATCGATTTCATATCGATAAAAAAAAATCAGTCTTCTATTTTTAGTTTATTTAAGTCTCTGGCATGACAGCGGACTGACATTGACACTAGACAGGACTGCTCTTGTTTGCTCACTCATTTCGTGTTTTCCGATGTGTTTTGAGTGCAAAGACATTAAATTATTTACTTGTACCATCTTAAATCTCTTTGTTTGAGTGCTTTCCCGATTATTCTTCATTTTTCACGACCACTACTTTGTATTTTACGGATTCCGACCCTGCCTACCTTGTACGACCCGTGCTTTAACACTGGACGCCAAAGATCGCTCACACCTTTGATTTGGAATTGTTAGTTTGGATTTTACCGCCGGCTTGTGGATTGGATATTGTTCAAACTATGGATCGCTGTGTGAATTGTGGGATAACAACTGGTCAGTGCAATACACTGGGCCGACGACCCTTACACGATGATCCAATACCTCCTGGTTACTTAGGGGTCGCATACAATCCCGACATATAAGTCGAAAAACATATTTTATTTATATTTTAGGCGACGGCTCTCGTAGACGAAAGGTTATAGTAATGTATTACTGTAATTGTTTTGTAGGGAAACGAACTATAGGCTGCTGCGCTCATATATTGTGCATTATATGGTACCTGAGCTGGGCTAGGTACCAAGATCATATGCCACCTGCACAATTCCTAGACGACATTTTAATTATAATATAAGACGAATAAAACACTATAGGTATTAAATGATTTTTTTTATTTTATTTTAGACATCCTTTCCATAACTCCATACTTGTTACCTACCTATGACTTGAAGACATTGACATTCATTCATATGATTTTTCAAACACTTTCTACTAAATATAATAACTAATGTACAAGAATACACTTTGCACTTCAGAAATCAGCTGTTAGTTAGAGATTGTAATATAACCTCACTTTTACTAATCTCTTATAATAATATCTCTGTTCTGAATTTTCAGTGAAAGGTTGATAATATAATAAGCTACTTATGAATTGACACCACTTTCATCTTTTTACACCCAGGCCCAAGATTGTATGTAATCGTTTCAGTCTCCTTTGACGAGGATGCAAAACAACAGCTTGTATATGGCAATATTAGATTTTTAACTCTTCGTTCGAGCGGTTTAATTCCAATAGCATTTTACTTTAAGCATTAACTTAGGTGTCATCTACTCAAATCAAAATCAAAATCAAAAGTCATTTATTCAAATTAGGCTGAGGGTCAGCACTTTTCGAACGTCAAAATTACAAAAGACAGTCCCCCAAAAACGCCCGCCCTTCACCACTTCCTAGTGCTATCGCTGGGAAGAAGAAGTGGCGGAACAAACTTCCCAGCAGCACAGCTGTCTGTTCAGTTAGAATATAGTGCATGTATACAATACTAGGAACCTATGTTCAGTCATTAGCATTACAAGAAACTTAAATTATTTGCCATAAAATATGTCAGCTAGCCACGCCAATATACCAACAAATATAATAAAAACTATACGTACTCAAGCTGAAAAATAATTAATTCAAATGGAAATAAAAACTTACTACCTAAATAAAAGCCTCCAGGCATAAAGGGCGTGACAGCTTACATATTTATGCATAGCTGGGTTCTGGTCACATAGCTGTCACTTGAGTCACAGATGAAAAACTAGGACCATTGAAGTAAAATAAATAAATAAGTTAATACTAATAACAATAACCTGTCAGTAAGCTGATTCTGGAGAAAGAACATGAACATTGTCTTGAGTTAATTAGGGCGACCAACTATTCTTATCGTGTAAGTAGTCGTTGATGGAATAGTACGCCTTTGAGCAAAGGTTAGATTTTACTTGAGCTTTAAACGCATTGAAAGGCAAGTCTAGCAAAGAAGAGGGTATCTTGTTATAAAAGGTTATACCAAGCCCAACAAATGAGTTATGAACCTTATGAAGCCGGTGAAAGGGGGCACGTAGTTTGTCCTTATTTCTAGTGTTAACACTGTGAATATCACTGTTTTTAGTGTACAAGTGCAAATTTTGCCTAATATATAAAATGTTGGCGAAGATGAATTGTGATGCAACCGTGAGAATACCAATATCTTTAAAAAAATCTCTTAGAGAAACTCTGGCACCTAGCTGGTAAATTGCTCGAACAGCTCGTTTTTGAAGGACAAATATATTTTGTATATCAGCGGCTTTGCCCCACAGCAGAATACCGTAGGACATAACACTGTGAAAATAACTAAAATAGACTAAACGAGCTGTATCAACGTCAGTGTATTGTCTTACTTTCCTGACGGCGTAGGCAGCCGAACTGAGCCTTCCTGCTAGACTTGATATATGAGGTCCCCACTGAAGTTTGGCATCTACTGTTAGTCCTAGAAAAATTGCCGAGCCTACTGTTTCAAGCACCTCTTTATTTAAGACGATGTTGGGTCCTAGATTTCTGACATTCGGTAAGGCAAACTTTACACATTTCGTTTTCTTGGCATTGAGAACTAGGTTATTAGTCGTAAACCAATCTGTAACTATTGAGAGTGCACTGTTTACGTCGTCAAAATCTTGTCTATTCCTGTCTACTTTAAAAATAAGAGAGGTATCATCTGCAAACAGTACAACGTCACAGATGCCCTTCAAATGGAATGGTAAATCATTGATATATACTAAGAACAAAAATGGACCCAGTATTGAGCCTTGCGGAACACCTAACTGAACTGGTAGCCCGAAAGATTTCGCGCCATTAACATCTACACATTGCACCCTATTATTTAAATAAGAAATTATTACGTTGAGAGCCACGTTTCGGACACCGTAATGACGTAACTTACGCAAAAGCGTGTCATGGTGCACGCAATCAAAGGCTTTGGAGAGATCACAGAAAACTCCAATAGCATTTTGTGATTTCTCCCATGCGTCAAATATGTGTCTCAGCAGAGCAACACCCGCATCTGTAGTTGAACGACCCTTTGTAAAGCCATATTGCTCATTATGGAGGAGGCTGTTTAAATTAAAATGTCTTAGCAACTGCTTGAGTATTAACTTTTCAAATATTTTGCTAAACGCAGGTAAAATAGAAATAGGCCTGAAATTGCCAACGTCATTCTTATTACCTGATTTAAATAATGGTATGACTTTGCTACTCTTCATGAGGTCAGGAAAAGTTCCTAAATCAATACATTTATTAAAAGTAACAGCTAGATAGGGGGCTACGATGTCTATTATATTACTTAAAAGTTTAATGGAGATGCCCCAATAATCACCGGTGTTTTTAGACTTAAGTGTATTAAAAATATTAACTACATCACGCGGGGTTACATGTTCGAAACTAAATAAAGGACTACATTTAGGTACACTACTATGCAAAAGGTCTTCAGCTTTAGACGGGGACGAATTTAAGGAGCGAGTCGTAGTTATCGGTATGTTGGCAAAAAACTCATTAAATGCCTCAGCTACATCAGCTGCATTATTAACTAATTTGTTGTCGACCATAATCTCAAGTTGTTTTTCTTGTTTAACAGATTTACCCGTTTCATTGTTAATAATTTTCCAAGTGGTTTTTACTTTATTATTAGAATTTTTAATTGTATCGCCTAAAAATTTTGATTTAGCAAAAGCACTAATCTTTTTGAATAATTTTGAATAATTTTTGACATACTCTAGGAAAGGAGTATCAAACCTGTATTTTTTCAAACCATATAACTCGTATAGTCTCGCTCTACTTTTATAAATTCCCGGAGTAGCCCATTGATTAAAGCCAACAGAGGAACCATTAACGTTAATAGTTTTGGTCTTAAAAGTGGATTGGTACTCTTTTTGCACAACATCAAAAAGGGCACCATAAATTTCATTGGGATTCTCGTATTCTACTATAGATGGTGTAATTCTATGAGCTATATTATTTTTAAACATTTTGCAACGACTGGCTGTATAAGGCCTGCATTCAAGTTTATGCGGTTTTTTATGTACTGGCATGGGGAAGCTAGCTAATAAACCACAGTGGTCGGACGTTAAATCAGTTAACACTAATTTATGTTTGGCATCACAATCACTAAATACATTATCAAGACAAGTTGACGAAGATGCTGTGATCCTAGTAGGTTCAAAAAACAAGTTAATTAATTAATAATTACTGTTAGTGAAAACGGGCATAAAGCTTTCATCCATTACCTAACATAGTTACCTACCTATATCTTTTCAAATTCTACAGACCACACAATTTCTTATCACTAGTTGAAGAAGTCAATTAAATAAACTAACTCAGTACGTGTTGATAACTGACGCTAATACCTATTAGCAAACTTTGAACCTCATTAGTACACGTGGTTGTAGCGACTTTATCTTATACCTAAAGGTAAACGTTAATGCCAGGCAAAAATAACATTAACTTGAGATTCGAGAGCAGCTTGGGTGGTTCAATTGGCACATCGGGGGTCACTCAATGTGCCAATTCACCTACCAATGGTCACGTGGAGAGTACCCAAACCTTTCAAATCGAAACACATCAACGTTGTTTGGTGGCAGAAATAGGTACAGTATGCTGGTGGGATTTTTGGGACTAACTCCTTCACAAAGACCGCATAAGCTGGACTATCAAATATCGCGGGTTAGATTCGGTTTCAGCAAACTGACACCTTACGTCAATTTGCCATGTTATAGCTATTTCATGCAACTGTAAACACTGCAAGAACAGTGCTGGCCCCGACTTACGAGGTGTAGAACGTGGGTTCGAACCCAGGCAGGCGACACCACTGCTCTCAAAACGGTGAAGGAAAACATCGTGAGGAAACCGGTATGTCCTAGAACCAAAAAATTGGAAGACATGTGACATCTACCAATCAGCACTGAGCCCGCGTGGTCGATTACAGCCCACTCCCTCTCGAAGAGAAGAGAGGAGGCTTGTATTCCAGCAGTGGGAACATTATTGCTTTAAAAAAATTAAACCGCCGAAAAAACTGAAAAGCAAAAAATAATAAACCTTTTTTATTTAACCTTATTAACTAAGTTCTTAAACTAAATATGTAAGTATACCTAAGTAATTTTGATTCGACGCCAAACATTAAACAAAGATCACTAAATTGCCTTAAATTTAAACGGCGCCGACTCAAAATTATTTAGACCTATATACTTACATTAGTTTAAGAATGTAGTTATTAATGTTACATAAAAAAGGTTTATTATTTTTTGGTTTTCAGTTTTTTCGGCGGTTTAATTTTTTTGTTAAAAAGTTTTTAATTTATAATTTTTTGTGGCTATAATTGTTTACCAAAGGGCAGGCATATGTGGCACTGAGTAGACAACTCAGCATTCAAATCTGTGAGTGAACAATAAATCACCCCTATTTTCCCACCCTTGGGGTTGGAATTTTTTTCCAATAAAAAAAGAATTATCAAAATCGGATTACTCTGTAAAAAGTTATGCGTGGTCATACAGAAGAAAAAAAAATATATACGCGTCGACTTGAGAACCGCCTCCGTTTTTTTTTCGTCGGTTAAAAATATTCCCTGACTTTGCAGAGTCATTAAATCCAGGTGCAGAAAAACGATTTTTCGCGTGTAGTTGGAAGTGAACTATGTTGCATCTTTCGCTCTCTTGGTCTTCGAGAAAATAGGATACACCTAGCCCTTTGACCTTGCACTACACCAAAGCATGCAAGAACAATAGAAAATGAATGAAGCTCCCTAAACAATCGATTCGCTCAATTAATTAATGTAGCATCAACAAATTGATAAAACGTTGATAGTTACAATCAAACAACATTGTATTTAGTGTGTTTTGCAGTATTTTATCTTAGTGCTGCCGGATGCGATGCACGTGGTGTTTCTCCTCATTAATTATTGAAGAAATTATTAGTCATTGAAATGATTATTGATTATTATGTGATGCGTTCAAGGTTTGTTTTGGCACGGGTTTGAAAACGTTGACCTCTTTGGCTAAAGGCAGGAAATGACGAATGGATGACATCAGAAGGACAATTCCCGTAATTAAAAACGTTCAAAATCTAGTCGCAATCTCATCTCAGCGATAATCAAATGTCAAAAACTTGTCAAAATGTAGGGAAATTAGAGGTATTTTTGAGACTGAGATTAAAGGGGCAATTCTCGTAATTTCGAACTGTTTCCAAATATACTTTTTCTTTCTTTCTTGAATTTTAAGAACGTTCACAGTCTGATCTTATTTATTAGTTATTTTAGGCTTCTTAGTTATTTTATACAAAAACTGTCAAACGTCAGTTTTATTCCTCGAATAAAAGTAATCTGGCGATGGAAATATCAGCCCCAAGTGAAATAAGTCCCTAAGGAGTCCAGAGTGTATTATTTATATTCTTTTAGGCAGCTAGTCTTGCGAGGTTTGTAGAAATTGGGCAGTCTAGACTCGTGTGTCATTACAGTCCATTGGACGAACTAAATGTGAAAGTGCAGTTGAAAAAATGATCTCTGCCCACGTTTGACGGTTTTATAATATGAACGTAACTCAAACGTAACGTAGGTTGCCTCGCTGGTCTAGTGGTTGCAAGTGCTGCTAAGCTTGAGGTGCTAGGTTCGATTCCTTGGTCGAGCAAAGTGTTTTGGGTTTTCCCATCAGGAATTTCTTAGCATCCCTGAGATTGGATTTTTGCGCAGTTGATAGCGATAGGCTCGCCCCTATTACATAAGAAAATTATTGAAGATTCCATAGTGCATAAGATTTTACTAACACAACAGGTACCTTAATTGTAATGATTTATTTTTCTGTTTATATATTTGTTTTGTTATTTATATATTTTCCTGTAAGTATTTATAATTTGAAATTATATATTATGGATTGATTTTATCTGAAATAAATTGATTAATAATATTACATGGGACTATAACAATTAAGCCTAGTAACGTTATGTTATGTAACGTTATAAGTATAAACCTTTGTCAGCTAGGAATCTATACCCGAACCTTATGCTGGTCACTTTACACTTGAGTACTATAGCCTGTGAACCATCTTTATAGAAATATTGTATTTATGGGCACATCCATGCGAGAATACCATGATCAATTAAATATAAAGTATATTTTGGGCCGACACAATTTAGATTTTCATCGACACGATTCCTCCTAATCATCACCAAGATACAGACCAACAGTCGAGTTTGCGGGTTACTGTACTAACACTAATGGACAGACGCCAGCACATCAAGCTACTACAATCTGTCAAATTTCTTTAATAGATTTTCAACTTTATCGCTAAAACATTAAGGTTCAAGGTTGATTGAGAAGATTTGACAGTTTCGGGTAGCTTGACCTGCTGGCGTCTGTACCTAGCTGTATGTGGATAAAAAAATATTTACTATCGAACAAATGTTCAGGAAGGAAATGATTAAAAGAACGGTTAATAAATAAATAAATTGAACGGTTAATAATACGGTTAATAATATGAATAAGAATAGTTATGATATTTAGTTACTGTTGGCTTTTCCTTAATGTGTGTTGTTTATAGGTACATGTTAGAAATGTATTAAGAAGTTATAATTCTGCGAAATGATAGCATTCTGAGAAATACGCTGATAGTTACAATTTTTGAAGTCGATACAATAAACAACTTAGGCCTGAATTTCAATCGACAGATAATTTTTATTCGTGGAATAAAATTAACGTCGTCGTTTTTGTATGGAAGAACTGTCAAAAGTTCAAAACTATTTCTCCGATAAAATTATCTGGGGTTGGAAAAATCAGCACTTAGCTTATTAATTAGATAACTTGAGGAAAATACCTACTATTAATATTAACTTTCTAAAATGAATTAATTACACAATACAACAGGCAGTCGCTCCATGTGAAATACTGGTATTCAGCTGCATCCGGTTAGACTGGAAGCCAACACGAACATAGTTGGGAAAAGGCTGGACATATTGTTTGATTGAAATAATAACACAGGATCTAAAGAAAAGAAAAACAGTAATATTGGGACTGCTTCAAGTCTCAGACACGGTTGGCGCAGTGGCTGAGCGATCGACTGCTGCGCTGCGTGTCGCGGGTTCGATTCCCGCACGGAACAAATATTTGTATTGCCTACAGATAGTTGTTCCGGGTCTGGCTGTTTGTGTATGTGAGTTTAAATGTTTGTAAACGCGCTCACGATACGGAGTAATTCCTAGTGTGGGGCAACGTATAAAAGAAGAAAAAAAAAAAGAAAGAAAGAGTGAAAAAGGTATTCGTTTATTTTACAGGAGTAAATATATTATTTTAATTGTATGTCTTAATTTTCTACGAAGTTGTTCTTACTAGCGTACTATTGTATAGAACCAAGTTCTTTTAACTGAACAGACAGCTGTGCAGCTAGGGAGCCTGTTGCGCCACTTCTTCTTCCCAGCGAAAGCACTAGGAAGTGGTGAAGGGAGGGCGTGGGGACTGCCTTTTGTGATATTGACGTTCAAAAACTGCTGATTGTGAGCCCAGTTTGAATAAATGACTTTTGATTAGTTTTGATTAGGTATGTAACCGACGAGCAGTTCTGGCCCAGTGGTAACGGCGGTGACTTACGTGTTGTAGATCGTGAGTTCGAAACTGGGCAGGCGCTTTACTTTGTGTAATTTATTTCATCACTACTGCTCTCACAAACGGTGAAGGAAAACATAGTGAGGAAACCGGCACGTCCTAGAACCAAAGCACTGGGCCCGCGTGGTGGATTACGGCCCATTCCCTCCCACAGAGAGGAGACCTGTGTCCCAGCAGAGGGAACGTTATAGGCTGATTATACTTATGCTATGTAACGGATGGTCACCCATCCACAGCAAGAGTTGCTTAACCTTCAAGGTTGAACACAGGTTGCAAGACACAGTATCTAAGCTAAAACTGATGACCATAACTAAATAAACACGCTCCAAGTTACTTACCGTGACAACTAAGTACATCTATCCGTAATGATGTGCCAGAGAGCGTTGTTCGGGTTATCAGCGCCTTGATAAGCGAGGGTCGCACTCAGAAATATTCCTATTTGCACTCGGGAACACCGCGTTTAATGTCAAGAACACTGATACACGCGTTTGTAGCGTTTCTTGGCCATAGAAAAGAAAGAAAGAAGGAAAGAAAAAGTATTTATTGCGACTCGTACAGGATCATAAACTAAACTAAACACAGTTAAAAATAAAACAAATTGTATAAATAAGTAACAAAAGGAAAAAAAACAAAGTCCTATACGAGGCCAAAAGGCTCCTATCTCAGCATGATGCTTCGACATTTTAAAACGCCGCGCCGCTTCGTTATTTCATAGGGCCTTGGTTTGAGTACCCTTTAGTCCTTACGGTTTCTTTTCAAAACATAACATAGGTACTCATATTATTAAGCCAGGTGTATACTCACATTTCGCCAGTTATGTTAACTTAATTCCCATGTAAAAGGGGGGCACTCTATCGCCATCAACCGGGCACAAAAGTATCGGCAGTAGGCTCCATAGATTTTACACAATGTACGTATCATTATTGATAGGCTAGGGAACTGCATGGTACATCCATCACGCATGATATATATTTATGTACTTATATATATATTTTTTTTTTTTTAATCTTTTATAGAATATTGTTTATCTTTTTTCTTTTAACTTCAATTGGGTAGTATATTTGTTAAGTTTAATTTTAAGACAACACTGTTTATGCTTAATATACTACTGTTTGTTTTCCCAAATGTAATAAATAGGTAAATCCAGGCTCCGGGCCGCAAGTGAGAAAGTCCAGATAGTAAAACCTAATAACACTTTGCCTGACCTGGGAATCTAACTCAGCACCCCAAGCTTAGCAGTAACGCTTGCGACCACTAAGCCAACCTACGTAACTATAAGATTCCTACATATAAAACTTTAATCCGCGAATCGAACTCAGGACCTCATGCTCGGCAGCTGTAGGTTTGCGTCCCATGTGATAGGGGGCGGGCCTTTTATTATATTTATTTTTAACCAACTTTAAAACAAATCAAATCATTTATTTGCATAACACAGGCTCAGAGGATGTTACAAAAGGACAAGGAGTAGTTTCTTATTTCGATACTGTTTCTTTTCGACTCGTTACTCCCTAATGTTCTATGTTATGGGTTATGGTTTCCGCACTTAGTCCTTCAGGTGGACCATTGTGCGTGTTACTTCCTAATTCCCTCAAATGTGAATCCGATACTTGGTCCAAGTTGAAGAACTTTGGAAAGAAGGGATCGATCTCTACAAGAATATCTGCAATTTGTATTTGTGCTTTAGTTTTCTTGGCAAACTAAATGGGGAAACAAAGAAAAGTTAAGCAGATATTTGGTGTAAAAAAAACCTATTTAAAAAAGCGGCTAAGTGCGAGTCGGACTCGCACATGAAGGGTTCCGTACCTACCACCGTATGTAGGTACAATTTTTAACACTACATTTTTTTATACTTTAGAAAAAAACCCTTAATTTTTTTAGCTTTATTTATTTTTATTCTTTGTGGTTATAGCGGCCAAAGTAGTTCATACTCTGTGATTTCAAGTGTCTATCTATTACGGTTCAAAAGATACAGCCCTGACCTGACCATCCGCCCCGTGTGTCTGACAGACGGATGGACGGACGGATAGCGGAGCCTTAGTAATAGGGTCCCGATGGCACCCTTTGGGTACGGGACCCTATAAAATAATGATTAAGCCTAGACGTTTTTAAAAGTATGTAATAAAAAAAATACTAGCAGGAAGATATTTGAACCGCAAAACCGTGTACCCTTATACAATAGTGTGGATATATAATATTGCTCTACCTGAACAAAATATTTAGCATCGTTGCTTTTAAGACACTCGCATAAAAATACTTTCGTACAAAACCTACTAATTATAATGTTATAATTGGTGTTTATTACAACATAATTAAATATATTAATTAGTGAACGATAGCCCGTTAACTATTGAATGAAATACATGCGTAATCAGCAGAATAAAATATAAATTAGGGAGATAAAAAGTTAAAAAGTGGCAATGAACGACATTGAACTCTCGACGATAGGCACCGACTTCATTTTAGACGTAAAAATATATAAGAGTGCTTTGAACTTGACCATAGTTACGACGAATAGGTCACGTTTTCTCAGCAACTGAGGACACCATCATCATCAGAATTTATTTATTAAAACTTTATGCACAAGTAGAAAAAAGTACTGTACAAAGGCGGAATAAAGCCCGAGGCATTTTCTAAAAATGAATGAAAATTTTTCAGTGAACCTTAGGGTGATGGAGAGACAAAATATGTCAGTTGACGCAGTGGTGAAGGGCGGGCGTTTTTGGGGGACTGTCTTTTGTAATTTTGACGTTCGAAAAGTGCTGATTCTCAGCCTAATTTGAATAAATGACTATTGATTTTGATTTTTGAGTTGTAATATACGGGATAAATAGCTAGGAAATTACTATAAAATGCAAGCATAACTAATACATAGATAGATACATACATACGAGTAGGTACATATAAACAAACTGAATTGTTAAATTTATCAGCCTACGGATCATTATTACAATTAGCAGCTTTAATCTACGTAAAAGATTTACATCCGTCACCTCACATATCAGGTCCAGTTGAATCCCAGCGTCAGGCACTAGTTGTCTGTCATTTTTGCTGAACTGGGCCTTTTTGGCGCAGCCGTGAGGCACACTTTCCTACTCGCTTCTTACATCGGACTTTACACTTTTATTTAATATTTTATATGTTTTATATGTTTTATCTGGTGTATTGTGTGTTTTTTAGTCTGTGGTAAATAAATGTATTTTCTTTCTTTAGTTTGCCCAATTGATTTCTACCTCATTTTGTGTTGGGTTTCTCAACTACGTGGATAGTGACTGATTAGGAGGTGTACTCTCTAAGCACGAAATCCGTAATTGCGGCTGAAACTACCGTATTACCTACCTACGGACATAAGATTAGTTTGGGGACCGACCTAAAATCAATGACGCCACAATTTGATAATTTTCCCTACTAAGGATGTGTTTTTGCCTGTCGGAAAAAGTTAATTAATCGTTCAGTCATTAAATAATATGGACTCTCTAATTTATGTTGTGTCTATTATAATTATTGCTGTCTGAAATAAACGTATTGAATTAATTGAATGAATTCCAAAGTATTGAACTGCTCTCAGACGGGCCCGTACCTTCTTTGATGAACTCAGAGAGGCCCCCAGCCTAGGCTATCAGCACCCCGTAACACACATTCAATTAAAATCCAAAGGGATTTTGAAGGAAGTTGCTGATCCATTGCTTCATATGTACGAAAATTTCATCTGCTTGACGTGCTGTCAAGCAGATGAATTTTTCGTACAAATAACGCAATGAATGTTGTTGAACTGTCAATATGAAAGGCATTGCCATAGTAAGTTTGTTACTCAAATACTCCGCAGTTAAGATGATGTTAAAGACTAACTTTGACTTTTAATCTCCTACATGACAACCGGCTGCTTTCAATAGTAGGTAGGTATGCGCTAGATTGCACAAGGAAAATCAGAAACGTCTTGATTGTAAAAATAAGTCGTTCACCCCGAAATCGTATCGTATCTGAGAGACCAAAATAATTTTAATATTGCAAGTCAAGAACCACACAACATAATCATCACGACTGTTTCCTGAAGTATGAGACAGAAGTGCATAGGACATGTATCCACATTAATACGATTTTTTGAACGACCAATTATTATAATAATGCATTTACCCTTTGATAATAATTACTATGACTATTTATTGATTTTATTTTGAATTTGATGTTTTTTTTTTCTCTCTTTTCAGTTCATGTACCCACCCACATATTTAATTGTTTTAAAATATTATTTTTTGCTGAGTCACTTAATGTAATTTGACACCTAATATGTCACTTATAAATTTGTATGTCTTAATAATATGACAAAACATAGCGCACCTATTTATGTAAACACCTATGTAATAAAATAAATATATGAACTGTCTAATCTTATTGAATACCTTATCTTATTTATGGCTTCTTACAGACATTATAATACCGTACGTGTATCAGATTAGGCAAAAAATATATAATTGCTCAATAGTTCGATCTGTCAAAAAACGGTTAACTTAATGGACAGAGTATAGTTAAAAAAATAATAATAATATTATAATAATTTAAATAATAAAAAAATAAATAAAAATAATATATTTATGTATAAATCTACTCACAGAAATAAACATCATTTACCTATCATTTAACAAAAACAGTATTAGGCCTTGCATAAATTTGAAGTAACTAAATTAGAACCCAGGAAGTCACTGCTATTGTCATCGACTTTTGTATAAGTATGTAACAATGATAACAAAGCTTATTTATTGCGTATTTGGAACTAAACAAATATTGCCATGGATGGACGAGTAAACTTGACGAAATAATCATAATAATATTATAAAAGGGAAAGCTTGTATGGATGGAAGGATGAATGGATGGATGGATGTTTGTTACTCTTTCACGCTAAAACTACTGAACGGATTTGGATGAAATTTGGCACACAGATAGTTTATAACCAGGATTAACACATAAGATCCTTTATAACCCGATATTCCTACGGGATTGAAACTTATGCGGGCGAACCTGCGGGGCGCAGCTACTAATATTATAAAAATATGTTGTTATGAAGTGTGAATATGCATTGAGATAAATTAAACGAAAACAGGCAATCTAAAAATGAAGTGGTTTGTAAGTTGTAGTGGTGACTACTGCAGTAGACACAAACAAAACATTCAATGAAAAACTGCTATAACCAACGAGTATTCCCATTCTTTTGGTTTTAAGACTTCGCCCCCTAATACATATTATGGAGCTTAAACATATCTGGCCAGGTACACCTCTGCGGAAAACAGGTCGTCAAATAGGTATCACGAGATTTCGCTGACTTGCTGATCGTGCTACCGCGACATGAGCTCTTAGCTCTCACTAACACGAAAACCAGGACTAAAATCTTAAACACAAAACAAAAGACAGTCCTTATGTAAACTAACAATAAAAGTTCAAAAGTACAATTAATTACGTTACTGATAACAATGAAGTACTTGCACAAATCATTCAATAAATATAATGTAAGGAGACAAATGTCACTCGTTATCTCCCTATATATTAGATATATCGATATGTTGAACATTCTTGTGTCGTGGTGGCCTGGGGGTGAAAGGACCAGATTTGTAAACACTAGAATGAGGTTAGCTAGGTTCTAAAACATGTTACAATAGTAACGGTGGAGTTTCTTGCCCATTCTCCTCCATACGAAAACTACGAATCAATTCTATTTTACTGTACTTTTTTGACGTTCAAAAGTGCCTTTTATGTGCCTATTTGAAATAAATGCTTTGACTTCGAGGTTTCGAAACTTGTGTGGTGGTAGTTGGCTGTAAAATGTCATAATACATAATATCTATATATGTACATAATATATTTTTATCTGTACATAATATGTCTATCTGTATTATAATTATGTATATTCAATGTGGAGTGTGTGGTGTGTGTGTAACTGTCAATAAATACTCTAATATTAATATTTGTTGTTTTTTTATTTGTTTTAGATTAATGTGTGTGCGTGTACGACCGGATGTGGGAGCGTAAGCGAGGCCAAAGTGTGGTTTCTGCCTATCCCCGTGAGAGGAAGACGTGGCTTTATGGACGTGTATATTTTTATTATAATCCTATTCTACTAATATTATAAACGCGATAGTTTGTAGGGCCATCCATACAAACTTTCGCGTTTACAAATATCCATCCATCCATATGGATGGATGTTTGTTACTCTTTCACGCAAAAACGACTAAAGGGATTTGGTAAAAAATTTGGCGCACAGATAGTGTATAACCAGGATTAACACATAATGATACTTTTTATCTCGATATTCCCACGGGATTGAAACTTATGCGGGTGAAACCGCATCATCAGCCTATAGCAGTCCACTGCTGGACATATGCCTCTCCTATTGCACGCCATTCAACTCGATTTTCGGCAACTCTCATCCAGCTGCTACCAGCCATCCTGCGAAGATCGTAGCTCCACCGCGCTTGTACGAGTATATGTAATCCATACTAATATTACAAATTCGAAAGTAACCCTGTCTGTATGTTACCTTTTCACGCCTACAGCACTGAGCAGATTTCGATAACATTTGGCAAGGAAATAGATGGCATCCTAGGGGAGCACATAGGCTAATTTTGGTCCCGGTAGCACGTTCCCGCGGGATAATTTCTTTCTTTATTAATTTCATTTATTTATCAAACAATTTACATAGTGTTCGAATTTTACAAAATAATTACTTTTTAAATCATAACAGCTAAGCAATAATCAAACATATAGCAAACAAAAATAAAAATAGTACCTACTATGTCATCAATCAAAAACCGTTACCTACATGTCAAACAATAAAAGCACAAAAACCACCTTAATTATTCAATTTTACTTAAATCAAATGAGAATTAAATGTCATTAAAATTACTGTTTGTATGTCCAACCATAAAAAGCTCAATCACAACAATGTCCAATAATGTCTAATTTCCGCCATCCACACGGGCAAAGCCACGGACAGAAGCTAGTATTACATAGATAATTAGATGGTTGACATTGGAAGGAAATAACAATCAATTAGAAATTAGCATCATCAACTATGAACATCTGCCGCATGTCAGACGAACAATGGGTCCTGCAATGAGTCTCGCAAGCGCAAGCAACATCGTGTCAGGCCCAGACGGGGTCTCGGGATGAGCTGGACTGCTTCAACAAGAACTGGTAATTAGCAGCTTTGAACAGAGAGAAGTGGAAAGAGAGTAGAGAGGTATTTGCCCAGCAGTGGGATCACAGGCTAATAATAATAATATCTATTAACAGCCTATTACAAAATCTGTACGCCCCATAGAGTCTGTTAACGGAGTGATATTAGGTAATTTGTTGTTAGGGCTAGGGTTTGGAATAAGGACACCGGTGAACAAAACCAAGGTCTCGGAGGAGAGTTCAGACACGAGGAGGCCTCGACCGGCACAGGCTGGCCCGTCGGTGAGGCGTAGAGTGGCGGAATGGGAGGATGACAGATCGAAGTCTGGACAGCGTCTCAAGACTCCAACGTCACCAAAAAGGTGGAGAATACCTAAGGCCTTTTTTGTGCAAAAAGTTTAAATAAATAAAGTTCTTGAACAAACTCCTTAGTACATGAACTCAGATAAGACACTATTCATAAAAGTAAAAAAAAATCCGCTTCGTGATAATTATTAAACACATTGCATAATTATAAATCTATAATTATTTATCTATAACTCACCTCTATCTTCCACGATGAGACCAGTAGCGCCATCTCGTGTGTTGACCGGGAACTTGCTGTTGTTTTAGAACATCTTGCTAAGGCGCACCGCTATTTTTAATTTCAGCTTATACTGAAAGAAAAAGGTTAACGCTAAGGTGATTATACTGGGTAAACTTCTAATCATAAACAAACTATTCATATACAAAAAATATAATGCCCTAACCTAGCTAAAACTATTAAAAAACTAAAATATGGCGTCAAAAAATTCCGCCACATCGCTGTTGACTGGTAATGAACCCAGGAGACTGTCGGCATTGCCACGTTGTATGGCAATACTTAGCCTTTGGCCAAGGTAAAAGCCAGCCCTTGGGTCACGGGAAGTGTCAACCAGCCGTTTGGAGATAATGCACAAACGCCATCAGGTCAGAAACTGTCAAATTTTCCCAATCAACCTTGAACCTTAATGCTTTAGCGATAAAGTTGAAAATCTATTAAAGAAATTTGACAGATTGTAGTAGCTTGATGCGCTGGCGTCTGTACCTATTATGTGGAAATATTTTCGAATGACTAAATCATCGTCTGCCTAGCCTTTTCCCAACTGCATAATATTGGTCTCGACTTCCAATATAATCGGATGCGACTGAATACCAGTGTTTTCCTTGAAGCGATTGCCTATCTGACCTCCACAACACAGTTACTGGGTAACACGTCCTACGCCCGGTACTACGCTCAGGTTGGTGGTGTTGGAATTACTAAATGAATTAGAATATGTTGTAGTCATGCTCACTTTGGTCCTTTGGTCCTTGTATAAACTTATCTAATCATATTTCTACTATTTTGATCTGCTGTTTAGAATTCGAAAACTTTATATCTCTTTTCAGTTCACCCCTTTATAAAAGGATTATACTCGCACAATCCAAATTATACTAATAGTGTTCCAAATAATGGAACAGAGGCAACAATCCGCGCCAAGGACCGCTCCAAGGCTCTGCCGCTTTTAAAATCGGCAAAGCGCAGAAATTTAACTTTAAAATTTTATAGCCTTGCAAAACGCATAATTTTTGATATATGGCCGACGATGTAAAGAATGCGTCGCATAATTATAAGGCTGCTGTCTATTTGCAAGCGGGAAATAACATAGCGGAACGATAAAAGAGAACATTCGAGGAACCGGCTCGAAGGATCGAGTTTTAAACTGAGAACGCGATGGGTTTTTCTCGACAGTGGCAGTAAATCGCTCCGCTTAAGCTTTTGTCTACCCGCTTATAGTGTTACCTACCCTAAAATGTATGGGAATGGCCTCGACCAGTGATCCTTTTATTATTTATTAGCTCAAGTGTAGGCACTTGGCCTTTTTCAAGCAGGCACTTGAGACAAAGTATTTTTTCCTCTTTTTCTTATGACAGTTTTAGAAGTTGCCATTAAATTGTCGAGATGCGTTTGTGTGAGGAATGGGTATTTTTAAGAAGGATTTAATAGCTTGGAGATTTAAAGGAGTTGGCTTTGTTTTCTGTGGAGATTTACGCTGCAATGTATAACGAACATTTACAAGAGCACAGCCAATTTCATCTTTACCGATTGAGAAAAATATTATTATCCTTAAAATCCTTGTTACCTATGCACATGATGACTTTATAAATGCGGCAGTGAGCGGAGATCACGCAGATGATATTTGGGCCAGACATATTTGAACTTTTTGCCATCGATACACTATATATAAGTAGAAGTAGAATTGAATATCTATTGATATTAATTTAATCCTGTCTAAAATAGACTTAATCTACAAAATTTATTATAAGCTTTCCTCACTCAGAGGGAAACGGGAAAACACATTGATTACTGCAAGTTGGCAATTTCGAGACATTTCAGTCAAGGTTTACGATATTTTGCTGCGACCCAGGTCAGTTGTCTCATAAAATAACTTGGAAAATACGTATAATGCAGTGTTTGTAATCTCAGATAATTTCCATTCCATCGCCACTTAATCAGTTATCTACTTTAGTGTAATGTACCTATTCTAAGTTGATTAAAAAAAAACTTATTAGAAAAAGGTCCTAATAAGTTTTTGGTTGAAATGGAATTTGAACTCAACTTTGTTAAGTATGACATTCAGTTTGTTGTTCCATAACTTGAAAATTATCAAATTTTTCTGGCTCTCTAAACGTTGAATTTGACATAGAACTTCAGATTGAAAGCTTCAATCAGAAGAGCATACTAAAGTGGAGAAATGAAATTAATGTGTTCGATTTTGGAGAAAATGGGTATCTATTGTACTAAAATAACTAACTACGTACATAAAGGGTGTAAAAAATCCATCGCAAAGCTATCATCGTTTACGCATTGTGCACATCAAACTAAGAAACTTTGTGCAAAAATAATTGCTGGAAAGCTTTTATTTTTTAGGACCTTTTTGTTACAAATGGTCACCTAAAAATCAACTTAGAATATATTTCACTAAAGTAGATAACTGTTTATGTCATTTTGCTGAAATCCCTCCATCCATTTTTTTTCATAAACCCCTCCTATTTTATTTCACTGATCAACAACGCCTTTAAAGATCAAATCCAGCAAATCAATATGTAGCGGTATCTACAACGCCACATGCGAACAACGCGTCATACTGACGTCACGCAAATCCTGCATCTCGCAAGCAAAGTTTACCGCGCAATTAGCATAGATACAATTTCCCAACATCAATCGTTGGGCAAATAGCCCGCCAGACACAACACCCGTCTGTCTGGTCGGAGGATCCTCCCTTTTCTATGGAGGATGAGTGAACTTTACACCCTGTTCCTCATGCCTCCAAAAATATTTTCGGGGCAAATCATTAGGTATAAAGTTTATTTTTTCATTTCATTACTTCACATTCCTACAAACATCCTTTCAATACATTCAGGACATTTCCAATTTCCCATTTCAAAAGGTTTTGCATTTTGAAAACGGTTAAAAAGTATGACATAAATCGTTATGTGGTTCTGGCTAGAGAATCGCGAGTCTCTGGCGAGCGCCCAAATGGCCCGGTTGCATAACCCCATAGAAATCTATACGTAACATAACAAGTGATGGGTATCGAGGCTTCGTGGCGCAACTTTGAAGGGTATATTGATAAAATGTTTTGTTACTATCTTACCTAATGGTAGGTACACTTATAGTAAAGTTGTAAGTGGTCAACGAAAAATTGGATTATGGTACTTATAAATAGTGTGTCGAAAAAAATATATTTTTCAGCAGCAGTGTCTGTTTTTGCACGAGAATGTATAGAAAAATGGAAAAGTATGGGTTAGATCTTTGTCCAGCTGTGGGGCAATATAGTTTAAGTTAAAATATATGAGTATAGTATATCGGGTGTATTGCTCACTACCGTAAACAGCGGATCTTCACATAAAAAATAAAAATTGTTTCCTAGATTACCTAATTTTGCACAGAGTTTCTTAGTTTAGTTTGATGTACTGAATGTGTAGATGTTGGCTTCGTGATGGGTCTATTTACACGCAGTTAGTTATTTAATGTAGTACCTAGTTTAAATAGTTAATAGTTATGTGTAGTGTATATTAATTTTCTACAAAAAATATTGCTCTTTGACTGTATATCAGCAGTGACTGTATCAACTGCCTTTATAAAACGTAACTATAAATAAAAAAACTTTTTTTTACTTACTGACAAATTTATCCAAAAATGTTATGCATGTCAAAACCAGAAGTACCATTTTTCTGGACCCTGTTTTAATGGACCTGCAAAACAATAAAATTAATTTAGGGTATTGACCACAAATTAATAAAAAAATCTTTAAAAAACTACTTACATTTTCAATTCCTTCGCGGATTACGGCAAAATCATTTGAACTGAAAACATACTTACAAAAAACATTTAAAAATAATGTATTTTATTGAAACATACCTATAAATAGACATAACCATTTGTATATGGCTTAAATAATTTAAAATAAAGTTAATGGGCCATTTCGATTTCCGCTTAATTAACAATAAAATTAACCTCTACTCATAACAATCCATAAATTGTGTGTAAAAAAGAATTTCATAAGACGTTCACAGTATTTATTATTGTAAGGAATGTGTATAAGTCTTTCATGTTGTCCATGTCTCCAGTCTCTACGGTACAAAAAAAAAGAAAAAGAAAATGATTCCCAAAGAATTATCAGCCAATAATTCAAAGGACATCACTAAATAATAATTATGTAATAAATTAAATAACAACGTCAGTAAACATTAAAATAAAGAATAGTTTGTACAAACAAAAATTTAAACAAGTCCCGAAGGACCAGAAATCAATCTTACGAAAAGAAAAAGGCAAAAGTCCTCAAATTGCTGTACTATCTATCATAGACTATGATTATTTATGATGTACAACGAGTGCCAAGAGCAGTCCTCAAATTGAAGGCCTAGACAATGAACAGATAACTACGGAATCACAAATCGAATATGTAAATACCGCACAGCGGCGCAGTAGGCCAGACTTGAACACAAACCGGGAAACATTTGCGATAAGAAAGAGAGAAAAATTGTTTATTCTGCAAAAACAAAACGCACATTACAAAAAACAAAAAAAGGTCATAAAATACACACATCCACGACAGTGGAGGGAAATGTACTAGGGCATGTATTTAATTGGACTTCAAATCATTTCCATTTTGCTGTCCTGAACATATTATTGGACACTGATATAATGAATGCTCTTCTTTTTGTATACCTCTAATAGTTCCTATTTTGGGCTTCTAAAATAGTAAGTAACTGTGAGAAAAAGTCAGAAAATTAAAGAGGCGTTGTTAAAAAGTTCATTAATTTAAAAAAGAGTTCAACAGTAAAAGGTCAACATTTTTTTCAGGATCATTATTTTTTTAGGATCACTTAAATATTTCTCAAATACTAGTTTGTTCTGGTGGATTACCGCACACTCCCGCTCAAAAAGAGAGGATGCCTGTGTCCCAGCAGTGGGAACATTATAGGCTATATAACCAGCTTATATATAATACGAGTACCTAATAGAATGAGTAGTAAACGAGTATAGTACATAGTTCATAGTACTAGTGAACTAAAAGAACTGGTTCATTGCTAGTTTTTATTGGGTTATAGCAGTTTGCTACTTTTTAGACCAGTTTAATTATTCGCTTTGTAACTTTTAACTAGTGATGTAATGATTGTTACCGTACAACTTTAATTGTAGCATTGGAGGATTATTTGCAATAATCTCGTTGAAAACAATGTAAAAAACGATTCCAATTGCTTAAAATCGTGTTGACTTCATATTTTTTAAGTTACAACTTCTTTCGCCGCACTTTTTTGAACAGTGAACGAAACTGAACCGTCACGCTCGTCGGTATCGCTGAATTGAGAATACTCAGCTTCAGTCGGTCGGCGACACTGAGTCGCGTATAATCGGCGCTGAATCGCGTATACTCGGCTTGAGTCGGTCGGCGACACTGAGTCGTGTATTCTCGGCGCTGAATCGTATATACTCGGCTTGAGTCGAGTGAGAGTGTAATCATAAGTGCACATCCTCTTTTTTAAAACAAAATTATTTTCTCGAACAGTCTGTATTCGCAGACGCTTACGTTGTCAAACAAAATAGAAAAGCTAGGTCCCAACTCGTACCAAACAAAACTTTTGATAGTACCAAAGTTGGTAAGTCTACCAGACGATTATACAACAAAATGATGTCACTCCCTAGACTTTGATGAACAGCCAATGTCTATCACGCAGTTTTTGTCTAAAAAAATCTAGATCGATCTGGTTTAGTCGGTATTTATGCCAAAGCACATAATTGGCTCTCGAATAGCTAAGTCTAGACGTAGTATTATTGGCTAGTTACTGCCCCAAGTGGACGTTATGGAGCTGCCAATGATGTTTGTGACCCATTTCTGGGGCACGATATAATACAAGTTACTTGTGTATGAATTAGCTATAGAGCGGGAATGTGGTCGCTGAGGTGGACGCACAATGGTTAACAGATACTTTGTGTCTGCTTTTGATTTGTGTTGGTAACACTTTATCATTTTTTTGTACGATATATGGCGCAATCTATTTTATTTTTACGATGCTCAAGTTATTCAGGGATATTCATCATTGAACTTGAAATTGTTTATTGATAATACTAATGTGAACACAAACTCTTATATAGAATTAGGTTTAGTAAGAGGCTGTTGTCCAAAATACTAATAGCAACTTGTGGCAGTTTTACAACTACAATAGACGAATTTGTTTACATTTATGTTGAAAAGTCGTACATACACAATTTTGATTGAATAGCTTCACTTTATTTCTAATTCATACCCAAGGTAAGACAACTAGGTACAGGAAGTTCTTGTTTTTAAAAGTGGAACCACGAGTTAACACTGCGCGGCCATCTTGGAAACTTTGCAAACTTACTATCAGATAGAAGTTCAAGTTAGTTAAACATTATTTCCGTTTGTGAGAAGGTGTTGAGTTACATTTTTTCATGGTTTTTGGTAAAAAGAAATCAATTTAGATAGGTTATATCAGAAAAAGGTGGTTGATATATTTTTTTGGCTATTAACTAAATTTTTAGGCCCGAATTTTTGGTCCTTGGACTCCGATCATTGGTAGGTGTGAAAATTGTTCCGAATGACCGTTTAATAGTCTAAAAGAGTACAAATGTACTCATGCTAATTATGACAGCTATTTATCATAATATTTTCGTGATTCCGAATTATTTTCACCATAGTATATAGTCGAGCTATGTGAGTTGACTAGTATAAGGCCAATTCTATTAATTTAAAACGTTCAAAATCTAGTCGCAGTCTCATCTCGGCGACAAACAAATGTCAAAAACTTGTCAAAATGTAAGGAAATTAGAGGTATGTTTGACAGATTGAGACTGAGATCAGACTGTGAACGTTCTTAAAATTACGAGAATTGCCCCTCTTACTTGTGTTCACGTGTATTCTTCGGTCTGAATTTGTTCAAATGTCAAGTTACAGATTGGTTCGTCGTTAAATCTGTCTGGTCAACGTGCACCCACTTAGTTATTTGTGTCATTGTTAATACTATTTAATTGAATGTCAACCTATCCCATGTATTCTACGTCTGTCGGATCAGTACCCCAAGTGCTCTAGGAGAGTTTTACCTAACGGCATGTCTTGCTATTTCTGGCGTCAGCTTGTTTGTATGTTCGTGAGTATGTTGGTACTTTTTGTACTATCGCGATGATTTCAGTCATGTCTTGTTTTCCGTCAGTGTCAACTTGTCAGTAAGTACTCCTGAGATTTGTCTCTTGTCGTGTCCACGTCTATTCTGTTCTTGTATTTGATTTGTCTCTGTGAACGTTTGTGGGTACCTCTATGTGCTATCGCGATGATTTCCCTCATGGCGTGTTCGGCGTCTGAGTCTTGGTGGCGGGGAGGGGGCCGCGGGTCGGCGGCTCGTGCTAATATCTGTCGCACCACGTCGCGCGGCGGCGCCCCTAGTGGCGTCGGTCGCGATGTGAGCCCCAGCTGGTGAAGAAGAACGAAATCAGTACAGATAGAGTGAAAAGATTAAATAAAGTCTTCCAGATCGAATTTCTGCCATGGCAACCAATCTCAGCGGAGACCAGCAGTCGGCGCGGGGGATATCATAGTGCACAGGTGTGTGCGCAGGCACAGGGGCACTCTCCCTTCCCTCGCTCTCACAGTCCGATGGGACGGCAACCCGACACGACCGGAGAGAGATCAGGCGCAGGACCAACGGCTTAACGTGCTTTCAAAGAGACACGCAGGTATCACACTACCAAATTTCAAACTCTTGGCTGTTACTAAGAAATCCTCAATGGAAAAACCCAATAACACTTTGTCCAACCTGGGAATCGAATCCAGGATCCCACGCTCAGCAGTCGAGCTTATGACTACGAGACCAACGGGGAAAAGATTACAGAGGTACTGAATAGTATCATGACATAGCGTTATACAAGGGTTGGATAGGTTAAACTCCGCTAGTAATAAAGAAATCAGCAAATTAGATCTCTTGGACTCTTACTGGACGCTCGTTCTACTGCCTGTATTTCAAGATTAAGAACTTTCTGTAACTACTACGCTATGCATGCAGTGATCGGTGTGCTAGTCCTTACATACTGTTGATCGTCAGTAGACTGGGCTTATTGATTTAATAAATTTTCCTGCCATACTTTGGTCCTTAGACCACCATTTGCCAGCATTAGCTGTCCTTGTAAGTGGTGTTTAGGATAGGTAAGAATTACCCGATCAGTGACTATTACGCCCCGATTACCAGTGTACATTACCTTGGCTAATATTTGTGATTTGATGCGCTCTAACCGCGCAGGGTCCTGGTGGGAGTGCGCCGCGGTCGCTCGGCAGGGCGCCAGCGCGAGCGCCGCACACACGACGAGCCAGGCGCGCATCGGCGCCTAGCCGCGGCGCGCGTTCACCCCGCGCCATCGAAGCCGCGCCAACGCGACATCTCCGGGCCTGAGGATCGGAGGACCAGCTTTAATAAATGGTTAAGTAGTTGAATAAAAGGAGTATAAAAGAAACTCTGTGTTTTTTTTGGGTTTCGGACCTAAAAGAAGAAACACAGGTTTATTTTATAACCTTCTTTTCTCTCTAACGAAGTAAGAACTACAGACAGGTACGACAATCTACTGTCTAGTACTCTGAGCACATTATCAACATCTGCCTAGCCTTTTTCCCAACTAAGTTGGGGTCGGCTTCCAGTCTAACCAGATGCAGCTGAGTACCAGTATTTTACATGGAGCGCCTGCCTATCTGACCTCCACAACCCAGTTACTGGGTAATATGATATCCCTTAGTAAGACTGGTTGGCAGACTATCGGGCTACCCGTAACGACTGTCAAAGATCCGCGAATGGTAACAGGACCAACAGTTTAACGTGCTTTCCGAGGCCCGGAGGGGTCTCGGTATATAAAGATGGTCACCCATTTACTGGGTAATACGAAACACCCCCTTGTCATCAGCAAACCCATCTTCACTAAAAAATGAAATCAATATCTAAGCATACTCTGTTTTAAAATACAAGCTAGAGTTAGATAGTCTCACAACAAAACTTGAAAAGTTAAAAACAAAATATGAAGAGCAAGCTACAGAGTGGCGTGTAGTTGTGTATCCTCCGTTGTGTACAAAGCTCTGCCAGCGGAATATTTGCGTTGTCAACATCTTTTAACACTGCGATAGGGTTGCCAGATTTAAAATATTAAACTACCTTTTTTTGACCAAATGTTTTATATATTTGAATTTATATTGTAACACCACCATAGTTATTCGTTGACCTGTCTATTTTAGCAGCGCTTCTTCTGGATAGCAAAAGGAGATCAGCACTATCTATTTGTATGATGAGCCATTTACCACAATTGACGTGACAATAAGACAGCCAATCTTTTTATGAATAAGACAGCCATCACGATCAAAGTGACTAAAAAGGTTTTAAACTTACTGGAAAACCATAATGTTTCCTTATCGACAATAATTGACAAACATATTTTTTTATTCATGAACGACAATGTGTGATTTGAGCGAGCGACATGCGACTGAGGCAACTGTAGCCTTCGACGCGTCGACAACGTGCTAATCGTGTATTTGAGTACGATGCTCAAATACAAGAGCGGCATGTTGTTGACGGCAGCTGCCGACGCGTCGACGACTTCCGCCGACACGCGTCGACGGCAGCCTTCGAAACATGTCGATGGCTGCAGTTGCCAATTGCCTATGCCGCTGACGCATGTCATTCCTGTTTATGAGTACTTACTCGAACACAGACTGTACGTGCAATAGAAATAAAAGAATTCAGAAACTCTTTTTCAAAATAAGTGAGAGAGAGAGAGAGTGAGCAAGAAAGTAATTTAGAATGGTTGGTCTAACCTTAAGATACCGATGTCCCCACAAGTTTGGTTTCTGAAGTTAGACGGTCAGACGCTCCGTTTGAAGTCAGCCGCAACTTGTCAGACTCGCACTATTTTTGTTCTGTCGTTCAGTCGTTCTGTCAGACCTCAACACTCCACCATCTTTGACAAAAAAAACAAAAATGTTAAAAAAAATAATCGCAAACGGTACTTAACAAGAAGAAAAATATACATACTGTGATCAAATAAGTAATACTTAACTAAATTAATTCGAACATGGCGATATATTTAAGGTTAAATTCTGACATAAGCTTAAAGTGAGGCACAACTTTTACAGCCAATAATACTAACTTTTTTTAATTGCGTGTCTAATTATTACATAAGACAGTCCCTCTAAACGCCCGCCCTTCACCACTTCCTAGAGCTTTCGCTAGGAAGAAGTGGCGCAACAAACTCCCCAGCAGCACAGCTGACTGTTCAGTTAGAAGAACTTGATTTTATAAAATAATAGCTTCTGCCCGCGGCTTCGCCCGCGTGGATGTCGGAAATTAACCCACGGGAACGTGCTAACAGGATAAAAATGTATGTGCTTCCCCAGAATGCCATCTATGTCGCGGGCCCTTTGTGGCTAATTACAATAGAAAACCAATTGTGTCTCATTAGTGGTGATTAAGAGGGTACCTATATGATATCTTTACCTAAGTACCTAACTAATTTAAAAAAAAAACTCAATAACAGAAAATTAAATACCTACCTACCTAAATAAACCTATTTCTGATGATAACTAATCTAAACTCAAGCAAAATCCCTAAAAACTAATATCTATACGAATGACTAAACCTACCTAACAGTATTATAAAATAACCTACGGTCACTACGTACACTATCAAATAAACTACCTATACTTTAAAATTAAAATCTATACCTACGACTCATATAAAGATAAACATAAATAACTCTAAAAACTAAAAGGAATAAAAATGAACTCCACTGCGGGTGACCCAACCTACGACAAACTTAGTATTTGCGGTTGGTACAGTACAGACAGTGGTAATCGGGTATAGGGTTCGAACCGCAAAATTAAGTTTGTTTTTTATTGTATATACTTTTCCGGGATAAAAAGTACCCAGTGTGGGGCCCAGGATATTAAAGAATAATTATACCAAGTTTCATCGTAATCGAACCGGTAGTTTTTGCGTGATGCCTGAACAAACAGACAGACAGACAGACAGACAGACAGACAGACAGACCGACAGACAGACAGACAGACAAAAATTTTTTTAATCACATTTTTGGGTTCGGTGTCGGTCAAGTAACACCCCCTGCCATTTATTTTTTGGATATTTTCAATGTACAGAATTTTCACTTCTACAGATTTATTATAAGTATAGATATAGATATTGTATCCGTCTGTTTAATGATACTCACAATTTAATAGCTAAAATTATATCACTGAGACGGAGAGTTCTTTATTCTTGTAAAATAATAATAATATCTTCATAATCAGCCTACAAAGTTCCTGCTCGGACACAGGCGTCCTCTCTTTGAGAGGCAGTAGGCTATAATCTACCACACCGGCCCAGTGCGTGTTGGTAGATGTCATGTGTCTTCGAATTTTTGGTTCTAGGACATGACGGTTTCCTCACGATGTTTTCCTTCACCGTTTTGAGAGCAGTGATTATTATTAACACAAAGTAAAGTACCTCCCTGGGTTCAAACCTACAACTTGTAAGTCAGGGACGTTATCAATGAGTCTTTATACTGCTCTATAATAATATATGTGCTCTATTTATAATCTAAAATAATATATGACGTTAAAATCATCTTAAATGCAACGTCGTCACCCCTAGATAATGTAGAAATCAAATAACCATAATATTTCAAGTCCAAACACCCTAATGTCCGCGGAAATTGTTAACTAGGTCAAAGGAATCTATTTCATTTACGTAATTGAAAAGTTAAAACCTTTTTGCTGTCGATTATCATAGTTTTAATGGCATTTGCCTTTCGTGACACAGTTGAAGATGTCATAAAAATGTGCCCACGGGTTGAACAATGTTTTTTAATGGTAAATGAGGTTATATGGGCAAGGCTGTGATTTAAATATTATGGTAACTATAAAAATATATATTATTTTGTCTATGTAATTATTTAATCGATATTATTAAATAATTAGGTACATAGACAAAAGAGAATTAGCTTAGAATAAATAATAATTAGCTAGATTATTATCAAGACAAAAAAAAAAATAGTTTCAGATCGATCCATGCGAAAATCTAACGAAAAAGTAAGTTTTGAAGTAGGTACGGAAAAAAATTAAGAAAAATACGTATTTTTTGTTTTAATAAACAGAACATGGATTTGTTATAACTAAAAACCGATTTTCATTTTTGCGAAATGCTAAAGTAGTTTTTGACTACCGAGCGGACGACTAAATGTTGCGCCGACCACGAATATTTGGATGAAGAGAATGATGATGACTATAGTGTATGTAAGTAAGTGTTGTTTTTAACCACGGTCACCATCATCTGCCTACCCTTTTCTCAACTATGTTGGGGTCGGCTTCCAGTCTAACTGCATGCAGCTGAATACCAGTATTTTACATGGGGTGACTGCCTATCTGACCTCCACAACCCAGTTACTGGGTAATACGATACCCCTTGGTAAAACTGGTTGTCAGACTTTCGGGCTTCTGACGACCTGTAACGACCGTCAAAGGTCCAAGAAAGACAGCCGGGACCATCAGCTTAACGTGCTTTCCGAGGCACGGAAAGCACGTTATGGGGTCTTTGTATGTAAAGATGGTCACCCATCCACGGACCAACCGTGGCAAGCGTAGCTTGACCTGACTGATCGACCCGTGCGACTATTGTTGTCCGTTTTTAACCACGGTGTAATGTCTTATTTATAGATGTCAAGTTGTTCTATGAAACAAGTCCTACAGTGGACTTACAAGTTGATTCTCGCTCCTCTACGCGATACCAAAACACGTGGAAACACGTTCAAGGTCACACAATCAGCACAGTAACACATGGGTAATAACGCAATTAACTTACGAAGTAAATCGGGTAAGCAGACAAGCAGGCCATCCGTTACTTTCGCTTGATTTATCGCAGTATTATATCAAGGGCAGGATGGATAGGGTGACACCCTCCCGGGAATGGGACAAGGTAGAGGATGAAGCGGGTTGGAAAGCGATTGATTTTGATAGGAGAATGTGAGTGGTTGTTTGATACATTTTAATTACTTACAATTGCGAGAAGAACAGTTTATATGGAAGAAATATGGATGGATGTTTGTATGGAAGAAATGGCCAAGGTTGATGAAGCAACGACTCAAATTAGGATTAGGCCAGAATGATTAAAGCGGCAACAGAATGTAAGTTTATTTAAACCAGCGCTGGGGTCTGTCTCGTATAGGGTCTTAGTATTATGCTGAGCGATGGCCGTTTTGCGTGAACGTGACGCATGTTTACTTGTTATTTTTTTTTTGTGTGTTTATGTTCTTTATATGCGTCATGTTTGCCGCAAACAAATGTATTTTCTTTCTTTCTTTAAACATTAATTCATTCAGCCGAATGACATCCACTGCGGAAATAGACCTCCCCAAGCACCTCCACTTCGACCGGTTCTGTGCTTCCCGCATCCAGCGAATTTCTGCTGCCTTCACAAGGTCATCGGTTGTCCTTGTCGGAGGCCTTCCACCGCAGTTTCACAAGATGAAAGTCATCGACCAATGCGTGTTGCGCTTGATTACCTATGGCACTAACACGTGGTCGTTCACAATGGGCCTTATTAGAAGGCTTAAAGTTATTTAAAAAGACGCAATGATAATATTGCTGAGACTGTTAAATGTGCCACTATTTGAAACTTATAGCACATATGACATGCATTACCAACCGATCATAATAAAAATTTGGTACCAGAAAATAATGGTCAGACGATCTGTTTTTTCACAAAAAGTTTTAATACTACAACATAACTAAGTAATTGATTGATTAAAGTTTTAAGAGCTTTATAAAAAGACTACCGACTATTTTTTTCATTTGCCATATTGGTTTTATCTGAGGAATAAATATTGCTATTTGACAGCTTTGTCCGGAAAATATGTATGTATATATTGTTTGTATAAGTATTGTTTAAATGTGTAAATTCTTCATTTAAAAGTTATTTTACTATTGAAAAATCAGCAGACCGTTAAAACCAGCTTAGTCACAATTTCAGGACAGTTTAATTTCATTTTTCAAAATCGCTATTCGTTTTTCCCTTGCACCGTTCTCACCATTTTTATGACTGACTCTCACGTCAAGTTTTACCTTGGTACCACAGTTTAACTCCAGTTAAAGGTCTCGTTACGATGCCGGCACTTTTTAGTGCTCTTTACGGTACTTTTAGTGCGATCGGTACTTTTGTCTATCCGATTGTGTTCTGTATATTTTTGTTTTATGACTTAATTTTATTGATGTGTGCGCTTTGATTTTTTATGGGTTTCGTTTGAGGGTTTTCCTCTGGTACTCGGATTGAAGGAGCTAAAAAATTTGCGTTGATAAACGGTGGTAAGATGGGTCGATGACAATTAAACTTGTCGAAAATACTCGAAACAAGATTGGATTAAGACATGGAAAACTGTGAGAAGAGATTTTAAGCTTTATAGAAAGATGGACAAGGTTCCTGATAATGATAATAACCTGCCAGGCTTCTGGGCGCGTTTTTGGATGACAGCGATGTGGAGGAGTACTTCGACACCTAAGTGTTTTTTTTTTTTTGTATACAGGCTGGTAGGGACCCCGACGCGCAAACAGTAACCATGAATTCAGCACATGATTCTAGACCTTCTAGGGTAGACATATTTCGTCGGTTATAAAAAAAAAAACTGCAGTTTCATAGAATAATGCAATACCTGCGCAGTCTAAATGTATGGAACAGCAATTTTTTCTTTTACAACCGGAGAAAAATTTCAACGGTTCGTTCAGAATCATGTACTGAATCCATGGAGACAGCATCCTAATTTCGTAACACACGATCAATCGGAATCGGTTTCATTTTGACAGTTCAACAACATTCATTGCGTTAATTACGTGTTGAGCAGACAAATTTTTCGAACTTATGAAGCAATGTATTAGCAATTTGCTTCAAAATGATTCAGATTCCGATTGATCGTGTGTTACGCAATGAGGGTGCAGGTTACACGTCGATGTCCCTGCCACCCTTTATAATATGTATGTATAGTTAGTTAATTTAGTACTTAGTGTAAATAGTTAGAAGTTAAAAGAATATTGGAATAGAATTTTTGAATTAAGTTTTTAACAATTCTTCAGAGAATTTCAGTTTGTCTTTTCAAGGCCTTTTATCGTGTGGTTTTACAGTCTTTAAACTTCAAATAATAAACATGAACCTCCCAATGACTTGTCGAAGCAAAATTAGCAATAAACACGTTTGGCAGTCCAATAAGGTAAAGTCACGGGCAAAGTGCTAGTATGCAATAAATCATTTTTCAAACTACCCGTCAATAAGTTTAGTAATTTAAGGCGTTCAATGCCGACACGCGATGGATTCAACCCTGTAATGCTCGCGGCCAGACCGGTAGGTAGAGGTAGGAATAGAATTAAGGGGAGAACTATGGCCGTGAAATGTTAACTGTGCTAATGTGTGTAGACAAATTGTGGATTATATGATCATAAGCACAAGAACAAGGTAGTGAAGAACTATTTTATACAAAAAAATTGTTTAGGTTTTAGGTTAGGTATTAGGTTAAGGTATTTACATATGGGCCTGCGTCACCGTGAAATTAATAAATAAGGCTCATCTTGCGATTTGAAAAATAATACTATTTGAAAGATATATTTCACGTCATCATCTGCCTAGCCTTTTGCCAACTATGTTGGAGTCGGCTTCCAGACTAACCAGATGCAGCTGAATACCAGTATTTTACATGGAGCGACTGCCTATCTGACCTCCACAACCCAGTTACTGGGTAATACGATACCCCTTGGTAAGACTGGTTGTCAGACTTTCGGGCTTCTGACTACCCGTAACGACTGTCAAAGATCCACGAATGACAGCCGGGACCAACGGCTTAACGTGCTTTCCGGGGGCCGGGATGGGTCGGTATGTAAAGATGGTCACCCATCCACAAACCAACCGCGGCAAGCGTAGCTTAACCTGACCGATCAACCTGTGCGGCTGTTATTATTAAGCCACGGGCCCCTCAAAAAAATATATTTCACGTAAAATAAATAAATGAGTTAACACATGCTAAATCAAAAAACACTACAAAACGAAAAATTACTTTAATTTCGGAAATCTTTCTAATTCTGCCACTGACATCCGATATAATTCTTTTTGTATTTTTTCGCTTTTTAATTTCTACCTTTGTAGTTTCCTACCCCACAGAAATTCGTATACCAACACTTGCCATGAAAAAAACAGTGACAAGAAGTTTTATAACATCATCGACATACACAAATTGGAATGAATACATTATTATTAAAGCTAACTCAAAAACTACCCAAGCCAAGTTAATAAAAAATGGATGGCGCATTTCATTTCTTTTTTTCTTAAAAAAAAGAAATATTGTCCTGATACTCGTACATAGCCTCCTCCGTTTTTGGAAGTCGGTTAAAAAAAGGCGTTGGTTGGAACAAATAATTGTGTGTAAGATATATGCCACAATAATAGTGAAAGAATACAAGATTTAAAAAAAATTGTTCAAAAAGGCTGTGCCATAATTTTTAAATATGAAAATGAAAGGGGTTATTATATTTCCTAAAAATAAACTCAAAACCTAAAACATTAAAAGCCTATCACAATGAACGCTTACCCACGCAAAACTAACTTTAATATTATTCAGCAGACCTTTCGCATTGGACGGTTAATTCCATTGAAACACTGAGAGCTTTTCAATGAAATCCTTTTAGTACTCGACGAAGATAAACTTTAGATATTCTATTGTTGAAGTAGGCTTTCTCATCTGCTTTGAAAGGTTCTATTTTAGGACCTAAGCTCTCAACAATGGTAGAATTTATGAAATGTCAGAGAGGACGGAATATTTTTTCATTCGAGTAGATATGACTAAGACAAATGGAAGGTTTTTATATTTTTGCATTGAATGTGTATGAATAGAGATTTATAGTTGATGAATTCCTGCTGACCCAAAAATAAATTGGGATCCATATCCCAATTTATTTTTGGGTCAGCAGGACTTCATATTTCATATTTATTTATTTGCGTAAAACATGGTATACAAAGGTGTTACATGAGTTAGGGATAAGATCATACATGTTTTGCTTAAGACAAGCATGCAAATTGGTTAACACAACTTATGTTCAAAGTATTCCTTATTGCTATAAAAATTGTTATCATTTAGCCATTTAAACAAGTGAATTTTAAACAGTCTGCCATTTAGTAATTTAAGTTTACATGGTAATTTATTATATATACGTACAGCCATAGCTAAACAGCTTTTACTATATTTTGTTGATCGAGGGAATTCATCTAAAACAAGTCTAAATTTATCACGCCGATTCCTAGAGCTTACATCTGCTGCTGTTCTGAATAGGTATTTGTGTTTCCGTACAAACATACATATTTCATATACATATAGTGAGGGTAGTGGTAGCAGACCGAGTCTTTTAAATAATGGTCGACAAGATACGTCCGGTGGAATTCCCTGAATAGCTCGAACACATTTCTTTTGAGCGATAAATGCTCTATTATGGTCGGTACTATTTCCCCATACAATTAGTCCAATACTTCAATACTTACATCTAGTCATCATCTGCATGGGCAGATTTGATTGACCGTGACTACAGAGATGACGACTACTAGTGAAGTACCTATTGATTGAGAAAGAGATGTTGTTGTTTATTTGGGGTTTAAAAAATTCAAAATTATTTATTTTGGTACAACTAGATCCACCGGTTAGTGTGTCAAATGGGTTGTAAGTTTAACTAAGTCATCATCAAGTTTACTTTTATGGAATTTATGATATTATTATTTAGTTAATAATTAATTCAAATTAAGTTGTAAGTTAAGTTGATAAAAGAGTTTGGTATGCCTTTACCTAAATGGCAATTAACCTAAACATTGCCTAATTCCTTAATATTGCCTAAAAGTTACGCGTATCCTTATTTCGTATCACTCCAACTGCAGTCCACAGTACAGCTTTCCAATAGTTTGCCAAACTTACTAGTTATTAAGTAACAAGTTATTAAGTTACCATTTATTAAGTTACAAGTTATTAAGTTACAAGTTGTTAAGTTACAAGTAATTAAGTTACAAATTATTAAGTTACAAGTTATTAAGCACTAGTTTCTTGTACGATCCATCCCGTTGCATCGCGTCACCTGCCCACACTATTCGCTTATTTATTAGCGCTCTTTCTGAGTGAGTGTCTTTCGTTTCGAACAGCTTCTAATCCTAGAGTGATGTTAAATAGCCTCATCTCCTTTACTAAGAATCTGGCTTTCAAATCCGACTGGCAGTGTCAGAGAGTAGTGCGTACAAACAAACTGTTCAGCTTTATTATCAGTAAAGATAACGATCTCTTAGTTAGCTATTGCCCAGTACGATGTACAGACTACAGACGCTAGCAGGTCAAGCTACCCGAAACTGTCAATTTTTCCCAATCAACCTAGAACCTTAATGCTTTAGCGATTAAGTTGAAAATCTATTAAAGAAATTTGACAGATTGTAGTAGCTTGATGGGCTGGCGTCTGTACCTACGTGCAGACAGGAAATAATGATATTGCTTTAACTGTTTAAACCCCTAAAGTAAAACTTTTGGTTACCTACCTACTTAAACCGTCGACATTTAGTTAAGTAAAAGTTTAAAAGGAAGTAGGGTGGAAGCACCCTTTTAAACGTATTGCCACCCCATCCCCAGGTGGGGGATTTTTAATGTTATTAGTGCAACCACTTAGATGTTTATGGGAATAATTATTTGGGGTTACAATGGAGGAAAAAATATGGTAGACTATTTATTTTTCTGAAAGTTTCGGCCAACACCTTGGCCAAGCTTATATTTTAGGTAGGTACTAGCTTCTGCTCGCGACTTCGTCCGCGTGCATGTCTTGTTCCACCGACCCACCGCGTCGCATCGCATCGCCCACACGCACTATTACTTCGTTTTCGCGTAGGGTCCCTTCTGACTTTTTTTCTTTTTGCTCGGCTCCTAAGGATCGTGGCGTGATGATAAATAGCCTATAGCCTTCCTAAAGAATTGGGCTATCAAATTCAAAAAGATTTTTTCAAATCCGACTATTAGTAGCTTTATTATTAGTAAAGATTACATTTTCGGCACCTACCTACTGGTAAAATTAAGAAAGTATCTACTTTTATTGAAACTTTTTACAATAACTTCAATCACTGCTTACCCTATTCTTGATAAAACTTTAAACTTAATATACCAAAATTTTATATTTCTCACACAATAACATTCGGAGGAAAGGGGATTGCTCAGATGAGCCCCTTCTTTTCAAGATCATTAAGGGCGTTGACCTTTTTGGGTATTGATATACCTAAAACTAGAACCAATTATGGCAAAAAAAATGGTTACATTTGAAGGAGTGCAACTATATAATAAACTAGCTTCTGCCCGCGACTTCGTCCGCGTAGATTTCGGATTTGTGACAGGATTGCGTATCTCAAAAGGAAATCAAAATAACCCATAAAAATACAAAATATATTTTTTAAGTAAATAGAAGAAGATGTATTTTTTAAACTTTGCGAAAAATGAAATCAAAATAACCCATAAAGATACATAATAATTTTTTTTTAAATAAATAGATGTAAGAAGATGATGTTTTTAAACTTTGTGAAAATTATGAAAACTTTATAACACTATACAGATCATGGATGTGATGTAAATAGTTATATTATGACTTGATTTTGTAAACTTATTCCTGCACGTGCACGGCCTTGGTGACGCCCACTTCGCAACGACGGGCCGTGCAGCAGAAATCGTAATATTTTAATTTCGCCATAACTTCAAAACCAAACGACCAATTTTAATCATTCAACGACCAAATATTATCTACATAAACTGTACTTACTGATAAAATAATTTATTTTGATAAGGATGAATAGCATGAGTAAAATAAATGCGTATAAATGTAGTCCAAAAAAATTCAAGATTTTTAAATAAAAAAATGGTTGTTGTGCCTCACTCGACATAGATAGGTATAGTGTGTCGCGGACTTTTTTGTAGATATTTATAAGATCTACAATTAATTTGAACATTTTATGGTTCTATCTTTTATAGTTTAGGCAGCGTACGCAAAATAAGTAACTTTTCTGGTTGATTTTTTACACCTTGCGTCCGAAAAACCCAAATATCTTACGGAACCCTATTTTTTTCCAAAATAAAATTTAGTCTGTTACTCATGGATAATGTAGCTTTCGAATAGTGAAAGAATTTTTTAAATCGGTTTAGTAGTTTTTGAGCCTATTCATTACAAACAAACAAACAAACAAACAAAGTTTTCCTCTTTATAATATTATTATATATTATATATTATATATAATATATAGTAATAGTATAGATTATAATATTAGTATAGATAACAATAATAATAAGGCGTAGTCGACGGAGCCCCGCTTCGCGGGGCCCCTATTTCTGTCTGGAGGGTTTAAAAGAACCTAACACGAAGTGAGCGAGCGGTGCGAGCGAACGAGCCCCCGTCATCCCCTTCGTGTTATCGAGCCCCCGTCATCCCCTTCGAACCTAACCTGTCCGAGTCGGGGTGCCCCAATTCCCGAGCTCGCTTCGCTCGCTCTTACATCCTAAGTTCTCATTGCCGTTTTAATAATTATTCGCTAAACAATAGGTACGTTAAACGTTTGCAGTGGACTGACTAATGAGTTGACTTATGCGTGGGCAGAGTGTGACAATTTCAAATCTACCGACATTTTTTCCTATATCAAGTTCGATATTTTAACTAGTAGGTATTTTTAACGTAAATATAATGAACTAAAAAAGTGTATTAAATGTTGACATTTTGAACTTAGGTATAATGATTATCGATATTTTTAATCATTAGATATTTTTATCACTCGGCATTTCAATTTTAGACATTTTAAGCTTAGGTATAACAATTTTCGATATTACGATATAATCGGTATTTAAATTTTCGATGTTTTGAACGTTGACATTTTACACGTAGGTATTTTAATGTTCGACATTCAAATATGTACCCTTAAAAACTAATTTAAGAAACTTAATGTAAACTTTAGTGTTAGGTACCTATCTTATTTTTTATGGTGTCAAAGAATAAGATTTTTTTTTATTATTTTTATTATTCTTCCGATTAGACTGGAAGCCGACCCCAACATAGTTGGGAAAAGGCTAGGCAGATGATGATGATGATTTAGTATTAGAAAACGAACATTATGCTTCCTTAATTGAGAATTTGAACTTGAAAATGTCCAACTCTAAGGCCCTTTTACACGGCAGTGTTTCTTTATGTCCTATTATAAACCGCGTCGTAGAAAAAACGCGTCGCTCAACAAGCATAGTGATCCATTCCACACCGACGACCGTGCCTACACACGGCGAATAAACCGTAGTTTTTCACGGCAAGATTAACGTGTGTGTACAAAGGGCCTAAACTAAAGATCCGCCAAATTAAAAGGAATCCTCATCAATATCCTTACCTCTTACCTCCTCCACATTTCTGGGTGGTTCTTCGCTAATTGTCTATAAATACAATAATAACTCCTCGTCTGTTAGGCAAGCTTATTAAGTTCGGTAACAATCGAAAAGTAATTGTGTCTCATTAGTGACTGTTGAGCACATAAACCTGATATTTTAAAAGTAAGCTTGTAGATAAAGCCTTCTTCTTTAACACAAGTATATGATTTAATTCATAAGCACATAATAATTCATTTATTTTTCAGATAAAGTCCATTACGTTATCTACACATTACATTAAATTAAAACATAAAATTACACACACACACACCTAAATACTAAAATACTGAACATTTAAATCAAATAAAATATAAAATACAGACACAAGTCAATATGTCATTCAAAACAAAACAATTATAAAATACATACAATTAATGTCACTCAAATAAATAAAAATAATATAATGCGCTGCGTGTCGCGGGTTCGATTCCCGCACGGAACAAATATTTGTATGACCTACATGTATTTGTTCCGAGTCTGGGTGTTTTTCTATCTATAATATGTATGTATTTACAAAAAAAAAATGTATATAAGTAGTTTATCAGCCATCTTGTTACCATAACACAAGCATTAGGTTGCTTAGCTTGGGACTAGATGGCGCTGTGTGAAATGTCCAGGGATATTATTATTATTTGTTGGTATACATTTTTGTATCTCGGCACTGATCTGCCGGTTTTTTTTAGGGTAATACGGGCCAAAGCCAAGTGCTACCCCTGAGAGTACTATCCTAAGTGATAATTGATGATGATATATGACGTGGTGATGCAATGTGTTCACTTTGTGTTGCGGTGGTGAATGTTGTTTGTGGGTGTGCATCGTTGTCATTCTGCAGGAATTTCCGAACAATTCTGCAAGTGTTCAGGATTGCAGCTTTCTGTAGGGTTTGGTAGGTGGAGGGAGCTACGTCCAGCGTTTTTAAAGACTGATGCAGTTGTTTCGGAATTACCCGTATTTAATTAGTGGTTGAAAGTACTACAGGAATAATAGCAACGCTACCTAATCGCCACATTCTATTATTATAAAATCAAATAAAATAAATAAAATAATAGAAAATATTATAATATATCCCAATTACGATAAACATTTTCCAATAGGTCACGTCAAAGAGGTTGACAGAAAATCAGTACCTCGAACCTCAATAAATCACAAAATATATTATTAGAGTGGGTAAACCACCCCCACGCATCTTATAAATAAGGGTGACCTTTCCGTCACACTGACAGCTTTTGAGATAGGTAAGGCCTATTTTTGGACAAAGAATCACGAAACAAGAGAAAATGAGAAACCACTAACCTAACCTAACTCCAATACCTTAGCGGCAGCGGTTATTAAACCGCTGCCGCTAAGGTATTGGAGTTAGGTACCTTTGTTCTCATATTATTACATTCGCAAAATATTATATTCTAAAGGTGAATATTACTTGTGGAGAAATGGGTTCTATTCCCAATTGGTGTTATTGAATTCAAACATAAGTAAGATTACGCGTCGTTGGTCTATTGGTCGCAAGCAGCATGGGTTCAATTCCCAGTTCGGGTAAAGTGTTATTGGATTTTTGCGATTTAAACCTAACTAATGAAATGTGGGTGTACTATGGGTAAGTACACCTCTGCCCAACCTTTCAGGGAAAGTAGGCGCGATGGTCTGTTATCCAAGCGGTGCATAATTATGCCGAAAGAAAGGCAGAAGGGTATAAATTATGCAATTCAAGAAGATATTTAATTTAAAGGGGGTTATCCTAATTTGCATGTTTTAAAATCAATTATATATTATCAAATTAGTGTATTAAGGGCCTGAGAAAATTTATGTCATAGATATATACATTTTTTATCGAAATTAACGGTTCAACATACGATAAATTGAAATTTGCTCGATGAAAAAAAAATGACGATTTTAAAACCATTATTCTTGTCATTTCCTAATTACAGCACAAAATAACATGTATAAAAATTTCATGTACGATGAGGTAATCCTATTTTAGGGCAAAGCTAACGGTTGGATTTTTTAGTTAAATAGGTTTTCGTTTTTAATAAACACAAAAACAGTAGCAAAATCAGCCTATGATGTTCCTACTGCTGAGGCACAGGCCTCCTATCTGGGAGAGGGAGTGGGTCGTAATCCACATACCTTTTATCCTATCCAAATACCTTTAAATAAAGACAGGATGATAATTGGATCCTGATTTTAGGGTTCAACATAAAATAGTACAAATAGAAATATCTCAAAACTTTGATTTTAATATAGATGGTGATGGACTGAACTCGTAAATCCTGACATCTCTCCCAACTTACCTACATTGTAACTTGTTTACCACGCTTGATGTTTGTGCCTTAGCAAACACTTTGATTAAGGTACTGTGGCTATAACGCTGAACCAGAGAAAATGTTTGATTGTTTAAGCTTAAAATATAAAATAAATCACAAGTAAAGTTGGTAGGCACTTTGTATGCACAGCATCACGAAAAGTACCATGCTTAACCTTTTTCCAACTATGTTGGGGTAGGCTTCCAGTCTTACATGATGCAGCTGAATACCAGTACTTTACGTGGAGATACTGCCTATCTAACCTCCACCCCCTTGACAAGACTGGTTGTCAGACTTTCGTGCTTCTGACGACCCATAGCGACTGTCAAAGATCCACGAATGACAGCCGGGATAAAAGGCTTAACGTGCTTTCCGAGGTACGGAGGGGTCTTGGTATGTAAAGATGGTCACCCGTCCACGGACCAACCTCTGCAAGCGTAGCTTAACCTGATCGATGGACCCGTGCGGCTGTTATTACTCAGCCACAAGCCCCCCGAATTAGAACCCCGAAAAGTAACTATCAAAAATAATAGTGATCCTGTACACCCTTAAAATAATCTTCAAACACCTATAAATATTCAGTGGTTTCAAATCAATCAAATCAAAAGTCATTTATTCAAATTAGGCTGAGAATCTGCTGATTCTTTTCGAACGTCAACATTACAAAAAGCGGTCCCCCAAAACGCCCGCCCTTCACCACTTTCTAGTGCTTTCGCTGGGAAGAAGAAGTGGCGCAACCAACTCCCCAGCAGCACAGCTGTCTGTTCAGTTAGAAAATACTTGATTTTAGATTGGTAATGTTATAATAATGACTATATTAACTTTCCTAGACGACCAACAAGCTCCACTTCATTATATACTTCTATACACTTCTTCTCCCTTTTTCGTCTACAGGTAGGTATTTATAATCATAATTATATGCTATATGATATTATCTTTCAGGCATTCCAATGATGTAATAACTAGCGAGCCATTTTATCCTGAAGAACAATTTATTGTTTACAGTTTTTTTTCTTCTCTATAGAGTTATGTGTCGTTGCTATTATCTTTTATGGTATTGTGAGAGTGAAGGCAACTCTGTTACCCTTTGAACCCTTTGGGGGTAAACTGTCATTAGTCCATAATTGTTTCTATGTATTAAGACTTACCACCTGTATGTTAACATTATGAATTGCAATAAAGATTAGTTGAATTAAATTGAATAGAATTATTAGTTTACTAGCTGCGCCCCGCGGTTCCACCCGTATAAGTTTCGATCCCGTGGGAATATCGGGATAAAATTATCTTATGTGTTAATCCTGGTTATAAACTGCCAAAGAAATTTCAAAATTTTATCCAAATCCGTTCAGTAGTTTTGGCGTGAAAGAGTAACAAAATCAAAATCAAAAGTCATTTATTCAAATTAGGCTGAGAATCAGCACTTTTCGAACGTCAAAATTACAAAAGACAACAAACATCCATTCATAATAGGTAGGATATATCGTTAAAGAAGATAAGGTTTTCGAATCGATTAAAGTAATGAGTATATAATTTAAACATTATTTGCAATATAAAACATAGTTTTAATTAATATTTAAAAACTTTACCTAAAAGTTTATTTGCAGCGGGTGACAGAGAAAACCCTTATAATGTTTATTACAACATGTAAACATAATAATCTAACCTGTATCTGATATTCAGCATACATCATAATAATAACTTAAAAGGTCAATCCAATTCAACCCCAACTCTTTAACCAAAACAGCTTTTAAACCCAACAATTAACTCTAAAACACAAAACACCCACTCACCTCACAAAAACAGCCACTTCAATTAAAACAACCACTTTATAAACAAGTCTAAAAACGAACCGCTTTTATCTAAACCACTTTACTTAGACCCACTTGTACCTTTCAGGACAGTTAGGATAGAACTGAACTGGAACGTTAGGGACCTGTATTATATACTTCGGTGTGCCTATGTACTTTATATACTTATATCAAATTGTCTATTAATGGAGAGATCTGGTCTGAAATACGAAGATGTGTACAAAAGATTGGATGTGACATCTGTTTCGATACGGGGGATCTACTTCTATAATTAGATAAGCCTATAGATAGTTTTCGTAAAAATATTACAACCCTCTTTATATAGCAACAGAAATTTATCACAAAAGTAGAAGTTTACAACGACAGCTACCGTTTAATTAACAGCTTTAATAGCAACAAACTGACCATAAAGTCAGCACATGGGGTTCAGAATCATGTGCCATGGTAACAGGTTGCACGTTGATGTCCCTGTATAACTGCAAAACCTACACTATTATAAAAGGCAAGTACGCTCAAACTCTCATACGTATGCTCATTCCTAAAACTTGTACATTTACCACATCTAGATACAAAACCTCCTTGGCAAGGATAACATAGCAGTCACACGTGGGCGCTCCTTATTATAGCTCTCAATTCGTCACTGTGTCGATATTTGATCTACGTACATAAAAAACTAAAGATCAATGCCTGTATCTGTGGAGAGAAAACTGAGGAAAATTCTCGAATGAAATTACGGTTTTTGTATTGCTCACCCACGGGTTTATACAATCTGATTGAAAATTAATCGCAAAATAATCTGTGGAATGGATTTTCCATCAGGAAAAATAACGAACTTATTTAAAAACAATCATGCCCTATTCAACCCCTTAGAAATAGAATATAATAATGTTGGTTGTGTCCAGTATTACAGCTAGTAGGAGTAGGTCATCATCATCTGCCAGCCTTTTCCCAACTATGTTGGGGTCGGCTTCCAGTATAACCAGATACCAGTATTTTATATGGAGCGACTGCCTATCTACAAACCAGTTACTGACGATTAAGGACCAATTTCACCAATAAAACTGAACGACACCAATGCTGAGAATCATTGGTGTGGAATATTGACACTGATAGCTCTTGAATGCCGTTTCAAGACATTCGGCCTTAAAAACCTTCCCTAGGTTCCTACTTCTTGCAGCCTAGCCTGGGCTGTCAGCCCAGCTTCCAACAATATACCACTGGATAATCTATATACCACGGCATGACACGAGATAACCCCGAGTAACTTACGGACACGCAGCAAATTAGACTTTTCATTTCACCAACGAACAAATTTTGAAAGCGCCATAAGTCATATTTTGCAATTTAACTTGAAATATTTACTAGAGTAACTTTGCGAACTGTAATTTTAGAACTAGGTCGGCCATTTTGGATTGAAATGTCAAATGTTATTACGTACCGTATGTCCATACTAAGTATAAGAGATATCACGCTTGTGTTCCCCGAAGGGGTAGCTAGAGGCAGTGTTTGTAAATACCCTCATTTTGCTACTGAAAATTGTCTTTATAATTTTTATAAACCATTTTTGATGCAAAGATATGGTTCTCTGCTAAGGATATCATCATTTTTCATTCATAGAAGAGAGGAGGGGTTGGGAAAAGTACCTAAAATCTGTGTTTTTCGGTATGCTAATGTCAGCGTACTGTAATAACTAAGTAGTGAGAGATTCCATGTTCAACAGTGGACGTTTGCCAATATGAATCACTACTTTTTCTTAGGAATTCTGACGCAGACCTAGAAGTCTAACAATGGTTATTCTTTCGATTAGAGACCAAGCCATATATTATACAGGGTGGCTGGGACATCGACGCGCAACCTTTTACCCATGGTTTCAGTACATAATTCTGAACGCCACTGTGCTGAAATTTTTCGTCGGTTATTACAAAGAATATGCTATTCCGTACTTTATGACCGCAATACCTTGATTGCAGTTTTCTATGAAACAGCTGATTGTGCTTTTTGTTATTGTGAAGGTTACAGTTCGCGCGTCGTGCCACCCTCGTGTTAGTCACATACAGACAATTTAAGCTTTTACAGTTATAGCAAGCAAGCTCACTAGTCGTTGTTACCACACTTAAAAAATAAATTGGAAATCATAATTTTTCGCAACAAGCAATCAGGAGATCACTGCACTGCACTGATCTGGTGATTTTTTTTATCACAAGCAAACCCTTACTAAAAGCTTAGTGCAAAGAACTCATTACTCAAAAACGTTATATATAAGGGTACACCTACACCCGGTGTGCTCCTGGGAGCAGATGATGCTAAGTTAAGTTATTCAAGTGTCGTCATTAGGAGAATTGCCTATTTAAGTTGAGCTAACTTAACACTTACGTTGGTGTTCAGATAAAAAGTTCAAGAACCTAGAAATCTTATAAGTTTAGGTCTTTGAATAGAATAGATATATTTTTATTTGCTATTATAGGGGCTCGTGGCTAAGTTATAACAGCTGCACGAGTCGATCCATCAGGTTAAGCTACGCTTGTCGCGGTTGGTCCGTGGATGGGTGACCATCTTTATTTATTTATTTCTCCTCTCCTTGACTCGGAAAGCATGTTAAGACGTTGGTACCAGCTGTCATTATTGGGTATTTGCCTCCCGAAAGTTTGACAACCAGTCTTACCAATGGGTATCGTATTACTCGGTAGATATGTTCTAGAGGTCAGATAGGCAGTCGCTCCATGTAAAATACTGGTGTTCAGCTGTATTCGGTTAGACTTGAACTTAATTAATGAATATCTATCATCAAGAAAACCGATATATACATACATAACTAACCTAAAGAGGTTATAGAAAAATAATACATGCATGGCATTTTCCTTCACCGTTTTAAAAGCAGTAGCCAGAGAAAGCTCTGGCTACTGCTTTTAAAACGGTGAAGGAAAATGTCGTGAGGAAACTGGCATGTCCTAGAACCAAAAACTCGAAGTCATGTGACATCCACCAACCCACACTGGGCCTGTGTGGTGGGTTACGGCCCATAGAGAGAAAGCCGGCGTCCCAGCAGTGGGAACAGTATGAATTATGAGCTTAATCTAGTTGGTTTTACGCACCATTTGCGCCAGTTTGAATTCCTTCATACAAATCATTTGACATAACCTGCGCGAGCGAAGTTCGTCCCGCATCCTGCACGAAATTCGCTTCAGTTTGGCCAGAGCTTAACTCACCTAATGGAAGACACAAACTAACAAAATACGGTCATCTAAACAAAATCTCGTACCAAAACTAAACTTCTATTTCCTCTACAATTTCACCAAAATATCGCAACCGCACAAAACTCTTGCTTACATTAAAATAACGACACAAAACCCAAACAAAACTATAATATGATTTACAACACAATAACGTTGAATCAGCTCGGTGCTCTGCACGGGAATCGAACTCGGGACGTTATTCATGGAGAGGAAAGTTTCGACTCAAAAGTGGGCCAATGAGAGTTCAATAACTTCGGTAAAGTTTAAAAAATGTTCGCTCATTTGGGGATGAAATGTGCTTGGAGGAAAATGCTGTTCATCCAGAGGTAGGTATCAGGAAATATACATGAATAACATGAATAGTCTTATGTTTGTTAAAAAGTATCACTGTGCTGTGACGGGAATCGGGATAGGTTAAAAAGTGTCACTGTGCTGTGACGAGAATCGGGATAGGTTAAAAAGTATCACTGTGCTGTGACGGGAATCGGGATAGGATAATGAATTTTGAAGATTGAGTGTATAACAGAAGAAAAAAAATGAGAGGTGTCAAGGTACACCCGGATGGAACGAAGTATAACACTGACTTGCTTTCTATAAGAGAGAGAGAGAGACAGAGAGAGAGAGAGAGACAGACAAAGAAACACGCGCACGCCACACGGCTTACAACTATAGCAAAAAGTGTCGTTCCAACTTTTGGTCTTAATTTTTTCCGTCTAGCCCCCTTTCGCAACGCGCGATAAGGAACTTCGTTCCAAAAACAGAGGTGACAGACATCTTGAGGAGAGAAGCTGAATGTCGCGAATGAGGACCCAACCAGCAAAAACTAGGCTTACAACAATCCCAAGACTACTGTTTTATTGCTCTTACATCACTCCTATATAATCGTATAAGCCTGGGTTTGGGCACCAATTATAAGCATGTTTAGTTTAATATCGTTTTAATATCAGTCTAATTGAATGCTGTTTGCACTTACAGTAATCTAGCCAAAATTAATTTAAGCCGACTTAGGCTAATATTGCTTTTACGTAAGTATCTTGTAAGCCTGCATAGGCTTATATTGGTCTAGGGTTAGAATCTTTTGAGGCAAAACAAGCTCATTATGATTTTACGTGAGATCAAACTTAAAAGTTCGTGTGTTTCAAAGTTACAACGGAAGAAAAAACAATTAATAAATGAAAACAATAAAATTTGCTGTAAAGTTAATGTTTAAACTAAAGTGCCGTTATTATCAAGTGCGTGTATTTAAGTTTTACGGTAAGTATTCGTATTGGAAAATATTATTTACTGTTAAGTAGACCTCGTTTTACGCTTCAAATTTCATGCGCCTTAATAATTATGGTATTTCATGTTCTCGTTTAATTATTTTATTTGTTATTTTGTATTGATAGTGTCGCCATTAGCATAGCTGAATTTTACAAGCGCACTATTAGACTATTGTAAGATTGTTGAGCACTTGATAAGTATGATATTAGAGTGATTTTATATCACTCTAATATCATACTTATCAAGTGCTATTGATCTTATAATAGTTTCAAATAAGATCAGAAATGCACGTCCTTACAGTGCTCTTATGCAATGCTGATATTAGTCTGATATTCTTACAATAGCATTTGGCAAGTCTATTATAGAATCAAACGAGCTTAGAAAATATGCATATAAGAGCAAGTTTTCTCAAGTGCAATTAGTCTTAGTAAATGCTATTATAGGAGTATGTGGCTTACAATAGCATAGTTAAATACTCTTAAATACATATATGAGACTTGGTTATGAGACTGAGCGTTCTTGAGGTCATACCGGCTTGTCTAAAAGTAATATAGAATCGATGGCATGTTCTAAAACAATTATAAGAGCGCTTAAAGCCTACCATTCTTATAAAGTGCGGGTTCTGAGACTGTTTTGCTGGTTGGGGAGTCACTCCGCAGGGTTACGCAGAGGTGTACCTGTAGTAGGTACAGCCACATTTTGATCAGATATGTTTAATTCAAATGTAGTTGGGCGCGAGCATTGCCACCAACCCGGCACGAATACAGACTCCGGCCTGCTACTGAATTCCAGGTGGAAACATCCAATAACACTTTGCCCGATCCGGGAATCGAACCCAATAACACTACAACTTCAACAAAATTTACACCACTATATGCTGGCTTTGGAGATTAATCAAAATAATATTTTGAAAGACCATAATAAGAGGCATTCCACAAAAGCCGGACTAGACAAGAATTATATATTTACTTAAAGAAGTTACCTTTAGGTGTGATATATTTTTATGGAATCGTCTTTTTTTCGTATCCTGTGACGTCCTCACTCTCACTCCCTCTTGAAGAGAGGAGGAGGCCTGTGGCCTGGCCTGTGGCCCAGCAGTGGAAACATTATAGGCTGATTAAGTCCTTTATTTTGATAGTCTACATGGTCATGGTATTAAAAAAATGTTTTCCGTGACTACTTATTGATGTCAAAAATGCGCCATTTTGATTTAATAAAAAAACAAAACCTGTCCTATAGCCATCGAGTGACCCAGACCTCATTATCAAATTCCATCCAGCAGTGCGATTCTGTAACCATCTCACCGTGAAAACTTAGGTGAAGTGAGCGTGGAGTGAGCTGTCATTCCAAATAATGCTAGGCATTGACAGTACTGACAACTCACATCAAGCTCACTTCACTTGAGTTTTCACGGTGAGATTTTTACAGAATCGACCGGCTGATGTTAGGATGTTTCGAGGGTTTAGAAAATACAATCCCACTTACAAAAATGACACATAGATACGCATGAAAAACATAACCCTTTGCTGATGCGCAGTTGGGTAAAAATCAAAACAAAATCACAATAATTTTGAACCCGCACCATCTTCAAACTTCAGAGTACTCATATTTCTCCTCCAAACTTTTAGAGGTCGATGGAAACTTGAAATGGAAAAAAAATGACAAAAACATTTCTTTGTTTTCTTCAATAATGGATGTTTTACTTTCTGTTATAATGGAGTATATTTGTATATCGATTCTTGTTTAATTGAGAAGTTGATGTTTGTACCGACTTCGCTGAAGGTTGGGGATGGAATTGACGAGTTTAGAGTTTTATTGTTATTTGTTTAATATTTTTTGTTGTTGGTTTAGAGGTAACACGTGTACCGTTAAGTATTAATGGTTTTGAAGATATAGTTAGGTACTCGTACTATTTCAGCATGACTTTGAATGTATTTGGACAAAAATGGGCTTTATGTTTAAACATTTTTAAAATATTCTATTTTATAAACTGCTTTTCGTTAAATAGAACCATCCTGGTGCCAGACGGGCTTCGGATTAGTACAATAAAAAGTCATATTATATTGAATTAACTAGCCCGCGGCTGCGTGGGCGTGAAGTTCCTTGTTCCCCGACGCACCCTGTTGCATCGCATCGCGTCGCCTGCCTACACCATTACTTCGTTTTCGCTAAGCCTATAGTCTTTCTCAAGAATTGGGCTAAATATTTTTTCAAATCGTAGTTATTCCATATTAACGCGTTCAAACAAATAGACTCTTCAGCTTTATTATTAGTATAGATAGATTAGAAATACATCTGATATAACAAGCGTTTAATATATTGAGCATAATATATTATGCATTCCTTACCGCAATTTTTCAGTAAAGATCTTTGAAACAGACATAAGTGAATGACTTCACCATGTAGGTAGTAATTTGGCATTCAATACTTGAAAAATCAAATTCTATTATCCATAACCATACTAATACTTATAAATGCGAAAGTAACTCTGTCTGTCTGTCGATCTGAAGGCCAATTCTCGTAATTTAAAATGTTCAAAATCTAGTCGCAGTCTCATCTCGGCGACAAACAAATGTCAAAAACTTGTCAAAATAAATAGAAATATATTTTGACAGATTGAGACTGAGATCAGACTGTGAACGTCCTTAAAATTACGAGAATTGCCCCTCTGTTCGCTGTCAGTCTGTCAATTACCTTATCATGCCTTTTCAGCTGAACAGATTTGGATAGGCACACAGGTAGACCATGACCTGGGTTAGGCTATAGGACTTTTTTTGGGTAGTACGTTCCCGTGGCACAATGTCTGACCTTCACGTGGGCAAAGGATAGTACCTTGATAACCCCTCGTCTTTTAAGCAAGCTTATTAAGTTCGATAACAATAGAAAAAGTAATTGTGTCTGATTAGTGACAGTTGAGCTCTAAAAATTCAATACCACAAAAGAGATGTAGATACAAAACTATCTTTACAATTACAACAGGTCAAGTTGAAAACCAGCGTCAGGCACTAGTGGTCTGGTATTTTTGCTGAACTGGGCCTTTTTGGTGCAGTCGTCAGGCACACTTTCTTGCTAATTTCTTACAGCGGACTTTACACTTGCTATTTGATGAATGTATCAGTGTATATTGTGTGTCTTTTAGTATGTGTTAAATAAATGTATTTTCTTTCTATTGCCTTGTAGGAAAATCGACACCGTCATAGCCTTATTTTCGACCAACAACCCGCACGCATCCAAACGGGAAGTCTCATGGAAAAATAGAGGTCTTTCCATCATAGTAAGTCAAAGTAACTGCTCCATTACTTGTGTACAACAAGCCTATTCATAAAGTAGTTAGAAGAGTAACGGCGGGGCCCGAACTTTTCCCTTAGCAACACCATAAAATGAGGACAGGGGAGCTGAGACACATGGGAAGAATGGGACGGTTTGAGGGATAATAGAATTCAAAATGGTGTGTCATGAATTCGGGAAAGTAATAAACTTAACGTGTAATGGACTTGTTGCCTGCATGCCCTTAGGGTCTCGGCTGAGGTGTCCCAATACTACACCAACATTTAATGAGTAACTTAGACGGTACCTTGCCAATTCCTTTAATGAAAATATTATGTACCTATGTAAGAAAAAATCAACATCTTTTTAATAACGTTCAAAGTGCCTTTTATGTGCTTATTTGAAATAAATGATTTGAATTTTGACTTTGACTTCTATTTTGCTGTTTTAATTATTATTATTGATTGTCGGAAATATAAACGATGTATATTGCATAAAATCCAGAACCTACTGATTGGGAGAAGACAATGACTCCTGTAACACAGGTGTTGTTACCTGGCGCAGGAGACAGATTAGTTATTTTTCAAACCAACAAAGAATTTGTATATTTATATGTATGTTCAAATCTGAAGTACTTACCTGATAGAGGGCGAGCCTGTTATCGTTAAAAGGGCGCCAATCCCGACTCTAGAGAGCCGAGACAAGAAGAAATCGCGTTGAAAAGCGTTTCGTATTTCTTAAACGTCTTTCAACAGGATTGACACAGGCTTTTCGGCTTTAACAGTTCAATATATTTTTTACTTTTCTATCATCGTTATCACTGATAGAATGACACTTTCTCTATACCCTCAGGTCGCTACGAAGACTTTCCAAAGGAAAAACACAATAACACTGCCCAATCTAAGTTTTTGAACCCAGTGAGTACCTACTCTGCGCTTAGCAGACTTGTGATGCCTATTCACTCTAACTTTGAAGTTTCACGGATTATAATGGCAGCCAATCTCAACGGAGACGGAATATTTTGACAGATTATAGGAGAACACAGATGCTGAAATTGAGTTCCACACTTTGCCAGGATACAATAAATGTTGTGAAAAAGAACTGAGTGACACTAATCTGGATCATATCAACGAAGTGGAGATGTTATCCTGCGGCACGACTGGCTCTATTCGAAAAGTCTTCATTCCCTACTAACTTCTGCTCGTGACATCCGTCTGGGTGGAAGTCAACTATACATAAAACATAACTTATGAAACTCGGCAATAGTGTAGCTTTCTACCAGTGAAGGATTTTTTGCAATAGGATTAGTACTTCGAGAGATTACCTACAAACAAACAAACACCTTTTACCTCTTTATCAGTATCTGTTTGGCCAACATAAAGAATCAAACCTTTGTTATGTTAAACACCCTACGGTTAAATGTCTTTTGCATGTCCTAAACCGACAAGGTATATTGTTATATGTGACAGTGTTTTTAACCTTACTGAAGTTTCAATTGACTGGGAATCGTTGTCAATAGTGGTAAGCCAATTATGAGGACGACTATACTAGACACAAAACAAGGTCAATGACGTCTAATTCTTTTCAATCTAGATTTGGATCCAGTTGATGGATCGTCCGCTAATTGATAACACGAGCTTGTGGACTTTATACACTTTTTGGGCTGCGAGGTATTAAGTTACTTACTGGTAGTTTTAACCCTGATTTTATGTTAAAGGAAGATGAAAGATTCGTGAAGACCGTATTTTTTAAATGTTTTGTTTATAATATTTATGCGTACCACTGGTAATTTTATTTAGTTTATGTACAAGATGTCTTGTGAACAAGCTTTATTTCTGTTTTTAATATTATACGATTTAAGTTTTACTTTCACTTTGATCTCAATATTTAATTTAGTTTTATATAAACGTTTGCAATTACTTACCTATTATTACATAAACCGGATCTTCAGTTTTTTTTAGGCGGGGCAAAAACTGAATAATGCCGCCCCCGCCCACTTACATTTATTTTTACCTATAACATCCATATAATTTCAGCTATCAGATGTCCACTAATTGATTGAAATTTGGACATAGCCTACATAGGCCTTCCGGAAATAATGCATCCATCGCTGTTCTTTCTGTGTTAAGCCTATTTATTTACAGATTTAAAGACATAAACGTGTAGGATATATACAGGGTGACAGGGAAACTCGACGTGTTCCTCCAGGGCGTGATAGTGTGACCCATTTGCAACAATTAAGCACCCCATAAAACCTAGGCGAAAATTCATGGAATCCGAGAAAAACCGATTTTAATGTTTTTTGGAAATTTTCCAGAATTCATCACTAAATATCGCTTATCTCTAAATTCTCTGATTGAGTGGCTTTCAAAGCTATTCCATTGGCTACGTAATACTTTAATACACCTATTGACGTTACCAAATTTTCTAAAATATCAAACAGTTAAAAGTTAGAAGTTTATTAACTATTTTCAAAAATCATCTACGTACACGAACTTTGACACCAGTTATCTCAAAATTTTACTAAAATAATAAGCGTACAAATTACGGGGAAGACATCTTCATTTAATCAGCTATGCAATGAGGTACTAAAGTTTCATAAATGTCTAAAGGTACCGATGAAACAGTCGATAATATTGGCAAAGGTCGAATTTGCAAATTGTTGAAATATTTTAAAATTATCGATTATCACATCGATAATCGAATTAAATAACTAGTTTATGTTATGTATTTTCCTCCTCACCACCCAGCAATCATGAGATTCCACTTTCGAGTGGTTAGTATTACTCGTAGTTGATTAGCTAATCACTGATCACTTGTCGCTTGGTTCGCCTGTGATTAAGCTGCTGTGCACGTACAAACTCTTAATTCTATAATAAACATAAACTTTGAGACTTCTGTAAAAGAAATAACTGTTTAATAAAACGTGCACTGGCAGTACCAGACGAGTTAAGATGCTCTAAGTAACCAACAGCAACTAAATTCATAATTTCCTAAGGGGCCTGTGAAGCACATCATTTTATGTCATGCAAGTAGCTCGGGAAAGGTCAAGGTCCAGCTGTGAATTGCGATAGATTAACTTAATTGATTGGGTTGGACCATTACTTTGTAAAAAGTTGACTTAGGCATAAAGTTGGCAGCAGCGACCTCCTTACTCCTACTAATAACAACAATCATCAATCTGTCGTCAAAGATGAAGGCAATGCTTTTTCTTGATCTTTCTCTAAACGACCAAATATGATGTGAAGAGTCTACCACATTGCAGGTTAATGATATGATAAATAAAAGATTATTTTTCTAAAGCTTAAAAACCGAAGTATGCTTAAAATTTAAGAGTTTATACGTGCGCAGTAATTTAAAAATCAGGGTAAAAATACGCGAACTTAGCGACAAGTGCTCGGTGATTAGCTCATCGACTGCGAGTAATACTTACCACTTGAAACTGTGGTCTTAACTTGCGGAGCGGAGGTAAAGGGATAACATGATAAACCAGTTAATTAATTCGATTATCACATCATTTTAAAATATTTCAACAATTTGCAGGCAAAATCAGGGTAAAAATACGCGAACTTAACGACAAGTGATCAGTGATTAGCTCATCGACTGCGAGTAATACTTACCACTTGAAAGTGTGGTCTTAACTTGCGGAGCGGAGGTAAAGGGATAACATGATAAACCAGTTAATTAATTCGATTATCACATCATTTTAAAATATTTCAACAATTTGCAGGCAAAATCAGGGTAAAAATACGCGAACTTAGCGACAAGTGTGAAGTGCTCGGTGATTAGCTCATCGACTGCGAGTAATACTTACCACTTGAAAGTGTGGTCTTAACTTGCGGAGCGGAGGTAAAGGGATAACATGATAAACCAGTTAATTAATTCGATTATCACATCATTTTAAAATATTTCAACAATTTGCAGGCAAAATCAGGGTAAAAATACGCGAACTTAACGACAAGTGATCAGTGATTAGCTCATCAACTACGAGTAATACTAACCACTCGAAAGTGGCGTCTCAGCTTGCCACCTGGTTGCGACGATCTAGCTTCATGACGTAGAAATGATTGCTGGGTGGTGAGGAGGTAAAGGGACAACATACACCAGTTATTTAATTCGATTATCACACCATTTTAAAATATTTCAACAATTTGCAAATTCGACCTTTGCCAATATTATCGACTGTTTCATCGGCATCTTTAAATATTTATGAAACTTTAGTACCTCATTGCCTAACTGATTAAATGAAGATATCTTCCCCGTAATGTGTTTTGAGATAACTGGTGTCAAAGTTCGTGTACGTAGATGATTTTTGAAAATAGTTAATAAACTTCTTACTTTAACTTTTAACTGTTTGATATTTTAGAAAATTTGGTAACGTCAATAGGTGTGTTAAAGTATTACGTAGCCAATGGAATAGCTTTAAAAGCCACTTAATTAGAGAATTTAGAGATAAAATTTTCCAGAATTCGTCACTAAATATCGCTATTTAGTGACGAATTCTGGAAAATTTTCAAAAAAACATGAAAATTGGTTTTTCTCTGATTCCATGAATTTTCGCCTAGGCTTTATGGGGTGCTTCATTGTTGCAAATGGGTCACACTATCACGCCCAGGAAGGAACACGTCGAGTTTCCCTGTCACCCTGTATTTATACACAGCATATGATAGGTTTGCACTAGCTTCTGCCCGCGGCTTCGCCCGCGTGGATGTCGGAAATTATCCCACAGGAACATGCTACCAGGATAAAAAGTATGTCCTTCCCCAGGATGCCATATATATCTCTGTACCAAATCAGAAGTTCAGTGGTTTAGGTGTGAAAATGTAACATACAGTTTCAAGTTCAAATCCTCCCCTTAAAAAACGAATTACCCCTTTTTGCCCCGTCAGGAGTCAATTTATTAATTATTTTGTGTCAAAAGTATTAATACGGAGTTTCGAGTTAATTCGACCGCGCATTCAATTACTTCCACACAAACTTCAACACCCCTATATCCCCCTTTGAGGGGTAGTTTTGAAAAACTTATAATAATAAACTTTATTACTTACTTAGGCGAGTATTCTTGCCAAGTTTCAAGATTATTAACTAAATTAATAAGGTTTTTCATATAAACTGTACCCAGCTTTTCATCCACACAGGGGTGGAGTTTAAAAAAATCATTTGGAATGTACTCAAAGATTATTTATACTAATTTTCGAGTTAATCAAGCCAAGCAGTAAAATACTCCCCTGTAAAATTGACTACCCCTTTTCAGCCCGTCAGGGATAATTTTCGAAAAACTAGGGGATTTTTCAAATATAGCTTCATCTCTTTCGCATGCACGGTAACCAGACGCGTGCTGCCGCGATCTGCGATTCCTGCGGGCGAGCGGGCGCGTATTTTGAACTATGCCTACGCGCCTCGCGAATAATAAATGTTCGTGCAGCACGTCTCACTCAGCGCTCTGGGTATCGGTCGGCTTAATATGGCCATGAAATTTCTGTACTTGTACTATTATTTATTCAAATTTAGTCAAAGTTAAGTAAATGATGAGTTGTCCATTCGTCTGTAAAGTGTGAATTTAGCCGCCCTCTGAACTTGCCGCCCGGGGCATAGGCCCCGGCTTGCCCCCCCCTAGATCCGGCCCTGCATAAACTCCAGTGGTACATAGCATTATGTATCACAACTCTGGTCCCCAAGATACAGGCGCCCGCCTAGTTTGGGAACCACCGTAAAGATCCAAATGATGATCGCTAACAGTTACAGACCGATGTTAAGTTTATAAGGTAATAATTGTAACATTGGTTCAATAAATTTATTCAAACCATGATTTTTAAAAAATCACTCTGTATCGATCTTAAATTATAACGAATTATACAGTTTGAAGCTGAGTAGCGTGAAAGCCTTCTACTGAATTTCAAGAAAAATGTACACTAAGTGTACTTATTGTTGTAATTTCGGGGTCACTATGGGGTTTGACCTCGATTCACGGGGTCTAGCAAATTATAATCCTTCAGCTTCTCAGGCTTCAGCTTCGTACTCAACAAAATAAAAACATGGATGACAGAACACAACCTCGAGATTAACTTTAATAAAACTAAAACCATGTCCCCACGCCAAAAAGCACCCCTAGATATAAATTTTATTTACAATGACATAAAAATAGAGACAGTACATAAATTCACCCTACTAGGTCTATTAATAGATACTAATTTAAATTGGAAATCACACATAAAAAAAACCGGTCAAAATTATCTAAATTTGCCTACGCCCTCCGCGAAATTAAAAAAAACTACAAACCTTCAGACAGCCCTGGTTACGTATTATGCCTATGCATACGCATGGTTAAGTTATGGCGTAATATTATGGGGAAACAGTACACATGCACCTACACTTTTAACATAGAAGACAGCTGCAAACCACATTTCCAAGAACACAAACTGTTAATGACTTGTAGTGCGCCAGTAGGGCGGAGAAGTTTCTAGGGTTCAGAGGCGTTGGAATGAAACGATGCTGTCGTGTTGACGGTTTGTATAATGAGTAAGTATTTTTCAATTTGAAGTTAACATAGATAATAAAATGTCATAGACAGAATCTACACATTGTTTCTTAATTGATACAGAAAGTGGTGCCATCTAACCGAGACGACACAAGCTAATTAGACTGACGCGTAACTATAACTAAGATTTATTGGTTCTAACTAACGATCGAACTATCTTCATGATTGGCTGTGATAATGTCTTCCGGTGTTCAAAGATGGCGCTGCTTTAACATACTGGCCCCCCTTGAGAGCCTAGCTCTCAACTTTGGCTTCCTTGTCTTCATCTTCTGGCGACGATGATGAGACCGGGAGAGGGCAGATTTTCGAAAACGCCCTCTCGACGATGCCAGTTGCTGTCTTGATACAAGCAACCCTGGCAACCTTGTCTCGTCCCGGGTACGTCCGCAGGATTCTTCCTAGCCGCCATTTGAGGGGCGGTAAGTTGTCCTCTTTGATGAGCACCAAGGAACCGGGATTGAGTGCACCCTGATTCGTCTTCCATTTGATACGTCTCTGAAGTTCGGAGATGTAGTCCTTGGCCCAGCGCTTCCAAAAGTGCTGCCTGAGCTGCTCGACACGTAGGTAGCGGGATAAAGCGTGTGATGGCTTCGCCGTGATGTCTGCGCCTGCAGGAGCCGTCAGAGGCCGGCCGATGAGGAAGTGACCTGGCGTCAGGGGCGCAAGGTCGTCAGGATCTACGGACATTGGGTGCATAGGACGGGAGTTCAGGACGGCCTCTATTTGTACTAAAACCGTGTTGAACTCCTCGTAAGTTAAATGAGCCTTCCCTATCACGCGCGTTATATGGTGCTTGCAGGATTTGACTCCAGCTTCCCACAAACCGCCAAAGTGAGGGGCGTAGGGAGGTATAAATTTAAATTCTATTTGATTGCTTGAAGTGTAATCAGTAATACCTTGACAGCTGTTTCGTAAAAAATCAGAAAATTCCCTGGCTGCACCTACAAAATTTCTACCATGATCAGAGTAAATTAGTGAAGGTTTCCCTCTACGGGAAATAAATCTTTTTAAAGCTAGGATATAACTTTCTGATGACAGTGACGTCACAAGTTCCAAGTGTAATGCTCGTGTTGATAAACAAACGAATAAACATAGGTAGCATTTCTCTAACCTAGAACCTCGGCCCTTTTTGTTCAAAACATACATAGGCCCTGCGTAATCAACGCCACATTTAATAAATGGAAAACCTGATTCAAAACGTTCACTGGGTAGATTACCCATTATAGGTTGTATGGACTTTGCCTTCATTCGACAACATCTGACACACTGATGCACAACCTTCTTAGCTAGATTCCTACCACCTATGATCCACCACATTTGTCTTATATGTGATAACAAAAGCTGTGGACCGGCATGTAGCATATCATGATGGTTATGCCTAAATAAAAGTATACTGAATGGATGTTTACTACATAACAGAATAGGATGTTTTTGATCGAAAGGTAAGTCTGAATTGCATAACCTGCCCCCCACTCTCATTACACTATTTTCATCTAAAAAAATATTTAATGAACATAGTTTACTAGACGATTTAATTTTATGTTTATTAATTAAGGCATTATATTCACTTGGAAAGGCTTCTAGTTGCGCAATTCTATTTAGAAACATAAGTGACCTATCTAATTCCGCGACTGATAACGTGCCCGTGCTACGCTCTGATTTATTTTTTGCACGTAGATTGTTTACAAATCGAAACAGATATGCATAAACGCGTTGTAGTTTTATAAATGAAGAATATCGATTGAAATTAATTATATTGTTATTAGGATTATTATTAAGCATACAAACTGTGTTCGATTTAAGTTCTGGTAAGCTATCAGAAAGTGGAACATCACATGGTTGATCCCAGTTGGCAACCGGGTTCAATAAAAAATCTGGTCCGTGCCACCACAGATTTGAACTATCTAGTTCAGCCAGAGAAGTGCCACGCGATAACAAGTCCGCAGGATTGGACTTGCCATCAACATGAAACCAAATTCCTTTACCTGCCATCAGGTCATTTATTTCTATTATTCGATTTTGGACGAAAACCTTTAAGGAATGCGGTGACATCCTTAGCCAACCTAAGACTATTGTTGAATCAGTCCACATTATGATCTTGTCAAATTTAATGTGCATAGATTTGACTATTCTTGATTGTAATCTAGCACCTATTAGCGCGCCGCACAATTCCAAACGTGGAATTGTAACCGGTTTGATTGGAGCGACGCGAGTCTTAGAACATAACAGCCTGACTGTTACGTCATCATTACTATTTACCGAACGTATGAATGCGCATGCACCGTAGGCCGTTTGACTTGCATCAGTAAATACATGTAATTCAATACGATCTGGGGAATTTCCTATCACGTGACGAGGAATCCGAAGTTTATGTAAATCGATTAATGAATGAACGAACTTATGCCAACATATCAAAACATCTGGTGGTAATGAGTCATCCCAACCTGTTTTGCATAGCCAGAGTTTTTGTAATAGCGCCTTTGCTACTATTACAATAGGGCTTAACAAACCTAATGGGTCGTAAATTTGAGACACTACTGATAAGATAAAACGTTTAGTTATTTTAGATGTCTCAGATTTAATTTTTGTAGTGAAATGAAGTTGGTCACTATAGTTTAACCAGCCCAATCCTAACGTTTTATTAGTTTGGTTTTCGTCTAACATTAATTCTTTAGAATTTTCCTTCTGTATGGAATCTGAAGCCACTTCAGGTGAATTGAAAACCCACTTACGCAGCGGAAAACAACCAGAGTGGAACTCATCAGAAACCTGTTTACAAAGGTGAGATAAATGCGATTTACTGTCGTCGCCCATTAATAAATCGTCGACGTACATATTTTCTAATATTATTCTTGAGATTTCAGGATCATTACAATCTAGTGCCAGCTGCTGGACACAACGAATACTTAAGTAGGGCGCGGAGGCCGTTCCATAGGTGACCGTGTTAAGGCGATACACACTGAGGGGATCGAAATTATTCTCACGCCACAAGACTAACTGTAAGTTACGTTGATCTTCATGTATAGAAATCTGCCTAAACATTTTCTCTATATCGGCACATGCAACATACCGATATTGCCTGAATCTCAAGAGAATAACGAACAAATCATTTTGAAGAGGAGGACCTGTCCATTGGATATCATTGAGCGATTTGCCGGACGACGTTTTTTGGCTCGCATTGAAGACCACCCTTAATTTGGTCGTAGTGCTGTGCTCACGGAAGACTCCATGATGAGGCAGAAAGTAACACGGCATGGGGTAATCCTCAACACGAGTCATATGTCCAAGTCTCTCGTACTCTCGCATAAAATCAACGTACATGGACCTATAATGCGGTTGACGTTGTAATTTACTTTCCAAGGACATAAATCTACTTTTAGCTATATGGTAGCTATCACCAAGAGTATTTGGTGACTCCTTAAGCGGTATTCTAACCGAGAAACGACCGTTGTCGTCTCGCTTAGTAGTATCGTTGAATAATTGTTCACATAAACGATCTTCAGAACAAAGCGATTTTATACCTGGCGAAATTTCTTCAATTTCCCAAAATCTTTTTAACTGATCGTTTACTTCTAATTCTGAAATTTGGCCGAAATTACACTGCACCTGATTTATGCGCAAGCTCTCAGTGTGTACCGGACCTGAAACTATCCATCCTAGCTTCGTATTATTCAAATACGGACCACTAGGTAGCCGAATTCTACCTTCAAGTAATAGATCCCAAAAATAGTTTGCACCAATTAAAATATCTATTTGAGAAGGTGTGCAAAACAAAGGATCAGCAAGATCGATATTTTCGGGTATATTTAACTCACTAACTAATCTAGAAGCGGGTAATGTGGAAGTTATTTGCGGTATGGCCAAACAATGCATGCGTATTGTGTGATTATTTTTTAAAGAACGTAATTTTATGTAACAAGTTTCGTTCGTTTTTGTAACTGTTTGACCTATACCACTGATTTTGTAAGTGGACTGTAATGTTTTAGCGCGAATTTTTTTACAAAATGAACTCGATATGAGGCAGTGCTGACTACCGCTGTCCAGTAAAGCACGAGCTCTGATATACTGTGTATTATCATTCGCAGCGATTTCTACCACAGCGGTTGACAGCAAAACCGGTTCTAAAGTGGTGTGTATTATACTAGAGTGCAAGCTAGCCGAAGAGTTATGATCTGCGGGTTGCGACTGAAGATCAGAGGCAGCATGAGATACGGCAGAAACTGTGTCTCCATTGTTGAGAACCTCATGTAACAACGAGTTGTGTTTTTCATTACACTGCCTACAAGGTCCGAAAAAGCAGTCTTTACTTGAATGACCCATCCGCAAACAGTTTAAGCACAGATTTTTACCCTCAACTAGGTTTAGTTTATCTTGCGGGGATAAACTTAAGAACTGACTACAAGCATAAACGGGATGCTTACCCTCACACTTAGCACATACACGCTTAGATTTATTTTTGTTATTATTATTTGAAGACTGATTACTTTGTGTAGACACAAAAGTTTGAACCTTTGATGTCTGTTTTCTATTGTTATCTTGAGATACCTTGCCATTCGAATTATTGGAATGATTTGATTTGACCAAGTCTAAGACTTCAGCTTTTTCCTTTAGAAAGGTAATCAATGTGTCAAATGTTATAGATTCGTTAGTATTTTTAATAAAATTAATCCTGTACTGCTGCCAGTCCTTATCTATGGCCGCATCAAACTTAGACACAATGATATAAATTAGCAAAGTATCCCAATACTCAATGGGTTCCCCTAACATTTTTAAAGCGCGTAGATTTCTTAAAATTGAATCAACCATTTTACGAATATAAGCTGATGATTCCTTTGTAAGGGGTTGTACAGAAAAAATTGATCTAACATGATTATGTACCAGCAAATTTTTATTATCATACCTACCCTCGATCAGATCCCAAGCTATTTTGTAATTACTGGCAGAAAATTCTAGAGATTTAATTACTTGAAGGGCATTGCCGGTAAGAGCAGATCTTAAATAATGAAATCTCTGTATATCATCTAGCTCTTCAGAGTTGTGAATCATTGACAAGTATGTATCTCTAAATTCTAGCCAGTTTTCGTAAGATCCATCGAATGAGGGCAACGATATAGTGGGCAATTTAACCAGTAATTTGTTTCTACAGTTATGAGAATTATCACTACTAGTACAACTAACCTTTTGATTTTCTAATAGACACTCAATAGTAGACATAGCACTGTAATAAGAATTCTCAAACATTTCACGTTCTAACAACTGTTTCTCATATTCCTTTTCATCTACTAATTCCTCAATAGCAAATTGAATAGTACTAAAGTTTTGTAATAAGTTAGCTGCCGATCGCTGACGTAGCTTTAATTCGTTTATTTGTTTGGCAGTTAGCTCATCGGAATTTGACAAGGAATCTACACTTTTCACAAACAGCGTCAAACTACCCTTAATAGGACCCCGTTTTCTCACTAATTCCTTAAACGCCTCACTCATATTGACGATTTATGGGAAGAAAGAGTACTCACGGTTATCCTGCAACCACTGTGGTGAATAATGCGCACCACACCCGTTGTTCCTATAAGATATAAGGCGATTTTAGTACAAATAGGACAAAGGGGTATATGGGGTAAGGATTTGTAAAGGTTTACGCCCCTGAGAGAAGCCGCTCCTCCTGGCCGGCCGCTAGTGGTCGTCTTCTTGTTCGCACGCCGCTAGTGGTCGTATTTCTCCAGGATTTTCTCCAAGCTGGTCGCTGGTGATCGCTTTAGATGTGGCTCGTAGGACCAAATGTTAATGACTTGTAGTGCGCCAGTAGGGCGGAGAAGTTTCTAGGGTTCAGAGGCGTTGGAATGAAACGATGCTGTCGTGTTGACGGTTTGTATAATGAGTAAGTATTTTTCAATTTGAAGTTAACATAGATAATAAAATGTCATAGACAGAATCTACACATTGTTTCTTAATTGATACAGAAAGTGGTGCCATCTAACCGAGACGACACAAGCTAATTAGACTGACGCGTAACTATAACTAAGATTTATTGGTTCTAACTAACGATCGAACTATCTTCATGATTGGCTGTGATAATGTCTTCCGGTGTTCAAAGATGGCGCTGCTTTAACACAAACTTTTAACACTTCCCTGTATATATATCCTAGAAATATGCAAATTTGTTAGAAATAACCAACGATTATTCACTACACGAGAAAACATACAAACTAAATATACACTACGACACAAAAATAGGCTAAACCTACCTGGTGGCTCTAAGCTGAAAATACACTCAACAAGCACTTTAGTAATGTCAGTTAAAATATATAATCAATTACCAGAAGCAATTAAAAATGAACAAACATTTAATATATTTATAAATAAACTAAAACAATACCTAGTCCACAAATGCTATTATAATATTAATGAATATTTTAATGATAAATAAAATGAATACCAAAAATAATAAATAAAATCAAAGTTGAAGTGAGTAGTAGTAAAAACATTTATATTCTACTTTTTCAAATAATAATAGCCCTCTTCCATCCTATCTTGCTGTGTCCAATAGGGTCCACAATGATCTAAAATGATGTATATTTTGTAATATACCTACCATCTAAGTTCACATTGTGGAATGCAAATAAATATATTGAGTATTGAGGTCCAATTGCACCACAAAACAGTTAATGCGTTTAGCGCTAAACATTTTAAAACATAGTTCTGTCTCTGTTATCTTTAAGCGATTGACTGAAACAAAACGATATTTTCAATATATTTAACGCTAAACGCATTAAAATTTAATGATTTGTGGTGGAAAAAACCACTTCTGAAACACTTCAGTTCAATTTTCAGTTTAATTTCTCATCAATTGTCAGCTAGTTTTAAAATATTGACATGTAAAAGTGTCTCTTACAAAAAAACATTTCATTTCTTTTCAATAAATATTATTGATCACAACCGAACACAACTCGCTTTACACGTGTATTCAAATGATAATTCAACATATTAAACACCACTTCGTCAACAAATAACACCTCACATCCCTACACCTTCCCGACTACCGTACATAACTAATACCCTCCTAATTACACCTAATGTAAGGGTAGTCTGTGATGTGGTGTTGTCACCTAATAAACGGGTTGCGCACCCCTGGTTGGGGCGGGCTGACAAGCGATTATTAATCGCACTTATTTAATCGCAGAATGACGAACATTTATGCGTCTCTGTGTTGATTTTAACGTTGGGTTAACTGCACTGAAAATTTGAGTTCGAGCGAATTTCGTTTTCGGTTTGTAGCAATCTTCGGCTGCTTCAGGCGAAATATTCATTTTCGACTATTTTCTTTTTCGGCCGACAAGAAGTTACTATTTTGGCAGCAGCCCATTAAAATTTAGTACTTTTGATTAATTTATTGGGAAAAAAATATAGGTACTATATCTAAAAGCACAATCAACTGAGAATTGTTTTGATTTTTTCCTATTATATTTGTGAGTAAAGTTTATAGGTTTCTGTGATTTATGTTTAAACGGTTAAATATAATGTTGAAATTAATGTCAATGCATTTTTTCAAAATTACCAAAAAATAACCTATCATCAAACAAAACATTAAAATCTGAAACATAATTATACATCATCATCTACCGAGCCTTTTCCCAACTATGTTGGGGTCGGCTTCCAGTCTAACCGCATGCAGCTGAATACCATTATTTTACATGGAGCGACTGCCTATCTGACTTCCACAACCCAGTTACTAGGTAATACGATACCCCGTGGCAAGTCTGGTTGGCAGACTTTCAGGCTTCTGACGACCCGTAATGACTGTCAAAGATTCACGAATGACAGCCGGGACCAACCACTTAGCGTGCTCTCCGAGGCACCCATCCACGGTCCAACCGCGGCAGGCATAGCTTAACCTGATCGATCGACCCGTGCGGCTGTTATTCCTTAGCCACATATGAACTTGAATTTCACCAGTACCCTGACCTCTTCTAACATACTCGTACCATGGCAGAGTATGAAATTTCGTTCTCACATTACTAAAACGTATAGAGTGCTCTATTAATACATTACATAATTGAATCGACACTATAACACATTAAAATCTACCGCCTGCTTCTCACCTCGCATAGACAATGGCCTGATCGATACATGCATTCAATTTAGACAACAGTTCTAAGGAAATAGGTGACGAAGAATTATTAATTTACTTGCGACCCGCCTCTGCTTCGCACGGGTTGTACGACTTGACAAAATATTGAGATTACGCTAAGCGGTTTAGGCTGTGCGTTGTCTGTTAAAGAGGAAATTTGAGTTGTTTTTTGATCAAGGACAGATGGCCAGTAGGGCTGACGAGTCCTGGAGTGGAGACCGTGAGAATGTATGATGTAAGCTCTGATTCAGCGAACTTGTATTTATTGGAGAATTTCTACTGAAATAAGTGAGGTCATAGATTAATAACATAATAACTCGCATGTTTTCGGCGAATAGGTAAGCAGAGATGTATGTATAAGTCCCATGCTGGTAATATTACCATCAAAATGGTACGAGCCAACCTGATAATTATTTTTTCTAGGACATGTTCTTACGTTAGTCTGTCAGTCATTCGGTCAGACAAGTGATAGACTTTTCCTTCCCTATAGGAACGATTTCAGAGCATTTATTAAAGTAATCATTTTCATTCGCAAGTGACTTACTTAGCTAGAATTTTGGTTATCATATGAATTTTCACAAGACTCAAATCACTACTTGCATATTACAGATTTTGTCATTCAAAAGTTAACTTAGTTGCCAGAACTTTAAAGTTTATATTAGTCAAATGCACTGCCCATGTTTTCTTTTTACAACCTTTACAATCGACTTAATGAGCCAGTCCTCAATGGACCAATACCAGTCATTTGTTCGAAGGTTACCGGACCTACCAGTGACGTCACCACGATTGTTTACATCGTCAATAAGCAAACTAGGAGGTCTGGATCTAGACGACGTTGCGTAAATTATGGGTTTATCATGCTTATGATCTGTGGGGTGAGCAGAGTTGGTTAAGTGATGAATTCTAAAAGTCAGGTTATGATTAATTTCATTGGCAACCCTGGTGGAGTTTTTAGTGTTGCCAAGATGTAAATAAGAAAGCAGTGGTGGCCCAGTAGTAACGGCCACGACTTACGAGTTTGTAGGTCGTGGGTTCGAACCCAAGCAGGCAGTTTACTTTGTGTAAATTATTTTATCACCATCTGCTCCGTTTTGAGAGCAGTGGTGATGAAATAATTTACACAAAGTGAAGGAAAACATCCGGAGGGAACCTGGCATGTCCTAGACCGCCAACCGGGCCCGCGTGGTGGATTATGGCCCACTCCCTCTCACCGAAAGGTGGCCTATGTCTCAGCAGTGGGAACGTTATAGGCTGAATATGAAGGATAAATCAACTGACAATTTGAAATAGGGTATCACTGTATTTAAATCAACTGACAATTTGAAATAGGGTATCACTGTATTTAAATCAACTGACAATTTGAAATAGGGTATCACTGTATTTCGTGTACCCAAAGACATTGGACGTATACCTGGGTTAGCATGCCCTCTCATTTTGAGATCCGATAAATTGTAGTAAAAAAAAAACATTATTATGAAACATGTCTTCAATGGAGTGAGTAGGGAGTTTGTTGCGCCACTTCTTCTTCCCAGCGAAAGCACTAGGAAGTGGTGAAGGGCGGGCGTTTTGGGGGACTGTCTTATGTGATTTTGACGTTCGAAAAGTGCTGATTCTCAGCCTAATTTGAATAAATGACTTTAGATTTTGAGTGTAGGTTTTTTTTATTTTCTGAATACGCCTAATGCAGACTGGCACAGAATTTAACTGCAGTTTCGTTGCCCTAAATAACTAATTCATCTCATTTTCTCCATGGGAAGAAGGCGTGAATTTATCTACGTATGTTATGTGTATGTATTACAACGTATTCGTTTTTCTTATCTATCTTATATACTAATAATAAAGCTGAAGAGTTTGTTTGTTTGTTTGATCACGGTAATCTCTGGAACTATCAGATGGATTTCTTCGAATCTTTTTGCATTTGATAGCGAAATTCTCGAGGAAGGTTGTAGGTTAACATCATGCTATGACCCTTATAAGCCTAGCAAAAAGAAAAATATCAGAAACCAGCGCTGGGGCTCTGTCTTGCATAGGGTCGCATCATAATGCTGAGCGATAGCCGTTTTGCGTGGATGTGACGCATGTCAACCATTTCTTATTGTTTTTTTTTTCTTTATTTGTTTTTATGTTCTTTTTTGCGTCACCGCAAATAAACGTATTTTCTTTCTTTCTTTCAAATAACGCTGAACGATAACTAAGTAATAGCGCGGGTGGGCGATGCAATGCGATGCGGTGGGTCGGGGAAACCAGAAATTTCACGCGAATAAAGTTGAAGGCAGAAGCTTCTGATAGATAAACAAAAGTAGCTGGAATAGAGCTCAGTGGCAATGGAAGAGGCTGTGTTGTGTGCTGTGATCAACATACAGCACCACATGCGAATTATACCGACGTCACGTAAAATCTTGCATCGCGCAAGCAGAGTTCACCGCGCAACTAGCATAAATAAAACGTTCCCACATCGTCGGACCCTTGCTCGAGTCAATCCGCGCCGCTGAACCTGTACGTTCAAATTCGTCCCTAAATAATTCCGATCCAGCCTATCCCTTGCTGCCTTCTTTTAGCGACGCCTTAAGCCGAGGTCCGTACCCCACAGGGGGTGCCCTTACCGTGTAGTCGCTTAGTTTTTAAGTTTTTTAAGCACTGCCTGGAGGCCTTAATTTATTAAGGTGGAACTGCGAGATGCCATTCAAACAAAAAGAAGTTTATCTTCGGGCAGTTGCCCATCAGACACGATACCTGTCTGGTCGGAGGATCCTCCCGTTTCTATGGACCATGAGTAACGTAGTATTAGTAGCGTGGGATTGTACCGGCGCAGTCACAATTATATCAAAGCTAAAAAAAAAAAAAAGAAAAAAAAAAAGTGTTCTCTCATCAGGCAACACTGTACTGTCATTTCGTTTAAAGCTAGTTATTGTAAACAACCCTATATAAGGGAAAACTTCAGTAGGGATGGGTAGGGAGACCTGTCTCGGAGAAGGAGCTTCGTTTATTTATGATAGAACTTCACTTAAGGTAAGTTCGTTTAATCACATAATTATACTTACTCGTTCTCCGAGACATATTAACGCGTAGATGTTTGAAGTCAATCAGGGTTGTTTATGGGTTTGTAAATGCTTGGTTGTAAAAACTTACAACTTTACTCACTGTTCCTCATACCTCCAAAAGGTCAATGCCCAACAGTGAACTCCTAAAGGCTGGAGTTGTCCAACCTTATGACAGATAGGCCATATTTATAGCCAGGACACGTCACAAAAAATCTCGAAAAACTTACTTTACCACGAAATAAACCACGGCCCATTGTTGAAAGATATCCTATTAAAATTTACAACGTTGATGCCAAATTTTCCAGATTAATGTTTTTACTGCATTCGAGGGAATGCTGGCTATTCTTTAGTGGACTATTAAAATGATATAGTGTTGCCAGTAGACATATAGGCTGGGAGAACGTTGCTACTTAGACTTATTGCTAGGCACAGATTTAAATGGATAGCGGGGAGGGGGAAGGCAATTGAGTGCAACGCCCATGTTGTTTATTTTGCTTGATGACGTTTTTGTGGGTTTAATTTTATTTTGGGACTAGCAGCGTCCCGTGGTTTCATCCACATAAGTATCGATTTCGTGGGAATATCGGGATAAAAAGTATCCTATGTTTTATTCTGATGTATAAGCTATATTACTGTTACGTTTCATCAAAATCCGTTCAGTCGTTTTTGCGTGAAAGAGTAACAAACATCCATCCATCCATGTAAGGATCGCATGGTGGCGTCCTGTATAGTGTCTGCCTACCCCCATGGAAGAACGCGTGAGTTTATGTATGCATGTATAAATTAACAGTGACGTGCTTATTAATTAATTTAAACTAAGAATAACAATGGAAAACCAAAAAATAGGAACATAATGGAATAATGTAAGAATCATAAAAGGCTATCGAAAATAAAACCAAATGTTTACAGAGCAATGAGTACGATGTCGAGTACTGCGGAATTTTTTACAGACTCAAAAATCTCACACGAAAATACACCTCGAACTGGCAGCTGCCAGAACTAATTCTGCCAATTAATTTTTATTATTTATTTTTTTCATAACATACAGCTAACTGTATGAAGGGCCCGTGGCTAAATAATAACAGCCGCACAGGTCGATCGGTCAGGTTAAGCTACGCTTGCCGCGGTTGGTCTGTGGATGGGTGACCATCTCGACATACCGAGACCCCTCCGTGCCTCGGAAAGCACGTTAATCCGTTGGTCCCGGCTGTCATTCGTGGATCTTTGACTGTCGTTGCGGGTACTCAGAAGCCCGAAAGTCTGACAACCAGTCTTACCAAGGGGTATCGTATTACCCAGTAACTGGGTTGTGGAGGTCAGATAGGCAGTCACTCCATGTAAAATACTGGTATTCAGCTGCATCCGGTTAGACTGGAAGCCGACCCCAACATAGTTGGGAAAAGGCTAGGCAGATGATGATGACAGCTAAGTATATGTTATGAAAAAAATTAATAAACTTGGATTAGAACCTGTGGTTTGTAATGGAATGCAGATCGCTCAGTCACCGGAGCAGCGGTGGCCAAATGGTACCGGCCGCGACTTACGAGTTACAGGTTCGAACCCAGACAGGCGCTTTACTTTATGTAAATAATTTCATCACCACTGCTCTCAAAACGGTGAAGGAAAATATCATGAGGAAACCGGCTTGTCCTACAACTAGAAAATTCGAAAACATGTGACATCTACCAACCCACACTGGATCCGCGAGGTGGATTGAGGTTCACTCCCTCTCACAGAGCGGAGGCCTTGTCCCAGCAGTGGGAATGATATATAGGCTGATCATGTATTACCGCGTTATTTGAGCCCTCGCAAGCACTATAAAACCCACCAATAGCACGATACTTATATACCTAACTGATGTAGTTACATGTAGGTTTCCTGTACTGCTCTGCCCAACCCTCCAGGAAATACTTTCAGATGTAATGCTCTGTAATTTATTATTTTTTGCGTTATATGTGTAAGTTATTATTTAATATTTTTGTTTTACACTTCACACATTCATATTTTTCTCTTCTTGTTCTCACACACTATTGTCAACATTTCTTTTTTACTTCTCCTTTCGCAGGTCTGCTGGAAGAAATTTCTTAAGAAATAAGCAGTACCTTTGTAGGTACTCATATTATGATTATGTCATGTCAATATGTATTTTACTGTGTGTACATAAATAATAAAGTAAATAAATAAGTATGTATGATACATATGAATGAAAAACTAACCTTACTGAACCAAATTCGTTCCCTGGCTAGATACAAAAAAGTCACGCCGAGCCTTTTCCAAGTATGTTGGGGTCGGCTTCCAGTCTAACTGTATGCAGCTCTATACCAGTATTTAACATGGAGCGACTGCCTATCGGACCTCCACAACCCAGTTACTGGGTAATACGATACCCCCTGGTAAGACTGGTTGTCAGACTTTCGTGGTTGTCACGTAACGACTGTCAAAGATGCAACATGACAGGCAACGGACCAACGGCTTTCCGAAGCACGGAAGGGTCTCGACATGTAAAGATGGTCACCCATCTACGGACCGACCGCGGCAAGCGTAGCTTAACCTGATCGATCGACCCGTGTGTCTGTTTTTCCTTAGCTCCCAGCTCCTCCCTCTCCCTCGCTAGACACAATACTACCGAAAAACGATTACAAAATCACATCAGCACAAAACTTCAACCTAAACATTGCTTCTATAGAATAAAAGCCGTATGTTAGTAGAAAACAGACGAGAACCGTCCTATTTAGTATAAATAGCCTTTCTATACAATATCCGGGCTATCTGTGGCCATTGAGGCTATACGGCCTTTGTCATGATAATTGTTCGGTTTAGTATTGAAAGAGAATTTGGGGCATTTTTTTCTGAATTATTTATGGTGTCTGGGTCTGGGTAGTGTCTGAGGTCGGGTTCTAGGTTACCTATACATATATTGTTGCACGTGTAACGTGCTTAATGTATTTCAGGAGAATTTTTTTATATGTTATCAAAGGCCAATTCTCGTAATTTAAAACGTTCAAAATCTAGTCGCAGTCTCATCTCAGCGACAAACAAATGTCAAAGATTTGTCAAAATGTAAGGAAATGAGAAGTATTTTTAGACAGTTTGAGACTGAGATCAGACAGTGAACAATTAAAATTACGAGAATTTCCCCTCTGACTCAAAAGTGTGTCTCTAAAAGTATGCAAAGAATATTGATCTTAAGGAAACGTTTTTTTCAAAAGTTTGAATCATAATAAGCGGTTTCGCCCGCGTGGAGGTCGGATACTATCCCATAGGAACGTATTACCAGGATAAAATGTATACTATGTCCTAACAAAGGTCATGGTCTACCCCGTCCAATTTCATTAAAATAAATAAATCCGTTCAGCCGTTTTAGCGTAAAAGCTTAACAAATAAACTCACTTTCGTACTCGTATAATTATTAGTTAGGATTGAAGATATGCATATTATATAGATGTAGATTATTTAACTCAGGACACTGCTGCATGTTCCCCTAAACCTCCCGTCAACGCTAAGCATGTATGCTAAGTATATGTTATCCAAAACCCATGCATCCAATCATAAACCCTTCTTCAAACTCATCCTCCTATTGGGAAACTTGCTTCCATATGCCTCCATCACGTCAGCAGACAGAAGTCTACTGCAATCTTCATAAATAAGGAAATATATGAACGGTTAAAGAGAGGACCAATCGTCGACCGTTACATTAACCAAATATATCAATATATAGAAAGGAAGGAAAGACAGAAAGAAAGAAAAATGGTTTATAAACGAATAACTTCAAGGAAACCGCGAGGACTTCAAGGCTTTTCTGTCAATACAAATTCCACCATATTTTCGTTAAAATAAGAGTTATTTTTCAATAGCAGCATGATACAAGAGTCTGCGAGTATTCCTGCTTCATAATTTGAAGGGGAATGGATGACGACTGCGTGCATAAGTTTGTTAATATAAGTTCCGGCTCGATTTCACATACAGTGAAGTATTGGCCCACTGGATTTCAGCGCTAAAAGGAGCTGTAAAAACGAATAGCATTTTTCAAAGATGAACCGTTTTTGCGAAGATGATGGTATGTGGAAACGCCGGGAGGAGACGGTAGAAGGACATAATTATAGTGACCTTATTGGTGATGTTCATCTGAAAGGTCAGGAGCGCAGTACTCGCAACCAGCGTGTGTGTGTGACCAGAAGGCCAATTCTCGTAATTTAAAACGTTCAAAATCTAGTCGCAGTCTCATCTCAGCGACAAACAAATGTCAAAAACTTGTCAAAATGTAGGGAAATTAGAAGTATTTTTTGACAGATTTTGACTGAGATCAGACTGTGAACGGTCTTAAAATTACGAGAATTGCCCCTCTGATGTATGAACGTAAAAAAGGAGTATGTAAGGATCGTAGCAGGTGCGTTCTGTAGGTTCTGCCTACCACCATAAGAAGATGACGAGAGTTTATATATGTGTGTATGTTATGTTCTTCATAATAGACACTTCGTTGTAGGTTAAAACCTGGCATATAGTTGTGTTATGAATATTCTGACAACAGTTTAGCTAAGATTCCACTTATGAAGTAATCATCTGGAGGAATTTTGAACCAGCTTATCAAGTCGATAAGCTGTTGTATCATGTTGGCAATTGTGACAGGTTAGGCAATAACTGCAACAGCCAATTTAACCTATTAAATATCGAGGTTTGAGCGTTTTGAACAGGCTATTCCGTTGACTACGCTTTAAAAAACAGTATGACCAAACAAAATACAAATTATAGATTTTTGTTCAAAAATATCTACGATCAGAGGGGCAATTCTCGTAATTTTAAGACCGTTCACAGTCTGATCTCACTCTCAATCTGTCAAAAAATACTTCTAATTTCCCTACATTTTGACAAGTTTTTGACATTTGTTTGTCGCTGAGATGAGACTGCGACTAGATTTTGAACGTTTAAATTTTTTACGATACCTAGTTGAAATTCTGTTCAAAGTAATTTTACCTCTGACAGCAGCAACCTAACAACAACCTTATTGTTACGAGAATAATGATCACTGTGATTTGGACAGCGATGCAAAATCAGAGGTACTTACTGTGAACGGAGTGTAGGTACGGTGTGATGACAAAAATGAAAAGAAAATGTCACTTTGGATAGAAGAAGATTGTATACTCTTCGTAGAATAAAGATAAAAGTATCGTAGGATAAAGATGAAGTAAAGAAACTTTTTTTACAAATAAAAAAAAAAACAACCGACTTCCAAAAAAGACACTACAAAGTGAAAAATAACTTTAATTTCAGAAGTCGGTGGCAAACAACGAAAATGTGAACCCAACGGCACCGACTTTTTTTCACTTTGTAGTATCTGTTTTGGAAGTCGGTTGTTTTTATTTTTTTTGTAAAAAAGTTTTTATATCGCCACCCCGAACTAAGCAAAAATAGAGATGAATGCTCGTTCCTTCTCAATATGAGAAGTGGCCCTTGCCCTGCAATACGACAATAACAGCCTCATATAATTCACGTGTGAACATCCTAATTCTACTATTTTCTAGTATTTACTATTCTACCAACGAATGAGTCATGTTCTACCACAATTTGTTTACTACGAGATCCTTCGAAGGTCGCCTCGGTCGTCTGAGACACATTATTATGATGTAGATCTGAAGACTTCTATACTTCTATGTTTTACAGTAGTACTAGTTACTATAGGTTTAATGTTGCAGAACTGTCTTTGTGCGCAGTTAAAAGCCTTTGTTATTATATGTCAATAAGGCGTGTCCAATGCTTGTCCATTTTAAAAAAAAAATATTGTGAAAAAATCCACTATCTGTCGCCTTAAACGTCATTTATTATGTTCTTAGCGATAAGACCGCCCATTGTATCACCCCTTGTAAAATGTCTACATTTACATCTGTAATATTTATGGTGTATAATAAAGAGAATTTTATTGTATTATTCCATATTTTTCTAAATTTGTCTTCTTATAAAGCTCTTGAATATTTTATATAAAACAAAACTGAAACATACATGAATGTTAGACGCGAGAAGCACAGAACCTGTCGAAGTGACAATTTTTTAAGTTTTTATCAGTCTGTCTGTTCCGGCTAATCTCCGAAACGGCTAGACCGATTTTGACGGGACTTTAACTGACAGATAGCTGATTTTATAAGTAAGAAAATGGAAAGGTATTAATGTCACGCGAATGAAGTCGAGACCAGCAGATAGTTCTCACTACTACCTACGTGCACTAGTACCTACGTGCAGATTGAACGAACTAATCACTGTGTAATCAGGAAGGCAACAAAAACACAAGAATAAAAGTAAGAAGACTAAAAGTGAGATGGGCCGGCCACACTGTCAGAGGACAAGAGAAGTGGAACAAAAGACTGACCCTATGGTACCCTAAGGAAGGGAAGAGAAAGAAGGAAAAACCCTTGAACAAATGCTTAAATGGCAGGATGACTTGGTGAGGTCGGCTGGAAAGACTTCAACTAGAAAGGCAAGAAACAGGGAGAATTGGAAGGAGTTGGAGGAGGCTTTTCTCAAAGGGCACACACTCAGAACAGAGGGGCAATTCTGGTAATTTTAAGACCGTTCACAGTCTGATCTCAGTCTCAATCTGTCAAAAAATACTTCTAATTTCCCTACATTTTGACAAGTTTTTGACATTGGTTTGTCACTGAGATGACACTGCGACTAGATTTCGAACGTTTTAAATTACGAGAATTGGCCTTCTGATATCGAACACAATGTGATATTCATTACAAACACTTTGAAAAAAGGTTATAAAAAATATTTAACCAACGTCCGACAAATATTGTTACTTTAGTTATTAAAAGTTAAAAGGAAGAATTCAATTCCGCAAAAATCAAAAAGAACAAAACACAACGCTCTAGGTGATTTTATGTCACTAACTTTCATCATCAATCAAAATAGAATGACAGGCTGCATTAATTATGAAATGACAATCACAATGATTGCTTCAAATGAGTGCGATTATGTTCAATTTGTTACGTATAAACATAGGTAACAAATTGTATGTAAGTACAGTCAACAGCAAAAGTAGATGATCAAAATCAGAAATTCGATACTATTAAACGGAGTTCGCGTCAGAACTGTGTGGCGTCGAAGTGATTCAAAAGTATGTGATTGTAAATTATACCAAACATTTACTACTAGTACAACTGCCATATAGCTGCGAACTCCGTTCATTAGTATTGAATTTCTGATTTTGATCATCTACTTTTGCTGTTGACTCTACTGTCAGCGTCGGTGATATAAATATGAATGGATCGATAAATTGTAGGTACATGATTTCTCTTTCACTTTACTTGTTTATTTTTACTTCAAGATACAAACATCAGAGTACCCCAGCGGGGTAGTTGCGTATAAGTAGCAATGGGTTTAATTTTGACAGTTCAACAACATTACCTAATTGCGTTATTTACGTTGTTGAACAGGCACTTTTTTCGAACAATGAAGCATTTTATAATTACATTATTTTATTAATTACATACAATATTTTATTAATTACATTATTTTATTAATTACATTATTTTATTTTATTAGTTAAATTATTTTATATTTCTATTATTTTTTCTTTGTGATTTTAATGAAATTTTTATTTTAATATTGCATTTTTGGCTAATTAATTTATTTTATAATTTGATTTTTATGATTCTGGTTATTTAATTTCAGTTTAAGTTATAATACTATAATTTGGGCATGTAATTGATCTTTGTTTTACTAACATAATTTTTAATTTTAATTATACTAACATGAATATGGAACACTGTGTCTGAAATAAATAAATAATAATAATAATAAAAAAGAAATCAATTCAATCATGTCAGGTGTTGTTGTCTCAGTGTCAGTCAGTGTATAACTTAAAGAATGAAGAAAGAAAGAAATACATTTATTTAGCACAGACTACAAGACACACCAGAAGGGCAATTCTCGTAATTTTAAGAACGTTCACAGTCTGATCTAAGTCTCAATCTGTCAAAAATACGTCTAATTTCCCTACATTTTGACAAGTTTTTGACATTTTTTTGTCGCCGAGATGACACTAGATTTGGAACGTTTTAAATTACGAGAATTGGTCTTCTGATACATACATCCTACTTGATCTATGCAGTCCCCGACAGGGTCCATAATTGTGACTAATATATTTATTTCCCTACCAACTTTAAACATTATGGTACGCAATAAAGAATTGAGAATTGAATTAAGATAAACACAAATAAAAACTTGAGAGGTGTCAAGGGACACCCGGATGGAACGAAGTATAACTGGCTTGCTTTCTATAAGAGAGAGAACAGAGAAACACGCGCACGCCGCACGGCTTACAACTATAGCAAAAAGTGTCGTTCCAACTTTTGGACCTAATTTTTTCCGTCTAGCCCCCTTTCGCAACGCGCGATAAGGAACTTCGTTCCAAAAAGTGTAAGTAATTAGCAGAAAAGTGTGCCTCACGGCTGCGCTAAATAGGTTCAGAAAAATTGCTAGACAACCAGTGTCTGACGCTGGTCTACTTATATAAATTGGAGGTTAATTTAAACCATTATCGGTTAGTAAAAGTTCTATTCGCGTAAACCAAACAGCTTAAACATTTATCGCTTTGTATGTGTTGAGATGTTGCAAGCTTAGAATAAATAGATAGATGCTTCTACGGGAAATACTATGTACAGACGCCAGCAGGTAGACCTACCTGAAACTATCAAATTTTACCAATCAACCTTGAACCTAATACTTTAGCAATAAAGTTGAAAATCTATTAAAAACAATTGAAAGATTGTATAGTAACTTGATGTGCTGGCGTCTGTACCTATCGCACGTAAAGTAAACTTGTTTACTTATGGGCAGTTGTAATAAACTCTTTTATCACTCCACGTGTCCTCAACATGACCTACTTGTTTCGCAGGCATGAAGGTACGTATGGACACACTTAAGATATCAACATTACACTTGTCTAATATTTTTTTCTGCGTTTCTTCTCAGAGTAGTCAGATAGGAAACACCGACCTCATCTAGTTTTATAAGTATGATTGACGAGTATAAAAGTGTTTGTACAAACCTATACTTACAGAAATAAAATAATTTATTTATTATTTATGAGTTCACAAATAACATCTATTACATCATACTAAGTTTCAGAAAATTAAGCGCAAAATTTGCGGACTGTGACAATTTTCGAAAAAATAAGGACCCAATTATTATACACTAGCTGCGCCCCGCCGTTTCACCTGTATAAGTTTCGATCCCGTGGAAATATCGGGAAAAAAGTATCCTATAAATGTTAATCCTGGTTATAAACCATATGTGTGCCAAATTTCATCCAAATCCTTCATAGTTTTTGCGTGAAAGAGTAACAAACATCTATTCATCCATCCATCTATACATCCATCAATATAAACTTTCGCGTTTATAATATTAGTAAGAAGTAGGATAGGATAGTATATCTAAAGCAGAAATCATTGATAGTGACACGTTTTTACTATTCATAAGTTTCTCTTCTTTAGTTAAAACGTGTCATCTGAACGCTGCAGATTTCATTTACGAAAATTCCTTCTTACACAATCATACAATCTTAATTTATTATTGTGCATTGAGTTACTACTTGGATATATACCCCTTTATTCTTAAACGTTGCTAAAAGTTAAGTAAGTAGTGATTAGCAACTGTTTAACCATACATTTTTTACGTTTAAACGTCACATAACTTTAATCATCGTTTATAAATAAACCCCTTCATAGAAAATAAGTAGGTAGGTACTAATGTAAAATTTGTTATAACATTGTTATACTTTTGACAAAATAAAGATTATGTGATTATACGTTCAATCTACGAGACATGCTACTAGTAAAAATCCATCACCAACTCCATTGTATCCAGAGAATTTTAACCAAAAATCCAGCCAGGACCTATAAACCTAATCAATCTGCAGGCCGGCCAGTCCTTAACCTTACACAGACAGCCTTGTGCGGCGCCGCGGAGTCTGGGCGCGGGGCGGCGGCGCGTCGCTCCCGAGAGCTATGAAAACTTGTGTTTGGGTGTCCGTCCTAATGATGTGGTACGAGTGTACCACGAGTTTTTTGCCCATGTTTTTTAGGGTTTTTGGAGCTTTTTAGGACTTTCGTTTTTAAGTTTTTATCTAGAAAGCTTATCACAGTCGGGGCGTAGTACTCTCAGCCAACGTGCATGTATGACCAGAAGAGCTATTCTAACTCAAAACTCAAAGCATTTATTTCAAACTAGCTTTTGCCCGCGACTTCGTTCGCGTGGAATAGTGACTTCACCAATAGATGACACCGACTCTTGACCAATAGATGGCGCTGTATGTCCGGAATAAATTTTATTTTTTATTTTATTTTTTATTTTTTGTAATAAAAACTATCCTATGTCCATTCTCAAGTTCCAAACTATGTCTGTACCAAATTTCACACAAATCGGTTCAGTAGTTTAGGCGTGAAGCAAAGACAGACAGACAGACAGACAGAGTTACTTTCGCATTTATAATATTAGTTTGGATAATAAACCAATTACAGGCACTTTTGAAAGATGAAGCTAGTTGCTAGTTCTAATTTTAAGAACGTTCACAGTCAGAGGGGCAATTCTCGTAATTTTAAGACCGTTCACAGTCTGATCTCAGTCTCAATCTGTCAAAAAAATACTTCTAATTTCCCGACATTTTGACAAGTTTTTGACATTTGTTTATCGCCGAGATGAGACTGCAACTAGATTTTGAACATTTTAAATTACGAGAATTGGCCTTCTGATCCCACTGTAGCAATCTGTCAAAAATACCTCTAATTTCCCTAAATTTTTGACAAGTTTTTGACATTTGTTTGTCGCCGAGATGAGATTGCGACTAGATTTTAAACGTTTTTAATTACGGGAAATCAGCCGCAATCTGTTAAAAATACCTCTAATTTTCCTACATTTTTTTAATATTTTTCACATTGGTTGTCGCTGACGCATTAGATTGCGACTAGGTTTTGAACATTTTATATAGCGAGAATTGGTCTTCAGAAGTTCAGATGTATGAATGTCGATGAGGCAAAAGTAGTATGTAAGGATCGTAGCAGGTGGCGTTCTGTAGTTTCTGCCTACCCCCATGGGAAGAAGGCGTAAGGTTATGTATTATTATGTAAGCTTATCACAAACTTACACACACTTTTTCCAACCATATCTAATGACAGTGTTACGTCAAACTGCGGACATAAATATCGGGCTTAACAGTTGTTTATTCAAAACAACGAGTAAACACGGTTTTATGGTGGTTTTTTTTTTGGTCATTAATGTCCCACTGCTGGGCAAAAGCCTTCTTACTCTTTTCCTCTCTGTTTACAGTTTCAAAGGACCAGTCTTTATTTTGCGGTAGTTAGGTAAGTTTTTGGTCTAAAATTTAAATAGTCATAATTTCGAAAGAGACAACGATACGACAAATTTCATGCTAATCTCAAGATGATAGGATATTGTAATAGGTATTACTGAGATATTACTGAGATGAGACGTCTGGAAAACGCGCTTGAATATTGATTCAGCGATCCTTATGGTGTTAACGAAATAGAGTATTTGGCAGTCATTCGTTCGTTCTGTAATGTCCTTGTAATTGATTCTACATATAACAATTATAACAGTGTTGGCTTACCCTTAGGATTGATTTCTCTGGTTCTTTAGTTTACCCGTATCCCAATTCTACGCCCTCAATGTATGTGTCACTATAGCATAAAGCATAATAAGCCTAGAACGTTCTCACCGCTGGGACGCAGGCCTCCGTTCTGTGAGAAAGAGAGGACCATAATCCACCCAGTGCGGATTGGCGGATGCCGCATGCCTTCGATTTTTTTATTCTAGGACATGGCCCAGGTACAGTCAACAGCAAAAGCTGATGATCAAAATAAGAAATTCAATACTAATGAACGGAGTTCGCGTCAGAACTGTGTGGCGTCGAAGTGATTAAAAAGTATGTGATTGTAAATTATACCAAACATTTACTACTAGTACAACTGCCATATAGCTGCGAATTCCGTTCATTAGTATTGAATTTCTGATTTTGATCATCCACTTTTGCTGTTGACTGTACGAGTATGTAATTAACGTTAATTCAACAGCATACTCACGCTAGGACCCTTAGGAGCCGAGCAAAAGAATAATGGTCGGAAATAGCGCTAAGCAAAAAGGAAGTAATATCGCGAGCAGGCGATGCGATGCAACGCGGTGCGATGCGACGCGACGCGGTGCGATGCGGTGGAAGAAATCAACGCTGACAAAGTCTTGGGCAGAAGGTAAAGTGTAAAAATATTCCTCCTACCTATTATAGCTTTTATTATTATTATCCTAGACATAAGTCCATTAATCTGAATTATAGTAAAGAAAATAACTACAACAAGCAAGGGTGTAAATACTCGTCGTCAATAAACAGTAGTCACGTGTATTGTATCGTAAAATACTACAAATTACTTCAGTCACGCGAGAAATTATTGTTATTTTGTTGAAGGGTAAAACTGTTTTGTATAACATGGGTATTAGCATACTATACTAGAACATTTCTAGATGCTTGAAATGATACTGTAACTCTGTTAAACTTCCTGTTTCTATTATGTAGGTTTTAAAAAGTGCATATTCCATGTTGTATACAGGCTGGCAGGGAACATCGACGCGCAAACTGAAAGCATGAATTCAGCACATGATTCTAGATCCCCAAGGGTTCAATATTTTCGTCGGTTAAAAAACAAATCTGCTGTTTCATAGAAAATTGCAATACCTACGTGGTCAAAATGTATGGAAGAGCTAATATTTATTTTAAATAACGCATCAAGCACACTATTAATCACAATTAGAATCATTTTGAAAGATATGGCTGATCCATTGCTTCATATGTCCGAAAAACTCGTCTACTCAACAACGTAAATAACGCAATGAATGTTGTTGAAGTGTCAAAATAAAAGCCTACTGGTTGTGTGTTTCGCAATTGTTCACCTACCATTTTTCCAATTTAATTGGGTTCAGCTCTTTTCAACCCTACATGAAAACTAAATCTATTGTTGCGTAAATTGGGTAACAGTTATTTTAAAACTTAATTTAATTTCTATGATCTTAACGCTCATTTTCCAATGACACAAAACTTTACATTATCATTACATTTACAAACCAAAAAACACACACACACGACACGTCACAGAATCGGAACACACTGTTTAGATGTACAAAGATTAGTCTTAAAGTGTGTAGTCTGGGAGCGCTCGAAAACATCCTGTTTCTTGTTTAGATCCCGATAATGTATCCTTATGTCTTTTACTGTAACAATTTCACTCGAATTACGAGCATTTTAGTTGGTCTCTTGAGACGTTTTCGTAAAGGTGTAAGGTTTAATGCGTAAGTTTTTGGCTTGAAGAGAAGGTGACCAGAATATGGAGAATTTGAGACAGGTTTTGTTGGGCTGTGGCTCTCAGGTTCATATTATGAGGAATATCTATGAGGGGCTCGTAGCTAAATATAACAGCCGCACGGGTTGATTCGAAGGTTAAGCTACGCTTATGGTGGTTTGTCCGTGGATGGGTGACCATCTATTACATATCGATACCCCTCCGTGCCTATGGAATGGCATAAAATAAAGAAATTTCAAGTTGTATAATAAAGTTGAGCGAAGAAGGTGCGGCTCGCTAGTTATAAAGAAAAAAGTAACGTTTTTAATAAACCGTTATTTCGTTTGTGTCTGTTATATTTCTGAGATGTGTTAATAACACTCACGATAAATCGGAGATCCTAAGTTTATAAAAAAAATGAAGTCCGAGTCTTTTGTTTAACATGAGACTACAAAAAAAATATCTACCATTTTCCAAAAAAAAAACAGCCCTTACCACAATTTTTTGTCGGCGCAACATGTCTTTTTCTTCCATACGTCTCAATTAAGCGTCATCTCGTAGTCGCCCCCTTTCTGCCTATATCATCTTTCCCAAGGTCTATCTAGTAGTCATAGTTTCCTCGATTTTCTCCTACTCTTATAGCCATTCATACTTAATCAAAACTTTCTTTACAAAATTTTAACCAAAATAAACACAGTCGCAGAACTATTCTAAGTACGTGTTCTAAATATAGATCTAAATACCTTATTACCTAAATTAGACATTTATGACAGACTAGGTAAAGTTTGACCTCAATTAACCCCAGGTAGGTAGGCCGTGACGTCAGACATGCTTGAAATAGACACTGAGGTCGCGAATTTAGTGTAAGTTAAATATTATACTGGGCCCGCGTGGTGTGGGATTACGGCCCACTCCCTCTCACAGAGAGGAGCTCAGTGGTCCAGCAGCTGGAACGCTAGGCTGTTTATGCTTATGCTAAGTATTATATCACGCTTATATTGGTTTTACAGGTTACCTTAATTAGAATCTTCAAGACTCTTATTATAAAAGAGAGAGATTTATGAGCTACTTTAACAATACTTAGATTCTAAGTGCTGAGTTCTGCAGTGTTCATAATATCACTTCGAAGTTCTAACCGTGTCCAAGGGTGCCATGCTTTAAATACGGTCACTCGATTGAGGTTTTAATTTAATTTTATGGAATTAATGTTATTTACTATATCAATTGAAATAAAAGAAAAATTAAGACGTTTCGTTTTCCCTGAATTCTTAATATGCCATCATCATCATTCTCCTGCCCTTATCCCAATTTATTTGTGGTCGGCACAACATGTCTTTTTCTTCCATACTTCTCTATTAGTCATCATCTCGGTAGTCACTCCCATTCTAACCATATCATCATTCACACATTCCATCCACCGATTCTTTGGTCTTCCCTACTCTTATACTCTTTAATATATATTTTAGAAAATTATCACAATGCATTCTACGTACAACTGCAGTTTCAACTGTCATTATAAACAACAAAAGCTCAGCAGCTAAAGGCGTCGGACTGGCGAGCCTGAGGTCGTAAAGTCGAACCCTGACCGATGCACTATTGACGCGAACCTACTTCTAGCGCAGGCACACATAGCTTTGTTGGCGAGGTTGACTGGAATATCTGCTACTTAGTAGATAATGCGTAAAAACAGGATTTTTACACGTTGTTTTCTGTACAATTCCCTGAAATGCCTCCATGATAAGGTTCATAACCTGCCTATATTGTTCCCACTGCCTTATTTCGTCGAGGGGCTATAATCTACCACGCGGGCCCAGTGCGGGTTGGTAGATGTCACATGTTTTCGAAATTTTGGTTCTAGGACATGCCGGTTTCCTGACAATGTTTTCCTTTCGTTCGTCTTGAGAGCAGCGGTGATGAAATAATTTACACAAAGTAAAGCGCCTGTCTGGGTTCGAACCTACGACCTACAACTTGTAAGTCGCGGCCATTAGAAGGTTAGCTCTCCGTAAAATATTCAACTTAAGAATGCACTAGTCGATGGGTGTGGCTAATATGCATGCTGTTCGATTATTTATTTATTTTTTATAACAGCTTAAACTATCATTACAGGGTTTACCCTAATGCGACAGTTAAGAACTTAAATTAATAAGCTATACCTACTAATATAACCAAAGCTTACAATAACAAAATTAGAATAATTAAGCTTACTTACTAACAACATTATTAAATTATTAATACAGTGCAACTTTAATATAACGTACCTCAATATAACCACTACCTCGATTTACAAATTCTTCGTAATCCCCTTGAATTGTTCATAAGAGTCAAGGTAAAATATACCTTTACATTGCGAAGATTTTTTGCGAACAACCTCTTTATTTATCGACCTGTAAATACCTTTAACGAATTTTGTCAACCCAAAACCTTTATATAACGTTCCCACCAATTCCATCAATTGTGATTCAGTCGCGACAGGTTTCGACACGTTTTTTTCGTAAAACAATCAAACAATTGTTTGATGGAAGGTAATGTAAACAGTGCTGCTCGTCACTATTGTTAAAGATTCTAATTGCAATTGCTCAGAAACGTAAAAGGTGTTCCATAACCGTCACAGAAAAGCGAAACATCATTAATTATGTTGTTAATTATGAACCCACCTTGATAACTACTTTTACTTATTTTACTGCATTTAATTTTGATTATTAATGTAAGGGAAAAAAATTGTTACCTATCTAATTATTTTTAAATAGAAAATATGTACTTACAGTAATTTGATAAAAATGTGTTATCATTTATTAGTAGAAGTTGTCCGCTATAACAAGATGAGTACGTAATGTTGAGATGAATAAAACTATTTTTTTACATCTTTATAACAAATTTTAGACCAACCTAACCCCAATATAACAAACCTCAGTTTAACGAATTACTTGATATAACGAATATTTACTGGTTCCCTTCATCGATCACTAATAAAGAACTAGTGATCGATGGTTCCCTTCCGATTTGTTATATCGAGGTTGCACTGTATTAATAATTTATTAATGTTGTAATTGTTTATTAATTCGTTTTTATTTATTTATTTTGTGAAACAGAGGATGGTTTATACCGAAAACGAGCGTATAATTTCATGAACAGACTCTTTCATAAATTTTGCCATTTTTAGACACCGGGAGTTATTTATTTATGTCCAAAGATAAGTTAAAATATAGAAGTTTTGATGCTCTTTATTATGTGTCCGTACAGGGCTAGATAATGACGAGACAAGTAGATAATTATAATTTTTAATGTACACTGCCAAACAGTTGAGTAAACTCCATACGGCGTTAGTATGGATACACTACTCTATCCTTAAGGCAAAAAAGAGTTTTTACGTATTTTGCAATTCGCATGCCCCTTAATCGGATTACGTGGGATGTATAGAAATTAATTAAATCATATTAGATTTGTCTGTTATTTAGTAAAAACATAACCCTCCTTTTGGCCTCCACCGCAGTCAGGTAGGGAAGCGAAAAACATCTTTAAACTCCATTTTGCAAATCTTTAAATATTATAAATTATAGTCGCTTTTTGTGTCGGTCTCTTTGAGAACGTTGTTCATCTAAACGTCTTAAAGGATTTGGTTGCGGTTTTTAACATCATTTAGAGCATTTATTCCGGAAAGTTCAGTCTATAAAACATTCATATTAAATTCAACTTACATATAATAAAGAAATCTCAATGTTCTGTGAAGTCGTAAAAACCGTGCGAAGCCGGGGCGGGTCGCTAGTGAAAAATAAATTGAGTTTTGTCTTTTATTGACATACATACATAACCTCACCCCTTCTTCACATGGGGGTAGGTAGAACCTACAGTACGCCAGCGGCTACAACCCTTACATACTCCTTTTGCCTCGTTAACGTCTATACACGCACGCCGGGTGCGAGTACAACGCACCTGACCTTTCTTGTATCTATTACTAGCTGCGCCCCGCGGTTTCACTCGCATATGTTTCGATCCCGTAAGAATATCGGGATGGCCGGTTGCGAGTACTACGCACCTGACCTTTCTTGTATCTATTACTAGCTACGCCCCGCGGTTTCACCCGCATAAAGTTCGATCTCGTAAGAATATCGGGATAAAAAGTATCCTTTGTTAATGCTGGTTATAAACCATCTGTGTGCCAAATTTTATCCAAATCCGTTCAGTAGTTTTTGCGTGAAAGAGTAACAAGCATCCATCCATCCATCCATATATTATTAAATATAAATATAATATAATAAAGTAGGAAGTAGGATAGGAAATAGAATTAAGTAAAAACATAACTCCTCCTTTTTGCCCCCACAGCAGTCGGAAAAACACAGTAAAAAAAAATCTTTAAAAGAACCATTCCTTTTTATAACTACGATGTAGAAAAATCTAATGTACACTCATTAATAAAGAATGAAAAATCGAATGTACACTCAATAACAAAGAATGAATAATCGAATGTACACTCAATAACAAAGAATGAAAAATCGAATGTACACTCAATAACAAAGCTACTCGTATGTCCTAAGTCTAGAACTTATCTCATTATTGCCATAAAAATATTATGAAATGTAGTTTGTATCAGCTGCCTGACTCCCACGCACTCTTGTTAGGAGGGTGGGGACTAGGCTATCGTATTACGATTGCCCACCTGGCTAACTACTTCGCAAGAATTGTAGCGATTTATTGTTACTGCAGGTATAAGTAGTTTTTGTTTGGCTCGTGGTTTAATAATTACAGTGGCACGGGTCGATCTGTAAGGTTAAGCATCGCTTGCCGAGGTTGCTCCGTGGATGGGTGACCATACATAACTTACAGAGACCCCTCCGTGACTCGGAAAGCTCGTTCAGCAGTAGGTCCCGGCTGTCAATTGTAGATATTTGACAGTCGTTATACCCATAACGACTGTCAAATATCTACAATTGACAGACTACCCAGTCTTCTTCCCACTACCCGGCTTCTGACTACCCAGTCAGAAGCCCGTCTGAGAACCAGTCTTGCCAAGATGTATCGTGTTAGTCAGTAACTGGGCTGTAGACGTCAGATAGGCAGTCGTTCTATGTAAAATACTGGTATCTACTTGCTTCCGGTTAGACTGGAAGCTGACCCCAACATAGATGAGAAAATAGTTATTATATTATTTTTGTGTTTTTAAAACTGTGTTGTGTTGATAAACTGCTTTGTAAAATTTTGATGTACTATAAAGCATATTCTATTTAACTATCTAAGTCAATATCAGATATACAATAACCCCTTTTGGAGGAAATAATAAGATAACAAAGACCAAAAATAATGTGCGACGTAACGTCGATCTTCGATACTCTTGAATAAATAAAATATAATATGACCATAAATATTATACTTGTGCGATGATCAAGCATTAATCTCGATTTATACACAGACATAATTCAGAAAGCAATAATCCAGCCCGTATTACCTAATCTAATCTATTTATTAAATCATTCTAGATTCGAGTCAACCTTTATGGGCCGATTTTTGATCCGTAGTTAAACTCCACCAATTGTTAAAAATAGTAAGTAATGGTTAAATTTTAGCAAAATGTGTTTTTGATCAATTTTTAGTTAATCTAATGGTTATTTTTTTAATTAATAGTTAATTATTTGATTATTAGCAATGATATTATAATATCAATAGATAAATTAAAAATTTATCAAAAAACACATTTTGAAAAAAGGTTGTATTTAACAAAAAATCGGTTGATTTGAGTTGTTGGTTGATCAAAAAATCGGCCCTAAGCCGCAAAGATCTAACCAACTATCTTCGCATGTCAAAATATAGAAAAAGAATAAATAGAGCAAGTAAGACGCTCCCACAGACATACAAAACACAAATCGAAGCAAAAGGTCTAACGTGCAACAAATACCAAATAAAAACATGTTGCCCTGCCATGTAAAACACGTCACGTGTACCATATGTTGTTAATAATAAAATTGTTACGGTGTCCCATCACGTTTCACCCCGACTTCACCCGCGCTCTGCCGATGAATCGATAATAATTTCCCGATTGTCAGAACCCTGATAACCGTTATCATTACCCCACCCATAACTTCGGCTGGGTATATATAAAAAAATCGTAAAACCTTGGATCGTAAACTGACATCGTAAACCCGAGGCATGGCAAAAAAATATATATCTGATATGGTAAAGTTGCTAAAAAATTCCCTTTTTTATAACTGTTGTCATTTTTTTAGGGGCATAATTTTAGTTTAGTTCGCAAGGGGGCACATCGTAGAAATGGTTAATCGGTTATAAAAAACGATGCCGATCACGACGCCACCTGGTGGCTTTTGGGAAGATAAGGGGGTCTTTTATTGCATAAATGATACTACAACATTACCCCAGTTTTGACTCCGACGTTCCCGTATAAAGTCGTTACTTGATGTTGAAGAAAGAATTATTGTTTCGAGATTTTTAAAGTCGTAAATGTTTTTATTGGTATGTTTATAGGTGTTTTATTGTGACTACGACTTTATTTACTTAGGTTTCGTGATCATCTATAGTATGTAAAATATATATACTGCTATCATGAAACTCGAAAGGTGATAAGAGATTAAAATATTTTTCCAATGACCGCGCATTTTAACCTTAATAATAGTATTTTAAGAACTTCATCATAAAGAGCAGAGCACTGGTGGCCCAGTGGTAACGGCCGCGACTTACGAGTTGTAGGTCGTAGGTTCGAACCCAGACAGGCTCTTTACTTTGTGTAAATTATTTCATCACCACTGCTCTTAAAACGGCGAAGGAAAACATCGTGAGGAAACTGGCATGTCCTAGAACCAAAAATTCTTGGGCTAGTGACATCTATCAACCCTCACTGGACCAGCGTGATGAATTACTGCCCACTCCCGCTCACTGAGAGGAGGCCTGTGTCCCAGCAGTGGGAACATTATGGGCTGATTATTCATAAGCATGAATGATAATTATTTGCATTTTAATCATTTTTTTTTAAATTATTGACAATGGGCTCACTCTTGACCTCAATCCAGCCAATCATCATTACATTTGAATCGATTGTAACGTCTCACCATATTACCGGTCTGTGTGTAACAGTGGAGTACCTTATGTACAGTCATGAACAACAATATGTCAACACTTGGCAACTTTCAATTGCGATTTTTCGCTTTTCTTTTCGATTTTTGTTGAAATACGACATATTACATAAACCTATCGGTTCGAAAATGCTATGTTCGTAACAAAATAAAATTTCATTAAAAATAAAGGAGTAAATCGCTTTTTAATAAAGCCGAGTGTATACATACTTTTGCTCGTGACTGTACAGTCAGGATTTGGCGTGTTGTACCCATCCATACCAGTGTCAGAGAACGACAGTTGTGATTTGATTATACGGACAATTTATGTTGGTATTCAATTTGACAACAAATCTTTACTTTAGAAGACTGATAATCTATATACACTAATAATAAACTGAAGTATTTCTTTGTTTGAACGCAAAATTATTAAATTAATCTCTGGAACTATCAGTCACATTTGAAAAATTCTAATTTAACATAACGCTAGGAGCCGAACGAAAAGAAAAACTCTAACGAAGTAATAGGCAGGCGATGCGATGCGACGTGGTGGATCGAGGGATCAAGAAATTTCATGCGGAGGAAGTCGCGGGCGAAAGCTAGTGATAGATAAAATCTTCGTGTTTATTCCAGTTCGGGGTAAGCACAAGTACGAGTAGCAAAAATAACTAACTTTATTAATTTTATAGTCACAAACATACACAAGGTTTACGACTAAGCAAACGGTTGAGGAAAATTCGCGAGAAAACCAACTTTTATAGTGAAATGTTACGAGAACATCAAGTGTTTACTTCGCGTACAATCAGAAATATGCCGTCATATCACAGTGACGGAATATCATGTGTTTTGGGAGAGCATGTTGGTCTTTTTTGGCGGCACGGTTGGCGCAGTGGTTAAGCGATTGACTGCTGCGCTGCGTGTCGCGGGTTCGATTCCCGCACGGAACAAATATTTGTATGACCTACATGTATTTGTTCCGAGTCTGGGTGTTTTTCTATCTATAATATGTATGTATTTACAAAAAAAAAAATGTATATAAGTAGTTTATCAGCCATCTTGTTACCTTAACACAAGCATTAGGTTGCTTAGCTTGGGACTAGATGGCGCTGTGTGAAATGTCCAAGGATATTATTATTATTTATTAAATAAAATATCATCAGTAATGAATAGTCTTAGAACTTATTGAGTAACACACCATGTATTAAAATTATTAATTAATTTATACTGCTAAAATAGTTGAATTTCACAACAATTTCAAAATGAAAGGTTGTTGAATTATCTAAAGCCATTTTAAAAGTCAAGTTTTAATTCATCGTAACCTAATATCCAGATCGAGTGAAAGATAAATTAATTGGTTAGGAAACATAATTTACTTCTAAAAATGTATTTTTTTATCACATGAAATGTTTCCTTCATCAGACACAGACAGACAACGCATAGCCTAAATCACTGGATCTAGAAGCATGAAATGTTGCGCGAGAGTTCCCAATAATATAACTAAAGTGAACACTAAGATTTTTTGAACATTCCTTCCCTTATGGTTAAAAAGGAATGAAATCTTGTATTAAAGTTCGACATTTTTGCCGAAAGGAAACCCCATCGGGCGTACGGCTTGTCAAATTAATAAAATCATCCCAGACCACTTTGTAATCAAAATCAAAAGTCAAAGAGAAAGTTAAGTCAAGTCGATTGTGTGTGTTATTCAAATTAGGCTGAGAATCAGCACTATTCGAACGTCAAAATTACATTCACACAGTCCCCCAAAACGCCCGCCCTTCACCGCTTACTCTGGGAAGAAGAAGTGGCGCAACAAACTCTCCTAATACGAAAATTTAAATCTATACGTTACGTTACGATAATATTTTCCTAATAATAATTTTAATTACCAAATACTTTAAAAGAAAAGCGAGACTCAAAAAAAAGAAAAACTCAATCTAAAAGAAGATGGATGTACCAGTGTGCACAGATTAAAAATGGTGCCCCTAATGGGTCGTAGGTACTTGAAAGTTTGACCCAAATTTTAAGTTCTGGCTGTTGTATTAGTAATACTGCGAGTACGAATATGGGGCATGTCGTATGTCCGGGCTGAGATTATGTGTGCTATGTACGGTAAGTGCTGAGTTTTATGCAATTATGTTCTTTATGTGATCAGGTAAGTATGTTCTTTATGTGCGTGTTTTCTGATAGCGGTTTGATTTCGTTTTTAGGGGTGGTTTTGTACTTGGGGGTTTTCCTTGTGTGGCCTCTATGGTAAATGTCTCATTGATTGTTTGGCAGTATAAAACTATAATAATGATATATCTTATAGGTAGCTTATTTGTCCAACAGCAATATAATTGGCTCCACAAGTAAACAGTACTAAAATATCCACCCACCTTGTTTAGGTCGTCCTTCCATCTAGCTGAAGGGCGTCCCACACAAGGTTGCATTAGCTTTTTTTAGATATACAGAGTTATTTGTAAAACACCAGCAACCTCTTAAGAGCTCATTGTACTCATCATTATGAACAACTTTTACCTATATCTTGAGCGTGAGAATATTTTACTATCATCATCATTTCAGCCGAAAGACGTCCACAGCTGGACATAGGCTGGGGAGGCCTATGTTCAACCACATCCACGCTACGTCTTCCGGTACGCGGTCACCACTCCAGAACTTTTGACCGAATGAATAGTTGATTATAATGATGATTAAAGTTCTCCAGAACCTTTCGGCTCCATCGGCCATCTGTTCTGCGAGCAATGTACACCGCCCACTGCCACTTACGTTTGGCAATTCTTCGGGATATGTCGGTTACCTTGGTTCTCCTGCGGATCTCTTCATTTCTGATTCGATCACGCAGGGAAACTCCAAGCATAGCCTCTCTATTGCCCTTTGGGTGACTTTAAGCCTTCTAATAAAGCCCATTATGAGCCATAGGTACACGCACTGGTCAAAGACTTCCGTCTTGAGACACTGCGGTATGTGGGACGATTTCACATTTTATTATAGCATGAGATTAATATTCTTATGTAAAATACCAGAAAAGGATAAATTTGAGTGAACTTATTATATTTATTTATTTATTTTTATATAAATTAAAAAACTCAAATCCTTATTTCGTCGCTTGTAAAAGTGATTCAATACCGCTTACTTCTACCACTTTTACAATCTGAAACTATACCTACAAAAATCAGCTTAGTGTAAAATTAAAATAAAACTTCTATGAAAACTCAATTGAATCAGTTATCCAACAATTTACACAAAAAAACGCAATAAAAAATAACTTAAAACGACATTTGCTTGAAAACTGCATATTTAAACGAAAACTTGCAGTTTTTATAGCAAAAAAATATCTCTGTTGTAGAACGAGAAACATCGAAAAAATGGGACGATGTCATTTTTATAAGAAAGTGGGTTAATTGTCCGGTGCTGGGGAAGCTGTGATCTCGCGGAAAACTCAGTTCACTTTAACTTAACTTTTATAACTTTAGTAATGGTTTATTGTAACTTTAGTTAAGTTAAATTATAGTTGTAACTATTTTATTGTAGTTACTGCTCAGAGCCATCAAAATAAAATAGGCTGCCTGACAGAGACAGACAAAAATGCATTTTTTTATAAGAATATTTAAAAATACAGTATGAATATAATAATTAATTACACTCCTTCTATAAAGTAATTAAAATCTCTGTTTTACCGTAGCACAGAGCTACGTCGTAGGCCATGCTACGCCGTAGGCCGTGCTACAGCGTAGGAGCTACGTCATAGGCGGTGCTACGGTGTCGAAAATGGATTAGGGGCTACGAATAATAAAAGATTAGGGGGCTTTTTGTGAACAATGCTATTATTATCATGGGTATAGAATTAGATCCACAACAGGTTAGGTCAAGGACTGGTCTGATAACAATTATCTTTTATAGCATGAATGTATAAGGTAGTTTAAGGTAAGTTTTCGAGTATGAATCTATACGAAGGTTCTTCCTAAAATCATCAATTAATCCGATAATTCAATTAATCAGAACTAGCAATGGCAAGGTTCCAGTTTTAATTATTTAAATGTATATGCAGAATTCCTCAAACGGCGCAAATATAAGAACCTTATTAGGCGCTATATGTTTGAGCCGCTTGGAGTTGAAACACTAGGTCCTTGGGGTCCGAGTGCTCATCGAATTTTTAGGGACATCGCCAAGCGGTTGGTTGACTCTTCACGTGACCAGAAGGCTGGCCTATTGATTGTTTGGCAGTATGCGCTGATGCCGATTAAATCACCAAACGATGCCGATTAAATCTCAGTCACCACTTAACTGCAACTGATTTTCACCAAAAACTAATAATAAATCTTTGGTGAGACTCCTCATAAATCTTTTAGGCACTCAAACGCATTACACCACTGTGTTGCAGCCAAATCGGTCAAACACTAGTGGTTTTGCCTTGTATTTATATAAACTGGTGTTAAAATGCGTATACTGTACATAGACTAGTACATAGCGGGTATGTATACTACGGAGCTTGCCAAAGGGGGGTGTGGAAGGAGGGAAAGCACACAACCGCACCCTGTAGATATTAAGTCACACAGATGATGCTAGGGTTGACAGTTTTGGGTTGGATTTTAATTTAGTTTTAGTTTTTATGACTACGGTATTATTACCTTTAATTAACTGGACTGTGAGGTTTTGGGCTGCTAATTAACTATGCTTTAGTAAACACCAAATATAAATCAAAAGTCATTCATTCAAATTAGACTGACAATCATCACTTTTTGATCGTCAAAATTACCTAAGACAGTCCCCCAAAACGCTCACCCTTCACCACTTCCTAGTGCTTTAGATGGGACGAAGAAGTGGCGCAACAAACTCCCCAGCAGCACAGCTGTCCGTTAAATTAAATCACTACCTACAGTAATAATTCTCTGAACATTTCTTAACGCGCCAAGTAGGTAACAGTTTATGAAATGTATCACGTGGATAGAAAATAGCAACCACCTGTGTATTTCATAAGGATTTCGAATATCAGATGACGTCATGAGCAGGACTTTCAGAGGGGAAATCTCGGCGTAGAGGTTACGTGTTGTTGCGGAAATCGGCGTTGCAATGGTCCATATTGTTTGGCTTGCTTTTTTTCTCAGTAATACTGCTACAATGTTGAAGAGTCTTGTGGCCGTCATTTCCCAGTCACACTTTCTTTTTAAACTAGAGTAGAAGGCCAATTCTCTTAAATTAAAACGTTCCAAATCTAGTCGCAGTCTCATCTCGGCGACAAACAAATGTCAAAAACTTGTCAAAATGTAGGGAAATTAGACATAGTATTTTTGACAGATTGAGACTGAGATCAGAGGGGTAATTCTCGTAATTTTAAGAACGTTCACAGTCTGATCTCAGACTCAATCTGTCAAAAGTACGTCTAATTTCCCTACATTTTGACAAGTTTTTGACATTTGTTTGTCGCTGAGATGAGACTGCGACTAGATTTTGAACGTTTTAAATTACGGGAATACGGGCTCAGACTGTGAACGTTCTTAAAATTACGATAATTGCCCCTCAGATAACAGCTCAGAAACAATAAAAATAATTATGGCGATAGATCTTCCCAGTCACACGTTTTCATACAGAGCATGACAACAACTAATACTACCTTTTAGAGCAAGCTATAGTCTCATCTCCACAAGAAATCTATTATGACACAGCAACATGCAAAATCAAATAATATTATGGGCGATGTCTTCCTTTACTCAAGAAGCTCCACTGCAAATTGCTTTATCGACCACACGGTAGAAGTGAGAATTTACGACTGGAGCCAAGTATAAACGATTCAGCACTGAATATACCAGATTCAGCGTCACCAAGCCGAACGTGACGGTTCAGTTTCATTGACTGCGCAAAGTGCGCCTAAAGAAGTTTTTACTTAAAAAATACATTTTCTCTGCACTGATACCGACGAGGCCTTGGAAGTGGCGAAGCTTAGGGCCAACAAGATCTGAGAAAAGTCACGCCAGCGACACGAAGAGGAAGAATTTAAACACATTTCTTCATACTCGTACGTTGGGATTACGCAAACAACATAAATGGAATTAAAGATTATTCTGCGTCGTGCCAGCCCTGACCGTCGTGAAATCACAACGACTCAGCTCTGCAATTGCATCGCATTATTACGAATTTAATGGTCTTTGGACAAACGTATATACATCAGTTGTCACTATCGGTACCAATAGTACCGCCAGTCTGCATGCAGTGGTACCGAATAGTGCCAGTTTGAATTGTCAAAGTTATGCAGTGGATCGTAACGGATGAGTAAACATGGTTTTAAGGGTTTTTGGTACTATGTGAGGAGCTTGATGTGGCCTGTTTGTGAAAGATGGTTGCCGTTTGAAATGGTTGGAGAACATTTTTGACTAGTTTCTTACCGCGAACTTTCGGCCCCGCGACCCATCTCGTCGCATCCCATTGCTCGCCCGTGTTTGTTTTCGTTGTTGTCACTACTTTGTTTTCGGTTGGCGTTCTTTTTTCCTTTTGGTCGTAGCGTGATGAACATTTTTTACCTTTTTATAATATTAAACGTCTTTCATCAAAAATATTTTTTCAAGCCATTATTCGTTGTTTTAAAAAGGCAGATAAAATGTAGAAGGTAGAAAAGATTGCCCAGTGAATGAAAAAAACAACCTAAAATGAACTCAATTATTTTCTAAAAACGTCAAGTTATTCAGATAAATCAAAAACAAATCATCTTTTCGTCTACCCAGCAAAAGATTTGGCGTGACAAGTCCTATCTTATCAGAAATTAAATTACTCTCCATCTATCAAAATGATTTGAAGGAAAATATAAAAAAAATGAAAGAACTAAAAAAGAAACTTGGCCATTTTGGAACAGTTTATCAATTATCTGATAGGGCATCCAATGTCGCGGCGGTCACCTTGAGGCTATGTTTTTGATTCTGTAAGCTTTAATGGTGATTAGGTTAGGTTAATAACAGCCGCACGGGTCGATTGATGAGGTTAAGCTACCCCTGCCGCGGTTGTTCCGTGGATGGGTGACCATATTTCCACACCAAAACCCCTCAGTGCCTCGGGAAGCTCGTCAAGCCTTTGGTCCCGGCTGTCTTTCGTGGATCTTTGAACTGTCAAAGTCAAACTTTCGGGTTTCTAACTACCCGTAACTACTGAGTTACGGGTAGTTAGAAACCCGAAAGTTTGACTACCAGTCTAACAAGGGGTGTCGTACCTATTACCCAGTAACTGGGTTGCGGAGGTCAGTTAGGCAGTTGCTCCATGTAAAATGCTGGTATTCAGCTGAATCCGGTTAGAGTGGAAGCCGACCCCAACAAAGCTGAGAAAAGGCAGGCAGATGATGACTTCCCTTGTCAAGCAAGGAGCGAAAGCTGAACCACTATTAAAGCTTGCCGATCCTTTTCTCAACTTGGTTGGGGTCGGCTTTCAGTCTAACCGGATGCAGCTGAATACCAGTATTTTACATGGAACGACTGCCAATCTCGATATCGATATCAATAAAATGTTTTTTTTTTTAAACAAACTAAATAGTATCTAATGGGCCGACTATGGACTATTGTCGATCTTCGACTAGCTATAGTTACTAAACTATTCAATATATTTGATTTAATTTTTGTAAACAGACTAGAAACGCACATACACAGTTTAATTTACGGTCGTCTCCACCTTGTACGTATAAAAAGGTTTATAAAACAAGGAAAAATCTCTACAGACTAGTGTACCCAACTTGCACATTCAATATCACGACTGAATACCTCGAAGGGGTAGAAAGATCTGTATTATTCCCTCATTTCAGTCAGTCAGATATATTGTTCATAAGTCTCTTGTAATAGGGGTTAAATCCTTTGCCATTAACGGGCACAAAGGAGGTAGAGCAATATTTTACTACATTATAATGCCGATGAGGCCAACCTACTCACTAAACGATAGCTTTTTTAGTGATTTGTTTAGGTTATGATCGTATATCTCAGTATTCACGTTAGAGACGTATAATTTATTACCACCACTGTAATCTAGAGATCATAAGAAACAAATCAACATGCGTTTCACTAGTAGACGCCACAATCTTTGGTGGGCCTAATCGGCAAGCGAAAAAAAATATCTCCATTAGGGCTGATTTTTCAATCATCTGATAACTTTATCCTAGGAATAATTTTGAAATTTTGACAGTTATTTCATACAAAAACTTTTCAACGTCAATAAAAGTTATCTGGCGATGAAAAAACCAGCCCTTTTTTTCCATGATGGGAAATCATCAAATGATAGAATGATCCCGCTCTGGGAGCGGAAGGGAGTGTCAGACTCTTACTGACTAAAACCCACCCGTGTTCCTTCCTTAGCCCTTTATGTTCCAGGGCAGCGGTAACCCTTTCGTACGATCCCGCTACCCAGCCCTTAAACTACTGTTAGTACTAAAGATGTTTTGTATACACAAGCTAAGAACCGCACACTAGTCGAATGAAAACAGTCACACCTACCTATAATACATTTTCTACTCGTAGTAGCAAAATAAATCAAGTATCTACATCTAAATAGTCAATTTTTGTCGCGAACAAAATCGTGGGACATTCGAGTAAATAATATATTAAGTTCCAATCGTTCGATGGTCCACCAATGTCAGGCCGGTCACCTTGGTCGCTATTTCTCAGAAATAATCTTATTTTGTTTCGTTTTCTTTTGCTGAAATCGGAGAAAATTGTTAATACCGTTGATTGCAGTGACTGCTTTGATAAACCGGATTGAGACGGTTTAGAAGCGAATATAGCGGGATTATTTTGTGAATGATGAACTGAAATGGTTTTAGATGATTTGATTGTGTTTTTTGTCTAGTAAAAATAAGTTTTTTGGTATTGGACTCAAAATACCTCTTTCGAAGTGAATGGTACCTATTTCGGATTCTAATAAGCTAGTCTTTCAACAATAAAGTGCTGATGAAGTTTGTTGATCCTTTTTTTTTTTGCTTCGTAAGTAGTATCGTGTTTTTCAGTAGAGTATTAAATTAACGTACGTAATGATCACTATTTTCAGTCTTAAGTAATTTACAACACACATCATTATCACATAGCATCATTTTATTTATAATCAGCCTATAATATTCCCACTGCTGGGACGCAGTCCACCTCTCTGTGAGTGGGAGTGGGCCATAATCTTCCACTCGGGCCCAATGCGTGTTGGTAGATGTCACATGTCTTCGAATTTTTGGTTCTAGAACATGCCGGTTTCCTCACGATGTTTTCCTTCACCGTTTTGAGAGCAGTGGTGGTGAAATTTAAGGGTGTACTATGCCAAATCGATGCCAAATAATCTTAATATACAAAGTAAGGTGCTTGCCTGGGTTCGAACCCACGACCAACCTCGACCTCGACCTCGGATCGACCTCGTAAGTCGGGGTCGATCCACTCACGAAAGTTTTTCGTCGGTTATTATGAAAAGATAAGATAATTTTAAGATAAGATAATTTTTGTTTGTCCAAAACATGAGTATACATACACATGGCATGCAAGATGTTACATCAAATTATCTGACAGTCATGTTTTGCCTGAACGATGTACAACTATAAAACGTAGGACGCTACTAAAAACCCGACCACAAATGGTGTTATTTGCTGATGACACATCACTGATTTTTAAAGTAGATAGACGTGCACAGCAGCTTGACGACGTAAATAATGCTATGCTTATGGTCCATAATTGGTTTACTGTAAATAATTTAGTATTAAATGAGAAAAAAACTAAATGCATTAGATTCGCTTTACCGAATGTTAGAAGTAGTGAATGTCACGTTGTATTGAATAGGGAGATACTTGAATTCGTCGAAAGTACGGTTTTCTTGGGTATCACGCTTGACTCAAAGCTGCAGTGGGGTCCTCACCTAACATCACTTGCAGGGCGGCTAAGTTCAGCCGCTTACGCTGTCTGGAAAATCCGTCAATTAACAGACGTGGAAACCGCAAGACTGGTCTATTTTAGTTACTTCCATAGCATCATGTCTTACGGTATTTTGCTGTGGGGACGGGCTGCAGATATTGATTCTATCTTCATTCTGCAAAAGAGGGCTGTCAGAGCCATCTACAATCTCAGCAGACGCGATTCTCTAAGGCAACTGTTTAAAAAAATTAACATCATGACGGTTCCTTGTCAATATATATACGAAAACATTATGTACGTTCGAAAACATCTACATCTTTTTAGTAAGATAAGTGACAGGCATAACTTTAACACTAGGAATAGGAACAAACTAGATCAGCCGAGCTTCAGATTGTCTAAAGTAAAAACTTCTTTTATGGGGTACTGTGTAAAATGTTATAATAAAATACCACTCGATATTCTTCAACTAAATGAGAAGAAATTTAAAACATGCATTAAACGCACACTATGTAGACAAGCATATTATAAGTTGGACGAATATATAGTAGATAAAAATGCTTGGCTTGGGCTTACAAGTTGATCACAATTTCAATATTTGGAAGAGATGCTTCCCCTTTTTGTTTTTTTTTTAGTGTTTATTTTATTTAATCAGGATTAATTTTTAATACTTCAGTATTAAATACCTCTTCATGATTGGTAGTAATTTTTTTTTTCTCTCATCTCTTAATTAAATTGCAAACTATAGTTTTGTATAATTTAGAAGCATTTTTGAAAATTCTGTAAATGTAAGAACCATGGATCCGTTTTTTATGATATTTTGATGTTGACTTGAAAGAGCATGGCAGTTGAGAATATGTCATGCTCACTTAAATGTCTCACTGGTGGTGGCGCGTGTGTTGGATCATTCGGTTCCCTACGAAATGGTTGAGCTGGGTGGTGCTGATCCACGCGTCATGTTCGTGAACGGGCGCCATCTGTTGAGACTGGTCATCTCTTAACTGCCAGGGCTTATTTTTAATTTTATATTTTTAATTTTATATTTTTAATTTTATATTTTAATTTGTTTCTTTACATTGTTCTCACATATAGAAGCAATAAGAATAATGTAACCAGGATTTTGTAAAAATGTCTTGGTTTAAAAGAGTGTCCGTGGAGTTTCTTGCCCGTTCTTCTCCATAGAGATCTACGCTTTGGAATGAGCAACTAGCTTCAACTTTCTGACTAACTGACCGACTATTTAATTTTGACAATTCAAAAGTGCCTGTAAATGGTTTAATTGAAATAAATGATTTGAGTTTGAGTTTGAGTTTTGAGCTACACAGCAGCAAGTGATTTTAAATTCGTCCATTACACACATTAAATATAGCAATGAACAATCCAATTTAGACCATAACTTAAAACTAAAAGGTACAATCAAATACAATATACAAACAAAAAAAAACAGCTGTTTCCTAAAAAAGTGCAATGCCTACGCGGCCAAAATGTATGAAACAGATTTTTTTTAAAGATAATAACCGGTGAAAAATTCGCCGTAGGTCGGTCAGGAACCTTGTACTGTATCCATGGTAACAGGTTGCGCGTTGATATCCCTGCCACCCTTTATACCTACTATACTAGTATTTACTATGTAGGTAAACGACAACTTTTACAACAGTACCTACGTAAGTACCTTCGAATTAATCATCCCTACTCTTGAGGTTTTTCTTCCTCATCTGTGTTGTCAGCGGTAATAAATAAGCTTTCAGATAGGTTTTCAGTACCAGTTTTCAGATCCAGATTCGAACTTGAGATAGAACAGCATATTAGGGTTACGTCTAATATATCCTGGCGGATAAGTATAATTTTCGTGATGAAATGTAGGTGCCACTATACACTATACACCTCTGGGGTGTGAGTTTACACGTCTGCTAACCCATTCGTGGAATATGGGCGCGATGTTACATGTTTAAAATTAATTCTCCTTTTGTGGTATCGGTACGAGAATAGCTCATGTCGTGATTAAGTATAAATCAACAGCAATCGTCGCGCGAGTCCGCGAGCGTCCGAAAACCGGAAGGCGCCCTCCGTCGGCGCTACCACGCGTTCCGGTTCACCGAATAGTGACATATGAATGCGACTACGCGTATTAGCGCGACGAATCCTTTTGGTTAGAACGCAAGGTTAGTTATGTGGAAAGGGAAGTTGACTTAGCGAAATAGTGCCTATTTCAATGTATTTCAGGGCGATAAGCTGAATAATGATGCTTTTTCTCACTTCGGCCTAGATTCTGTAAGTCAAGAATATTTCTATAAAATCATGACTCAGGGTTGGTCTGTAATGAGCATACTCAATGCCTAGATTGCTACAATGTTCTCCAAACGTTTCTTCTGTTACCTTGGTCGCTTCCTCTACAATAAAATAAATAGGACGCTCTCCATTTATCATCTTACCAAAACCCAGTGTAAAATGAAGATTGAGAGCTGGCTCCAGGAATTAAGTTATGAGGCTACGGAAAATCTTCTGGCTGCCCCAGTATAACTGGCTTGTTTGAATACAAATGTGTATTTGCCGTGTATATATTTATGTACGTCACCATTCTGTCCAAACAGCTCTTCACCTTCCCACGCAGGCCCACACCAAACATAACTCCCATACACACCACACACACACTCACCACACACACACTCACCACACACACACTCTCATACAACCGCGCACACACCCCAACACACACTCTCAAATACTAACCCTAGAATAAGTTTTAATCAATAGTGTATTCTGTATATTTTTTTTTCTCTCTTTGCTTTTGTAACCTACCGCATTTGTGTGCGAGTGCATAATCCGATTTGAATGTAACTGCTTCTGAAGGGGTGGAGACCTGGTGTCCTGAAATACAGGCCTTACGCCTAGCTTAGGCACCAGTCTCCCACAGTATAATTTAAACTATTATGTACTTATTGTTCTTGATCTTTTGATGTACTTATATATTGTGGTGAGAAAATAAATAATTATCTTATATTATCTTATCTTATCTTATCTAGAAATAATTTTATGATGAAATTGAATGCTAATCGATTAAAAACGATGAGAGAGAAGTAGTTAATACACTATTGATTTAACTAGTATGTTTATATTTAGTCAAAGGAGTCTTGGGCTTATCAATCAAAATAAAATCGTTTAAGTAAATATTAAATTGAGTTTTAAAATAATATATGAATACAAAAGCCCTGATAGGTTATTTAAGCGCTGATTTTTCAATCATCTCATAACTTTATTCGAGGAATAATTTTGAAATTTTGACAGTTATTTCATACAAAAACTGTAAAACGTCAATTTTATTTCTCGGATAAAAGTTATCTGGCGATGGAAAAACAGCCCTAAATCAACTTAAAGTAGAAACAAAACAGACAGCTACACATTTTCGTAACCATTACTCGACTTACCTGTCTACCTCAACACAAATTTATTCTCCTACAGAACCGTATTACAGTTTGTTGACATTGAAAAAAACTTTACATAAAGTTAGTAAAAGTTGGGAACTTCGGGATCCAGTGGCTCGCGAAGAGTTCACAAGTTTCTTAATGAGATCAGGTTTTAAGGTATGGAAAGGTGTGGGCGTCGCGTCAGAAATGGGGTAGGTAGAGATGCAGGCACCATTGGCTGCTGCTAGGGAAAATTTGTTTTTCCTTTTCGGAAATTATTGCTTGAGTAATATTTTAAGTAGGAAGGGTATCAAAAGAGTAAGCATCACTTTTTTATAAGCAAGCTTATCATTAGATCAATAAGATATTTTATGTAATTACTAGCTGCGCCCCGCGGTTACACCCGCATAAGTTTCGATCCCGTAGGAATATTGGGATGAAAAGTATCCTATGTGTTAATCCTGGTTATAAACCATCTGTGTGCCAAATTTCATACAAATCCATTCAGTAGTTTTTGCGTGAAAGAGTAACAAACATCCATCCATCCATACAAACTTTTACGTTTTTAATATTAGTAGGATGTTATTATGACTACTAAATACTAACTATAATCAGCCTATAATATTCCCACTGCTGGGACACAGGCCTCCTCTCTGTGGGACGGGTGGGCCGTAATCCACCACGCGGGCCCAGTGCGGGTTAGTGGATCCTAACTACCTCTACTAAATAATATTAATAGGATCCGCCCCTGTTGACATAACTGGCGAAATGTGGGTATACTGTATACATCTGCCTAACTCTTTAGAAGATACAGGCGTGATGTTATATGTTACTGAAATACTCTTTAATCACCAATAAGTTGCAAAACATGAAATGATTTTGAAAAATTATGTTTGACAGATGTAATGGTACCAATTTAACTTAACTATTCCAAAAAGAAGCGAGGGTTAGTTTTACTTACTTGTAAGCGAGAGAAGTCGTGATCAATAACAAGTTAAGGATAAGTCACCCACTTACATCCCAGGTAATAAAAAGCAGGAAAGAACAACCATATCCACTCATTTTAAGCCGCAAGTTTTTCAGACATAAATACGTACCTACTAAATCGTCCTAGAAAAAAGTCTACGAAAAATATGATTTAGGCTAACTATAAGTAAGCCAGTGGGCCTCTCGATCTGTATATTTCCAGTCTAGACGATATAATCAGCTCGGGCTCAGTCAAGCGATCTCCTCGTACCACTAATTCTTGAGATATTCATATCATCAATATGAATTGACAACGAAGATCTGTTGGAGTTGTTAGGCAAGATTGTGGTGGAACTATAATAGATTTTATATAAAATTATGTTGATGATAATATCGCTGTGACTAAAGTAATAATAACAACATAATAACAACTGATAATGTTCCCACTGCTGGGACACAGGGCTCCTCTCTGTGAGAGGGAGTGGGCTGGGATCTACCACACGGGCCCATTGCGGGTTGGTGGATGTCACATGTTTTCGAATTTTTGGCTCTAGGACATGCCGGTTTGGTCACGATGTTTTCTTTCACCATTTCGAGAGCAGTGATGATTTTTCCGGCGACTTCGTCCGCGTGATATTTCTTGTTCTCCCGAGATTAATTAGAGTTCCTAGCTTGATGTTATAGCCTTCCTTCAAAATCGTGCTCTCAAACGCAACAATATTTTTTCTAATCCAATATCCAATATATTTTTTTCTAATGTTTGATGAAATGTTGTCCCGTCGGGGGACCGCTCTAATTATTAGCCTAACGTTCTGTTAAAGTTTAAAATAGTAGCAGTCCCCCGACGGGACAACATTTAATCAAAAAATTTCATACGTACTTACGTAGTCATAATTTCATCCCAAATTTTTTTTTTCTTGCGTTTTAAGATTCAGGTAATTCGGTGTTTAGTCAGGTTTTTTGCGATTCGCCATTTTGTGGTGGCGGCCATCTTGGACCGATTTGCATTAAACATAGCTAAGAACACTCCCGACTAATTCACCTTTCAAACAAAATCAAAATCGGTTCATCCGTTCGGGAGCTACGATGCCACAGACAGACAAACACACATACACACACACACAGACACGTAAAACTTATAATACCCCGTCGTTTTTGCGTCGGGGGTTAAAAATAATAGACCACACTTAAGGGAAACAGTGAAAAAAACTCCTAACTAGATGAATATAAATATGTGTGTAGGAGTATTAAAATGTTGTGTTTACTTTGCCTACCTAGGCCATTTCTAGTAAATCGGTACAATTTATGGATTAACCTAAAGAAACATTTAGAGTTTTTGCTGAATAATCATATGTAAAGCTAGATGTGTTTTATAAAACATTAATTTAGTCTTCGTATATTTTTTGTTGTTGTAAAAATATACTAAAATAACTGATGTCACTCGGAAAGCTGGCACGCTTAAATGGAATTGGGCTGGACACATCTGCCGCATGTCAGACGATCAATGGGACAAACTTACGACCCAGTGGGTCCCGCTTAGTGGTAAACGACATCGCGGCAGGCCCACACGGAGATGGCGGGATGAGCTGGACAACTTTTTTTAAATTTTTTTTTTTATTGACAATGGGCTCACTCTTGACCTCAATCCAGCCCAGAGGCAGGGATGAGATCTACGGTGGAACGAGCTTGCCCAGAAGAAACCTATTCACTCTCGCCTTGAAGAGACACCTTTAATAAAGATGGCTCCTCGGCAGCTCTGGACAGAGAGAGGTGGAAGGAGAGTAGGGAGACCTTTGCTCAGCAGTGAGACATCATGGGCAAGTAAAAAAAAAAGTTTTTTTTTTACCTCATACATGTCTTAAGCCAATCGTCCGTGAGTAACGACCGTCTGTTCTGCTGACGACATATTGTTATGTAATTGTGTCGTTATGATGTATTTTGTTTCACTTCATTAGGTTTATGATGTCTGGACAGTAAAATATGGCGCTGACCTGACCCAGGTGAAACCCAATATTTATTTAAGATGAATCACAGTTTTGTGCGACTGTTATCGCTCCCTCACTTCTTCATACCTTTGCCTAAGTGGATTAAATAAGGAAGTTTTAAGTCAAGACACTTACAGGATATCTTGGTTTAGCAGACCGGTTATCAACAATTTATTGTCTAGATTGATCTAATTTTTCCTTTCTACAAAACATTCAAATGGTAATAAAACACGTTTTTTTATCATAAAATTATTCTCTTCATACACATTCACATGCCTCGGAAATCACGTTAAGCTGTTGAACCCGGCTATCATTCATGGATTTTTGACAGTCGTTACGGGACTTCAGAAGCCCGAAAATCTGACAACCAGTCTTACCAAGGGGTATCGTATTACCCAGTAACTGGGTTGTGGAGGTCAGATAGGCAGTCGCTCCATGTAAAATTCAACAGGTGCATCCGGCTGCATTCAGCTGCATCCGGTTAGACTGGAAGCCGACCCCAGCATAGTTGGAAAAGGCAGATGATGATATATATTCATTCACATTTCAGTAACCGTCTTCGAACCGAAATAAAAGAAGGTTTGTCAGAACTCCTTAGATATGAATAGAAATCCTTCAGCGCCATCTAGTTATTAAATACAACAACATAACACACAACATCACGCCTGCAATCCCCGTAAGGTTAGGCAGAGGTGTCCACCCACATGTTGCCAGTTATGTTTAACTACCATGTTGTTTAGAGGGGAGCCTATTGCCATCAACTGGGCTCAAATCCAGACTCCGGGTTGCTACTGAGAAATCCCAGATAGAAAAACCCCAATAACACTTTGCCCGGCCCGGGAATCGAACCCAGAACCTCATGCCCAGCGGTAGCGCGTGCGACCACCACACCAACGAGGTAGACAAAAAAAACATAGACTAATTTAACGTGTAAAATTGTCTTTAAATTATATTAGACATTTTTTTTTTAAATTAAATCTTTGCCCCACACTAGGAATTTCTCCTGTACCGTGGGTGCGTTTACAAACATTTAAACTCACATGTATACACAAACAGCCAGACCCGAAACAACTACTTGTAGGTCATACAAATTGTTCCGCAGCAGTCAATCGCTTAACCACTGTGCCAACCGCGCCGTCAATAAACAAACATCATTTCCATCTTTTCATCTTGGATAAAAACACTCCAACCCACAGTAATTATTATTATTTTCCTGCTGCACCGCTTAACTGAACCCATAACGAACGGAAGAGAATATACTACCGTGAAAATTTTCAACCAAATAATTTGAGACCAACAAGCGTCGGGTCCCAAATAATACCGGGAAGGAAGTGAGGGTTGTTGACGAAGCCATTAATCCGCTTTCAAAGGAGAGTGACCCTTTAAATTAGGTAAATGAGACCGTCGTGATATGGATGAAAGGAAATGAATAACGGTGGATGTTCACGGATGTGTAGATTGGCAACGATAAATAAGTAGTTTTTGCAAAATATAGTCTTGATATTAGTTTGGGATCTGAAGGCCAATTCTCGTAATTTAAAACGTTCAAAATCTAGTCGCAGTCTCATCTCGGCGACAAACAAATGTCAAAAACTTGTCAAAATGTAGGGATAATAGAGGTATTTTTTGACAGATTGAGACTGAGATCTGAGGGGCAATTCTCGTAATTTTAAGAACGTTCACAGTCTGATTTCAGTCTCAATCTGTCACAAAGACCTCTAATTTCTCTACATTTTGACAAAATTTTGACATTTGTTTGTTGCCGAGATGAAACTGCGATTACATTTTTAACCTTTTTAAATTACGAGAATTGGCCTTCAGACTGTGAACATTCTTAAAATTACGAGATTTGCCCCTCTGGTTCCTGGTATGAATTTTGGAGTTTCTTGTCCATTATTCTCCATAGGTAAAGACGCCAGCACATCAAGCTACTACAATCTGTCAAATTTCTTTAATAGATTTTCAACTTTATCGCTGAACCATTAAGGTTCAAGGTTGATTGGGAAAATTTTACAGTTTCGGGTAGCTTGACCTGCTGTCCCCTGTAGATATTACGCTTTGGAATGGCTAGCTTCATTTTTCTGACCGACCGACCCCATGACAATTCAAAAGTGCCTGTAATTGGTTTAATTGAAATAAATGCTTTGAGTTTGTTTCTCAGTAGCAGACTGGAGTCTGGTTCTTGTCCAGTTGATGGAAAGCCTATCACATGGCACTTAAACATAACTGACAAAATAGGGGTGTTCTATAGGTACGGTCAGCAACAAAAGTCGGTTAACACTTCAGTTGTTTAAATCTTAATTATTGCGCAAAATATTCTTAAAAAACATGTAGTAACAGAATATTTAAGAATAATTAACGCTTTGCTATTACATGAAATAGTGAAACCCAATGTATCACATAATTTTGTATTGATTTAGATGAGTTGTAAAAGTAATAGTTAATTGACTTTTGTTGCTGACTGTACAACTCTACCCAATCCTTCGGGAATTACAGGCGTGATGTTATGTATGTGTGTAAAGATTTATTGTCATGGTCTAATTTCATAATTATCTGCAAATTGTGTCGTAATTACATTGTGTTTTTTTTTAATTATCCCGAATTTACAAAATTGATGTTCAATCTCTTGTGATATGTTTGTTTCACATGAAGTGTACCACATTTTATTTCTGATGACCCAGGTTCATCGAGCTATCGCATATGTTTAAAAGTCCTTCATCCAGTCATATGGTTTGGAGCATTTCCCAATTTAAATAAAAAATGCAAGATATAATAAATTGCATTTGAATTCCGCATAATCATATCTATCAATACGTATCTAGAAACATAGGTATCTCGAAAACTTCGAATCATTAGGTTTACTGCGCTGGTTAGAAATCTAAATAAAACTGATGCAATATTTACTAATCAATGAGATACCTATCTTTTTCGTTCTAATATTCAGTCAAGCATTAATCGAAATTGGCACAAGAATTATCGGAAAATATAGTAAGATATATGAAGAACCTATAATATAAAGCATCTCATATTGAAGCATCTTGTAAGCTAATTATACTAATCATTTATCTGCCGAATTTTTTTCGTAATACAAGTTGGCTTTCGTTCTATGAGACTTAGGGCTGGTTTTTCAATCGCCAGATAAGTTTTATCTGAAAAATGGTGCTCTGACATAATTAGCTCTTGGGTAATGGAATTAGAGCCGAAATACTTGGGTCAAGTAATAATAACGGAAAATAATGTAACAACGGTAATTAATTAATTTAATGTAATCAAGTCAAGTAAATAATTTTAGTTAGATATCCTTTGATATGCTTAGTTTAGTAAAAGCATCGACAATTTAATTGGTACGATATATGAGGATACTGCATACTTGCTACGAAACGTATTATATCTTATAATTAGCTATATATTTAATTATGAAACTAAGTATGATAACTGTGTACGAGCAATTTTGCACGAAGATGCTGCAACCGATCACCGGACTTTCCCAAGTTATCACCCTCGCCTATATGATTTGCATTAATTATAAAATAATGCTGAACTCTAAATTATTCGTAGAAAAGTTTTCTATAGAAGTTACTTTCGTAAAAATTATTGTTTATTTAATTATGAGTCTAATTTTGCAATGTTACTAAGTTTCAGTAATAATTATTACTATTAAATTTGAACTATTTGATCATAATTATTATTACTGTCTGTAGACATTAGGGACAAATTAAGCGTCACAAAACTAAAAAGAAAATAACCCTAAACGATTCCACTACCCCCAAAGAAACAAGAACGCATTAACAAACCAATGACAATTAAATAAATAAAACATAATTGCTCATCGACATGTCATAAGAAAATAACCTCTCAATGAAAACCATGTGAGAATCACGTGCTCCCTACGATATAATACAAATGGTCAGACGGGATCCATCGGGATCCTGGACTCTGTAGGTCATCGAAGGAATCCGGGGAGAGGGGAGAAGAGCTGTGGCACGCAAATGATACGCGGGCAACGCGCCCCGCATCGATCGCCCATGTGCCGGCCCGCAACCCCCCCTCCGCGCCGCCGGGGGCCTCACACACCCCCAACCCCTCGCACACCCATCCACCCCGCCAGACACAAACACCCTCACGCACAGACGCACACACACCACGTATCTAATGTGTTCTACCAAATGATCCGAATAGAATATTAATTCATCTATATAAAACTGATAGTCATGGCTTTGGTTGAAATTTTGTGGGTTTAAGTCACCTGATTTATTCAATTCTGATATATTTTATAAGTTTCTGTTTTTAGAAAATATTAGGTAACACTTATCAAAGAAAATTAAATTTATTTAGATCTGGTAGTATCCGTTAAACAAATCCAGAAAAGTCAATAACCGCATTCGAATTCAAATGAACCGAATCCAATGCCAAAACTGTTAATAGGAAACCTAATCAACCCGAAAATCAGTAATTAGTGACACCGAATGGAGGGTGACGTCAGTAATGGTTGTATTTATAACAACAGTTAGTTGTACAGGTTTTCCATCAGTGAAAGTGTGCGTGCCGACCCCACGGGGAGGTTAATTGAGCTCACAGCCACGTGGGAGCAATTATTTACCTTCAGGTAGCCACGTGCATCGCTCACGGCGCTCCAACAAAAGTCACTCCAACCTCAAACTACACAAATTACACACTCCAAAAACTACATATAGTGAAATGTATATAGCCACTAGCGAAGCATTGCGGAGGAGCTAAGTAAAAATGAAGAAATAAGATGGTGAATTTACAGACATTCGGGTTTAATGTTTCTATTCAGAGCTCCACACCCCAATCTAGACTCTAAACACTAGTAATAGGGCTCAAACTACAACGCTACCGGCTACGCCACATAAATATACGCAAAGACACTCAGTGCAAAAGACTGGCTGGTCTTCGGTAAACGGACGGGGGGTGATACTAAAAACATGAAAAGGAGTGTTTAAATGATTTATTGATTACAATTAATCGCATCAAGCCGATACATGAACACTACATAGTCCAAATCGCAAATGCCTTGCGAGATCGCATGCGTTCGATACAGATGACATCAACATTTTACGAGACGATACACTTTAATGACAGTAATAACACTAGGACTACTTAACTACGTATTAAGCTAGGCTACACGACTATTACTACTGAAGCATTGCCTGATTGTAAATAAACGTAAAAATGCAGCATTCGAGCGTTCCGGCGACGACACCCAAATGTAGGGCACGTGATCCGCAGCCACACGCTCGCGATCTGAACTCACATTAGCCACAAACCGGTACAGTCCGAAACACTCTTATATTAGAAGATTAATTAATTTAAACTACAAAATGATCACAGTCAACAATATATGGCCGGTCGTCTCGTGATGAACGGGGTTCGCGTTTGGTCTCGCGGAGTACTCATTTGGTTGTTTCTAGCGCGCCATTTACGTGCGGTGTGCGCGGCGGCCACGGCTCGACTGGGCGGCGCGCGCTCCCCCGCCGTCGCCCTCCCCGCCCCCCCAGTTGCATCCTTCAAACGCTCCCTGATAATCGGGAGAAAATACTACATACAGTTGCAATTGGAATGCCGCATCGTGTTCTTTTTTGGCTATGAGTCAGGCAGTAATCGCATCAGCCCTCATTGGCCGCTTGCTTGACTCGCTCTTCGAAAGCAATTTAGTCAAAAAGATTTCCGCTTAAAAGGACTTAATCAGATCATTTTGTGTATTCTCGTGTTTCATGTCGATCGTGACGGACTAAGTCGTCCTCGTATTTTAGAAGACTATAGAGCATGAATATAGATGTTTCATTTCGGCGACGGGCACGTTTTCATGTAAAATTATGACTAGTTAGGACGAGACACAGAAAAAAAAAACTATGTTCTCTATGTCCTAAGACATTAAGATCTTATATATCATAAATTTAACCAATGCCGCTTTATCTGCGTAGGGTTTTGTGAAAAAATATGATTTTTCTTTTTTATTTTATGTAGAATTCTGATGAAATACATTCTCATACAAGATATATGAGAATGTATTTCATCAGAATTCTATCTAAATATATCAATGCGCATATTTAAGTTTGATTCTTCAATATTTGTATTAGTTTCGTCAAAGTTACCCTTCGTATCTTCAATGAAGTCATTTATATCGTAAGATTATTGGAGTTAGATACCTGAGGGGCAATTTTCGTAATTTTAAGACCGTTCACAGTCTGATCGCAGTCTCAATCTGTAAAAAAATACTTCTAATTTCCCTACATTTCGACACGTTTTTGACATTTGTTTGTCGCTGAGATGAGACTGCGACTAGATTTTGAACGTTTTAAATTACGAGAATTTGGTCTTCAGATTACCCAACATAATTATGTTAATGAAGCCAAAACGCTTCCCCTCATCCCGGGGAATAGAATTGGGCTCCTAAATCACACACTTATGAAATATATAAAGATATATTTTGACGTTCGCTCGCTCCTCAGAAACCGGGCGAGAAATGCATAGCCATCTTTTAACCACTTATCATGACGTGGACAAGCTATTATAGATAAGACGGTAATTTATTGTTTTATGAAAAAGACTTGGTGGATGATGTTGATGATTTTATCTCAAACGCTGTAGATGCTGTGGATCAACTTCAGATACAATTTTATCCACGAGTAAAATACAATACCTAGATACGCTAATTTGATTGTTTCCTTTAATAGAGATTGAAAGTGGCTGCCCACTTTCACTGAGTCCAGATAGGCACTACGAGTCAGATAAATAAAAAAAAACTGTACCTATTCGTATAAAAATATCTGATTAGATACGTTTACTCAAAGAGATTTAGTAACTAATTTAATGTCTTTGAGTTTACTAGATCTTATCCGGAAATGGTCAAGCAGGCCATTAAGTAGGATTCAGAAGAATAAAAATGATACTAAAACCAGCACTCTTGAACTTCCAAACTTTCAAAAAACGCCCAATTTTCTCCAATCCAGGTATATTTTATCTGGAAGAAGTGGCGCAACGAATTCCCTAGAAAGAACTTCTGACAAGGATAGACTCAACGGGCTAAAGTTAATAATAGCACCAGCCTTTAATATTACCACAAAATTAGGGCAATGAACTGATCTCATACGAAAAAGCATACACCACTAAGATTTCTCTGCTTCATTAAAATGTTTTCCTTCACCGTTTTATATTAATTTATGAACTAAATGTTCAAGTTACTAATTTATTAGTAAATACATAATTACATTCATACCAAAACTGCCTTCAACTAATTCTCAACCATAAAGTATACCCCTACTATTGAAGAGATTAATATCATGCATATAAGGCTCTACGTCGTAGACCCTCTACGCCTCGCTACGAACGATACCACCGTCTCGTAGCACATTCGTAGCTAACAGCTACGAATTTAATGTGAGTGTAATAATTTCTAAAGCGACAATAAATATGTCTGTCAAGTATTTTAGTACCATATATAAAACAAACTGCATGGGGATATTATCATGGGATTGTGTAGTTGATGCTCTGGTTATATTGTATGTATTTCATGAATTTGAAGTAAGAAAAGTTCTTTAAATTTTTAAATAGACTTTTATTGTGAAGAATGAATGGAATTGGCTTGGTTTGGGTATTGTGTGCGGTGATTTAGAAGTGGCAGGTGGATGGTGGATTAGAGGCATGGCATGAGGCTCGTTTACTATTAACTATGGAGGTTTTTTGCCATTCTACACCGTACGAAATTACCTTTTGGGGGCAAATAGAATCAATTTTTCTTTTTTTTTTTCTTGTAATTTGTTACGTTCAAACGTGGCTCTTAATGGTCTTATTGAAATATTTATAGGTACGATTTGAGGTGGATAAATCTTTAACATAGTTAAAGTAAAATGTTTAGTTTGATATTACGATCGTGTAAAATACGTCGACTTTTTGCTAATGAGTGTACTATATATATAAACTTTTATAGTTATTCATCTCACGGCATTTACTAGCGGTGGAGAACGTCTTTGGGGGCTGTTTGCTATAGTTTAGTGATGTCTGAATTGCTAATTAAAAACTCTATTTAAATAAATAATTTGATGTAGATTTAAGAATGAATGTCAAAGATTTTATTGCATGCCAATGAAAACAATGAATTTATCATCTTTTTGGCGGTATCCTGCAATAGTGGTGGCTAGCCGATAATTTTGATTGCGCAAGAATTACGGCCAGGCGTATGTATTGAGGTGACCGGTGGCTGAGTCAGCAATTTATTCATGCACGTTGTTTACTTTTTGTAGGTATAGAACTGAGGTATTTGCGTGGAGACAAGTGTTACTGGAAGCTTTTTCTGATAGCTTGAACTACGAGTAATTGGTTTATTGGTACATACATTTTTGTTTTGCTAACTCTCAGACTAAACATGCTTTTGGTAATTAATTTTATTTATTGTTAGGACCCTATTTGTATAACCAGTTTAACAAAGTGCTAAATATTTATAGTTTACTAGTACAGGAATATTTGTCAAAACTCAATTATGCAGACACGGAAAAACTACTAGAAATTTTAAAATAAAATCTATCTACCTACCCTAATTATAAGTCTCTTCCTTTACCTAATTAATAATAGTCTCCACTTTAACTACTCTAATATTATTCGTGAATTTATTAAAACTTTACTGTATATCTTACATACAGTAAAGTCTCTAGTTTTAAAATAATATATCCAAATAATAACTGTTTAAGTCATTGAAAATATTATACCTTCTTTTCAATTTAGCTTCTAATACATTTATTGTTGTCTTCTTATTTTTTTAAATTTTTGAAGTAAATTGATGGCCTGAAACATAGGTTTTTCATAAACCTAGATCAGGCAGGTCTACATTACAGTTAGAATTTAACTTTCCTCGATTGTAATTAATGTAAATCATATTTTTACTTTACTTTATACTGGAATATTTTTTTTATGTATTTATTTTTTACTAGCTTTTGCCCGCGACTTCGTCCGTATGAAGCAACTTTCTTATTTTTTTTCCGTAAAAACCTTCTACAAAGTATTAGAAAACTTTTAGTAGAAAAGTCGGTAAAGTTGTTCTCAAGTTATGACGTGAATAAGGGAAATAGGGATTCATTTTTATATATATAGATTAGCTTATGTGGCCTCCGTTCCTCGGAAAGCACGTTAAGCCGTTTTCCCCGTCAGTCATTCGTGAATATTTGACAGTCGTTATGGATCGTCAGAAGCCCGAAAGTTTGACAACCAGTATTACCAAGGGGTTTCGTATTACCCAGTAACTGGGTTGTGTAGGTCAGATAGGCAGTCACTCCATGTAAAATACGGGTACTCAATTGCATCCGGTTAGACAGGAAGCCGACCCCTACATACGTGGGAAAATTCTCGGAAGATGATGATGATGTGAGTGGAAATACCCGGAGGACATCTAATGACCTTATCGGTGATGTTCTTAAGAAGAAAAGCTAGGTGCGTAGTACTCGCGACCGGCGCGCGTGTATGGCCAGACTGATGTATGAACGTAAACGAGGCAAAAGGAGTGTGTAAGGATCGTAGCAGGTGGCGTTCTGTAGGTTCTGCCTACCACCATGGGAAGAACGCGTGAGTTTATGTATGTATGTGTGTGTAACTTTTGGCCACGTTGCACTACACATCAGTAATCGGTATCATCGGCTTAACGTGTTTTCCGAGTCACGGAGGGGTCTTGATATGCAAATATGGTCACCCATCCACGGACCAACCGCAGCAAGCGTACTTTAACCTGATCGATCGACCCGTGCGGCTGTTATTACTAAGTCACAAGCCCCAAGCGTTTTCACTCACATATGCCTTGTAAATTTTTTTTGTTAGTCATACATTGTGTTTCATTCATCCTCTCAACATAACCAAACCATCTAAGCACTACTAAGTACTAAATTCCAAAAAGCCAAAAGCAGGCAGGCTAACGTTTTAACTACATACAAGTATTAGGCATGTACTGCAGTGTCCCTGTACGTGTTTATACTTGTCCGGACACATGGAGAGTGCAGTGAATTATACCGGGGCGTCGCTCGTTCATTTAGTATTCATATGTTTATATTATCATTTTATATCCCCGCCAGGCTTTTGTTCAGTTAAAAAGTTTTTAAAAGACTTCTGTCAGCCTGGAAATGGGTGTTTGAATTATTTGTTATTGTTATTTTAGGAGTCACTCAAAGGTTTATGAACCGCGAATACAACACCAAATTGTCAATAAAAAGACAGCTCTTAAAATCACATAATCAGCCTATAACGTGTCCACTGCTGGGAAACCGGCGTCCTCTCTTCATGAGTGAGTGGGCTATAATCTAATACGCGGGCCCAGTGCAGGCTGGTGACATGTTTTCGAATTTTTGGTTCTAGGACATGTCATGTGGAAACTGAGTCCTACCGTGACATAACAGTAGGACTGTGCGTCTGATCATCATCATCTGCCTGCCTTTTCAACTATGTTGGTATCGGTTTCCAATCTAACCGGATGCAGCTGAATACCAGTATTTTGCATGGAGCGACTACCCATCTGACCTCCACAAGGTTAATGGGTTGAAGTTGATAGGTTGACCGTCGATGCGGTCTGACAAATGCGTGCACTCACTGGACAGGTCCTCTCTATCTGTGTGGTTCTTTCCTCAAAAGACCATCTCAGACATCGATCTACATGGTCTTCATATGATCTGACCAAGATTATGTCTGGACTTTAAAAGAGACTGTGACCTCTGAGTTTGTTTCGGCCTTTCTTCTCAGACTAGTCAGATAGGAAACACCGACCTCATCTAGTTTTAAAATATGATTGACGTGTAAAAGTGTTTGTACAAACCTACTTACAAAATAAAATCATTTATCATTTAAAAATGCTTAGCCGAAGTCGTAACAGTCACCAATGTAATCAAATGTTGTTGTAGGCTTGGACAAAGTGACTTTCCATCAGTGATAACGATGATGTAAAACTTACGGACCTTTGGTACTGCTATCGAAAAGCTTACCTACAATGTCAACCATGTTCAAGTGCTGTAGAAATACGAAACGCTTTGAAAGCGATTGCCACTTCCATAGGCCTGTGGCTCTCCTTAAAGAATAAGACACCATTCTTTACCCGTGTAAGTGGAAATTAATCGAGGTCTGCTTTCACTATCACCGATTTGACTGCCAACTGTGGTGATTAACGCCACAAACCAAAACATTATATAAAATAGAACAGAATACTTTTATTTCAGACGGGACTTCATAGGGTTACTAAAAATGTTACTTAATTTCTTGTGTTAGTAAGTTACAGACACAGATTTACAATTAAAATTCAACAAGAAGCTGCATACACCTCCGCAATATCGGGGAATCCCATCAATCTGCGAACAAACGGAGAATACTATTTGTGTCACCGCGAACACGCGTCATCAGACATGCATAATATATATTCCTAATAATGGCGGCAGTGCAACGCCACAGCAGCCGCAGCAGTATTCACATTCAAGTGGGTCGTAACAGGCTGATAATTAAGATCTACATAAACTTAGAAACCAAACACCAGTTTCCATTATCACCAACCAGTCTCATCCAGACCCAGTCCAATGACATGTGTCGTGACGAGCCCCATGTGACCTTGAGCCCCCTTCCTCCCGCCATCCAGAATCGGGTGAAGTATATTTTAACCCTAAATTAAGTGGTGAGGTTTCCTTCGACCGCCCGCGCCGTCGGGTCTCGGCAATCGACGGGTTGACACTAAAAGACTTATGGGACAAAATCTGACAGTGGATTTTCGACTCTATTGAGAGGATGGAAGGCTAGTTTTGATTTTGGGGTATAGCCAGTTGCAGGGGTGTGTAGTGGGCTCGCTCGAAGCGTCGTCTAAGAAAATGGAGACAATACGATTATAGTATTGCAGTATATGTTACGATTTGAGACAGTGAATATTGTTGTGTGTTCTTGAGAAAACTGTTTATGAACGAGTTTTTCTTTACAAAATTAATCGTCTGGTTGGAGTTCAATGCATAAAAGGTTATTTTTAATTATAAATAAAATTTCGTTCAGCGTCATCATCTGCCTAGCCTTTTCCCAGCTATGTTAGGGTAGGCTTCCAGTCTAACCGGATGCAGCTGAATACCAGTATTTTACATAGAGCGACTATAAATAATATTTCGTGGTTTGTAATAAATGTAAAAGTACATTATTTTATTCCGAGAAAAAAAAAGTTTCTAGAAAGTTTCCTTTGGTAAGTAATAAATAAAAGTATGTATTATTTCAAGTATTGAGCTGATTCTGAAATCAGAGGAAAGCATGTACACTATAAATTGGCATGCACATATGTGCTTTCTATTCCAATTACAACATTTAGTTTTTTGGAGTTAGTTTAGTTGCACACAACTATTAGGTATTATATATTAAAATGTATAAATTATTTTAACTGAATAAAAAAGTTTAATAATATTAAAATGCAAGTGACCTAGCTTTTTAATCTTTAGAAATTGTTAAAGTACCTCATAATTCTTCAGGCTAGCAAAACACAACGAAATTTCAAGGTACTGTTGATAACATAAAAAAGTCATGCTCTACTTACCCCTGAAAACAAAAACATAATTTAAATCAGTCTACGAATTTCGCTTCGAAAAACCTCCCATATACATTAAACCACCCGAATATTATTATGTATAATACAATAATTTAGACTATCCTATCTCGGTCTCGTTCCCTCCTTCTAGAAGCCTATCTTCGATCTCACTCTAAACCAGTCTACAGGCGGATTTCGCGACGGTTTTTTTCGATTTTTCACATTTGCGCTACAGTACTGATTGATAGGGAACGGGGGGTGTGAGGGGGTGTGGACGGGTTGTAAGTTGAGTGCATCCCTACAATAGATGTCGCCTCGGTTGCTACTATCATTTAGTACTTTTCTTTTGTAGCTAAGCGTGAGAATAGAATGCGAGCAACTTCAATAAAATACGCATTGCGTATGCTTATTTTAAATTGGCGACTTCACGCCCTTTTTGCTTGGGGGCCGGGCAGAGGTCCAAGTAGGTTTGGTATGTTGGTCTATGAGTGTCGTGTTGGGTAAGGTTTAATTTGTAGAATATTAAACGTTGGAGGAGAAGATGGCCGGACCAGCTTGAGTCTTACCGAAAGGACTGGTCGGCACTAGCAAAAGACAGAATTGTGTTTAAATGTTGGCAATACAGGGTAGTTAGATAAGATTAAAAGTTTGTTGTATTAGGTAAGTACCTATTATGATCTACTGTGATTCTATGATTCAGCTTATAAGCAAGAAATCCCATCATAATCTTTTCTTGACAAATTAGTTATGACATTTTGAATACATTTTACGATGTATACAAAAACGCACCTGTTTATCCTGTTGCCGACTTTCAAGAAGGAAATCGAACACGTGGTCGTCTTGTCCGTCATACGGCCGCCAATGAAAATGTTTCATGGTTATGAATTCATAATTTTCCAAGTCTTTTCGAAACTATTTTGGGGTCGGATTTCAATCTAACCGGATGCAGCTGAATACAAGTATTTTACATGGAGCAAATGCCGACTTGACCTCCACAGCTGAGTTACTGGGTAAAACTGGGTATTACTGGGTTTTATAAATAATAATAATAATATAATATCCCTGGAAATTTCACACAGCGCCATCTAGTCCCAAGCTAAGCAACCTAATGCTTGTGTTATGGTAACAAGATGGCTGATAAACTACTTATATACATTTTTTTTGTAAATACATACATATTATAGATAGAAAAACACCCAGACTCAGAACAAATACATGTAGGACTTACAAATATTTGTTCTGTGCGGGAATCGAACCCGCGACACGCAGCGCAGCAGTCCGATCGCTCAGCCACTACGCTAACCGTGTTGTCAATAAAATAAAATATAGGGTTTCGTTCTAGACGTTTCACTTGAAATGCACCGGCCGCGGTCACGCGAGGACAGGTACCAGAGGTAACGAAGAGGTATCTCTTAAGACCAGATTGTTTGGTGCACAGTATTTTGTGATCCGATGTTTGAACCTAGACGAAGTTAAAGAATGAATCGTAGTAGTTGGCGTTCTATAGTTTCTGTCCACACTCGTGTGAAAAGGGCGCGAGTTATATTTTATTCCAAGTATACTAGCTGCGCTACCCGGTTTTATCTGCATAAGTCTTGATCCTGTGGGAATATTGGCATAAAAAGTATCCTGTCTTAATTCAGGCAGGCACATGGGTAAACCATGACAGTTTACCCATGTGCCAAATTTCATCCAAATCCGTTCAGCCCTTTTATCGCGAAAGCGTAACAAACACAAAACAAAATAAATAATAATAATATCCCTGGACATTTCACACAGCGCCATCTAGTCCCAAGCTAAGCAACCTAATGCTTGTGTTATGGTAACAAGATGGCTGATAAACTACTTAAATATATTTTTTTTTTTGTAAATACATACATATTATAGATAGAAAAACACCCAGACTCAGAACAAATACATGTAGGACTTACAAATATTTGTTAATATTCTTTTCTTTTTTAATTTTTAACTATATGCGAAAGTATCTCTGTCTGTCTGTTTGTTCCGTTTTCACGTCTTAACACAACACAGGTAGACTATGACCTAGGTTAGGACATAGAATACTTTTTATCCCGGTGGTACGTTCCCGCTGGAGGAGTTATTTCCGAGCTCCACGCAGGCGAAGTCGCGGGCAATAACTAGTTGAACAAATACTGAATTGTAAATTAAAAGGGACACAAGTATTCACAATGCCTCCGGAACCAAGAACAATCTTTAGTTTCACAAATAGTTCGCATTTTCCCCATTTCTCTGGAGTGTCGAACATATGCTCTGCATCGCATCCCTTGGCTCAAGGGTCGTTACCCGCAGCTCGAGTTTAATAGCCTTTACATAGTGGACACTTTTGGCCACACTTTTACATATATTACTAGCTCGAACATGACTGTATTTATGGCTTAATGTGTAAGTCTGTTTTTAAGCACACACAATAAGATATGAGGTTTGTGTGTGGAATTAAGGAATTACGGCTGGTTTTACCTCCTCCAAGATAGTTTTGGGCAAGTTATTTATTCTAATAATTATTATAAAGAGCTATAGCCTCAAGAAAAACACACTGCTAATATTTTCACATCTCTTCTTTCAGAACTTTGGCTCCTTGAGATGACAAGCAGCATACCGCCATGATAGTGATTGCAATGCTGTTTGTTTGTAAGTTTGTATGTAGGGGGTAACCTCTGGAAGCCCGGATCCCTTCGGAAAAATCGTTTTGCATTTAATAGCCCAATTCATGAAGGATAATTTTCGACCTCCACGTGGGTGAAGCGTGTGCAAAAGCTAGTCTTGCATATAATATTGTTATAAAGCCAGCTATGTGACCAGAACTCAGCAATACATTAATATGTAAACTGTCACGCCCTTTATGCCTGGAGGCTTTTATTTAGGTAGTAAGTTGTTATTTACATTTTAATTAATTATTTTTTAGCTTGAGTACGTATAGTTTTTATTATATTTGTTGCTATATTGGCGTGGCTAGCTGACATATGGCAAATAATTTAAGTTTCTTGTAATGCTAATTACTGAACATAGGTTCCTAGTATCGTATACATGCAACTATATTCTAACTGAACAGACAGCTGTGCTGCTGGGGAGTTTGTTGCGCCACTTCTTCTTCCCAGCGATAGCACTAGGAAGTGGTGAAGGGCGGGCGTTTTTGGGGGGCTGTCTTTTGTAATTTTGACGTTCGAAAAGTGCTGATTCTCAGCCTGATTTGGATAAATGACTTTTGATTTTGATACAGTTAGGCTCTCTGGAGTTATCGATAATTCCGGCCTCTTCCGATACTGTTTGCGACCTGCAGGCTTATCCAGCGTTGACAAATCATCATTTGCCTAGCCTTTTCCCAACTATGTTGGGGTCGGCTTCCAGTTGCCAGTGCCAGGGTTGCAGCTGAATAGCAGTATTTGACATGGGACGACTGCCTATCTGACCTCCACAACCCAAGTACTAGGTAATAAGATACCCCTTGGTCAGATTGGCTGCCAGACTTTCGGGCTTCTGACGACCCGTAACGACTGTCAAAGATCCACGGAACTTTCCCGTTTCTATGTTGTACTTGGAGTTTGACAGTTGAAGCCAAAGTGCGTAGCATAATTGTAATTAGCCTATAATGTTCCCACTGCTGGGACACAGGCCTCCTCTCTGTGAGAGGGTGTGGGCCGTAATACACCACGCGGCCGCAGTGTGGGTTGGTAGATGTCACATTGTCTTCGATTTTTTTGGTTATACATAGGACATGTCGGTTTCTTCACGATGGTTTCCTTCACCATTTTGAGAGCAGTGGTGATGGAATAATTTACACAATGTAAAGCGCCTGTCTGGGTTCGAACCTACGACCTACAACTCGTAAGTCATGGCCGTCACCACTAGCTCCTAGCCAAAGTAACGTTTATAGACCTTGGCTTTAGTGTATTATTATATAATATATTTAGTGTGCAAAATGTAGAACACTTCGTAAATCCCACCAAACACATTCATTAACAAAAATAGTAACTAATTGTATCCCCCTACCAACGAAAGCTTGACACCATTTTAACCAAATAAAGATCCAACGAACAGTACTGCATACATTGCCAGTAAAAATAAACAACAATCCCTTGCGTCATAAAGCAGGCAGATAATAAAGTCAACTTGACCACGATAAATTAAAAATAATATTTTTGAGGATTTACATAGCTTGCGCGGTTGCCTCGCGCTGTAAGGCTGTGTCCTCATCAGCGGGTGGAAAACTGGGCTTTTGTGATCTAGATCTTTGAACTTTAATCATCATTATATTCAACTATTCATTCGGTCAAAGTTCTGGAGTGGCGACCGCGTACCGGATAACGTAGCGTTGGAAGGTCTCTCACAAGATGACCCATGACCTTGTGGAGGCCGTAGGAATCCGCTGAATTCGAGAAGTATAAAGCCGGTCGAAGTACCAGTAGTGGACGTTTTTCGGCTGAAATGATGATGGTGGTGATGAGCCGAAAGAGGTCCACTGTTGAACATAGGCCTCCCCCAAGCAATGTAACATCGAACGGTCCTGTGCTTCTCGCATCCAGCGGATTCCTACAGCCTTCACAAAGGTTATCGGTCCACCTTGTGTCTCACGGAACACCGTGAGACACAAACATTCCTTCACTGTTTTGAGAGCAGTGATGATGAAATAAAATACACAAAGTGCCTGCCTGGTTTCGAACTCACGAACTACTCGTAAATCGGGGACGATACTCCTCCACAGTGAATGGATAACTCCTTAATTTTATAAATTTGCATAAAATATAAGTAACAGTCTAAAACAAGTTGAAGAGTATTCTAGAAAAACATCACGCCAATGAGGAAGAGCCCTTACACAAGGCCGAACGTAGTCGTCAATGATCATAGTTCTAATGGATGTGGTATTGCTCAAAAAGTATTAACATTCAAGTATTTCAAATCAATCATCATTCTCCTGCACTCATCCCAATTTATTTGTCGGCGCAACATTTTCTTCCACACTTCTCTACTAATCGTCATCTCGGTAGTCACCCCCTTTCTAATCATATCATCATTCACACATTCCATCCATCGTTTCTTTGGTCTTCCCCTACTCTTATAGCCATCGACATTCATACTTAAAACTCTCCTCACGACATTTTCCTCATTTCTCCGTAACACATGCCCATGCTATGACAACCGATTTCCACACAACTCAATTTATTTCAAACTCAATGGATGTAATAATAAGTTTTCAATTAAGAATACTTAACAAATAGGAAATTGGTTGAAAAAAAAAAAAAAACGATGAAAAACCGATACAAACGGGCAGCGGACTAAATATAACACATTTTCAACATGGCTGACCGAGCTAGACGTGGCGTGATTGGCTAAATTAGACTAGATATGTTTGAATGTAAGTTTTACTGGAATCGATTCTATTTTTGAAAAAAAAATAACTCTGAATAACTAATTTTTAATGGCGTTTACATTAACAAGAATTCTCGGTAGAGACGAACTTTTTGGAAAAGATGTTTTTGTATTTGCATATTTATGAAAATTACCTCCTACTCTTGGGACAGTAGCTGCTGCTGCTTCAGATTTTCATTTTCACTCAAAAAGAAAGAAAAACTTAACCTAACAATTATTAAAATTAAAAAATCTCCTCCTAGAAGTCTTGCTGAATAAAACATTCAAGAACTCTTCCAGCAAACTACGACACCTAACAGCAACCTTATTGCGATGACTATAAACGTCAGGCGACTATATTTTGACAGTGATACAAAATGTGAGGTAAAATATGAAATAATATATGAAATATTCAATATGAAATATACAATATGAAATATGCAATATAAAATATCCAAAATTAATAAATATGAAAAGCAGTACAGTTAATATTTTTTGCCACAAATTGCCGCATCCATCCTTCCTCCATCCCTCTAACTGGATTGCGGCCAATGAATAGTCAAATGGGGGTAGCAGTGGTGGTAATTCGGAGCGACGTACGACGCGAGTGTACCGCCCGCCACCAACTATATGTTGCGGGGTAAGCGGGCCTAACACGAGTTAAGTAACGATGTGGATCAGTTCACTGTATTGTTCTTGTTGTTTATTCGGAGTTTCAATGAAATCTATTCTCTTAATAAAGCTAAAGAGTCTGTTTGTTTATTCGAACGCGCTAATGTCTGGAACTGCCATTAGGTTTTTTTTTGTGTGATGGCCTCATATTTGTGGTATACGACCTATGCTATGGCTATGAAACTATTTTTTCCCGATCGTCAACTGTGTTGACGACAAGGTGTTACTGATCGGGAATATTCGATTCTTTTAAAAAATAAAATGTTTATTTCAATTTCAGTGGGCATTTAGATACATATATTTGGAGATCATCTTTTAAGCAAGGGATTGCTTGTGTTAGGAGTCTCCGCGCTTCCAGTTATCATTTTTAATGTGACCCAAACACTGATGCTGGAAAAGGTACAGAAAACTTTCCTCAGGTGCCTATTCCAAAGGGTATACCATTTCTTTCCCTACATGTACCCTACCAACTATCTTTTAGGGACGTTGGGCTTTAACTCGTTGGAGGTGAGAAGAGGCCTTGATCAACTCACTGTAGCCTGTAATATCTTACGGGGATGTATCGACTGCCCAGAGCTCCATGGTCTTTTCTGCCGACTATTTGTGCCCGACAAATACATCGGACACCGTCAGAGCCTCACAATCTGTTTGCGCAACTCCCAGCGAAAACTGTAGCCAGAGCTGAATCCCCAATCTGTCGTACTCTAAAGGTGCTGAATGCCCTTCTGGCTGAATGTGATGTGTTTGCGGATGAATGGATTAAAATTAGGCGTATATGTCTGATGTTCAGTAAGAGAATGTATGTAAGGGAGTCCACTGTTCCATGTTAGTTTTAAGTTATATTATTGTCAACTTAACTATTGTCCTCTATGTCAATTAAAGTAATTGGTGTTGTACCGTTTTAATTAACTATAAATATATAAATAATGCAATTGAATTGGAGACAGTGTAAACATGTAAGACTAAAAATAAAATAAAATAAAATGATGAAAAGAAAAGATAAAATAAAATAAAAGGGTATCTTAACATTAAACAAACTGCTCTGCAACAGAATGAGCGTTATGCAGAAAAGTGCCCGATCGCGCGAGTAAGTGTTATGTGTGTGTCACGAGTGAGTGTGATAGTGAGTACGAGTGTGAGTGTGAGTAGTGAGGTTGTGTGGTGTGTGAGTTGTAATAAGTGATGCTTAGTTCACTTATCCCAATTAATATCTGTCCAGTAGGTACTACATACGAGAGTGAGTTTGTTTATTAGTTACGCTTTCACGCCACGACTTTGATAACTAAAATCTACAATCTAACGTTTCATTTCAGGCTGCATTGATAAACGCAAAACGTTTATGCAATTCCGCGTTCAGTAATTATGAAAAATTGCTAAAACTCATTCAGTCATTTTACATTGCGCAGCTGTCTTGTAAAACGGCTAGCTGTTATGTAAAACAGCAGATTCGACGGTCCATGCAAATTTGTTAGGAAACTCATGAACATTTTCACATTTCGCGGGAATAAACATAACGACCGCGATCTGTAGGATATAAAAATATGTTAAAGTGTCCTCTCACATGACATGCAAATAGCCCCTACGTAATGTCCATAAAAATATGTAATAAACTAACAGAAGCAGTAAATATGAAACCAGCGACACGTCATTTATAAATAAGCTCAAGCAAATATTCATTTAAAAAGCATAATACACAATAAACGAATACATACTATTCGTTATGCATTTTTTGTTAGTCACCTTTCATTCATCCTCTCAACACGACCAAACCATTAAAGCATACTCTTTCCAGTTATTGTTTGTTTTCTTAACCGCACCGTTGCCTTATCACATCAGTAGCAGCGCCTCGCAGTTTCACCCGCATAAGTATGGATCCCGTCGGAATGTCGGGATATAAGTATTCTATATGGTAGGTATTCTAGTGTATAAGCTATATTACTGTAAAGTTTCATCAATATCAGTTCAGTAGTTTTTGCGTGAAAGAGTAACAAACATCCATCTATCCATCCATCCTCACAAACTTTCGCGTTTAGTAGGATAGGACAGGATAGTAGGAATAGGGTTCCTCAGCCGCTTATTCATACTTAATCACAAACGGTTTTGCGGGGCATAGTTTTTAAGTCAAGAGTATTCTATAAACTTGTAAAATAAAATACATAAAATAATCTAAAACACCACACATGCTTCGCAAGGAACGCATTACCACGGCATTTATTCTGCTTTAATGCTTATTCATACGCAAGAGTCCGCGTATCACTGGTCAGTCGTCAGTTTATTTAATTCGTCAATTTCGTTAATTAGTCAGTTTCACTGATTCGTCAGTTTTGCCGATTAGACAATTGCGTTAACTCCACAGTTTCTAGTGTTTACCTACCAGTTTTCGTCGATTCGTCATTTTGGTACACTCAAGGAACAAACTTTTTATGTGTTGAATAAACCCATTCAGATAATTTAACCTGCTTTAAGGAATACCTGACCAGCACACCATTTTGAACAATCAGTCAAACTTTTTTGGATAGGTATACATATACACCAAAATATCATAAATCGTAATAATTTACAAGTTACGAATGTTATCTCAGGAAATGTCTTGCTTTTCTGAAAACATACGTAAAACTGCGGACTATCAAAATAATTTGTTTTATGAATTTAATTTAAATTGATTGTTTTATCGTACTGTTTAATCTCCAAAGAAGTCTTTTGGAGGTCAGATAGGCAGTCGCTCCATGTAAATAAAATACTGGTACTCAGCTGCACCTGGTTAGACTGGAAGCCAACCCCAACATAGTTGGGAAAAGGCTGGGTAGATGATGATGTGTTACTTGAACCAAAAATTCTAAGACATGTGACGTCTACCAACCCGCACCGGGCCCGCGTGGTGGATTATAGCCCACTCGCTCTCGAACAGAGGAGGCCTGTGTCCCAGCAGTGGGAACATTATAGTCAAATCAAATCAAAAGTCATTATTCAAATTAGGTTGAGGATCAGCACTTTTCGAACGTTAAAATTACAAAAGACAGTCCCTTAAAACGCCCGCCCTTCACCACTTCCTAGTGCTTTCGCTGGGAAGAAGAATAGGCGCAACAAACTCCCCAGCAGCACAGGCTATCATACTCATTTTGGAAAAGAGCATATCGTCCTACCCACATCTCATCGTGTTTGTCTGGGCACAAAGTTCGTTAGATTGTAATATGATGGTCCATCGACCTTTGGCCAGCCTTGATGGCACACTTTGATGCCTTGGCTAGACGGTTGCCTACTGCTCTACGGGCTACAAGTTTGATTCCCGCCCAGAATAATAAACTGATGCTGCTAGTAGTATGGCCGACAGATAATATTAATTGTTTCCTGTCGGGGTTTATTTATATATTATTGGGAGAAAAAGATTTAGAGGGAGTCGTGGCTAAGTAATAACAGCCGCACTGGTCGATCGATCAGGTCAACGTCTGGTGCCGCGGTTGGTCCGTAGATGAGACCTCTCCGTTCCTCGGAAAGCCCGAAAAAGTTAATAATTCATAATTATATAATAACATTGTGTTGAATTGTTGATATCTTAGCCCGGCGCGTATGGGACCTCTTGAGGATGGGACCTTCTGAGAATAGGACCTGAGAATGGGACCTTTTGAGAACGGGACGTTTCGCGAATAGGACATTCGTTTTCACGGTGACATTTTGCGAATGGGACATTCTGCGTCAGATCCTTTGTTTTATTTACTAGATGGCGCTGTGTGAAATGTCCAGGAATATTTATATTTATTTATATTTCGTGCCAATTTTTGAGCTATTTATTTAGTTTTTGTAAGAAAGAAAGAAAATAAGTTTATTTGACCCAGGTTATGTTGCGCTAAATAGGCCCAGTTCAGCATAAATGTCTGTCAACTATTGCCTGACGCTGGTTTTCAACTGGACCCTATGTTACGTGGACGTCTTACGGAAGTACCTAAATCAGTCTTATGACGTGTGTAGGGATCGTAGCAGGTGGCGTGCTGTGTCTGCCTACCCCCCATGGGAAAAACGCGTGAATTTATGTACATACTAATGTATGAATTCATTTTGCATAAAACAAAATTATGGTCTGTTTCTAAGCAAAAGCACAGTCAAGCGCCAAAAAAATCGATTCGTCTGTTTGATGTCATAATAGTGAGTTATGCCGTCTGACTCAGATGGAAATGAGATGACGCTTTTAGGCTTAGGTTCATTTGGATGTCTGGGCCTACGCGTCGCGGGGTCAGTGATCTGTCTGCTGGTGGAACTGGGAGGAACACGTGTTTGGCTGGTTTATTTGAGGTTGGTTATGTGGGTTACTTATAACGGATGGGTGCATTATAGAATTTTTGAGGAGGATGCTTGATTGGTCGTGATTTTGAATTCATTATGCAATTATTCTAGCGTTTGAAGTCAAAAACAGACTTCAAACGCTAGAATAATTGCATGAATTCAAAATCTTTTCATTGTTATAACGAGAGGTGACACAAATTGTGTTGCTGTCACCCACAGGCTATGAATTTGCCTTAATAGATACTCATTGTGAGTATCTACCATTCTTTGTAGCAGTCATTGAAGGATATTTAGCAGTGTGTGTGATAACATCGCGCCTGTAGGTATTCTTGGAAGGAGTAGGACAGAGGCACCCACATTCTGCCCGTTATATTATAAATACCAAGTAAAAGGGGGGCAAGCGTAGTTATTGCTATAAAGACCATGTAATTAGACTTAGTTGAGAATTGCCCGTAGACTACTGTTGCACCAAGCACCGTTGCACCCAGCACAGTGGCGCTTGCGACTTACTTCCCTACTGGCGCAACGAGGCATCACTTCAATAAAAATATTGAAGCCAAGTAGGTCTACGGCGACGGCCGCGAAAAACCTCAAGCGGCGCAAGTATAATAACCTTATCAGTAATTATATTTTCGAACTGTTTAGGGTTGCAACCCTCGAGCCGTGGGGTCCGAGTGCTCATTGTTTGCTCAACGAAATCTCCGAACGACTAGTTGACCCTTCCGTGACCCAAGGGCTGGCTTTTATCTTGGCCAGAGGCTAAGCATTACCATACAACGTGGCAATGCTGCCAGTCTCTTGGGTAGATTACCAGTCGACAGCGATGCGGAGTAATTTTTTGACGCTACATTTTAGTTTTTTAACCTTTTAAGCGCTTGGCTAAATATCAATTGCCGTGCCCCTAACGCACGGCTACAAATCGATAATTTTTAATAATAGTTTTAGTTGTACCACGCAGTTAATAGGACGAACATAGAACGGAAAAATCATGCATGTTTTCTGTCGCAGAAATACGACACGAGCGGTAGGGGCACGGAAATATGTGTCGCATAACGCGACACAAGCGGTTAAAAGATTAATAGTAACCATTTTCTTCTTTTCTAGTGGCACAAGTTATACAAGAAAAGTTAATGCCGTGCTGAAAATAATGGTCACCCCGCAAGGTTGGTGGCACTCTCCAGAGGGCCCAGACACTTGTCTAGTTTCGTATTTCTACTACCACTTTCAATAGTATTAACACATAAGCTTTTCGGTTGCTTTGGTTGGTTGGAACACAGTGGTGGCCAAGTGGTAGCGGCCGCGACTTATGAGTTGCAGGTCGTAGGTTCGAACCCAGACAGGCGCTTTACTTTGTGTAAATTATTTCATCACCACTGCTCTCAAAACGCTGAAGGAAAACATCCTGACGAAACCGGCGTGTCCGAGAACCAAAAATTCGAAGACATGTGACTTCTGCCAACCCGCACTGGGCCCGCGTGGTGGATTACGGCCCACTTCCTCTCACCAAGAGGAGGCATGTGTCCCAGCAGTGGGAACATTATAGGGATTATTTTATCGGTCGCTTATGACAGTCCCAGCAATGTTTTATGTTTATCATCGTTGTCGATGATCGAATGTCACTATGTAGGCCCTCAAGATATTTCGTCATCGAGGAAGTCTTTTGGGTAAACTATTAGAATTTTGAAAGAAAACAACAAATTGTACATTAATTAAATTTATTACACGTGACTTAAATTAATTTATTCGTTATTGCTTCAATATTATATTAATTATTGTACTTAGCTCTATCGAAGGGGTCATGAGCACTCATTTATAATTAAAAACCATTAATTTTCCTTCACTAACTGTTCTTTACTGGTTAGTACAAGTTCTGAAAATGTATGAACAGCTTTGAGAAGACTTTTAAAACGAAATGTACAATTAGGTCCGCTTGCACTAAAAACACACATCGTTCTGTTTCTTTCACTCATTTGAACCTGACACAGAGAGAAAGATGTTTAAAATGTGGGTAGCGCTAAACGCGTAAAGTGATTTTTGGTGCAAGCTTGCCTTAGTATGCGTAAATAATTAGTAAGGGTGTGGCCACACTATCAACTCGCGTCAATAGCGCGTGACGTCTCGTAAGTCGCACAGTTGGTCGCAGATGTTCACACAAAAAAGAACGCATTAGGAAATGAGCAAGTATACCTATTTGATGAGGGTTTAAGACGCTTTCACACTCTAAAAAATAATTAATCAATTGGAAATGCATAACAATACTTTCTGTTCTGTGGGATTTTCTCAAATCCTCTGTTGTATTTTCACAAAGCTCTGGTAGTTTGAAACCTATTTGTGATGTTATAGATGTGAGCTCATGACCTACCCTCTCACAGTGATTCGCAAATTGCAAGTGATATGAGAGCTTCTAGATTACTTTTAAAAAGAAAAACTCTAGTTTCCAGGAAAGATATTTTTTTTTTGTAAAATAGATCGTTTATAATTTATTATTTTCATGTGAGATCATACTAAATTTACATACAAGCATGGTTTGAAATGACAACGTTCTGGCAATAATAATAATAGTATTTTTAATTAATAATGAGGATTATTATTGTCAGATATTTTTCGTATATTGGTAACTCTATATGGATGTAATAAAATTGTTTTAAAACAAGAATTTATTTTTTTAAATACTGACTATAATGAAGTGAATTGTATTTTTGAATAATATTGTACAATTTGTATTAAGCGTTTAATAACTCATTAGAAAAAGTGTTAGCATTTAATAGTTAGCATATTATGATTGATTTTTGAATAAAATTATTCATGTTTTAAAACAACAGTATTAAAATGAAATAGTTAATAAAATCTTCCAATGACAAAAGGCTGCATGTCCAAAAATGTATTGTTTATCCCTACAAGAACACATCAAGCAGTTATTAGGGTTGATATTATTAATATTATAGTACCACGAATACGACCAGTTTCTGAAATTACCTTTAAAATTCTCACTTAAAACTAGTGTCTTAATTAATAACACTATTACACACACAAGTCAACAAGAAGGGTAATAGATAAATTACTGTAATAGCATTTAAAATATCTATTATTCCAATAACAATATCACATACATAATAACTAGACAATAATTGTATTATAATAATTATAATATAACAATCAACAATTACATTCGATGATACAATGGTGTAATTATTATTATTACTTATAATTAATTCGTATATTATTATTTTTACTTATGTGCGTAATGATTGAATAATGATCACGATAGCGCGCGTAACTTACTTTATAATAATTATTATTATTGAAGATATTCTATTATTAATAGATATTAAACATAGAAATTAATAACGACATTAAAATTTGTCCACGCTTAATAGTTATTAGGAAATATACAGAGTCACATACTAACATGTATAGAATAGGATAGATATAGTTATATATTATATTTCTGCTACATACAGTAGAAAGACAGCTTGATAAGTTACTTTAATAATTTTCTAAATTCACTATTTAATAATAATATAATAATTATTATGTGCCATACGTACTAAACACTGGTCGATATATAAAAAGCCGTTTACTATGTCGCATAGCTTTTAAGAGGGTACCTTAAAAGTAGTTAACAATAAAAATATTGCTATGAAATATTTTCTATATTCAACAAATAATATTCTTTTATTTCGCGTTATACGTATCTCTAAAAAGGGTAAAACTATCGTAACAAAAAACGTTGGACTACAAATTTGTAAAGGTTTTTATCAAAAATGTGTTCATTTGGACAGTGACGCCACGATTTCATTATTATTTTTCAGTCCCAAGATTTCTATTAATATTAAATTCAAATAATAATAACTATTCTTTAATAATAATGTTAATATGTTATTCACGATAATGTTGACAAAAAATTTTCAGTCAGCCATCATTCTTGTATTTTTTTATTTTTATTTAACTCTTTCTACTGCTTATATTTTTGTAAAAATGAACATCGTAGAATTCCATTCAAAAATACTTTTATTATTTAACTCCTGAAGTTAAGAGCAATCGCTCTTGTTAAGATGTCTAATTAATTATAAGATTTTTTTCTGTAGAAAAGCTTATTTTTATTAAATCTTCCCCATCATAACGCCACTATACAAAACAAACAGCACGTTATACAATTCGAAAATTGGACAAAATCAACAAAACGTTCACAGATGCCTTGTTTTTGGACAATCCTTAAACGACCACTAGAAATAACTTATTATTTAAGTTATTAAGCTTTTTGCTGCGGACACTGGAGTTGAGAAAAGTTACAATTATTTATTTTTATTAATATAGTAATAATTATTATTTTATATACTTACTTTTTTTTGGGTATTTCAGTTTTTGTAAACATCGAGAGTTTTCTATAGAAGTAGATTTTGTTTTGCTCGATTGTGTAGGTTTTGGAGTAACTAGCATTATTATTATGAGATGGGAACACGAATCTGCTTTAAAAACTAGATCATATAACACTAGATTTGAATTTACCTCGCCCGTTTTCAATGTCTTACTCATTTACTCACTTTTGATAGTAACTACGGCCTATTTCTCTCTCAATTAAAACTAGTAAGTAGTCCATGATGGTAAAGATTCCAAAGCTAAAACTTTTTATATTAAAGGTACTCAAAATCTACGCAATCGAGCAAAACTTAAGACTTATTTTAGCATAAACACTAATCCTGTCTACCCGCTAAAGCAAATAATATGTGGACGTAACGAACATCTCATGATGACCATTCTACGAAAATAACTACAAAGAAATCAACTGTATTGTCTTTGTCCCTGTATGTCATGAGTCAATGATGTGGACACGGTTAGGAAGGATCCAGAGCCTTTTTTATTAAAAGAAGAAATAATACAAGAATAGAGAAATAGGGAGATATTCTTTGCTTTAGAAATCTCTAGAATTTTGTTAATTTCATCAGTAACATGAAAATAAAAATGTTGGAATTAGCATTCTTGATAAATATTTCGTCTGTGAATATTTTGAATCTTCCAATAGAGCAATGTCTATAAAATTTGGGATTCCACGCTGATCCAGTCTAAGCAGGACTTCTTTCGGAATATTTCACAAAAGATTACTTTTTTTTTTAATTGAACAAAGATAATTACATTCAACCAAAAGACAATCCTGAAAATGTAAGCCTCAGAGAACAAAAAAAGACCATCATAGTGAAAATCGAACCAGTAGATAATCAGAATGATGATAAAAATACCGACAGTGATACAGTAAGTGTCACTACTGCTATTGACAGCTTTCCCACTAAAGTTAATTATAACTACGGTTCACAAATGGCGATAGATAAGTCTTTTATAGAACTGGCTTTAGTGCTTTCAATTAAGTCTCCTCGCAAAATCTGTAGCTAAAATATATGAAGAACCTGAAGTACATCAATATGTAATATAACCAGTTTCATGCCTACTTGCAAGGATGAAGATCTAATGAAGAGAAGATAATACTTCCAACTGTCTTTCGTGAGATGATCGCTTTGTCTCAAATAACGTTGATAACTTCAAAGTGTTGTAATTGTTTCAGATCTTTTGTAAGAACTCCTTTAAAACCACTGTTTACAATTTTCTTATCGTTTTCATCAAATTATCAAAAAATATTGTTAACATTCTTTAGATTAAATAAAGCTTTGAGCTAAAGCCAGTCCTACTAAAAACAATTTACAACATTAAGCCAACCCTAAGATAAGTGACAATCTCAATAAATACACATTAATCTTCCTAACTATAATTACATTAATATTGTCTAAATTACATTCATCCACACAACTACAACCACCTAGCGAGAGATTATATACATTTATAACAAAAATAACTAACTTTAGCGTAGTGATTCGTTATCCGATATGTTAGGCAGTATGTATCTAGGCCACTTTATGTTCGTAGTGATCGTTTTCGGCGTAAATACATACAAAACAGCTAGCTTGTTTTCACCCGACAACTCTCTAAAATCATTGTTATTAAAAAGATTTTCATATTTGTTTTCTCTATTTTTAACATCCTCTTGAAATGGTAACAGCTGCGTTAATCAAAACAGGTAATCATCTTTTTTTTTTCAATTCGGGAAAGAAATGCGAGGATTAAATTAAAATTAAGGTAGATGAAAAAGATAAACGAACAACTTTAACATTCAAAGATGATGCCAGTCGTGACATAATTTCTCAGAAAAAGTATGTAGTTAGTGTAGTTGTACTGCTTTATGTATAATTATGCATTTACGCCAAAAACTGTAAAAGCAATGAAAGTGCTATAGATATACCTTAAGTTTAGCTTGGATATAGATTCCTTGTACTTAAAACATCGATAGTGCAACATCGAAATATATACGATGAGTGCTATTCTGATTCACGCGATAACTAATCATCTGCTTTGGTCCTTGAAGAAATTGCGAACCATGGCCACAGACTGCCGCTTGAGACCCATCAGATAGAGTCTAATTTTTGACTTTTCTTCTCTCATTCTAATGCTGCCTTCTTTTAGTACTCATCTCCCACACTTCTCCATCTCCACACACAAAAATTTGAAGCAAATACTCCACCACGTGAACCAATGTGATAGATAGATTATGACACGACAATAGATTAGATATAAACTCTAGTTCTGAGGTAACATAAAGTCAAGGAACTCAAGTTACAAGCACACGAAGATACAAATGATATATTGAGCGAAGCATCGCATTAAGTACTATACTTAACATATACATGTATTGTAAAAATCCAAGACGATAAATTGACAGCATTTCCAGTAACACTAATCGTATAATTATGATGTACAATAGTAATTGAGACGAAAGCCTTAAGACTAAAGGCAGAAGACCACATCGACAGTGCAATCGTGAATGAACTTGCTAATAGAAAAGTTGTAGCAAAAGTTTTTAGCAAAAAGCAGTTAGTATCCTTAAGATATCAAAAAAAGAATGAGGAATAGCTTGCCAATAAAACAGATTGAATAATAATCTTACTTAAAGGGTATAAAATGAAGGGAACGTGATTATATTTCTAATCAGTGAGATCATCGAAAGATCTAATTATAAGAATCAAATGAAAAGTTTGAGAAAGATGAAAATGGAGAAGCAAAATAAAAAGAAGCTGCAAATTCATTCACAGCAGCATCACACAACTAGCAGCCATAAAAAGTGATCGAATATAATATCAAAATGATTAATATTAATTAGTACAACAATTTTTACGTATAGAGATTTGTGATATACTAGTCTAGACAGACGAGAAGATTATTGCACATTTCTGATTTTAAGGGAATCATTGTTTGGTCCTATTATTATTCTGGTACTATATGAAAATCCAATTGCATCAGAAAGAATTCTAGTTTAGTAAGGTAAGCTACACACTCGAAGTACATTCACGACAAGACTAACAACTCGCGTGACTCTGAAATCATCACATGTGCAAAAGACCTTATCTTTAAAGTATTTAAATTCTTCAATATTTATGTTAATTACGACGATGCAACGGGTCATGAGAATATGAAGGTTTGAAAGAATCTACTTCTAATGTTTCTAAATAAAACTATTGCTATAATTTCTCAAATTATTCCGTATCACATATTTGACGATTTCATTGCATTATGGGTTCGTTATAAGTCTATTGTTAATCACTTTGTGGAGAACAGAGTGCTGTTCGAACAATAACATTTAGAAAACAATTTTATTAGTGATTGCTTTATTAACATGTTCAAGTAAGATTTCAACGATGATGTTCGCATTAGGTTTAGTATTTGCATTTATTTTCACAATAACATCTTATAATTCTTCTTTTTATTTTCTCCGTTTATCTATTTCGGTAGGTTTATCTTACCCAAACATGTCACAAGATAGCAAGTTTAATGTGTGCATAAAAACTGAGTTAACTCTTATTTCCAACACAACAATTACGGGTTTAGAAATGTGACTTTCAAAATTTTAAATCCAACTTTGAATTCCACATTTCCTTATCACATCTTGGACCCCAGTTTATTTCAACAGCAACATGTAAAAACTAAATAATATTAAAAAATATTTTTTGTTTTCTCTGTTCTAGATCATGCAGGTCATAGGCGTCTTGGGAATGAAACTAAAATCTGACTCTAAAAGTACTATTATTATCTTCAATCTAGGTCCCTCAAGTAGGCAAGCAGCCAATCGCCAAAGATCTCTAAATACTTCGCTAACTATCTCTTCTTCTATAGCTCATACAAGCAATTACAATATATCTCTCTTACACCAATATCCACTTATTCAATTACAAGTACTGATTATTCTATCAAATTGTTCTATCAAAATCTTTATTCCGATTTTCAGTTCCAAGACGCCTATGCACCATCATTGGGGTTTCAAAAAACAACTTACTCTAAGGATAAACAAAAATCCTTTTCAAGGATAACAAGCAATAACAAATCTGTCTTTTATCAGAGGTAACGTCATCTAAACCTAGCAACTAATCGATTTGTGCTTAATTCGTTGTGCTCATAATGCACATTTCTTGTATTATTAAACAAAGTGTTAAAAACTTGACTTGGATGCGGATACGAAGCACTAGACAGTTGAATTACTTTATTCGTTTCAAAAGACGATTGTCAATTTGACTAGAGTTTAATATACCATACTTAAGAAGTTTGGACAACCACAATATAATTATTTTTAACGTTGATATAGTTAAAAAGATAGAGATATCCGCACCTAAGTTAGTTTTAATATTTTAACACTGATAATGAGAATATACCTACAGATGTATCAAATTGATCTTGCCTGGGCTTTTCACCAGATCACCACAAAATAACATGTTGTACCTATTAGTGGATCTTTTAAATAATTTAACATTTTGGTTGCATTATATAATTCAAATTTCATGCACAGATACTTCGTATCATATATAGATATTTACAATTACATGCAAAGCAGATTGTTGTATGTGGATGATATAATTATTTGTTATAACATTGCAAGATACGCCACGAAAACGACAAATGATTTATATTTAAACAGCAATTTGATACACCAATAAGATTCACTATAATAATAACGATAGCACGAATCCACGGTTTCTTAAATATACCAGTTTGAAGCTAAATATCTTAAATCTAATAAATAAAAGCGACCAGACATTCAGAGAAATCGAAATAAACCCAGAGTTAACTTGAACACTTCACCATCTCTCTGATCGACGTCCATTGATTAGTCACAGACAATCTCTCACAAATAGTTTCTTTATAGAGGAGTAATGTATTGAAGATGGGTGAGCATGAACTGGATTGGAAGACTTGAGCAATCAAGATGGAATACATCGAAGAAGCTGAATATAATTAGTAAATAAACCTTCTTCGTGAATGATTGTGGAAGGAGAAATATATTAAAGACATTGACATCGGAACTACTATAAAATATCTGTTAAAATTTTTGATTATAGATTTGACAGTGGAAAGAGAGGTTATAAAGATATATTGTTATAGGTATTATTATTTTGATAAATACAAACTACGTTTATCGTTGAAACAAGATGCATCACCATTGTTAGGTACCTTATCTTGCAAAGATTTCATATCTTGCACTATTTTTAGATTTGACATTTGTATCAAACTGGTGTTTCGTCAACTTCTAGCATCTGATAATTCTTCTTACTTATTTATTTGTAATTTGATTATTTCGTTGTTCTCATTTATTACCAAATTGTTCCGACATTTAGTCAGTTCCTTAATTGGTATAATCACACTTGTGTTCTATGAGTAACTTCTGTATTTACATATTGCTATTGTATATTTTCTGTACTGCTTTTTACATTTTTGACCATTATAACTTCTTCCTATCCAATACTATCTTTTATACCAACATCAGTACCTTCTACATCAGATGTTATTCAATGCCTTCAATATATTTCTTCGGGGAGTGAGTTTAGTAGATGAACGCGGGGTGCAGCGGGGGCGGCGCCACTCGCGGCTGCTTGTCCAGCGGGGCGCAGCACGAGGGCTCACAGCAAGGGGTGCTGTAGGGAGCCGGGACCAGCGTGTACTGAGCTGGAGGCCCGTAGATCGCTGGGGTGGCTGGAGAGAAACAAAATTATGAAGATTAGTAAAGAAGAAGTACATTTTTGATGCCCTATGATACCTTTCCCCTTCCTTTTTATACATGTTATTTCATGTTTATAAATAATGTGTAGATTATTTCGCTGTAAATAAATAATTTCTTAGAAGTTTCAGCAGAAGCATTTGCTTACTTATTCAACTGTGTTAAGTGGAATTGTTAAGGATACTTCTTTCCCGTAAATCGTAAAAGATAAAATTTTCAAAGTCTAAAATTATCTTTGATTTTATGTATGACACATCCCATACTTAAGGGTACAACCAGAGCGCGGTCGATCGATGTTGCCCAGCCTCAAAATATGTAGCAAAATATGTCACAATGTCGTTGAGTGACCGCGGTCACTCGGGGTACCTAATTCTCGTATTTTTAGGGACGTTCGCGTTAGTATCAATCTTATATGTCAATAATTGATTATTTTACTGTCGCTGAGATGTTAGTGCGACTAGATTTTGAACGTTTTTAATTACTGGAATTGGCCCTCTGGTTGCAACCTAGCAAAACACATTTACATCTAAGTCACTCCAAGGTGCTGATGATCGTGAAGTAGAACATAATGTAGCTACTAGAACAATAAGTTTAAGCAGTACTTACTATCATACGGCATCGGATACACAGCGTATGGTGGAGGCGGCATTTCACAAGGCGCACACGGCTGCATCGGAGCGAGAGGGGGGGCACATAGCAGCTGGTAGCACAGTGGAGCCTGCAGAGGGGCAGCCTCCGTGCCCAGGACTGGCAGCTGACTCATCTGGAAGTAGACGAACTATGCTTAAAGTCAACCTGTTGAAGTATTTCGCATTATTTGCGGAGATGACGTCGTGTGTGCTGTGATAACAGGGTCTTTTGGTACCCATCTTTTTGGTAACCACCATTATCTCGTTTTTGCAATACATGTATCAATTTTTATACCTTTACAGGGTGTAGAAATCGACGCGCAAACTGTTGCCATGAATTTAATACGTCATGATTCTAGACCAACCAGCATTCAAATTTTTTGTCGATGTTTTTTGGCTGTAGATATTGGACGTTTGTATCTATTTTTTGACTGTAGATATTGCACGTTTGTATCTATTTTTTGACTGTGTAGATATTGCACGTTTGTATCTATTTTTTGACTGTAGATATGACACGTTTGTATCTATTTTTTTTAATAACCATTGTAAATTTTCTTCCTTGAGCGGCCTAGAATCATGTGCTGAATGCATGGTAACTGTTTGCGCGACGATGTCCTTGACACCGTATATAGACACGAATCAATAACCAAAACATACGAATAAAACCTACTAAATCCAATGAAATATGCAATTTCATCTTCAAATTTTCTCTAATTTCCTGTTCCTTATAATTTCTCTAATGATACATTAACGTCATTTCATTCCCACCTCCCTAATTAAGCAGCATCTTCCCTAATTAATCCCACAGTAACTGATTAATATTCACCTGTTTTCTGACAGCCTGCGCCACTCGCAGACGTCCCAAGGGAGAGAACATCACGCCACCGCTCTGCAAGAAACGAGAAACATTCATTATACATATAATCTCTTAAGGTACGTTATTAATGGCTTTGCCACTCGCTGTGAGATGAGTTTTGTCGTGCAGGATGAGTCGTATCTCGTGTAATTATGTTGATATCTTTTCGCGGGGTGTGGGACTTTTTTTTCAGTAGGTTTTTATAGCAGACTTGGAAATACTAGGTCATAGGTTCGAGCCCAAACAGGTGGGTTCGAACCTAAGACAACTCGTAAGCTGCGATCGTTATTACCATTAAAAATCAGACCACTAAAAAACTGTTACATCCTCTCCATAAATAGCCATCAGTCTTTTACATTTTGAGTCACACAAGATAGGACGAGCTTGCAACAATAAATTGAGCTGCTAACGTGTGGCAAAGACAGCAAAAATATGTACGAAATAAACATAACCTCACGCCTTCTTCCCATGGGTATACAAAAACTACAGAACGCCACGTGCTACGATCCTTACATACTTACTCCTTTTGCATCGTTTAGTTCATACATCTTGCAATACACGTCGGAAATGCCGAAATTTTCCGTTTAAATCACAAAACGACCTGGGAATATGCTCCACAGTCCACACCCATTTTCAAAATAACAAGCCCTGCAAAACCCTGATTAGATGGATGTCCGTGCCACACTACCCTAAACGAATGACACCAACCCTTTCGAGACAGACGACCCTGCATATCCGGCTAAGCGACATCCATAAATAAATAGGGTTCTAAAATTTGCCGAGAGTCACAAATTCGGCATCGCAAGGACGATTTGCAAGTTTAATTTGTTGCAAAAACATTGCCTACAAGACCTTCAGCGAACTGCCGCAATTGGCTTCCCCAAAGTTTGGAAACATGAAATAAAAACCTTGCTGATTAGCTGGAAAAGCGCAGTTATCTTGATCTACGAATATTAAAGTAATGGTTTAAAGTTGAGTCATTGGAGCGTTTGAAAGGGCAGGAGTTCAAAGGTTCAAAAACACCATTTCAGGTATGGGTGAAAGCTATTTGTAGTTTAGTCATGAACAGTTAGTTTATTGGAATCAATTCAGCAGAGACTGAGCGATTGAGACCCGTAGACTCCCAAGAGAGTCCCACAATCAGTAGGTAAATAATTTTCTCATTAGACGAGGTTTGATAAGATAAACTAGTTACAAAAAACCAAAGCAATTTGTCTTAACCTACGAGGACCACCTTAAGAGCAAAATACTACTGGAAATCTCGAAGACAAAACATAATTGCCTCTGAACATGATCTGCCTAGAAATTTCCCAACTATTTTGGGGTCAGCCCTCTAGTCTAACCGGATGCAGCTGAATACCATTATTTTATATGGAGCAACAAAATATCTGACCTCTACAACCTAGTTAGGTTCATACTTGGTAACACGATACCCCTTACTAAGACTGGTTCCCAGACTTTTGGGCTTCTAACTAACGGTTAGCCCTCACGACTGTCAAAGATCTACGAATGACAGGCGTATCGTACTTTTTGAGGAACAGAGGGGTCTCGGGATGGCCCACGGATCGACCTTGGGAAACGTAGCTTAAACTTTCATCGTCCCATGCGGCTGTTATTACTTAGCCACGAGACCCTTCGTGTTATTTACAATCACAACACCAATAAATCACCAATAAATTATCATGCTTTCCCATCCAATAAAAACATTTCTCCGCCCAATAACAGCCCATCACCGTCGTTACAAGGCACTCCTAAATTCCGGGGACCCCTAACGATAACCTTTCCCCATTTCACCTCAAAATGGAGCGAAAAAATATCAACACAATATATTTATTGTCTCGGTTTTATATTCTACCTGTGCAACCTTGGCTCGTCGTAAGTCTACTCTCGACCTAGCAATTCCTTTATCACTTTTGACAACAATTTCCAGTAAATAGTGGTCAAAAATTTAATGATTTTTTTAGGTTTCAAATCTATTTCAAATAAAATGTTTGTCATATTGGTTGTGCTTTTAAACTTTTCTTGGATAATTTTGTAAACTAACGCAGCATTACACAAAATTTACATGATCAGCATACGTATGTTGATCATGTAAATTTTGCGTTTTTTTTGGTATTCTATAACAAAAATGTTTTTTTCGTTAACTTTAATTTATTGTATGGACAAACTTCTAAGACTTGTATAAACTAACAGACTATTAAAATAGAAATGAATTATCCTAACCTAACTAAAACTATTACATATTCGGCCAATAATGTTCCAACTGCCAGGACACAGGCCTCTTCTCGGTGAGACTAACTATTACCAAACTAAAATATTGAGTCGAAATATTCCTCCGCATCGCTGTCAACTGGTAGTGTACCCCAGAGACTGGCGGTAATGACGCGTTGTATGGCAATATTATAAATTAAAACTTCACGAAGGTTGAAACTGTCACATACACAAATAAACCTGTCACTTTCATAAATAGACCTGCTGGTCGATTCTGTAAAAATCTCAGCGTGAAAACTCAAGTGAAGTGAGCTTGATGTGAGTTGTCAGTAGTGTCAATCCCTAGCATTATTTGGAATGACAGCTCACTCCACGCTCACTTCACCTAAGTTTTCACGGTGAGATGGTTACAGAATTGCACTGCTGGTCGTTTTATCACGTGTAAGTGAACGTGGAAGACTCTAAGAAGAAGTTGGTAACTTCGCAAAAAACTGTCGAATTCTTTGTTGTTTTGATAAATTAATTAATATTACTAAATTAAGTTATAAAATACTTACTCTTGCTTTTGGGAAGGTTGGAAATTATCCCACGGGATCGTTCACCGGGATAAAAAGTATCTTATGACGCCGTCATGGTTTCACCCATGAAAAAAATTTCATCCGAATCCATTCACCCATTGATCCTAACAAACCAACTCACTATTGCATTTATAATATTATTTAGTTTAGCTCTATGAATTACTAAAATATTGATTAACAAAAATGGCAACAACTAACTGTAATATTTTAACAATTTAACTTCCAAATGCTTTTATTACATCAATAACTGTTACAACACAGCGAATTTTTATAATTTCATTTAGTTTTATTCATAGGTATTTCCGATTTCCTATTTATAGAATAAACAATTTAATTTAATTAATTGATCAAAACAGCTATTCATTGGCGACGTTACCAACTTTTAAAATACACAGCTCCTAAGGTGGAAAAGCAATATCGAGGTCAACTATACAAAGGGGTGAAACAAGTAAAAGTGCTTTCCACTGTCAATGATTTGCCATTCCGGGTTATGAATGGCGCAGACCGGAAGTATACGAATGGTGTTTGACCTAAATAGTACCTTTTAAGGGTAATAATGTACTTTGGTATAGGGCATGACGTACTTATGTGTAATAAAAGAGAATAAAGAGCTGCGTGGGTCGAAGAAATGGGTTCCGTATTGGCGTTATGAATTTTTATTTGATTTGCGTTCAAGTTTACTCAAATATCAATGGAAATATGCGTTAGGGGAATGTTGAATAGAAAATTGTATTGATGAAAACATGTGAACAATGTCGTATTAAAAATAATACAATAGAAAACATTGAAACGATTTGGAAATGCTTGAAAATAAATAACATTTTGACTGAAGTCTTGAGTGGCAGTGGGCCGGGCACATTGCTCGCAGAACAGATGGCCGAAAGGTTCTGGAGTGGCGACCGCGTACCGGAAGACGTATCGTAGAAAGGCCTCCAACAAGGTGGGCAAACGACCTTGTGGACGTCTTTCGGCTAAAATGATGATGATACACTTTGAAACGTAGTAGGTTAAGTCAGTAAAGATGATTCGATTTAATCTCTAATCGATGGGGATAAGATATTAACATAACATAACATCACGACTGTAATCTCCGCAGCGTTAGGCAGAGGTGCACCTACAGTACAGTCACGAGCACCAATATGTCAACACTTTGCAACTTTCAAATGCGATTTTTTCGTGAAAATAACGAATGCAACGTTGAAATACGACACAGTACATAAAACCTATGGGTTCGAAAGTGCTATGTTTGTAACAGCATAATAAATTCATTAAAAAACAAAGGAGTAAATCGCTTTTGAATAAAGCCGAGTGTATACATACTTTTGCTCGTGACTGTACACCCACATTTCACCGTCCCATGACGTTTGGGATTTGTTTTGCTAAATGTTCGTGACTTTCACAATCCAAATGTTGTTAGGCTTTTGTACACCGCTCGAGTCCAGTGCCTGTATCTGGCACCCCTATAACGCGACCCAAACACTGATGCTGGAAAAGGTACAGAAAATTTTCCTCAGATGCCTATTCCAAAGGTTATAACCATTTCTTTCCCTACATGTACTTTACCAACTATCTTTTAGGGACGTTGGGCTTTAACTCGCTGGAGCTGAGAAGAGGCCTTGATCAACTCACTGTAGCCTGTAAGATCTTTAGGGGACGTATCGACTGTCCAGAGCTCCATGGTCTTTTCTACCGACTACATCGGATACCGTCAGAGCCGCCGGCACAATCTGTTTGCGCAACTCCCAGCGAAAACTGTAGCCAGAGCCGAATCTCCAACCTGTCGTACTCTAAAGGTGGCAGCCAGAAGGGCTTTCAGCAGAAAGCCCTTCTGGCTGCCAACCCTGAATGTGATGTGTTTGCGGATGAATGGATTAAAATTATATGTATATGTCTGGTGTTCCGTGAGAGAATGTATGCAAGGGAGTCCACTGTTCCATGTAAGTTTTAAGTTATATTATTGTCAACGTAATTATTGTCTTCTATGTTAATTAATGTAATTGGTATTGTACAGACGCCAGCAGGTCAAGCTACCCGAAACTGTCATATTTTTCCAATCAACCTTGAACCTTCATGCTTTAGCGATAAAATTGAAAATCTATTAGAGAAATTTGACAGATTGTAGTAGCTTGATGTGCTGGCGTCTGTACCGTTTTAATGAACTATAAATAAATAAATAACCGAGCACAAATCCGGACAGCTATTGAAAAAATTCCAGATGGAAAAATCCAATAACACTGCCCGACCTGGGAATCAAACCCAGGACCTCGTGATCAGCAGTGGAACTTGCGACCAACGAGGCAGATGGAGAGGTAGCTGGAGATGTCTGTACACAAGTGTCTACATCCACCCCAAACAATAAAGGATTTGGGCCATTCGCTTAATTAATTGCCCCATAGATTGAGCGTAAAATTGGGACGTCTACAACATCTGTACCTTCTCTTTGAAGACATTTAATAAGACTTCAACGTAATTAAACAAAAAGATGAATCTTTTAGCAGAAAATTCGATTTCTAGTCCTTGCCCTCGTTGTCCTAGTGGTGCCAGCGCTACTACTGAGCATGAGGTCCTGGGTTCGATTCCCAGATCGGGCAAAGTGTTATTATATGGTTTCCCCATTAGGAATTTCTCAGTAGCAGCCCGAAGTGTGGGTTCGTGTCTGATTGTTGGCAAAAGGCTCGTCATAACTGTCGAAATGTGCGTGTACAATTATAGGTTGCACTTCTGCCTAATCCTTCGGGAATTCCAGGCAGTGGCGTAACAATAGGGTGGCAGGTGTGGCAAAATGCCACGGGCCCCCAGCCGGAGGGGGCCCCCGGCCCGAGAGGGCCATGAGCACAGGAGGATACTAACATACCTAAGTATAGCAATGCAAACTTTTTTCGACTACTAGACCATAGAAGTAGTCAGGTATTCCATTTTGTAGGGGAAATTACGAAATCTACGCGGACGAACTCGCGGGCGAAGTGCCAGTAAAAAAATATATAACGTTGGTTGAGCTTCTTTACATTGATAGAGGGCCCTACCAATCCCATGAATTTGCCACGGGCCTCCAAGGCTATAGTTACGCCACTGATTCCAGGCGTGATGATATTATGTTAGATATCTTATAAAACAACATTCCAGTAATGTGTATTCCTGAGGGATTATTTCGATAGTCTCAGCTTACGACAATAACTTATTCAGAGAAATAATATGTACACAAATAACGCTGAGAGAGTCGTACTTATCGATTTTCATTATGAGATTTCTCTTCAATATTTGACCTCATTTCGATGATTTCTTCCGCAGGAGATTCGTTACAGTCTTTAGAACCGTCGAGTTATCGCTGTGATTTCTTCCGCAGGAGATTCGTTACAGTCTTTAGAACCGTCGAGTTATCGCTGTGATTTCTTCCGCAGGAGATTCGTTACAGTCTTTAGAACCGTCGAGTTATCGCTGTGATTTCTTCCGCAGGAGATTCGTTACAGTCTTTAGAACCGTCGAGTTATCGCTGTGATTTTGATTTGTTTCTGCTTTCTCTTTAGGGTTTTATGTTAATCTGATAAAATATTTATTTACTTGATCAAGATAATATTTACATTATATAAGCTAACATTAAATTTAAATTCTTGTGTAATACATGCTTTGGGTGGGTAATTATCTATTTACGAACGCACGGTGATGCCTGCGGATAAATTAAATTTTATGTTATTTAATCATATTTATTCATATCATTGGTTGTTTATGTAGTTGCTTTATATTATACCTACTAGCTGCGCCCCACGGTTTCACCCGCATAAGTTTCGATCCCGTGGGAATATCGGGATAAAAAGTATTCTATGTGTTAATCTTGGTTATAAACTATCTGTGTGCCAAATTTCATCCAAATCCATTCAGTAGTTTTGGCGTGAAAGAGTAAAAAACATCCATCCATCCATTCACACTTTCGCGTTCATAATAATATTAGTAGGAAGTACTGTTTGTTTTATTTTATTTAGTTACCTTTAGAATCATATGATCTGACATGGTTTCCGTACGTCCTTTTCGGGTAACCACTGAATATCAGCTGTGCTGAGGGCCCCCTATAGCATCATGCTGAGTGGAAGCCTTCTGGTCACAGTCATGACTTGCAGCCGTCGACTATTTCTGCTTTGTGCTCGTGGTTATAGATATATTTTGCTTTTATTATTAGAATTAGTTATCTTTTTGTATGTACACTCACGAACAAAAGTATGTATACACTCGGCATTATGCAAAAGCGATTTACTCCTTTAGTTTTGACTGAAATTTTATGTTGTTACGAACATAGCATTTTCGAACCCATAGGTTTATGTAGTGTGTCGTATTTCAACGTTGCATTAGTTATTAGCTTGGGACTAGATGGCGCTGTGTGAAATGTCCAGGGATATTATTATTATTTCACGAAAAAATCACAATTGAAAGTTGCCAAGTGTTGACATATTGGTGCTCGTGAGTGTACGTGTTTCTGTGACAACTAAACCTATTTTTCTTTCGTTCTTTCATAACAAATCACGCCTGTAATCCCCGAGGGGTCAGGCAGAGGTGTGACATTTCGCCCGTTATCTTTAAGTCTTATGTAATAGGGCCAGTTTATTGCTGAGGAATTCCAGATGGATGGGAAGAACGCCTGAGTTTATATATGTATGTATGTAAAGAATATTGCACATCTCTGTCCTCGAGCGCCCTATGGATCAACTGTACTAAGCGTGCCGCCAATACGGTCCGTGTTCAATATAACAACGCTTTCAGGGCACTGTTGCGTCTGCCAGAATATTGCAGTGCATCAGCAATGTTTGTGCACGCCAGAGTAGACAGCTTCTCAGATGTCGTGCGCAAAAAGAATGCGTCTTTTCTCGCCAGATTGCGGGGCAGTACCAACAGCCTCTTGACAGTTATTGCTGATAGGCATGATAAAGCCCCATTATGAGGCATCTTATAAAAACCACCCTGTCATTAGTAGAATATAAGTACTAACATAGTTTATAAGTTAAATTGTCTACTAACATCTAGAATTGTATGTTTGTTGGATCTATTTTTGTCCGTGAAATAAAGATTATTATACAACAAACTCATTTAACCGAGTTCATCTAAACTCCTGAAAAGAAATCCCATGACTTATTCTTTTGTGAAAAACATTCATCACTTGGTACATCATCCTTAAAACTTTAACAATATCAGATTCATACATACTCGTAATTTCGAATGAGGCGTCAGTGGTCGAGTGTACTAGACAAAGTTGGCGGCTAACCATTTTCACCCTTAAGCTTAAGTTATAAGGTTGAAAGTAGTCAATCGGAACTGTCGACGGTACTTCTGATTCTACATTGTGTGACGTGTAATATACCCTCAAAGTCTTACAAAAAACTTTGCCAACAATGTCTTGTCTGCAATATTCTCTCGGACTTTTCCAAGGAGCTGATTCAGTGATTTCGTTATTAAAAATTCGGTCAAGCGGAAAGGAATTCTTTCTGGAGGGTTCGGGGAGTTTTTAGATCGTGGTGTTTATTTTTTATTAATAATGTAAATATTATGTTTTTTTTAGTGCACTAAAATTTTAGAAGTACACTAAGTAGCTTACACCCGCTACTTTGTCCGAGTGAAATTTATTGCTTCCCTGACTCACCCCGTCGCATCGCATCACTATGACTTCGAATGACTTAGCGTTTTTTGTGACTTGTTTTTTTTTTTCTTTTTGCTCGGGTTCGAAGGGTGGAGTAATGTTAAAAAGCCTATATCCTGCCTCAAGAACTTATTAGGCTACCAAATGCAATTTTTTTTTTCAAATCCGACCTGTTATTCCCTTAGACAGAGAGAGAGCGCTTTCAAACGAACAAAAAACAAAGTCTTCAGCTTTATTATTAATATAGATAAGATTTTTAGTAATGCTGCTTTTTAAAACAGCGGGGTAGTTCTCGTAATTTTAAGAACGTTCACAGTCTGATCTCAGTCTCAATCTGTCAAAAATACGTCTAATTTCCCTACATTTTGACAAGTTTTTGACATTTGTTTGTCGCCGAGATGAGACTGCGACTAGATTTTGAACGTTTTATGTTACGGGAATACGGGCCCAGCTGTTTTACTTTTGATATCACCTAGGACTATTTTGCTCGTAAGAATTGGTAAATATAAATATAAAGTGATTTCTTTTACACATTACCTGAAGAAGTAATGCTTATTGGATTTTCCAGTGAGTTATTTTCTGGGAAATCTTTTTACTGGATACATGAATAAGTGTAAAGGAGTCATGGCGTTCGACCTTGACATAAAGCAGCTTAAGTATCGCAGAACAGAAAATTCTATTCTTCCTTTTCACTTCTTCCTTTTCTCACGCCATTCTAAAGGCATTAACCCTATACACTTTCTCATTTATTTTTAGCCCAACATTTTAAGAAGCGGAACCCTAAAAAGCGTTCCCATGAAAAGATCATCGTTTCTTATTGTTACATGGATATTTGAGGAAATTTTTTTCGCAGAATTTTACGGAACGGATTTTAATACTTTTATGGATTATACTTAATACTTTGTTGTTGAGATTGTGGCTGTCGTTAAAATAAGAAACAATTTTATTGGGATTTTTATTAGTATTATTTTGCTTGTAAATACTGGTGGGGGTAAGGTCAATAGTAGGCGGATAGATGTCTTTATTCTGTAACATTAACATATAAAGTATTATAGAGTGCTTTCTAGTATTTTGGTTAATAACTTTTTATTTACTTAGATAAGTATTCGTGCCAAGTTTCAAATAAACAGACTTAAAATAATATTAATCCCACAAAAACATTTCATGTTAAATGTTGCCAAGACAAGACCATGTAGCTCGCACTGTCAAAAAGTAATCAGATCTCATGTAGAGCCAAGCTTCTAACTCTACACGCCCTAACTGTACAAGGCCTAACTTCGCAAACTCTACACCTTAGTCAAAATATGTGGCTTGGCCATTTCGCTACATTCACATGAGCGTAAGGTAAAAAACTCTCATACTGTTATACAATGGTTCTTGTAGTAACGAAACGCCATATATTTGAAAAAAAATCTTAAAACTTGAAACTTTAACCCCCCCAGGTTAAAGTTTCAAGTTTTAAATTTTTTTTTTGTTGTTTTTGTACTATTACTAGCTTACATACCATTTCTACGACTTCAGGAAGAACCTTAGAATATGGATGATCATCAGTGAGTCAGTGAATCAGTGACGAAATCGGGGTATTTTAGATATCAATAAAATCTAAAGTATAAGTGCTATGCAATTTAAACTTAATAGGTTTAATAAGTCAACCACTGACATCATATCCCGAACATTTTGTTTATCTGGTATAATACAAACCCAAGTTAAGAAGGTTCAAAAATACGACGAAGTGCTTCGAGAAAAGGTAGGTAGTGCCCAGCGACCGGTTATATGGTCGCTGGTAGTGCCCTTGCGCTTCGCTTGGCTCGCCTTGGCGGGGGCACTCTCGTGCCCCCAGATAATAATGTACATGTATATAAAAAAAGATGGAAAAGAATTATAGGGCATCAAAAAATTCGTCCACTTCGCTGTCAACAGGAAAAGTGCCCAAAACACTGGCAGCATTGCCATGTTGTAAGACAATGCTGATTCCTTGGTCAAAAAATAGGCCAGACCTATGGTCACGTGAAGAGTCGGCCAACAGACCCCATGGCCCTAGTGTTTTAACCCCAAACGACTCGAACATGTAACTCTCAATAAGGTTGGAATATTTTCACCACATAAATTTTAGCACACCTTTCTGATACATGCTGGAAATATATGGTTTTTCTAAAAACAAAATCAGGTGACCGACTAAAGTTCTCCTTTCTGCTGATGAGACCACCCTCTCTCTAACTATCTCTCTGCCAAGCGTGATTTTGGCAATTATTTAACATTAGCGTTAATTTTGAGGGCAAATTAAAAACAGCCTTCATTTTGAGTAGGAAGATATTATTAGAAGAGGTCAGCCTTTTGATTTTATAGGTTTGTGAGAATTTTCGCAAGTATTTAAAACTTAACATTGCTTTCATCGTACTTACTTTACAACCTTTTATTTTGATTGGTCTGTTTCGAAAGAAGAGAGCTGGAATTAAAACACAAGTAGGCTACATTTGGTTTATCTCTTTCAAGTAATTTATTACAAAACAATCTTCATTCTTTTAATGCATTCGTAGAATGAACAACTTAGGAAAGCTAAGAACCTAAATCTACCTTTTTAATTTACTTAAGACTTAGATACAACTTTTTTTGGGAGTTATTTAGCCCGGGACTTCATTCGCGCGGAAGTCGTAAGATACACACATTTACTACACATTGTTATAACATTTCCTAGGCCCGCGACCCACTGCGTCGCATCGCATCGCCCGTCCACGCGGTCACTTCTCTTTCGCTTAGCGTTAATTCTTTCTGACTTTTTTCTTTTGGCTCGGCTCCTTAGGGTCGTAGCGTGATGTTAAATAACCCATAACCTTGTTTATATTGTGGGGCTATCAAATGCAAGAATATTTTTTTAAATCTGACGAGTACTCGTAGTTCAAAAGACAAGCGTGTTCAACCAAAAAAAAAATCTTTTGCTTTATTATATTACTAGCAGCGCCCCGCGCTTTCACCCGCATATGTTTCGATCCCGTGGGAATATCGGGATAAAAAGTATCTTATGTGTTAATCCTGGTTATAAACTATCTGTGTGCAAAATTTCATCAAAATCCGTGCAGGAGTTTTTGCGTGAAAGAGTAACAAATATCCATCCATCCATCCGTACAAACTTTCGCATTTATAATATCAGTAGGTAATAAGTAGTATGAAGTAGGATTATTATAGGATAGATTTCCTAGTTTATGTTGTTGTTACAAAAGAGATGCCTTTGCAAGAGTTAGAATCAATAACTTGTAGCCCCGACTATGCCCGAGCTATACGAGAATAGCTCCGGCCGCTGTTAAAAGATTAACTAGTCAGCAGGGTTGGCAGCTGAAGTATTGAAACTCGAGGAGATTCTTGCGTCATAGAAGAAACAATTGATAGTGTGGTTTCATCATTTTTGAAGTTAGAAACGTGGGCTGGAGGGGCTTGTGGCTAAATCCCATCGGGCACACGGTTTGTACCAGTATAGTTTGCGTTTGTGAGATTGTCTAAATGTCTAAATATGGCACATAATATTTCGGAAGTTCGGGTTTGTAGCGTCAAATTAGGCTTGTAGAGCGCTGTCACTTATTTCAAATAAATAATAATCATTATTATTACAGGCACTTTTGAATTTTGAAGAGGTCGGTCAGTCAGAATGATGAACCTAGTTGCCCATTCCAAATCCTCGTATGGGACGGAAGAACGGGCAGGAAACTCCATGGATCACTCTTTTAAATCACAATACTGTTACAAAATATTGGTACCTGCGTGACGGTCTCTTTTTAAGCTAAGCGTATCGCTGTATCGCGTTTCTCAAAACGGAGAAGGAAGCATCGTGAGGAAACAGGCATGTCCTAGAACCAAAAATTTGAAAAGACATGTGCTATGTACCAACCCGCACTGGGCCCGCGTGGTGGATTACGGCCCACTCGCTCTCACAGAGAAGATGCCTGTGTCCCAGCAGTGGGAACATTATAGGCTGCTTATATTGTATCACATAACACCCGGTTACAGGAGTTATTGTATAAAGTTCTACCCAAAGCTGAACATAGTGCTCTTCTCACACATTTTCACTAATTTATTAATCCCTCTGCGAAGCGTAAAGATTATGGCGGTGAGAAAGGCTTATGTTCAGCAGTGCACATTAATATATATATAAATATATATATTATACATACAGTCAGAGAAATTCATTGTTAAGCAAAATGGCTACCAACTTAAATTGGCCGTAGGCATATTCAAATCACAACAGTCATTCTTTGACAGTTTTATAGTATTAAATGGCTATTTTAATACGTCAAATTGACTTTTTTAACTTATTCTGGGGCAAAGGTCTCATCTATACTTTTCCCATCGACTTTGTTCGCTGCCATTTCTGGCCAATCAGTCAAGCCTGCCTCGGTGACGACGCCCGCCTTTAGGCACCTACTGCGTGATGTGACGACCTGGGCCCATCTGTCCGGATGCATCTTCTAGATGTGGCCGGCCAATCCCATTTCATTTTCCTCACATTCCTCGCGGTCTTATCGTCAATATCGGCTATGCCTGTCTTCAAGTGTATTGTTATGTTTCGAACCCGATCCATTGCATACACAGGGTATCAGTTTTATGTTTTTATAGTTTTAAGGTGTATTTATTTTGCTGTAATGCCAATAAACGCATTTTTCTTTCTTTCCTAACAATTCCCTACCGGTTCTCACTTTTTAAATGTAAAATCGAATCGTTATTTTCCACCAATCTTCAATAAATGTTCTGCCAATTTTACTATGCAAAAACTTACGAATAACGAGTAGTTTATCTGAATAACAACAATCCGTAAATAAAGGGTTTCTATTTCACCAAACAGCCCAGTTCACTGTTAACATTACTTTCAATCCTGTGTAGTGTACAGGATTGAAAGTAATGTTAGATCAGACCTACTAAATTATGTATATACAGTGCGAAAGTGTGGTTTTGTGGTCTTAGCGAACGCCACAACTTGTCAGCCATATTATCGGGAGTGAGTGAGATAGAGGTATAGTTAATTATAGATGTCTGTAAAAGTAAGGGAGGTAGATATGTGCCTAAACCGCATTTTGGTGTATTGTAATAATATTATTATAGGTAGTCAAAACTGATCGGAATTATAATCGTAGGTATTATGGTTTTAGAATCTATTAATAGGTAGGTACTTTGTTTAGAAAATTAACAAGTTCCGTTTTCAGTATCAGCTTCGAAACAATCGTAACCAATGGATTTTGTATTCGATAAGGGGAATTGTTATTTTAGACTAGCAGCGCCCCGCGGTTTCAGTCGTCTAAGTGTCGAACCCGCGGTAATATCGGGATAAAAAGTACCTATCCTATGTGTTATTCTGATGTATAAGCTATATTACTGTAGTTTCATCAAAATCCGTGCAGTAGTTTTTGCGTAAAAGAGTAACTAACCTATCCATCCATTCTCACAAAACTTTCACGTTTATATTTTTAGTAGGATTCAGGAAAGTATTTCAATGCTTCCAGACCAATCCTAGGGGCCAAACATCCCCCAGACTCAATCAAAGTGTCGCAAATCGCAATCAGTATGAGCGCGAGGTCATTATTCGTACGCTAGAGCGTGATTTTCATTTCCCAAGATAAATATGACTATAGAAGGTACGCCTAACTTTAATTACAATCCCACAAAAACCATTTCAAACAAAAATGAGTAAAATATAAACATGGGACAGATTTATGTTCTGCGTTGAAACAGAAAATAAAAGAATATAACCACAATAGGTACCTAAATGAAAGTTAGAGGTGCTCCTACTGGCGTTTTTATTTTAATAACAGGCTTGAAACAGGGCTGCTAGCAAGATGAAAATGATTCTAGATTTATAAAACATTTTGAATGGATTTTTCTTTTACAATGTGGACACAACAATACAACGATATACGAGTATGAAAAAACTTCCGATACTAATGCATAAGAATATTAAGGAACTCAAAATCAAAAGTCATTTATTCAAACTAGGCTGAGAATCAGCACTTTTTGAACGTCAAAATCACATAAGACAGTCCTCCAAAACGCCCGCTCTTCACCACTTCCTAGAGCTTTCGCTGGGAAGAAGAACTATCAAATAAATCCTAGCATCGAAATAAAAGAAAGTGATTTTGACAAACAAACTAAATGGGACTATGGGTTTTAACAATCTTTGATTAGTAGTGACTAAACGGTGGAGCTGTGGTGGTCCAGTGGAAACGGCCGCGTCTTACGAGTTATAGGTGGTAGGTTCGAACCCAGACAGGCGCTTTACTTTGTGTAAATTATTTCATCACCACCGCTCTCTTTGTTTTCCTACATAGTTTAAAAAAAACGATGAACGAAAACATCGTGAGGAAACCGGCATGTCCTAGAACCAAATATTCGAAGACTGACTTGTACTAACCTGCACTGGGCCCACGTGGTGGATTACGGCCCACTCCCTCTCACCGAGAGGAGGCCTGTGTCCCAGCAGTGGGAACTAGCATAATCAGCTTAATGCTGATTATGCTAGTATAATCAGCTTAATGCTGATTATGCTAGTGAATAAACAATTGGATATAAGTATATGATTGATGACTTTTCGTATGCAGACTAGGAACGGCATTAGAATAATTATGCGCAGTTTAATTTACTGTCATTATATACTTTATTTACTGTCATATATAGTTTATATACCTTATATACTTTAGTCTGTTCTGTAATTAACTCTCTCTCTTTCTCTCCTGCAGAGAGAATATTACTGTGGTCTCTTTTTGGTGCCTTCATAATCTTCGTGTTGGTAGGTACGAGAACATGAAATCACCACCACTTGACCTGTTTGCATTTCTCAATCCTACTGATTTAAATTTCATTCAATAGTCATTCAACAGGTTTATATGAACTTAGAGGGTTGTATTGATGATTTTAATCATTATTATTATTTAAAGTCATATGTGTCACGCTCGCGAATCATATACTAAGTATTTTAATCAACATTCAACGGGACACTGACCAGCCGATCGATTCCGTAAAGATCTCGCCGTGAAAAGCTAGGTGAAGTGAGTTTAGAGTGAGCTGTCAACAGAGTCAATCCCTAGCATTAGTTTTAATGACAGCTCACTCCACGCTCACTTCACCTAAGTTTTCACGGTGAGATGGTTACAGAATCACACTGCTGGTAAATTGAATATTTTAATTTTGCGGGTTACCCTGGTGTATGATTATGATCCGCAAATCCGTATCAGAAGAAATCCGGGAAGAAAAACCTACGAACATTTTCTCTCCTTTCAAAATAGCTTACAGTACCTACCTACACAAGTTTCGAAGTTACATAAAAACGAACTTATCCCATTTTTGCTAGTTCAAGGTAGCCCCTAAGTTGTGCGATGTAAATATATTGGATATGTGATCCCGCATAAATATAATATGAATTAAGTTACTTAAGTGAGTTTTTGGACAAACAAGCCCACAGCGATACAAACAGTCGTGTTTGTCTAGTTATATCTGAAAATGGAAGGATAATACATAATATTATTGAAGGTTGTGCTTCCTTCACTCTTGTTATTAAGCCTGTTTGCGACTTGAAGTGCATTTACTTGCAAGAATCGAAACAAATATCAGTGTGTGCTTCCAACTATAGGAGGCCGCAGCGTACAAAAAAAAAAAAATATATATTAGCCGTTTATGTCCCACTGCTGGGCAAAAGTCTCTCTACTCTCCTTCCACCTCTCTCTGTCCAGAGCTGCCAAGGACCAATCTTTATTAAAGAAGTCCAGCTCATCCTGCCATCTCCGTCTGTGCCTGCACATTGCTCACTTATAAATGACTAGCTTTTGCCCGCGACTTCGTTCGCGTGGAATAGTGACTTCACCAATAGATGACACCGACTTTTGACCAATAGATGGCGCTGTATGTCCGGAATAAATTTTATTTTTTATTTTATTTTTTGTAATAAAAACTATCCTATGTCCATTCTCAAGTTCCAAACTATGTCTGTACCAAATTTCACACAAATCGGTTCAGTAGTTTAGGCGTGAAGCAAAGACAGACAGACAGACAGACAGAGTTACTTTCGCATTTATAATATTAGTTTGGATAAATGGTTTTATTTTTATAAGTAGGTTTATACAAACACTTTGACACGTCAATCATATTTTTAGAACTAGATGAGGTCTCCTATCTGACTACTATGAGAAGAAGGACCAAAACTAACTCAAAGGTCACAGTCTCTTTTAAAGTCCACTCTGTGCACGCATTTGTCAGTAATCGTGCAGCTCAAGCTCAAGCTCAATACTCAATATAATGTTCTACTCTCTAAGTACCTCAACGAAGATACGGGGCCGTCCGAAAGTACAAATGTCAAATTACTTTTTCGGATGGATAAGTTATGTTGGGAGTATAGACAACTGTGTAATAATAATTGTGTCATCATTCATTCTTAGTTCGGGCTCCGATCTCATATATCCGTAAATGAAAGTGTAGGAAGCACATGTAATTTCGGCCGAAACTACGGAATGCCTCATAAGAGAGTAGAGCCACTGACACTTCCCATTCCTTATAAAAGACATTAAAAAGCTGCAAAAATAAAGCCTAAATCCAAGATTTTACCACTCAAAACCGCCATTTTGTAAATCCGAGACTACATTAGCCAGCCCTGCTTTGTTTCAGAAAACTTTTGCGTCCGCGCTAAATGGCGGTCGCTCATACTTTTAGTTTCATTTTTATTATTGTTCGACTAGTATCCGTACTCAATATTAATGCAAATGGAAATGTTACTTTTGATTTTAGTAATATGAGGTTGTGGAAAAACGTGCCAAGTTTTCTTGTATTTTTTTCTGTTTTGGGAGAATTTTAGCAAAGTTAAAACGTGCTAATTGATTGGTATGAGACTGGAAAGTTACGTGTACTTTTCGTGGTTAGTCTAAGGATGGGAGATCATTTTCACATTGAGAGCCCGGTTGCCATAAATTATGTATGTGCATATTGTGCGTATTATAATATATCGGCATAAATACATATTTTTTTATTTTTTATTGACAATGGGCTCACTCTTGACCTCAATCCAGCCCAGAGGCAGGGATGAGATCTACGGTGGAACGAGCTTGCCCAGAAGAAGCCTATTCACTCTCGCCAATATAGATAGAAATGACATCCTTATTTCTATCGATTCTCCCACCAAAGAGATAGAAGATCTACCCACCAAATAATGAAGAGAGAATTACGCCAATCCTCAGGTAAAACCTAACCACCCACCGCGCATAGAAAATGACCAAACTCAAATACCTCAAAATTAGTTACCCACAAAAGGCTTACCAAGCATTTAGCTCGCAGGAATTTGGTAAAAATCCCTTAGAAATAAGACGAAGGGTCTAATACAGGGAGATTTATCACAGGGCTCGTAGGGTAAAGGGTTTCAGGGGTATTAGTTTAACTTTGTGATTACTTCGCCCAAAGTGATCGCCGGACCAACCACGAACGCGCGAAGTGACGTTACGTGAATTCGAACGATTTTATAATTGGAAATTCTCGTTTTACATATTATATTTACTTAGTTTGTAGAATTGATTCATGTCTATGGGTCATACTATGTATTTAGAGAGTCGAGGAAAGAAAAATAGTTTTATTTGTCACAAAAACACGTGCATACAAAAAGATAATTAATTCTATAATAAGGAAAAATAGGGAGGGGCCCGTGGCTAAATAATAACAGCCGCACAGGTCGATCGGTCAGGTTAAGCTACGCTTGCCGCGGTTGGCCTGTGGAGGGTGACCATCTTTACATACCGAGACCCCTCCGTGCCTCGGAAAGCACGTTAAGCCGTTCCATTCATGGATCTTTGACAGTCATTACGGGTAGTCAGAAGCCCGAAAGTCTGACAACCAGTCTTACCAAGGGGTATCGTATTACCCAGTAACTGGGTTGTGGAGGTCAGTTAAGCAGTCGCTCCATGTAAAATACTGGTATTCAGCTGCATCCGGTTAGACTGGAAGCCGGAAAAGGGAAAAGGCTAGGCAGATAAGGAAAAATAAAAACAAAATATATCTATAATCACGAGCACAAAGTAGAAATAGTCGTCGGCTGCACGTCATGACTGTGACAACACTCAGCATGATGCTGTGCTATAGGGGACCTACAGCACAGCGCTGATATTCAGTGGTTGCGGTGGGATTTGGATGAAAGGCACACAGATAGCTTATAACCAAGATTAACACACACACACACACAGATTAACACTTTTTATCCCGATATTCCCACGGGATCGAAACTTATGCGGCTAAAACCGTGGGGCGCCGCTAGTATAATATAAAGCAAGTTAGCTAAAAGTATAAACAATCGATGATATGAATAAATATCATTAAATAACATAACATTTAATTTATCCGCAGGCATCACCGTGCGTTCGTGAATAGATAACTACCCACCTAAAGCATGTATTACATAAGAATATTCAGTGTTATTTATTTAACCAAAATTAAATTTGAATAGGCATGAAAATTATATTTTCGATTAAAAAACCTTTGGTGTTTACCTTTACATCGCGCGTCCATGATAGGCCTCGGGTAGCTAACTCAAATTCAAAGCATTTATTTGAGATAAACCAATTACAGGCACTTTTGCATTGTCAAAGGGTTCGGTCAGTCAGAAAGATGAAGCTAGTTGCCCATTCCCAAGCGTAGTAGGTACCTATGGAGAAGAACAGGCAAGAAACTCCACGGACACTCTTTTGCTAAATGTATACGGTAGTTTTATAAAGATAATTTGAGACTGGTGGTCTAGAAATATGCAACAACTTTTAGATTTTTCTGAAGATGGTAAATTGGTCAGATAATGAATAAACTTTCGAGTGATCAAATAATTGCTAAGTAATTATTTTAGAGCATTGTGTACTATTGGCAAACACCCCAATTAGAATATTTACCAATAATGTTATAATCATAATACATACACTGAATTTTTACTATTACGTATAAAACACTGTTTATTTATTAAATTAGTTATAAATACTGACTGTGGGAGAAAATTGTGGTCACATTACAAATCGACGCACGCACGCAGTCGCAAATACGTATAAGGGTCTAGCGTAGGTACTTCATCCATTTTGGTTTATTTTGAATGTACAGCGGAAGAGTGACTGCAATTTAAGCAGTTTTGATTATTTTGGGATACCAAAATGACCATCGATTCAGTAAACGATTCTAAAGAAATTACTTTCATAGTGTGTGCATTCATTCAGTTACACATTGTATAGATTCCTAAACTTCGAAACTATATTGTTGACACCACTTTAATGTCGTAAGAGATGTCGTAAAAAGAACGTAAAATGTTATTTTGTTCTGTCACATCAATAATCATAAAATAAACAGTGTGATTACCTACTATTTGGTTAGGTTTAATTTTATGTTTTTATTTTGTAACAAAAAAGCCTAAATGAATACGGTCAGTAACAAAAGTCGGTTAACACTTTAGTTGTTTAAATCTTAATTATTGAGCTAAATATTCCTAAAAAACATAGAGTAATAGCATATTTAAGAATAATTAACTCTTTGCTATTACATGAAATAGAGAAAACCAATGTATCGCATCATTTTGTAACAATTTAGATGATTTGTAAAAGTAACAGTGTTAGTATGTGGTAGATACTTTTTTATTTTTTACCAAATTTATTTCATAGCCACCTCCAGCAAACATAAATAATATTCTATTCTATTCTTATTATCAAACAAAATATACAGACGTTTCATAGAAAAGTTTAATATATACGTGGTCAAAATATATGGCAGAGCTTTTTTTTTATAAGTGGATATTCGTCGATGACCCTGCCACCCTGTATTATTTCTTTTTCTTTTGGGTAGCTGGGTAAAATTATAGGCACATAATTCTTTAAAATAAACGACATAATTAACAACATACCCTAAAACCATAACTTAAAAAAAAAAACACCAAAACGCAAAAGGCCGCGCACCCATTTACCGGCAAACGTCTTCCTATGCACGCAAGAACCTCATTACCCTTGCATGTATCGCGATAAAAAAGGCGCTTTAAACATGACGTCATAATGAAAACTGGCTGCCTGCACGTACCGGGAGGTTTCTCATTATAAACGCATCATATAGGTGAGTACACATCGATAATGATGCGAGTTTTCTTGTAGGGGCTGTACAATGGAGCTGTTGGGTGAGTGGATTAAAATCCATGTATATATATAATTATGGATAGGTATTAATTAATGTAGACTTGTAGGCTAATTGGTTCTGTATGTAAAGTGGGACATATTGAAGGTGGGTTTTAATAGTATTCAACTATTTTATGAGACATTTAAAAAGTAAGACCTTAGCACAGATTACTTAGTAATCTGTGACCTTAGTCAATGAATCTGCTCTTTTCCCGACTATGTTGGGGTCGGCTTCCAGTCTAACCGAATGCAGCTGGAAATTAGTATTTTCATGGAGCGACCGAATATCTGACCACCACAACATGACCAAATTATCCAATGTTTTTTCTTTTCTACTTCTTACCAGGTATGCAAAGGGGAAATTTGTGATTTAATTAGAACCCTAAGAGTAGGGACATTTTATTTTGTTTACGGTATGTCATAGTCCCTAACGCATAGAGAAGGATCTTAAAAAAAGACAGTTGCGAGTCGACAGCAAAAATCGCGTCCATATACAACACCTTCCGCGAGTAAGCGCCCAACAACTCCATTGTACGGGCTCCATGAAATAAGTTTCATGGAGCCCGTACAATGGAGTTGTTGGGCGTGTGGATTAAAATCTAACCATCTATGTATTAATTAATTTTGGCTGATTGTTTTCGTACATAAAGTGGAACATATTGAAGACGGGTTTGAATAGTAGGTATTCAACTCTTTTCTCAAATATGTAAAAAGTGTAATAATCATCATCATAATTTCAGCTGCTGAAAGCTGCAGAATCACCAACTTCTGGGTATAGTACCTACTTTCCTTTCTTCTGCCATACTACCCAGTTCCCTCATTCAGATTTCCTGCGTCTTTGACGATATCGTCAACCCAGCAAAAGAAAATTCCTTTTGCACACTTCGTAAGAAGTTGTTAAAAACTTTGGATAATTAGGTCAAATATTTTAAGGTCTTACTTGCCTTGACAGTTCAAAAGTGCCTGTTAATGGTTTAATTGAAATAAATGCTTTAAGTTTGAGTTTAAAGAAAAGGAGAGATTATTCTAAGACGTTTTTCTATAGATTTGTTTGATTGACAAGAAATGTGCATTTAAATAAGGCTAATTATTTTTGAGGCGAATAATAACTTATTAGGCGACTAACTACTTGGTTACAAAAAAATAACTTGGTAGCGATTAAATATTTTTAGCACAATTATATTATGTGAGCTACAAAAGCCAAGGATCTATAAAAACTAAATAATGGCTGCTACTATAAGATAGCAAATATATTAAACAGGGCCAATAAAATAATAGGTGAGGTATTAAAAATAATGACTGGCGGCTAATATTAACAGTGGGATATCAAACATTGTATTATTGGCAACTATAAAGGAAGTGATAGGGTAGAAAAAACTATGGAAGGTAATACCTTCCATATAAAAAAACAAAGTAAAATTTCTAACTTGAAAGAGGCAGAAGATTTTGTGAATTCAAAATCGAAACAGCTAGGTTAGGTTAGGTTAGAACTGTGACCACACAACGCACGAGCCGAGCGAGCGAAGCTAGCGGTGCCGCGGCAGCGGCGAGTGCAGAAACATTGTATTATTTATGAAAGCTTATTTTCTACTTTTTATCCGCCGTCAAGTTGTCGCCTCACAATAAATTTAGTTGCCACACCAAAAAATCACTGCCAATTTAAATTTAAACAAAGCTTACAACTCAAGATAAAGGTGCTACTTTATACTTAGGTAAAATGCTACTTCACTGTAGCTGCCAACCTATTATTTTTGCTAGCCATTTTAATTATTTTTTAAGCCCTAAATTAGATTAGTTTGTCGCCGCGTTAAATACATGCCAAATATTAAGACAAAAAAAAAGAAAAAAAGGACCTCATTATTCTGACCACTCCAATAAAAAAAAGTTTGCCAAAGGGCAGGCATAATTATGTGGCACTGTAGAGTAATAATAATAATACACAACTCAGCATTCAAATCTGTGAGTGAACAATAAATCACCATGATTTTCCCACCCTTAGGTTTGGATTTTTTTTTCCATATTTATATGGGACCAAATTTGGGGTACACCCTTTCCAATAAAAAAGAATTATCAAAATCGGACTACTCTGTAAAAAGTTATGCGTGGTCATATATAATATATATATATATGTATATACGCGTCGACTTGCGAACCTCCTCCGCTTTTTTTCTCGACCTTCCTTTCTCGAAATCAGTAAAATTACTCATTCAAAGACTTCTTATTCAACTAAAATTAAACTCTTATTCAATGAAAGAATATCCCTAACGAGTAGCTATTATAGCAACATTTAGCGAACTGTGGTATTTATACTCGCCTTTTAAATGTCAAACGGGCTCTAAAAGGTTAAGCCTGAAAGGAAGGTGGTGGCGGCCATATTTCTACACAACGGCTATTCGAAATGATAGCCTAATGGCTGTTTCGGTCTGGATTATGTCTGTTTGTATCTTTGAAGCTAGACGTAATTAAAGGCTCGGTTCTGTGTTGCTTTATTTTTAGGTCTTTGATATTTTTCTTTGAAATATTTTTCGCTTTTCGTTTTTAGGCTGATTTGTGCAGTCTCAAAGGGTTTTGTTTTGTTTTAGTTTTAAAAACCAGCTGTAGTTTCTAATGAAGGAAAGTAGTTACCTATGTTTTGCTTGTAATAAAGATAGAAAAGTTTCATTCATCCTGTAAGTCGCTGAAAGTTCAGCAGAACACAATTGTGCTGTAGATACTTACTCATGACAGCAGAAATAGGGATGATATCCAAAAACAACCAGCAACTATAGGTAAAGACGCCAGTAGGTCAAGCTACCCGAAACTGTCCAATGTTTCCAATCAACCTAGAACCTTAATACTTTAGCTATAAAGTTGAAAATCTGTTAAAGAAATTTGACAGATTGTAGTAGCTTTAAGAGGGTGCACACAGGTCCACTAGCGCCACTCCTTTAAAAAAATATTATCTCGTGACTTAGAAGGAATTATGAAAATCTGCTCAATCAGCGACCTCGGTAAATGTGTCTAGAATTTTCTAATACCTTTTATAAAATTTCATATTGAGACACGAAGCAACAAAATTCGATCTAAAGAAAAGCGGCCACATTCCTATATTTCGTATTTAGTTGCTTCGTGTCTCAATATGAAATTTTATAAAAGGTATTAGAAAATTCTAAAAGGTATTAGAAAGGTATTAGAAAATTTTTGGTTATAGGACTTGTCGGTTTCCTCACGATGTTTTCCTTCGCCGTTTTGAGAGCAGTGGTGATGAAATAATTTTCACAAAATCCTGTCTGGGTTCGAACCTACCTGACCTACAACTTATAAGTCGCCGCCGTTACGACTGAGCCATCACTGCTCTCTAGTGTATTAGTGCGTAGGCTAAAGAGAACTAAACCATTTGAGTTAGAGTAGTATTTATATAGTGAATGAATAATAGTGCGATGCTAATGGTGCTATACATGTAACACATGAACAAAGTGTTTTATCAATTATCAGACCCTAAGAAAGTGCTACGAAACTGTGTAAAAGTGCAAATTGACACTATTCTTAGTTATAACATAATCTATCTCGTAAAATATTAAGTTAGAGTTAAATTGCTTATTAGATTTGCTTATGAGGCTAGATTGTAATCCATTAAAAAAGATCCATCCAAAAAAAAAGATTATTCATCCATTTAAAAGATTATTATTATTATTATTACTAAGAACTTTAGTTCTTATTAATAAAGAAAAAAAAACTGCTCTCTAGGTACGTTAACATAACATCAACCCTTTTTATATCGAAAGCGTAGACAGGGCAGTATAGAACATTTACGTTTCCCATGTAATAGAGGGTGACGTAAAATGAGGGTTAACTTTTCCCAACATGGGCATCTCACCTAGGACTTAACGCTCGGCAGTCGCGGTAGCGACCACTAGATCGAAGAAGCCTATTATAAAAAGTAATAAACATTATACAACCTAACTATATTCCCCGTGAGGTTAGACAGAGGCGAAACCATATTCCGCCAGTTATGTCTAAATCTCATGTAATACTTAAGAGGGTGAGCCTATCGCCATTAACCGGGAACGAATCCAGACTCACAGACAGACAGACTCTGCTGCTGAGAAATTACATAATTAAGGAAAAACCCAATATCAATTTGCCCGACCCGGAAATCAAACCCAGGGCCTCGTCAGCAGTAGCACTTGCGACCACTAGACCAAAGATAAAGAGAATAATTGGCTCATCATTATCCTGCCCTTGTCCCAATTATCCCAATTTATTTGGTCGGCGCAACATGTCTTTTTAACCGACTTCTAAAAAAGGAGGAGGATCTTAATTCGGATGTTTTTTTTTTATGTTTGTTCGAACATAACTCCTTCGCTTGCCAACCGATTTGAAAAATTATTTTGTAAAATTATTTTTTGTTGTTTGTTATTTGAATTTTCAAATGGTCCCATTGAAATGTCGACAATATCTGATGATGATTCGGAGACAGACAACGGAACTCTTAAATAAATTCCAGCAAATCAACGGCTATTGCTGCTATCGCTTATGTATGTATTGTTTACGCAGTCACACAACATAACATCTGTACCCTCTAAAGGGGTACGCAGATGTGTTCAGTATACCCCGTGGTATACTGAACACATCTGCGTACCTAGAGAGCAGTATTTTTTTTCTTTATTAATAAGAACTAAAGTTCTTAGTAATGGATTACAATCTAGCCTAACAGACTAATAAGCAATTTAACTCTAACTTAATATTTTACGAGATAGATTATGTTATAACTAAGAATAGTGTCAATTTGCACTTTTACACAGTTTCGTAGCACTTTCTTAGGGTCTGATAATTGATAAAACACTTTGTTCATGTGTTACATGTATAGCACCAGTAGCACCGCACTATTATTCATTCACTATATAAATACTACTCTAACTCAAATGGTTTAGTTCTCTTTAGCCTACGCACTAATACACTAGAGAGCAGTGATGGCTCAGTCGTAACGGCGGCGACTTATAAGTTGTAGGTCGTGGGTTCGAACGGGACCGATATGAAGATTCGAATGACGTTATTGCGAAGCGCGCTATTTCGAAAAACTTTACCTACGAGTGGTACGCCAGTTCAAAAACACATTGGGTCGAAAACCGTAATGTCGAATGACGTTGTCGCGAACACGCGCATTCGAAAAAGTGTTTGAATGGTACACTAGTACGATAGTCTTGGTATCGTGGAGTTTCTTGTCGGCTCTTCTCCATAGGAAACGACCAATTGGAACCGTGCAGGATAGCTTCTGACGTATCATAAGTGCCCATATAGGTTTATGTGAAATAAAATATTTTTAGACAGGCAGTAGTAACATTATAGGCTGATAATTTAAACATAACATGAACGATAAAAGTAACTTAGTAGCGACATATCAAGTTTATAGAACAGCGGACTACATGGGAATATAATATTGGTACAGCAAACAATTTGAGAGGGACAAATATTTGCTCCGGTAGAGGGCGCGCGAGTGCTGTCTCTTGTACCTACGTTTTTCTTGTTTACTTTTATAAATAATTTACTCGACGTTTTGTGTTTCAAAGGAAGAGTGAATGTTGTTTAAGTGGCTATTATTGGCAAGGTACACCTTTGAAATGTTTACCATATACAATGAACCTGCATTAAACATAGCTAGAAACATAAGGAATTACAACAAAGGAACAGAATATATTATAGAATTACTATATGTTCAATTATACGTTATAAATGTATGACTATGTAGGTAATTATGTATGTTTATCCTACCTGAAACATAATTAAGGTCTATTCAAAATTATTCCAATTGATGTTAAGTATTTCATGTTAAACAAATATCATCAGGCATCATAGGAAAACCAGACAGTATTTTATTGCACAATGTGCAGTAAGCAAATTTTCATAATATTGTAATAAATATTTAGATTTCGACGAAGTATTTTGAGAATTTGGTATTCTGCGATGAAAGGCTTAAATCACAGTGAGTAAACGAGGTAATCAATCGTAGTTTTTTTAAATGACAAGTAAGTACCCTTTACCCTATACGGCGGGTTCATTGCGTAACGTAAGAACAGTAGGAATGACTTTAACTGTGACAGTTCAACATTCATTGCGTTATTTACGTTGTTGAGCAGAAAAAATTCTCGAGCATATGAAGCAATATTTTTCAAAATGATTTAGATTGTGATTTTTTATTTATTTATAAATAACCAACAACATAAATTATTAGTCAATTGCTAGTGTATTACGTAATTAGGGTGCTGCAACAAGTACAGGCTGATAGTATTTCCTACTGCAGTTGGTTTCGGCATTTTCAAAGCAAATGCTAATACAAAAGAGGTCCTCACGGTCCCTTTAGCAGTTCAGACATTCTACATACACACACTACCATCATCTGCCTAGCCTTTTCCCAATTATATTGGGGTCGGCCTCCAGTCTGATGTAGCTGAATACCAGTATTTTACATGGAGCGACTGCCTATCTGACCTCCACAAAAAACGAATGCTACTGGGAAATACGATATCCTTTGGTAAAACTGGTGGTCAGACTTTCGGGCTTCTGACGACCCATAACGAAAGTCAAAGATCTACAAATGGCGGACGAGACCAAAGGCTTAACGTGTTTTTCGACGCACGGACGGTTCTTGGTATGTAGAGTCGGTCACCCATCCACGGTCCAACCGCGGCAAGTGTAGCTTAACCTGATCGATCGCACCGTATGGCTACATACAGACACTAGTCTGATAAAAATATAGAATGTCTGACTTAGTAACAGACTTACAAAAATAAAGCAAAAAGTGTAGCTGTCTCCTCGGCGCCTCCGCAGAGATTTATGTTATTATCTAGAAAGGTTCGTTTCCCTGTCTGAGTCTCAAGGACGAGCATAGACAAACGCTAGATCAATCTTGAATGCAAAATGGCAGGTGTAGCACGGAGATGTGTTTGTAATGTGTTAATGGCCGGTTCCTATAATTTAAAATTAAGACTTGTATCTTTACCAATAATGAAACAAACACCTCATAGCTTTGCATAGCAGACCCTCCCATATGGAAGTAGCTATCACAGGTAAAATTAGCTTCACTAATTGTGTTGTAATTAAATTGAGTATGATTGTTATTTTAAACAATCGTTATGTTAAAATATTTGTATGCTGTAATAGCAAAACATGGCGACCTTTAAAAATATGTAATGCAAGAACCCAATGTACCTATGTTTGACAAATAAAATTCTGATTCTGATTCTGAAAATTCTGATTCTTCTGAATCTACTTTTTTATATGTCCAGTTTGACAATAAAAAATGCTAAACTAAAAGCAAATGATTCGTTTTTGTTTGTAGGAACCGAGTATAATGCCTGATAACTAATCTCCAACTATTTATTTGGATCACGTTCTGATCGAAATAAATAGTAATCGATCCTCGTAATTTTACGAACGTTCAATCAGAGGGGTAATTCTCGTAATTGTAAGAACGTTCACAGTCTGATATCAGTCTCAATCTGTCAAAAATACCTCAAATTACCTACATCCCTACATTTTTGACAAGTTTTTGGCATTGATTATCGCTGAGATGAGATGGCGACTAGATTTTAAACGTTTTTAATTACAGGAATTGGCCTTCTGGTACCTACTTATTAGTAAAGTTGAACGTCAGGTCGACGACCTATCAGATGGAAAGTGCCAAAATTGCCTAAGCTAATACTATTGGTAGGTACGAAAACCTTAAAAGCTATTTAGTAATGATATTTTAGTGCTTCCGAATGAGTATTTTCCAAGGAAATGTTATGGTATTATGTTACCTGCCACAATATCAGAATTAGAGAATGACGGGTGCACTTGTTAGGCATTTGTGTACTCCTGACAAGAAGACTCGTCTTAGAACTTTCGAGACAAAAAATCTATTTTATTTTATTATTTTATTCTATTCCCTCGTTCAATTTAACTAGCCTATAATGTTCCCAGTGCTGGTACAGTCAACAGCAAAAGTAGATGATCAAAATTAGGAATTCAATATCTAATGAACGGAGTTCGCAGCTATATGGCAGCTGTACTAGTAGTAAATGTTTGGTATAATTTACTATCACATACTTTTGAATCACTTCGACGCCACAAAGTTCTTTTGATCATCTACTTTTGCTGTTGACTGTACACAGGCCTCCTCTCTTCGAGAGAAAGTGGGCTGTCACAAGTGTTCGATTTTTTTGACATGCCGGTTTCCACACGATGTTTTCCTTCACCGTTCGATCTAACTAAACATCGTATACCTACTAATATTACTCGTATAAACGCGAAAGTGTGTGAGGGTGGATGGATGGATGGATGTTTGTTACTCTGTCACGCAAAATCAAATTCACAGTAAAAGTATCTTATACATCAGAATAACACATAGCCCATAGGATACTTTTTATCCCAATATTTCCACGAGATCGACATGTATGCGGGTGAAACCGGCGGAGCTAGTAAGTAATATGATTAATCCACATCTTTTATGTAAGAACACAAATTACCTAGGCTAAGACTTAGACTAATAGACCTGTCCTGAAAAAGGAAGCACCATAAAGCCAATGCCTACACACTAAACCAGATAAGTCCAGACATGTTTTGGCAAAAGAGTGCGGCCATCAGATCGATATGGTCAGGCAGGCTATGAAGGTTTCGCCAGTCACTTCTGTATTGGAAAAATAATTAGGACAACGTACGGCACCGTATTTGTGAGAACAAATACAACAACGTAGGTACTGTCAAATGTATGAAAAGGGGTATAAATAAAGGAAAATATGGAAGATGGATGGAACAGCACGTGTTTGAAACATTTTCACTAAAATACCACAAGTCATTCACATTGAATTTATAAGAGTTTTGTTGTCTTATTGGTTTTTGCCGCGACTTCCCGTTAATAAATTATACAAGCAGCGCCCCGAGGTTTCACCCGCGTAAGTTTCGCGTGGGAATATCGGGCTAAAAAGTATCCTATGTGCTAATCCTGGGTATAATCTATTTGTGTGCCAAATTTCATCCAAATCCTTTTAGTAGTTTTTGCGTCAAAAAGTAACAAACATCCATCCTCACAAACTTTTGCGTTTATAATATTAGTTTATATTATATTTATAAAAAAGCCGCTTTATGTGATCGCGTTGCTCTGCTAAAATACGCAACGGATTGCGATGCGGTTTTCACCATCATTGAGAGAATTTATTCCGGATGGTTTATATTATCTATATCTTATACATATTGTACATTAAACTCGGTTTTGTCATGTCTGTCGTTGTATAATACACTAGCAACTGCCCGCGACTTCGTCCGCGTGAAATTTCCTCCACCCCACCGCGTCGTATCGCATCGCCTGCCCACGCTACTACTTCGTTTCCGTTTAGCGTTCTTGCCGACATTTTTTTTCTTTTTGCTTGGGTCCTAAGGGACCTAGCCTGATGTTAAAAAACCTGTAGCTTTCCTTATGAATTTGAACTATCAAATCCAAAAAGATTTATTTAAATCCGCCGGGTAGTTCCAGAGATTAGCGCGTTCAAACTAAACAACAAATTCTTCAGCTTTATTGTTAGCTATATTTTACAAAGCATAGAGAAATCTCCATGTTTTGGTTGCTCGCTTGTTATTTGTATAAAAATCTATACCCGTTCAAAGGCTGAGTTTCCGAAGTAAGGAACGAAAAACATGCCTGAAACAAGTTGCAGACATGTAACGGTACCTGTGCTGGAGTGTGCATGAGAGTGAACACTGGAGTTTGTAACAGACAAAGTTGGGAAGTCACATAACGTGCCTGTAATGTCAAGACTCACGACATCTCTCAAACGGGAACTCAGCAACATTGCTTGACGGTAGGAATAGTATGTTTATAAATACTGAAGTAGCTATTACGTTAATAACGGGTGTAAAAAGACGCTTGCGAGCAGGGCTTGAAATACCGGTATGTTTGGGAGCCAGTGCCATTGGCCTTGGTGTGATACCATTACCAGAGTAGTACCTGTACTATTGGTACTGGTACCAGAGTAGTACCTGTACTATTGGTACTGGACAACAGCAACAAAAGTCAATTAACACTGTTACTTTTACAAATCATCTAAATTGATACAAAATGATGCGATACATTGGTTTTCTCTATTTCATGTAAAAGCAAAGAGTTAATTACTCATAAATAATCTATTACTATATGTTTTTTAAGAATATTTTGCTCAATAATTAAGATTGATACAACTAAAGTGTTAACCGACTTATGTTGCTGACCGTACCAGAGTAGTACCTGTATTATTGTTACCGGTACCAGACGTAGAACCTGTACCGTTGGTATTTGTAACCAGTACCAGTACCAAAACGGGTAAGTACCAGACAAATAAATTTAAATAAATATTTCCGTTAGTTAGAGTGAGAAAACAGATATAGTATGTCAAGGCTGCTACGCATCACACGAGGTTCTCGTACAAATAAGAGATTTGTGGTACGCGCCGGGTACCTAGATTTGGTACCGGTACTTGTTAGGTGGAGTAACGGTACCGGTCTACAACCAGTACCCAGGTAGGAACTGAAATAGCAAGAACCGCTAAGTACCGGTACAGAACCTGTACTTTTGGTACCGGTACTTATAATCCCCGTCACTGTACCTACTGTATCATTTGTACTGGACCATATCTGGGCACCTTTTGGTTGAGGAGATACTTATTGAAGGTTAAAGTACCAACTTTTTTTAAAACGTTTTAACACGAAAATACGTTTTATAATTTACAATAAGTTATCACTAATTACTCCCACAACTCCTGTACCTTTGCATGCACCAATAAGCACAAAGTTTTGCGTGCGTGTCACTGCGTGCTGCCGTAAACAGTGATTTTTCACACCGAAAATAAAAATCATTTCCCATGAACAATTGCTCAATGTTACTTTTGATGTATAGAAAGCGTAGATAACGGCTATGTGATGAGTCTGGCATCATGATCTTCTTCTCCACTTACATCTTTTTATTACAAGAACTATTCAGTAAATTGGTACCGTGGTATAAAAATGTTGACCAGTCAACAAGGTAGCGGAGCTGACTGCCTAGAAAGCACCTGACGTACAAACGCCAGCAGGTCAACCTATCCGAAACCGTCAAATTTTCCCAATCAACCTTGAACCTTAATGTTTTAGCGATAAAGTTGAAAATCTATCAAAGAAATTTGACAGATTGTAGTAACTTGATGTGCTGGCGTCTGTACATAGCATAGCATAATCAGCCCATAACGTTCCCACTGCTGGGACACAGGCCTCCTATCGCTGACAGGGAGTGGACCGTAATCCACCACGCGGGTCCAGTGCGGGTTGGTAGATGTCACATGACTGAGAGTTATTGGTTCTAGGACATGCCTGTTTCCTAACGATATTTTCTTTCACCGCTTTGAGAGCAGTGGTGGTGAAATAATTTACATAAAGTAAAGCGTCTATCTTGGTTTGAACTTTCGACCAAACTCTCGTAAGTCATGTTCGTCACCACTGCGCCACCCCTGCCTGACTGAACATCACCACTTGTTGGGACCATTTTAATGCAATCCCTAAGAACATGATTACCTTTTATAGCATTTTAATGGATGCTCTCTCTTTTATCGTTAAAAGCAAGTACTTCACAAGGTAAAGCGCAGTTTTCAGCATTTTTATTTTATTTTTTAAATTGAACGCATAGTTTCTGCTGGAGCAGTTCGGAATGTTAAAATTCATCGAGCGGCGAACGGTAAAGTATGGAGAGAACTATTTTTGTTGTAGGGAGATAGAATGTATCGGATTATGTTTGTTTTGGTTGAAAAATGCGGAACGTTTTAAACAAATATGTGTGTTTATTTATCTATTTTGTGTATAAACACGAACGACACGCGTCAACGGCCGGTCGTGTATTTGAGTATATTGAAAGAAAGAAAGAATGAAAGAAATAAGTACACAAACACACAAGCAGCAGCAGCAAGTACATTGCTCAAATACACAAGTAGCATGAAGTGGACGGCGGTTGCTGACACGCATTGACGGTAGCCATCGACACTGTTCAACGGTTGCAGTTGCCTCTACCGTTGACGCATGTCGCTCGTGTGTTAAACTCCTATTTTAAACTATTTTAAACTAATTTATTTTTGCCTATTTTAAACTAGCTGTTGCTTGCGACTTAGTCTGCGTGTATTTTGTATTTCATCATTTTGTATTATTAATATCCAGGACGAGGAGTAGCCGATGTCCTTTTCCAGGTTCCAGGCTGCCTACCTCACAACGGATTAGTCGTGAAAAGGTAACACACAGAGTTACTTTCTCATTTATAACAGCTACTGTTTAGTATGGGTGTGTATTTTTCATGAGCAGTTTCAGTCGTTTAACTAAATAGAAAAGAGTCAACGAAATCTCAGGAAAATTGGCGGAGAAATAAGGCATACATAAGATTATCAACAAAGTTCAAACAGGAATAAGGGCTACTGCGTAGCGGTATCGGATAACTGCTACGAAAGTTTAGTCCGCGTAGCGGTGACATCATCACAAGTGCTACAGCGTAGCAAGCGTACGTCGTACGTCTACGCAATATTTATTTTAAACCGATGTTGTCATACTGCAGAACAATATTGGTTTTTCTTTTTAATAAACTTTGAAAAAAAAGAAAAAGTTAACTTCTTATTACTAGTCTCGATCATGAGCTAATACAACCTTTTCTATAAGCAATAAGCTCGTCCAGTCATCTTCAGTAATTTTTCAGAACTAATTTTCTAATAGCTTTAAATTTTTTTTAAACTCAATCACAAAATTGGCAAAGTTTAATCGATTGCTCAAATGGATTTCGCAGTAGAACGGTTCGGTATAATTCTTCGTAAGTATTTTCTCCTTACGCAGCTAAAAGCCTCCTGAAATATGAGACAGAAACAAATGTAGTGGTCCCCGTCCCTGCTGAGACATTTTTTACAGTGCCGATAAAACAAATCTGAGATTTCATTTAACTAAGCTGGTTTACCGACCTTTCTATCTGGGGCTAGGCGAGGGTATGGTGCGACTGACAGCGTGGAAAGTTGGCCACACCTTTTCTCCCCATACGTATTGTGAAAACAATACACATAGTATATTATGGGCCTTAATTCACTATGACCATTAACGATTCCTTACTTCGGAACCACCTTAATTCCTTAGCTAATCACGACATCTGCTAATAACGTATTTTCTATTACACAATGAACGAAACCGCGCGAAAAACCGCGAAGTATAAAGTTTGTTGGAAACAGAAATGATTAGAAAACTGTGTTGTCGTGGTTTGAACTGTCAAAATACCACGCTTGATAACCGTAGGTACGTGGTTTGCACGAGGTAAGATTACGCGGGGAGTAATAATAACCATAGAGAATTTGAGCCTAGAGTTTTGTTAGAGTAGCGACTTAACGGTTCTGGAAATAGAGTTTCTTTTTGGAGACTTCAACTGGGATAATACTCCCACCCTTCCTGTTCTTGCTTTCAAGCAACATTAATGTGTATACAAGCTCAAATTAAATTAGCTAGCGAAACTCCACAGACGTATATATCTGAACATGATGAAACAAATTTATAATTATATGAGTTTTATTTGAAGCAAATGTAGTGTCGTTCGTTACTGAAGAATGAGTTAAAAAAACCGTTTTTTTTTTTTCATGATTAGATTTCGAGTTATTCCGGTCGGATCCCCTGATCTGATCCCCTGCTGGTTATTATTGAGTTTTGTATATGAACGGCTCTAAGAGTAGGGGAAGACTAAAGAATCGTTGGATGGACTGTGTGAATGATGATATGGTTAGAAAAGGGGTGACTACCGAGATGACGACTAATAGAGAAGTATGGAAGAAAAAGACATTTTGCGCCGACCCCAAATAAATTGGGATAAGGACAGGAAAGTGATGATATCCATTATATATAGTTATAGTATAGATCGTTTACCCATCACGTCTGCGAAGTTTCGCCACCTAATTTCATTTGACCCTGTATAAGAGTGTCCAATTTTCAAAAACTACTAAAGGAGAATGACAACTAATGGGCCCTTAGTTTTGGTGCCATGTCAAGACTATTTACTTCTCAAAAATTAAACCGTATTTTTACATGTTTAAGTTTTTTTTATCAACATTTCTTTTACCCTAGCATTGGAAAACATAATTAATATTTATTTTATTGATTTTAGTTCCGCCATTGAAACTTAACCTGAATGTTGCCAGACGACAGACTATGTCAATTGATTGAAAATATCGATATTTTACTAATCTGCCGACTAAAATGACCGGAGATAGGCTACAATATAGCTTTTCTCCCGTTGTAATCTAGCTAACACTCTCATGTAACTGATTAGGCGTGAAGTAGACGATGGGCGGGCTCAAATAAAGAAAATAAAAGAAGTAGGTAAATAAACTAAAAAAAATATTATCATAATTATGTTTCATGGTATTTCCTACCGTCTGAAATATTCCGGTAGGTACATTCGTATCTGATTAGTTTCTTTAAAAAACAAAAGTTAGTACCACAGTAGTAACAAAAGTTAGTGTCCAGGGATATTATTATTATTATTATTTTTATTATTACAGACATTATCCAATATAATAATGCGTTCAGGGTGTTGATGGGGTTGCCGCGCTACTGTAGTGCATCCAGCATGTTCGCGAAGGCGGCAATTGATGGTTTTCACGCAATAATGCGCCTCCATCATGCACCGAGTACGCGCCAGCCCCAACAGCATCCTGAAAACCATAGCGGTCAGGTGGGATAGCCCCATATTGGGACATTGGATATGCCTACATGCCAGTGGGGCGTAGGTACCTAATTAGATAAAACAATTTTTCCGAGTAGCAGGTAGGTACCTAATTAGATAAAACAATTTTTCCTGGTAGCTATAAGTACTAACACTAGTTCTAAGTTTTATTTTGTATACTAACCAATCAATGGATTCTGTCTGAAATATAAGATTTTTATTTTATTTTATTTATTATGTGGTTAGTACCTACTTAGGTTAGTACCAGCGTTTATAATCTTTTTAATTATGTAATTAATATTATTTATACCAAATCGATTTAATAAATCGATTATCAAATTATTTAACATGGTCACACTAAGATTAGACAGATCTATCTGTCAAATCAATGCATCAATCGCATTGTTTCGTGCCGTACGTTTTGCGTCGAGTTGAAGTTATTCCTCCGTATTTACTTCTGTTCGTTACAATTTGAAGCTGTCGAGTTGAGCGTTTACGTTCCTCCAGTGATTTGTTTTGAGATATTGGACTCCTGTTTTAGTGACAAGTGAGCACATTGACACTATTTAGTTTAAGTGAGCTTTGGACTCTTGTTTTAGTGATAAGTGAGGAAATTGACTCTGTTTTAGTTTTTAAGTGAGCCTTGGACTCTTGTTTTACTCCTCAACAATGTCTATACCTGGTAGAGGTCGGGTAAACCGCCCTCTCTCTCGCCGATGTGTCAATTGCTCTCTACGTTTGGCGCCTAATCTTCGTAGACGTCAAATCGAAGAATTAGATGAACCAATGCATAACCTTCTGAGATCCTGGGTAACACCTACACCGGTAAGTTTATAATATGTCATTTACAAGACTTATACGAACATTTAAGATGCCTGTGTTTAGTCAATCAAGGAGTCATCAACTGTAAATCTCTCTTAAGTATTTCCACTATAACAGAAATTAAACAGTGTAAGGTGATGTGTGAGAAAATCTAGACCATTGCAATGCGCGCATGAATAAATGTACGTATTATCTATTTAGGAAATCACTGATTTATTTTTGTTATTTTTTCAGATATCCTCTGATGACATACTGTGTGTTGAATGTTTTGTATTATTACAAAACCGGACATCATCAACTACAACACTATCCCTTGTGTCCCCTGCTCTTGGACACCTCAACATATGTTTTGCGTGTGGCATGTCAATTGCAAGTCGCAGAACTCATAGGGTTAGTCAAGACTGTCCTCAAAGGAACGTTCTACTAAGATGGATACCAGCTCATCACGTAAGGTTTTTAACCGTGGCATTATAACTACATATGATTGAACTAATTGAACAATAATAAATAGTAAATATAAAATATTTTCTTATTTTTAGGTCGTGAATTTGGATAGAGTTTGTCGTGCTTGTTGGGAGGCTGCATCGAGAGGAATACAGAGCCAAGCCGTTGGTGGCATTAACAGACCCACAGTGGAGTCTGCGCCAGTGATTGATAACATGGACGATGACATCGCAGATGCTGTGATTCCTGTACCACCTCCACTACCACTGCCGGTTCCACCACCTCAGGAACAACCATTACCTCGAACACATTCAAAAATTAATTCACTAAAGTACAAACGGGTTTCGGCAAGTTCCCGACATGGCCTGTTCCTTGGTTGTGCGAACACTGAACGTTTGTTAGTACCAGGCACTATAAAAGAAGTTTTGTTGTTACATCATAAAGTATATATTCCCTTCACTGCAAGAATCTGCAGATATCATTTACATAGCAATCGTTGGGATGAATTAGAAGCTCCATATTCAGATTTTACTGGATTTCAAGTACATGATATTTTCACAAAACTTGAAAAAGCTACTGAAAGACAGTTAGACTTCAATGACATAAACTCCATGGATTCTTGTTTATGCCATTATTGGTTGGGACTTACTACAGAGCAATTTAATGAGTTTCTAAGTTGTAACCCCATTTTATATGATCACTTTCCAAATCCTTCTGTTGCTCTCAGCATATTCTTAGTAAAACTCAGAACAGGTGACAGTAATCAAAGACTGTCAACTCTTTTTAAAATGCCAAGATCCACTTTGGAAAGAAAAATGAATATTGTGAGAAATTGTTTAAATGAACAGTTTGTTTCTCGACATTTAGGAATAAATCACACATCTATCCAAAATGTAGCATCACGGAATAGAGTCATACCGGAGGGTTTTTTTGGGGATGCCAACATGGCTTCAAATGTTAAACCTGCCATTGTAATATGTGATGGCACATATGTTTATGTGCAAAGCAGCAGCAATTATTTGTATCAAAAACAAACGTATAGTCTGCATAAATATGCCAATCTTGTCAAACCGTTTTTATTTGTTTGCTGCGATGGATATATTTTAGAGTGCGTGGGGCCATATGAAGCCACAAAAAATGACTCATCGATTATGAGTGCCTTGTTTACTACTGAAAATGGTCCCATGCGCTCATTTTTTAGACCCGGTGATGTATTCATTTTGGACAGAGGATTTAGAGATGTGATTCCTGAGTTAGAACGATATAATTATAAAACTCACATGCCTGAGTCATTATCGGAAAACGAACATCAATTAACCACCCAACAGGCTAATAAATCTAGATGTGTAACAATGTGTCGGTGGGTGGTAGAAGTTGTAAATGGGAGAATCAAAAGAGATTTTAAACTATTTCGCCAGGAATATTTTAATAGAGCGTCAAGTCACCTTATGACTGATTTCAAAATAGCTTGTTCCCTTTTGAATAAGTTCCATCCTACAATTGATGATAGACCCGATGCTGTGGAGTACCTAAATATTGCTCTGTCGAGATTAAATACAGTAAATTATTTATCGGAATTTATTCAAAGGGAACATATAAATAGAAGACGTACGATTTTCCAAAGCATAAATAGCAGTGCTCCTCATCTAAATAACTTTCCAAGATTATCATTAATTGAATTAAGAAGATTTGCTTTAGGATCTTACCAATTAAAACAGGCAAGATCCTATTATGGGGAGCATGTGCGGGCGAATGGTACCTACAGTGTAGAAATAAGCAATGAACTAATAGAAGAAGATTTGCCCTTAATATTAGGTCAAAACAATTATTTAGTTAGGGCCAGAATAAAATCGAGACATGTGAGTAGCAGGATTTATTACACATATTTATTGATAAGTAGAGAGCAACATAGGGCAAATTCTTTAGAGAGTATCATTGCTTATTATTGTAGTTGCTTAGTGGGAAATCGTACAGTAGGGTGCTGCGCTCATACTATGACCGTATTGTGGTACTTAAGCTGGGGTCGTTTTAATGATATAAGCGCCCCAGCGCAATTTCTAGACCATATATTTGTTGAAGAATAAATGTCTTATCTACTATTTATTGTTGTTTTTTTTTTAAAGTAAGCAGCCGTAGAGCAGCTTAGCTTAACTTGAGATGGATCCGTGTGGTTGTTGTAACTTAGCCATGAGCTCCTCTAACCTAAAGCTTTAGTCGTAGGTAAGTATTTATTTTTAACAACACTGCCTACTAGTGGTGAGGGCACAGCCTACTGAACGCTGACTGCCGGCACGGCACGGCAAGGGATATTTGTAAGCGCAAGTACTTAACCTGCATAATATCCAGCAAGAGAAGAAGTTATGTAGTGTTTTCTAAATTCAGATATCAATATTAATACTTAAACAATATTATTTTAATTTCAATTATGTTTAAAACAAAACAAAACTTGTTTTATAACCTCAATTTCAGCATCCGAAAAAATAAGATTTCTCTTGAACAAGGGTGAAAAATTGAAAATCGTTTTCAGGATATGAAAAGGTGATTTTAGGTCTATGAAACCAAGTTAAAACCACTGTGACATGCGAAGTTTTTTAGGGGCCCAAAACTCCTAACAAAATGGGCATTCTCCTTTAGAAAAAAAAGTTGAGAATAAGAGAGAGGAACAACGAATTTGCTTGTGGTAACCAAAGAGGCAGGAGCAATGTTGTTGTTGTTGGTGCAATGTTTTTTTTTTAATAAATAAATGTGGAAGATAAATCCTAAGTACCAGATGCTATTGCAGAAAATACAACATTTGATCAGATTAACTTAGGGATTTTATCCACTCGCTGTAATAAAAATAACTTATATTTTTTTTGTAAACCACCAACCCATATTTATATTTCTTGACTGTGGAACCTAACCCCTAAAATATGTACGTATCACACCCATTTTTCACAAGTCAACACAATCATCAACCAACGCGATATCGAATCCAATTAAAAAAGCGATTTACTTATGCATAACAGGCAGTTTATTAATAGTCAAGTATAATATTATGATAACAGATTATTTATTGATTTAGAGGTTTGGCATAACATTATCGAAAACTTTTGTTTTGATTTATCAATTATCATACTTCACTTCATGGATCATACTTATCATACTTCATTTCACCAGTTATGTTTGTCCCATGTAATAGGGACAAGCCTATTGACATCAACACAAAGCTACTGAGAATTTCCAGATGTAAAACCCAATAACATTTTGCCAGACCTGGGAATCGAACCCAGGACCTCATGCTCGGCAGTAGCAAAATTATGTTGGTATGGTCTGCGAAAACGTTCGGGGAATACAGGCTGATGTTATGTTTTGTTATTTTTACAAAACGCTGTTAAAAATCGCTACTCGCTGTCAATGGGAGCTATCCCAACGCACCTATATTATTCACCCGTGGCACGCTACCGGTAACAAATGGATTTCATTTTGGACCATATCGGAGCCACATCTACGTTTAAGTGTTCGACCATGAGAATTATTTGGATTAATTTTTTTATTAATAAAATACTGCGGGGTGCGGTCTGTTATGGTTGTTTTATCAAGATTAATGTGAACGTTTGGGGATTTGAGGATTTTAATGGAGGTATGCAAGTTTATAAATATAAAGGTTTTTGTGATTTTGTTTTGTTTTTGGAACGAAGTTTTTTAACGCGGCTTACCACAAGCCGCGTTAAAAAACTTCGTTCCAAAAACAGGAGTAAACTGGTAGAAATCGTCACGACACGAAAAAGCGTATGCTTCCATGCGACCTGCTATTATATACTGAATATAATATAAAGAGACAACAGAGAGCTAGTTTTCATGGTTTTCGAGGGTTCTGAAGCCAATAGTAAGGTAAAATTGAAAATCCAAGATGACCACGTAGCCATGAAACAGCAAATTTTGATAACCGCGTAGGCATGAAACAACGAATTTTGATAACCAACGTAATTTCTACGCTACAGTTACAATTTGCGCGTCGACATCCCACTTTGTATACCTACTGACGCGTGTAGTGTCACGAGCATTTAGTTGTACAAATACGAAATTATGACTATGGTCCGACTTTTAATTATTAGCTGCAGTAAAATTAGACTTGTTACTGTCATGTCGTAAAAACATGTTGCCACACATCTCTACTAGTGTTGTGAATAAAACGCAATGAAACATCGTTTTAATTTAGATATTCGAAATTGACCAATAATTATTTAACCGTAAACAATCATATTCTTTGTATAAAAATATATGTTGTAGTTTCAAATGCTACTAAAGATAATTTTGTTTCAATTTTTACTCTAAAACTCCTACTATATCAATATAAGAAATATTTTTTTTAATAAATGTAATTGTTCATTTGGAATAACGTTTACTATACAGGGTTATTTAAAAACCTCAAAAATAAGAATATTTAAAAGAAATGTTTGAGATTAGAATTAATGCTTTTTATAAATCCAATTCGATGACTGATGTGATGACAAAGCAATTAATTAGGCATAGCTCCATGTTTTTGTTCTAATCTTATATTAACATGAATTTCACTATAAATATCATCCTCTAATAATATTATGGACTGATTTTGAAGTGAATGTTATATTTGAATGAATCGATATTTTGTCACATAACTATTACAATTTTGTAACAAAGTGGTAACACATTAAGCTGTAATTTAACTGCAGCTAATTAAAAATCCGACCACAGGTCCTAGTTAGACCTACCAAAAAACAGTTTCATGGTTTATTCTTATCATTACAGTAAAGCTAAAAACCCGACCAAAATCAATCACAAAAACTTACCTACAAAAAAAAAACCCCTCTCAAATAAAAATCTACTACCCTCTACAAAATAAATATAACCATATCAGACAGCCATTGTCTCGAGAGCTGTAGACATTCCACTCCACGCTCGAGGACCAGACCCTCACTCTTGAGAAGCGAGTCTTTGAGTGTCACTCGCGGCTTTTGAAGCCGTTAGTCTTGATCCCCCCCTTTGGTGGGAAAAGGTGTTTGATCTTTGAATTTCAGTGGTATATGTTGGGTGGGAGATGGTGGATTGATTGGGAGTTAGATGTGGAACATCACGCCTGTATTTCTAGAAAGGGTAGGTAGTATAGTACAGCTACATTTTATAAGTCGTGTTTAAGTGAGGTCAACTACGAAACTCTATTATCACTTTCACTTATACATATATCGTCAAAATTAACACAAAATGATTCGATTAAATGTCTTTCCGCTTTTCATTATATGTAATAGCTAAGAGTCTTCTTAAATTTTTATTTCTGCTGCGATTTTAACTAAGTATTTTGCTCAATAATTTTACGATTAAAAAAACTGAAATAACTAATCGACTTTTGTTGCTGACTGTACCATGTATTACGTGGTCTCAGGGATATCGACGCACAGCCTGTTACCATAGATTTCAGTACATGATTCTGAACACACAAAAAAAATTTCAACGCACGGGGCATTGAAATTTTTTGTCAGTTATTAAAAACAAAATTAGCTGTTCCTTACATTTTGACCGCGTAGGTAGGTATTGCACTTTTTTATGAAATAGCAGTTTTTTTTATAACCGGCGAAAAATGTTTTCTATAATCATGTGCTGAATTTATGGTTACAGTTTGCGTTTAGCGTCGATTTCCTTGCCAACCTTTATACTGAGTTGGGACAATTTTATAAAGTAAATATAAGATAGGAGATAGGTGGGCTGGCCCTGGGATCGAGCTCAGGACCAGTTGACCACGACTTCACCAATCGCACTTATCATTGCGACACCAACGAGACCGTATAGTAGATAGTTTTCATTGTAAATGGCGTGGCGAGCTGAGACATAGCAAACAATGTTATTTAATGTTCTATGTCTCGTAATATTAATTACTTTGCAACCTACTAGTGTATAGAAGGAAGTTCTTTTAACTGAACAGACAGCTGTCCTGCTGGAGTGTTTGTTATGCCACTTCTTCCCAGCGAAAGCACAAGGAAGTGGTGAAGCGCGGGTGTTTTGGGGGACTGTCTTTGGTAATTTTGACGTTCAAAAAGTGCTGATTCTCAGCCTAATTAGAATAAATGCCTGTTGTGTCTATCTGTGGGACCGCACAACGGATTTTGATGCGGTTTCATTTGAGAATCGCTCACGATCACGTCGATTCACGATTATTTACATAATAAGCCTATAATGTTCCCACTGCTGGGACACAGGACTCCTCTCTTCGAGTGGGAATAGCCTAATAATCCACCACGCGGGCCCAGTGCGGGTTGGTAGAAGTCACATGTCTTCGAATTTTTGGTTCTAGGACATGCCGGTTTCCTCACTTTACCGTTTTGAGAGCAGTGGTGATGAAATTATTTACACAAAGTAAAGCCTGTCTGGGTTCGAACCCATGACCTATAACTTGTAAGTGGGGGGCATAACCACTAGGCCTCCACTGCTTTCACGATGATTTGTCAAGTCGTAAAAACCGGGCGAATTAGGAGCGGTTCGCTAGGAATAATTATAATCTAAGGATACCGCTCTATGTAGCTACAGCAAGTAAGTAAGTACTGGTAATTAATTCCGGAGGGCATTAAAGTCACCCGTTTCAAAGCGAACATGCTGTAATTCTGGATTGCGACCAATTCTGAGGAGTTTTTACACCCAAACGGTTTTTGGCTAAGGATTTGCTCTATCTTTTGGCAAACTTGCATTGTTCCCGTCTTGTATTACAATGTCCATTACTTGTTTCTAAAAAACTTGAAAGAAAAAATCTTTAGAGAAGCTTACCTCTGAGGTTTTTTTTGGGGATTATTTAATTTTTATTTGCTTTTCTTACATTAAAATAACAAGTATTTGATCTCACTTTAACATATGTCAAACAAATTAAGATTTAAGGCTCCCCCACATGACTTCTAGCTCTTTCAATCGAAAGTGGACCACTGGTCGTTTGTTTTTACTGAGAAAACTTCTGATCAATAAAAATCTGTAGATATTTTGCTGCCAACACAGAAACCACTTTTAACCCCACTTCAATATTTTTACATAGCTATAATTCTATACACTCTGACCCCTTCTAAAAACTTTTGCTTCGCCTCGAAACGGGCCCAAAAAATACATGTCCAACCTCATTTCGTAAAAAGTTCTGTACTTTTTTAATATGACGTCACGGCTGACAATGATGTGGGTTGCGATTGCGACTTGCCACCTGTCTGACATTCTAATCTCTCCCCATTTTCGGGGTAAAAATATCTTTGACATCAGCGTGTTATGTACCTACGTAGGTACCGACGCCATTTTAGAGAGTGAATGGAATCTGTCGAGGAAAGAGAAAAAAACAATTTGCCCTAGATTTTGTTTTCCAAAAATATGAAGCGAATTCTCCTCATCACGAGGGTAGCAATCTGCAAGGGTCGCTTATTATGCAGTACCTATGCATAATCAACCTGTAACGTTCCCACTGTTCGGATGGGCATGTTCGATGATGATTCTATTGATCCACCACATAAATGGGTGTCAAATAATAATAAAAAATAGTTTATTTGCACCTTCAAGTAAAAAATATGGTTTTCAATAAAAATAGGCCTAAGCTAAGGAAAGTAAAGTTGTCTTCAAAGTTTTGGTTATAGGGCATCATCGCCGGCCTCACAATGTTTTCCTTCATCGTTTGAGATATGTGATGATAAAATAATGTATCTACACAAAGTAAACTGCCTGCCTGGCTTCGAACCCACGACCTATACCGGTCGTTTCTATTGGACGACCACTGCTTCCTCTCACTGCTCTCGGTAATTATAACTTGGTACTTATTTACTAATGATCGTTTTAGCGGACCATGGTAAGGAGATGACTCGACGGCGAATCACTCATAAAAGCACGGTTTCATTTTATAAAGTACCTCTAAGGCCTCTTATTTGCATTGAGGAAAAAACCGCAGTGTTTGATGTAATTATATTTGCCCCAGATTTTTTCGAAAATGTAAAAGTAACGGAGTTGGAAAAGTTTCCATTGTAACATCAGGGTAAAAATCTCGTTACATTTTTGCACCATGGGTGTTTTTTAATTTCAATTTTTAGGTCAGGGGGTTTTTGAACCATCTTCTTTATTTATCGTAGGTTTTTTTTAACAACGAATTTGCTTGTGGTAACCAAAGAGGCAGGAGCAATGTTGTTGTTGTTGGTGCAATGTTTTTTTTTTAATAAATAAATGTGGAAGATAAATCCTAAGTACCAGATGCTATTGCAGAAAATACAACATTTGATCAGATTAACTTAGGGATTTTATCCACTCGCTGTAATAAAAATAACTTATATTTTTTTTGTAAACCACCAACCCATATTTATATTTCTTGACTGTGGAACCTAACCCCTAAAATATGTACGTATCACACCCATTTTTCACAAGTCAACACAATCATCAACCAACACGATATCGAATCCAATTAAAAAAGCGATTTACTTATGCATAACAGGCAGTTTATTAATAGTCAAGTATAATATTATGATAACAGATTATTTATTGATTTAGAGGTTTGGCATAACATTATCGAAAACTTTTGTTTTGATTTATCAATTATCATACTTCACTTCATGGATCATACTTATCATACTTCATTTCACCAGTTATGTTTGTCCCATGTAATAGGGACAAGCCTATTGACATCAACACAAAGCTACTGAGAATTTCCAGATGTAAAACCCAATAACATTTTGCCAGACCTGGGAATCGAACCCAGGACCTCATGCTCGGCAGTAGCAAAATTATGTTGGTATGGTCTGCGAAAACGTTCGGGGAATACAGGCTGATGTTATGTTTTGTTATTTTTACAAAACGCTGTTAAAAATCGCTACTCGCTGTCAATGGGAGCTATCCCAACGCACCTATATTATTCACCCGTGGCACGCTACCGGTAACAAATGGATTTCATTTTGGACCATATCGGAGCCACATCTACGTTTAAGTGTTCGACCATGAGAATTATTTGGATTAATTTTTTTATTAATAAAATACTGCGGGGTGCGGTCTGTTATGGTTGTTTTATCAAGATTAATGTGAACGTTTGGGGATTTGAGGATTTTAATGGAGGTATGCAAGTTTATAAATATAAAGGTTTTTGTGATTTTGTTTTGTTTTTGGAACGAAGTTTTTTAACGCGGCTTACCACAAGCCGCGTTAAAAAACTTCGTTCCAAAAACAGGAGTAAACTGGTAGAAATCGTCACGACACGAAAAAGCGTATGCTTCCATGCGACCTGCTATTATATACTGAATATAATATAAAGAGACAACAGAGAGCTAGTTTTCATGGTTTTCGAGGGTTCTGAAGCCAATAGTAAGGTAAAATTGAAAATCCAAGATGACCACGTAGCCATGAAACAGCAAATTTTGATAACCGCGTAGGCATGAAACAACGAATTTTGATAACCAACGTAATTTCTACGCTACAGTTACAATTTGCGCGTCGACATCCCACTTTGTATACCTACTGACGCGTGTAGTGTCACGAGCATTTAGTTGTACAAATACGAAATTATGACTATGGTCCGACTTTTAATTATTAGCTGCAGTAAAATTAGACTTGTTACTGTCATGTCGTAAAAACATGTTGCCACACATCTCTACTAGTGTTGTGAATAAAACGCAATGAAACATCGTTTTAATTTAGATATTCGAAATTGACCAATAATTATTTAACCGTAAACAATCATATTCTTTGTATAAAAATATATGTTGTAGTTTCAAATGCTACTAAAGATAATTTTGTTTCAATTTTTACTCTAAAACTCCTACTATATCAATATAAGAAATATTTTTTTTAATAAATGTAATTGTTCATTTGGAATAACGTTTACTATACAGGGTTATTTAAAAACCTCAAAAATAAGAATATTTAAAAGAAATGTTTGAGATTAGAATTAATGCTTTTTATAAATCCAATTCGATGACTGATGTGATGACAAAGCAATTAATTAGGCATAGCTCCATGTTTTTGTTCTAATCTTATATTAACATGAATTTCACTATAAATATCATCCTCTAATAATATTATGGACTGATTTTGAAGTGAATGTTATATTTGAATGAATCGATATTTTGTCACATAACTATTACAATTTTGTAACAAAGTGGTAACACATTAAGCTGTAATTTAACTGCAGCTAATTAAAAATCCGACCACAGGTCCTAGTTAGACCTACCAAAAAACAGTTTCATGGTTTATTCTTATCATTACAGTAAAGCTAAAAACCCGACCAAAATCAATCACAAAAACTTACCTACAAAAAAAAAACCCCTCTCAAATAAAAATCTACTACCCTCTACAAAATAAATATAACCATATCAGACAGCCATTGTCTCGAGAGCTGTAGACATTCCACTCCACGCTCGAGGACCAGACCCTCACTCTTGAGAAGCGAGTCTTTGAGTGTCACTCGCGGCTTTTGAAGCCGTTAGTCTTGATCCCCCCCTTTGGTGGGAAAAGGTGTTTGATCTTTGAATTTCAGTGGTATATGTTGGGTGGGAGATGGTGGATTGATTGGGAGTTAGATGTGGAACATCACGCCTGTATTTCTAGAAAGGGTAGGTAGTATAGTACAGCTACATTTTATAAGTCGTGTTTAAGTGAGGTCAACTACGAAACTCTATTATCACTTTCACTTATACATATATCGTCAAAATTAACACAAAATGATTCGATTAAATGTCTTTCCGCTTTTCATTATATGTAATAGCTAAGAGTCTTCTTAAATTTTTATTTCTGCTGCGATTTTAACTAAGTATTTTGCTCAATAATTTTACGATTAAAAAAACTGAAATAACTAATCGACTTTTGTTGCTGACTGTACCATGTATTACGTGGTCTCAGGGATATCGACGCACAGCCTGTTACCATAGATTTCAGTACATGATTCTGAACACACAAAAAAAATTTCAACGCACGGGGCATTGAAATTTTTTGTCAGTTATTAAAAACAAAATTAGCTGTTCCTTACATTTTGACCGCGTAGGTAGGTATTGCACTTTTTTATGAAATAGCAGTTTTTTTTATAACCGGCGAAAAATGTTTTCTATAATCATGTGCTGAATTTATGGTTACAGTTTGCGTTTAGCGTCGATTTCCTTGCCAACCTTTATACTGAGTTGGGACAATTTTATAAAGTAAATATAAGATAGGAGATAGGTGGGCTGGCCCTGGGATCGAGCTCAGGACCAGTTGACCACGACTTCACCAATCGCACTTATCATTGCGACACCAACGAGACCGTATAGTAGATAGTTTTCATTGTAAATGGCGTGGCGAGCTGAGACATAGCAAACAATGTTATTTAATGTTCTATGTCTCGTAATATTAATTACTTTGCAACCTACTAGTGTATAGAAGGAAGTTCTTTTAACTGAACAGACAGCTGTCCTGCTGGAGTGTTTGTTATGCCACTTCTTCCCAGCGAAAGCACAAGGAAGTGGTGAAGCGCGGGTGTTTTGGGGGACTGTCTTTGGTAATTTTGACGTTCAAAAAGTGCTGATTCTCAGCCTAATTAGAATAAATGCCTGTTGTGTCTATCTGTGGGACCGCACAACGGATTTTGATGCGGTTTCATTTGAGAATCGCTCACGATCACGTCGATTCACGACTATTTACATAATAAGCCTATAATGTTCCCACTGCTGGGACACAGGACTGCTCTCTTCAAGTGGGAATAGCCTATTAATCTACCACGCGGGCCCAGTGCGGGTTGGTAGAAGTCACATTGTCTTCGAATTTTTGGTTCTAGGACATGCCGGTTTCCTCACGATGTTTTCCTTTACCGTTTTGAGAGCAGTGGTGATGAAATTATTTACACAAAGTAAAGCCTGTCTGGGTTCGAACCCACGACCTACAACTTGTAAGTGGGGGGCATAACCACTAGGCCTCCACTGCTCTCACGATGATTTGTCAAGTCGTAAAAACCGGGCGAATTAGGAGCGGGCCGCTAGGAATAATTATAATCTAAGGATACCGCTCTATGTAGCTACAGCAAGTAAGTAAGTACTGGTAATTAATTCCGGAGGGCATTAAAGTCACCCGTTTCAAAGCGAACATGCTGTAATTCTGGATTGCGACCAATTCTGAGGAGTTTTTACACCCAAACGGTTTTTGGCTAAGGATTTGCTCTATCTTTTGGCAAACTTGCATTGTTCCCGTCTTGTATTACAATGACCATTACTTGTTTCTAGAAAACTTCAAAGAAAAAATGTTTATAGAAGCTTACCTCTGAGGTTTTTTTGGGGATTATTTGATTTTTATTTGCTTTTCTTACATTAAAATTACAAGTATTTGATCTCACATGACTTCCAACTCTTTCAATATAAAGTGGACCACTGGTCGTTTGTTTTAACTGAAAAAACTTCTGATCAATAAAAATCTGTAGTAATATTTTGCTGCCAACACAGAAACGACTTTTAACCCCACTTCAATATTATATTTACATAGCTATAATTCTATACACTCTGACCCCTTCTAAAAACTTTTGCTTCGCCTCGAAACGGGCCCAAAAATACATGTCCAACCTCATTTCGTAAAAAGTTCTGTACTTTTTTAATATGACGTCACGGCTGACAATGATGTGGGTTGCGATTGCGACTTGCCACCTGTCTGACATTCTAATCTCTCCCCATTTTCGGGGTAAAAATATCTTTGACATCAGAGTGTTATGTACCTACGTAGGTACCGACGCCATTTTAGAGAGTGAATGGAATCTGTCGAGGAAAGAGAAAAAAACAATTTGCCCTAGATTTTGTTTTCCAAAAATATGAAGCGAATTCTCCTCATCACGAGGGTAGCAATCTGCAAGGGTCGCTTATTATGCATATGCATAATCAACCTGTAACGTTCCCACTGCTGGTATGGGCTGTAATCCACCACATAAATGGTTGTCAAATAATAATAAAAAATAGTCTAATTGCACCTTCAAGTAAAAAAAGTGGTTTTCAATAAAAATAGGCCTAAACTAAGGAAAGTAAAGTTGTCTTCAAAGTTTTGGTTATAGGGCATCATCGCCGGCCTCACAATGTTTTCCTTCATCGTTTGAGATAAGTGATGATGAAATAATGTATCTACATAAAGTAAACTGCCTGCCTGGATTCGAACCCACGACCTATACCGGTCGTTTCTATTGGACGACCACTGCTTCCTCTCACTGCTCTCGGTAATTATAACTTGGTACTTATTTACTAATGATCGTTTTAGCGGACCATGGTAAGGAGATGACTCGACGGCGAATCACTCATAAAAGCACGGTTTCATTTTATAAAGGACCTCTATGGGCCTCTTATTTGCATTGAGGAAAAAACCGCAGTGTGTGATGTAATTATATTTGCCGCAGATTTTTTGAAAATGTAAAAGTAATGGAGTTGGAAAAGTTTCCATTGTAATATCAGGGTAAAAATCTCGTTACATTTTTGCACCATGGGTGTTTTTTAATTTTCAGGCCAGGGGGTTTTTTGAACCATCTTCTTTATTTATCGTAGGTTTTTTTTATTATTGAAACAGACAATCGCTTCACCTCGTAGGTCTTGTGGTCGGAAGCGCTATACTGCTGAGCATGAGGTCCTGAGTTCGATTTCTAGGTCGGGCAAAGTGTTATTCGGTTTTTCTAAGTAACAGCCCGGAGTCTAGATTTGTGCCTCGTTGATAGCAATAAGCTCACACCTTATTACTTGGGAATTGAACATAACTGGTGAAATGTGGGTTTACTACCTATTATTATAGGAAATTACACCTCTGCCTTACCGTTTTGGGGATTTCAGGCGTGATGTTATGTTTAATATTTTGTGTAAAATAGATTTTAACAAGTTGTAGCCCCTCCAACATGTAACTTTATTGCCATTTCACACGTTACACGTAGGCTCATTACTAAAGATTATTCGTTATTAATTACGAGAGCCTTTTGTTAATCATTAGTTTATTACTCATTAACTTTTACGACCGAGTCATAAGGAATATTTATAACTTCAAAGGGATTTTAAGAAAACGGTTACTATTTTACAAGCTTTTATTTATTTAAAGCTTAATATGATTTATTTTGGACTATTATAGTTGGATATCTGGTTATAGTTCCGAAGCCAGAATCAGCCAGAAATCTGAGAACCAATCTTACCAAGGGGTATCGTATTACCTAATTATTGGAAGTCGCTCTTTGAAAAATACTGGTTATAATGGAAGCTATTCAGTCTAAGCATGATGATGATGAGTTTTCTGGTTTGAGGTTATTTTACACGAAGGGTTGAAGAGATGACAAATATGGCCGCTATCGTCTACGCACATTCTGACCACAAAAAATGTATCCGTGTAGTTTAAGCTTTTAATATTTAAGGAAAAGTGCCCAAAAGACAGTCAGCATTGCCAGGTTGAATTGCTCAATGCTGATTCTTTGACCAACAAAATTGACTAACCCTCGGATCCAATCACTTTTTACGAATTTGACCTTCGTATTGGACATCAAAATACGAGTTATCCAGACCATATTTCGGTCATCGGCTTATCTCAACGGAGACTAGCCTTCGGCGCTGGAGATATTATAGTGCGTAAGTGTGTGCGCAGACACTAGTGCACATTTTCCCTCACTCTCAGATGCTTTCCAAGGCACGGGGTTGCAAACTCCGGTACTAAGAAATTCCTACTGGATAAACCCAATAATAATTCACATCAAAGTAAGTTAGGAAACCACACATCTTAGTTAATCCTCGTCATATCTTACAAACTATTAAGATACAATATCTCTAGGTTAGCTATTAGTTAATTAGACTGTCTCAATAATAGACACATTCGATCCGTGCCAAAACTTATCATTGTAACACTCTCGGCATGTCTGATGAGTCATTCTTTCAACAGACATTATTTCTATCTAATTCTTATACCTTCATCAAATCTCTACACTGCTGTCCTAAAAAAATATGGAAACACTAAAGCTAAGTAAATGTGCCGAACAGTGGTGACCCAGTGGTAATGGCTTACCAAATCGCCTCACAAGCCGAATCGCCACCATATTTACATAATTATACAGGTAAATAAAAATCGCAGGTGACTAGTTCATTTTGCATCAAAATGTCGGCCTTGATGCGACGGACGATCGCCTGGTGCTGTGTGCACTTTCACGGTTGATTTCAGTCACCCGCCGCATGCGAGGTCGCATGCGGCGACAATAACAAATAATTTACACAAAATAAAGCGCCTGTATGGGTCGACCATACAGGCGCTTTATTTTGTGTAAATTATTTCATCATCACTGCTCTCAAAATAGTGAAGGACTACATCGTGCATCGTGAGGAAACCTGCATGTCCTAGAACCAAAACTTCGAAGACAACATGACATCTTACAACCTGCACTGGGCTCGCGTAATGGATTGGGTGGTTGGGTGAGTGATGAGGAGGACTGTGTCCCAGCAGTGGGAACATTATAGACTAATTAATAATAATAATATCCCTGGACATTTCACACAGCGCCATCTAGTCCCAAGCTAAGCAACCTAATGCTTGTGTTATGGTAACAAGATGGCTGATAAACTACTTATATACATTTTTTTTTTGTAAATACATACTTAAAGATAGAAAAACACCCAGACTCGGAACAAATACATGTAGGTCATACAAATATTTGTTCCGTGCGGGAATTATGTATGTATAATGTGCTATGTTATGTAAATGTTGAAACATTTAAGAACTTCGGCAGATAGGTATCTACTGGGTGGAAATGAGGAGGTATAAGTATGTATAGTGTTTCAGTCAGATTCTGATGCCATTCATTTTAACCCACCATAAGTTTTTAAATGTCTGCAATACTTGAGCAAACTTTTAAAAACATTCGGTACCTAAGTAAAGTGACGGACTGATAGATAATTATTATTTTGACTGCCTCATTGGTGTAGTGGTCGCAAGCGCTACTGATGAGCATGAGGTCTTGGGTTCGATTCCCAAGTCGGGCAAACTGCTGGTGGCAATAGGCTCCCCCCGATTACCATAACTGACGAAATGTGGGTGTACTATGTGCACACCTCTGCCCAACCCTTCGCGAAAACAAGGCGCGATGATGTAGGTACGTTATAATTCTGGTGGGTTAATCCTCTGTGCGCTACAGTAAATAGTTTACTGATTTGCTTTTCACACTAAAGTTATCTAATTCGTGTTCCAGAAAGATAACACTACCACTTATCAATTTTGCGGTTGGCTGGCCGCACTAACATTTTATTAGCTGATATAATTGACACTGACCACTAGCTGGCTTTATAATTAGGAACGCATTCGAAAATAAATTTCGCTTATTCAATCGCGGGGAATGGTGATCGTAGCGAAATTCAGTAGGAATACTAACAACAAAAGTAAATTGTGTGTGGAAAATGGAAATTAGCTAACAATATTATTTTGTATATAAGAGGGACCCGTGGCTAAATAATAACAGCCGCACAAGCCCCTCTATACAATAGTAGATATGCAAAGTAACTAACATTACGAGACAGAACATTAAATTAAATTATTTGCCATAATATGTCAGCTAGCCACGCCAATATAGCAATAGTACTTTTTCATCATCATGTTGCTGTCCTTGTCCATGTCACTCGCGGTCGACGCAACATGTCTTCTTCTGCTATTCCCCTGTCAACGGTCATTATACTATTACAACATTTGTATTTGGACCCCTATAACCGTTTAAATCGTTATTATGTAAAATAGCACGCAGTTTAGGAAAAGGCTTTAAACATCTAATAATAACAAATGCCCAGAGAAGCCAGCCTATCGATCGAAAGGTCGTGGGTTCAAATCCTCACCCTTTGAAACTGTGATTGAAAACATAGATTCTGTTTAAGCTTAGTTGAGACTAGCAGTTATTTTAGGTGCTTAGTTTAAATAGTCTTAGAGGATTATAAGTATTTTGGTAGATAGGTATCAATTCGGCTTGAAAACTGAAAACTCTAAGGCCCATTGTACAGTCACGAGCACCAAATGTCAACACTTAGCAACTTTCAATTGCGATTTTTTCGTGAAATAACGAATGCAACGCTGAAGTACGACACATTACATAAAGCTATGGGCTCGAAAATGCTATGTTCGTAACAACATAAAATTTCATTTAAAAATAAAGGAGTAAATCGCTTTTGAATAAAGCCGAGTGTATACCTACATACTTTTACTCGTGACTGTACACGACGCTACTCAAAAGTAACGTGTAAGGACCTTTGTTTCATTACGGTAAAAACAGAGCCGTAGAAAAAAAACATTTAAGCATCCAATTGAGAACCTCCTCCTTTTTAAACTTGGTTAAAAAACGTATCTGTCAAAAAACTTTCCTGTTGATCCATAAAATACTGACAAATCGTGTCTACACGCGGCGTATACATAAACCACGTCGTAGAAAAGAGGTGTCTGGCATTTCTGTCAACAAGCTTCCATAGTGATCCATGCAACACTGACAACCGTGACACGGCAAGAAAAACGTGTGGGTCTTACGAGTGCTGTGACATTCTGGATACTCCTTGGTGATTTGAGTTTGCTACACGTTATTTTTGAGAAGTGTCGTGGACGATAGGCTTCGTCACTTTAAGTGCCCAGTTTGTAGTCACCGAGGTTACCTTATAAGGTGAATAATTTTGGTAAATATACGATGTACCTTTTCAGCTTAAAAACCTGTGGGTACAATGGTCTGAACAGTCATGAATTGAGCAATCGTAAACATCAATGTTGGGTCAAGCATATTTTTTTATGAGAAGATGCGTTATTCTTTGCAGAGTGGGGTCAGTTAAGCCGATAAAGTTCAGCAAAATAAATATTGTTACTAGGTATTATGTACCAACGGATGCCAGTTTCAACGAAAAATAAGACATTTTGTTTGTGTCATTTTATACTGTAGGTACCTAGCCCATCTTGCCTCGCCCTTGAGCTTTCCGGAACTTGGCTTGTCCCAAAGGTCATGTATGAAAGAGTAAGCTTTATTATGTTCCGGCACAGAATAGGTCACTCTTTGTTCGCTTTGGTGTCGTAAAATGGAGTACCTAAGGGATACTAGCGAGGATGGGCAGATTTGTCGACACAGGGGTGAATATAAATAGACTCTATCCGTAGCCACGAGCTACACGCTCAAGTGATACGCGTCTTTCAACAGCGACTGCGGAGGAAACAAAAAAAAAGTTTATTTCATATTATAATTTTGGTTTACATTGCAAATGAAATAATAATAAAAAATCATTTATTTGCATAAAACATGGTATAAAAATGGTGTTAAATAAAATAAAAAGTACAAACATGTTTTGCTAGTTAAGTATAGCATGCAAAAATTTTGGCAATTAATCTTTAACAATAAAGAGACTTATCAACATTTACTATCCATAAACTCTTTCAAATTATAATAACTACGTTCAGTTAACCACTTATATAATTTAGAAGAAGTATAACTCTTTGAAAGAAGTTGTATAAAGCACGCCACGAATCTTCGCGACGTGAATTGCAAAGCGTCGGACGGAACAAGTCAAAGTCAAATCATTTATTTCAATTAGGCACAGAAAAGGTACTTTTGAACGTCAAAATTTACAAAAAAAAAAATGATTCTAGTTACCTTCCTTCCAAAAGGTAGTTTCGTATGGAGAAGAATGGGCAAGAAACTCCACCTTTACTCTTTTAAAATGTTTTGTATAAATGAATTATACAATTATATAATAAAAAATATGCAATAATACGCGTAATAATGAGCAATACGCGAATATGCCTCTCGGCAAGCGTAATGTGGGACACCCCCCAGCTAGAAGGTTGCTGGGACGGACTGGATGCGGAAGGCGGAGGACAGGGCGCAGCCAGGGAGAGGCCTATGTCCAGCAGTGGACTGCGACAGGCTGAGTTGATTGATTGATGTGAATACTATATAATATATTACTATACCACAATAGGCAAAAAGAATTAAAAATAAAGCAATGACAGGTAAAATTATGAGAACATATTTACAATATCTGTACATATGTGAGCACCGGCGCACTAGGTACTTCGGTTCACGCAGGAGCGAAGTTAAACGAACTTGGGTTCATTCCCAGCATGACCAGCGCTTTATAAACGTAAACGAAGCAAAACAAGTATGTTCGTATCGTAGCAGGTGGTGTTCAGCACCGTTATTGCGTAACATATTATCGATCTCAATCTGAATCATTTTGAAGGATATTGCTAATCCATTGCTTCATATGTTCGGAAAATATGTCTGCTCAATAACGTAAATAACGCAATGAATATTGTTGAACTGTCAAAATGAAACCCATTGCTGCTGATAGAGCGTTACGCATTACCCCGCTGTAGTTTCTGCCTAGCCCCATGGGAAGGCGCGAGTTTATGTACGTATATGTATGTGAAACCTATCCTGGCAGGTCATCTACAAATCCCGGAAATAAACATCTAGGTCTTCACAAAATAACCAATAGCAACACTGAATATGAATCCTGAAACAGTAATCGAAACAGCGCCCGCGAGCACAAAAGCCTTCACGCCGTTATTCGGTTCGTCAATCATCGTGAATATTCGTGAAATGTCGGAACATTTCGGGACCCGGCGATTTTCATTTTGATAGCGACTCGTGTGAGCGTGGCTGTTATTACCAAAGTATGATTAAAAGTGGGACTTTATGAAAGCACTAATTACTTGTCTCCTTGTGATGGAGTTGATGATGATGTAGCAACGACCTTCAAAAGATCATTATGAATTTTGACTTTTTTTAAACTGATATTTCAAATAACTACACAACACGCACACGCGCGAATGACGTCTTCAAAAAAAAAAAGAAAGAAAGAAGAAAGAAAGAAAATACAATTATTTGCGGCAAACATGACGCATAAAAAAAGGACATAAACACACAAAAAAAAACAAGTTGGGGGTAAACATGCGTCACATTCACGCATAACTATTATAATAACTGTCAAAATTTCAAAATTATTCCTCGAATAAAGTTATCAGATGATTGAAAAATCAGACCAATCTAGTAAGTCAAGGCCATAATTTTGTGAAACATCGTTTTTTTTTATTTGACGATAGTTAGCGCCATTTTTGACGTATACACGTGCGTCAAGTGGACGTGAAACAACCTGCACTTATAGTTATCTACGGTGATTCTTCTGTCATTTTTAGTTTGGTTATTTGGTATTTCCCCAAGCACCTCCACTTCGACCGGTTCTGTGCTTCTAGCATCCAACGGGCACCTTGTGGGAGGCTTTTCAACGCTACGTCTTCCGGTAGGCACGCGGTTGCCACTCCAGAACCTTTCGGCCCCATCGCACTGAAACTGGCTTAAAGTCACCCAAGGGGCAATGGAGAATTTTCCTCTATCGATAGTATAAATTATGTGGAGTTTCTTGTCCATTCTTCTCCATACGAAACTAGAAACTTTCTTTTGGAAAGGGCGACGACAAATTAATTCTTTTTCCTTGTAAATATTGACGTTCAAAAATGCCTTTTTTATTTGAAATAAATGCTTTGGCTTTGAATTTATACACTACACAGTGTAGCCGACTCTTTCTAACCATATCTTTCACAGTTTTCGTCTATTTATATAGATAGTCTATAAAATGTAGTCGTGTATGTGTTGTAGTGTGTGTGTGTGTGTGTGTTCTAAGATGTCTAAGAGACAATCCGAAGGTGTACAGTTGGTGTCGCAGTCGGTTCTATTGTCACACATTCTAAACTTATACAGTTCTCGCCACTCCAAGTTGAATTGCATAAGTTGTAGTTACTGACTTGCAACGTGGAAACGTTGGCTGCAAGTTGACTTGCTGTGAGTTTTGCCATGCACAAAAAGTCATCCTGCAGAATTATTTTTTCTCTGTTCTGTTAGTTTTTGTCGTGTTCTGGCAGTTTGAGTAATTTATGTGACTTACCCTAATGTCCTTTCTCAGTTAAGCTCAAGTTTTGATTTGAGCTGCACGATTACCTTCTGACAAATGCGTGCACTAACTGGACAAGTCCACTCAATCTGTGTCATTCTTTCCTCAAAAGACTAATTCAGATATCCATCTACATGATCTTCACATGATCGGACCAAGATCTTCATATGTCTAGACTTTAAAAAAGATTGTGGACTCTGAGTTTGTTTCGGCCTTTCTCAGGTAGTCAAATAGGAAACGCCGATCTCATCTAGTTTTTAAAATATGATTGACATGTAAAAGTGTTCGTGCAAACCTACTTTATCTAAATAAAATTATTTATCGTAGAACTAAAGTTGTTCAGATTATATTGTTAATTTATTTATGATAGTTTTTGATGATTAGGTACAACTTTACTGTCGAGGAATTGGTGATTACCTCCGGTATTATATTCAGTTATAACTATGTAGTTTTTAACGGAATACAATACTAAATTGAAGTCATTACGGTATCCACAGAGACATACAGGTATAATCCAAATCCATGCTAATGATTATTTTAAATTCGAAAGTAACACTGTCTGTCTGTCTGGCAATGGTCTGTCACCTTTCACGCCGGATTTGTCTGAAATTTGGCACATGGATAGACCATGACCTGTTAGATTAGGACATAGGATACTTCTTATTCCAGTACCTAGTACGTTCCCGTGTGATGATTTCGAAGCTACGGGCGAAGCCGCGGCCAAACGCTAGTACGCTATAAATGTTGAACTCGTTTGAGGATTCCACGAAATGCTAAGTAACTAATATTGTTAGGTAAAACCCACCTAGTCAGTCAATTAGCAAAACAATGGAATATCGTCCTATTTATAGCATTTCCATAATTGACTACTTAAACTAGGTATATATTGCAATAGAATTAGACATTGATGGTGTTATGAACATAGTATTAACGAAACTACTTCTACTATTATAAAATACCTAGATGTTTTCCCAAAGTTGCAATTTTTTGTTCACGAGAAAAACGTTTTGCCAACTTATTTGTAAGGTTTTATTTATGACCGTGACTGTAGTAGGTAGTCTTTCACCTCAAAGACTTAGGTTTTCTAAACACATAAGATCATATATCTACATTCCAACACAACTCATCATAAAAACATCCGTATTTTCTGCGCGCACACAATACGCGTTGACTTATCTACAAGTCAGATCCAAAACTGTTTGATTGATCTAAATCAAGATATGCCAGAAACGTTCCTACGTTTTTGCAAATATTGGCTGCGACTAACCTAGAAAAACCTGGGTGTTATATCATATTGATCTGCGTTTGTTTGGGGCTCGAAAATGTGGGAGTAATCATTGGTGCTTGTTCTTCGCATTCCACATTCGGCCAAGGACCTTCTATTGAAGTTATTCGAAGCTTCTGCTGATCGTAAGGATTTTGGACAAAGAAACAAAGCTCTATTTTTTATTTCTTATTATTTCCGGGGTGACAGTTTAGTACCTCTTTGGTACCTACTACCAAACTTTGAGACAATTTGTTTACAAAGTCTTTTTAGCAAGTAGCTAAGTACAGACGCCAGCACATCAAACTACTACAATCTGTCAAATTTCTTTAATAGATTTTCAACTTTATTGCTAAAGCATTAGCTTCAAGGTTGATTGAGAAAATTTGACAGTTTCGGGTAGCTTGACCTGTTGACGTCTGTACTTACATAGCTATTCAAACATTGATTGATTATCTAATTCCGCTTTCAGTTACCTACACATCACAGGTGGCATTTTATATCGTTCAATAATTATTCCTATAAAATATATTAGGTAGGTACAGTCCAGGACCAGAGTTGTGATACATAATGCTAAATAATAGCATTTAGCATTATTTAGCATTATGTATCACAACTCTGGTCCCCAAGATACAGGCGCCGCCTAGTTTGGGGACCGCCGCAAAAATCCAAAAGATGATCGCTAACGGTTACAGACCGATTTTAAGGTAATAACTGTAACATTGGTTCAATAAATTTATTATATTATTATATAGTCACCAAAGGAGATAAAGTAACCACGGTCGTAGAATATAGTTGAAGTTTAGTAAGAAACCGATGGATGTTTTCGAATAAAATTTAATTTGATAAACGAACTGTTGGTTTTCTACTAAGTGAATTAAATTTTATTCGAAAGCACCCATCGGTTTTTTTCTAAACTCGAACTATATCCGAAGACTATGGTTACTTTCTCCTTTTGGTGACCGTACGTATTTTACATATGAATTCTTTTGCTTGTCAGCCTAATCTCCTGTTTGACACCCCGTTCTAAACTTGCTTGAATGTTCGAATGGAACCCGCGCTAAATTATAGCCAGCCTGCACTACATAAGGTTTGGTGGACAACCTTTCCATGAGGTAGGTACTTATGGATGGATGGCAAACGACCGTGACATCGTGGCAGGCCCAGATAAAAATGGCAGAATGAGTTGGACTTCTTTAATAAAGATTGGTCCTTGGCAGCTCTGGACAGAGAGAGGTGGAATAAGGAGTAAGTAGCTTTGTCCAGCAGTGGCATATTAATAGCTATTAAAATATAATGAAATAACAATAATGGATGGATGAAGTTATTATAAATTATAATTTATCTACTGGCTTACCTACTTAGGTGCCTAGTTCTTAAAATCCGGCGTTTCAAAATTCGCCAAAGATGTAAACAACAATGGCCGCTCGAAATTGTCTATAATTTAGTGATGTGGTGGTATGAATTTTAAGTTTTGGTGCTATCGATGTTACGATTTTTTTAAGTAGGGTTTCATCAGTATTTTTTATATTGAGATATCTTCATAAGTTAAGTTAAGTTTGAATTGATTAGAAAGTCGTGAAAACGAACAAGATATTAATACAATTATATTTTGCACTGGTTGCAAAACGCGTTAGTACAAACTGTAATCGAAATAAATTGATGAATAATTACCTCAAATGTCAAACATACCGTCCTGCAAAATATATTGCCGGTTATTCGTCATAGTTTCGTCCCTATGCACATTTATGTATAACGACGATACACTAGAAGTCTAGTTAGCTCTGGCGTTTTAAGATCGCTTGAAGCGGCAATGATTGAGGTTTCAATTCCCAGAAACAGTTTTTCCACATTAGAACCCGAAAGGCGACATTGGGCAATACGTTGGTTCGAATCCACGTCGAGCCGTGCTCTTTTTTAGAGTATTCGTTATAAGTCGTAACAAATTCATTATTATAGCAGTATAATATTTAAAAACTTGAGGAGCCCCCATATTACCAATAGACCCGATGAGGAAAAAAGGCCGCATCTTTTTTAAGTAGAACGCGGGTTAGCTCCTACAGCATCTTGAAAATCCTAGCCGAAAAACACGATTATTGTCAGTATAACAAATAAAAATACATTAAATTGATTTTCTTTTCAATACTATTATTAAAGTATTAAATACTCCTTGTACAAATAAGTAGTCGATATTTTTTATGTCAATCACTAGCATTTCAATGACAAGATAAATTTAGACGAGACAAAAAAGGATGTCAGCCATAATAATATGACGTTTGTAAAAATAAAAAACCGTCCCCGTTTTCGCTTTTGATAAATATAAAAGTATATATTTAAAAGTTTAGAAACACGCACGGGGTGTAAAAGTGAGTGTGATAATACGTGTATCCTAATAAATGCGTATTTAATCAGTAAGGCGTAGTCTATATATATGATAATATCGCGTTCAATTCCCAGGCAAGTTCAATGTTACTGCCTTTGGCGAAAGGCCGCCACTTCCAGTATACTGTATATTTTTTGCTACGATTTTTCAGGAAGTTTCGTTCGAAACAAAAGATGTAGGTAGTTACAAATTCTTTTTTATTTAGCAATTGTTTTGGAATTCAAAACAAAAGGCGTCTAGGAAACCAAATCTGCGTAACATTCGCACATAGAGACACACGTGGTTTCAGATAACCCTGAGATCTAGAATGTCTGATTGTAGAATTGTATGATCACACGAACGAGACTCGAGACGAGATCGACCTAACGCTGATTTTGGTTTTGCAGGAGTGTTTATTTTTTCTATCATAAGAGCTACAAAATTCACGTTTGCTCACTTAAACGATAAAAAGCGACCACATGGCAAAAATCCATAGTAGGTAACACATGATAATTTCTTATCACTAAAAACGCGTGCACTAATAACATGTTACATAGTGCTAAAATAATCATAGTAGGTAATTTCACCGTATCTGATAAAACACCTCCTTGAGCTAAGTATTGTGCTCCAATTCTTCGTTAGCAATCTGTCATTCAAACGTCGTATAGGCTACCTACCTTCGTTATCGCTAACCGCTTCTCTAGATAATATTGTATATTATCGTAAAAATGTATCATTAGAGTGCTGTGAAGTTCAATGTCGAATTGTAAAAAAAATGCAGTAACTGAATTTTTTCCGAACCGAAAAAATAGTTAAATGTGTCGAAAATTAAATGAAAGTAGGTACCTACGGAAAGTATGTACCTACCTACTCTTTTAAAAAAATATATCTAATCAGACAATACAACAAGATGTTTTTGTTTAAGTGTGGAAAGAACACGCCTCGGAAAAACGAGAGAAAATTTCCGTAACACAAGGCTAAACAAAGAACTTCGCCCAACCAAAAATATTCTCGTCTATGTAAATAAGTAGATAGGTACCTCAAATAATTCAGCGTTGCTAAAGGCAGTACAGATAATAAAAATATCGAACTGTCCCACCAATTCGGGTCTCCATTGTCCCAGTCCAATGACTCGAAACAATGGAACCAAAAAATTTTCGTCCCAGTTTTGAAAAAAACGACTAAAATTCCACAAACACCATGAATTAAAACTCCCAGATTTTTAATTAAACGTTTGGTTACACCCAGCATTGTTGCTGAAAAATGTTACTATAACTAGTAAGACGAACCTGTTTGACAATCAGCCTGGCGACCCTGGGACTCGCAAATGTGACGAAACCATAACACTTGGAGACACCAGCTCGGTCGTAGATCACCCGGGCTGCAGTGACGGTCGCGAACCCTGAGAAGAACTTCCACAGATCCTCATCAGTCGTGGTCAAAGAGAACCCTCCCACAAAGATTCTATTGTGTATAACTGTCCCGAATTTTGGGGCATCTGACGGAGGGAGTGTATCATCCGTGTCATCGTCAGGAGAGTTCAGCAGAGCCTTCAGCTTCTCGTGAGGGTCTGCCGTCTTCCTGTTATTCGCCGTGCTTTCTTCAACCATATGAGCGCAACTCGCAGACTCACTCCTTATGTACCTTTTAACACTTTCCATTGTATCTAACACTTTAAAACACTAATATAACATGTTCCCTTGTTTACTAAACTAAATCTCTAGCGGCAACTAAAAGGGCACTGGTATTCACGAAAAAACAACTGATTGTCTGTAACGCGAGGTTTTATCGATTACAGTGGCACTTATGTTATATAGGTAGGTTTTGTGAGTTGCGCGTTACGGACCACGACGTGACTGACACACGGACGGTATTCGAGTGATGTTTAAAAAAAAAACAACCGAGATAACAGTGTGTGATTTAAGATTTTTTTAGATACGCACTATAAATAGCGTTTGAGCTATTGTCGACCGCTATTTTTACTAGGCGAGGGAACTAGGTCACCAGTTGACACCTAGCGGATGAATATTCTTAATGGTTCTTATCTAAGTTAAGTTTAGTTACGGTTTAACAATATAGGTGGCGCCTTTTTTATCAGGTATCAGCTGCTCTTCTATTCCTAAAAAGATAAATGATAAAATTTTTGGGACTACTTACACATTTCGCAAAGAGTTTTTGGTGAAAAACTGACGTTACAATTTAGCGGTAAATTATTGTATTATATTGACTTCGAAACGTCACAGAAATAAAACACATTCTTGTTTTCAAATATAATTGAATTATTGATACTGTATTTTTTTGTTATTTACATGTAGATTGTTTGTCTCGGGAGTGCAATAACAAAACGCAATTTGACATTTCTTAATGTTGCAAGATCTAATGATCTCCGTTATTAAAAGGTATTACTGCTAATCCTGGGAGTTAGTAATATATATCGGCAAACATAGTAGACAGATTGTTTCTCACTTCATTTTTTAATTAAGGATTAAAAAAAAAACGAAAATGGATATTTGGTTCTGATTTCAGTGTTTGTCTTTTTCACCAAATAGCTGTTTTTGTTATGTATGAAATAAGAAAATGCATTATTAGTAAAAAAAAACGAACAGAAACATGAAAAGTACTTGGTACTTTTAATGCTAACTATGGCAACACAGGAACGTCAATGTCACTGCGTCGAGTGGAGGAAGCTGTTTGCTATTTTTTTTTGTTGTTTAGATTTCCTTTCCTTGTGCTAATTTCGTTTCAAAACATAATGAGTGCTATAACACTAAAACTGTGGTGAAACATTTGACTGGAGTGATAACGGTTACTAATTTGTGGCGTACTGAACACGAGACAATCAAGTTATGTGCCAACAACAGTTTGTAATTGGATTATAAAATTTTCTGAACACATTCACTACCGTGGTAAGTGTATTTATGTTGTAATAACGGTCCGTAACATCCTCAATTATGTTTATGATCGCAAACTACAGCCGGACAATTCGCAATGCTTCAAAATCCGGTGAATATTAACGGAGGCGCGAATTTGCAACAATTTTCTGTTTACCTCCAATTTTTTTATAAAAAATTCGACGTAGTTCTTTCCAAGCCGGTTGATGTGGTTCTTGTTGACGGTAATGTTCGCATTGTGTTTAAATAAAGAGGGTAAACTGGGTTTGGGGCAGTAATATTATCTTGTAAAGTGCATGGAATAATATTCACAATGTCTCTTGACATAAGGCTGGCGTTTGTTTGTAAAGTTATGACATATTAGTAAAAGTAAAAGTTTTACAAATGACATTACTTAAAAAATATGCTGCCACTTTTCAACTGTTTTTTTCAGCTTGTGTTAATGTTATCACATTCATAATATTCAGTACTAATGCAATACTTTATGAGTTGTCGCAGAAATATAGAATCCAATTTTTTCGTACTATTGGATGTTCGTAATATTTGTCTGTTGACCTCAAGGTCCTTTATAACTGTAAACAATAATAGTTAAGAAGTGTTATTAACCTTTTTGGTGATACTCACATATTATAAATTAAAATCGCTTTTTGTGTCGTGTCTGTATGAACGCTTTGTTCTTCAAATTTATGTTAAAATACATAAACCTAAATAAAGTTAGGTACATATAATAAAGAAATGTTGATCTTTTGTCAAGTCGTAAAAACTGTGTGAAGCAGTAGCGGGTCGCAAGTAAATAGGATAAAATAAGCACGCCAAATAATTTGCTATTTAAAAAAACAAAAATAGTGTTAAAATGGCTTGCAATCAAGTTACTTAATGTCTCATTAACAATTAGGGCTTTACAACATTTGGTTGCCACGTTACAGATGCATGAGCATTTTGGGATACCGGGCTCCAATTTTTGGGATATCATTTGTTTTGTAATACCTCTATGTGTTTTAATTTCTTTAAAATTGCCAAGGAGAGATACAATTATTAGTAAACATTCAAGTGCCTACTCCTAATACTTAGTTGAGAAATTTTACCTTTTTAGTGATACTAAAGTATTAAATAGACAGGATAAAATTAGCATGCCAAATAATTTGCCATATAATAAACTGAAATTACTCATGAGCAGTCCTGATTTTGATTCAGCAGTGTCGTTGGGTTTCTCCATCTGGAATTACTCATCATCAGCTCTAGAGTTTTTGTAGTTGTGAAAATAGTACAAAATCATCATCATTCTCTTGCTATTATCCCAATTTATTTGGGATTGGTGCAACATGTCTTTTCTTGCACATTTTTCTATTAGTCGTCATCTCGGTAGCCTTTCTAGCCATTTCGTCTTCCACACAGTCTATCCACCATTTCTTTGGTCTTTCAAAAATGGTACTTAGAAAATATTGCATCTAAAACATATTTTTTTGTTGCTTCACTGACTAGGTAAATGGATGGGAAATTAAAACCCAAAGGTGACTGCAGTGTGAGAAAGAAAACATGTTCGATGCTTTACTTTTAGGTTTTGGAGGTGCACTTTTGTTATAGTATCACATTATATTATAAAGTCAAGGAAATAAATTGTTCAGGAAATTTACTACCAACTGAAATGGTCCATAATATATTCAAATGACTATTGATATCTCAACCAGTCGCACTCAGCGCTTCTCCACATTTATTAAGCATACAGCCAAAGTGTGGGACTCTGCCAGCGTCTGTGTTCATTTCCACATTGAAATCATCTGCCTTCAAAGCAAGAGTGAACAGGAATTTTCTGGGCAAACTCGTACCATCATAGACCTCATCCATTGCTTTCCATCAGGTGTGAATGAGGGTAAGAGCAGGCCCATCCAGCAATAAAAAAACTTGGGAGGTGTCAAGGGACACCCGGATAGAACGAAGTTCAAAGAGAGAGATAGACAGAGAAACACGTGCACGCCGCACGGCTTAAAACTATAGCAAAAAGTGTTGTTCCAACTTTTGGTCTTAATTTTTTCCATCTAGCCTCCTTTCGCAACGCGCGATAAGGAACTTCGTTCCAAAAAAAACTATAACATAGCGGATGGAATTAGTTTGTTAATTTGCCTAACTATTTATTTACTTGACTACATTGATTGGTGTCCGCAACTCCACATCATTATTGCATTTGGCGTTTGGTGTGAGACATTAGCTTAATTATGTGATTTACTAACAATAAAAAACAATTAGGTAACTAATTAACTATCTTCCTCAAATATCTGTTACTTCATTACTATATCAACACAATTACTAAGCACATTTCAATATCGACATTTCAACAGTTGTGTAAACATTCCTTTACAATTGTAACCTAGGACCTTGCACCTTCCGTCTCAACGAATGTACAGGTGTTATTGAATGAATTTATTGTTTTTCATAGTTTTATATTCAGCTTTATATCATATTTAGGGTAGCAGAAGTTGCTTTAAAAGTTAACCCTATTTGCGGTCCTCAGTCTCACACAGTAATTATTTAACTATAAAACTTAAGGGAGTTCTTTAAAACAACCTGCACTAAATTTATGCAAGTAAGCAGTCGACAAACTACTAAGTACGACGACTGCTTGATTGCATTTTTTTTATTTTTATATTTTGTGATTATATTTATCTACGATATGGAGGGGCTTGTGGCCAACTAATAACAGCCGCACGGGTCGATCGATCAGGTTAAGCTACGCTTGTCGCGGAAGGTCCGTGGATGGGTGACCATCTTCACATACCAAGACCCCTCCGTGCCACGGAAAGCACGTTAAGCCGTTGGCCCCGGATTTCATTCCTAGATTTTTGACAATCCTTACGGGTCGTCAGAAGCTCGAAAGTCTAACAACCAGTCTTACAAAGGGGGTATCGTTTTACCCAGTAACTGGGTTGTGGACCTCAGATAGGCAGTCGCTTCATATAAAATACTGGTATTCAGCTGCATCCAGTTAGACTGGAAGCCGACCCTGCTGGCTGGCAGATGTTAATGATTTCTCTAGGATATGATAGGTATACTTACATGATTCTTATCAGCTATATAAAGCAGGGTCTTTTTTTTGGTGTTTGAGCCCTTTGCGCACTATGCTACTATATTCTGTGCCTTGTGCACCGCATTTTAAAGATAAGTCTCTGGAGAACCCTGGGCAGTCCATTACTTTGTTGTCTGGCTAATCTATTTTGCCATTTTCATAGAACACGAAAGTGTAAGTCTTAATTAATACTCAAACAATTAGTGTTCGAACTATCTAATGATTCTATAGTTAATGCTGCAGTAAAGTTTACAATTAGTTTGGTATGACTCACAGTATCGCGAATTGTGCAATCTCGCTAGAGTTACTAGTATGGTGGGGTTTTCCCCAATGATCTATGCTGTTTAATTTACTAAGTATTCAATAATATTTCTGTTAATTGTTAATAGGGCGTGATATCGCCTATGAGCAGCCATAACTAATTTCGTAACACACTTTCAATCGCAATCTGAATCGTCTTGAAGGCTTGCCCTTGCTTCATATTTTCGAAAAAATGGTATGCTCAACAACGTAAAGAACGCAATTAATGTGATTGAAAGCCATTTCTACTGATAGTCATCATCTGCCTAGCCTTTCCCCAACTATGTTGGGGTCGGCTTCCAGTCTAACCGGATGCAGCTGAATACCAGTACTTTACATGGAGCGATTGCTTAACTGACCTCCACAACCCAGTTGCTGGGTAATACGATACCTCTTGATAAAACTGGTTGTCGGACTTTCGGGCTTCTGACTACCCGTAACGACTGTCAAAGATCCACGAATGACAGCCCGGACCAACCGCTTAACATGGTTTCCTAGGCATGGAGGGGTCTCGGTAAGTGAAGATGGTCGTACCACCAACCCGCACTAGGCTCGCGTGGTGGATTCTGGCCCTCTCCCTCACACTGAGAGGAGGCCTGTGTCCCAGCAGTGGGAACATTGTAGGCTAATTATAACTATTTTAATATGGCACTCTTTTTTTGGTTGATATATTGCAATTCGGTCCTATTTTGCGTATTATAAGTTGATAATGTACAGCGATTGCGACAACTGGACCAACGAGGCATCAGCCAGTTAAGAATAATCTATTAATTTCAATTCAATTCTCAACAATAGTGAAATGAACTAAGACCTCATACGTCTGTACAATGCCTGAATCATTGGGTTATTCTTGGACTTTTGTGTTCAGTCAAACTCAAGGTTTTACAGGTGTTGTCCTCGCGAAGTCGGCCGGCGGGCGTATAACAATACGGACACGGAGTCGAAACATAACGTATTATTACCTTGACATGATGCATAAAGCCTCATCTGCACTATGCAAAACATGTAGGTATGCATCGTGGCTTGAGCCGGACACATTCAGTCGGACCATGTTTTGTTCGAATCCTGTTTGGACATTCAGAATCATACATCCATCCATGCTTATTAATCTACATATGTTTATAAACTAAATACTAATTATAATTAGCCTATAATGTTCACACTGCTGGGACACAGGCCTTCTCTCTGTGAGAGGGAGTGGGCCGTAATCCACCACGCGGAGCTTGAACGGGCTGGTGGAATGGTACACTTTGGTGGTAAGGCCGTTTACCAATATTATATGCTCTCTAGTGCAGACAAGTAAGTACGTCTTACGATATGTTTATATTTCGCGTGACTTCAATCTTTAAGTGGTCCTCATATGCCTCGCGTATATTTCTCTGTATGTTCCGTATTTAACTTTATTCATGTTATAGGTAGGTCATTATTAATAACAAAGTTTTACGATAAAACTCAACAGTTTGTGTGTTCTACATCGATGATACATCGGTGATATGATGCCTACAGTGTCAGCTTTATCGCGATTATCTTACGTAATTGCCATTAGGCCCAACAATCGCGATAGCTTTTATTATTTAACTGATAATCACTTAATTAGTGCAATAAGCATTTCCTGAATAATCCCACGTTATGATGAATGATGTAAACTAATATTATAAACAGCAAAAATTTGTTTTTTTGTATGTCTGTTTGTAACGCTTTCGTTAAAACGGCTAAACGGATTTGAATGAAATTTGGCACATTTGTAGACCATGACCTATATTAGGACATAGGATTTTTTATCCCGAACTTACGGGATCGAGCGGGTGAAACCGCGGGGTGCAACTAGTAAAGTATAATTTAGTTATTACTTGTCCTATCCGATCAAAAACACCTTTAATTTAATACTAGAGAAGCAGACTCAAAATAGACGTGTTCATGCTTTAATTTGATTAAAACAAAAATTAAAAAGGTCATGTTTTTATTTTAGCAGAAAATATCACCAATCTAAATAACGGGACCAGTTTTGATAAAGGTTTACCGAACTTCTGTCTGCAGATGCATTTAGTGACAATTGTGACGTCGTCGGCATTGCATAAAATTGCACTGTATTATTGCAAATCGACTTTCCTGCCTGTTCCTGCATAGTACTTTGCGGTTTTCTGTCATTCCGTCGCTCTCTTTCAGATCATCTTACAGCAGTCCACTGCTGTAAGATGATCTGAAAGAGAGATCTGTACATAGGCCTCCAATTGCACGCCAATCAGCTCGATTCTCGGCAACTCTCATCCAGCTACCCTGCGAAGATTGTCGCTCCACCTAGTTTGAGGGCGTTCTTACGTTTGCCGTACCGGGTCTCCCCTCAAGAACACGTCACCCCAACGGTCATCGGTTCTACGGCTAACATGGCCGGCCCATTGCCACTTCAGATTGCTTATTCTGTGTCACCAGTCACCTAATATTAGCTTAGCGATCTTTCTATCTTGTTTTCTTTAGGCTCGGTTCCAGGCCTCCCTAGGAGCTATAGCGTGATGTTAGGTCCTATCGCCTTACTTAAGAATTGGTCGATCAAATGCAAAAATAAATTTCTAAATCTGACTGGTAGTTCTTGAGATTAACGCGTTCAAACAAACAAACAAAAAGCAAACAAACTCTTCAGTTTTGTTATTGGTATAAATATAGATTGGCAAACGAGGAATAAGCCTTAAACTCTGCATTACCCTTTCGAAGTTTTTATCCCTTTTAGGAATAAACAGATACTTAACACAATTTTTCTCAGAACATCAATTAAAAACTATCAGTGCTGTACAAACGAAGATTAAGTAAGGTGAGTACGCGATCTGTTGACAGTGTAGTTCGAGTGACGTTTGTTTGTTCCCTCTCAAGGTAATTGTCCTGCGGGTTATCGCGGGCTGCGAAGACCTTGCAATGTTTCCACGTAATAAACGTCTGCTGAAGTTTATTGAGGTCTCGTCTCGAAGGACCAGTGAGTAAGGACCAGTTTCTGAGGGTTCATGTTTGTTCGAAGTTAGGTTTATAATATTAGTAATCATTTATAATGCAATACTAATACAATTTGTTATGTAAATAAACAAGTTAAACACTAGCACGGTAAACACTATAATTGTTAGTATGTATATACTAACATATTTGGAAATCAATAAGAATGTCAAAGTCATCGTTAATGCAATGAAAAGAAATGTTTATTTCTGTAACACTCGTTTTTTTGGGCAGCCGTGTAACTAGACAGTGAAGGCGCCAGCATTACCTAGCTGACTGATCCCTGAGAAGAAATGCCGAAACAAACTCAGAGGTCATGCTCTCTTTTAAAGTCCAAACATTATATTATTAGGATTTTATGTGAGTAACAATGCAGGCCCATGTCTGGAAGGGCCTTTTGAAGAAAGACTCATTGCAGCTTTGACTTGACCTGTCCCAACAGACGGCATGCATGCATCAGACATCGTGTAGCTCAACCATATTTTATTGAGCTCAACGATCCGTCACAATACATGACGCTACTAGAAAGAACAACATTATTTCACGCCACGGTTTGAAGGTCCTTACGTCCTAGTCCAGTCCGAGACCTTCCGCCCTGTCAGCCCCAGTGACCAAGTAGATGTTGGTGTTGCTCCGTGTTGATGATATTGTTGTCATGATGTAAGATGTAAGTTAAAAAAGTTCAACGACTTCGGCGATTATGAATCATAAGTCATTTATTCAAATTAGGCTGAGAATCAGCACTTTTCGAACGTCAAAATTACAAAAGACAGCCCCCAAAAACGCCTGCCCTCAACCACTTCCTAGTGCTTTCGCTGGAAAGAATAAGAGGCGCAAAAAATCTGAACGATATGATATGATACGGGAAAGTCATGTTCACTCATACATGCCAACGAGCTGGTGGCTGAGTAGAGTATATAGACGCCAGCACATCAAGCTACCCGAAACTGTCAAAGGATAATGCTCAAAAAAAACCCAGGCCCCGGCGCAAACGGTACATATCTCAAATTCTTAGTATAAAATAGTACTTTCATACTAAAAAAAAATATAGCCAAAAATTCGTTTTTAAACGTAATATTTTGCTAATCCTTTTTTCGTAAAAGTAATTTTTAAATAGAATTATTTAATGGAAATATGTATATACATATATTTTAACATACTACGCTAACCATTATAATATTCTCAGTGGTTGTTGCAAGGCGGAGACGCACTAAACTAAACCGGTTGTTTGTTCACTCAATACCTTTCCGTCGTTACAGGTTACAGGTTACAGGTTACGTTACAGGTCCATACTCAGCTTCGACCTCTGATGCTTCCATCATGCAGCAGATTTTACAAAATCATGATGGCCCATACGAAGAAGCACCGATTAATTATTATCTTGAACAAAACGATGCGTTCATTCTTGACAGGGGATTCCGTGACGCAATTCCTCTTCTAGAAACATATGGTTATGACGTGCACATGCCCCCGACCAAAAGACGTGGTGAAACCCAGCTGACATGTGAAGAAGCCAATAAATCTAGGCTGGTCACCTTATGCCGCTGGGTCGTAGAGACAATCAATGGACGGTTTAAACGTGATTATAAGATTTTTAGATACAGAGTATTTAATCGAGCACTGCCCTCAACAATGACTGACTATAAGATAGCCGCAGCGCTTATCAATGCCTTCCAAGAACCCTATGAGGACAGTCAATATACTGAACAATTCGTTGATATTATAAATAGGAATGTGCACAAGCCAAACCTTTTGGCAGACTACGTCATTGAGCACAATTTAAACAGACATAGAGCCGCATTTGTTCGTTTGGAAGCAAATGACCAGACGTTGGAAGATTTCCCCAGACTTTCCCAAGAAGAGTTGATATTGTTTGCTGTGGGCACTTATCACTGTAAAATAGCACGCTCCTATTGCAGTGAGCACATTAAACAAACAGGTGTCTACGAAATTGAAGTATATAGACATCCGGTGCTCGTAACAATTAATGGCGAAAGCGGTGTTTTAATAAGATGCCGTATACAATCGCGGCATGTAAGGAACAGAACTTACTATACATATATTTTGTATAGAAGAGAAACCGGTATTAATGCAATTTCAGAGCATTATTGCTCTTGTATACATGGCAAAAGAACTTTGGGTAGCTGCGCCCATATTATGAGTGTACTGTATTACTTGGGTTGGGCCAGACATCAAAATGATTTTAATCATCCCGGATACACTCTGGAAGATGTAATCATAGACTTAGAGAACCAATAATGTGTACAATAATAAAATAATTTCATTTGCCTACTCTTGTTTTTTATTAAGTTTACCCTAACATTGCACAAAATGTAGATGGCGTTGTCAAAATAGATGCCTAAATGTCATTTATAGAATAAGAGTAAAGAAAGAAATAATAAAAAAAAAATCACATTTTTGAAGCTCCTTACATAAAACAACTAGCAATTTATGACATTTAAAAAAAGATTTTGGTAATGCCCCCTACTGAATATTATGTCACATATAAATACTTAAAATCTGAGATACATTTTATTTGCGCCGGGCCTGGGTTTTTTCCCCATACATTGTGAGCATTGTTCTTTTCCCAATCAACCTTGGACCTAATGCTTTAGCGATAAAGTTGAAAATCTATTAAAGAAATTTGACAGATTGTAGTAGCTTGATGTGCTGGCGTCTGTACATTTGAACTTTATATTTTTAGCCTGGCGTGGGAATCGTCATATCTACAGACCACAAATGTAGTTTTAACCGAGGAGGCATAAACGCCTTTTTCCATTTCAATGCTCCAACGAACAATTTTACAGAATTGCAAATTCTTGTCAAAGACTGGACTCCCAAAAATTATCTTATTTTTGGAGACAAGTATAACTGTCCAGAAGGCCAATTCAAAAATACCACTTATTTACAGTTCAAAATAAACATATAAAAATACGTGAAGTGGCGATCAAAGGGGTAGTCGCAGTCTCATCTCGGCGACGACAATGTTAAAAATGTTGGGAAATTAGAGGTATTTTTATCAGATTGAGAATTTGAGACTAACATCAGACGGTGAACGTTCTTAAAATTACGAGTGCTGCCCCTCAGATAGCTCCTTAGAATTAACAAAGGCTTTTTGTTTGACGTATGTGAGAGGCAATGCAGCCTAAAACATATTAAAATATACATTTAAATAATACAGGTTTTCCTTTCAACCTGTTTAATACACTGTAGCGCTTGATAAGGTATTCAAGTGGAACTCCAGATAATAGTTCAGTGTAGGTATAAAATGGTCACGATAAAATACTTAGGTACTTACTTACAGAATTAATTAAATTAAAAAAAAATGTAGATTAAGTACCTTGTTTTGGTCATAGGGTGTATAGATTTTTTGGGACAACATTTTTACTTTGGTAAAAATAAATTGTATACTGTGTTTTGTATATGGACGATTCATGGTAGATACAATGTTATGGAACAATGGTTGTAGATAATAAAATGGTTACTTGTCCGTATATACATCTTTTTGGGGCAGACTGTACTTACTTTTCAAAAACATCTTTGTGCTTACCAAGGTAAAAAGAGAATGTTGGATAACAGTGTAAACACGTCAATTAGAGCTTATCACATAGGTTTACAGAGGTTAATGTATCTAGTCGCTTAGATAATTGCGGTACCGTCATCCAGTCACGTTGTGGGAGGTGACAAGAGAAAGCTGACACATACATAGTTGTGAATGGTGTGGAAATGGAAATTATGAACACTTACAGACCACCTTACATAAATACGGTAAGGAACAATAAAGACAAAGTAGGCAAGATATTGGCGCAATTCTTTTCCGTTGCCAACAACATTGTAATGTTTGTTGAGACTACTCAAAACGTGTTCAAGAATCTCAATCAATCGACTCAGCCTATCGCAGTCCACTGTTGGACATAGGCCATTCCCAGGCTGCGCCACAACACCCTGTCAGTGAGTCTGTCCCAGCCGCCTTCTTAAGGTCGTCGGTCCATCTAGCTGGGGGCGTCCCACACTATGTCTACCGTTACGCGGTCTCTACTTCAGAACTCAGGTCTGCTTCTGGCCATCGGTCTTTCGTCAAACATGGCCAGCCCTCGCTGCCAATTCGTTTTGCTTACACTGCAAAAGTCGGTTACTCCGGTTGTTTACCGGATAAATTGATTCTTGATTTTATCCATCCAAGAAACTCCGAGCATAGCCTGCTCCATAGCGCGCTGACCTTGAATTTGCGGACCAGCCCGACTGTCAGTTTCCACGTTACGGCATCATCACAACGGGCAGAACGCACTAGTTGAAGACCTTATTTTTAAAACGGTAAAGGTAACGAGAAGACTTGACGAAGTTTTCCAAACGCTGCTCAACACAACTGGATGCTTCTTACGGCATCTTTCTCAAAGTTGTGTCTACCGAGCTGGATGAAATGTAACATAGTTGAAATCTCCTTATTTTCACGCAATATACACCATGTATAAATTGAAGACATTTGACATCTACCAACTCGCACTGGGCCCGCATGGTAGATTTCAGCCCACTCCCTCGCCAAGAGAGAAGGCCTTGTGTCTCAGCAGTGGTGACACTAGAAACATCACCTCTGTACCTATTTTTCTGTTCTGTTTTTCATTGTCTGTTATATTATATGTGTACATAAATGATAAATAAATAAATAAACATATTATAGGCTGATCACCGATTATGCTTTTTATGCTACGCCATGACCACCCATGATCCCATGTTTAATTATGGTTGAATGTTTTAGAAAAACATCATGTCTGCACCTTATTGCGTAAGACACTTCAATCCCAATCCGAAAGTTTTGAAAGAGATTCCTAGTCCATTGCTTCATAGGTTTGAAAGAATCTTCTGCTCAACAATATAAGTAACGCAATAGACGTGGCTGTACTGTCAAAATAGGAAGGAAAGGAATTGCAATCAATCGTCAGTTTTTTCGTGACGCTGTGACGCCTCCATACGCGAGATCAAACGGAGTACCTACCTAGTTAAACACGTGAATTATTAAATGTGGGCTGAAATGTGATTCATTATATCAATCATCAGCGTAGCGTTGTGACACAATATAAAATAGCTTACGAAGGACCATTGAAATTTCCACAAACGGAAAAACAAACCATGGAAACGTTATGTGAAAAAAATCAGTTTAAGAAACTCACCCGACTACGGAAAAATAAAAGTGATCTAAAAAGTACGAAACAAGACAATATTCCAGACATAAATCAAGACGCATAGGTACAAAAATGGTCAAGTTATATAGCCTGCAGTGGTCGTGTTTGCCATGGTTCCTTTTTGCTGTAGTCGAGTACTTCTATCGCGTGGTCACATCATAAGACCACACGATAGAAGTGAAAACTTAAGTTTATAATTTTCTATCACGACAGCTCATGACGACTGGAGCCAAGTATTTGATTCAGTGACACTGACCGACTAGAGTCGAGTATACCCGATTCAGCGTGACCGACCCGAGCGTGACGGTTCATTTTCGTTCACTGTTTAGAAAGAGTACGCCTGAGTTATGTGTTTCATGAAATAACTATTCATAATAATATAATAAAGATATTTTGTTAAGTTGTGATAACCGTGCTAAGCAGAGGTGCATCGCTAGTTAATCTATATCTTCTATATCTATCTATTACTTATAATAAATCTGTAGAAGTGAAAATTCTGTACATTGAAAATATCAAAAAAATAATTTACAGGGGGTGTTACTAGACCGACACCGAACCCAAAAATGTGATTAAAAAAATTTTTGTCTGTCTGTCTGTCTGTCGGTCGGTCTGTCTGTCTGTCTGTCTGTCTGTCTGTCTGTTTGTTCAGGCATCACGCAAAAACTACCGGTTCGATTACGATGAAACTTGGTATAATTATTCTTTAATATCCTGGGCACCACACTGGGTACTTTTTATCCCGGAAAAGTATATACAATAAAAAACAAACTTAATTTTGCGGTTCGATCCCTATACCCGATTACCACTGTCTGTACTGTACCAACCGCAAATACTAAGTTTGTCGTAGGTTGGGTCACCCGCAGTGGAGTTCATTTTTATTCCTTTTAGTTTATTTATTTATTTATATATACTTTATTGCACACCACAAAAATACATAGCTTAAAAATACATGGCACACTACAAAATATACAATGGGCGGCCTTATCGCATTACTGCGATCTCTTCCAGGCAACCTTAGAATGGACAGTGATTTTCTTTGACATAAAATGGGACTGTCGTTGGTGCAAACATTTTGTATACAATAAACTAAAATAGATACACAAATATAGTTTAGTTTTTAGAGTTATTTAGGTTTATTTTTATATGAGTCGTAGGTATAGATTTTAATTTTAAAGTATAGGTAGTATATTTGATAGTGTACGTAGTGACCGTAGGTTATTTTATAATACTGTTAGGTAGGATTAGTCATTCGTATAGATATTAGTTTTTAGGGATTTTGCTTATTTATTGAGTTTAGATTAGTTATCATCAGAAATAGGTTTATTTAGGTAGGTATTTAATTTTCTGTTATTGAGTTTTTTTTTTAATTAGGTAGGTACAGACGCCAGCACATCAAGCTACTACAATCTGTCAGATTTCTTTAATAGATTTTCGACTTTATTGCTAAAGCGTTAGGTTCAAGGTTGATTGGGAAAATCTGACAGTTTCGGGTAGGTTGACCTGCTGGCGTCCGTACTTAGGTAAAGATATCATATAGGTACCCTCTTAATCACCACTAATGAGACACAATTGGTTTTCTACTGTAATTAGCCACAAAGGGCCCGCGAGATAGATGGCATTCTGGGGAAGCACATACATTTTATCCTGTTAGCACGTTCCCGTGGGATAATTTCCGACATCCACGCGGGCGAAGCCGCGGGCAGAAGCTAGTCATAATTAAATCTTGAAGAACCATGCCCATTTTTGGACATCTTTAGGGATATGTATTGATTAGGTCGCGTCCTCAACCATAACATTCCATACCATAACTCCTAATTTTCCTGATTTGACGGCAAGTCTGCGTCAAAGGGGCTTGTGGCTAATTAATAACAGCCGCACGTGTCGAGCGAGTAGATTGAGCTACTCTTGCCGCGGTTGGTCTGTCATCCGTTGATGGGTGACCATCTTCAAGACCCCTCCGTGTCTCGAAAAGCACGTTAAGCCGTTGGTCCCGGCTGTCATTCGTGGATCTTGACAGTCGTTACCGGTTGTCAGTAGCCCAAAAGTCTGACAACCAGTCTTATCAAGGGGTATCGTATTACCCAGTAACTGGGTTATGGAGGTCAGATAAGCAGTAAATCCATGTAAAATACAGGTATTCAGCTGCATCCGGTTAGACTGGAAGCCGACCCCAACATAGTTGGGGAATGGTTATTGGTTAGGCAGATGATGACTGCAAGTCTGCGTCATAGCAATTTACGACATTGAGTGTAATGTACCGTTCAAGTAGTGTTGACTGTGTGAGTGTCCTATCGCGTCATTGTACCGGTACTTCTGTACTTATTCTGTGATAACGAACGTATTAGTTTCGCTTGCGCCGAACTCACTGTACGTACCGAGTGCATTAACTAAACGTTCTTGAACGCGTTTTTTTGTGGCTTTTTTTGTCATCGTTTGTGGTTTATTTTTTGTAAAATTACGTAATATGATGTTGGTTTAGGCATTACTTGACGTCAAATGTAGACGGTCATTATGCAGCTTGATAATGGCATGAATCATCGTATAATATGTAGACGCCTTTGGGGCAGGCCTGTCTACAGTTCTTCCCACAGAACATTTATCTGTTTTGTGGTTCTTACCACATCGTGACCTCGCTGTAGAATTACCTGTTTTACTGGAGGATGTTAAAGCCTTCATTCCTAATATATTAATACAATTTCTTGTTTCAGTCATTAGTCTTACTTGGTGGAGGAATATAAGGACGAGAACAATCAGGAGACTGAAAGTCTGCAATCTGCCTAGCCTTTTCCCAACTATTTTGGGGTCGGCTTCCAGTCTAACCGGTTGCAGCTAAATACCAGTATTTTACATGGAATTACTGCTTATCTGATCCTTCCACAACCTACTAAGACTGGTTGTCAGACTTTAGGGCTTCTGACTATAACTACTAACGACTTTCAAAGATAGACTACGGCCAACGGCTTAACGTGCATTCCGAGAAGGGGTCTCGTTATGTCATGGTTGGTCGCTCATCCACGAACTGAGCGCGGGAAGTGTAGCTTAACATTCGATCGACCCGTGCGGCTGTTATTATTTAGCCACGAGCTCCGAAGTGTATTATATCGTATAGTTTTTCTAACTGTGCTGCTTGGGGAGATTGTTGCGCCACTTCTTCCCAGCGAAAGCACTAGGAAGTGGTGAAAGACTGGCGTTTTGGGGGACTGTCTTATGTAATGTTGACGTTCGAAAAGTGCTGATTTTCAGCCTAATTAGAATAAATTACTAACAATGTTGTACAGCTTAAGTGTCATAGAGACTCATAACATTATACTCTCCGCTAAATCTTCACAAGTTATGGGTTCTACAGTACCTACGTAAGATGTAATATCGTAGGGCGTTCTGCCCGCTACGAACCTTGCTCACTAGCTAATCTTTTCATGGCCTGACCTACTCTCGTATAAGGGCGATAAGAGATTAGGAGCTATGCGATTGTACTAAGATTGCCATTATTGTGACGTTTTAGGTCAAAATTAACCGCCAAACGTACTTCTGTGGAGTTAGGTTAGATTTGCATATTAATGTGCTGACACAGAGTTTAGATTTAACATAACTTAATGTAACGCCTGTAGTCCCCGAAGGGTTAGGCAAAGGAGCACTTAATAGTACACCCACTGGTGACCAGAAGGCCAATTCTCGTAATTTAAAACGTTCAAAATCCAGTCGCAGTCTCATCTCAGCGACAAACAAATGTCAAAAACTTGTCAAAATGTAGGGAAATTAGAAGTATTTTTTGACAGATTGAGACTGAGATCAGACTGTGAACGGTCTTAAAATTATGAGAATTGCCCCTCAGTTTGTTTAAGTCCCACGAAAATTGATAAGTTCGTGATAAGGCCTGTCGTACTTTATGGGTCTGAATGCTGGGCTGTGAAGAAGACGGATGAAAAAAGATTGCATGCAGCGGAGATGAGAATGTTGAGATGGATGTGTGGAGTGACGAGAATGGATAAAGTAAGAAATGAGCATATAAGAGGAAGTTTGAAAGTGGCGCCGGTGACAGAAAAGTTGAAAGGAAATCATTTGGCTTGAGAAGGGACGAAACGCATGTGACTAAAAGAGTGATGAATATACATGTTGATGGATGGAGAGGAAGGCCGAAGAAAATAGAATAGAATAGAAATTTTATTTTGTTATTTTGCAAATATGGGTAGATACATAATAGTTCTTAAGATTACATTTAGCTCAGCCACATTTTACCAATCGGCATGCAAACATTTGAAATTATTTATATCACTATTATTACACTTATTTAGATCAATTTATAAATTACTATTATAAAATTCTTAAATCATCAACTTAATTAAAAATATATGTTTGTATTAAAAGGAAAATATAAATTAGTAAGTATCATACTTTGACTTGACGTACTTTGACTTTGACTTTGAAAAAAAGGAAAATATAAATTAGTAAGTATCATAAGATTATATATCATGTCATTACTATTAAAAATATCATACCATTATCATTACATCATTTAAGGTGTATATAGGGCTCGCTGACCTTGCGCATGTGGGCGGAGCTAAACGCTCTACTCCCGAAAACGTAAAACGCGCGCGGTGGCGCGCTGAACTAAAACGACGATCAAAGAGTATGCAGAGGCACAGACATGCCGCCCGCAGGTCGCTATTTTTGCCTACGATTCCAGAAGGGAATTGCGGATGCAAGTCTGATATATTTTGTATAGATTGATACGTATGTTACGTATATTTTAAGCATTTTTCATTTAGAAATTTCGATTTTATTTAAAATCAGAACTTAGTTCCTGCGGGGGTAAAACTTTAAAAATTATTTCGAGTATTTTCTTAGGAATCGAATAACATTTTATTTGCATACTGTAGGTAGGAGGATTTATTAAGTACATAAAAATGAGATTTTATAAAAAATGTGATCCTGTTTCACCAATTTGAATTAGTATAAATCAGTAATAAACCTACCTAACTAGCACTGTACCTAAATAGCATTTTAGGGTTCCGTAGCCAATCGAACGATGTTATAGTTTCGGCAGTGACCTTGAAATAATTACCTACGGCCGTTTAGTAGATAAACCTCGTCATGGGTGTCATTTTCGTGGTTTTCGAGGGTGCTGGAGCCGATTATAAAGTCAAAATGAAAATCCAGGATGGCGGCTACAAAACTTTTCCAAATTTTCGTCATGGGTGTCATTTTCGTGGTTTTCGAGGCTGCTGAAGCCAATAGTGAGGTCAAAATGAAAATCTATTATGGCGGGTGCGAAAATTTTCAAAATTTTCGTCATGGGTGTCATTTTCGTGGTTTTCGAGGGTGCTGGAGCCGATTATGAAGTCAAAATGAAAATCTAAGATGGCGGCTGCAAAACTTTTCAAAATATTCGTCATGGGTGTCGTTTTCGTGGTTTTCGAGGGTGCTGGAGCCAATAGTGAGGTCAAAATGAAAATCTAAAATGGCGACTGCAAAAATTTTCAAATTTTTCATCATGGGTGTCGTTTTCATGGTTTTTGAGGCTGCTGAAGCCAATAGTGAGGTCAAAATGAAAATCTAAGATGGCGGGTGCGAAAATTTTCAAAATTTTCGTCATGGGTGTCATTTTCGTGGTTTTCGAGGCTGCTGAAGCCAATAGTGAGGTCAAAATGACAATCTAAGATGGCGGATGCGAAAATTTTCAAAATATTCGTCATGGGTGTCGTTTTCGTGGTTTTCGAGGGTGCTGGAGCCAATAGTGAGGACAAAATGAAAATCCAAAATGGCGGCTGCAAAAATTTTCAAATTTTTCGTCATGGGTGTCATTTTCGTGGTTTTCGAGGCTGCTGAAGCCAATAGTGAGGTCAAAATGAAAATCTAAGATGGCGGGTGCGAAAATTTTCAAAATTTTCGTCATGGGTGTCATTTTCGTGGTTTTCGAGGGTGCTGGAGCCGATTATAAAGTCAAAATGAAAATCCAGGATGGCGGCTGCAAAACTTTTCAAAATATTCGTCATGGGTGTCGTTTTCGTGGTTTTCGAGGGTGCTGGAGCCAATAGTGAGGTCAAAATGAAAATCTAAAATGGCGACTGCAAAAATTTTCAAATTTTTCATCATGGGTGTCGTTTTCATGGTTTTTGAGGCTGCTGAAGCCAATAGTGAGGTCAAAATGAAAATCTAAGATGGCGGGTGCGAAAATTTTCAAAATTTTCGTCATGGGTGTCATTTTCGTGGTTTTCGAAGCTGCTGAAGCCAATAGTGAGGTCAAAATGAAAATCTAAGATGACGGCTGCAAAACTTTTCAAAATATTCGTCATGGGTGTTGTTTTCGTGGTTTTCGAGGGTGCTGGAGCCAATAGTGAGGACAAAATGAAAATCCAAAATGGCGGCTGCAATAAATTTGGAATTTTGCTTCATAAGTGTCGTTTTCGTGGTTTTCCAGAGTGATAAAGCCAATAGTGAGGTCAAAATAAAAATCCAAAATGGCGGCTTCAAAAATTTAGTTTTAGTTGTAACTAATTATTCAGTCATCAATTTGAGGTGTTGGTTACATATAAAACTAATTTTCCTTCTTAAATATCTAAATAAAGAACTGGATAAATAGATAATCTTTCAATAATAAGTTATCTGTATTAAATCAATTGAATTTTAATACACAATGATACAGTATTCTTTTGTCTTAACCGTATAGGATATTGTTTTTGCAATCTATCTGTCACTCACTCACTCATGCGGTCTCGTGATAAATAACATTGTTTATTTGGCAACTCATCACACTATATTATTGTCAAATAAGTATCGTGTACCTAAAATCAAGTAATAATTAGTAAATTTTAGTTTGATCGGAATAACTTAGGTTATTCGAAGTTCCTTATGTATGATTTAAAAAAAAAACAATTTTTTGTAGCCGCCATCTTGGATTTACATTGTGAGCTCACTATCGGCTGTAGTACCCTCGAAAACTATGAAAATGACACCCATGATGAAATATTTGAAAATTTTTGTAGCCGCCTTTTTGGATTTTTATTTTGACCTCATTATCGGCTTTATCACCCTCGAAAAGTGGGAAAACAACACCCATGATGAAATATTTGAAAATTTTTGCAGCCGCCATTTTGGATTTTTATTTTGACCTCACTATCGGCTTTATCAACCCCGAAAAGCATGAAAACGACACCCATGATGAAAAATTTGAAAATTTTCGCAACCACCATTTTCGATTTTTATTTTGACCTCACTATCGGCTTGATCACCCTCGAAAAGTATGAAAACGACACCCATGACGAAAATTCTGAAAATTTTCGCAACCGTCATTTTGGATTTTCATTTTGACCTCACTATTGGCTTCAGCAGCCTCAAAAACCACGAAAACGACACCCATGATGAAAAATTTGAAAATTTTTGCAGCCGCCATTTTGGATTTTTATTTTGACCTCACTAGCGGCTTTATCACCCCCGAAAAGCATGAAAACGACACCCATGATGAAATATTTGAAAATTTTCGCAGCCGCCATTTTGGATTTTTATTTTGACCTCACTATCGGCTTGATCACCCTCGAAAAGTATGAAAACGACACCCATGACGAAAATTCTGAAAATTTTCGCACCCGCCGTCTTAGATTTTCATTTTGACCTCACTATTGGCTTCAGCAGCCTCAAAAACCACGAAAACGACACCCATGATGAAAAATTTGAAAATTTTCGCAACCGTCATTTTGGATTTTTATTTTGACCTCACTAGCGGCTTTATCACCCCCGAAAAGCATGAAAACGACACCCATGATGAAATATTTGAAAATTTTCGCAGCCGCCATTTTGGATTTTTATTTTGACCTCACTATCGGCTTGATCACCCTCGAAAAGTATGAAAACGACACCCATGACGAAAATTCTGAAAATTTTCGCACCCGCCGTCTTAGATTTTCATTTTGACCTCACTATTGGCTTCAGCAGCCTCAAAAACCACGAAAACGACACCCATGATGAAATATTTGAAAATTTTTGCAGCCGCCATTTTGGATTTTTATTTTGACCTCGCTATCGGCTTCAGCAGCCTCAAAAACCACGAAAACGACACCCATGATGAAATATTTGAAAATTTTCGCAGCCGCCATTTTGGATTTTTATTTTGACCTCACTATCGGCTTGATCACCCTCGAAAAGTATGAAAACGACACCCATGACGAAATATTTGAAAATTTTCGCAGCCGCCATTTTGGATTTTTATTTTGACCTCACTATCGGCTTTATCACCCTCGAAAAGTATGAAAACGACACCCATGATGAAATATTTGAAAATTTTTGCAGCCGCCATTTTAGATTTTTATTTTGACCTCACTAGCGGCTTTATCACCCCCGAAAAGCATGAAAACGACACCCATGATGAAATATTTGAAAATTTTTGCAGCCGCCATTTTGGATTTTTATTTTGACCTCACTATCGGCTTTATCACCCTCGAAAAGTATGAAAACGACACCCATGATGAAATATTTGAAAATTTTTGCAGCCGCCATTTTGGATTTTTATTTTGACCTCACTATCGGTTTTGTCACCCTCGAAAAATATGAAAACGACACCCATGATGAAAAACTTGAAAATTTTCGCAGCCGCCATCTTGGACTTTTATTTTGATCAAATCCAATCTTTTCTCATTTTAATATTAGTAGAGACTACTTGTATTACTATCGTAAGGATTCGTAAGCGTCCACGCGCACAAGAGCAATGGGCCATCTGCAGCGAGCTAGTCAATAAACGCACACTGATACAATTCGTTCGTAAATATTTGCACTAACACAGACAGACGCGCATAGTCGGTCGATAGCCGGAGCGTAGCAGCGAGCGACACAGCCACCCCGTCTCAATGCTAACGCACGACTGCCGCCCGCGCCCGCGCAGAGCCCCTCTGAAGCTCGATCTCAAAGTGGGGACATTTCCTTTGCAAATGTTAATTGATTTACATAAGCTAAGACAAATCTGTAGTACCTCTAACCATCGATTTTTCAGTGTAAAAATATTTCCAAACATCAAAGCCGTTTAGAAGTAATATCGAATATCAGAAAAAAATAGCGTGTTGGTAAATATTTTTTTAAGGCAAAAGTATTAGCCATACGAAAAAATCCTTCTACAGAAATGTTGTTCATGAATCTATAGCAAACATATATTTTTTACAGATCTTTTAGTCAAGCCGTTAATGAGAAATATTCTTCATAAAGTGACCGTATTACGGTACTAAACGAGAGTAAGGCCCTTAACATGTCATTACTATTACAAATATCATTATCATTACAATTCCAAAATCAAAATGTCAGAAATCAAAATGTCAAAGATCAAAAATGTCAAAAATAAAAAATGTCATACATCAAAATTAAAAAAATCACGATGTCACTAATTAAGAAATATTTTTCTCCGATAGGAACTCAGTTACACTGTAGTACGTTTTATCTAGTCACTTAGTTTTGGGGCGAGCTACAGGTCGGACAAGCTAAAGTAACGGCGTCAAGCGGCGCGGCGGCGGCGGCGTAATAAATAATATTATATTAAGTATATAAATATTAGTGTAACCAGGTAATTGTAGTAGATTGGTGTGATTAAATAATATAACTATCTACCTAAGGAGTTTTATTACAAAGTGTCTTTCTTTCTTTCCAGGTATCACCGTATGCAATCCACTCCACCCTCCACTCGGATAGGGGGCGCCAGTGATGGCGGGCGGCAGCGCGTGGTCCAGCCGCGTGGCTGTGCGCACGCGCACGCTCCGAGGCCTCGTCCGCGACACGCAGCGCGCACTGCACGATGTGGCTGATATTCTACACTTTGGTAAGGACTAATTGCATTAGAATCACCCTAGGAGGAAGGATAGCGCGATGGAAGTTGTTTGAAGAAAAAGTACGGACGCCAGCAGGTCAACCTACCCGAAACTGTCAGATTTTCCCAATCAACATTGAACCTAATACTTTAGCAATAAAGTCGAAAATCTATTAAAGAAATCTGACAGATTGTAGTAGCTTGATGTGCTGGCGTCTGTACACAAGGACATTATACAGTACCAGTATACAGGGTGGATTCTTGAAAAGGTGCAGTAGGGGAGCTACCTTAACCGTTGCAGCTACAGGAAAACGGTCTTAGGAGACTTTCCAAACTTTTTGAGAAATTTGGATTAGCATTCACAGATATTGATTATTCATAGCTGGCATTCAGACTAACCTCATTGAAATAAGTCTAATTTATGTACGTCATAGCTACATAGGCCTATTGGCTTTCAGTTACTCAGGGTGAGGTACAACCGAACAAGTAATGGCTGGTTGTGGGTAGGTAGGCGGCAACCGTATTGATATTAGCATGTTGATGAAGACGATAACAATACGTATACAAAACAATTGTGTATATCAGAACCGCGGGTGTACCTTTCAGATTTGCCTAAATTTATTGCAGTTATTTGGTACCTTCTGTGTACCTTTACGTACCTCTCTTAAAAATTCTGTATACCTACACCCGTACAATGATATTATTTAAAAAAATAGGTACACCCGCCATCCTGATGTTAGAACCGCGGGTGTACTGCTAACCAATATATGTAGCTAAGTATACTGTATAAGTAGACTTGGTACCTCTTATTTACCTGCAGAAACAAGTATTAAATAAACAAAATACTGTAAGGTTGCTGCGAAAAATAAAAATAAACTATTTTCTTTCTTTGACGTCGTTATTATTTTATAAAATAACAATCTTCAGTATTAATAACATAACTTAAATATTTTAAAAAAACCTATAATCATCATATATATCAGGATAATCATACAGGAAACAGGCAACAAGGAAAAAAAAAAGTAGTTTAGATTGCCTCGGTGGTCCAGTGGTCGTAGTATGCGACTGCTGAACACGAAGTTGTTTGTGGGTTTGATCCCCACATAGAACAACAATTTGCGGATCACACAGTGTTGTCCTGAGTCTGTGAGTAATTTGTGTCCGTTAATTTCATGTTTCGATTCCCGGTATGGTCACACAATAGGAACTAAATTTTATGCTGAGGTTCTGCATTCGGAATTCCTGGTATGACCACAATACATGTTTAATGTGGAGAATCTGGGTTCGATTACCGAAGATTGGTATTGGTGATTGGTTGGAAATCGTTTTTTTATTTTTCGCAGCAACCTTACAGTATTTTGTTTATTTAATACTGGTTTCTGCAGGTACACAAGAGGTACCAAGTCTACTTATACAGTATACTTAGCTACATATATTGGTTAGCAGTACACCCGCGGTTCTGACATCAGGATGGCGGGAGTACCTATTTTTAGGGTTCCGTAGCCAAATGGCAACGGAACCCTTATGGATTCGTCATGTCTGTCTGTCTGTCTGTCTGTCCGTCCGTATGTCACAGCCGCTTTTTTCCGAAACTATAAGAGCTATACTGTTGAAACTTGGTAAGTAGATGTATTCTGTGAACCGCATTAAGATTTTCACACAAAAATAGAAAAAAAACAATAAATTTTGGGGGTCCCCATACTTAGAACTGAAACTCAAATTTTTTTTTTCATCAAACCCATACGTGTGGGGTATCTATGGATAGGTCTTCAAAAATGATATTGAGGTTTCTAATATCATTTTTTTCTAAACTGAATAGTTTGCGCGAGAGACACTTCCAAAGTGGTAAAATGTGTGTCCCCCCCCCCTGTAACTTCTAAAATAAGAGAATGATAAAACTAAAAAAAATATATGATGTACATTACCATATAAACTTCCACCGAAAATTGGTTTGAACGAGATCTAGTGAGTAGTTTTTTTTAATACGTCATAAATCGTAACGTAACGGAACCCTTCATGGGCGAGTCCGACTCGCACTTGGCCGGTTTTTTAAATAATATCATTGTACGGGTGTAGGTATACAGAATTTTTAAGAGAGGTAGGTACGTAAAGGTACACAGAAGGTACCCAATAACTGCAATAAATTTAGGCAAATCTGAAAAGTACACCCGCGGTTCTGATATACAAAAACAATTGCCACGACTAAAACAAACATTGAGATTTTTGGGCCTTCGAACCTTAGAATCTCTAAGTAAATGAAACTAGCTGGCTGTGAATTTATAACCTCAACCGTTGAAAAACAATTCCATGGGTAAAAGAAAATAATACATTAAGATTTCTGGTCTTTCAAGCTGCAAATTCTCGAAGTAATATACTGCTGGTCCTGTATTTATAACCTCAATACAAATTTGAGCAGTTGTGTGTCGTGAATTATTTCATCACCACTGCTCTAAAAACGGTGAAGGAAAACATCGTGAAACCGGATGTCCCAGAAACAAAAATTCTTCTGGGCAAGCTCGTTCCACCGTATATCTCATCCCTGCCTCTGGGCTGGATTGAGGTCAAGAGTGAGACCATAGCTTCAATAAAAAAAATAAAAAAAAATCGAAGTCATGTGGCATCTACCAACCCGCACCGGGCCCGCGTGGTGGACTACAGCCCACTCCCTCTCACAGAGAGGCCTGTGTCCCAGCAGTGGGAACATTTTATGCTGTAAAAATTCAACGTTAAACCATATTTATCCTTCCCTAATTGCAACGCCAAACACATTCTTACTAAATTAAATAGTCATGCGCACAATAATCTAAAAACTGAAGCAGGAAAATATCCTTTTAAAAATACTTACAGGAAGCAAAAAGGTGGACTATGCATTCCTAACTTACCTCTTCAACGCCAATTAATTATTTTTCCTGTCCCAAGCGAATGGATTATAATAAAATAAGTGTAGGTAGTTGCACTACAATGACGTCATCGTGAGGTCACCGGACCGCCATGTGTTTATAAATAGATTAAAGAAGTAACTAGTTTACTGCATATTACGCAATTGTCACTTCTTCTTCCCAGCGATAGCACTAGGAAGTGGTGAAGGGCGGCAGTTTTTGGGGGACTTTCTTTTGTAATTTTGACGTTCGAAAAGTGCTGATTCTCAGCCTAATTTGAATAAATGACTTTTGATTTTGATTTGTCCTTGTGAGAATAGTAAGAACGCAAAAGACACTTGCACTGCATGAGATCAGAATCTCGGAAAAATAATTAGACATAGCTATTAGTTGTGTTACCAGAACAGGGGCCGAAATGAACGCGAGATTGGTGTGATTAGCTAAGGAATTGGCGTGATGTCGAAGTAAGGAATCATTGAGTGGTCATAGTGAATTAGGGCCCAGAGACGCACCAGTGACAAGAAAGTGAAAACGATTTGTTTTTGTTTATAGGAACCGAGCATTAATCGGAAAAGGAAGGCTTAGGGGAAAAAGAGGAAAACAAATGGTAGTCTGATCTGTTAGCTGAACTACAACTAAATCCTATTAATATTATAACATGAAAAACATCTCTCTTCTCAGATCCAGAAGTGTTCACAGCAGTGCAAGAGGTGGGGACCCAGTCTCATCGCTCCACAGCGCTGGTACTGCTGGGCACGTCTCCATCTGCCCGCGCGCGGTTGTTGCACTGTCTGCTGGGACATCAGCTGCTGCCTGACCCTCCGCCCAGAGGATGTCGATGGGTGAGTGGGAATAAAGAAGTGGTTTTGAGTTATTGAGGGGAAACAAAAACGCAATTGCTTCTAATCTGGAAAGGAATAAATACTATTGTCTCATAACTGCCATAATTATGAAGAAAGGAAAAGTTTTAATTTTATTACGGAATATAGTATCAGGAAATCTAAATAATAGAAACCTAAGGAACTGTGTAGAGGGAACTTAGACTTTACTCAAGCTAAGTTCATATTCGAATGAAATGCTTACTGTACATAAGCGTTTCATTCGAATATGAACTTTTTTCGTATGGAGCGACTGAGATCAAGTGTTCCATACGAATATGAACATTTATTTTATATGAATAAGGTTAATTTTTCTTACGAAAGTGTGGAGATGACCTGCCCCTATTTTTTTTTTTTTTTTTTGTCAAATGACACAGTTATGATTAGTTGATGTTGTTATGATCAACTAAATCTAGCAAGTTGACAGCAATTTTTTTGACCAGAGTCTGACTCATCTACTATACACAAGAAAAACCTTAACTTCCTCAGTCATACGGTGTCAGATAAAACATCTATAACATTCAACAGGTTTTACCCATCCATCCTGTGCTAAATATCACAACTCGCATGTCCTCAGATCCGCATCCAATACGGCAGTAGCAACCAGCGCCAAGTGCACCTCACTCTCGGCAACTCGGAGTTCGAGCTGGTTGAGGAACTAGAGTGCAACAAGAGGCCCTGGGATACACTGCCTGTTGAGGTGAGAGCACTTTCCACTCAACTCGCACCCGCACAAAATATGAAGTTTGCCAAAATCATTTTCATGAAAAAAAAAAAGAGCAAATGGGTTTTAATACCAAGTTTCTAACCAGTCTCTATATTTACGCTTTTATTTGGTAAATTTATTAATAATATTAATAATTAGCTGACCCGGCTGTTCAGTTGTTTTACATAACAGAGCTATTTTGTAAAACAACGGATTCTACGATCCATCTGCGACATATATTATATTATTATTTAAATAACTCAAACAACTATTAAAATGTCTCTTTTATATCATTTCAGGACCTAATAAGACAAGATAAGACTGATCTCACAACAATATTAGAGGTTGAAATCAACAACCAATTCCTTAAAGATGGGCTCCGAATAATTCTACCTCCAGACCTGGATGTAGACCCAGGAGTTGCCAGCCACCAGACCCTGAAAAAACTCCATGCAGACCTGTATTCAAAACGAGACAGTATATTGAAGAATTTTAACTCTGTATATCTTTTTGGAGTGGACAAAATTGGGAAGAATATTTTTAGTGAAAACCTTTCCGGAACTATAACTACTTCTAGGAGTGAAGAGGATTTTTGGAATACGTTTAATTTGTATTCTATGGCGAGAGGGGGGAGTAGTGTGGATTGTGGGGAAAGTGGGGATGGTGATAAAAGTGAGGTGAAAAGAGTGTGGAATGGGAGTAGAGAGCCCGCTGTGTTCTCTAGTGAGGTGAATATTTTTGTATTTAGTTTTAACACGAAACATAACATCGCGTACGCGTACCGGGAGGGTTCGAGGTGGCGCGGGTAAAGAATTCTTGGAAGGACTTTCTGGGATGTGGGAAGGTCTTTGCTCATAGGCTAACAAAAAAAAAAGTTACAGTTAAAAAAGTTTCTAATTACTTGTGCATGATAGCACAAGTAATTAGAAACTCATCATAGTAAATCGCCTTCTTTTTTTACCTTCCACAGAACTGCCTGGATCTCCATCAAATAAAGGAGATAAATCCGAACTCACAAGTGTTGTTCGTTCTCTTCTCTAACAGCGAAGACATGAACCGAACAGAAGGTAACGTAGAAGAGCACAGAAAGCCCGAGAAGAGGATCAATGTGGACGCTTTGAAGTGGATATTTAGGTTGGTTTATCACTTTTATTTAAATAAATTGGTATTTTTAGGGTTCTGTACCACAAAAGGAAAAACGGAACTCTTATAAGATCACTTCGTTGTCCGTCTCTCAAGACCCTTTTTAACCGACTTCTAAAAAAGGAGGAGGTTCTCAATTCGGATGTTTGTATTAAAAAAATAAAAAAATATGTTTATTCGCGCTTAACTCCGTCGCTTGCCAACCGATTTGAAAAATTCTTTTTTTGTTGGAAAGGGTATACTTCCCAAATGGCCCTATAGAAATTTCATCAAAAACGGTTCAGTAGTTTGGTTTTTAAACAATTACTGGTAAAAATTACAATTTAAAATAGAAAAATAAAAATTTTTTGCAAAAAAAAAAAAAAAATCAACCGACTTCCAAAAACGACACTACAAAGTGAAAAATAACTTTAATTTCGGAAGTCGGTGGCAAACAACGAAGATGTGAATCCAACGACACGACTTCCGAAATTAAAGTTATTTTTCACTTTGTAGTGTCGTTTTTGGAAGTCGGTTGTTTTTTTTTTTTGCAAAAAAGTTTTTTTCTGGAACGCGTGGAGTTATCAAGTTGAAATTAATATCAAATACTCAGGGTTGCAATCCCTTGAAGCAGTGAAAAAAATCAAACTTTTAAGTCAATGTAATCAAAAGATACGGGAGTTTATGTTCCGTTTATGCCGCATATTTTGACACTCGCAAGGGAATCAAAACCTATAGGATCCCGATGTCCTAGAGTCACGAAATTTGACAAGAAGCAATCTGCAATGTCATGTAGCACAAGTAAAGGAAAAAATCCGAAAACCGTAAATTTGTAGTTACATACAAATTCGTACCGAACCCTCAGTGCGCGAGTCTGACTCGCACTTGACCGGTTTTTTATTGATAGGCAGGGAACCTAATAAAAAGTGGTTTATACAGCTTTATAGGCGTCTGTAACATCAAGGGTCTGCGAAGCGTTGTCAACCCTTACGAGATCAAGCTGCAATGTCTTGCGTGCATTTTGCTACCTATCTATACTACAAAGTTACCCCTTTGTACTGCGCAGTGCAGTGATGTACAGTACTCCCGCATTTCACCTGTTCTGTAAGTCCCATGTATTAGGAGCGAGCCAAATTAGGCGTGGGCGTATTACCCAGTAGTTACTGGGTAATATGCCACATGGAGCCCAATACATGGAACGACTGCCTATCTGACCTCCACAACGCAGTTGGGTTGTGGTGGTCAGATAGGCAGTCGCTCCATGTAAAATACTGGTGCTCAGCTGCATCCCGTTGAACTGGAAGCCGACCCCAACATAGTTGGGAAAAGGCAGGCAGAAAATGATGGAAGTGTTAGGGGCGGCCTAAATCGTGATTTCAGTCTGAAAAATTCCGCGACCCAAAGGTCAAACTTTAGACCAGTCGACCATTCGAATATTTAAGCTACTCGATGACTAATTAAGCGACGACAACGAGACACAATTACGAGACTCTCAGGAATATTTCAAGGTCGCTTTGTAAATTAAGGTATTTCTTTTTTAGACAAAGTCAAGAGCCACAGAAGGCAACGGACCAGAGACACAAAGGAGAGGACAAAAGACTGTTTGAAGAGCAGACCGCCTTCATGAACGATATGATGGAACAGTGGGAGATGATGTGTGAGTACCAGGAATATATTAATACCAAAATCATAATGTGGCATCACAGCTGAAGTGGAATAATGTCAAATAACTTTTGGAGGCGACTGTACCTCCGTGATCGAAGTTAAGACGATAAATACAGGACAGTCAAATACACAATCCAATTGAAAATACCATCAAGGTTTTAATCTCACAAAATAACCATATCCTTCTTTATTTCAGCAACACCACCTCAAAAACATCATGTAAAAAGTCAATGCATTCTTCTTGACGATTCCGACCTCCTTCGTACACCCGATCAAAAACCGCTCGCACCACATCTCAGCTCCGCCACACAACATGCGGGCGCAACTTGTGCGAAGGACAAAGATGAAAGGAGTGTTAAGTCTAGGAGTGGCTTGTTAAGTTCCGTCGTGAAGTTTGCTGCAGATTGTCTGCAAAGTTACCTGTTGGAGTATTGTACGAAGTTGAGTGAGGTTAGTATTCACTATTCATCACCTTGCCGTTAGCGTTTTCCTATGTTGGGGTCGGCTTCCAGCCTAGCTGAATATTTATTATTTTATTTATTTACTTTGTGTAAATTATTTGGGTGCGTCTCATAACGTATAAACTCATTTGGTCTAATTTCATTTTATTATCGTTCATAAGATATAATCAACGTGAGCTATACCAACTGTTGATATAATTTCTTTACATATAACATTTATTTATTCTAAAACTTAATTAGTATAACGTTGTTTGATATAACGTTTATGTAATCGAAAATCATTTGGTCTAACGTTTAATATGTATATTTTTTATTGAATCGAAAATCATTATGTCTAACGTTTATTAAATATAAAAACCGTCATTATGGTTAACACCCCGACTCAGATTACCCCGACTCGGATAGGTTAGGTTAGAAGGCTAAGGCGGGAGCGAAGCGGAGCGGAGCTCCCGCCTTAGCCTTCGTGGTTATTTTTTTTTTAAACCACCCAGAAATAGGAGCCCCGCGAAGCGGGGCTCCGTCGACCTATCTTAGCACAGGTGGTAATCAGTTACTAGTTATGTTTAATATCTACTTAGGTTACTATTACCTACAACTACGATAGAACTTACAAAGAATAAAACAAAGAAAAAATACTTTTAAATATTTATTAAAGGTTGCATTTTAGAAAATCAAAACTTTCTCGAGCAAATTTAAAATGACAATAAACGAAATAACAAAATTTAAATAACCAAATGTTTTATTTAGAAAAAAATTAAAATCCCAATGTATGTGACATCAAATGAACGACTGATCCAAAGTTTTTACATCGAAACAGCTAGGTTAGGTTAGGTTAGAACTGTGACCAAACAACGCACGAGCCGAGCGAGCGCAGCGAGCGGTGCCGCGGCAGCGGCCGGCGAGTGCCAGAAACATATTAATCGCGGGAACTACGTCGCCGCTCTTTGGGATTTCATCGATTTGGTCAATAGTGTAATAAATAATTTAAACATTGATATTCCAGACTTTGGTCAGCTGAACTTTTGATCAAATAACCATCGTTATTTTAAACTTTGTTGATTTGTACGTTGTTCTTTTGAAATTTGCTCAGGAAAGTTTTGATTTTCTAATATGCAACCTTAATAAACTAACCCGTGTCTATGCAATTTTGCTTTGTGTTTTTAAGTGGCGTTAAGGCGTTTTCATCATATTAGACCAAATAAGTTATAGATCTTTTGAGTGGTATATCAAACGATTTTATATTTAATGTATGTTATGTCAAACGATGTTATATTTAATGTATGTTATGCTTATAAAAATTAGTTACTTTAAAATTATATCAATCGTTCATTATATTAACTAATCGCTATATTAAATAAAATTATACGTTCCGTTGTTATATGTTGTTAATATTAGAGATTTTGTTGTTATATCATCTATTACTTACCCAAATTATTTCATTTCCACTACTCTCAAAACGGTGAAGGAAAACATCGTGAGGAAACATGTCCTAGAACCAAAAATTCGAAGTCATCGTCTACCAGCCCGCACTGCGCCCGCCTAGTGGACTACAGCCTACTCCCTCTCAGCTGGAGGAGGCCTGTGTCCCAGCAGTGGGAACATTATAGACTGATTATGTTATACTATTTATTTATTGAATACCAGTTCTTTACATGAAGCGACTGCCTGTCTGACCTACTGCGACTGCCTGTCTGCTGTAGCTTAATCTTCAATAGACCTGCTGCATCATCTAGCTAGACTAACGAAGCAAGCTGTGTTCCCAAAATCTCCAATTTATGTCAAAAAAACACACACACACAAAAATCACACACAATCACATAAATTGGAGATTTCTACTACGCTACTTTCTGTTGCAATTTCAATATTTTTTATGACATTTTCAAATAAATGTTCTTCATTCGGAAATCCACTTAATTTACACGGGGCATAAAGTTTATATTTGCTTAGGAATAAATAATGTCAATTGGAAGCAAGGATTTGAATTGATTATATCAGGTATAATTATTATGAACAGAATTAAGTACCTGCAATAATATTAATATAATTACAGGTGCACGTGAAACTCCTACAGCAATTCTTCCTGGCTTCGTTCGATATGGCTCGCGAGTTACAAGTAGTTCCGAAAAAGATACAGTATGTAGCTACACAAGAACAACAATTATATGAGGTTAGTTATAAATATTAATGAAAGCGTGTCGGTTGAGAAGGAAGAATGCAAAAACGTGTGAGGTCAACCATGATTAACATGTGTTGTGTGAGTTTATGATTATTGCCACTGTAGCGGTATCTACAACGCTACATGCGAACAACGCGGCATACTGACGTCTCGCAAAATCCTGCATCTCGCAAGCAGAGTTTACCGCGCAACTAGAATATATAAAACGACCTGACATGAATCATAGGGCAATCGCCCGCTACCGCCAGACACAACACCCGTCTGGTCGGAGGATCCTCTCTTTTCTATGGAGGATGAGTGAACTTTACACCCTGTTCCTTATACCTCTATACCACCAAACTGCACTGGATCCGCGTGGTGGATTACGGCTCTAACCCACAGACCAATGTGCGTACAATTTTGTTTGTTAACGTATTTTTGGTCCCACTGCTAGGCAAAGGCCACCTTTTCCTTTCAAACCTTCTTTGCTTGTGCGATCTCTGGCCATGTTGATCCTGCATACGTTGTCAGATCGTCACAGCACCTTCGCCACGCCAACTACCTCGACGGCAATGTCCTCTCTCAGGCATCCGGTGAGTAGGAACACTATAAGACTGAAAATGATCATGTATAGCTTGGCCTACACCACTCTGTCATATAACCTGCACAGCGAAATTACTTTTGTCAATTTGTTTTTTTTATATTTCACCGCTAACATACACGATTTACATTTTTTTATAAAATTCAATACATAATATCCTACAGATTCTTACGGGTCAGAAGATCACAATTTTTTTTTTTAAAGAAAAGCTGTAAGATCTGCCTAGAAAATAAATCACAATAACGTGAAACCGATTAGACACCGAAATAGTTGAAATCTATGGTTCCTAATATTCGTCCGTCGCTTCCGAGCTCCCGGGCAAAGGTGTAACCTCTAACGATATACGATGACGATATACGTACACGATATTAAATCGTGTACGTAGTATTTAAAGTCTATATTACCAAGCCGCGTATAGCAGCTTGACCGCGGGTGTCGTCCAAGACACGCGATCGTAGCCGAAAGTATGCTGCGACGTGCGATCGGCTCCGTTCGCCTGTCGTCGTATCCGATCGAATTATTTCGAATTAAACTATATGTCGATCGTATGCGTCGACATCCTGCCGGACGCGATCGGCTGTCGCCGCATCCGTTCGTATCCTTTCGGATACGATGCGATGCGAGCCGTTTGGTGAAAATCATCCTTACTCGACAAATCCTCTAATAATATTAATTCATTGTTTTATTTTCGCAGACGATAAACGAGAAGTTCTCAGAAGGCGACAAGAAGAGAGAGCTCCTGAAGATCATGCAGGAGGTGTTGGAAGAGATGAGGGCCGAAGTTAATAATATGGATTGGAGTGTTGATGGTAATCTTTATTTCATACTATAAAATAGCTGAAGCTGACGGCGAACTTGGTACCGCCTCAGAATTAAAGTTCTCGAGATATCATCAAAAAAGCCGTTCCATATAAGATGTATAGAAAGAAATTATTTAGTTTTTATTCTGCACAACCAAACGCACATTACAAATAAAAAATACCTGTCACGTGCGAGTCGGACTCGCGCACCGAGGGTTCCATACTTTGTGGGTATGTAACTTCAAATTTACGGTTTCGGATTTTTCCCTTTACTTGTCCTACATGTCATTGCTTCTTGCCAAATTTCACGATTCCAGGTCAACAGGAAGTACCCTATCGGTTTTGATACCCTTGCGGGTGTCAAAATATGCGGCATAAACGGAACATAAACGCCCGTATCTTTTGATTGCGTTTACTTAGAACTTTGATTTTTTTCACTGCTTCAAGGGATTGCAGCCCTGAGTATTTAATATTAATTTCAACTTGATAACTCCACGCGTTCCTGAGAAAAAAAGGTCTTGACCGACGGACGGACAGACAGACGGATTACGAAGTGATCTTATAAGCGTTCCGTTTTTCTTTCTGAAGTAAGTACGGAACCCTAAATAGACACAAAAATAGACACATACAATGTAGCCAAAAGCCTCGTACTCAAGCATATAAAATGTTGACAATTTTGTCCATTGCTTGATGTCTGGGCCAGGGACCAAACACCAAAAACACGCATAACGGCTTAACGTGCTGTTCGAGGCACGGAGGAGTCTTGGTATGTGAAGGTGGTCACCCACCCACGGACCGACCGCGGCAAGCGTAGCTTAACCTGATCGATCGCCCCGTGCGGCTGGTATTACTTAGCCGCAAGCCCCTCCAGGTGTGATAAATGTGATAAGCTGTATTTAATGGAAAAATATTGTGTAATACCACGCTACCAATTCGGGGCCACCTGTAATGATAGGTGTTGGGAATAAATATAAATACAATTCTACAAACGATAACAAGCGGTCAACTATAAAGATTTGGCGAGAATGAATACGCACTCGCTCAGTAGCGCGGGTATCCGCGCCAGCAACAGAGTGTGTAGTGTGTGCCGCAGCGCGCGCAGCTCGCGGCCGCTGTGGAGATTCAGAGACCACATTGGTGTAGTTGTTGCATTTCACGAGCGCGCATTTATCAATTTAATTTGTTACAAAGTTGCTTGAGTCTTGAATAATATCTCGCGAAATGTGGGCGAACTAAACCACTCTGCTTACCCCTTAGAGCAATATAATTATGTGTTACATTTTGTAATTATGAAATGTTTTAATCGCTTTCTAAACCAAAATAATTTATATAATCCGACATTTCTCCCCCAGATCTCCCCTGGCATCAAGACCCCCGCTTCATATTCTCAAACTCCATCTTCTACTCGTCGTCCCGGTCCCGCAGCAGTCCGGACACGGTTTCACTCCGGCTCCAACCCGGCGACCAGCCGTCCGACGGCGAAGAAGCTGTGTCCTACGACAGTTATAACTTCGACGAGTACGAGATTATTAGGACCAACGATGAGAGTTTTGCCGATTCTTATGGGAAGGTTAAGGTGAGTGTTTTGGTTTCCGTGTTCTTCAGGGTAAATAAAGCGACTCTTTCTGGTGTATACAATTATTATTGCTTTAAAAATGCTTCTAATTACATGAAAGTTAAATGTTGGAAAACTGCTATGAATTTAAAATAGTAGTCAGTTAGAATATGATACGAACGACAAGAAGCGGGTTAGGATTTTGCTGAGTGGCGGTTTGACGCGGTATTTATAGTTGCGGGCAGCGCCAGCCCGTCGTGTGCGGGAACTGCAGTGCGATTCTGTAACCATCTCACCGTGAAAACTTAGGTGAAGTGAGCGTGGAGTGAGCTGTCATTCCAACTAATGCTAGGGATTGACACTATTGACAGCTCACTCTAAGCTCACTTCACCTAACTTTTCACGGTGAGAATTCCAGAATCGCTCGGCTGGTCCCGTGACGCCGCGGCGCCGCCCAGACGTCACGTGGCGGTTAATGTCGTAAACAGTGAGAACGATTTATAGGTTTTTTAATAAATAACTGTTCCGTGGTTCCATTTTGGTTAACCAATTAACCATAATAAACCCAGCCAGGGAGCATAATGAATAAAATAGTAACAATGTCAAAACTGACAAAAACATTAAATATTTTTGAAAAAAGTAATTGCAACGAATCCGAAACTGAAAATATGTATGTTCCAGGTTGACGCAAAAACGACTGGACGGATTTGGATGAAATTTAGCGCATAGATAATTATTTTATAACTTGGATTAACACATAAGGTACTTTTAATCATGATAGTACGTTCCCGTGGGCTTATTTCATTTCGCCACGCGGGTGAAGCCGCGGGCCAAAGCTAGTAATGAATACAATTGTCTATGGATTTAAAAGAAAACATGTAATTCGGATGAGCGGTTCTCGAGTTATAATGACGTTACCATCTGACATGTGGCGAACCTCGTGAAAGCAGAATCCGGTAAAAAAAATGATTTAGTTCAACTTAGCGGTGATTGTTGACACGTGGAGTGTATACTGTCAATTCATCAAATAATGATTTCTGAATTTCATAATGCTAAAAGACTTGTTATCCTTGAGTCCTGACTCATGAGGTGTCTGGGTCAAGAGTGGTTGATAAAATAGGAGTTCTAAGTACTTGATGACTTATAAAGATACTAAAATGCGTGTTATCTGCGCTTTAGCTACACAGCGTTAGCAAATGCGCTTTTGACCTTCTGTATTTAAGTATTTCTTTCCTTTTCCAGTCCCCCCAGCCGCCAGACGAAGACTCTCCCCAATTCAACAACATCCGCGTGGAGAACGAGTCCGAGATGTTCTCGCTGTCGACCGCGCGCGGCAGCTGGCACTCGCACCTGCTCAGCAGCGGCAGCATGGCCACCTGCACCAACAGCGTCAACATCTCCATCAAGCAGGCGTCGCTGGATGTGCAGCAGACAGGTAGCTTACCCGAACATGAACTTTTGTACATAAAAATAATAATTCTTAACAAAATAATAATAATAATTAAGAACAACCGACTAACAACAAGTATCATAGGAAAACATAAAGTTAAAAATCAATCAACCAACTCAGCCTGTCGCAGTCCACTGTTGGACATAGGCCTCTCCCAAACTGTGCCACAACACCCTGAGCCCCGCTTCCGCATCCAGCCTGTCGCTGCCACAGGTCGTCGGTCCATCGTCGCTGGGCACTTGCCGATACCCGCCTCCACTCCGGGACTTGTCTGCTCCACCGGCCTAGTGCTTCGACAAACAGGGCCAGCCCATGGCCACTTCGGTTTGCTTACTCTGTAAGCTATGTTGGTAAATCTGGAACTTCTTCGTTACTAATTTTATCCTTCAAAGAAGTAGGCACCCTATGTTATAACGGGCAGGACGCACTAGTTGAAGACAGTTCCAAACATTGCGGGATTGGTGACGAGAAGACTTGACGAAGTTTTCCAAACGCTGCCCAACCCAACTGGATCTTTCTGTCGACTTCTTTCTCAAAGGTGTGTCTACCGAGCTGGATGACTTGCCCTAGGTAGACATACTCCTTCACAACTTTCAGAAGCGACCCTTCAATGTGGATTGACTCGGCAAGACGTGTGAATTGTAAATGATAAATGATTTTATTTTTGTAAGTAGGTTTGTACAAACACTTTTACACGTCAATCATATTTTAAAACTAGATGAGGTCGGCGTTTCCTGTCTGGCTAGTCGGAGATGAAAGGCCGAAACAAACTCAGAGGTCACAGTCTCTTTTAAAAGTCTTGTATGTACATGACTTTCGTCATGCTGAGGCTAACCCGCGGGGGGCTTTATTTAGGCTATGCAGCATCTGGTATAACTATTCCAGCATCTCTAAAATTATGACGATGTTATCGGTAAAGCGAAGGTGTGAGATGAAAAGGCATACGCTCAAATTCCTCATTGTGAGGTGATAGTGCATACACTGTCACTGTCAAACAATCTAAGCTTGTCAAAGAACTTATTCTAGATCAGCCCACAACTCCTGCGACTCGAGATTTCAAAATCTCACGTCTATACACAGATTTTAACATCACTGTGAAATCATCAATCACAAATCGGCTGTGAAAAACCTGTCTAGAGTCTAGACACACGCAGCGACGTAAAAATCGCCGGCGACTCGCGTGCGACTTATAAGTCGCTGCGTGTGTCTACGTAACATTAAAATATTGCTCTCGTTTTGTATTGGTTAAGCGTAGTGTGGGATGCCCTCTAGCTAGGATGGACAGACGACCTCGAAAAGGTGGCTGGGACAGACTGGATGCGGAAGGCAGAGCACAGGGTATTGTGGCGCAGCCTGGGAGAGGCCTATGTCCAGCAGTGGACTGCGATAGGCTGAGTTGATTGATTGATTGAATTGGCTATCTCTTGTTTCAGTTCTCTCCAAACTGAGTCAGAAGATCAGTTTGAAGTTAGCGAAGTTCGTGGATTGCCTCAAGGACACTTACTTCGGAACGTTGCAGAGGTATGTCTCATATAGCATCTCTGATAAAAGAAAAAGATAGTAACAGCAAACATATAGAAAATTTTATAACTTTACCGTTTTTAATTTTAGTTATACGCGTTTTATCTGTGCATAATAAACTATTTTTCTCTGTTTTGTGGCGGCATCTTCATTGCCATATGCGAACTACTCATCATTGACGTCACTAAAAATCCTGCATCTCGCAAGCAAAGTTTAACGGCCGACTAGCATATTACGTACAACGTCCCGACATCACTCGTCGGGTAGTAGCCCACCAGACACAACACCCGTTTGGTCTAAGGGATGAGTGAACGTTACACCCTCATTTTCTCTATACTTTCTTTTAAAGTGTTCTTTTTTCTTTTTAGTATGTTACGATTGATGTCCTTTTCCTTCCAGATGTCTAGAATCCTTAGAATCTTCCTGTCGTCAGGAGCTGGGTGGTAGACCGGCCAGTGAGGCCATGCGACAGTTACTGTCAGTAGCGAGGCAGGTGGACCTGTCTCCTTGCGCCACTTTCCCGGTGCTCAGGAATCTGCTGGAGTCGCTGAGGAGACTGCTGTACAAGTGAGTTTTAACCTGTGATAGGTAGCCGCAAACGCCTCTAAAGCCAAAGGCAGGTTATGACTTTAACAGGTTATGTATGTATGTACGAGGGGCGTTCAATGTATTCTCGGTATCGGCATGAAAAAACAACCGGCAGCAAGTTCGTCATGATGCCTTAGATGTCCCAGCTTGCGGCGGCGTGGGCTCGGGCTGCCTGCCACACGGCGGCGGGTGACGGCTGATGTCTGCGTTATGCTCGTGCTCGGGCGCTGCTTGTGGTGACTGGTCGTCTTGCTGACCATGGTCTTATTGTTGTTATTAGTATTAACTTTTTTATTTATTTTACTTCGATGGTCCTAGTTTATCATTTGTGACTTCGAGTGATAGCTATGTGAACAGAACCCAGTAATGCATAAAATTAAATATGTAAGCTGTCACGTCCTTTATGCCTGGAGGCTTTTATTTCTTAGGTAGTAAGTTTTTATTTACATTTTAATTTTAATTAATTATTTTTTAGCTTGAGTACGTATAGTTTTTATTACATTTGTTGGTATTTTGGCGTGGCTAGCTGACATATGGCAAATAATTAAATTTAATGTTCTGTGTCTTGTAATGTTAATTACTTAACATACCTATTATTGTATACAATTTCTAACAGACAGCTGTGCTGCGGGACAGTTTGTTGCGCCACTTCTTCTTCCCAGCGATAGCACTAGGGAGTGGTGAAGGGCGGGCGTTTTTGGGGTACTGTCTTTTGTAATTTTGACATTCGAAATGTGCTGATTCTCAACTTAATTTGAATAAATGACTTTTGATTTTGATTCAATTAGAATAATGTTTATTTTTCAATGTTATCCCCCACTACCCCAATGCATTTATTACACCTCGAAATTAACTTTTCAATACCCTGTAAAAAAAACCTTTTCTCATTCTCTGAAAAATGCGCATACTAGGCAGTATGCGCATTTTGAGCTCTTCATCATTGAAAAATCGTAACCCACGAAGAACTTTTTTCAAATTAGGGAACAAATAATAATCACTCGGGGCTAGGTCCGGGCCGGGCTATAAGGTGGTTGGTTAATTTCTTCGAAACCACAATCTCGCGCAGCAGCCTTCGAAACACGCGCCGTGTGGAGCGGGGCGTTGTCGTGAAGAAGCAACACGCCGGTGGTCAGTAAATTTTGTAAAATGGATGCGTAGGATACTGCGTTTATGGTTTCAACTTTTTTTGTGTACTCAATCAGCTAAAATTCCCTTTGAGTCTCAAAACACTCTGACCATGATTTTACGACGGACGGAACGACTTTGAATTTCTTAGGGGGCGCAGTACCCTTCTTGTGCCACTGCTGGAGGACTTTTGCTTACTTTCATAATGATGAACCCACGTTTCAAATCCAGTAATAATTTGATTGAAAATATTTGATGTTTTTTTTCATTAAGTACTAAATTATTTACCGTAAATCAATATTGGACCTGAACAATAGAGTTATTCACGTCGTCAAGATTTTGTGACCGTCGGTCTATTTTAAAGATCAATGATGTGTCATCTGCAAACAACACCATCTTCGGTTGATTTTGAAGTAATTGGGGTAAATCATTAATATAAACTAAAAAGAGGAATAGACCCAATATAGAACCTTGAGGCACGCCCATTGTCATTTCAGACCCCAATGATTTTACGCCATTTACTTGGACCTTTAACCTTTCTATCTTTCAGGTATGATCTTAACAAGTCAAGTGCTGTTTTCCTAATCCCATAGTGCTCGAGTTTCATCAGAAGTGTTTCATGGTTTACGCAATCGAACGCCTTAGAGAGGTCGCAAAAGATTCCAATAGCATCTTGTGCTTCTTCCCAGGCGTTAAAATGTTCTTCATTAGGGTAACACCGGCGTCAGTGGTACAACGCCCTTTGGTGAAGCGGTACTGGTGTTCATGAAAGATGTAATTTTTATTAATCCGTAACATTTGATTGAGCATCAACTTTTCAAACACCTTACTGAGAACTGGCAGAATTGACACAGGTCTATAATTGTTGGGTTCTTTACTATCACTGGATTTGAACAATGGTACTACTTTACTATGTTTCATAAGATCCGGAAAGACGCCTTGGCCGACACTGGTGTTAAATATGAAAGCTAAATAGGGCGCAATGGTTTCGATGAGAGATCTACATACTTTTACAGACATACCCCAGAGATCTTCTGTTGATTTAATTTTAAGATCTTTAAAAGCTCTTCTAACAGCCTGGGGGTTTGTATGCTGAAACCTAAGCTCCAAGGGGCATACCATACCTTTACATTCCTTTTAAGTAAGGCAGCAGAAAGCGCGCGGGAAGAATGTAAAGCTTCAGTAGTTTTGAGGGGAATATTAGCAAAGAAGTTTTCAAATTCCTGAACTATTTCTACATCTGAATTGAAGGGGCCATTGTGCAGTCTCTAAATTAAATTCACTATTTTGCTGTTTTTTCCTACCTGTTTCATTATTTATTATTTGCCAGGTAGTTTTTATTTTATCATCAGCTGATTTTATTTTATTGCCATAAAGAGCTTTAACTCTGTGGCACACCCTTTTAAAAGTTTTTGAATATTTTGCAACATAAGTACTGAAGAAAGTTTGTATTTTTCATATGTTGCTTTAAGCCATAAAGTTCAAAAAGTTTTTCCCTGCTTTTACGAATACCTGGAGTAGCCCAGTCACTGAATAAAAACTTTGTGTAAATCACAGAAATCTTAATAATAAGGCAATAGAAGTCGCATAGACGCGTGACTTTGTCGCCGCGCTTATGTGTTGGAGGACACAAGTGCACGCGGAGCGTTTGTTGCGGTTTCTTGTGTTATTTGAGACGCGGAGAGGTAAACATGGTGTTTTGCAGCATATCCAACTGCGGAAACTCGTCCAAAACTTGTAACTTAACAAATAAAGGAATAACATTTCATATGTAAGTACTTAATTTTTGAAATATTGTCGTTTTTTAGCAAATATAGACAAATCAAATATTTTCACTATCACTACTACGATTTATCACAAAAAACGATTTTTTTGTCAAATCAATAACCATTAACGCTTAAGCTTATTAATGTCTACTATTACTACTGCTAAAAGCAGCAATGAAATTATAGTCATACGCAATAAACAAAAATCGCCGTTTGCGTAAATTCTAGGTACAAGCCGCATGAGTTGGCCGCAATTTAGTGACGTGCTACTACTATTCTGTATCGATAATTATTTACGTTCAGCTTAATACTTCGTTTTACCAAATTGGAATGTATCATGTTTTTTTTTAATATTTAAATATGAGATGTACCTTTTTCATTTTCAGTTTTCACTGTGTTTGTTTTCTTTCTATCTATGGTGCGTTTGTTTAGGTGATTAAAAAAAGGTAAACAATCTTGGTATGTCTTTTTATCTAAAAGTTGTTTAAAAATTGTATCTAAAAATGTTTACAATTAGGTATTTACCTAAATTAATGTTAGGTAATAAACTAAATTTAATTATCCTTCGTATGTATTTTATACGACTACTTTAATATAAAAAGACATACCAAGATTGTTTACCTTTTTTTAGTCACCTAAACAAACGCACCATAAATAGTTTACAAATCAATTTTTGTAACGATTAACTATTAATTCGTATTTTTAAACTACTTCCTCATTCAGAAAATTAATAGGAGGACGGCTTGTTATTGTTATGTACGTGGGTAGGGCGTAAAAGGGCGTTGACGAAAGAAATACTTTCAATAAAATTAATTATGTATTGTTGCTGGACTCCTTGGAGATTATTAACACTCAACGGAAAAATATAATTTATCGATATCAGCTCGTAATAGTTTGCACTGTACTATTCTTAAGTGAGAGTGAGCACGCAATATCATTTTTTGCTTTTCGCACACGTTTCTTATTGGCTGCAGGAGTCGCGCCCCCTGACATTATGCGTTTATACAAAAATATTGCGTAATGTCATCGAATAAAGTTTTATTTTGTAGCAGCAATGCAAAGTGCATTTGTAGGTGTAATTGTGTATCTATTTTTTGTTTATGTAGTAGTAGCTGTGACCCGGCGACACTCGTCCCGATATAAAATTTAGTACTATAGCATTTCTATTGCCTTATTATTAAGATTTCTGTGGTGTAAATACTTTTAGTTTTCAGTGGAAAAGTGTCATAAAATTGCGCGTTTAATAGTGAAAAGAACTCTGCGTAGAACTCATTGGGATCATCTATATTATTAAAACTCTGATCACATAATTTACTGGCCAAAGAATTATTTAATTTCTCTAAATTTTTACATGTAATTGGCCTAAACCTTATTTCAATTTTTTGTAAAGGCATGTAGGCGCTAAATGTTATTATTTGTCCAATGTGATCAGATGGCAACTTATTTACAATTTGTTTGTGTAAGTAATCGCAATTACAAAAAATATTATATATACAAGTGGCAGAAGAAGCTGTCACTCGGGTTGGTTCCATAAACACATTTGACAAATCAAATGACCCAAAAAGACTCAAAAATCTGACAGTATTCGAGTTATTTTCCAATAAATTAATATTAAAATCTCCACATACGATTATTGACTTTCTATCAGACTACTAGTACTAAGTTTCTTTAACACATCTTCCATTACAGAATCCAACACAGATAGATTCTGGTAACTAGGAGGTCTGTATACGCATACTATAACATGCTTATCGAGCTCAACACAGGACAATTCAATGATGTGTTCAACAGACAGCCCGATGATGTCTTTACGTTCTTTAGATTTAATAGAATTTTAAGTAATATTAATGACCCGCCATGTATCATATGTTGTCGGTTGAATGGCTTACTACACGATACTTTTCAAAATTAATTGACATTACTTGATAATCTTTCAACCAATGGTCTGTTAAACATCAAACTTGGTGTTTTCCAAAAACAATTCTATTTCCAGCAATTTGGAAGCGCAACCTTGGATATTTTGATTACGGTAAATAATTTTAAAATATGTTGCACATCCTTTATTTTCTCACTATTATTAATTATATTCTGTAATAATAATTGGTTATTTGAAGGGGAAACTTCTGTTGTCTCACTGACTAGTTTAAATTATTATCAGGAGATACCTCCACAACTACAACTGGAGAGTCTAGATTGTCCGTATAAGTTCCAGCAGGAGGGAAATACCCTATCGGACTGGTAGTGGCCTCCAAGGATGTTGGCATTGTAGGTGGATCCTCCTTCGTACAATATGATGATTCATAATCAATCACAATGTTGTTAGTATAACCATGCAACACAGATTTGTCACTAATACTAGAATTTGTTACATTATCTATAACCTCGTTAATATTATATGCTATCAACATAGCAATCAGATGTGTGTGTGATGTGCGTGTCGTTGTTTCGCGCCTTTAATTACATGACTAACGTGTGACTCCGGCTATACGAAAATGTAAAATCGACATCGATGTATTGTTTATACCTTTTTAATTAATAGTTGGGTTTTAGTTTTAAACTTCGTTTGTTCGGGTGTTCCGCCCAGGTTCGCACGGGCGATTCTTTTACGCGGCGTATTTTTCGCACCCTGGATTTTCAACAGCGTGTCAAAGAAATGAACTTTCTTTGACGCGCTGGGACGCACTCTGTTGGATTCTCTATACTCGGCTTTTACCACCAAGAGTTGATAATCCTATGCGCGATAAAATCCCGCGCGTGCGTCCTTGGGCTTAAATGCGAATGTTTGCTTCAGGCTCCGGTTAGTGGGTGGCGAGGAAGAAGAAGCGTGCTGCGTGCTCAGCCCGCTGTGGCGCCGCCGCGTGGCGGCCAGCGCGCTGCAGCAGCTGTCGCCGCAGCGCCTCGCGCGGCTCATCTCGGCACAGGTCACTATAACATGACATGTAGATGCTTCACCTGTGGCGCCGCCGCGTGGCGGCCAGCGCGCTGCAGCAGCTGTCGCCGCAGCGCCTCGCGCGGCTCATCTCGGCACAGGTCACTATAACATGACATGTAGATGCTTCACCTGTGGCGCCGCCGCGTGGCGGCCAGCGCGCTGCAGCAGCTGTCGCCGCAGCGCCTCGCGCGGCTCATCTCGGCACAGGTCACTATAACATGACATGTAGATGCTTCACCTGTGGCGCCGCCGCGTGGCGGCCAGCGCGCTGCAGCAGCTGTCGCCGCAGCGCCTCGCGCGGCTCATCTCGGCACAGGTCACTATAACATGACATGTAGATGCTTCACCTGTGGCGCCGCCGCGTGGCGGCCAGCGCGCTGCAGCAGCTGTCGCCGCAGCGCCTCGCGCGGCTCATCTCGGCACAGGTCACTATAACATGACATGTAGATGCTTCACCTGTGGCGCCGCCGCGTGGCGGCCAGCGCGCTGCAGCAGCTGTCGCCGCAGCGCCTCGCGCGGCTCATCTCGGCACAGGTCACTATAACATGACATGTAGATGCTTCACCTGTGGCGCCGCCGCGTGGCGGCCAGCGCGCTGCAGCAGCTGTCGCCGCAGCGCCTCGCGCGGCTCATCTCGGCACAGGTCACTATAACATGACATGTAGATGCTTCACCTGTGGCGCCGCCGCGTGGCGGCCAGCGCGCTGCAGCAGCTGTCGCCGCAGCGCCTCGCGCGGCTCATCTCGGCACAGGTCACTATAACATGACATGTAGATGCTTCACCTGTGGCGCCGCCGCGTGGCGGCCAGCGCGCTGCAGCAGCTGTCGCCGCAGCGCCTCGCGCGGCTCATCTCGGCACAGGTCACTATAACATGACATGTAGATGCTTCACCTGTGGCGCCGCCGCGTGGCGGCCAGCGCGCTGCAGCAGCTGTCGCCGCAGCGCCTCGCGCGGCTCATCTCGGCACAGGTCACTATAACATGACATGTAGATGCTTCACCTGTGGCGCCGCCGCGTGGCGGCCAGCGCGCTGCAGCAGCTGTCGCCGCAGCGCCTCGCGCGGCTCATCTCGGCACAGGTCACTATAACATGACATGTAGATGCTTCACCTGTGGCGCCGCCGCGTGGCGGCCAGCGCGCTGCAGCAGCTGTCGCCGCAGCGCCTCGCGCGGCTCATCTCGGCACAGGTCACTATAACATGACATGTAGATGCTTCACCTGTGGCGCCGCCGCGTGGCGGCCAGCGCGCTGCAGCAGCTGTCGCCGCAGCGCCTCGCGCGGCTCATCTCGGCACAGGTCACTATAACATGACATGTAGATGCTTCACCTGTGGCGCCGCCGCGTGGCGGCCAGCGCGCTGCAGCAGCTGTCGCCGCAGCGCCTCGCGCGGCTCATCTCGGCACAGGTCACTATAACATGACATGTAGATGCTTCACCTGTGGCGCCGCCGCGTGGCGGCCAGCGCGCTGCAGCAGCTGTCGCCGCAGCGCCTCGCGCGGCTCATCTCGGCACAGGTCACTATAACATGACATGTAGATGCTTCACCTGTGGCGCCGCCGCGTGGCGGCCAGCGCGCTGCAGCAGCTGTCGCCGCAGCGCCTCGCGCGGCTCATCTCGGCACAGGTCACTATAACATGACATGTAGATGCTTCACCTGTGGCGCCGCCGCGTGGCGGCCAGCGCGCTGCAGCAGCTGTCGCCGCAGCGCCTCGCGCGGCTCATCTCGGCACAGGTCACTATAACATGACATGTAGATGCTTCACCTGTGGCGCCGCCGCGTGGCGGCCAGCGCGCTGCAGCAGCTGTCGCCGCAGCGCCTCGCGCGGCTCATCTCGGCACAGGTCACTATAACATGACATGTAGATGCTTCACCTGTGGCGCCGCCGCGTGGCGGCCAGCGCGCTGCAGCAGCTGTCGCCGCAGCGCCTCGCGCGGCTCATCTCGGCACAGGTCACTATAACATGACATGTAGATGCTTCACCTGTGGCGCCGCCGCGTGGCGGCCAGCGCGCTGCAGCAGCTGTCGCCGCAGCGCCTCGCGCGGCTCATCTCGGCACAGGTCACTATAACATGACATGTAGATGCTTCACCTGTGGCGCCGCCGCGTGGCGGCCAGCGCGCTGCAGCAGCTGTCGCCGCAGCGCCTCGCGCGGCTCATCTCGGCACAGGTCACTATAACATGACATGTAGATGCTTCACCTGTGGCGCCGCCGCGTGGCGGCCAGCGCGCTGCAGCAGCTGTCGCCGCAGCGCCTCGCGCGGCTCATCTCGGCACAGGTCACTATAACATGACATGTAGATGCTTCACCTGTGGCGCCGCCGCGTGGCGGCCAGCGCGCTGCAGCAGCTGTCGCCGCAGCGCCTCGCGCGGCTCATCTCGGCACAGGTCACTATAACATGACATGTAGATGCTTCACCTGTGGCGCCGCCGCGTGGCGGCCAGCGCGCTGCAGCAGCTGTCGCCGCAGCGCCTCGCGCGGCTCATCTCGGCACAGGTCACTATAACATGACATGTAGATGCTTCACCTGTGGCGCCGCCGCGTGGCGGCCAGCGCGCTGCAGCAGCTGTCGCCGCAGCGCCTCGCGCGGCTCATCTCGGCACAGGTCACTATAACATGACATGTAGATGCTTCACCTGTGGCGCCGCCGCGTGGCGGCCAGCGCGCTGCAGCAGCTGTCGCCGCAGCGCCTCGCGCGGCTCATCTCGGCACAGGTCACTATAACATGACATGTAGATGCTTCACCTGTGGCGCCGCCGCGTGGCGGCCAGCGCGCTGCAGCAGCTGTCGCCGCAGCGCCTCGCGCGGCTCATCTCGGCACAGGTCACTATAACATGACATATAGATGCTTCACCTGTGGCGCCGCCGCGTGGCGGCCAGCGCGCTGCAGCAGCTGTCGCCGCAGCGCCTCGCGCGGCTCATCTCGGCACAGGTCACTATAACATGACATGTAGATGCTTCACCTGTGGCGCCGCCGCGTGGCGGCCAGCGCGCTGCAGCAGCTGTCGCCGCAGCGCCTCGCGCGGCTCATCTCGGCACAGGTCACTATAACATGACATGTAGATGCTTCACCTGTGGCGCCGCCGCGTGGCGGCCAGCGCGCTGCAGCAGCTGTCGCCGCAGCGCCTCGCGCGGCTCATCTCGGCACAGGTCACTATAACATGACATGTAGATGCTTCACCTGTGGCGCCGCCGCGTGGCGGCCAGCGCGCTGCAGCAGCTGTCGCCGCAGCGCCTCGCGCGGCTCATCTCGGCACAGGTCACTATAACATGACATGTAGATGCTTCACCTGTGGCGCCGCCGCGTGGCGGCCAGCGCGCTGCAGCAGCTGTCGCCGCAGCGCCTCGCGCGGCTCATCTCGGCACAGGTCACTATAACATGACATGTAGATGCTTCACCTGTGGCGCCGCCGCGTGGCGGCCAGCGCGCTGCAGCAGCTGTCGCCGCAGCGCCTCGCGCGGCTCATCTCGGCACAGGTCACTATAACATGACATGTAGATGCTTCACCTGTGGCGCCGCCGCGTGGCGGCCAGCGCGCTGCAGCAGCTGTCGCCGCAGCGCCTCGCGCGGCTCATCTCGGCACAGGTCACTATAACATGACATGTAGATGCTTCACCTGTGGCGCCGCCGCGTGGCGGCCAGCGCGCTGCAGCAGCTGTCGCCGCAGCGCCTCGCGCGGCTCATCTCGGCACAGGTCACTATAACATGACATTTATTTTTATTTATTTTAGTACAGTAGCGGTCCAAAGCGGCGCGCCAGTTTCACGAAGCAATAGATTGACACTTCTGTTTAACTTACGACCTTCTTCTAATGAGTAATTCCTATACTTTATAGTATACACACACACACTCTATTCACACACTCAACACACACATTCTCGCATTCGTTTGCAATTACTTTGAATACTTAATCACGGTATTGACTACAGTTCACTTATTCGTAAAATTTTAGGATTATACCCACAGATATCAAAATAAATAAATTATAAGGTAGATGGATGCAGTTAACTTAAAGAGTCATTCAAACGCGGCTAAATAGAACGTTGTTCATTGTGGGTTAGCGACGTGTGTTCTATATCTATATATTAGCGGTGTTGTAGTTCCTTTTAAAATGCAAGCAAATTTGAACATTGAAATGAAAGCGAATATTATTGCGCTGCGTAAAATTGGACTTAATATAACACAAATATCTGATGAAACCGGACTGAGTGTAAGTGTAATGATTAAATTATTTTATTAAACAATTTATCTTATTAAAGTAGAACTGCTGATCCTTATTTTTTTAAAACGTTTTATAAAGTCTAAATAGAAGAAAATATAATTCCGAAGTAAATTTATTTACCTAGATTATTGAATGATGGATTAATATAACTATAAGTATTAATTCTATAAATATATGTAACATCTCTTGTCATTATAATTTTGTTTCTAAATCGTAGGTAATATTAGTATTTTGCTTAGTAGCCTAACGGTACTCCTTTTTTTTATTTTAGAGAAGTAATTCCATGGCCGGCACGACCTCCTGACCTCAACCCCATAGAAAATCTATGGGGTTTAATCACACAGCGATGGGACGCAAGGAATGAGAGGACTGATGAGCAATTGAAGCTGCATTGCCTAGAAATCTGGGAAAATATAAGAGGAATAGACATATGTAGTAATATTGTAGGGTCGATGCGCCAGCGTTTATTTGATTGCATTGCTAATAATGGGGGTTATACGAAGTATTAAATTATAAGTTGATTATAGCAATACTAAAATTATATTGTGATATCCGTAATAAGGATTATTTTGAGGTTTAGCTTCAATCTTCTTTTCATAATGAAAATGAATACTTAAGCTATAACCGCAATAAGTCCTAATAAATACGATTTGTTAACTTTGACATTTGAGATAGGCAACCAAGGAGTCCGCACTTTTTTTATTTACGTGGGTAGATTTGCTAGTTGTGTTTGTTAAAGTACTCTAACAAACTACAACCAGCAAATCTACCCACACAGTGGTAATTAAAGGACAGTATTATTATATTAAATTGAATCTTTGCGACAAACACACTTCTATTTTTTCTAGTCCTTTAAACCAAATACAACCTTATTGCATTAAACATATGGTCTTAAATCGAACTGGATTCAAGTCATCGACCGACCCGTGAGTGATAACAAAAGCATTCCTGAGCGATAAGGATTTTTTCTAAGTGGTTACGGACTAATGAGTGAATACAAATAAAATAGACTAGATTACGTGCAACGAATTTACAAAACGCATAATTACGGTGAACCGCTATTACCTGCTTAACTTCAAAAAATTGTTCTTTATGAGAAAATAAACTGTTTTAACTAGACGTTTATTTATTTCTAGTTTATAAAATTATAACGAATAAACAATTTGAAATTACTTATAAAACATTTTTATTTTTAACCCCATATTACAAGAACAATATAATAATAACAATATAATAACTTATTATTATCGTTTATTAATCTATCGAATAATAAAAAAAAACGATAAAGATTATTGTTGGAAAAGAAAAATTAAAAGTCCCATCTCGAGATTGGAACCCAGACCTATGCGTTCGATAATCTAATACGTAAGACTACCAGCTATCGGTACTTGATGAAATGACTCCAATTTTAGCAATGGTATGAACCAACCAAAGTCATGCGTAATTACGTAGCCTATGTGCAAAAGCGACGGTATGTTTTTTGTTTCGTTCGACGCCAGCCAGTGTGCGAATTCTGAGATTCTGAGATGTGCGTTCTGTGTTGATACATCACTACACACAGACGTAGGTACGGACGTTACCGCGCGTTCACAGCAATACAGTCCTTAAGCTGGTAATCAATTAATGACTCTTGACTGTACATGGAGGACTTACAGCTAATAAAAACAAACACAAAAGGAAATCATAGTCACCCGAAAGCCAATTACAAATCCTCACGTATAGACTTATAATAATAATTTATGGTGTTAGCAAAAACAAAAAACACATCGTCTAAATTGAGGTAAGAAGCAATATAAATACTTATTTTGCAATTATATGCCTAAAATAACAGAGAATATAATAAAATAACAAAAATAAATAATATAACCTACCGCTACTTGAAAAATTTGAGGCTTAAACACCTTCTGGCCGAATTCACGTTGTTTTATTAGCGTCAGTAAAACACTTAGAAAGACGTATTATAAACCCAAGCAGTTTAGAAGCTTTTTTAACAATTGCGTCAATGTGTGTGTCAAAAAGTAATTTACTGTCATGATGGATGCCCAAATCACGAACAGTATTGCACCTTGGCAAAATCTGGCCCGCCAAAGTATAAGTAGTGGCTAGGACTGCACGTTTTCTAGTGTAAGTAATCACCGAACACTTGGATGGATTGAGATCAAGTTTATTAGCCCGACAATACTCTTCAAGCCGATACAAGTCAGCCTGTAGTGCTACTCTATCTTCGAGCGTTGAAATAGTAGCAAAAATTTTCATGTCACCGGCAAAGCATAATAGTTTGGATGAACGGACCTACTGATCGATGTCGTTCACATAGATTACAAATAAAAAAGAACCGAGCAATGAACCCTGAGGCACTCCGCTGGGCACGTTTACCCAACTAGACATATAACTATTGAGTACTACTGCTTGTGACCTGTTATCAATGTAACTTCTACCTCAAGAGGTCCCCACGGATGCCCATGTAATTTAGCTTCATTATCAGGAATCGATCGATATCGTGGTCGATCCGATCAAATGCCTTGCTATAATCTGTGTAAACCACATCGACCTGCTTACCATTATCCATGGCATCCGTAATGAATCCGCCCTTGCTAACTCGTTCAGCTCCTTTCAATCCGTGTTGAAAGGAGCTGAACGAGTTAGCAAGGGCGGGAATATAACTGGTTATAGACAATCCTCTCAAATATTTTAGCTACAATGCACAGCTTGGATATAGGCCTATAATTAGTGATCTCGGTTTTAGGCCCCTTCTTATGTACGGGTGTAATAAAAGCAGATTTCCATACTTTGGGGACTACACCTTGGGTCAAAGACTTGAAAAACAAAACATATAGATTATTCATGAATAATCTATTTGTGTTCAAGCCGTACATAATGAAAGTATAAGTAATTATTTTTGTAACAGATCCTAGAACGCCTGAGTATGGCGCACGAGAGGTATCAGTCTGCGCTGACATCGCTCGTGTCTGCGCTGGCGGGCCGGCTGCACCACACCGAGGATACGAAACTAGCTATTAGGAAAAAGTAAGTATGCCTAACAAAACGTTCAAGTTAAAGTTTAATAGAAATTGTATCATCTGCCTAGCCTTTTCCCAATTATGTTGTTTTGGTATTGGTTGGCTTCCAGTCTAACCGGATGCAGCTGTTTATACCAGTATTTTACATGGATTGCTTATTTTAGTCTCCACAACCCAGTTACTGGGTAAGGCGATACCCCTTGGCAAGACTGGTTGTCAGACTTTCGAGCTTCTGAATACCCGTAACAACTGCCAAAGATCTACGAATGACAGCCGGGAACAACGACATAACATGCTTTACAACTCGTGTAACATATTTTATTAAATTTCAGATACGCGCCTACGTTCGCCCGACTGTGCCTAGAAAGTACATCCATGTGTGATTTACTTATGTACGGCACTCCGGAACTGGGGCGAGAAATAGGTAAGACGAATTTACATTTATTATTTACTAGCTGCGCCCCGCGGTTTCACCCGCATATTTTTCGATCTCGTGGGAATATCAGGATGAAAAGCATCCTATATGTTAATCCTGGTTATGAACCATCTGTGTGCCAAATTTCATCCAAATCCTTTCAGTAGTTTTGCGTGAAAGAGTAATAAACATCCATCCAACCATCCATCGATACAAACTATCACGTTTATAATTTTAGTAGGATAGTAGGATTAAAAAGTAACGCTCAAGTAAAAAATCTAAACTAAAGAGAAATCTAAAGAGAAAAGATTAAATTTTTTGTATGTTTGTTTCTTACACTTTAACGCTAAAACGGCCGAACGGATGTTAATGAAATTTTGCACATGGGTAGACCATTTCTTATATTATTAACTGCCTGGTCCTTGTTGACAGGCCTACGCTGTCCTCCCATACCTACTGTAATTTGAAAACATTGTAAAAGCCAATTATTTTTAAAAAAGAGTAACCGTGGAGTTTCTTGCCGGCTCTTCTCCATAGGAAACGGCCAATTTTTTGGAACCGTGCATGTAGCTTCTGACGTTTCATAAGTGCCCATGTAGGTTTATGTGGAGTACATTTTTTTTATTTTGAGTTTGTGTGTGAGTGAGGGTGTGTGAAACAAGGATTTTAATATGGAATACTAATGTATTCTTACATTATGGTCTGAAGGTCGCGGTCACTACGGAGTAGTGTACAGCGTGCGGGGAAGCTGGGCGGGCTGCTCGCCTGTCGCGGTGAAGTCAGTACTGCCGGCGGATGAGCGGCATTATAGAGAACTGGCCATGGAATTCTTTTATACAAGGTAAGTTTTTCATTATAGTCAAGATGTGTATTAAAGCTTTTCCTATGCTAATGTTGAGGTAAATTAATTGCAGCTGAGAAGCTGACCAACTGTTATAAATCCTCAGACGTTTCGTAATTTAAATTATTGCAAATGATTTAAATAATTTGGTTAAAGGAAAAAAGAACTTTCCTTTAAAGTTGTTGAAAGTTAAAACAATTTTTTGTCCAAGTTGCGTCTGAATTTAATACACAGCCATCTAGAAAAAGTTTTTTGAAGCTATCATAAAGTTGTCCCCATCATGGAGTTTTCATTTTGACCTCGCAAAAACTATGAAAACTGTATTTTAAAGGATTACACTTTCGCAGTCGCCATCTTAGATTTTCATTTTGGCTCATTATTGGCTTCAGCACCCTCGAAAACCATGAATATGACATCCATGATGAACGAAAATAACATTTTCGCAGCCGCCATCTTGGATTTTCATTTTGACCTCACTATTGGCTTCAGCACCACAGATTACTAATTACTAAAAGATAAATCACTCCATACAAAATTTTCAATACCTACTGCTATAATAGCCTACACAACACGTGACCACACGGCGACCTTCGAGTCGCTAGACGCTGCAAACGAAAATGTACCTAACCTTACAAGCGTAAAGTAAGTTTTGCTTTGTAGCTGCGCGCCGCCGCGTGGTTATTGTGAATTGCCAGAGCTGCCTCTTTCGATAAAGATGTCAGTAGGTATTTGTAGTACACTATATGAAATAAAATAAAATGCTTTTTAATGTTTTAGCATGTTTAATTATTAAAAATTCGTCTGAAATAAAGATAAATATTACCATTGAATATTTTTAGTGATCGATATTTTTTTTTGCTATGTATTTTTGTGGTGTTCAATAAAGTATATACAGGGTTCTTGGAAAACCACCAACAACCTCTTAAGAGGTCATTGTACCCATGATTATGAACAACTTTTACTATGGGATCAAAAATGAAATCGCGTAAAAAAAAATCTGCTCTTCCCTACATTTATGTTCGTTTAACTCGTCAAAATGTAGGCACGTAGGGAACAGCTGATTTTTTTTTCGCGATTACAAGTTTAATTTTAATAATTTTAATTTTAAGATTACAAATAAATAAATTAAAAAATCTTAGACGTGTTTTATTTTTATATACCTAATGATTATTATTTTTTTTGCCTTGACGAAATTCACGATTATTGAATTTTAATGTTTAAAATATTCGGACTTAAACAAAAAGTTCTAAAAAAGTTCGTACTCTTGCGGGAAACAAGGGCAAGGGGAGTTTTCAATGAAATATTTTTTATAAGTGCACACACACGGGAAGCTCTCAAAAGGAATAATGTTTCCCGTTTTTGCAACATTTTTCTTTGATGCTCTGCTCCTATTGGTCGTAGCGTGATGTGATATAGCCTTTCTCGATAAATGGACTATCCAACATAATAATATTTCAATTCGAACCAATAGTTCCTGAGATTACTGCAATTTTCAAATGACTGTTGAAAAAAGGAGGTCATTGACCTTTCTATTCTTATCTCAGATGCATAGTCGAAGTAATTACGTACCTACCAATAAAATACAAATACACGAAATATGCAAGTTTAAACAATTTACCTATTTAAAAAACGATACTAAAACAAATTAGATACTCACATTTCTGTATCAGCAGGTAAACTGAAAAAAGATAAGTTTTTATCTCTTCTCTTACTGGATCTACATCCATCAACTGCACATTATATTACGTACGTTTCATTCTTCAGATAAATAATAGACACATGTAGTACCTTCATTGTACTGGCAACTTCGCACTTATTAATATTAGGGTAGATTGAAAAACTTCCCTGCTTGCGCTCCGTCCCGCCAGCCGCAACGGCGGCAACGCTCCTCATTCTTTTATTGTGCGCGGCAACAAGCACTCACTTCAATACGTTTATATTTCGTTAAAGTTATCTTATATGTCTAATTTATATATATATAGTTATATGTCTAAGCGTAGCGCTGACAGTAAAATTAGTTACTATGAAAATAAAATTAAAAGACTTAAAGAACGTGAAAACAAAAGACGAAGCCGTGTGATAATGTATTCATCTTCGTCGGATTCCGAGAAAAATGAAGGTTAGTTATGATGTATTTTTTTATTAAGTGATTTCGTGTACCTACGAGTTACAATCACAAAACTATGTATATGTGATACCTTTCATACTCTTTTCACGTGGTTCAAAATAAATAATTTAGCATCTCTAAGCTAGCCTGGAGGATATCACTTTGAGGGTATCACGAAACCTCTCGCGTCCGGCCCTGGTTCAAGCCATGGTCCGGGGCGAGAGGGAGTGGGAGGCAGTCACCTCCTTCTGCGAAGCAGTCATGCTAGCGAAGGAGGTGGCGGGGTGGACGAGGGACAGGACCTCACGCCTCAGCCGCCGCGGGAGACGCTCCGGGCGTCGGGAGCCGCGTGACGACTCCCGGCCACCGTAGGCGCGGGCCTGCGGGCGGAGAGTAATGGGTAACTCACCGTCCGATCAGGACCAGGCCCGTGCTGGACGGCGCGTATGTTTTCCAAGCGCGCCTCAAAGCCTGAGATGTCAGCATTAGTGACGGGGCCCGATAGGGCCGAAGCCTGCCAGGGTAGCGGGATCGTCTGAAAGGGTTACCGCTGCCCTGGAACATAAAGGGCTAAGGAAGGAACACGGGTGGGTTTTAGTCAGTAAGAGTCTGACACTCCCTTCCGTTCCACTCAGAGCGGGGTCATTGGATGATTTCCAATCCACAAAAAAAAAAAGGGTATCACGAAGGTATAGCATGATGTGTAAAATATGCCTGTAGGTTGACTGCGGGTCAACACGAGGGTTTAAAAAACGTTTAAAAAACGCTTGGCCAGTTTGTTTACATTTGAAACGTTAATCGTTTCAGACGACGGAACCATGCAAGATGATATCACGGTGATGCAGCTTAACGTTCCAGTTGAGCCTCATGACGTTCAAGAAAACACTGAAATGACCCCAGAGGCACAGATTCAACTAGCGCAGGATGATTCTCCGCAGCTCGATCCGGAATTACTATCAGCGCTGGGTGATACCACGGACAAACAGCCGATTTACGGCGAAAACATACACAACACTTTGGCACAACGTTGGATTCCATTACTAAAAAATGGACTCGAATAGTTTTACAACACATCGCTCAATGGGGACCTAATATAGAATTACCTTCACCGAAAATTTTTAGAATTACCTTCAAAAATATTTCCCAGAAGCTTGTAATCTTATTATATTAGCCTTATGCACAACGAAGTATAACTGGCTTGCTTTCTATAAGAGAGAGAGAGAGAGACAGACAGAGAAACACGCGCACGCCGCACGGCTTACAACTATAGCAAAAAGTGTCGTTCCAACTTTTGGTCTTAATTTTTTCCGTCTAGCCTCCTTTCGCAACTCGCGATAAGGAACTTCGTTCCAATAAAAACATTCATATTTGTCCTGACGGAGTCAATTTTTTTTTTTTTTTTTTTTTCAATGAAAATATAAATATTTGTCCAGCAACAACTTTGAAAGATTATTTGTCGGTTACAAAACATTTAAGGCCAAATACAGTTGAAAACCTTCTGATGACATACAAGCGACCTTAAAAGGCCACCTGCACACAAACCATCAGCAGATGGATAAAGCAGGTGCTCGCGAAGAGCGGCGTGGATGTGTCGGCGTTCGGTGCACACAGCACCCGACACGCTGCCACATCCACGGCGCGTACGCAAGGCGTCTCGCTTGACGTCATCAGGAAGACGGTTGGTCGCAATCGTCGCAGACGCTACCCTAATATTAATAAGTGCGAAGTTGCCAGTACAGACGCCAGCAGGTCAAGCTACCCGAAACTGTCAAATTTTCCCAATCGACCTTGAACCTTAATGCTTTAACGATGAAGTTGAAAATGTATTAAAGAAATTTGACAGATTGTAGTAGCTCGATGTGCTGGCGTCTGTACAATGAAGGTACTACATGTGTCTATTATTTATCTTCGAATGAAACGTACTCATATAATTGGGATAGAACTTACTTACAGGTAAGTTCGTTTAATCATCAATAATACACCAGAACTAGCTATATCATAAGAATTTGAAACTAAGTACGTCAGGTTGACCGAAATATAATATATGCGTACGTAAGCGCCTCGCGGCTGTCGGCAACCCACTGAGAAATAGGTCGCGGCCGACCCGGCGGCCGGTAGGTAGTTAGCACGCGTAAGTACATGGAGTGATTTATCTTTTAGTAAGTAATCTGTGTCAGCACCCTCGAAAACCATGAATATGACACCCGTGACAAAAATAATACCATTTTCGCAGCCGCCATCTTGGATTTCCATTTTGACCTCACTGTTGGCTTCAGCACCTTCGAAAACATGAATTTGACATCCATGATGAACGAAAATAACATTTTCGCAGCCGCCATCTTGGATTTTCATTTTGACCTCACTATTGGCTTAAGCACCCTCGAAAACCATGAATATGACATCCATGATTAACGAAATAAAAACATTTTCGCAGCCGCCATCTTATATTTTCATTTTGACCTCACTATTGGCTTCAGCACCCTCGAAAACCATGAATATGACATCCATGATGAACGAAATAAAAACATTTTCGCAGCCGCCATCTTATATTTTCATTTTGACCTCACTATTGGCTTCAGCACCCTCGAAAACCATGAATATGACACCCATGATAAAACAATAACAGGTTCGCAGCGGCCATCTTGGATTTTCACTTTGACCTCACCATGGCTTTAGCACCCTCGAAAACCATGAAAACTATTTAGAGAGACAGCTAACCAGTTTATTTCTACTACAAGCCGCGTTAAAAAGAACTTCGTTCCAGCAGTTTGTATGCTTCATTCTAGTTGTTAGTATGTATCGCCCGTAGGAGCATCCCGGCGCACCCGCGCATCGTGCGCCTGCTGGGCTCGCTGGTGCAGCGCCACAGCGCGGGGCCCAGCGTGCTGCTGCTGTCAGAGCGCAAGGTGCGCGACCTGCACGCCGCCGTGCGCGCCGGCCTGAGCTTCAGTGCGCGCATGAGGATAGCTAGGGATATCGTTGAAGGTAAGAATGTTTTTTTGTTTAGCCCATACAATCCCGCTGCTGACCAAAGACCTCCCCCGAGTCCTTCCAGGAACTCCTTTCCCGCGACACGTCGAACCAACCCTCGCGGTACGCATCCAGGTCAACTCGCCACCGTTTTCTGAGCCGACCTCGGCGGCGCCGTCCATCTTCAGGCACTCATTTTGTGGAAACCTTTGCCCAGCTTTTCATCCTGCATGCGGCTAAAAATAACCTTAAATCTATCAACTTTAAACTTAATATCTCGGAAACGCAAAGCTTTACGGGGTATGATCCTGTTTTCTGTTTGCATTGATGTCAGCTATCGATTTATTATCTATACTTATAATAAATCTGTAGAAGTGAAAATTCTGTACATTGAAAATATCAAAAAAATAATTTACAGGGGGTGTTACTAGACCGACACCGAACCCAAAAATGTGATTGAAAAAATTTTTGTCTGTCTGTCGGTCTGTCTGTCTGTCTGTCTGTCTGTCTGTCTGTCTGTCTGTCTGTTTGTTCAGGCATCACGCAAAAACTACCGGTTCGATTACGATGAAACTTTGTATAATTATTCTTTAATATCCTGGGCACCACACTGGGTACTTTTTATCCCGGAAAAGTATATACAATAAAAAACAAACTTAATTTTGCGGTTCGATCCCTATACCCGATTACCACTGTCTGTACTGTACCAACCGCAAATACTAAGTTTGTCATAGGTTGGGTCACCCGCAGTGGAGTTCATTTTTATTCCTTTTAGTTTTTAGAGTTATTTAGGTTTATTTTTATATGAGTCGTAGGTATAGATTTTAATTTTAAAGTATAGGTAGTATATTTGATAGTGTACGTAGTGACCGTAGGTTATTTTATAATCCTGTTAGGTAGGATTAGTCATTCGTATAGATATTAGTTTTTAGGGATTTTGCTTATTTATTGAGTTTAGATTAGTTATCATCAGAAATAGGTTTATTTAGGTAGGTATTTAATTTTCTGTTATTGTTTTTTTTTTTTTAATTAGGTAGGTACTTAGGTAAAGATATCATATAGGTACCTACCCTCTTAATCACCACTAATGAGACACAATTGGTTTTCTACTGTAATTAGCCACAAAGGGCCCGCGAGATAGATGGCATTCTGGGGAAGCACATACATTTTATCCTGTTAGCACGTTCCCGTGGGATAATTTCTGACATCCACGCGGGCGAAGCCGCGGGCAGAAGCTAGTATACAATATGTAACAAAAACCCTGTTGTTCCTTGTAGGAGCGTATATATATACCTATAGGCTTACCATTAATGAAGATCTGATTTAAAAAAAAGCAAGTGGTGGCCGAACATTGTCCATAACCACATAGTTTTTAAATTCGATACATTGTTACAAAATGTTTTTAACATCTGAACTTACAAGTACTAATCGATCTAGCCTACGGTCGTTAAAAATAAGCCGCCGGCGGCGGCGCCTTTGATTCGCGGTAGCTAGACAGTTTGGCGCCAAAAACACAAAGCAGGCCGCCTGCGCCGCCGCCGCATTTGATGACACGTGGTGCACCCTTTGTACGACCGCCACTTGCCGATTCTTCCCCTCACTGCCCCTCAGTCGCCTGCGCAACTTACTTCCGGACGGATGTATCGTTGAAAAACTCCGTTGACAACATTAGAAAAAGAACCAAATTATTGTGATTTTGTGAGTGAATTCTGTGTGTGCGTTTTCTTCAAAATATTTTAAATTTATGTTTATGTGCCTCGGAAGATGCGACTGCAATTAAGTACGCAGATGCACGTAGGCTGTACCAAGAACGTTTCGCAACTCCAAGGAACATAACATTGCCGTCGACGATGGCTTTCACAAACGAACGTTCAACACCGGGTCTGTGCACGGTCGTCGAGACCAACATCGTATTGACGCAGGAAGACCGAGGACTCGAGACCATGAAATTAAGGAAGATATCCTCGAGATGTTTGAAAAAGACCCTACGGAAGTACGCGTTCTGTGGGTAAATAAATTCGTTTTTAAAGTGTATTGTAATTATCAATCGTGCAAACTTGATAAGCCAACTTTTTGAAAAAGTCAAACTAACGTTCCCAAAGTGTCAGTTAAACAGCTGAGTGATGTGAACGTCACGTAACGAGTTCATGACCTTAGTGCAGTATGGTAGTGTGCGGCGCGGCAAGCGGCGACAAAGGTACAGCTGCGCCGCGGCGGCGCCTTTGTTAAAAAGCAAGTTGCTACCTATTTCTCTTTGCAGAGGTGAGCAATCAGTGTTACTTTTCAAATATTAATTTAAAAATATTTATTTAGCTTTTTTTTTTCTTGAATATTTTTTTAATTGACTTACGTAATTACCATCGGGTATCGATTCTGAAAACATCCCTACTTGGAACAACAGGGTTTTTGTTACATATTGTATAGGAACGAAGCGCGGCCACCATTTTGAAAAAATAATAAGCGCACAGAAGGTATGCCAGGCTCAATATAAAAATCTTCATCTTATACTTAATCTCTAACTTATAATCTAACCATTCCCAAAATAAATAAGTTTGGATACAGCAAGGGTCCGTAACTTAACTTCGAGAGTCATATTATTATGTTCGATTAATAGAATTCGACTGAACGATTGTTCGAATGGAATTTATTGCGAAACAACCTTTTCAACAATCGCCAAACGCTACTTTGACTGAACGATTCATCAAATATTTATTAATCGTTGGATTGCTCTTTCGCATGAGTTTGAGTTATTATATAGTTTAATAATTGAAATAAAATTATAAAAATAAAAGATTTTTCGCTACATATTATTTCATGCATAATCGAGGACATCAAACACTTTTAAGATATCGTACGTTCTTCCCGTAGATTTAGAAACATGAAATTTGGTGAAAAGAAAGATAATAAAGCAAAAATGAAGGGAAAAATGTTTATTATAAAAAAAACCATATACGTTACGATTTTCGCACAAAATTAAGATAATCACGCGGGTACATATTTGAATTTCGAAAATTAAAATATCTACGTGTAAAATATCAACGTTCAAAACATCGAAAATTTAAATACCGATTATATCGTAATATCGAAAATTGAAATACCAATGCTTAAAATGTCTAACATTGAAATGCCGAGTGATAAAAATATCTAATGATTTAAAATATCGATAATCATTATACCTAAGTTCAAAATGTCAACATTTAATACACTTTAGTTCATAATATTTACGTTAAAAATACCTACTAGTTAAAATATCGAACTTGATACTTATAGGAAAAAATGTCGGTAGATTTGAAATTGTCACACTCTGCCAACGCATAAGTCACTCATTAGTCTGTCCACTGCAAACGTTTAACGTATTGTTTAGCGAATACCATTATCATGTCGGATCACGGATTAGAAGTTTTTAAGACTCAAAAAGGGGGATTTAAGGTGCAAAGAAATGGTTTTGCTTATACTAAAAATCGGCTGAGTCATGACAAAATATATTGGGATTGTGAATATAAAGTAAACAGTTCATTAAATTTTTAGTAATCGCTTGTAAATATGCAAGTTTCGAAGTATATTCATCTTTTTTACTAATATTTTTTTCAATCCTATCCTATCTGTGTTCCTATTTGTGTTTATCCGTGTATTTTTTTTTTACACTTCTCGATTTATTATAAAGGCAATGAGAACTTAGGATGCAAGAGCGAGCGAAGCGAGCTCGGGAATTGGGGCACCCCGACTCGGACAGGTTAGGTTCGAAGGGGATGACGGGGGCTCAAGTGAGCGAGCGGAGCGAGCGAACGAGCCCCCGTCATCCCCTTCGTGTTAGGTTCCTTTAAACCCTGCAGACAGAAATAGGGGCCCCGCGAAGCGGGGCTCCGTCGACTACGCCTTATCCTGCAGCAAGCATGGTTTCTGTCACGGCTCCGGCGCTGCTGGGCTCCGGCCGTCCCACGCGAGCTTATCGTCGTCGATGGTTTTAACGCTCACCACCGCAGCTTCGGCTTGCTGGCCGGCCTCGCCGGCCAGCCTCAGCCGCGGCGGCGGCCGTTAAAGCCACCTCCGCCTCAGCTCGCGGGCCGCCTCGCCCCTCCGCGCCTACGCGGGCTTAAATTACACTCTAGGGGTAGGGCAGACAAGACCACGTGGAGTCGGTTTTGCAGCGATGTGTTTCTGTCACTAATTTTTGTAGCACAACATATAAATAAATATCGATATTTAGGACATTCGATACTCTGCACTTCGATATTTAAGTCATTAGATAATATGTACTTCGATATTTAAGACTTTCGATGTCATGTTTGTCGATAATTAGATTTTAGATATATTGGACGTAGATTATCTAACTATTCGACAATATAAACTTACGTTATTTTAATTTTCGGTATTATGGTCGTTCGATATTTAAATTTTCGATGTTTTGAACGTTGACATTTTACACGTAGGTATTTTAAATTTCGAAATTCTAATATGTACCCAATCACGCCCAATCTTAACGCCCTGAGAACTCCACTAATAATCCAAGTATAAAATAATAATCACTAATCATCAAATTTAAACGTTGGTTTATTTTTTAAAGAGGCAAATGTAAGCCATCGAGCTCATGAAGTCAAGCCTGTCCATGTGTTCCTTTTGATTTAAAAGGAACACATGGACAGGCTTCTTTCTTTTTCTTTTCTTCTTTCCCAATCTGTTTTCTCTTTTTAATAGGTGAAACTGACTCATCTTGGGCTATAATATTTTTCTATAATCAACTCATTATAGAAAAAAATTTGAGCCCAAGATGAGTCAGTTTCTCTGTCTCGCACTTCTTATAGGTTACATATAAGCTGGAGGGGCCCGTGGCTAAATAATAACAGCCGCACAGATCGATCGGTCAGGTTAAGCTACGCTTGCCGCGGTTGGTCTGTGGATGGGTGACCATCTTTACATACCGAGACCCCTCCGTGCCTCGGAAAGCACGTTAAGTCGTTGGTCCCGGCTGTCATTCGTGGATCTTTGACAGTCGTTACGGGTAGTCAGAAGCCCGAAAGTCTGCCAACCAGTCTTACCAAAGGGGTATCGTATTACCCAGTAACTGGGTTGTGGAGGTCAGATAGGCAGTCGCTCCATGTAAAATACTGGTATTCAGCTGCATCCGGTTAGACTGGAAGCCGACCCCAACATAGTTGGGAAAAGGCTAGGCAGATGATGCACTTCTTATAGGTTACATATTTATGTACGTATATTGTTACTTCTCCCTCAGGTATCCGCTACCTGCACTCGCTAGGCCTGGTGCACCGCGACATAAAGATGAAGAACGTCCTGCTGGACAGCTGCGACCGCGCCGCGCTGTCCGACCTCGGCTTCTGCGCGGCCGAGGCGCTCATGTCGGGCTCGGTGGTGGGCACGCCCGTGCACATGGCGCCCGAGCTGCTTGCCGGGGACTACGATGCTGCGGTCGATGTGTATGCGTTTGGGATACTGTTCTGGTGAGTACTACTTATCTAGTGTAGGCTCGAGTTTGCAGATTTATTGCGATCTTTTTCTTAGCGTGTCGATAGCAATCTAAATGGATTGCGATAAGTAGGGAAGAATCTTTATTTAGCTATCATGATAGCTGTGATAGCAACCGAATACATCTTTAAAAAAAAATGGTACCGACTGCGCTGTTCCTCCCTCTCACTTGTATGGAAACCGCGGCCCACACGCTACTCAAATGACACCGTGCTATCGTTCTTCGTGCGGCCCTTTAAATTATTGGCCCACAACTTATACCCGCGGCAAACCGCGGGTATAAGTTGTGGGCCAATAATTTATATAGCGGGAGCCAAAGCTCCCGAGGCCTATCCCACAAGAACAGATAAAAACACACACGGGACTAATTGAAAACCCCCTCCTTTTTTAAGTCGGTTAAAAATAAAGGAAGAGATTAGGTCCTTATTACCTTAAAAATCTTCCTGTAAAGACTCAGGGGAGGCCTTTGTACAGATGTGGAACAGTATTGACATTTAAAAAAAAATTTGCTCTTTCAAAATGACTCTAAAATTTTATTTTGCAATTTTCCTTCATTTCACGTATGAGACTATCTAGCCCTCGGTGATCGTATGGCCCGAGTTTATGAACTACTATTGTTTACAGGTACGTATGCGCGGGCAACATAAAACTACCGTCAGCGTTTGAAACATTTCTAACCAAAGAACAACTATGGAGTAAAGTTAAAAGAGGTAAGATAAATCTATAAAAAAAAAGTCTGTTATCGTGTCTGTATATTGCACACTTGCGAGGCAGGGGCGGGTCGGTAGTTATTATTATAATGTAATCCGTCCATTAAAGAAAGAAAAATTGTTTATTCGGCACAAACAACCATCTTTGATTTATCCGTATCTTTGATTTTCCGGCTTTTTAAAATCCAAAAATTAAAATTTTGCTTACCTAAATCATAATAATCAACCAACATTTTCATTCCCAGGCCTTCGCCCCGAACGCTTACCTCACTTCACAGACGACTGCTGGGAGGTCATGGAGTCCTGCTGGGCCTCCGAACCCTCCCAAAGGGCCCTCCTCGGCGACGTGCAGGCCAAACTAGAGAGGATACATGAACAGGCCCTCTGCGATACCACACAACAGGAGGACGGAGGGACGCCAGCTTATGATATGTCTGATGAAGATAGCCTTGATATTATGATGGCTGATCAGTGCATGTGATCTTAGAAAGAATGTAAACTCATGTTAGTATTCCCCGAAGAGATAGACAGAAGTGATTAATTTGTACATACATATTTCGCCCACGAAATAAAAAATAAATGGGCACACTCATCAATATAAAGTTCTTATTTATAATTTGATATGGTGTATAAAATAGAATAATCTATCTCTCTAAATACAAAAGTTACACCGTCTTATGTTCTCAACCTTATTTTGCCCACGAACAAGAAGAAAAAAGATTTTTTTCTTTCTTCTAAAAACCCCTTTTTTTCACTTACCCTCTGTCGTGAATCTGAAACACCTATTGCCACGATTATATTTAAACGTGTAATATTATATAGTCGTAAGATAGGAAATATAATTTTCTCTGGGTCGTCTACTGCCCCCTTGAAAGTCACGAGATGACGCCCACGGGCGGGCGTTATCGCCCACGTTGAGGGCCTATGGTCCAAACCGTTTAATAAATTATGCAATTCAATTATTACTTTAATTTTATTATATGCAACAAGCAAGAAAATTTCATCGTATAATTGGGGCTTAAGACGTAGGTATGTCCTAGAACAAAAAAAAAAATGCATTTCTGTGACATCCTGCGGGCCCACTGTGGGTTGGTCCCACAGTGGGCCCGCGTAGTGGATTACAGCCTACTCTCATAGAGAGATAGTTTTTGTCCCAACTGTGGGAACATTATGATTTTGATAGGCGTGTATACTGTATAGTAGACCCACATTTCGCCAATAAAGCCCCTGTTATAGGGGGTAGGCCGATTGCTAAAAGGTAAAAAAAAAAAAAAAACAAAATCAGGGCTTTTGGCTTGTGGAAGTACTATAGGTAGGTACATCTCTGTCTTCCCCTTCGGGTAATATAGTCGTGATGTTTTGTTAGGTTATGTAAAAAGTGAACTTATGTGTGATCATTTTTCTTGTAAAGAAAAATAAATATAAAAATGTCCTTTAACATTTATCTCTAAATTTGATGTTGTAAACATGTTTTAGGGAGACTCTATTGATGAATACGTCTGTTGTTCGATTTCTTAAATCTTTAATTTTAGGGGGATGCCTAAAGTAGGCAAAAGCCAAAAAAATTAAAGGCTGCCTTCACCTTAAGCGGGCTGCTTTCACCTTAAGAGGGAGGCGCTAAAATAGACCGCGTAATGTTCTTACATTTTTTGTAATTTGCAGTTCGGTGTCAGGTTATATGTTGATTAAAATATGATTTGAAACCATAACAAAGATGTATTTATTCTTTTTAGCCGTGCCACTGCAAGGCGAAGGTCGAAAATATCATGATTTCGTGAAAATAGTGATAAAATGGAGTAATTTAAACTTGGTGATTTTAATGGTCATAATTCTGTAAATTCATAGATGTTACGGTTGCAAATCATGTTTTGATCAACATGCAACCTGATACTGACCTGAAGATGGCAAATAAACGTAAGAAAATATGAATTTCGCGGGCTTTCCTTGGCACTTTCGCATTCATCTGTTATAATTTGTGTCAAGTAATTTGATTGGCTGGTTGTGTTTTGTTTGTTCTGTCGACCAGCCACAACAGACATGAGACTGGAGTACAGATTTAGCCATCTGTCTTATAGAAACCATGTGTTAATTATATGCATATCAGACTACGAACGTCCAACCATGATATTATGCCTCTTAAGATAAGCAATACCTCAAGAAAATGTCGTCGGAATCACCAGACTTGGTTAACAAACTGGAGATTTAAACACTTAATACTCATGCCTGGCTGCGAATACTACGCATCTGACCGTTCTGAAGAACATCACCAATGTCCTGCTAGGGCATTGTCCCGGGCGTTTCGACCCAAAAGTTGTGAGTAGAAACGCCGGGAGGCGAGCGTGTATGACCAGAAGGCCAATTCTCGTAATTTAAAACGTTCAAAATCTAGTCGCAGTCTCATCTCAGCGACAAACAATTGTTAAAAACTTGTCAAAATGTAGGGAAATTAGAAGTATTTTTTGACAGATTGAGACTGAGATCAGACTGTGAACGTTCTTAAAATTACGAGAATTGCCCCTCTGATGTATGAACGTAAACGAGGCAAAAGAAGTATGTAAGGATCGTAGCAGGTGTTGTTGTAGTTTCTGCCTACACCCATAGGAAGAAGGTGTGAGTTTATGTATGTAGGTATGTTACTGAAGGACGGATTGAAGAGTACTAATAAGTCATCTGACCTAACTATTTGTCGTAAAACTCAGTTTCAAAATGTTATCTGTCTTCCAATTATACAAAGAAAAATCAAAACTTATTTTCTTGTATAAAATCTAGTATTTTGTGATGTAAAATATTTTGGGTGCTGTGGCAATTTGAATATACAAATTGCAAATTAAGGAAGCACATAAAATAAGATTGGAAATTATTTAAGTTATCATATCACTCATAGGAAATTGTAATGTTGTAAATAAATTATTACAAATAGTTTGAATCTATTGTTTGATATTTTGTAATATGCGGCTTATGTATAAACTAACGACGAAAATATAATCTCATGTATTGTAAATGGCAAATTCATTTTTATAATAAATAAAAATGCATTACAATCTAGTTTAAAAAAAAGAAGTACTCTAAGATCTATTCCTTTTAAATTAACCTTTAGAATAATGCCATTTATACAGAGAAATATAGTAGAGCGAGACAGCGATATACCTAAACATAACTAATTTCTTAGGTTATAAGGCACATTGAAATGGTGGTACTAGCCAAGAATTATTCTTTGATTATTGGTTTGTCAAGATCATAGAGCAACCTAGGTACAAAGTGTGCTTTTGTCTTTCCTAAGGATGGATAACACTGTGTGTTTTATGGAGCAAGTCGTGAAACCATCCAAAACCTTCTTGATCTCTGGTTCTGAGAATCCCTTCGTTTTTGTGCTCATGGTTTTGGACTTTACACCCCCCGACTCTTGCTGAGGAATGCTACCCCGGCCCTGAATGCTTTGATTATCTCGATGTACTCAGCAGAATCAGAGACCGGTGAGATCGGGACTTCCGGCTCTTGGACCGTCTCTGGATGTCCTTGACGAGGGATGGTAGAGATTATACTTATTATATACTACAGCTATGTGTAAGAAAAGAGAAGGAAACATGAAGTACCTTTAATAATGAGATAAATAATCATAAATATATCTATGTTCACTACAGGACCTACCAGTTAAAGTATATGGTAAGCAGATTGGTGATTATTTTTCTACCATAATAATACCAGCGTCTGCAGGGCAAATGCCTCTTCTCATAAAGAAAGTTGATCACCACGCTTGCTCAAGTCGTGTTGGCGATTTCTGACTTATATTAAGTCTAGGTTTCCTCGCGATGTCAGTAATGCCCCAGATAGACTCGGAAAGTACATATGAATTGAAAAAGCCTCATCGGTACTTGCCGGATTATAACCCACAACCTCGTGCGTGAGAGGCGAGCCCTTAATCACTGGACCAACCCGACTAGCCTCCAGTTCTACCATAAACAAAATAACTACAAAGAGATGTGAAACTCAAACGCTAATCTCGTTCTAAATCGAACTATTAGCCACAGCTTATTTTGAAACGCCATAGTTCGCATAAAAAAGATCAAAATATTTCACTACACCTACTTCGACTTTTAATTGTGTTCAGTAACTTGACAGTTGAAGGGTTACCATGATTTTGACAAAAAAAAAGATGGTGAGGTGGTGCAAGAAAATCTATGATTGCTTATGCCCGTTTGTACTAACACTGATCAGCCTATAATATTCCCACTGCTGGGACACAGGCCTCCTCTCTGTAAGAGGGAGTAGTGGGCCGTAATCTACCACACGGGCCCAGTGCGGATTGGTAGATGGCACATGTCTTCGAATTTTTGTTCTAGGACATGCCGGTTTCCTCACGATGTTTTCCTTCACCGTTTAAGAGTAGGTGATGTAATGAACGCCTAAATATTTATTATTGCACTGTTGGATTTTCAACTGGATGGGTGACCATCCATTACATTATAGAGACCCCTCCGTGCTTCGGAAAGCATGTTAAGCCGTTGATCACCGCCGTCAGTCGTTACGGGCAGTCAGAAGCCCAAAAATCTGATAACCAGACTTGCCAAGGGTATCATGTTACCCAGCAACGGTTATGGAGTTCAGATAGGCATGTAAAATACTGGTATTCAGCTACATACGGTTAGACAGGAAGCCGACCCCTACATAGTTGGAAAAACGCTTGGCAATCAATCAATTGATTGTTAGATTTTGAACTCTCTGCACCGAGTCCGAGCGTTGAAAATCCTACCTACTGCGCTTTTACTAAGGTCTCACCTAGTGTCAGTGAAAAAGGGCATTTCTTTTTGTATCTATGTAGTAATACTTCTTTTGCTACGTGAACAGTCATCAATAAATAAGCAAGTAAGACTGAAGTGCGGAGTTCGATTCCCGGGTCTATAGACTCGGATCAGTCACATAACTTATAATAGTTTTGTTAATTAAGTTATTATATAAAATTGATTAAGTAAGTTTAATATAAAAGTTCGAATCAAATGTGAGCAAGTTCGAATCGAATGTGAGCTTATTGGGTATGTTATAAATTATGAGAAAAAATATGTTATTGGTCAGCAACATTCGAATAAGCGTAATTTTCCTTTTACCCGCCTTTCGTATCGTTATTAGACGAGGAAGATTTACTTTAAAATTCACTTATTTTTTTGAAAAATAAAATTTATTGCTACAAGAAATCTTTCCTCCGCATCTATTCTATCTAACTTTAGACAGTTTATAGATGTTGCATTGAAGATGAAATCATTGTAATTTAGATCGTATGTCGACCACATAAGAGTGGTTCGAAAAATATTTTTTGAAGGAAATAATTTTATTAAACTTGTTAGACATACCAGCACCCCAATTGCGTAACACACTGTCAATCACAATCCGAAGGATTTTGGAGGAAATTCATATATACAAGGTGATTTTTTAAAGACCAGCCAAATTTAAGGATGTGGTACAGACCATCAAACTGAACAACTTTCTCCGTGGGACCAACATCGTAATCGCGAATAAAAATTCAGCCGTCCCATACATTTAGGTCGAGTAGGTATTGAAGTTTTCTATGGGACAGTTGATAAAATTTTCGCGATTACGCTATTTGTCCCTTGGAGAAAGTTGTTCAGTTTGATGGTCTGTACCACATCCTTAAATTTGGCTGGTCTTTAAAAAATCACCTTGTATATGTTTGAAAAACTCGTCTGCTCAACAACGTAAAAAACGCAATGGATGTTGTGGAACTGTCAAAATGAATAGTATTGCCATAGTGTGTTACGAAATAGCCCTGCAGATCAATCACATAATTTTTCTAACAATTCGAATAGAATAGAATTTGAAATAAATCTACATCAGAATAGGCTAGATGCCTAAAAAAATCTAATTAGTCCGTCAGATAGATAATCAAAAAATTATATATAAAATTATGAAGATATCGCCCGATAAAGTTCCGCGTGACAACACGCCTTGCTATACTTTTTAGCATGGCGTGATGTCACGACCCCCTACTCCCAAATTTTGACGCGCTTTATCTTTGTCATTTTTTGTTTGATTGACAAAAGAAAAAATACGTGTCCATTATTTTTCGATAATCTAACTGACGGACTAATTATAATAATCATTTTTTTACCCAGGCAACTACCCTATTTGGCTTAGTATAACCAAGTAACATGTCCAATACTAGGACAAATAATACTAAACTGTAAGTTGTAATAATAAGGTCTATATTCGTCTGTGATCAACAAATTGTTATGTAATAAATCATTGGTTTATTTTTGTTAAATTGTTGAATGAAATTCAAAGTGTTTATGTTTTGGTTTTTCTTTAGTATTTACATATAACGACTTGTAAAATCAGTAATAATAATTCTTATTATTTGAACTTGTAAAATCAGTAGGTAATAATAATTCTTATTATTTGAACTGTCACAATTTCATGTAAGTAGTTATATCATCATTCTCCTGCGCTTATCCCAATTTATCTGCGGTCGGCGCAACATGTCTTTTCATTCCATACTTCTCTATTACATGCCGAAGGATACCTCACTGCGATACATCGCGGGCTGCCTTGGGGGTTTACCTCGATGCCTGGCATGTGCGTGCGTGTCTATTAGCATGCATTTGTTTTACATGGAGGTGACATCGAGGCAGCTAGCTAAACCGCGACTGCGATGTATCGCAGTTAAGGCCGACATACACGGACTGCTCGAGCAGTTAGCGATTGATCAACATAGACGGACCGCTCTTGTAGTCATAGTCAACAGCTTGAAGCTGCCATTGATAACTGCTGGAGCAGTTGATACCAACTGCTTTCATTCAAATCAGGTAACAGCGCGAGAGCAGTCGACAGCTCGAGCAGTCAGTGTATGCCTGGCGACTGCATGACCGCACGACCGCCCGAAGCAGTTGCAACTGCTTGGGCGGCTTCGTGTATGTGTTTACGTAGAATACTGTAGTTCACTATGCAGTCGCAGCTTAAAGCAGTCCACCCTGACTGCTTCAAGCAGTCCGTGTATGTCGGCCCTAAGGGATCTTCGGCATATAATTATCCTTAGTCGTCATCTCGGTAGTCACCCCCTTTTTAACCATATCATCTTTCACACAGTCCCTCCATCGTTTCTATGGTCTTCCCCTAATCTTAGAGCCATCCATCATCATTTTGTGTATATATTTTTTACTGATCTAAGTACATGAATGTTGTACTTAGATCAGTAAAAAATATATACACAAAATCAAGTGCTGACTTTTGAATATAATAATAAGTTTTAATTTTCCATTATCGTACATAATCAACTCTTATGGAAAGAAAGAACTTTCCAATGATCGAAATAATCATGAAAAACCTCCACCGTAGTCGGGTAAAAACATTTTTCTACAAAATATAACTACTTTGTACATATTATAGACTAGTGACAGTTTACACAATATCTTTTGTCATGATATAGTATTACTACTGCCGTTATGATTGCTTATTTTAAGAACATTATTGTACTCTGGAAATATACGCTTTTTATATAAACTCATGCCGTTTTAATTATATTTATATCCTGAATAAATTTCATCATCATCATCATTTCAGCCGATAGACGTCCACTGCTGGACATAGGCCTCCCCAAGCACCCCCGCTGCGACCGGTTCTGTGCTTCCCGCACCAATGGATGCCTGCGGCCTATACCAGGTCATCGGTCCACCTTGTGAGAGCCTTCCAACGCTACGTCTTCCGGTACGCAATCGCCATTCTAGAACCTTTCGGCAAATATAGGTAACCGACATAGTCCGAAAAATTGCCAAACATAAATGGTAGTGGGCAGGGCACATGCACATTGTTCTTGTTCGCAGAATAAATTTATCCGCGCCTTTTTTCTGCATGAAAAAGCCTAAGACTAAGCCTTTTATTAACACATCTCTGCGTTGGCGGACATTTTGGCTTGGCTGGAGGGGAGACATCATATGGCGGTAAACGTCACGACACGACCGTCACACTCGCAACACACGTCGCGGAAGGCACCGCGAATCATTGATCCCGCAATGGAAGTAAACAACTAATTAAAAGAAAAAGAGAATCAAAAATTATTTATTCTGCAAAAACAAGACGCACATTACAAAAAAAAAAAAAATACACACGTGGTCCAGGGACTACGGGGCACAGATGACTAATAATAGTTCTCCCGACTGAACTTCGGCCATGGTGACAAATCTCAGCGAAGCAACTGTGTGCGCAGACGCAGGTGCACTCTCCCTACCCTCACATAGTCCGATGGTTCGGTAGTCCAGTGTCACATAGTCCAGTGTCGGAGTCTGCATTCTAGTCTGCAATCCGACACGACCAGAGAGAACCCAGGCGCAGGACTAACAGCTTAACGTGCTTTCCGAAGCACAGAGGTATCACACCGGTAATTTTCAAATTCCGGGCTGTAACTAAGGAATTCCTAATGGAAAAAAATCCAATAGCCAGTTTTGCCCGACCCGGGGTAGGACCGGCTCGGCAGTCGCGCTTGCAACCACTTTCGATAACGGCGACCCTTTAAAATTATTATTATTTCCTAGCGTGTGCCCCCTAATATGAGTCGCCAGACCGAATTTAGTTTTAAATACCCGATCACAACTAATGCAATGAAGTTGGTCGGCATAGGCCCTCCTATGCCGACCAACTCTATTGCATTAGTTAGTTCTATTGCTCTTAGTGTTTTTCTGTTAGTGTATCAAGGCGCTTTTTTTTCGAAAAATTTTGCACTATATATTAAAGTAAAGGGCGACCTATGTGAAGCGAGCCTTTTTTGTTTTTTTTTGTCGCTGAGAAATGTATTACGCATCCCCGTCTCGCGGGGGACGAGACGGGGTATGTGGGACTCCCTGTCGGAATGACAGTATACCCACTAAAACTGAGCGGTGTTCCCACATCGCCGTGATTGGAGGTCCATGGGAAACCGGCTTAGCCTTTACTTCCACAACCCTCCCGGCGCATGCCCGCATAGCTGGGCTGGCGGGCCCCAGGTTGGGGGGCTACGGCCGCAGAGGATAGGGAGAGCCGCCAACGTCATAACAACACTCCTCTTCCCCTGCGGCCCCGCCGCGTCCGCCATCAGACGGTAGCGACCCCATCAAGGCCGCGGAAGGTAGGGAGAGCGGCGCACCGCAATACCGGCACTCAGCTCTCCCGCTGCGGCCTCCAATCTTCAGCCGCGATGTCTCCCATACGACATCGCTGCCCGCCTCAGGTAGGTTGCGATGTCGCTCAAGCGGCACCGCAACCTACCCGCCGGCCGCTACGTCGTTGGCTTAACCGCAAACCCCCGACGAGCGGCCCCCGCTCGGGTTCCTCTTAGCTTCACCGTGGTCTTTCAAGCCAAGGCTACTGAGCCCCCCCCCCCCCCCCCCCCACCTCGACAGTGCGGGAACCCACTGGGGGGGATGTGAGGCGAGCCTCTCCCAACCTCTTGGATCAATAGCGCAAGCGCTTAGATGCCTCTTGAACACATCCTTATAGCGGAGATGTTGACCACCAAGCTACCGTTTACCTTCTGTCATCTCAGAGTAGAAGACCACTTTGGGTAAACGTCGGTCCTCCATGCGAAGGACGTGTCCACACCACCTGAGTTGACGCTGCATAAGTAAAGCCTCCATGCATGCCATAGGTACATGTTTTTCATTTCCGAAATTAAAAAACTGTCTACTTGTGAAAGCCTTGGCGTTCTCTGTCACAACACGATTGGCATAAACATTGATTGGTTCACCAATTCCAGCTGCGCTTGGAGTCTTTTTCGATGATAAGAAATGTTTAGTCAAGTTGTACAACCGTGCGAAGTAGGGGGCGGGTCCTAGCCCCTACTTCACACGGTTGTACACCTATGTACTACATACCTAATAAATAAATACTTACCAACCAGATTGCATCATCGACGTCAATAATAAGAAATACATTTTATTTAGATATTATTATTGCTCTTTTGTTTGTTTTCCTGTGACCGTTTACAACATTACAATCGTTTTTAGTTAAGTTGTAACTATTTATTAAATGACACTAGGTACCAATTATTATTTTATTGAACCAATTAAAAAACTTGTGGTTTTCCCCCTATATCCGATCAAAACAACAAATATCTGAAATATATTAATGATTCAGTTGTACTTATAAGTAATACGTTTGAAGATGTGTACAAGTTGACATTAGGAACATTGAAGTAGTCAAATATAATAATATCGAAACTCAGTTTCGTCTTATTACTGTTAAGATGAATGTGTTCATATTTTGTGCTGTTCTTAGTTTATCTTCAAGTCTGGCACTTAAAGTGTCGTTCCACACTGTAGATCTTATTAAATTTAAATGTAAGTATCAAATCTTTACTATTTCAAGTCTTTTGTTGCTATCCTTTTGTGTCGACTCTTCCATCTTTCGCAATTCCGCGTTTCCTCCTTCCAGTTTTGGCGGAATCTGCTAGGTTCGTCAAGCTATTACATGCGTGGTCTGCCGCGACCCCTCCTCACTGCCTCAGGGCACCGCAGTTCTGTGCTAGTTGGGCCCACAGCTTGTCCGGCTTGCGGCAGACATGTCCTGCCCATTCTCATCTATGCTGTTAATGCTTTTGAGCCTATAGTGTTTGAAACTCGATCCGTTAATTTAACACGTACCCAGTGTGAAGAATCACTTAGGTTGTTCAGTCCTTTTTTTTTTTTTTTGAGGATAGGAAATCATCAAATGACTCCTCCCGCTCTGGGTGGAGCAGAAGGGAGTGTCAGACTCTTACTGACTAAAACCCACCCGTGTTCCTTCCTTAGCCCTTTATGTTCCAGGGCAGCGGTAAACCCTTTCGGATGTTCCCGCTACGTTGTTCAGTCCTTGGTCAGTCATGTTTGATCTAGCTGATATTTTTTTTTTCAGATGAGTGGCATCCATCTCTAGTCTGTACTCGATATGAGTTTAGATATCACAAAGGTGACGCATTTACAATGTATTTACAATTAGCGAATAATTCAACCAAAGCTGTTGCCGTTGTAAAAAATGAACTAGGTGAGGTTATAAAAAATAAAAAAAAAACATAAAAATACAGTCTAGGAACAGATGAAACTAAAATCCATTTATTATATATTTTTAGGTGACACGTATTTAACCCAAGCGTTTTGGCCAGAAGGGAAACCGCTTCGTTTTACTCCGAAATTCGCTAAAGTAACAATTGATGTGGAACTATCAGTGAATAATACGTGTGTACGAGAAAGAATTGTGGAAGGGAGACAGGTGTCACCAGGAACAAATACCACGTCGTCATCTAAATGTAAGATAGTGTAAGCTGGCTATAGGCATAGTAAAATATGCTATAGGTGCCTAGGTACATACATACACGACGGTCATAGCCCGCCAAGCAAAGCCGCGTACCAACTTATAGAGACAGCCTTATTACCTCGCCACGCCGTTGTACGCCGGGCTGGCCGAGTGAAGGTGAGTGCCATCGTGTATAGGGCATGGACTTATTATAGGGTTCTTTGCGTTTGAAAGAATAGAACAACAGTCAGTTTTTGTTCACACGAAACCTCACCTAAGGAACCAGCCCTCTACTCGTTTGGGCTCGTCTAAACTCGACTAGAGGGGCAATTCCCGTATTTTTAAGGATCAGTCTCAATCTGTCAAAAATAACTCGTATTTCCCTACATTTTTGACAAGTTTTAGACATTGACTGTCGCTGAGATGAGATTGTAACTAGTTTTTGAATGTTTTTAATTACGAGAATTGGCCTTCTGATGGCGAGTAAAGGCAGCACAAAGCAAATGGCCGGTCTGCACTCGCCTTACCTTGGCGAGCTATAGCCAACATTTGCAATATTGTATGCCGGCTTGAGAACGTATATTTCATTCCAAGTTACAAATTGATTTATAGGCAAATGTAGAAGAAAAACTACTTAAAGTTATATACTTTTTCTTTCAGATAACAATATATGTTTAAAGAAAAACGAATGTTTGGTTTTGGTGGACCCAACTAAGGAATGTGAAGGTAAACGTTTTTAATACTCTTTACTCTAAACCTCTCGAGATCTAGTGATGTAAACTACATAATTTAGGGTGAATTTTGTAGCCGAGCAGTACCTAAGTACAGGTACCTGAACTGCTGTAGCTGAAGGACAACGGTATTAGGAGACTAACCTTAACTTTTCTAGAAATATTGATCAGCATTCACAGATTTTGAAAAAAATGTGCAGTCATGATGAAAATTGGCAATACATAGAATAAACATCTTATCATTAATGCAAGTTACAAAAATTTGATCGAAAAGCAGGAATTAGTCGAAATTTCTACTTCAAATAAAAAATAAAAATTAAATACTACCTGGTTCCATTTCAAAAACTTATATTTTTTATTTGAAGTAGACATTTTGACTCTGTATCACTCTAACGTGAATTCCTCCTTTTCGATAAAATTTTTGTAACTTGCATTAATTATAGGAAGATGATTATTTTATGTGTGCAAGAATATTCCATAACAATGAAACTTGCAAAAAAAATAATGTGAAAAAGCTTTGTAAAAATAAAGATAGAATTTTTTGAAGCGGTTCCAATAAAATTTTCAAGAAATTAAAAAAAAATCAAAATAACTCAAATACTATCAAGAATCGCGGAACATACATGGGGTATTTTCCGATACCCCTGGGCATCATCATCTGCCTAGCCTTTTCCCAACTAGGTTGGGGTCGGCTTGCAGTCTAACCGGATGCAGCTGAATACCAGTATTTTACATGGAGCGACTGCCTATCTGACCTCGACAACCCAGTTACTGGGTAATACGATACCCCTTGGTAAGACTGGTTGTCAGACTTTTGGGCTTCTGACTACCCGTAACAACTGTCAAAGATCCACGAATGACAGCCGGGACCAACGGCTTAACGTGCTTTCCGAGGCACGGATACCCCTGGTACCCCTGGGCATGAGGAATTTAATTTATGACGTGACTGTTTGTTACGACCCTGCACAATATAATTGATAATTATTCTGCTCAATACAGTGCGACAGCACATTTCATCGATTGCATATTAAATATATTTTCCCTGTCAGACCATAACATCGTGCCGTGTGAACATGGGAGTCAAGATCGCACTACGATAAGACGTTGGTACGAGGTTGTGGCACCAGAGGGCGCCCAGCCCTCGGAAACTATAAATAACCCAGGGACTTCAAGAGACGACTCAAAAGACGGTTTGTTATTTACATATTACCTTACTTACAGTGACCTCCAAAAGTTAGTTGACATTTTTCCACTTCAGCAGGCTGTGACACCATATTATGATTAAAAATTCTAGTGAGCCAAATGTTTCAACTGCTATAACGTTTTTATTGAGTCAATAAAAACGTTATAGCAGTTGAAACATTTGGCTCACTAGAATTTTTAATCTTGGTAAAAATATTGACTATTTATAGAATAGAATATTTTAAGTAAGTTCGTAAGTCAATACTTATCATAAAAAATAACCAAGTAATCCCTTAGGAGTACCTGATTTTTAAAAAAAATAATATTATGGCAGCTGAATTAGAAAAATGTCAACTATCATTTGCAGGCTACTGTATGTTCTAAACTAGGTCATGGGTAGACCATGACCTAGTTTAGAACATACAGTAGCCGTGTGTTCAATTTCATCCAAATCCGTTCAACCGTTAGGCACTGTTTGATAAACAAACAAACACAAATACACACAGACTTTTAGACACTTCATTTTTGTTTCATGCCACACGACACCGACTAAATTATGAAGAAATGAACGTTCATTTGCTCCTTTCATTTCATTTGTAGGGTTCCGTAGCCAAATGGCACGGAACCCTTATGGATTCGTCATGTCTGTCTACATGTCTGTCTGTCTGTCCGTCCGTATGTCACAGCCACTTTTTTCCGAAACTATAAGAGCTATACTGTTGAAACTTGGTAAGTAGATGTATTCTGTGAACCGCATTATGATTTTCACACAAAGATAGAAATTTTTAATACGTCATAAATCGTAAAACGGAACCCATCATGGGCGAGTCCGACTCGCACTTGGCCGCTTTTTCGATCATTCGGTAGGCGAGTGAAAGATGCCGAGTGCCGAAATCCAAAATCGTTGGATCGGTTCACGAATGAATTCATATTTCACTTTTAAGTCATTTTGCGTTCAGACATTGCACTTCATGTGAAAGATGGGGAATAAACAAAAAGTGAAGCGCCTGATAAGTATCGGCGTTATTTAAGTAGGATAGTAGGGTTACAGCTTGAAACTTCAGAAAATAATTCAAATTATTATCTATTTTCAGGCGCAGCAAAAACGTATTTTATCATCATGATCGTAACATCAATAATATCTGCAGTTGCATTGACCCTGCTACTTGTATTTGCTATTAGATATGGCTGCTGGATCAACAATCCACAAAGCATACCACTAATTTCACTAATTTCACCAACAAATCCAGTAAGTTTATGCAATATTCACATAATATTAACACAAAGATGTGCTACGCTCCAAGGTTAGGGAAAACCACTGTTGTTGGAAGAAGTGGTCACAGCTCTCTTTCCTGCGAGAACGATGCGTGACGTATTATAGATTTCGCCAGATATTTTTAGCTTAGCAGCTAGGACGTCAGGCTGGCTATTTAATTGCTTCCCGTGCACAAATCCGGACTCCGGGCTTCTATAGACAAATTTTTAATGGATAAACCCACAGACTCAATAACACAAGTTTCAGTAGACGCTCTTGCAACCATTCTACCAACTAGGTAGGTCGCAGGCGGATTCATCATCTGCCTAGCCTATTCCCAGCTATGTTGGGATCGGCTTCCAGTCTAACCGGATGCACCTGAATACCAGTATTTTCCAAGGAGCGACTGTCTATCTGACCTCCACAACCCAGTTACGGGGTTATACGATACCCTTGGCAAGACCGCTTATCAGAGTTTCGGGCTTCTGACTGATAACTGTCAAAGATCCACCAACGACAGCCGGGACCAACGGCAACGGCTTGACGTGGTTTCCGTGGCACGGTAAGCAGGCGGATTGTGATGATATAATAGTAAAGTTCTTATCTCACGAAGCGACGCGCGCTTAACTTGTGGTCACCAAGTGTAGAAACACGGTGTGAATGTGTGTGTAAGCGGGGAGCTCTCAGTACTATCTGAGACACGGGTGAAGTTCGAAGCGTGTGTGTTACGTGTTGACGCTAATCTTTTCATTCACTGCGTGTTTGTACACTTTGTTACCACAAGTAAAGCGCGCGTCACTTTGTGAGATAAAAATACTGTAGGTACTTATAGATTGTATATTTTCATAAGTTCAATCGAGTTTTCTTGTTTATACATACAAATGTATCTGTTCGACTGTTTCAGAACCCATTTTATGAAAACGTGCTGTTCCGAAAAGAATGCCAGCAACAAATTGAAGAGCTGGAACAATGTGAATATGACGTAGTTCACCCAGAAACTCAATATGCGGGAGTTAATAACCGCCGTGCCTAAAACTATAATTTTGAAAAATCTCCCCACGAAGCGTACCGTCGCGACATCGTGCTCGCGTGTTCTTATAACAACAGTAACTCTTCATCAGAACAATTGTAACGCTGTCTGCGTCGCCGTTCCGAAGGCTGCCGAAGCAACCCGAGGTATTCCTCGGGTTGCTTCGGCAACGAGGCGTTCCGAAAGCTGCCGACTCGGCATGCCGAACCATAGCGCAGCTTTGATTTTGTAACTACAATGATTAGGTATCATTACAATTTTAATTTTATTGTCTCACTATGTGCCTATTAAGTTATATTCCTATTCGTCGCATAAAATCGTTAGCCGTCAGTGGGCATAGGCCCTTATAGAACGTTAGCTGAGTTGCACGCCGGTGCAACAGCTCGGTGACTCGGCCGGGGAACATGATAATCAATTTAGTGTCGTGTTTCCTGTTCTTGATTTATATTGTTGTTATATTTTCAAAGACTCACTAAACCAAAGAATACAAAACAATACCGTACACCTCAATCTTAGTGCAATACTAACATAGTTTGTACTAACAGTTTAAGTTGTGTATGTAAGTACTAAAAAATTGGATTTTATAATCTGAAATAAATAAATGATGATGATGATGTTAACGTGCTGTTGAGCGTTTGTCGTGATGGGCCAAGTGGTTAAGGCTCCACTTTTCATGCACGAGGTTGTGAGTTCAAATCCGGGCAAGTACATACCAATGTGACATCATTGACATCGGCGAAGGAAAGTATCGTGAGGAAACCAGCGGGGTAATTGTGTAACACACATAAGTAGAATGGCAATCGTTAGTAATGCCTTTCATTTTGACGGTTCAACTACGTTCATTGCATTATTTACGTAGTTATACAGACGGATTTTTTAAACCAATGAAGCAATAGAGTAGAAATTTCTTTCAAAACCCTTGAATTATTATTGAGTGTGTGCTGTACTTATATAATTCATGAATTCAGCATTTATTGATGTTTGAATAAAGGATCACGATTGAATCTACGTTCTAACGATATGAAAGTAGACGAGAGTAGTATGATATGAAGTGTTTATACGAATTACCTGTGTTAAGTGCTTAAGAACTTAGTTCGTAAACCACGACACGAAAAAAAGCCAACGAAATAAAATAGACACGTGGAGTGCGATCCAGGGTCTAACAAAAGGACCGTTTAACTGGTCCACTATATTACTTGTAGAATACCGTTGGAGCTTGCTCAGATACGATGCAATATGGAGGCCGCTCGCTTTCTCATGAAAGCCATCAATCCGAGCCTCCATAAACATGACAGATGCACTACATCATCTCGGCAGCCCCAACAACATCCTAAAAGCATTCTTATAGACCTCCAGACTGTATTCCAGCCTTGGAGGCCAATTTCAACAGGGACGAGCCTTCGGCGCGAGGGATATTATAGTACACAAGTGTGTGCGCAGAAACAGGGACAGTCCCTCTTCCCTCACTCTCAAAGTCCGATGGGACGGCAACCCAACACGACCGGAGAGAGATCAGGCGCAGGAACAACGGCTTAACGTGCTTTTCGAGGCACGGGGATCACACCACCAACTTCCAAACTCCGGGCGGTAACTAAGAAATTATGAATGGAAACACCCAATAATACTTTGCCCGCCCTGGGAATCGAACCCAGGAAACAAGCTCAGAAGTCGCGCTTTACAAAAAAAAGCATTAAGATAATTATTATATTGTACACGAAGGGCATTGAGTGTTGAGCCCTTAACACAAGCATCGCCAGAGCAAGAACCGCCAGAGCCACCTAGTAGGTATTTGCATAGAGCCTTGCCGAGACGTTGAAATTATGATGATTATCATAATTTCAGGGTCGTTAGCTAATGGCATTCGAGATGTTCTCGCTATTGGGTTCAAAATGATTATTATGTAAATAGTAACCCTATGTGTGCGGTGTCAGTGTGAGCGGGTTGAATTGGGTTAAATGATGAACCTGCTGAAAATGAGGGCACGGTTACTGGAGCAGCTGAATGATCCGCTGCTATTGAATGGCATGGATTTGTTTTTAATACCCGAAGAAAAATTTCTATGCATGGGGTTTTAGAATCATGCGCTGAATTCGTGGTTACAGTTTGCACGTCGATGTTTTCATGTTGCCTGCCGCTATTTCCTTGTGCCACGACTCGCTGGCCCAACTCTACAGATATAACTGGCTGTATCTAAATAAATGGCACAGTTTTAGAAGTTTAGCTGTGTAGAGCGACGTTTTTGACACTCATACAGGTATAGAGGCATAAGGAACAGGGTGTAAAGTTCACTCAACCTCCATAGAAAAGGGAGAATCCTCCGACCAGACAGGTGTCGTGTCTGGTGGGCAACTGCCCGATGAATCATGTCGGGCCCTTGTATACATATATATTAGCCGCGCGGTAAATTCTGCTTGCGAGATGCAGGATTTTGCGTGATGTGTTGCGTAGTTTGGATGTGGTGATGTAGATGCCGCAACACAGGAGACAGTATGCAGTATTTTGACAGTCAGGTAAGAACAAGAAAGGTTTTGTTTTTCTTTAATCTTGATTTGATTTGCCAATCATTGTAGGTACTTCACAAGTTTTTTTTACACCTAGGATAGCAGTCTTTAGAACGTCTGCCTTTACAAAGCCTACACTCGCTTCCACAGCTACCCCACCAAACACACTATGCAAAATGTACCGAACACAGTTTAGCAAAGTTGAAAATTAACACGTCTATGTATGTTACATCTTCAAGCATTGACCCTAGGGGCGTGAACACACAAAAACGTGACATTTTGGGGACAGCGGTCCCTTGTCTATCCTCGTTTGGGTACGGAAGTAAGGCGGACGCACACCTATGGAGTTGTCACTTTTAGTTGATGTTAGATTATTTTGTTTAGAGAAAATATATTTTAATGGAATATTTAGTTATGTAGTTTGGGAGTAAATGATAAATGATTTTATTTTTTGTAAGTAGGTTTGTACAAACACTTTTACACGTCAATCATATTTTAAAACTAGATGAGGTCGGCGTTTCCGGCCGGCGCCGGTCGGCGGCCGGAGTAACAGATAACACAGGTTGCATTAGAAGAGTCTTCATGAGCAGCAAACATGAAGAGCAGTGATGGCCCAGTAGTAACGGCCGCGACTTCCGAGTTGTAGGCCGTGGGTTCAAACCTAAGCATGCAATTTATGTAAATTATTTCATCACCACTGCTCTCAAAACGGTAAAGGTAGGTAGGTATCGGGAGGAAACCGGCACCTCCTAGAAGCAATAAATCGAAGACATGTGACATCCGCCAACCAGCGCTGGATTTGCGTGGTGGATTACAGCCCAGTCCCTCTCACAGAGAGGAGGCCTGTGTCCCAGTAGTGGGAACATTATAGGCTGATTATGCTATGAGCATTAATATTTGAATTATCATCCGGAGCATCTTGGGTAGTCTGCCCTGCTGTATCAACCTGCTGATTGGCGAATATTATATACCAAGGCATGAACTATACAGTGTGTCTGTCAGTCACCGGTGTCCGCCCGATAAGGCCATCCACCATAATCATAGTGGAGTTTCTAGCCCGTTCTATGCTTATAATGCGCAACTATCTTCCTGACTGACCGACCCTTTGACAATTCAAAAGTGCCTATAATTAGTCTATTTGAAATAAATGATTTGAGTTTGAGTTAGGCATTTTGCCCTTACTGTTTTGAAGTGGCGAAAATCAGTCAATTTTTATAAACCGTCCACGAAGCGTTCAAATTAACAATTCTAACCAAAATAATGTTCTTGTAATGCCTTGTACCTAAATATGCTTAAATAAATAAATATTTACAATATTAATAGTTGTAAATTTTTAGAGAGCTGTATCTCGGTAAGTATTAAACCTACAGAGCTGGTTCTGATCTCAAATTGTAGCAATTTTAGTCTACTTTAAAAAAGAATAGATTTAAATTGTAAAGGACTTATATTGAGAATACCAATAAACGTGCTAAAATTTCGAGTGCTGCAAAGTTAGCACAGGTCTTTCGAAGCTGCAAACTTGGATATACGCTACTGGTAGTGGTCCTAACAACATATTAAAAAATCAGAACTCGCCGTTAGTTTGCGATTTTAATGTTCGATATGACTGGCCTACTAACGGAACCTGCTGGTTAAAACTATCGGGAAGCATATACCCCAGCAAAGAGTTCCACACGATGATCAGAAGGCCAATTCTCGTAATTTAAAACGTTCAAAATCTAGTCGCAGTGTCATCTCGGCGACAAACAAATGTCAAAAACTTGTCAAAATGTAGGGAAATTAGAAGCATTTTTTGACAGATTGAGACTGAGATCAGACTGTGAACGATCTTAAAATTACGAGAATTGCCCCTCAGATGTAACTGTGTAGCCTCTGTTGGCGATCCAATAAATAAATAAAATAAAGTCATGACACCTTTTTCGGTGCACACAAAGACGTGTTGCAACAACGTTTTCTGCGTAAGGTTTTTGTCGGAAAGCATCCGATATTCCCGCAGATGTGTACCAAACTTTAATAAAGTGTTACAGCGGGCTACATTTTGTTCTAATTCGATTAGCATAATGTCCCCCTCATAATTATGAATGGCATGCGCGCCGACTTAATTACCACGTCTGAATTAGGAGAACACAATGTTTTGGGCGACTCATGCTGTAAATGTGGGCTAGTTTAGGCGCGGGTATTGTAAAAGTGGATGACAGGTTGTTATGGGCACACCCTGTGGTACCAGCGAGGGCTAGGCTGGAGTTTACTATTAGGTCCTTGAAACTTATGAAATTGTCGATTTTTGATACTGGCTATTGTGAAGATCAATAATTATCTTTAATTCTATTTAGAAATCCAAATTCAAATTAATTTTATAATATAACTAGTTTGACATTTTGTTTTTTTTTAATCATTTGTTTGTTCATTTCTTGTATTTCCATGGAAAAATCTTAATTGTGCGCTATTTTCGAATACGAGGATAATCTTTTTGACAGTTCAACCACATTCATTGCGTTATTTACGTGGTCGAGCAGACAAATTTAACGAACATATGAAGCAATGGATTAGCAATATCCTTCAAAATGATTCAGATTGAGATTGATAGCGTGTTACGCAATTAGGGTGCAGGTAGAGCTGTCAAAAGTCTGGCTTTTCGATGTTTAAGGTCTGTTATAAGCAAAACATTGATAAGTTCCTACGTAAGACTGGCCAGGGTAATTGATGAATATGTGAGCCAAATGCTGTCGTAGCGTTTGCGTTCCCATTGAGGGACCACATTTGAATTTTGAGCTTTTGAATGCGTTGGCTTTTGGTAAAAGTTCTCAAACAATTGTAAATTCAGCCTATAATTTGTAAAAGTTGCCACTCAAAAGATACAATCGGTTAAAGGTGGTCCCTCAATCTTGCGGTGAACTCTGCTTGCGAGATGCAGGATTTTGCGTGACGTCAGTATGACGCGTAATTGGCATGTGGCGATGTAGACTGAAACGTTATTTATGAAAGTAAGTTGGTGTGTTTTCCTAGTGAGTGTTTTTTGACACCGTAAATTTAAACCTCGGTGCAATCCTTTTCATGATTGCTGTCACTGCAGACATTATGTAGCGGCGACTGCTGTCCTAGAAAACCAAGACTTTAGTAGTTCCTTGAAAATTTTTTTCAGTATTGTAGAACAGAGTAACCATTAGGTTATTTTTAGAAGAAAAGTCTGAAGAAACAGATAACGCTAAGTTAGGCTATTCCAATTTTATTCCCACAACCCCGGGTGAGAAGCTTGTGGTTAAGTAAAACAGCCGCACGGGGCGGTCAATCAGGGTAAAATCTACGCTTGCCGTGGTTGGGTCGTAGATGGGTGACAAGATAGGTAATAAAATATTTTTTGTTTGTCCAAAACATGAGTATACATACCACCACACCCACAACCACGACCATCTTTACATACCAAGCCCCTCCATGCCTAGGAAAGCACGTTAAGCCGTTGGTGCTGGCTGTCACTCGTGGATTTTTGACAGTCGTTACGGGTCATTAGAAGCCTGAAAGTCTGACAAGTCTTATCAAGGGGTATCGTATTACACAGTAACTGGGTTGTGGAAGTCAGATAGGCAGTCGCTCTATTTAAGATACTGGTACTCAGCTGCATCCGGTAAGACTGGAAGCCGATCCCAACATAGTTGGGAAAAGGCGGGCAGATGATGAACCTTTACCCCGGGTATCGTTTTATAGGCTCGTACAACCCAAGAAATTTCGCCTACGACTTTAATTCTATTAACACTCAATGTCCCCCATCAAATTAATCTAAAACAAATCTCTAGCGTCTATAGCAGCCCCTATAAAAAGGGCAAAAAAGTCTAAAAGTAAACACGAAACAGTGTGCCGGAGTAGAATCAGGCAAATCTCGTTCAAACAACCCTTGCGCCGACCCCTCGTTAGAGATCCCGTCGCCGAAGAATAAGTTTACAATGTGGTGCAGCTAGGACACCGAATACGGATAGTTTTCGGGCTTCGGTGTATTTCTGTCAGCTCAAACCAGCGGGGTAATTGCGTAACAGACTAACAGTAGGAATGGCTTTTATTTTGAAAGTTCAACAACATGCATTACGTTGTTGAGCAGACAATTTTTTCGACCATATGAAGCTGAGAAGCTGAGAAGATTTTGATAGATGCTGCGTTACGCAATTAGGGTGCTGCATACCGTGGTGACATCGTATATATCACTAATGATTATGAATGCCTGCAAACATGATGATTATAATAACGACGACGATTATACGACGCGTTGCATCAAATTTATATCATCTTTAAACTCTCCTCAAACTCCACTGCCACTAAGCAAAACGAGCTTTCTCAAGCTAGATATGCTTGAGAAAGCTCGTTTACATTAATTTTATACTTAAAATACAACAATACATAGATTTTATACTTGCAGAAACATCACATATATATATAGTTACCCAGGTTATTAATGAGCGCAGGAGGGAGGGAATCAGTGTTAGGTGTGTATTTAGAGTTTTGAAGGACACCTGTTACTTCGTGAAAGCTGATATAAAAACTGGTTTGATTTCAGAATTTTCTATCCCGATTGAATCTTTCTCAGAAGTAACCTGTCGTTTTAAGGGTTCCGTATCCAAAGGATAAAAACGGGACCCTATTACTAAGACTCCACTGTCCGCCTGTCTGACTGTCTGTCTGTCACCAGGCTGTATCTCATGATTTACTAAAAACAGAATAAAATAAATATGTATTTAAGGGGGGCTCCCATACAACAGACGTGATTTTTATAGATAATGGTACGGAACCCTTCGTGCGCGGGTCCGACTCCCACTTGGCCGGTTTTTTTAATAATATACCTAACCAATAAAAAAACACAAAGGCATTTCAGAGCTTATACAAAATTAGGCACAACTCCTTCCCCACCAACCCACATCGCTCCACCTACTCTTTGCCCCAGTACCACCTCCTCTGAAACAATAAGTGAAATTATTTTCAGTGCTATTTTTGTGCAAATACCCTCAAGAATCCTCCCTTTCGCTTAGAAATTTGGTGTTGACGAGAACGGGCGGAGTCGGGGGGCCCTATTGTTGTACTTTGCTTCGTAACTTGTTGATTTAGCTGATGGAAAGAAAAGTTTTTGTTTTTTTTTTACAGAAAGGGACGGTTGACTTAATTGGAGAGGGCATAAATAAGGGGGATTAATTAAAAAAATCTTTTGGAGCTGGATAGATTAATTTGGGCTACTTTCAGGATTAAAAGGACGTCTAAATCTGTTGACTATAGTTCTTAGGTAGCTATAGTTGTGTGCCTTTTTTTATGAGGAAAACAACTGGCTTGTATTTTTATTAACACGCATTAACTTCACTTGTAACTAATTAACAATGTAAGAAAATCTTAGAAGTAAATTTTAACCTACTTCTAATTTTCGTCACGAAATGAAACTTTATATGTATATTTAGTTTGGAAGACGAAACTATAATTTGGTATCTTGGAGCTGATCTGATGATGGAGCTAAGAGGTTGCTAGTGGAACTCTTCAGTGCCTACTAGTAAACCCCTCGAGTTTAGAGTCATAGGATTCGTTTTGGCAAGTCTAGTTTGGAAGAGAAAACTATAATTTGGTATCTTGGAGCTGGTCTGATGATGGAGCCAGGAGGTGATAGTGGAACTCTACTAGTAAAACCCTCGAGTTTGAGCTCATATGATACGTTTTGACGATATTGCACTTGGTGTCGAGTGTCTGATGATGGACCCAGGAAATGGATAGTCGAACTCTTTAGGGGTTACTAGTAAACCCCGCGAGTTTGCTAGTAGCCCCTAATCATAACTTCGTTGATTTTATACTTATTAATTTAATACCTATACCTAAGTAGTAAGTAGGTAGGTACTCATTGATTACCTACCTACTACTTACTTACTTATGATTCTTACCATAAATCCTAATGGGGAAGAACTTCTTTAGTAACTTACTAAAATCTAGGACTGTTATAAACCAGTCCTAGATTTTCGAGATTCTGAAAACCCATAAGTGTAGGTAATACTACGCGCCTGACCTTTTTGAAGAACATCACCAATAAGGTCACTAAACACTACACATAATCTACTGGTCGTATACATAATCTTATCATCAACAAGATGCGTTATCAGCCATCCCATCTGAACGATGCCCAGTCAACACACAGGTCGGTAGGTACGCAAACACACCCTCCATTTCCAACCTACCCTCAATTTCCAAAACAAATATTTGATTAGTATAATGTGCGTTCTGCTTTATTGATCTAACGTCGTTAATTTAATAGTACAGTGTATAGGTACTGTTACAAGTTGACAACTTGTTCGGTTCGGAATGATTCGGAAAAGCCGGGCGGCATAATCGAATATAACGGCGGCACACGAAACCCGTTGCACGACGATATCCTGTTCCACCTGCTGAGAATCTCCCACCTGGACACTTATACTTGCCTTGGCTAACCTGAAAGTTTTTAAACCGGTCCGGACTCAGGTTGGCCGAAGCAAGGAAAACCTGTTCAGATGGAGATTCATAGACGACTCCGCGTTTGAGAGCTAATGTAGTGCTGTTCCACAAACGATGGGTCACTTAATATCGTGTCCTGCATGTCCTATTAGCACATTACAAGAAGACTGATGGACGCTAGTGATGGCGCCAAACACGTAGCCGACTTCAGCAGGGTAATAGCCCAATGAAAGCCGATCAATTGTGGTAATCACTTTGAGTGGGCTTTGCTCTTCAACAAATACAGCCGAATCGAATGTGCCGACCCGTACAAGTGTGTAGATCAATGTTAGGGCAATCTTAGCGCACATTCCAGCCGTATCACATTTCTATAAAAAAAAGCGTGATGCGGCCTGCTTGCACGAGTAGTGTGCGATAGCTCATACAAAATGTACCTACGAAAGTGATGTAGGAAGATTTCCTCACCTCATTGTGCGACCTGCCTAGAGGTAATGTATCAATGATTCTTCTGCTTTTGCGGACTGTTTGTTACCCAATGGCAGTGAAGTCAAAACGTGGGTCCTAATGTTTCTCGCAAGCGAAGCTGCCGAGCTAGGGGTCGTGGGTTTGAGCCCCATGTCTATTTATTAGGTTTGTTTTCTTTTAAGAAATTCGTAGTGGCAGCCGAAAATCAAAAATCATCAAAATATTTTATTTCACATAAACCTACATGTGCACTTGTTAAACATCAGAAGATAGGTGCGCGGTTCTAATTGGTCGTTTCCTTTGGAGAAGAGCCTCGTATTATATAGGACATATTGGTACCTACCTGCCGTAATTCCCCATAGGGCTAGGCAGAAATGTATATGTACAGACGCCAAAACATCAAGCTACTACAATCTGTCAAATTTCTATAATAGATTTTCAACTTTATCGCTGAAGTATTAAGGTTCAAGGTTGATTGGGAAAATTTGACAGTTTCGGGTAGGTTGACCTGCTGGCGTCTGTACTTTACATTTCTGCCTAGCCCTATGGGGAATCCAGGCGTAAAGCTATATAAGTAAAAACAGGTCCATTGGCTTTACGAGCTATAGGTATTGATGATAGCAGATAACGAAGGTACATTAAAGTAACATAATCCGGACATAATTAAAACTTTGTGAACATCCTCTATGAAAAACTTCCCTTTCATAATAACGATATCATATTTATATAGCGCCACAAACAACGGAGAAGGGAGACCTTACAAAGCAGTATCAGACGTCAAAAAGAAAAAAAAAATTACATTAATAAAAATATGCTTCCAAAAGTTAAAACGTTCAAAATCTAGTCGCAGTCTTATCTCGGCGACAAACAAATGTCAAAAACTTGTCAAAAATGTAGGGAAATGAAATTAGAGGATTTTTCGACAAATTGAGACTGAGATCAGACTTTGAACGTTCTTAAGATTACGAGAGCTGCCCCTCAGGTATATGTATCCCTAATTATTTTCTGCCGACGTTACCTTTTTCAATTTGGTCGGCAAATCCGTTTGTGATATAAAGTACGTAAGTACCTACCCTGTTTAATGTCAGGGGAGGTACGGTTGACAATAAACTTGCCGCGGTCGGTTTGTGGATGGATGAACATCCTTTACGTAACGGGACCACTCCGTGCCTTGGAAAGCACGTTAAATCGATGGTGTTGCTGACATCCATAGATCTTAGATAGACGTTATGGGTACTCAGAAGCCCGAAAGTCTGACAACCAGTCTTACCGAAGGGTATCGTGTTACCCAGTAACTGGGTTGTGGAGGTCAGATAGGCAGTCACTCCATGTAAGACTTTTGAGCGTAGTTGTCAGACTTTTGAGCTTCTGACCACCTGTAACGACTGTCAAAGGTCTACAAATGACGGCTGCACCAACGGGCGACCACGAGGCACGGCGATGCTCAAGCGACAATCAATATCAAAAACTTGTAACAAATATAGGCAAATTAGAATTGATGGAATGAGACCACAGAGCACGGAGATTCTATGCTCTGTGATTAAGACTGATATTAGAATGTAAACAATATTCAAAATACACGAATCAGCCCTCTGTTTCAGCCACCAAGCAGCAATGGGAACACTGTAGGTATTGCTGCTGGGGTTATAACTTTATAAGGGTAGAGTCAAGCGCACATTACAGGCGCAACATGCGACAACGCATTTTCATACAATGTCATTGGTGCTAATACCTACGTAGTACATTAGGATGCGTGTGTACTATTCACACCGTTTAGAACTTAAGTCACACGTTACACTATTGTATAGCTCGTGTGACCTAAATCCGCACTTAAGTTACACTTTTCTGTGTAAAAATGGACTACTTATGTCACAGAAAAGTGCGGGTTTAGGTGTCATTCCAAGTTATATTTTTATTCATCGCATACATACCATACATAATCAGCCTATAAGTAATGTTCCCACTGCTGGGACCCAGGCGTGATCTCGGTGAAAGGGAGTGGGCCGTAATCCACCACGCGGGCCCAGTGCGGGTGTGCAGATGTCACATGTCTTCGAATGTTTGGTTCTAGGACATGCCGGTTTCCTCACGATGTTTTGCTTCACTATTTTGAGAGCAGTGGTGGTGAAATAATTTACACAAAGTAAAGCGCCTGTCTTGGTATTCATCGTAGGTATATTTAGCATTATTATTGCCATCGACACGCTAAAAATAATTATTCGTCGCATAAAAATGCCATGTCGTGCCGCACTGACAGGTGGCTTGATCAGCCCATTGACTAAGTAAAATCCTTCGATACACGCTAGGTGACGCCAAGCGCGCAATGCGGCCGGTTGCGAAAATTCTAGAGCGTTCCTTTCACTTTGCTACTCGTAAGGTGACTCGCTAGGCTGTAGGTGCTAAGCAGGCCATCTGTTAGTACGTATAGCCTCAGGATATTTCATAATTACAGTTATAGTCACTTTGTGCTACTGCGGTGTCGAATTTCCTCGTATTCATTTTCTGCGGGGACTTGCTCATACACACGTTGTTCCAGCTCTTCGATTTCTTTCTGGCCTTCAGTCCGTAAGTGCACGTTTTCATAAAATGGGTTCTGAAAATATAGAGTATATATTTTTATTTTATAATCCATCCTTGAATTACGTCACTTGTTAAGGAGGAGGACGTCACCTGTCAAGTCAGGTAAAGAGTGACATCATGTGACAGGGGTGAGAGTAATGCGGTTTTCACCATAATTTAAAGAATTTACTCCGAAAGGCTTATGCTTATGTGAACGTAACTTTTATATTAAAAAGAAGGCTCGATGTTTTGTTTTGTCGTAAAAACCCTGCCAAACAGGGTCAGGTCTCTAGTGTATAATAAATCTAAAGTATTCAAACTCTAAACTTCAACATTCACGAACTTTAAAAAAATATTACCAACTCTCTAATAAGCTGTGGGCCAAAATAACCATTGTACATCTCTCTTGTTAATATTACGAGAATATTGTATAAACTTTAGTGGTGGCCCAGTGGTGACGGCCCCAACTTACGTTACGAGTCGTAAGTCGTGGGGTCGAACCCAGACAGGCGCTTTACTTTGTGTAAATAATTTCATCACCACTGCTCTCACAACGGTGAAGGAAAACATCGTGAGGAAACCGTCATGTCCTAGAACTAAACATTTTAAGACATGTGACATCTAGCAACCCGCACTGGGCCCGCGTGCTAGATTACAGCAGTGGGAACATTATAGGCTGAATAAGTATTGTATAAACTTACTGGATTTGTTGATAAAATCTGTGGTACACTTGGTTGATTGTTGATCAAGCAGCGATGTCTAATAGCAATTACAAGTACCAGGGTCAATGCAACTGCAGATATTATTGATGTAACGATCATGACAATAAAATAATTGTTTTCAGCGCCTGAAAATAGATAATAATATTTGAATTATTTTCTGAATTTTCAAACTATAACCTAATAACGTACTTATAATTATACTATTATACTTATTTCATTCGCCATCTTTCACTTGAAGTAAAATGTCTGTACGCAAAATGAGTTAAAAGTAAAATATGAGTTCATTCGTGAACCGATCCAACGATTTTGGATTTCGGCTCTCCGCATCTTTCATTCGCCTACCGAATGATCGAAAAATGAAATGACAGGAGCAGATGAACGTTCATTCACTTATAATTTTGTCGATGTCGTGTGTACGCGGAATGAAACAAAATGAAGCGTTTGGATGTTTATGATTTTGTTTGTTTATCAGTCTGGGGTTAAGGGATGAAGGGATTTGGATGAAAAGCACACGGGTTGACCGTGACCTCGTTTAGGACATATGGGTTTATACAAACCCTTTTTTGAGTCGTCATTAGCTCTTGAAGGTTCCGGATTCTTCTTGGTTTTATTTGCAGTTTTCGAGCGCTGGTCGTCTAATGGCACTGTCTCTTCGTGCGCGTGTTGTTGATGTTCGCGAGGTAGAGGAGAGTGCGTTTGGTCTAAAACAAAAAAGATGTTTAATAAGTAAGCAAATGAATGGATTTGGATGAAAAGCACACGGGTTGACTTTGACCTAGTTTAGGATATAAGGAGGTTTTATAATTATGTAAAAAACCGGTCAAGTGCGAGTTGGACTCGCGCACTGAGGGCTCTGTAATAATGTGTAGGTAAATATATATATATTTGTATTACTTGTAACTACTTTACGGTTTTCAGATTTTTCCCGTTACTTGTGCTACATGACATTGCTTTTTGCCAAATTTCATGATTCTAGGTCAACAGGAAGTACCCTATAGGTTTTCATTTCAGAAAAGAAACGCCCGTATCTTTTGATTGCATTGAATTAGAAGTTTAATTTTTTCACTGCTTCAAGGAATTGTAGCTTTGAGTTTTTGATATTAATTTCAAATTAATAACTCCACTCGTTCCTGAGAAAAATGGTCTTGACTGACGGACAGACAGACGAACAACGAAGTGATCATAGAAAGGTTCCGTTTTTCCTTTTGAGATATGGAACCCTAACAAACCCTTTTTTGAGTCGTCATTTGCTCTTGAAGTCTCCGGGTTCTTCTTGGTGTTATTTGTAGTTTTCGAGCGCTGGTCGTCTGCTGGTGGCACTGCCTCTTCGTGTACGTATGGTCGATGTAAGCACGGCAGAGAGAGCTTGTGGTCTAAGACAAAACAGATGTTTAATAAGCAATCGATGAAACATGCCATCGCACTGTATAAAACGTAATAATTTTCAATGATATTAATCCTAACTGATATTAAAAAGTAAGTTTGTTTGTTATCTTTTCACGCCTAATCCACGGAACCGATTATCATGATGCATAAACGTTGTCAAGGGTATAGAAAAGGATATAATAGGATACCTTTCATCCAGAAAAAAATACTGTTTCCGAGGAAAAGAACAATAACTTTCGACGGTCACAGTTGCTTTAGGACGCTAGATGGCGCTACGTGTCTTTCGAATCATGATTGAAATATGACCCGACTTTCTGAGCAGTATTCTAACAGGAAGTACTAGTACTACTATTCATGGTAAAAGGTTGCACGTTGATGTCCCTGCCACCCGCAGGGACATCAACCTGCAACCTTTTACCATGAATTAAGTATAGGATACTGAATACTCCTGTGTTAAAATTTATCGTAGGTTATTAAAAAAAAACGCTGTTCGATACATTTTGACCGCGTAGGTATGTCACGTATTTACGCACGCACTTTTCTATGAATGAACAGCAGATTTTTTTTTTTTGTTGATAACCAACGAAAATTGTCTACGCTAAGGGGGAATCATAATAAAATAAATAAATAAATACAAATAGTATTAAATAACTAAATTTCAAGCAAAGAGAGTCAAAACGTTTACCTATACATTCTCTAGTCGGGTCCACCACAAGCATACATTGGTTTCCCTTTAAACAAATATCGTTATCTGAAAGAAAAAAATATAAACTTAATTATTTTTTTACTTCATTTATTACATTCATACATAAATAGTCGTTCTAAAGCCGGTTATACAATATTATACTTTTTGGCCATAGTCTGCCAAGATAAGGCAAGTGCTGACCGCCCATCTGCCTTGCCTCGCCTTAATAGGCCGAGTATTATATTATAGGATGAGTATTCTATTCTATATGGTTGGTTCGTTTCGTGTACCTGTACCGTGCTGCTTGCTGTCGCTCGCAAGATCTCGATTTCCTTCATAAATGACAAACGCTCACCTTCACTTTGTCTGCATTGGTAGTTGGGCGTTGGTCTCGTTCGAGCTTTCTCGATCTAGGCCGTAGCAAGTTGATAAAAGGCAAGTCTTTAATCAACTTGCTTACACTCACATTGTGCAAGGCTACGTATGCACTGTCAGGTGGCTTGCTTAGCGCCTAGAGCCTAGTGACTTAACGTCCTTCGATACACTCTAGGTGACTAGCGAAGGCAGCAAGGGCGCAGTGCGGCCGGTTGCAAAAATTCTAGAGCATTCGTTTCACTTTGCACTCTCAAGGGCTTGCTGGGCTCTAGGCGCTAAGCACGCCACCTTTCAGTGCGTAGGTACGTAGCCTAGGGGTTCGCTAACTTATACTGCCGGTTCTATATTAACTACTGTACGCACGGCGACTTATCAAGCTAAGCTATATATTTTCCGTGTAAGCTGACTTCTCATTGTACGAAAAGCGTTGCTGAAAAATTGTCAGCTAAAATCGGAAATGTATAGCTTGATACTTCGTCGTGTGTATACTGTAAATAAGAACAGAAAACGTGATTGTTGTCATTCTATTCTATCTAACAAAACGAACTCTATACACGATGGCGCTCGCCTTCACTCGGCCAGCCCGGCGAGCGACGGTGTGCCACGGGTGGCGCGGCAAGGCAAATAGGCTGTCTGTAACGGGTCCTACTGTCATTAGTTTAAAAAAAATTAAAATGTTATTAATTATGCATGCTGTGTCTATCCCTTTATATTGTGCACTTGGCTTGTATGTTCGCTTGTATTCATTTGGTTGAACAGTGTAACGATTGTTGATAGACCAATAAATAAACGGGTCAAATTAAATTGGCTTGTGAAACTCTGCGTGATACGTGATGGGTATCTAATTACGACAAAACAAAAAAAAAATTTTTCTTTGGGTATGTGACTCAAAAAAATCAAAATCAAAATATTTGATTTCACATAAACCAACATGGGCCAAATAATAAATAAATGGAAAGTTATCAATAATTATGTACTCTGATGACTTCGAAAGTGAAGAATTTCAATTCCCTGAGAAATTGGTGGTCAAACAAAATCAAAATATTTTATTTCACATAAACCTTATGGGCACTTATGAATCGTCAGAAGCCAAGTGCGGGGTTCCAATTGGTCGTTTCCTATGGGGAAGAGCCGACAACTGCTTCTCTGTCTTGCTGCTACTTGAAATACGAATTGAGAACATCATTTTTTGTGTATTATCGATACACGTTGTCTGTGAACTGTACACAAAAAGAAACCACACTAGCGATGGTCTTTTGTTTTATCATATTTAGATACGCATCACGTCTGGGGAATTTCGCTAGATAATTCAATTTGACGATGTAAATTGGTACTCGGCTAAGCTTGGTGAGCTATACCAATGTGTACAGCAGCTTACATTCTCACATTTAAATGCCGTGATATTTGTCTCTTTCTGCAACGTTGTTCTTGTCGACGCCTCTCTCCCTTCCAAAACTCTTTGTCGTACACACGTATTGTTCACTACTAGTTCCACGTCAATGTTTATATCATTTGATTTCTGAATAAAATGAAATGTACTCCCTCCGAACCAAAACTCCTTGCTGAAGTAGGCGCCACCTAAGGATGTAATAAAAAATATTTTAAGTTCAATATTATTTCTACAATAGGTATTTTTACCTATACCGCCCATTGTGTCACTCTTTGTAAAATCGAGGCAATTCAGCTGTTAGACCAAACAAATATAGTGCGAAGACTAAAACGGACAAAACCTTTTCAGTTAGTGTAGTGTAAAAAGTGTAGAAATAATAGTGCCAATGACACACATAATAACACATGAACAAAGTGCTTATATCATCATAATATCAGACTCTAAGAAAGTGGAACGGACTTGTGTAAAGTACAATAAACACTACCTATTCTAAGTTTTAAAATAATTATCACGTAATAAATTAAGTTAAATTAAAATTGCTTATTAGTCTTATAGGCTAGATTGTAATTAATTATTAAGAACCTGGTTCTTTTTAATAAAGGATAAAAAAAACCCTTTGTAAAATTTTCTATATTTTATGTTCTGTAATTTATATGGTGTGCATAATAAAGAGTGTTCTATTCTTTTATTAGGCTACGTCCATAGCCACACTGACAGGTGGCTTGCTTAGCGCCTAGCGAGGTAACTTGCGAGTAGCGAAGTGAAACGAACGCTCTAGAATTTTCACACCGGCCGCTCTGTGCGCTTGTCACTTTCGCTAGTCGCTTAGCGTGTATGTAAGGATGTTACGTCACTAGGCTCTAGGCCCTAAACAAGCCACCTGTCTTTTTTCACAAGCTTACCTGATGTTTTTACTATTGCAGAAGCGGTGGTTATATCCAATGAATTATTCATTAGTTTTATATGTAATGTAAATTCGTCACCTCTGAGATATAAAAACGTATGTTTAGTACAGATTAGAACTGGTTCCACCTCATCTAGAAAAAAAATGTCAGCTAGATTAAACATGACTGACCAAGGAACCAAAATGAATTGCAAATGTAATGCATTGCAAATGTCCTTTCTCTCGTATTGTTCGTCGAATCATTTAGTTCCTTAATTTCTGAGCTGAGCTGCACGATTACTGACAAATGCATGCACTGACTGGACAGGTCCTCTCAATCTGTGTGGTTCTTTCCTCAAAAGACCGCTAAGACCATACCAATAGTCTTCACATGATCGGACCCAGATTATGACTGGACTTTAAAAGAGACTGTGACCTCTGAGTTTCTTTCGGCCTTTCTTCTCACAGTAAGATAGGAAACAACGACCTCATCTAGTTTTAAAAATATATTGACGAGTAAAGGTATTTGTACAAACCTACTTACAGAAAAAAAAACATTAACCAAAGTGATTGATGTTAACATGTGTTAAATTAAAGGATAACAGATAAGATAGGGGTCCAAAAGGCTGCCCAATTTGAATGGGCCTGGCCGGACATGTCTGCCGCATGCAGTACCGACTGAAAATAAATTAAATGAAATTGTTTATTCTGTAAATAGGATATAACTTTTACACGCGATATTAAAAAAAGCCGAATTTTGTAAAACGATTAGGTACCTAGTACTTCGTCATAATAATGCTCTTTATCAGATGGCACCGACTGTCAACACAGATACTTTACTTACACATCGTAATGTGTGGGGCAATTCAACTCAGAAGGACACTGCGTTCACAGCACAAAAGAGTTGTATACGGGCTTTGGGTTGCAAACTACTAACAGTTGCAAACCAATGTTTATACAGCACAGAATTCTAACACTTTTGTCAAATCAAATCAAATCAATCAAATCAAATCAAAAGTCATTTATTCAAATTAGGCTGAGAGTCAGCACTTTTCGAACGTCAAAATTACAAAAGACAGTCCCCCAAAAACGCCCCCCCCTTCACCACTTCCTAGTGCTATCGCTGGGAAGAAGAAGTGGCGCAACAAACTTCCCAGCAGCACAGCTGTCTGTTCAGTTAGAATATAGTGCATGTATACAATACTAGGAACCTATGTTCAGTCATTAACATTACAAGAAACTTAAATTATTTGCCATAAAATATGTCAGCTAGCCACGCCAATATACCAACAAATATAATAAAAACTATACGTACTCAAGCTGAAAAATAATTAATTCAAATGGAAATAAAAACTTACTACCTAAATAAAAGCCTCCAGGCATAAAGGGCGTGACAGCTTACATATTTATGCATAGCTGGGTTCTGGTCACATAGCTGTCACTTGAGTCACAGATGAAAAACTAGGACCATCGAAGTAAAATAAATAAATAAGTTAATACTAATAACAATAACCTGTCAGTAAGTCAGTTTACATATCTATACTTATAATAAATCTGTAGAAGTGAAAATTCTGTACATTGAAAATATCCAAAAAATAAATGGCAGGGGGTGTTACTTGACCGACACCGAACCCAAAAATGTGATTAAAAAAATTTTTGTCTGTCTGTCTGTCTGTCTGTCTGTCTGTTTGTTCAGGCATCACGCAAAAACTACCGGTTCGATTACGATGAAACTTGGTATAATTATTCTTTAATATCCTGGGCACCACACTGGGTACTTTTTATCCCGGAAAAGTATATACAATAAAAAACAAACTTAATTTTGCGGTTCGATCCCTATACCCGATTACCACTGTCTGTACTGTACCAACCGCAAATACTAAGTTTGTCGTAGGTTGGGTCACCCGCAGTGGAGTTCATTTTTATTCCTTTTAGTTTTTAGAGTTATTTAGGTTTATTTTTATATGAGTCGTAGGTATAGATTTTAATTTTAAAGTATAGGTAGTATATTTGATAGTGTACGTAGTGACCGTAGGTTATTTTATAATACTGTTAGGTAGGTTTAGTCATTCGTATAGATATTAGTTTTTAGGGATTTTGCTTATTTATTGAGTTTAGATTAGTTATCATCAGAAATAGGTTTATTTAGGTAGGTAGGTATTTAATTTTCTGTTATTGAGTTTTTTTTTTAAATTAGTTAGGTACTTAGGTAAAGATATCATATAGGTACCCTCTTAATCACCACTAATGAGACACAATTGGTTTTCTATTGTAATTAGCCACAAAGGGCCCGCGACATAGATGGATGGCATTCTGGGGAAGCACATACATTTTATCCTGTTAGCACGTTCCTGTGGGTAAATTTCCGACATCCACGCGGGCGAAGCCGCGGGCAGAAGCTAGTTAAAAATATTGCTGTTTGTAAAAACCAATCCTCATTTGTTTCCCCTTCGGGTTAATAATACAGGTAGAAATAGACGTGAGAAGTTAACAGACTTTGGGTGCAAACACTCTCCGCCAAAACAGCATTTCTAAAAAAAAGTGTAATATACATGGCTCCATTATTATACAATAAAATTCCTAATTCCCCTAAGAAAATGAATATGAATTCATTCAAGAGAGAACAAAAAAAATTGCTAATTAGTAAGGGTATGATGTTACGGAGTTTTTGAATGACAAATTTTGAATTTAGATAATTTAATCAGTTTTATTCATATTATTGACTGTATTTTTGTATTGACTGTAATTATGTATTTGAATTGATTGAATTTTGATTATAATTTATTCATTTCCTAATTTATAATTCCAATTAAATATTATAAACTATTTTGTCCGCCGAATATGGCAAAAAATGTTGAACCAGCTATATTAAACTCGTGTCCATCCATAGGTGCATATCTATGTATTATAGGTATTACACAAATAAATGCATCTTTATCTTTATCTCGCAAGTATCAAAAAATGTCGCAAAAATGAACATATTTTTATATTGCGTTGACTCAGAAGCTTGATTTTGCTCCAAAGGACCGTAGACCTACGCATTTGATATTAATTTCAACTTGATACTTCCACGCGTTCCTGAGAAAAAGGGTATTGACACGATCAGGCTTAGAATGTCCCTTTCCCAAAATGTCCCTGGATTTCAAAACGTCCCTTTCCCGAAATGTCCCTTTCCCATAGTGTCCGTTTCCCAGAATGTCCCTTTCCCAATGACAGACTGACAGATGGACTGACGGACGGACAACGAATTGATCCTATAAGGCATCCTTTCTTTCCTTTTTTGGCTAACCACAAAAATTAGCTAGAGGGAGTCGACAGTTTCTATCTGACTACCCCTGAGAAGAAATGGCAGAACATAGTCAGTGGGGACATTCTTTTTCAAAGTCTATTTTAAAGTACAACTGTGAGCACAAATAGCACAGAGCTGGTGCCCTGAAACAGTGAGGCAGGGTGGCAGCAGGCCATGATGGATATGGTAGGACCTGCGGGACGAACTGGACAGATTCCGCGAAAACTGAAAGGAAGAAGCGCGGGATCACGAATGATGGAAGAATCGCTCAGAATATTATCATCATCTGCCTGCCTTTTCCCAACTATGTTGGGGTTGGTTTCCAGTTTATCCGGATGCAGCTGGATACCAGTATTTTACATAGAGCGACTGGCTATCTGACCTCCACAATTCAGTTACTGGGTAATATGTTACCCTATGGTAACAGGGTCAGACTGTCGGGCTTCTGATGACCCGTAACGACTGGCAAATATCCAAGAATGACAGCCGGGAGCAACGGCTTAACGTGCTTTCCGAGACACGGGGGGGCTCGGTATGTAAAGATGGTCACCCATCCACGGACCGACGGACGGAAACTTAACCATTGAGCGATCGACCCGAGCGGCTGTCATATTACTTAGCCACGAGTCCCTCTCGGACACAAAAGAAAAGCAACAAAAAAAAAACTTAAAATACATAGTAAGGATACTTACACTTGAATACTTCAAGATCTACAGTGTGGAAAGACATTTTAAATGCCAGAATGAATGAAGAGAAACTAAGAACAGCACAAAATACGAACACATTCACACACATCTTAACAGTAATATGACGAAACTGAGTTTCGATATTATATTTAACTACTTCAATGTTCTTAATGTCAACTTGCACACATCTTCAAACGTATTAGTGTTAAGTAAAACTGAATCATTACATTGCTTCATGGTTGTGTTGTATGTTGTTATGATGGATGTAAAAGGAAAACCACAAAGTTCCTGAATGGGTAAATAACATAATAATAGGCGGTGCCTATAATGACTAGCTGTGCCCGCGACTTCGTTCACGTGCATCTCGATCGAAAACAAATGAAAGAAAGAAAAGAAAGAAAATACGTTTATTTGCGGTAAACATGACGCAAAAAAGAACATAAAAACAAATAAAGAAAAAGAACAATAAGAAATGGTTGACATGCGTCACATCCACGCAAAACGGCTATCGCATAGCCTAATGCTGACATTATGCTGCGACCCTATGCGAGACAGAGCCCCAGCGCTGGTTTTCAGCGACAGCCGGCGCTGACGTAATGACGTCGCCCGGTGCAGCAAACAATTATTCATCCACAAGTAATACAACACTTATTTTCAAATAAACAGTTATTCGGACGCTGTACTGGTACAGCGTACTTAAAGCAAAAGTATACAAATTAATTTAATTGTGATCGAAACAACAAGAATATAATAAAAAAACAGGAAAGAGCATGCTTTCTCAGCATGTATAATGCTGAGAATATCATCTTCAATAAACGTTTTACGCCTTATGTAGTGGCAACATTTCCAAAGCGTCCTATTTGACGTACGCGCACCTAACATGCACCAAAAAAATTATGATTGTGTTATGTAAGGAATTACAAAATGGCCAATGATGTAATGTAGCATGCAAATAGGATTATGAAATCTTATTTGTAAATTGTTTTAATTGTTTTGCGCGGATCTCTAATTATTTTTATAAAATTAAAGTACTCCCTAAAACATCAGCTATCTGTCAGTGAAAGTCGTTCCGTCAAAATCGGTCCAGCCGTTTCGGAGATTAATCGGAACAAACAGACAGACAGACAAAAATTTAAGAAATGGTATTCTTTTATATGCATTTAGTAGAAGAAACTGAAGGCCAATTCTCGTAATTAACAACATTAAAAATCGAGTCGCAGTCTCATCTCGGCGACAAAGAAATGTCAAAAATGTAGGGAAATTAGAGGTATTTTTGACAGATGACAGACTGAGATCAGACTGTGAACGTTATTAAAATTACAAGAATTGCCACCCTGGTGTAATGACGAAGTTTACACAGGAAAACAGACAGAATCAGGTAAAAGAGCAATAATAAAATAAATGTTTCCTATTATTATTATAATATAATAATTTGTCGTCGATGATTCAATCTGGTATTTATTTATTTATAGCTAAGGCTCATCATTATGAACAACTTTTACTACGGACCAACCCTGAAATCGTGAAACAAAAAATCAGTTGATGTATATAAATCTTTGATAGATTTAATTCCAACCCCACCACCGTATCTCTGCGTTGATGTCGTGGTGGGGCTTGCGTGCTCCGAACGCTAGGCTTGTGCTGGTAGAGTTTACTTTAGCGGATCAGGTCTAGGATGAGGAACCAGACCAAGAGAGATACAAAACTCCGCAGGGCAGCATGTGGCGAGCTGTTGGGCAGTAGCGACCCCACGGACCTTACTCACTCTCTACACATGAACTCAACTAGTTATTTCTTTGGATAATATTTTATTGTTAAGATATTACGCGAGTCTAGTCTGGAAATGCCTTTTGAAGTAAAAGCCATCGCAGCTTTGAGTTGGCCCATCAGACGGCACGCATGCATCAGTCATCATGTAGCTCAACCCTATTTTAAGGTGCCCTCGTATCTTGTCATGCAAGCTAAATAAGGAATAAATTGTTTAAGAGGTCGTTGATAAACAATTAACTTTCCTGACTGTACACAAGCATGCCTCTCGACGTTCAGACGCTAGGCTCAAGCGTGGTTACTGGAGTATGTGTGAAGATCTCCACTTGATCGTCCCCATTAACACTGCAGTTACGTGTAGGACACACAGGTTCAGTAGATGCACAGTTACCACAGTGAGTGCCACGTTTGCGCCACGTCTGCTATTTATGCTAGACACATTGCGGCAAATGGCCTGTTTAGACCTGAATCATCAGAGACGTATCAAAATACGTCTCTGATGATTCAGGTCTAAATCGTGAAATAAAGAAAGAAAGAAATATTGTTTATTCCGCACAAACAAAACGCACATTACAAATAAAAAAAATAAATGGCTTAATAGCCAAGAGCCTCACCCACACCTGAGGTGGCTCTCGTTGGGCAGCTGGATCAAGGGCTTGATTTAGATGAGATGATGATTATATTAGATTAGAGTCTAATCTAATATCATCATCATCTCATCTGCTTAGCCCAGCGTTCACCTTTCAACAAACAAACAAACAAAAAAGAAACACTCTCTTCAGCTTTATTATAAGTATTGAGAGATTTGTCAGCCCAGCGTTCACCTTTCTGACTGTCTAATCATTAGACAGTCAGAAAGGTGAACGCTGGGCTGACAAATCTCTCAATACTTATAATAAAGCTGAAGAGAGTGTTTCTTTTTTGTTTGTTTGAACGCGCTATCTCTTGAACTACCGTCGGATTTGAAAAAAAATGTTTTTGCAGTCCAATTCTTGAGAAAGGTTACAGGCTATTTAACATCACGCTACGATCCTTAGGAGCCAAGTAAAAAGAAAAAAGTTAGAAAGAACCCTTAGCAAAAACGAAGTAGTACGGCGAGCGATGGGATGCGACGCGATGGGATGCGACGCGATGGGATGAGACGCGATGGGATGCGACGCGATGGGATGCGACGCGATGGGATGAGACGCGATGGGATGCGACGCGATGGGATGCGACGCGATGGGATGCGACGCGATGGGATGCGACGCGATGGGATGAGACGCGATGGGTCGGGGCCAAAATTTCATGCGGGGGAAGTCACGGGCAGAAGTTAGTATTTAGATAAACATAAAACCTGATACTACTGACTGAACATTTGAATTTCACAGGCTAGTGGCCGGCCCTGATTCTGTCGCCTTAAGGAAAGCCTTTAATTAACATATCAACAATAGAGGTGTTTTTCTTTCGTAGTTTTCGTGTTCCCAATTGAAGGTCAAACTTCATTCAACTATTGACATTTCCAAGATTTAATAGCGACCCATAAACCTTTATTGGCTATCCTTCCTGGCAGTATGTCACGTCTAATTGACAGGTGCAAGCGACCACAGTGCCGGCCAGCCAATCACACGCGAGCGGCGACATCAAAGCGATTAACTACCGCTAGTGTAGTTGCCTCCTTTGATATATGCTTTTTTTTAAAGATGGCGACATTATTATTGTTTTTATTGAAAGGCATTTTTTTTGTGTATGGTGAAAGATATTTGAAGGTGTAAAAGGAAATAAAAAATAAGTAAAGCCAATAAAAGAGAGAGAGCAGTGGTAGCCTAGTGGCAATGGCCGCGACTTATGAGTTGTAGGTCGTGGGTTCGAACCCAGGCAGGTGCTTTACTTGGTGTAAATAATTTCATCACCTCAAACTCAAACTATTTGTTTCAACTAAACCAATTCACTCACTTTCGAATAGTCAAGGGTCAGTCAAAAAGATGAAGCTAGCTAGCACCACTGCTCTCAAAACGGCGAAGGAAACCGGCATATCCTAGAATCAACAATTCGAAGACATGACGTGACATCTACCAACCCGCACTGGGCCTGCGTGGTGAATTACAGCCCAGAAGAGAAGAGGCCTGTGTCCCAGCAGTGGGAACAGTATAGGCTGATTATGTAAAGCAAATAAGCATCTTATCTTTATAAAAATATAATTGGCTTGGTTTATAGTGTGACTCATTACGAAAGTGGGAAAACGATCGTAACCAACGGATTGCTTAATTTCTGTCAAAATTTTAGTACAGTCAACCGCTTATCAGAGGTTGCACTACGAAAATCACCCTTACTGCTACAATATAAAGGCTTTAGTGTATATGTAAAATTATTACCACAGATGTACGGCTGACAGTACCTTCGCGGCTGTTTTGTTCATTGATTGAATTGAAATTGATTGATTGAAGATATATTTCTACGCTTGTGGGTTAGAATCATGTGCTCAATTTATGGTTACAGTTTGTACGCCGAAGTCCTACCACTCTGTATACTTTTAATATCTATACCTATCTTGGTATTTATTCCGGTAGGTTAAATGTGTATAATACTTTGATATTAAACTGACTTAAAATAAAGAAATCTCCATGTTTTTTCAAGTCGTAAAAACCGTGTGAAGCTAGCTAGTTAATGTATAGAATAGAAAATGCCACGAATTCTGCTGAACCTGTAAACGCATATACATGGTTTTAGATATACAGGAAAGGTAAACAAACGCCAATCGAAACAAATAAAATGATTGAAATAACTCCCTCAGTTATCTCCACAAGTTTGTGCAATTATTAAAGTTTGTCGGTTCTGTTATCGGTCGAGTGTACCGCGCGTTTTCATTGTCATACGGGAAGACGTATAAAACATAATTATCCATTTAAGCCCACGTTCGCATGGATGAAAAAGTACCGCGACGCGATTTTTAACTCTCAGTGTTAAGCCGAGCGTTGATAATACAGAACCCATCGCAGCGTGTCAAAAAAATATACTGTCTGATTTTCAACTCTCGGCGCTAAACAGTGCGTTGAAAAGTCAGTGCACGAAAGAAATCGCAGCGGCACAATGTTTTATTTTAAACCATAGCTATTGTGATATGCGACAGACATATCTGGTCTGTTTGCGAGACTGGCCCAAACATGTCTGTAAATCAGCTTGACAAAAAAAAAAAAAAAAATCTTGGAACCTTGTACTTAATTAACTTAATCTGATCGTTTCATCCGTTTTTCAATCAAATGTCCCGATTCTGTCTCATTTCAAAGCCGGGAAGCTTATTCACCAGATCTTTATCTGGAGAATTTTTCTTTCAGAAAAAAACTTTTTTAATTAGACAGTAAGCCAGGAAAGATTACTATGTCTAGCGAAGCTGGCTACTAACTTTGTGAGTGCCGAACAGTAAGCCACGAACATATACCTAATACTTTACAATATCGCAAGATTCAATAGCGATTTTCTCCAAAAGTTATAAAAATCTGACTAGCATTTTCCGAACTATGATGGGATTGATTTCCAGTCAGAAAATCGCTTTTGAATTTTGCGTACCGTACTTAGGAGCGTACTTCGCGAGCGTTTTGCGTACTTCCTAAAGAAAGGTCAGGTGCGTAGTACTCGCTACCGGCGCGCGTGTATGTCAGATGTATGAACACAGACGAAGCACCAGAAGTATATAAGGATATGGTATGGATAGTTGTAGCAGGTGGCGTTCTGTAGTTTTTGCCTACCCCCATGTGTCATGATGGGCAAGTGGTTGAGGGCGCCTGAGGATCTAAACGAATAAAATGCATGTCAAAAAAAAACTTACTATTTCTGATTCTTGTTATTTATGTGCTTTCTAAGTTTATCTCAATTGGACATGACTCGTACTGACATTGGACAATGAAAAAACTCCGAAATCGCAATTCCACCTTGAGCAAGCATAGTGATAGTGTTCATACCTTTTCTTTATGAGAAGGTCTTTCTCACATTCAAGTGTGACGAGACAGGACAGATAAGTTGGAAATAATTTAAATTTAAAAATAAATCGTACCGCCTCAAACAATGGAAACACCAAATAATTTACATATTATCATAGTTTTTAGACATTTTGTCCCTATCCTCTTTATGGTGCTGTCGAACAAACGCCGGTTATCTGCCGTAACAAGATAGCCCTCCCCCTCCCTGCCCACCCCGAGAGGGGTTGGCGCGATTTACTGCCTCTTCATGCAAGGAGGAAATTGATTCGCGACTTATTTGCTGAATTCATATCGTATCGGGGAAGATGTATGGTGTACGGTTATTTTTTTGTTTTCCTTTGTTTTGCGGTCAGATCTCTGGTTCGGGGAGTTTGGGTGTTGTTGGTTTGTCATACCTACTTGTAGTTTGTTTTTGAGATTTGTTTCTTATAGCATGTTTAGGAATGAGGATTATGATTTGAAATAACTAAGTGTTTATATTAGCCTATAACGTTCCCACTGCTGGGACATAGTTACTCTCTCTGTGAGAGGGAGTGGACCTTGATCTACTACGCGGGCCCAGTACGGGTCGGTAGATGTCACAGTCATGTCTTCGAATTTTTGGTTTTAGGACATGCCGGTTTCCTCATGATGTTTTCCTTCACCGTTTTAAGAGCAGTGGTGATGAAATAATTACGACAAAGTCTCCACTGGGCCACCACTGCTAACTTGAGTGTTTGATAAGTAAACGTCATTGATAAGTATCAATGAAAAGTGGTCATTGGTGGTGGTGATGGCCATTGGTAAGTTTGGATATTGAAAAGTATCAATGACCTTTGAGTAGTAGTAGTAGAGTAGGCTTTTTGCACTTTCTCTGGAAAAACACTGTCACCTACTTGGAAAATTTATAGACTTAGAAAATGGACAGTATTTTGCGAAATAAAACGCATTATTATTTTATTTTGAAAACAAACAAATCATATAATTTTAAATAATTATTAGTTGAATCGCTTTCTTTATTTTAAACTCAAAATGTCCTTCGCTACTTATACCTCAGCAAAAAATAAGAAATAAAATCAACCACCGACTAAATACATATATATATATAATTATATTGTACAATGTAGCTGTCAATATAAATTTGCTCTACCATTCGTCACAGCGGTAACTAACAAGATGAAAATGCATGCGTAAATAATTTAAATATCAATAAGTGATCGTAAACTTTGTAAAAACACGCAATTGATAAGTGTGATAAAACATCAAAGTGTTGAAAGAGAGACGAGAGACTTGCAAAGTGTTGAAAGAGAGACGAGAGACTTGCAAAGTGTTGAAAGAGAGACAAAAGACTTGCAAAGTGTTGAAAGAGAGACGAGAGACTTGTTAGACGAATGTCATCGTCTACCGAGCCTTTTTCCAACTATGTTGGAGTCGGCTTCCAGACTAACAGCATGCGGCTGAATACCAGTACTTTAAATGGAGCGACTGCCTATCAGACCTGCACAACCATGTTACTGGGTAATACAATACCCCTTGGTAAGACAGGTTGTCAGACTTTCGGGCTCCTGACTACCCGCAACGACTGTCAAAGATCCAAGAATGACAGCCGGGACCAACGGCATAACGTGCTTTCCGAGGCACGGAGGGGTGTCGGTATGTAAAGACGGTCATCCATCCACAGACATAACATAAGAAAATCTTGACTAACATTGTTATGACTACGCGAGTAAACGTACTGCAACAACCTTTACTGCAACGCACGTTACCCTACTGTAACACTAAGCTGGTGCTAAGACACTGCAGTTACGTAGCTATAGAGGCATGCAAGATAGCTGCTGAGTGTAAACACTAAGGCTGAAGACACACAGGAAAAAGCTTTGCTTGGCTCTGTCATGTTTAATTACTAGAATGGCCACACTGACGCTTGGTGCCACCCTGCATACTCATTTGTCACTTGTTTGAGCAACGCTTCTCGCCAAGCATGGCAACAAATGGAGCTTCTTGCTGTGTGGATTCGGTCTTCAAGAAACTCCACGGGTACCTTTTTAAAAAAATCACCGGGTAACGCTACGCGGTAACCGGTAACCGGGTACGCGTTGCGATAATGCATAGACCAATATACCAGCACCATAACCGAAACAAACCACTGACGGTTAGCAAACATGCGCGTGCGCCGATTGATGCTACGGACATTATTTTTAATTTAAAGAAATGATTAAAATAAGTTCATATTGCATATGATACGTTAGGCATGCTCTCTTGATTTTTCATTAAAATAAATGGATTTTTCAGGGTAGGTTGAGTCTTGATCCCTACTGAGGCGTTTGATCTATGGCGAGTCATGTAATTATGTATCTTCCTGATCTGTCAGGAAGATCAGATCGATGGGGTAACTGCGTAACACACAGTAGCAACATTTTGACAGTTTAACAACATTCATTGCGTTATTTACGTTGTTGAGCGACAAATTTTAATTAATTTTGTGAAACAATGTATTAGTAATATCCTTTAAATTTATTCAGGTTGTGGTTGATCGTGTGTTACGCAATTAGGGTACGGCTCGAGAGGATCTCCGAAAAGTCCTGAAAGTCTGAATTTTCTATCACAATGGGCACTATCCCTACACAGGAGATATTATTTGTGCACTTGTGTGTGTGCACACACAAGTGTCAAGTGTCACACGCTCTCTTTCCATATCTACTCCCATACTCCATAACATATCACGCCTGTAATCTCCGTAGGTTTAATTAGAGATGTATCTATAATACACCCACATTTCGCCAGTTATGTTTAAGTCCCATGTAATAGGAGGCCATGCCAGACGATCAATGAGCTAACTGATGACAGTGGGTCCCGCTTGGTGGCAAACGACATCGCGGCAGCCAGACGGAGGTGGCGGGATGGACTCCTTTAAAGATTGGTGCTTGGCAGCTCTGGAGAGAGAGGTGGAAAGAGAGGCCTTTGGCCAGCTGTGGGACCTTAACGGCTAATAAAAAAATAATATATAGGAGGCGACCCAATTGCCATCAACCGCGCAAAAATCCAAACTCCGGGCTGCTACTGAGTAATTCCTCATGGAAAAAACCCACAACACAACACTTTGTCCGATCTGGAAACAAACCCAGAACCTCAGGGTCAGCAGTAGCGCTTGCGAACACACACACACACAATTCGAGAGTACAAAATAACTCGCTCGATTAAAGAAAATACGCTAATATGCAAAGCACATTGATTAATTTCAAAGTATGCACATTAAGAACATGAACTAATTAATCACCAGCTATTTATGAACCGCGACAATTATTCAAGGCAGTTAAGAAATAGGAATGTTGAAAATGAGTTGTAGTCGGTTCGAACCCAGACAGGCGTTTTAATTTGTGTAAATTATTTCATCACCACTGCTCTCAAAACAGCGAACAAAAACATCGTGAGGAAACCAGCGTGTCCTAGAACCAATCAAGACATGTGACATCTACCAACCCGCACTGGGCCCGCGTGGTAAATTACGGCCTACTCCCTCTCACAGAGAGGAGGCCTTTGTCCCAGCAGTGGGAACATTATAGGCTGATTATATGATACTTAAATATGCGCCTTTCACACACTGCGCTATCAGTCCCAGTCCAGTCCCTTGAGAATCGGCTAATATTTTTAACACGGTATGAGTTATGTGTGCCGATAAACGTCGTGTGGAAAGATTTGAATTTGAATGACTAAAAGAGTAGAGAAAAAACAAAGAATCAATGGAAGGACTGTGTGAAAGATGACATGGCTAAAAAGGGGATGACTACTGAGATAGCGTCTTAGAGAGATTTTTGGAAGACAAAGACATGCTGGTTCGATCCCAAATAAATTGGGACAAAGGCAAGAGAATTTGACTGCCCCGTTGGTCCCGTGGTTGCAAGCGCGACTGCTGAGCGTGGGGTCCTGGGATCGGTTCTCAGGTCGGACAACCTGATATAGGATTTTCCATTAGGAATTTCATAGTAATAGTCCGGATTTTGGAAGTTGGCGGTTTAATACACCCGTGTCTCGGTAAACACATAAAGCCGTTGGTCCTGCGCCTGATCTCTCCCAGGTTGTGTCGGATTGCCGTCCCGTCGGACTATGGGAGTAAAGGAACAGAGAGAGCATCTGTGTTTACGCAAACACTTGTGCACTATATCCTGTGTACTTGGCTAATCTCCGTTAGGTTTGGCCACCGTGACTGAAATCGGTCGGGAGGCTATCATTATGACGATGAATATTTGAACGAGGGAAGAAGGTTCCTGCCACCTTAACCGTGAATATTTACAATGTAAATAGCGCTATGTACACCGTTTGACATCACATAAGTCCAGTTTTATCACCCGTTTTCAATCACGAAAGTAATATTTAAAAGCCGTGAAGTAGTCATCGGTCACAGTGTTATAACAAGACGTTTTAACTTCATTATTTTAGTCCTAACCTTTGACAGAGCCAGCCATGTTTGTTTTCGGAAATATTTTTTAATTTTATAGTCTGTATTTTTATTTAAAATGTGTGATATTAGTCGTGTATTCTGTGTTGTATGTGTGTGTTTGGTGTTTAGACTTGTTATCTGCGGGAATGGTGGGTAGTTATGTTTTGCAGTTTTATTATCACACTTGCGACTTTCCCCTGCTTCGCACGATTTTTACGACTTTACAAAACATCTTTTTTATAAGTAAGTTTAATATCAATGTATTGTACGCATAAACCTTCTGGACTAAATGCTTTAATGGTGAAAACCGCAACTAAACGCAGGTAGTTTAGAAGAACAACGCAGTCACACAGACAGACACGACAAGTGACTGTCATTTATTATATGTATTATTTAATACATACAATACACATAATAACTAAATTGGCTAAGTGTATGGAGAAAAAAAACAATAACATAACATTACGCTTGTAGATATTACTGGGAGGGACGGGTAGAGGTGACAGGATATCCGGTTTTTAAGAAGTGTAATAGTTTGCTAGTCTATTGCCACTTACCGGGTACCTGCGAACAAATATATACACCGCTCTGTTACTGAGATTTTCCAAATGGATAGCAATAACAATAACACTCTGCTAGACAGGAATCGAATGCTGGTCTTCATACGTTTATATTCAACGACAATTTTATTTTTACATAACATAACATCACGCCTGTTTTCCACGAAGGGTTAGGTAGAGGCAGAGGCGGACTGAGCCGGTCGGGGGCCCGGGGCGGCCAAACAATGCGCCCTTTTAAATCCGTTCCTATTGCCCAGGTATGCAGAAAAGTTTAAGAAGTAGAAAATTGTAGGATATAAGAGCGAGTGAAGGGAGCTTCAAATTTTTAACTGATGCCTCGAAAAGATTTGGTTTTATTTTGACCATTCGTACATAAATAGGAGATATTTTGTTGACTTATACAGAATAGATAGAGCTGAACGAATATAGGATGTTTGAGCGAGCGAAGCGACCTCGAAAATTTTTACACTCCCCATAGATTACATTTATTTTTGAACATTCCTACAGAAATAAGAATTTCTTGTCGACTTATAGCTCGAAAATGTTGGCACCCCTACGTACGAGGCCTGCAACTACAAACTGATTTTTACTCGCAGCGCAAATTTTGGTCTTTTTTAGTATTTTATTAATAAGTATTTCAAAAAAAATGGGTCTAACCTTTGCCCAGCCCAGCCCAGTGGGACAAAATAGGTTGACGGAATAAAAGTATTTCTCGAGATTTGCCCCCGAAGGAACAGGACCCGGGGAGAACTGCCCTTGCTGCCTCCCACCTGAGTCCGCCTGAGGGTAGAATTATTAGTGATATTGCCTATAAATAAGAATCATAAAGGAAAAAAAAACACATAAAAATAAAAACTACCTCTTGAAAGTCGGTTTATAACAGTGCTAGCTAATTTTCCCCATTCATTCGCTTTATCAAAGAACTTAGGAAAATAAGGATTGCCAAGAACGCCTTAGGGTAAGCGTGGATTGAGTTCTTTGCGAACACCACAATGGGTAAAATGTACAAAGAGACGCCGCGGGCTATAACTATTATTGTGAGAATAGCTCTGACTGGACTAGTTTACTTAGATTTTATTTGAAGTACAGTTTTCATATTTTCTGCTAAAGATGTTGAGATGGTAAATTCTCTTCTCTCGGAAACTGCCACTTAATGTAGTGAAGGTTTTCAAAAAAAAAGTCTGTAGGTATGTTAAACGTATTTCTGAGAAATTCCAGGACCGAACTGAGTATTTATTTCAAAATGAGAAATGTTATTCGTATGTCTGTTTGTCCCCGACCCAACGCGTCGCATCTCATCACCTGCCCGCGCTGTTATTTCGTTTAAGCTTAACGTTCTTTCTGACTTATTTCTGACTTCTTCTGACTTTCCGACTGGTAGTTCCAGAGACGCAAGGAAACATTTTACTTATGAACTCCACACTAGGTCGAGTCTGGAGGTCTACGCCCTAAGCACGAAATCCGTAGTTTAGACCAACATTAGGAGCGATTCATACTCCTTAACTAACTAACTCTCTCTTTATAATATTAGTTAAAAAAAAACACGTTGGAAAACCTAGTTGACAATCATCATAGCGAGTAGTTTTCAAAATAAATTATATGACCTAGTCATTATTAATTAAAATTTATGTAATTAGGCTCGACGGTATATTACATTAATTAATGAGGGATCATTGTGACTAATGAAATGAAAAATAAACTAATTGTAAAATTGTAATAGAGTCGTAAAGTTGGATTCGTACAGTGAACCGCAAATCAGTAGTAACACTCTAATTATTTGATTTTAGTTCATGAGAGAGGAAATTTTGTGGGATTTGTTCGGCAGTCAGTCAGAAAAATAACATTACTTTTCTTTGCAGTCGGGTAAACCCATAAATAATTTGTTTATTAAACACTTTATTGCTCACCACATAAAAAGGACATACAGCATTTAGTCGTCTGCATCCGTCAAGGGTGTGATTCTACCTGGAATTCATAAAAATGTTGCGACATAACTCTTAGTCGTAGAATGGATGATTCTTGACCTTGACAGGTGACTAAATCACCACTCTGTACTTAAAACTAGTGTACTGCTATATATACTGTACTGTAACTGTACTTTGGGTGGTCTTATCGCACAAGGCGATCTCTAAGATACAACCTTAGGTGGGACAAAGAGAAAATGGAGACATTTTGCGGTCTCAGTGTACAAAATATAGCATACAAAATATTGGGTACATATTTGAATTTCGAAAATTAAAATATCTACGTGTAAAATATCAACGTTCAAAACATCGAAAATTTAAATACCGATTATATCGTAATATCGAAAATTGAAATACCAATGCTTAAAATGTCTAACATTGAAATGCCGAGTGATAAAAATATCTAATGATTTAAAATATCGATAATCATTATACCTAAGTTCAAAATGTCAACATTTAATACACTTTAGTTCATTATATTTACGTGAAAAATACCTACTAGTTAAAATATCGAACTTGATACTTATAGGAAAAAATGTCGGTAGATTTGAAATTGTCACACTCTGCCAACGCATAAGTCAACTCATTAGTCAGTCCACTGCAAACGTTTAACGTAGGCACCTATTGTTTAGCGAATAATTATTAGGGTACATATTTGAATGTCGAACATTAAAATACCTACGTGTAAAATGTTTATTAAAAAATCGATTATTAAAAAGGCAATGAGAACTTAGGATGTAAGAGCGAGCGAAGCGAGCTCGGGAATTGGGGCACCCCGACTCGGACAGGTTAGGTTCGAAGGGGATGACGGGGGCTCAAGTGAGCGAGCGGAGCGAGCGAACCAGCCCCCGTCATCCCCTTCGTGTTAGGTTCCTTTAAACCCTGCAGACAGAAATAGGGGCCCCGCGAAGCGGGGCTCCGTCGACTACGCCTTATCATGCAGCAAGCATGGTTTCTGTCACGGCTCCGGCGCTGCTTGGCTCCCACGCGAGCTTATCGTCGTCGATGGTTTTAACGCTCACCGCCGCAGCCTCAGCCGCGGCGGCGGGCGTTAAAGCCACCTCCGCCTTAGCTCGCGGGCCGCCTCGCCCCTCCGCGCCTACGCGGGCTTAAATTACACTCTAGGGGTAGGGCAGACAAGACCACGTGGAGTCGGTTTTGCAGCGATTTGTTTCTGTCACTAATTTTTGTAGCACAACATATAAATAAATCTCGATATTTAGGACATTCGATACTCTGTACTTCGATATTTAAGTCATTAGATAATATGTACTTCGATATTTAAGCCTTTCGATGTCATGTTTGTCGATAATTAGATTTTAGATATATTGGACGTAGATTATCTAACTATTCGACAATATAAACTTACGTTATTTTAATTTTCGGTATTATGGTCGTTCGATATTTAAATTTTCGATGTTTTGAACGTTGACATTTTACACGTAGGTATTTTAAATTTCGAAATTCAAATATGTACCCAAAATATTACTAACGACATCTTTCTTAACCAACTGACCGAGAGGTCTCAACACGAAGTAATTAAAACACACACTACTTACTTTAAGCGTTCATAACCCTAACTACTATCGCTACTTTAAGGGAGCTTTACTTCTAAGTTATTATATATATATATGTATATTGCTTAACCGCAACTTTAAATGATACCTACGTGCTTCCACTGAGACGCGTATATCTAAGTATACATATATGTTAGCTAAGCTACTCGAATATGTTCAGTACTGGAACTTTCACTTCTTAGTATCCTGGTAAGGATTTGTCACATAGAATGCGATGCAGAAAATTAGAATATCAATCAATCTCAACACTATCTGACCTCCACCTTGGTAAGACTGGTTGTGGTTGTCGGACTTTTAGAGTTCTGACCACCTGTAACAAATATCAAAGATCTACGAATGATAGCCGGGACCAATCATCTACTAACCATCGTGACACGGAGGGGTCTCGATATATAGTGGATGGTCACCCAAATCGCCCCGGCAAGTGTAGTTATGATCGATCCATGCGGTTGTTATATTTTAGCCACGAGAAACCCTCACAAAATTACAATAAAGAGCTAAATGGCAGCGAGTTACAGAGTAAAGCGGAATTGTATTGAATTATTGTAAAAAGTTCGAAGATAGGTGACATCTATCAACCCGCTCTGGGCCCGCGTGGTGAATTACGGAATACTCCCTCTCACAGAGAGGAGACCTGTGTCCTAGCAGTGCTGATTTGGGCAAAAAACGTATAGCTTTCAGAACGCTTCTGCGTCGCCTACAGTGTACTTGTACTTTATCTTTGGCATTTGCCGCAAGTTCCCGCGCGCTACGTTATGAATGAAAATGAAAGTGTTTTCGCGATTTAAGATTAATCTCAGTCCTCTTTCTAGAACGAACCTATTTATTCTTCGAATACGCTTCGAAGTACCATAGAGAAATTCACTATTTGTATCCCTTTTTTGTTATTATCAACTGAGATACACAGTTGCAAAACCTATTTCTTTTCGTCTGACCGCTGATAGGACACTCAAAGGCAAAGAAACACTTGAATATGCTACAATACATTCTTAGATAATTCAGCAGACGAATCGAGATGAGGTCAGCGTTCCCTGTCTGACTACTCTGAGAAGAAAGGCTGATACAAACTCAGAGGTCACAGTCTCTTTTAAAGTTCAGACATAATCGTGGTCAGATCATGTAAAAATCATGTAGATTGATGTCTGAACTGGTCTTTTGAAGAAAGAAACGCACAGATTGAGTGGATCTGTGCAGTCAGTGTACGCATTTTTCAGTAATGGTGCAGCTCAACTCAAAACTTAAGGAGCTCTAGTAGTCATCCCATCCGTCATTGTTGATAGATTTTGAAGTCGTACTAACGGATCTGATTGTAGAACGAACCATGTACCTCTTTCACCCATCCTTCATCATTTCCAGGAACATACCTCGGCCGCCTAACACCAGACTGCGTCACTCACTACTGGAGGATCTTCCTCACCCGAAGAGTTCCACCTAGAACCTACCTGTACTTCCACGAGACCATGGCTCCTGAGCCGCTGGATAGAGAAGAGGAGGTTCCTGACCAGGACGGGCCTGTCGATGTAAGGGTCAGGCTAATGATGACGGCCAAACAGTCAGGCCGAGAGCATCCGATAATGGACGTAGGCATCCCCAACTTTCATTGAGAAAAAATCTCGGTTTTTGTATCTAAATAATAGATGGTTAAAAGGTAGGCGGAAGGTGATGGATCTCTTACAAGGTAGACCGGGACGCGGGAAGCATAGGATTGGTCGATATGGCGACGACGTGGGGAGGCCTATTCGTAACTGAAATGGTGACAATGATGATAAATACAATGGTTACTAGAGTAAGGGAAGATGCAAGAATCTATGGATGGATTGTGTGCATGATGATATGGATACAACGCGGAAGCGGCATATAAATATGTATGAAAGAAAAAGAAATGCTGCGCTAACCTCAAATAAGTTAGGATAAAGGCAGGCGACGACATCTTGTCTTCTCTTATAACTCTTAAAACAATAGGGTTGGCTCTCCCCAGGTCCAATGGAGGATAGTAGGAGGCAACCAGGTATCTATAAAAGAGGTTCCCTATCAAGTCCTCTACGGCCTGTACTGTGGAGGGACCATGATTGCGCCCGAGTGGGTCATCACGGCTGCGCATTGTAAGTAAGTATTCTTTACTTTTTGATCAGTTTATAAATCTTTAGATGGCTGCTTTGTTTTTTATGTTATTGGATAGCACACAGGCCAGTAGCCTCCTTTAATACTGCCAATGGGCATCCATTGCTTCATATGTTCGAAAAATTTGTCTGCTTAACAACGTAAATAACGCAATGAATGTTGTTGAACTGTCAAAATTAAAGCCATTGCTACTGTTAGTGGCTTCATAGCACTCTCGAATTTAAATCAAGGACCTTTCATATTGTACACGCCATACTTAATTACGTTTCTTGTTTTCAACATGGGAAATTGTATATTTCTATAATATCTATAGATATAATAAAATCGTAGCAGAGTCAAAACGTGGAATATTTTTGAAAAAAAAAAGTTATTGCTATTATTGTGTTGTCTAGGAACGATTTTTTGCTAATAATATAGTTTTTTGAATTATTGTCTGTTTGACTGAATGTACTGTAATTTGTCTGAATTGTTTCAGAATCACGCAAATATTAGGTACTGGATAGATTCCGTTTTTTTTTATTTACACAAAGTAAAGGCCTGTCTGGGTTCGAACCTACAACTTTTAAGTTGTAGGTTCGAACCTAGACCGTTACCACTGCTCCTTCAAACATTACTATGTTAAAAATTCAGAGTTACATCGCATTCTGAAAAGCAATTATTTTGTGATAGTGAAACAGTGTTATTCGACTTTAGTTGCTGTCCGTACCTGAACCGGTATCCGCAAAAACTAGGGTTAATCTTACAATTTACATTAAACTCCTAATTATTCCGGACTCTAACTTCCACAAATCTGACACTACCTCTTCTTTTCAGGGAAAAGGAATCCTTCGTCCTAGCAGGCTCGACGCAGCGGTCTTTAGCCACGAAGTACACCATCTGCGCTCATTTCATCCACCCCCTATGGAACACCACCAACCTGCACACCCATGACTACGATTACCAGCTGATCCTGCTTGAGAAGCCTATCCCCGTGACCCCTAACTCAAGGCCCATCGCTATAGGGAACGTTGAGGATATTAGGGAAGGGGAGCTGGTTTCTGTGAGTGGGTGGGGGCACACGAAGTATAAAGTATGTTTTATTTTAGACTTACCAGAAAATTGTGTTGAATAGGATCTGAGGCCATATGATAAGGTTTGGTTATGCGGATCATATACTGCAACGAGCCACGCTACGGAGCGCGGGAAACGGAGCCAAATTTTCCGCGCGGAAGCCAGTTTGTATTGAATTTGTAAGTGAAAATCGGGGCATTAGCGCTCATACACACTAGAGACACGCGTCGACAACAGAGGCAACCATCATCGGCGGGCATCGACTGGTGTCGACGGCTTGAGGCTCGTGTGAATGCATACTTAACTGCGCTCCGTCGCGTGGCACGTTGTAGAGACCCGCCTTAGGTTGTAACTTTAAAACCGTTTAGTTTTAAACGATATTTGCTTTGTAAGACTTTGACCACAACATCCATTGTTGGATAGAAGAACACATATATTTGGTCTACATCGTTATCATACTCTGCAATGGTTCGTTAACAACCTAGGTGATCAGAAGGCCAATTCTCGTAATTTAAAACATTCAAAATCTAGTCGCAGTCTCATCTCGGCGACAAACAAATGTCAAAGGCTTGTCAAAATGTAGGGAAATTAGAGAAATTTTTGACAGATTGAGACTGAGATCAGACTGTGAACGTTCTTAAAATTACGAGAATTCCCCCCCAGATAAAACAGTAGGTACCAGTTATCAAAACTCATCTCGTCTCATCATTTTCTGGAACAGAATGTATCGAAAAGTTAGATTTTGTGTGGAGGTATGTACATAACCGGACTACCGTTTAAAAAATCGATCCGTCTTATTCTTAGAGTGTGCACACACGAACGGCACGCGTTAACAGCAGAGACAACTGCAGCCGTCGACGTTCCGCTCGTGTGTTTGTATATGGTGCTTGAATACATGAACGGAGCCGTAGACGTGTCGACGGCTGCCGTGGCCTCTGCCGTTGACGCGTACCGCTCCTGTCTATGCACACATACAAACTTACTAAAAGAAATGACCCGAAGACCACATGTATACACATACCTATTTTGATTTATTTTAATTTGTCTGATCTTTTTTTATACCAACTATATTAAGTAGATTGTAAAGTTATATAAGGTTGTTTCTAAAGCCATTACCTATTCAATATTATTATTAATTTAACAACCTCACTGATGTTTGCATGCCTAATATAAGGTAGATTGTACAAGGCTCACTCAATTATTGTTATAGATCTTATTTTATGTACCTACGATCTATGCAAATAAAATTCTTACTTACTTACTTACTTACCACCTTTTGCATCACAGCAACGCGTAATGCAAGACATAGTGCGCCGCGTCCGAGTTCCGGTGATGTCCCCGGAGACCTGCAAGTCCCTCCCCCTCACCAACTACAAGACCGTCACGCCGAGGATGTTCTGCGCCGGCTTACTCAACGGCACCAAGGATTCTTGTCAGGTAACTCCGCATCATGAAGCCTATTTGATTGGAAGTTGAGAAACTGTTGACAGACAGCTGTGCTACTGGCGAGTTTGTTGCACCACTTCTTCTTCCCAGCTAAAGCACTGAGAAGTGGTGAAGGGCGGGCGTTTTTGGGGGACTTCAAAATGTAATTTTGACGTTTAAAAAGTGCTGATTCTCAGCCTAGATTAAATAAATGATCTATATTTTGTTTTTGGGATAAATTCATAGCAACTACGGAACCCTTCATTGTGTAGTCCGACACGCACTTGGTCGGTTTTTTTGGTCATGTCTATAAATAAATTTATTTTATTTCTTTCAGGGTGACTCCGGTGGTCCAGCTGTCATCAACGGCAAACTCCTGGGCCTGGTTTCTTTCGGGGTTGGATGTGCGATGAAGGAGCAGCCAGGAGTGTACAGCAATATCCCCCTCGTCAGGGGCTGGATACGACACATCACGGGGTTACCGCTTTGATCCAATAAACTGCACCCACATTGCGTAACCCACTATCAATCATAATCTGAATCATTTTAAAGGATATTGCTAATCTATGGCTTCATATAATATGTTCGAAAATTTGTCTGCTGAACAACAACAACAATGTATGTTGTTGGACTGTCAAAATGGAAGGCATTTCTACCGTTAGTTTGTTACGCAACGACCCCGCTGGTCATGTTATGGTGTTGCTGTTTCTTTAGTTTAAATTTAATTATTTCTATTCAAATATAATTATTTGTTTTTGAATGGTACCAAATATTTATTAAGAATTAAAATTAACTGTACATTTGACTGGTATAATATTATGTATTTTTAAAGTCAACGTTTTTTTTTGTAACGCTTGAATAACTTAAAAGTTTTTTATTTTCATGAGAATTATCAGCATACTTCGTTCATTTACAATTATTTGCAGCTTATAATGTACTATTATGGCAATTTATTCCATAGGTCCATCGTAGTCCATCGATAATCTAATAGATTAGATTATCGGCTTGTTAGAACAAGCCTGTAGTGTCCCACTGGGGCAAAGGCCTCCCTCTCCCTTTTCAACACAATTCTGTCTTTAGCGAGTGCCGGCCAGTCCCTGCGGTAGGAGCCAAGCTCGTCCCGCCATCCTCGTCTCGGCCTGCCGTGATGGCGTCGGTGCGTTTAGTGGGAACCAATCGTTGGTTCTTTAGACCCAATTGTCATCTTTTGCCACATGTCCGATGACTATCGATAAACTAGTGTTAAAAAAATCTCTGTGTTTCACAAATTATCATCTACCTGCCTTTTCCCAACTATGTTGGGGCTGGCTTCCACTCTAACCAGATTCAGCTGAATACCTGAGGGGCAATTCTCGTAATTTTAAGAACGTTCACAGTCAGAAGGCCAGTCCTTGTAATTTAAATGTATAGAAATTACAGGTATTTTTGACAGATTGAGACCTAGATCAGACTGTGAACGTTCTTAAAATTACGAGAATTGCCCATCTGATCTCAGTCTCATTCTGTCAAAAAATACTTCTAATTTCCGTACATTTTGACAAGTTTGAGATGAGACTGCGACTAGATTTTGAACGTTTTAAATTACGAGAATTGGCCTTCAGTTTCTTACATAGAGCGACTGCCTATCTGACCAAACAGTTACTGGGTAATACGATATCCCTTCGTAAAACTGGTGTCAGGCTTTTGGGCTTCTTACTACCCGAAACGACTGTCAATGATCTACGAATAACCGGCACCGGCAACGGCTTATCGTGCCTTCCGAGGCATGCGGAGACTGGTCCACATGAGCCCTTATTTGAATTGAAATGAAAAATCATCATCCTGTAAAAATGAAAAGCCAAATGTGTGCCTTTATAAATATTACTATGCCAAATTGCTAGTTACATACAAGTTTTAATTTTATGCCCTCAGCATAGTGAAGCCCAACTATACATTCTATAGTTAGGGGACACAAAACCTTTTTCCTATGAAACCTAATTACCCCATAACCCAAAAAGAAAAGAACGCCTCGATTTATTTATATCTGTTTGTGCGCCAGATTGACGGCAAGATGCCTCCTTGTTTGGGGACGGCAGAAAAAACATGGTGAGGGTCATCAATCTTCTAAGAGTCGTAAGAGTTAACTGCGCGAAATGGAACGCAGGCAGGATCGTAAATGTACATCAAGGTTGGAGGTATTATTGTTGGGGAAAGGTGACTTGTGCCAGCCGGAAGTGACCGGGAATGATTTATTTTGAGAATTTTAAATAGGGGGTTTGGTGTTCCCCATTGTTTGGCGATAATAATAATAAGTTCCTACTAATTTGGTCCTATCAGTAATCTATATTTTTTACAAGTGTTACAGGCACCCTTTTAAAGGATATTGCTAATGCATTGCTTCAATAGTTCGGCAGCCAGTTACACCTCCGCCTTCAGGCCGCTATTTTGATGCAGTATCGGATTTGTTTCGCACGTATCTGTGTCAGTCGACAAGTTTATAAAGCGAAACTTCAATGTTTTTGTAAAATAGATGTTGATTTTACGCAAAAACTAATCTCAGAGGTTCGAAGTAGACCTGTATTGTATTTACGAAGTCAAAGCGACGACATTTTACTCCGATTGCTACAATTCAACTGACTTTCATGATGTGCAGCTACTCGAATCGCGACATATTGTAGGTATTAATCATTCGTTTCGTCGGTTCAGCGAAAAATCGCCTGTTTCATAGAAAAGTGCAATACCTACGCGCTCAAAATGTATGTGTGTATGCTAATTATTTTTATGATCAACGAAAAATTTCGACGCATGGTTTAGAATCATGTATCCATGGTAACAGGTTGCGCGTCGATGTCTGCCACTCTGTATATCTCTTTTATTCGAGTTTGCTGATCTTTTTTGTACGCACGTGTTTCTGTGACAAATTAACCTATTTTTCTTTCTTTATGATATGAAAACAACTCCTTTATTTTATTTATTTAATTCGAACAACAAGACTCAAACAATGTACTTATTCGTACAAACTATGTTAGTAATACACTTACAATGACAAAAATGTATAAAAACAGGATGTAAAATTTCGTTCACAGACTTCCTTTACCATGATTTTAGTCCTTACAAAGGACATAATCATTCAAATATTCTAGACCGAACGTTGTCTAAACACTAGTGGCAGGCCGCAATTTCGCGAACACTTGGCACACACAGCGATCACAAGTTGATTTTTCGCATTACATCAGACATTCACATATTCAGGAGTGGCTTCCTCGCGGGGGGAGCGGGAATAGTTTCTGAGGAAGATACGGGAGAAGAGAACGTACGGGGACGCTGAGGTTTATTTTAAAAGTAGGTAAGGTGAAATAATGCTTGGAATAGGATATAAAAATTTCAAGAAATTTTAGTACCTAGGCGAGTACCTAAAGTCATTTTGGGAGTAAAGAACCTATACCTAAGTATTTGACTCCTACACTTTTCTATAATATCGACTGGCTAAGAAAGAATAATAGTGGAATTAGTAAGCGAACACTGATGATGAAATAAGAAACTGAACTGCTTGAACTGCTTGAAATTGTCGCAACATGCGACAGTAAATAACAATACATTAAATAACAATAAGCATAAGTATGCAAAAAACGGATTTCGATAAAATTTGACAAGGCTTTTTGTCCCGGTGATACATTCCTGTGGGATATTTTCCGACATCCACGTGCGTGAAGCATGTCGTAGAACAAAAAATTCGAAGACATGTGACTAAACCAACGCGCTCTGGGCCCGCGTGGAGGATTACAACCCACTCCCTCTCACAGAGAGGACGGCTGTGCCCCAGCAGTGGGAAAATTACCTATAGAGTAATTGTGCTACGTGGGTAAAGCTGTGGGAAGAAGCTAGAGATGAATAAAGAAGTGTCTAGTCTTTTTTTTTTGGGCTCACTCTTGACCTCAATCCAGCCCAGAGGCAGGAATGAGATCTACGGTGGAACGAGCTTGCCCAGAAGAAGCCTATTCACTCTCGCCTTGAAGAGATTCGGGTTGTATGAACTCGGGAATGCAGACGCAAACAGACAATTCCACTAGTCGACGAATCTTTCAACATCTGTTGCATTTATTGCCATAACTATTGGATCTAGTTTTGGACTCTTGAACGTTTATTGCAAATTGTCCACCGCCTCCTCTCCAACTGTCCCCCCGTACATTCCGCCCCCTATCTGCATTCAGGCGGCGTGCTCGCGAGTGTTTTCCGACCGTTTTCGCGGCGCTTCTCAGAGGATGTGACCATGATTTATTTACACAGGGATGCTGCACGCGTGACATCTCTCTCTGCTCTTATTTATGTGCGTCGTACGTTGTGATTTGACAACGTACTGTCTTGAATTATTGCTGGATTGTGTCCTTTTGGTAGGAACTTGAAGATTTTGTGTCGTAATATGGAATTCAATTGTTTTTGGATGGTTAAGTCTATTGCGTGTGGCGCTTGAATGTTTTTCTTTTTTTGAAGCGAAAACTTCTTTAGCGGCGTTGTGCACTTTTTTTGTGATGGGTAAAAAATGTTAAACTCGCGTCAGGACACGTGACCCGATCGAAAATTCGTAAGACAGAGGGAGAGTTTTTTGTGATGGGTAAAAAATGTTAAACTCGCATCAGGACACCTGACCTGATCGGAAATTCTTAAGACGGAGGGAGAGTAGACCGCATTCCAAAATATCAAAAATGCACAACGTTAATATTCAAGTTTTTACTTCTGCCGGCACTCCCGGAGTGCTACCCGTTGATTTTTTTTTGCCTCGATTTATACTTTAATTATTGTAACAAAAAACCCTACCATAATGGTTTTGGAAGTCTACGTCTATTGCGTAGTAGTTCTAGAATTGTTTGTTTTTTGCTTAATATCAAACGGCCTCGATTTTTCGATTTTTCTTATTCCTTTTATTGGAGAAATTTGACAGTATTTAAAATAATTGTAATTTTCTCCTAATTAATTAATTCAGTAGTAATACATCCTATTTCCTACTAATATTATAAACGTGAAAGTTTTTATGGATGGATGAATATTATTACTCTTTCACGCAAAAACTACTGAACGGATTTGGATGAAATTTGGCGCACAGATGGTTTATAACCAGAATTAATATAAAGAATACTTTTTATTCCGATATTCCTACGGGATCGAAATTTATGCGGGTGAAACCGCGGGGCGCAGATAGTGCATTTATATATTCAAGTTGATGCAATCATAAACTCATTGGAGTTCTACCGTCAACCAAAGTCAAAGAAAATAATTATAATTTAGATAATTAAAACAACTTAATTTCTTAATTAGAATGTAACCACAAAGAAATTATAACGAAACGACGACGATAGAAATCGTGTAGCAAAATTCCTTACCATCCTTTTCTGGAATCATTGAAGAAAAATTCGGTAAAACAGAAGAATATCCCCTCGAACATTTGTCACATATAAACACACATATTTCTTCCTCAATCCAATATGAAATACGAGCACACGCTCTACCCATTCGATAATAAGAAATCGCACAAAAACAAAATACTTATCGTCCGTCCGGTGGACATTAAGCCATCCAATACTGTTACTGGGCATATTTCCCCGGGGCCTGTGCCTCTTCCCTGTCTAAATTAAAAACTTCTCCATGATAATGACGATCACCTCGCTCCACTGCTACTTCGTTTTCATTAATGTGTTCTTATTGGTTTTGTGATTCTGCGTTGTCGAGGATTCCAGGGTGATGAGTTCGTGAGCGTTTTCTGGAAAAGGTTTTGATGTATGGGGAATGGCGAATGTGTTTCTGTTATTAAATAACTAGCTGCTGCCCGCGACTTCGTTTGCGTGACATTAAAATATTTTGATTTTCTTTCTTTTTTTTTAAATAAAAGTAGCCTAAGTTAACATCAGAGGGGCAATTCTCGTAATTTTAAGAACGTTCACAATCTGAAGGCCAATTCTCGTAATTTAAAACATTTAAAATCTAGTCGCAGTCTCATCTCGGCGACAAACAAATGTCACAGCTTGTAAAAATGTAGGGAAATTTGAGGTATTTTTGACATATGGAGAATGAGATCAGAGGGGCAATTCTCGTAATTTTAAGAAAGTTCACAGTCTGATCTCAGTCTCAATCTGTCAAAAATACCTCTAATTTCCCTACATTTTAACAAGTTTTTCAGGTCATTGGCTTGCATTTTCCCATGTTGGGATATATCAGCTTGACTCGAGTCCCACCACGTCTACTTCGAAAACTCCCGCTTTTGTTCCCACCTCGTCGAATCGTTCAAAAAGTCTCTTTTATTACCGCCACGTCTTCTTAAAGCATGCAGCTGAAACCAGTATATTACATGAAGCGACTGCCTATCTGACCTCTACAATTCAGGTCTAACCATACGAAGTTATTTTAAACTCGGCAAGAATCATTCACCCTAAAGAAAAAGCATTCCATCCGCCCCTTTGATAACATAATCATAATATTAAATTACTTTTGCGGACTCCTAACATAAATTGGACGGGTGGGGCGGTCAACATTTTGTCTTGTCTATTGTCTTGCATTATTTACTTTACCCACTTTTAAGGATAATATTTTCTTTTGACAAATAATGTCTGGTCTATAGAAGAATTTGAAGTGCCTTAGGACAAGAATTGTGAAGTGAGCTGTCATTCCACCTGATGGGATTGACACTATTGACAGCTCACTTACTTCATCTAAGTTTTCACTGCGAAATTTTTACAGAATAGACCAGATGACCTTTAAAAAAAGAAGCCACGATGAACTAACTGCTTAATTGGTGAAGTTCGCCACTCCAGTTCGAGCTGGCCATCTTTCAATAGTAGCGATTTTTGGGGTGGTTTTCAATCTCGTAATAAAATTGTTTTATCACCTTAAGGTAAGATGTCACTTGCATGTCATAAAACGACAAGGGTATATTGTCTGTGTGACAGTAGTTTATACAGTAGTTAGACCTACTAGGCTCAAACAATATAAAAAAAATAACGAGGAAGAGTACCATCGACACGAAAAGAAGGATCTGACGCAGAATGTCCCATTCGCAAAAAGTCACGTTGGCGCAGAATGTCCCATTCGCTCAAAGTCCCATTCGCACAATGTCCCATTCGCACAAAGTCCTTGGTGCCAATTGTTGTCAAAGTGGTAATGCAAAATGAGTTCGGCTTTACCTAAAAGACCTTCAAAATCACAAATTTGAGTCTAAAACAAATGAGTTCTGACTTCATTTAGAAGTAAACCCTACCAAGTGGTAGGCGTGACGAATGTTTATCAAAGTTATGTTACAATGCGTGACGGGTGAGGAGTGTGAGTGACGTCACGTACAGGCGTCACGCGTCGCTGTGGCGTGACGGTCATGAGAACAGCGGGCCGATTTGATCATATTTAAATAGACTGAGAATCACGGGATTTTGAACGTCAAGAAATAAACTGCCGACATAGTTGACTGGGACAACATACCTGCCCAAATACTTCGCCAATCCAGTAGGTCTCCCTATATTTAAATGTGTATGGCGCTGAGAGTGTTAATTCACATCTGTAACTGTGCTATAAATTCGGGAACTTTCCCAAAAGCTTTTAAGCGTACAGTAGTGCACCCTATATATAAGGCAAGGCAAGAGACGATGTTTCCAATTATCGACCCATATCTTTACTCAGCGCATTATCCAAAATCTTAGAACGATTCTCAATAATCCCTTGACTAAATTCCTTACAAAAAATAATATCTTATTACCAAAGCAATACAGATTTCGAACAGAAGGCTCCTTAGCATTCTCATCTCAGCTGCATGCAATTGCCTTTCAGGACTATTTCAGAACATGGAAACAAAATATACTGGGCTATGGGTTTGGGTGGCTATAGTGGATCGGTCACCTTGAACTATGGAAGGTCTATGTCCCCTGCCTGAGCAATGATAATTATTATATTCAATATAATATTATAATTACCTATATATTTTATCTCCTTTATTTCAATGTAATCATATCTATATCTATACTTATAATAAATCTGTAGAAGTGAAAATTCTGTACATTGAAAATATCAAAAAAATAAATGGCAGGGGGTGTTACTAGATCGACACCGAACCCAAAAATGTTATTAAAAAATTTTTTGTCTGTCAGTCTGTCTGTCGGTCTGTCTGTCGGTCTGTCTGTCTGTCTGTCTGTTTGTTCAGGCATCACGCAAAAACTACCGGTTCGATTACGATGAAACTTGGTATAATTATTCTTTAGTATCCTAGGCACCACACTGGGTACTTTTTATCCCGGAAAAGTATATACAATAAAAAACAAACTTAATTTTGCGGTTCGATCCCTAGACCCGATTACTGTACCAACCGCAAATAATAAGTTTGTCGTAGGTTACGTCACCCGCAGTGGAGTTCATTTTTATTCCTTTTAGTTTTTAGAGTTATTTAGGTTTATTTTTATATAAGTCGTAGATATAGATTTTAATTTTAAAGTATAGGTAGTATATTTGTTAGTGTACGTAGTGACCCTAGGTTATTTTATAATACTGTTAAGTAGGATTAGTCATTCGTATAGATATTAGTTTTTAGGGATTTTGCTTATTTATTGAGTTTAGATTAGTTATCATCAGAAATAGGTTTATTTAGGTAGGTATGGTATTAAATTTTCTGTTATTGAGTTTTTTTTTTTTTAATTAGGTAGGTAGATACTTAGGTAAAGATATCATATAGGTACCCTCTTAATCACCACTAATGAGACACAATTGGTTTTCTATTGTAATTAGCCACAAAGGGCCCGCGAGATAGATGGCATTCTGGGGAAGCACATACATTTTATCCTGTTACCACGTTCCCGTGGGTAAATTTCCGACATCCACGCGGGCGAAGCCGCGGGCAGAAGCTAGTAGATTATATTTTTAAATATTAGAATATAAAAAGTATAGAAACATTTATTATTATTAGTTCATTCTTAAAAATGGCGTAGGTACCTAGCAATTGCAACAGCTACACTCTCTGGCGATGTAATTAGAATCCCATATACACACAACATCATCATTCATCATCTTATCTGGCATCTCTCTTATTTTTAACATTGGTTCTGTATCAAGTGTAGACGAACTTACTTGAAATATAATTCAAATTAAAATTATTTATTTCAGACAAAAATCCATATAATGTTAGTATAACTTAGCCTCATGTTAGTATCAATTTAATTCAGGGTTAATTAAATTAAGGATATCTGGACGGGGTGTCTACGTAAAAGGGGAGAGTCCCACCGGTCTGAAAACAAATTCAGGATGCCATTGGAGGAGTAGCGCAAGCGCGCCATCATGGAAGCGCAACGCTTCCGCTTGATCGCGGCGAACCCGTCGACGCACGCCTACGCCTCCGCGAACATCCCTGACGCGCCGCTCCACCACGGCAACCCCAAGAGCACCCCGAATGCGTTATTGTACTGTACGCGCAGGTCGCTGTATGCCCGCTGGGTATACTTGGTCCAGACTGCACGTGTAAAACGATTAAATAATAATTGTAAGTTTTTATTTTGACCAGATCAAAGATGGGTTATGTTTTTAACTCACTCAACTCGAAAATAAAATCTGTCAAATTCTTTCCCTCTTAATAGATTTTTTTTTTTTTATATCCCTGGACATTTCACACAGCGCCATCTAGTCCCAAGCTAAGCAACCTAATGCTTAGATACAAAGGTCTTAGTCTATAGTTTGTGAAGATTATTTAAACCAAAACTATCGTAATCATTTTCACTTAATCGAATACCTAATGCACAGCTGTAGTTGTACAGATATATAAACCACTGTCGCCTATAACTTACAGCACTCGACATTTTCATAGCCCCACATACAAGTTATTAATTGTCCCGCGTGAGTGATTATTTTTTGAGCGGCTCTGTCCGGTGTCCGGCCGGACTCTCGCGTGTCCGAAACTGTCCGGCTGTCCGGAGTCAAGCGCAGGTGCAGACTTCACATTTAATTGATTGTCACGCAGTTTTGGTACAGAGTTTTTGAGACTCATTTTGAAAGGATTTTGGGGAAAAATGTTTTTATTTTTTGTCTCGTTTGGAAAAAAGTAAGGAATAAATTTACGACGACGCGAAGCGACGCTCGCCTTATTTGTGGTTACCAAGTATACAACACGCTGCGAATATGTGTGTAAAGCGCAGGAGCTCTCCGAATCGGTCAGAAACAATGGCGAATTCGGAAGTGTGTGTGTGTGTTATGTGCTGACGCTACTCGTCTTAACGCACACATTCACAGCGTGTTTGTATACTGGGGAGTTTGTTGCGCCACTTCTTCTTCCCAGCGACAGCACTAGGAAGTGGTGAAGGGCGGGCGTTTTTGGGGGACTGTCTTTTGTAATTTTGACGTTCGAAAAGTGCTGATTCTCAGTCCTAATTTGAATAAAAGAAAAATAAAAAATATAAAAATACTTGCATACCAAAGTAGAGATAAAAATACTGTAATTCATACTGTATTATGCAAAGATTTATAGTTTTATGAGCGACCCGCTCCTTAGCAAGGCTGCAATGGCAACATATCAAAACATCGAGAGTTATGTGCTATGTACCCAAGTTGAAAATCAATCCAAACTAATATTATAAATGCGAAAGTAACTCTGTCTGTCTGTCTGTCTGTCTGTCTTTGCTTCACGCCTAAACTACTGAACCGATTTGTGTGAAATTTGGTACAGACATAGTTTGGAACTTGAGAATGGACATAGGATAGTTTTTATTACAAAAAATAAAATAAAAAATAAAATTTATTCCGGACATGCAGCGCCATCTATTGGTCAAGAGTCGGCATCAATTCAGTACTGAAAATTCATCGGAAAAATGTAAATAAATAGTAAGAACTATTTGGGTAAAACCAAAAATCTGCCGGAAGTCACTATTCCACGCGGGCAAAAGCTAGTATATTATACATGTAAACGTTCCGGAATACATTCTATAAGTGATGTTGAAAACTGCATCAATAATTTATAATATTATGTATACCGTATAGAATAGATGAGCAGTGATGGTCCAGTGGTTACGACCGCGACTTACGAGTTGTGGGTCGTTGGTTCGAACCCCATTATATCCTCACCACTGCTCTCAAAACGGTGAAGGAAAACATTGCAAGGAAACCGGCATATCCTAGAACCAAAAATTCGATGACATCTACCAACCCGCTCTGTGGCCGCATGGTGGAATACGGCCCACGCCCTTTCACAGACAGTCCGAGCAATGGGAACATTATAGGCTGATTGTGATATTTCCGGACTATGAGTTCCTTCACGGTCACAGTCAGTGATACAAAATCTTTTATTAAGTAACTAAGAAAGTACTAAGATCTTTTACAATCTCATAGAAATTTTCCCGAATCAGCCACGTCTAAAATCTAACTTTTTCGTACCCCACATAGTTTCACTAAAACATTTTCATCGCATTATGCCGATAACGTTATTTGAATTCTGCACATATCTCATGCAATGTGGCAAACACCACAGAGTACATAGATACAGAAGGAAGACGCCACATAACGAGCAAAAACAGGCGACGCATACACAGACGCGTAAGCGCGGCGATTTCAAACAAATGCCACTCGCGAGTGCGCGTGCACTCGCTGTACGTGAAGCGTGTCTATGTGTGCGTACGTTTTCGTTCATTGTATGAAGCACACCTTCTGTACTATTCTGTGGCCATTTTATTCTAGCTTTATTTCTTAGAATATCCGTGTGATCCTTTAGCAAAGTCTAATAACTTTGGAGAACGCAACTGATGCGCTCTGTTGTAATTTTCTAGTCTCATCTTACATAGTTTAGACGGTTCTTCTTAAAATTTAAATGAAAATTCGAATTACTGGAATTTATTTAAGCATGATGCAAATATAGAATGTCTTGAAACGAATTAAATTTTGTACATCAGCCAAACGACATGATCATAATTATATTCCATTGATTTCTTTCATCATCTGCATAGCCTTTTTCTAACTATGCCGGCTTCCAGTCTAACCAGATGCAGCTGAATATCAGTATTTTACATGGAGCAACTACCTATCTGACCTCCATAAACCAGTTACTGGGTTATACGATTCCCCTTGGTAAGACTGGTTGTCAGACTTTCGGGTTTCTGACGACCCGTTATGATTGCAAAAAATTCAAGAATGGCAGGCGGGACCAACGGCTTAATGTGCTTTCCGAGGCATTCGAGAGGTCTCTGTATTCAAAGATGATCAACCATCCACGGACCAACCGCGGCAAGCGTAGTTGAACCTGATCGATCGACCCGTGTGGTTGTTATTACTTAGCCACGAGCCCCTTTTTCTTCTATGTAGAGAAAGAAACAGCTGTCTATGTGTGCGTTCGTTTGCGCTCGTTGTAGATATGGAACTGGCTTTCTGTACCTTATATCTATTCTGTGTCGACAGTTGTTTGTCCATCGGTGCGGGCGCGTTTGATTTGATGCGTTGCGACGCTGGTGACCGCACCCGATTTATTGTGTGCTAGTGCAGCGGGATTTTCGACAGGTTTGGTTAGTGACGGAATAAAAAACTCACTGTAGCCCGGTGAAAATGTATTGTGCATTTCTGTTTTTCGCTCGTGAGAATTATTTCAAACTTTGTCTCGGTTACAACCACAGTTGCAAACTGCGAATCAATAAAGTTATTGGGATCTTCCTAGAGTTTCGTGACATTTGAGTAGGTGCTGATGTAGTAATTCAAGGATTCTGCTTATTTTAAAGTAAGCAAACTAATTTATTATAAAAAAAAATACAATAAAAATGGGTTAGTTACAGATTACTTTATTAATGATGTGTTAATGATGATGTTTGTCACTGTTCTGTGGCATACTTGCATGGTATAGCCTTTGTTGGAGAACCAATAAATAAATAACTTCACATTTACAATTTTTCAACATTGATATCCTAATCACTTCTTGGTTATTTGAAAGCGCGGCAAGTGACGCTCCTGTCAGTGTCACTTCCCAGTGACAGCTGCAGTGATGTACAACCCTGCTTGTAGGGTTGGGATTCGATGTGATCTTCAGAACTTCGGCTATCATTATTGTATGTATTTACGCAAAGCCTATATAATTTTTCCCAAAATCAACTTTTAATATCACAAACCTAATTTGTATTTTTTTTATTAAGTTATTCGACCTGTTTATTTTACTTGTACTAAAATGGTGTTAAGAGACACGCAAGAATGTCACACACAGGAAAATTCAAACCCGGAATCACAATTCTACGAGGCTTATCGTAGAAACTGGCACATTCAGTTCAAATCACTCTCTGTACACTAATCAAGAATTTACTGACCAAGAAACCGTTGCTTATCAAGGAAGAACGTGCTGACTATTCATTTCCTAATTCCTTTTTTTCCCCCCAAAATCTTTAGCGTCCATATTTATATTTCCCCCAACCAGATGACAGCTATATTTCAGCGCCACGTGCGACCTGACGCAGATAAATGCTGCTCTGATGGATGCCGGCTGCTGGGAACGACGAAGGTTATTTATTGGGGAATCCTGCCCACCCCCTGTTTTAAATGCTGGTGTCGTGGTAGAAGGTTAGATTTGTGGTAGTGACCTGGTTTGATATAAGGATTGGAGCTGAATTTGTGGAGGTGAAAATAACGTTTAGTATAATATAGTGCCACGTTGTCGTGGAGGTACAAAAGTTGCTAATCAGGAGCTTAACTTTTTAAAGGGCAATCATGTCTGAAGTTACATAGAGAAAAAAGATATGTGAGGAAGATAGATTTATTTCCTAGAGGAAAATATTTTACTTATCCTGTAAAAAATAATTTCTAATGTTGGCCACTTTTTTTAAATTAATGAACCTTTTTGGGCTCTAATGATGCACTTTCTAAATTATTGAGCCTTTTTTAACTTACTGGCATTTTGTCATAGTTGGTGGCGAGTGAATTTAGACATGCTGTCTTAGAATTAATTAAACTATTTCCGGAGAGCATAATAGATAGACATAGTTCATAATGCTACAATTAACTGTGTGTACGCTCACTCATTCTCATTATCTGCCTAGCCTTTTCCCAACTATGTTGGGGTCGGCTTCCAGTCTAACCGGATGCAGCTGAGTATCAGTATTGTACATGGAGCGACTGTCTATATGACCTCCACACGACCCGTAACGACTGTCAAAAATCCACGAATGACAGCCGGGACCAACGGCTTAACGTGCTTTTCGAGGCACGGAGAGGTCTTGGTAAGTAAAAATGATCACCCATCCACGGACCAACCGCGGCAAGCGTAGCTTAACCGGATCGATCGACCTGTGCGGCTGTTATTACTTAGCCATAAACCCCTCTTACTCATTCTCCTCATATCTTTTTCTTTCGCACATTTTGAGACTCGCTGCCTCTCAGGAGAACTACAAAAGATAATTAATTGTACCTCATTATTCAAGACTTTATAGATTAAGTAAATCTAAGTAGCTATCGATGAAGTTTAATATCCTAAAGAAACCTATACAAGTTGAAAAAGTAAACATGATCATGATTATCATTCTTCCTCTGCATGAGACGAAACCTTTGCCCTTCAGAATTGACGAAGCTATCAGGTCATGTCTTGCTTAAACGATGCGTCTGTCAACAAACTGGTATCAGAACTGACTGCCAACAGCGTACCTGCCGCAAAAAGGTACTTGAATGTTTCTTTTTTCCGACTGTATTCAATCAATCTGCCCAGACTTTTCCAAAACTATGTTGAGGTCAGCTACTAGTCTAACCGGATACAGCTGAATAGGTACTAGTATTTTACATGGAGCGACTAGGCAGTCGCTCCATGTAAAATACTAGTATTCAGCTGTATCTATCGTAAGAATCGTATCTGGGATGTGGAGGTCAGATAGGCATCTGACCTCCACATCCCAGTTACTGCTCCGAACCAGATCTTTTCAGACATCAATCTACATGGTCTTCACATCATCTGACCAAGATTATGTCTGGACTTTAAGAGAGACTGTGACCACTAAGTTTGTTTCGGCCTTTCTTGGTAGTCAGATAGGAAACGCCGACCTCATCTAGCTTTTTCTTAATAATACGAGTATGATGATGATATCGTATTTACAGTACAAACAATTTCATTTCATTTATTCCGACTATATTGTGCCATAAAAAATAGTTTTTCCAGCCAGAAATGCTATCTTCCAATACAATTCTCAGAAGCAATTAATCCGCGTCTCCCGTAAATCCTGACTATCATAAAAAGCCGAGATGACCATAATAGATCACTTTTCCTAAGATTAAAACTTCTTACGATAGAACTTGCAATAACTTGCAGTCCCAGTGTCTTGTGCAAGTTTCACAAACTTGCGCTCGGATTAAAAACTAATTTCTTTGTGTAGTTAGTTCGCTTTACACTTAGATTCTTTATGTGGTTAGCAGAAGTAGAAAATTTAACGAGTTCCTGTTTGTAATTTTTATTATGTAGGTAGGTGAAGTCAACCTCGTGAATGCTTTACCACTTTTGACAACACATACCCAGCAACGAGCCTGTAGCCCCCGAGGGGTTAGGCAGAGGTGCTTCTAATAGTACACCCACATGTCACCAGTTATGTCTAAGTCCCGTGTAACAGGAGGCGAGCCTATTGTCATCGACCGGGCACAAATCCAGATTCCGGGCTGCTACTGAGAAATTCCTGATGGAAAAATCCGATAACACTTTGCCTGACCTGGGAATCGAACCCAACCTCATGCTCAGCTGTAGCGAAAATTTAAACTTCTTTTTTTATTTATTTTTTGGAACGAAGTTCCTTATGGCGCGTTGCGAAAGGGGGCTAGACGGATGAAATGAAGACCAAAAGTTGGAACGACACTTTTTGCTATAGTTGTAAGCCGTGTGGCGTGCGCGTGTTTCTCTGTCTGTCTCTCTCTATCTCTTAGATAGAAAGCAAGCCAGTTATACTTCATTACATCCGGGTGTCCCTTGACACCTCTCAAGTTTTTAATTAAAAACATTGCCCCACACTAGGAATTGCTCCTGTATCGTGGGTGTGTTTACAAAGATTTAAACTCGCATACACAAACAGCCAGACCCGGAACAATTACCTGTAGGCAGTACAAATATTTGTTCCGTGCGGGAATCGAACCTGCGACACGCAGCGCAGCAGTCGATCGCTCAGCCGCTGCGCCAATTGTGTCGTCAAATACAAACTACATTAAGGTAAAAAAAAATGCTAACTGTTACAAACAAATACCTTCTCGTTTTATAACGTTCGTGTCAAATTTGTAGCAGTCGTAGTAACGGCCGGAACTTACGAGTTGGATCGTAGTTACGAACCCAGATGGGTGCTTTAGTTTTTGTAAATTATTTCATCTCCACTGCTCTCAACATGGTGAAGAAAAACATCGTGAGGAAATCGGCATGTCCTAGAACCAAAAATTCGAAGACATGTGACATCCACCAACCCGCACTGGGCCCGCGTGGTGGATTACGGCCCACTCCCTCTCACAGAAAGGAGGCATGTGTGGCTGTGTCCCAGCAGTGGGAACATTATACGCTGATCAAATTTAACGTTAGGGTGATAAAGCAACTACGAGGTCGACTGTACAACAAGCGCGCCAATTCATTAGTATATCAAATCGCTGCTTAACCTTTTAGTTTTTCAAACCACTTAAAAGATTATAAGTAAAAACAATTACTTCTCTCCTAAATTATTTACAAAAAGTGGGCGACTAAAAGCACTCAGACTGTCAAAATTAATCTTATAATGACTGACATTTTGTTAGCAACTAAAGTAAAGTAAAAACAATTAACGTCTCTTAACTAGTTCACAAATTCCTCAGGGGTTAAATCCATCATAGCATACATTACCTAATGCGCCTTGTTAATTATTACGTAATCATTATGTCAAAACGTCAAACATACAGGGTGGCAGGGCTGGACATCGACGCGCAAACTGTAACCATGGATTCAGTACATGAGTTTAGACCCCATAACGTCAAAATTTTTTTCGGTTATTAAAAAAAAATATTGCTGTGCATACGTTTTGACCGCGCACTTTTCTATGAAACAGATTTTTTTTTTTGATAACCGATGAAAAATTTCTACGCTATGGGGTCTAACTAAACTCATATGCTGAATTCATGGTTACAGTTTGCGCGTCGATGTCCCTGCCACCCTGTATAGATTTATGACGGTTGCGCGCACAAGTCAATAAAAGCCGACGCGGCGGCGCGTGAGCGTTGCCCGCAATGTTACCATTTTATAAATATTCAATTAATCAATTCAGCATATCGCAGTCCACTGCTGGACATAGGCCTCTCCTAGACTGCGTCACAACACCCTTTCCTCCACCTTCCACCCAGTCTACCCCAGCCACCTAAAAAAAGAAAAAAAAGTTTTATAAATATTATGTTAAATTTAAAATATTTAGAAGTAGCTATTTTCTATTTAACTATTTATTTTTTTATTTCTTATGGTGTTATTTATATCTCATCATGTATACTGCACTTGTTGACGTCATCACGTCAACGTCGGCTGTCGCTGAAAACCAGCGCTGAGGCTCTGTCTCGCATAGGGTTGTAGCATTATGTTGAGCGATGGCCGTTTTGTGTGGATGTGACGCATATTTCTCCCCAACTTATTCTTGTTAGTGTTCTCTGCATCATGTTTGACGCAAATAAACGTTTTTTCTTTCTTTTCTTTTGTTCGAAGATTCTTACATATCGTTCAAGGAAAAAAAGGTGTGTGCTTAGAACCACACCATAGAAACGAAAACTTACAGTTAACGTCATGTCTGATGACAGCTGATGACGACTGGAGGCGAGTATACGCGATTCAACGTCACCGACCCGAGCGTAAGGTCCTTTGTACAGACGCCAGCACATCAAGCTACTACAATCTGGCAAATGTCTTTAATAGATTTTCAACTTTATCTCCAAAGTATTAAGGTTCAAGGTTGATTGGGAAAATTTTACAGTTTCGGGTAGCTTGACCTGTTGGCGTCTGTAACTTTCGAGGTTTTATAAACCGCGCCGTAAAAAAGCTTGTCTGTCAACAAGCTTCCACAGTGATCTATGTAACACTGACGACAGTGCCTACACACGGCAAATGAACCGTAGTTTTTACGGCAACAAAAACGTGTGTGTACAAAGGGCCTGACGGTTCAGTTTCATTCACTATAATATTTAGAAAGAGCGCAAAGTGCGCCTAAAGAAAATCGAAAATCTCGAAAATCACAGCCCAAAATCTTAACACATTCCACTACACTGATTACATAATTTATCAACATTTATCATCACAACTCGTATATCAAAAACTTTTGCCAACTTGTTACGACTTCCAGTTAAACCATATTTTTGCTCAAACGCGATATATTTCGCTACACATCTATAAGTAATATGCTAACGACAGTACTTTTTAAACCTCCAATAAATCAGGGAAATAAGCAATCGAAAGTGGCTCTACTTCAATAAAGTGTGACTTGTTAAGCAAGGGACTTCGATATTTATGCAAAAATGTAACGAACAAAGAATTTATTTAAAAATTACGAAGCAAACCTTGCGACAAAATCGGGTTATTAGTCAGAGAATGATATCCTTTACTTTAGTTGCAGATTTGGCCATTCACGCGCGTTTGGACAATGTGTACCCTGTATCCATCCACATTTGGGCAGTAATAGGGGGGGGGGGGGGGGGGATATATTTTTTTAATTTATTATCCTCGATCAATCTGCCAATCTATGTTGGGTTGGTTTCCAATCTAGCCGGATGCAGCTGAATAGCCATTATTTTACATGGAGCGCCTGCCTACCTGACCTACACAACCCGGTTACTGGGTAACACGATACCCTTTGGTAAAACTGGTTGTCAGACTTTTGGGCTTCTAACTACCCTTTCTTTTTTTTGGGTGGGAAATCATCAGATGATTTCTTCCACTCGGGCGGAGTGGGAGGGCGTGTCAGACTTTTACTGACTAAAACCCACCCGTGGTTCTTCAGTTGCCAATTCCAGGGGCCACGGACAACCTGCGGCCCTGGCAGGCATCGGCCCTAGCGGACCCCGTCAGTTCGTGCTGACATCTCACAACGCGCCGTCGATCCGGGCTTGGTCCTTGCCGGGCGGCGAGCTGCTCATTGCTCGCCACCCGCAAGCCCGCGCCGTAGCCGGGAGTCGGCTGGTGACGCCCGACGTCCAGGGCGTCTCCTGCGGCAACTAGGGGTGTGAGGGCGCAGAGATTGTCTCTCCCTCACGCACTCCGCCTTTGCGAGCATTACTGCTTCGCAGAAGAAGGTGACGGCTTCCCATGCACTCTCGCTCCGTACCATGGCCTGGACCAGGTCCGGATGCGAGAGATCGCTGCCGCCGATCACCGCCACGAGGACGCGGCAGTGCTGTGCCCAAGCTGGGCAGACCTCCACCGTAGGCTTCTAACTACCCTTAACGACTTTCAAAGATCTACGAATTATAATTATTGATTCTCTTCAAGATCTTTATTTTATTGAATAAACACTAGATATTAAATTATTATTTTGCTTTTCTCCAGTGTCCATCGTTTTGCCATTCATCCCGTATACGGTTTGCATAATAGAAGTAGAGCCCACTTCCACTCATACCGCGTGGTTGGTATGGCATAGAAATGAGGTCTGCATTCAAACCTGAATAGGGTGCTTAGGGTTTATCAGTGCAATTATTTCGCGTTTTATATCATGAGAGTGCTTTTAACCGTGAAAGCATGTCGGTTAACGCATAATTTAGCTAATGGTCTCCCTTGAATCATCAAAAAAAAATTACAAATTGTCACTTCCCAAACAATTTTCCGCATAATTTCATTTGCCAAATAAACTCACTCACTTAGCAAATAAACTCTTCACAAATAATTGTAAAGCAAACCTAATGTTTGGCAAGTGAATGTTTAAACAATAATTTACTTACCAACTAAGTAGTACTTTTAAAATAAAATAAGCCAAATATTTAGTATCGTCAGTTTTCAATTTATCATTTCTATTCAGTCAATTGCTCAGTCAATGACAAAATATAAAATTTACATCTTTATGTCAGTTGCACAAAATATACAAATTAAATTACAATGTGTTTTGTTGGTTTGATTTTACATTTTAAATATAGGTATGTCTGGTTGTGTGGTCACAGTTCAAACCTAACCTAGCTGTTTCAATTTTAAAAAAATATATATATAAGCGTGTTACGTTGCAAAAAAACTCTAAGAAAATTATAAACTATAGGTACGGACGCCAGCAGGTCAACCTACCCGAAACTGTCAGATTTTCCCAATCAACATTGAACCTAATGCTATAGCAATAAAGTCGAAAATCTATTAAAGAAATCTGACAGATTGTAGTAGCTTGATGTGCTGGCGTCTGTACATGGCAATTAAGTAATATTATATAATATTAAAATGGATTCTAACCTAACCTACAGTTCTGGCAGTTCTAGCAATTCGTTTTCGTTCGTCATTCGTAACCATACAATTGACTTGTTTCAAACAAATTCAGGCACATACACTTACAAAGAAGTACGTAAATTACATCAAATAAAAGTGCATTTTTAGGGTTCCGTAGCCAAATGGCAACGGAACCCTTATGGATTCGTCATGTCTGTCTGTCTGTCTGTCTGTCCGTCCGTATGTTACAGCCGCTTTTTTCCGAAACTATAAGAGCTATACTGTTGAAACTTGGTAAGTAGATGTATTCTGTGAACCGCATTAAGATTTTCACACAAAAATAGAAAAAAAAACAATAAATTTTGGGGGTCCCCATACTTAGAACTGAAACTCAATTTTTTTTTTCATCAAACCCATACATGTGGGGTAACTATGGATAGGTCTTGAAAAATGATATTGAGGTTTCTAATATCATTTTTTTCTAAACTGAATAGTTTGCGCGAGAGACACTTCCAAAGTGGTAAAATGTGTGTCCCCCCCCCCCCTGTAACTTCTAAAATAAGAGAATGATAAAACTAAAAAAAATATATGATGTACATTACCATATAAACTTCCACCGAAAATTGGTTTGAACGAGATCTAGTGAGTAGTTTTTTTTTAATACGTCATAAATCGTAACGTAACGGAACCCTTCATGGGCGAGTCCGACTCGCACTTGGCCGGTTTTTAATTATAACATTCCCAAAAAATCTTATTTTTGTCTTTATATTTTTTTCATAACAAATCATTTGACTAAATGTTTATTGTCTAAAGATGGTTTGCTGTAATACATTATTTGATTGAAGATCAAATGCCTTTATGACATTATCCTTGGTAATATTTTGCCGAATAAAAATTTGGCCAAATGAAAATGTGCGTACTAAAATCATTCCAAATATTGCATTGGTATAAAAAAGGTTTGCTAAAATTTGTTTGGATAATGAAATTTTGTCAATTTTTTGTTTGGCAAAACGGTATGTTCCCGTTAGCTTTATATGCATATGTTGGGCTGAGGTGGAATTATTTTAATGGAGGGCTAATTAGTTAATAAATCAGCTTTTCTGTGTATAATTTTTAGGCGTATCACACATTAAAACGCACCACACGACGGGGCGCGAGAAACGGAGCCAAATGCCCCACATTTTTATTGAATTTGTATGTTAAAAATCTAAAATTTTTGTACAATGGCTCTAAAAACAAACCTTACCTTCATAATGATCTTAACAAGAAGTCACTCGAACCCCTCATCATCAACCAGCCACCGTTTCGTTAACTAACCTTCATCCTACTTCCAGTTTCCGGACAATCTACCGTTTAGCGACACCTTTTACTAATTATAATCAATCGAGTTTGTTCCATGGCAGCACCACCCTGCCCTAATGAATTCTGAACTCATCAATTCTGCAAATTTCCAATTTGAAGACGCTGTTGATTGAAAACCCACCTTCTATCCCCTTGGGGGCTGAGTGTGGAGGCTGTGGAGCGCACTGAATGGATACACAATTCTTTGCTTGAAATTATTTTTTTAATGTTAAGTCAAGTAAATTAATTGCTTAGCTTTAATACAAATTAATTCCGTGTTTTCAAATCACAATTGTTATTCATTGATCTAGAGTATACAGCACGTTGAGTACCTACTCAACGTGGTGTATGATCTAAACGCCTATGGCGTTATCGCCCACATTGAGAACCTTCTCAATGAGGGCGATAACGCCATAGAGTTTCAGAGTCAGAGGGATAGTAGGAGACCCAGAGAAAATGGTGTATCCTATTTTACGACTATAATTATTATAATATTACACGTTTTAATATAATCGACTCAATAGCTGTTTCAAAAGCGCGACTGATGAAACAAATATTCTCAAGTGGACGGTGGGCAAAATAAGGTTGAGAAGCGGTGCTGACGCTAACGAAGTACTGAGTTACACGAAAGAAAATAATTCCTGTATTTTTAATGAAACAACTTGAACGATATTGTCTGAAATATTCAACATGAAGTGAGAATTCTTTCCCTCTTATGACCAGCCAGTCATTCATTCATTCATTCCAGTCATTGCCCTGCAGAGAATTAACAGGTTGAGATTAACCCGAACACTTACAACCTATAGCTTGTCTCATACATACTCTAAGTCAACGCCATGTAACACCCTTTCTCAGGGTGATCGCTAATTAATTGAGTCAGAAACTGTCTTAGTTGGTGCTTTTTGTGTCAGCAATTACATAAGATACGTCTGACACTGTTCTGACTATGTCAGACGATTTGCGGTAGGTATGTTAGCTAAAGGGCGTGTAGACTGAATATAGTTAGTACGCGAATTAAGGGTATCAAGTTCGGTTGAATAATTTTTGCAGATATTTGGGAAGATGCTGCGTGTCTTTGTAGCGTTATCTCTTGCCCTTATCGCAATCTATTTGGGGTCGGTCACATTTTCATACTGCTTCACTTCTCTGTGTAACTTCGTAGCATTCTTTATGAATACCGACTAGAAAACCTAGCATTACGTTTGATTTGATTGTAGGCAGAGATTGCGCGAATGACCACGATATGATCATACTATGCACCTGAGGAATCAAAGCTTCTTCCCATGGGGGTAGGCAGTAACCACAGAATGCCACCTGCTACGAGCTTTACATACTCCTTTTGCCTCGTTTAACTTAATATATGTTACGCCACCACCTCTTTGAAGGACTTCACCAATGTATGATCCATGTCCTTCTATGGTATCCTCTCCCAAAGTTTCCACTTACATTTGTCTCGTAAATCTCTTTTTCTATTTGCCTTATAATTTTATTATCCTGTCAACAAATCTCTCCACACCACCAAACAATTTAAGTTTTTATGACATTATAGTACCTGTAATTAATAAGAATTTGAAACTGCGTCGTTGGTCTCGTGGTCGCAAGCCTAGCTGCTGAGCGTAGGGTTCTGGGTTCGATTCCCAGGTCTGGCAAAGTGTTATTTGGTTTCTCTATTAAGAATTTTTCAATAACAGCCCGGAGTTCGGAAGTTGGCGGCGTGATAGCCCCGTGCCTTGGCAAGCAGATTAAGCCGTTGGTCCTGCGCCCGATCTCATTTCAGTCGTGTCGGATTGCCGTCCCATCGGACTATGAGAGAGAGGGAAGAGTGAGTGCACTTGTATCTGCGCACACATTTGTGCACTTTAATATCTCTCGCGTTGAAGGCTAGTCTCCGTTGAGATTGACCCTATTATTAGGAATTTAATTAAAGCAAGCTGCTTTGCAACTTTTACATCGCAAAAATAAATACAATTTATCGTCCGAGTAATAACAGAGAACGCTAATAAAAACAATTGAATAAATAAAAGAGTTTTTATGAATAATTGTGTTCCGAAGCAGAGCATGCAGCTCGGAGTGCGAAGGATTTTAATTTACTCGCAAATACAACACAAATTGTATTAATATTAACTCTAGTTCGCTTTTAATCTTCTGTTAGTTTAATATTTTTTGCTGAATGCTTCCATTTTCTTTTATAATTGACTGGAAGTGTACTTTCAAATTCAAATTCATTTCACATTTAAATAGAGTAATTACAATCGATGGTTTCTCATGTTACATTATTCGGTATTATATTCTATTAGGCCTGTTGGTATGGCATTGGAAGTTTATTTTGTCTAATATGTGCCTATATAAAGATACAGAAAAGGAATGGGAATTTAATATTAATAATAATTTAGTCACAATGTCGCTGGAACACGGCGTGCATGTCAATAATATAGTACCGGGTAAAATACAGTCCAATACAAATACAAAGTCAGTTATATATATTTTTTTAATGTTAGACAATGTCACACTTTTATACACACATAATATAATTTAGTAACTGGCAACTCTACAGTTGCCAGTTACTAAATTATATTTTGTGTGTATAAGAGAATTCTTGGAATACCTCGTCGGGCTAGTGGACAAGAGCGTCCTGTTAGGCTGAATAGCGGCCTGGTGATCCTTTGGACTAAAACTACATTTCATTTGCCTAGCCTTTTCCCAACTATGTTGGGGTCGGCTTCCAGTCTAACCGGATGCAGCTGAATACCAGTATTTTACATGGAGCGACTGCCTATCTGACCTCCACAACCCAGTTACTGGGTAATACGATACCCCTTGGTAAGACTGGTTGTCAGACTTTCGGGCTTCTGACTACCCATAACTTTGGACTAAAACTACACAAACTAAAAATTAAAAACTGTACACAAAATATTACAATGAAAAAATATGTATCGGGCGGAATTTGTGGGTTGACTGCACCCCTATGCATAAGGCTTCCCGCAGACAGGCGCGACGCAACAGCAGGACTGCAGGACACGGCTCTGGTAGAATGATTTCTTAGAAAACTTAATGGAAATTGTTCTACCAGAATCGCGTCAAACCGTCGCGCGTCGTGTCGCGTCTGTCTGCGGGAGCCTTAACGAGTAGTTTTATATAGCACATTATAGTAACATCAGCAATTATTGCTGTTCAGTAAAATTATATACAATTTATAGTCCGCTTGACGTGGCTTCGAACCCCGGGATTCGGGGGAGTTTAGCAGATCGAAGTCTGTATTTTTTGCCAAATAGTTTCACTTTGGTTTGATAATATAGGTAGGTACACAAAAATTATTTACCTTCTCGTTTAGTTTTAAAAATATGTTTGCTGGTAAAAGTGTTTGTACCAACCTACTTACAGAAATAAAATCATTTATTGTAAATCTATACTAATAATAAAGCTGAAGAGTTTGTTTGTTGGACGCAATAATCTCTGAACCTACTGGTTGGATTTGTATTTTTTTTTACATTTTTAATACCCCATTGCTTGGTCATCACGCTATGACCCTTAGGGGTCAAGCAAAAAGAAAAAGTCAGAAAGGTCGCTAAATGAAAACGAAGTGTAAGTGCGAGCAGGTGATGCGATGCGACGGAGTGGTTCGGAGGTGATGCGATGCAACGGAGTGGTTCGGAGGTGATGCGATGCGACGGAGTGGTTCGGAGGTGATGCGATGCGACGGAGTTGGTCGCAATGATGCGATGCGACGGAATGGGTCGGAGGTGATACGATGCGACGGAGTGGGTCGGAGGTGATACGATGCGACGGAGTGGGTCGGAGGTGATACGATGCAACGGAGTGGGTCGGAGGTGACACGATGCGACGGAGTGGGTCGGAGGTGATGCGATGCGACGGACTGGGTCGGAGGTGATGCGATGCGACGGAGTGGGTCGGAGGTGATGCGTTGCGACGGTGTGGGTCGGAGGAACAAGAAATTTCACGCGAACGACGTTGCGGGCAGAAGCTACTCGTTCTACATTTATATTACTTCACTAAACACCAATCTGTTTAGGAATGTTCCGTATTGTATACTTCCTATGTATTTATAATATTATCATTTGTTATAACATATATTCTCGTATTTATCACATTTGCGTCTTGTTCCATATCCGTCTCAGATCGTAGAATCAAAGGGGATATGCCGAGATATTGTGAGGGTGTGAGCACTTGTCACGTATTTTGTTTGTATCGCTTGCCTTCGCTAACAGCTGCAAAGAACCTAATCGTTGCCTTCAGAGCAGTGGTAGCCCAGTAGTGGTGGCCCAGTGGTGGCCCTGTGGGAACGACCGTGACTTACCAGTTGTAGGTCACGGGTTCTTCTGCTCCTCTTAAAGGAAAACATCGTAAGGAAACTGGCATGTTCTAGAACCAAACATTAGAAGACATGTGACATCTACCAACCCGCCATTGGGCTCCCCTGGTGGATTATGGTCCACTCCCTCTCAAAAAAAGAGGCCTGTATCCCAACAGTGGGAACATTGTAGGCTGATTTTGCTATGCATACAGTTTACAAGAAACTTATTTCACAAGAAAGAACCTATTTTACAATAAATCATATAAATGTGTAACCCCCATTGTTCGTAATGTTTTAAGCGAAATCTTTATTCAACACATCCCTTATTTCGAGGCTCAGTGTCTTGGCATCACGCCAACCGAGTTAGGGGGGCAGCAGAGTTAATAAATTTTGTTTTTCCGACCAGATATTATCAGGATTTCCACTTGGAACTCAACAATTATGGATACGACAATTTGTTATGCATGAGTAACTTATATGTTATAAGGAAAATTATTTTTAAGACTTCCGCTGTGAGAGAAGAAAGGCTTCTTTTTTTGTTAAATGACTTTGTGAGCGTCGGCTCAATAAGAGCCACCTTTTTGAAATAGATGCACACTTTATTTATTTAAGTGGGTTTTTAGGTATAATATACCTCAAGCGATGAATGTTTCATGATCTGTCTCTTTTTACAGTTCATGAGGGTAAAATCAAGAATGTTTTATGCAGAAAGGTGATCATGCGTTCCCATCTTATCATCTGCTGAATGAAAGTATGTGGTTGTTTACTATTTTCAGTCTGATCAGAATCGAATGAGAGTTTTTTTTTTTTACTTCTGTCTGTCTTGTCAGTAATTGGGTGGAGAACGGCTCAGTTTTTCGGTGTCCGACATTCCCACTGTCACAGAACTGGATTGATATAAGTAATAAGCATTTTTTTAACCTATAAGGGATCTCTACGATTTGTCCGCCACTCTCTGTCTATATTACAAAACAAATTCTGAATTTAACGTCTGTTTTTGCCTTAACCCGAATAATGCCTCCAAATGACTCCTATAAAACTAAAGCACAAGACATTTTTATCCCCACTATAAATAAAAATGCAGCACATATGTATAATATCAACATGAAACATGTATGTATGAATTCTTCAGTAAGAAATGTTGTAAAATATCTGCTGGAGGTATGACCGCGAGTCGGCGTCGGATTAGACAAATAGACACCCTCGCCCACCCGCTGCATCATGCGAAATCAAATCTTGCCCCTACCACCAGAATGAATGAAGATGAATTCTTTATCGAGAAGCTTTAGCAAGAAATATGTACTAGTTAAGGCATCCTTTGCACCCAGTAAGGGTTTTCTCGAATACGCTGCATTATCGCGACTACAGCGAACGCTAGATGTGAATGGCACCTTAGTTAATTCTTTGATCTAATATCCTCCTTGCCGATTCGATGGTGACAACGGATTTTTAGCTAGCACTAATTTCGACAGATACATAGTAAATTATATGTCGAAATTTTGAACAGAATGAAATTGAACAGGATTTTGGGCCACAAAAGGCATGACTGAAAGGCAATTGCATGCAGCTGAGATGAGAATGCTAAGAGGGATGTGTGGTGTTACACGAATGGATAGAATAAGAAATGAGTACGTAAGAAGAAGTCTGAAATTTGCACCAATAACTGAAAAGTTGTGTTGTATGTGCATGTGTTACGGAGGAATGAGTACAATATCGTGAGGAAAGTTTTGAGTATGAATTTCAATGGCTATAAGAGTAGGGGCAGATCAAAGAAACGATGGATGGACTGTGTGAATGATGATATGGTTAAAAAGGACTAACGAGGTGACTAATAGAGAAGTAATATGGAAGAAAATACATGTTGCGTCGACCACAAATAAATTGGGATAAGGGCAGGAAAATTATGAGTTTTTGTTGTAGTAGAAATGCCAGAACACCAGAAAGTTCCTAATAGCCTATTAGTTCTAGTAGAAATCTAGTTAGGTTTGAGTCCCAATTTCCATAAAATCTGTAGGTTCATGAATGAACATCGGCGTCACCGCGTCGCGCGTTGTGCTAGAATATGTGCCTTAGAATTTGAGTTGGAAATGTCTGAATTTGAGTGATACCTACTTGTATGCACTTCGTTACTTGTGATTTGACAGTCTTTGCTATTGAGATACTTCCAGATAAAGAGGGTGGCAGTTACGCTGAATATTATGCTAGCACACTTTTATTCCTTTTACCGAGAAGAGGCCTGTGTCCCAGCAGTGGGAACATTAGGTATAGGCTGATAATGCTACACTTTTATTTCCAAAACCTATCACACACTGTTCTCGAAGGCAACTCGCCCCACCGATGGTACGCCGTCCCCCCAAGAAAGGGGCGAGTCTTCGAACTGGCAATGTCCCAATATCCTCACGCTGGATTGGAGTGGCGAGATGAGAAGCGTTCCAGCTCAACTGGACGGAATTAAGATATTCCCTAAGCGAGAAATGTTATAGAAGATTGAGATCCTTCGAGACCGATACTTGTATCACAAATATGTAAAGTGTGGAGAAAATCTTTGGTGGTCTTGGAGTCTTTTAAAAAAACATATTTCATTAGTTAGTAATTGATGATCAAGCAGTGGGACTATACAGGTTAAATAATAATTTAAAAAAAAAAACCGCCCAAGTGCGTGTCGGACACCACAATTTATCCCAAACACAAATTTAACATTGGAGTTGAGAAACATGTTCTCCCATACATCGATAAATTATGTCACGGTCAATTCTCCAACTGCAAATGTAAGTTTGTAATCGCATAAAAAAATATGTGTTACTGTTAAAAAATTACGATTTTCGGAGTTTTTCATTTACTTGTGCAAAAATCATGAAAGGCAAGAAGCACGGTCTCACAGACCGTGCTTCTTGCCTTTCATGATTTTTTTATTTACGAGTATCAAAATATGTCGCACCAATGGCCGTATTTTACGCGTTCACTTAAAATTTGATGTCTTTTAGACCTCCAAAAGACCGAAGAAAAAAAACTGAAAATCAAATAGCTACATAACTCAAGCTTTGACTTCAGATTTGCAGACCAGTGATTTGAAAAAGCTCATAAAAGCCATTCTACAATTTGTACTGAATCGAATTCGCATTATTTACAAGAGAATTAGCAAATAAAAGAACACAAACATCCTTTGAGCCATTTCGTCATCAAAAGGAATCTCGAAATAAAAGTTAGTGCGACACAGTCGCAGCACACGGTTTTTAGAAATATGTTTAAAATTAAAATTCCGCTCAGCTGCACGGTGCGTTTTATGAACTAAGAAGTGCACATGTTTCTGAATTTACATTAAAACTTCTTTTTATGTATGAAAAATGCAATTTACATATCAAATCTAACTACTACTGTATTCCTTGGAGTACGCTGAGCTTTTAAATCGACTGTTACAGACAATTCTTATTTATGTTTTGTTATTTAATGGCAATCAAGCAGGCAAACCTAATGGCAAGTGAAATCAAAGTCAAAGTTTTTATTTGTAAAACATAGGTGTAAAATAAGTGTTTGAAATAGAATAGGTAAATACAGAGATCTCTATGTGTTGCCGTCAACGGCGTACAAGTATCAAGTGGGGAAATTACGCAAAGCAGAAGTTATACCTAATTAAATATTGAAATTTTTATTAAAACCGGTCAAGTGCGTGTCGGGCCACGCGCAGTGTAGGGTTCCGTAGTTTTTATAACAGCCAAGTGCTGGTCGTATTCGCTGACTGATAGTTTCGTACCATGCTCTAACTAAAAGCCAAACATGACTACTTACCTACCTAATTTGACTTCGTATACAAATCCTCACCTGATCCGACAATTTTGCACGGAAAGTTTTTTTTTTTTTTTTTTGAGATTTGGATAAGACTTGTCATAGCCGGTGTAGCATTTTTTTTTTTATAAAACTTATTTAGGAATGAAACAATAGCGCGATACAACTGACGCTTAGCGCCATCTATCGACATTTCTATGGAGTTGTTGAAATTTTCGAGTCTAATACAATTGGTCGACTATTACTCGTAAACTTGTAAAGCCCACGCGTGAAGAAGTAGGCATGCGGTCTACTTTTTCACACTTCCCTCTTTCTATTAGAAGTCACCTCAAAAGCCACCTCATATCTTAAAATTAAAATGAAAAGTCATCTATTCAAACTAGCACCACTTTTTGAAAGTCAAAATTTCATAAGACAGTCTCTCAAAACGCCCGCCCTTCACTTCCTAGTGCTTTAGCTGGGAAGAAGTGGCGCAACTAACTCCCCAGCAGCACAGCTTTCTGGAAAGTTAGAAAAACTTGGTTCTAATACAATAGTAAGTAATTAACAAATGTTTGACTAATGGCTCTCATTTCACATTTACACATTTGTTTTTTCACGTTTCAAATAAATTTTAAGCCTGAAACCAGGTCCCGGGTTATATATTTCCAGCTCAGCACAAAACAAAACAAAGGTGTTTTCCACTAGGAATGAACGAGGGTAGTCTGTACATAATTCATAAGGGCACTTGATTGGCCCCCTCGACTACAGAGCACCGATACACTGCGCGGATATTGAAACTAAAAACCCTTTGGAATAAGGAAACTTTCGCTGAGTAGCTTGAGTAAATTCTGATGCTGATTTTTAGATTATCTTTACTTTGTAACAGTTTTATATGCTTTGGTTGAAATAATTTTCGCATCATTTATTAATTATTTCATGAAGTTGGCGTTTTCTATCTGACTTAAAGAAGTCAGATATAGAAAACGCCAACTGCAACAAAAACTCACGCCTTTTTCCATGGGGGTAGGCAGAAACCACGATACGATCTTTACGTATTCCTGTTGCCTCAATGGCTTTCATTTTGACAGTTCAACAACATTCATTGCGTTATTTACGTTGATGAGCAGATATATTTTTCGATCATATGAAGCAATGGATTAGGAGTATCCTTTAAGATGATTCAGATTCTGATTGATAGTGCGTGTTACGCAATTAGAGTGCTGATCACACGCGCACGCCTGTTGCGAGTTCTACGCACCTGACCTTTATGAAGAACATCACAAACAAGGTTAGAGTAATGTCCTTCTAGAGCGTCCCATTGTTTCTACTCCCATCTGCTTTATAAATCTATATATTGTTAAAGTCGCCAATCATTTATCCTCAAAAAAAAAATTCTTTAACCAACGGACTGACTTCCATTGAAATATCTTCTTAATAATAATGTGTTCCATTGAATCAAATATCACATTCCATAAATTGTTTCCCAGAATGTCGTATTTCAAAAGATCTATTAATATTTGATCTGTTTTCTTTGTAACTTGCGTTCCATTTCGTTTTAGAAGGAGAAGTAATCAACAAAACTCGCGTTAAGTTATTCAGACACCTTCAAAAGACGCTCAACTTCGAGAATCGGTCAATTAAAAGTTTGACTTTAACCCGATAGTTACTTTGCGCCAGTCAAGTTATTCGTCTAATTACTTTTTACTTTTCGTGCGTAAACTTCGAATACTTTTAGTACTTATTTCGTTTTTTGGAGTTTAGCTGAGAGCAATTTGATGCTTGAGAAACTATGAGGATTTAGTTAATAGTTTGGGGTGCATTTAGAGAGCCTTAAAAAGCGTATATACTTTAGGCGATTACTAAGCAACTTTTTACCATAGTGAAATAGGTTGAAAATCACCACCAAATTTGTGATTCATGTTCACATAAATAGTGATGGCAAAACCATTTCTATCTTAAACATTATAATATATCGACGGTTCATCATCATCTGTCCACAGACTAGCACTGTTGAACTGTCAAGGATTCAGTCAGTCAGATAGATGAAACTAGTTGCTCATTCCAAATCGTAGTTCCTATGGAGAAGACTGGGCAAGAAACTCCATGGATACTGACAAATTGAAATTTCCTGTCTTTATCCAGATAATAAATTAAAATCTAGTGAGGACACTAAATCTGTTGTCCAAAAAATTATATGCCCTGAACAAATGAAATTTTGCACGTTAGAGGACTGCGCAAAACCAAAAAACGGAAGCGTTATAATCAGCACGGAGACCAAAGACGACATAGAATGAGTGCACTAAACATGCTGAAGCGTCACATTGTGCAATATGCTTGCACTTTAAACAACCCAACCACAAAACAGGCTATCAAGAATGCCCTGCAAACAAAAATGGCTAAGACAAGATACATCAATTCTATAAATTATAATGACGTCGCGTAAGACCGCCTAAGCTTATCTATAAGCCTTTTTTACTTGATGTTATATAATTATTCTTATTTTGTCGTTAGTAGTTATAATCCGTAAAATTAATTTTAGTTTTTATTAGTTTTTACAATTTATGTTATAAGTAAACATGCAATCTTATCATTCTGCTGACACGGCAACTTTTTCTGTATAACAAAATAAACTCGACCATATTAAAAATGTAACATTGCAAAAATCATAATAGAATGTGTTTGCAAAAATGTCTTACGATGATGCAAAAAAGTACTATTTTGCTCAATTTGAATATAACCATAATTAAAGTAGATAAAATATTTACTATTTGTAGGAATTTTAGATAATACTTATGTATAAGCACTTGAGTGAGATACCTGAGATACAGGTTTATTCCTACTTCAGGTAGAATCCAATTAGGCCCTATTTTGTAAACATTTATGTAAGTCAATTATTTCAATGAACAATTTCATATTTCACGAGTACCAGAAATATACGGTAAGAATTTCCTCCATTACGTCTTCGAGAAATCCTCTCAAAAGAGACTCAAGACATCTAAACACGAGAACTAAAAGGTAGCTAGATAAAATAAAACAGTATATTTCTGTGTGCAACAGCTCGGCGGCGTTGTAAACTTGTATTTAAGTCCCTTCAGACAGTAACGAGGACACTATGAGAGGTTCAGGACACAGGGGGATGAAGGGGGGACTGGGACACATTGACAGCTGCAAGCAGGACGAGTGAGCATGGGATGTGGGAAGAGTTGGATGTGGTATTCGAAGATGCTGGATAATTTGTTCACGAATAAAATGTTTTTGGATACTGTTTTTTTCTTTCCGCTCCGCCACGTAATTAACGCAATGAATGTTGTTGAACTGTCAAAATGAAAGCCATTCCTACCGTTAGTGTGTTACGCAATTACCCCGCCGTCTTACGCGTATGTACAGTCACGAGCACCAATATGTTGGCAACTTTCAATTGCGATTTTTTCGCTTTTCTCTTTGATTTTTGTTGAAATACGACACATTACCTATGGGTTCGAAAATGCTATGTTCGTTACAACATAAAATTTCATTAAAAAATAAAGGAGTAAATCGCTTTTGAATAAAGCCGAGTGTATACATACTTTTGCTCGTGACTGTACTGGATACCGAGGGTATACCGTGTCGACCTTAGAGACAAATTGAATTCATAATTATTATAATGTAAATCATTTAATCTTAACGAAGGTTAATTCAGGAAAAAAATAATTAATTAAATGAACCTTTATTTACATTATCGTCACTTTTTTTGCTGTGAGATTTTTCTTAGGTGTTTCTCAGTTAGTAACAAAGTTCATCACTAAAATTAACACCCATATAATAATTTAATACCCATATTATGAGATACAAGAGTAGCCTACAAAGTTCCACCACCAAACCCCTAGGGTTCCTTAGCCAGACAGTACAAATCGAGGTTTTCTCCGTATTAATGGCAGGTTTTGTGCCAAGTACGGCTCCATGGCATAAAATATTCACACTACACGTAGAACATAAATCTGCGCCTGATTTGAAAAAGTAATCTGACCGGGGAACTCTTCTTGGGAAGGAATTTTAAAGCTGTGGTCAAGAATTCTGGTTAAAAAGTTATTTAAATTTCGTGTTTGTTCTGCTATCGTCATAATTAGTCATCTAAATCTATTCAAGTCCATTGTCTTGTAATAATCACTGCCATTGATTCCCACCCAAATCCCTAACAATTTTGTTCATAAACCATTCCTCCTCACAGACAGGACCCGTTAAACACCAGCGTCAGGCACTAGTTGCCTGGCATTTTTGCTGAACCGGGCCTTCTTGACGCAGCCGCGAGGCACACTTTTCTGCTAATTTCTTACATCACATTTTTTATTTGATTTTTGTTTTTATCTGATGTATATTATATTGTCTGCTTTTCAGTCTGTGCTAAATACTTAATTTTCTTTCTTCTTTTCTTTTCTATTCCCATAAAGTATCCAACACCACATCAACCAAGTTTTTTCCCTCCAAGATCAACTACAATCTGGCAAACAAGTACAGGCCACTAAAGAGTTAGGTATACAGCCTATAAAATACATCATTCCGTTTTCATGGTGTGTAGTATTTTTTTAGGCGTAGGGCTTAAGTACTTACCATCGTGTCGTAAGTACTTACCATCGGGGCGTAAGTACTTACCATCGGGGTGTAAGTACTTACCATCGGGGTGTAAGTACTTACCATCGGGGTGTAAGTACTTACCATCGGGGTGTAAGTACTTACTATCGGGGTGTAAGTACTTACCATCGGGGCGTAAGTACTTATCATCGTGTCGTTAGTACTTACCATCGGGGTGTAAGTACGTACCATCGGGGCGTAAGTACTTACCATCAGGGTGTAAGTACTTACCATCAATAATGCTGGGGATTGACACTACTGACAACTCACTTCACTTGAGTTTTCACGGTGAGATTTTTACAGAATCGGCCGGCAGATTTGTTTCTAGCATTCTGAAGAAAGTGCTTCACGCTTTCATATCGAGGATATTTTTTGTAGATGGATCTACTACACAGCTATGATCTGTATTTTTAATGAATAAATTATCCTAAAAAATATGTATCAGTATTTTTATTACATAATATTTTTGTAAGATTATTATCATTATTGCCCCATCAATTGAGGCCATGAGAGCCACGGTGGCGTCACTGAAAAAAATTGAACTAATTTTTAGGCCACTGTGGCGCTATGACTTTTACAGTTTAGAGCAGATTTTTCAAATAAAGTCAGTATTGAAAAAATGACAGTTAGGCCACTGTGGCTCTCATGGCCTCAATTATGTACCTACCTAACTGATGAATGAGTCATTAATATACGAGATAACTGTTTATCATTTTCTGTCCGTCTAGTATCTTCATCAGCAGACAGCACTACGTTCACTTCATACAGTGGTATCGTTTAACTTTAAAAAACCCACCGTACCACCAGGGGTACGGCTGGCCGTACCCCTGGTGGTACGGTGGGTTTTTTAAAGTCACAGTAAAGATAAATTAACACTGCAGACACACCGTACCCCTGGGGGTACGGTGTGTCTGCAGTGTTAATTTATCTGTCATGGTTTCATTAATCCATTTTATATCTTTTACCTATTGTGGTATAGTAATTTTATTTTTAGGTGCATCGTCTTCACATATAATTATATAATTAATGTATGCAAAATATTGTAAAACATTTTGAACGAGTAAGAGCAACGTTTTGAAGGAGAAGAATGGGCAAGAAACTCAACCGGAGTTTCTTGCCTATTCTTCTCCGTACAAAAACTACCTTTTGGACTAGAATCAATTTTATTTTAATTTATTTTTTGACGTTCAAAAGTGCCTTTTATGTGCCTATTTGAAATAAATGATTTGACTTTGACTTAAAATTACGAGAATGCCCCTCTGGTTTTAACGTAATTGTGTGATGTGAAGGACTTTACTAATAAGCAAGCTGAAGTGGCAACGGGCCAGCTAAATAGCTATAGAACCGATGACCGTTTGGTTTGGGTTTGACGTATTCTTTAATGAAAACTAGGAATCGGTAAACGTAAGCCCCCAGGATAGGTGAAGCAATCATAAAATCAAGGCTGTTAGAAGCTGGATGAGAATAGCTGAGGATCCAGATAAATGCGGTGTCGTTGGGAAGACCTATAATATCTAGCCGTGGACTGCCACAGGTAATGATAATGATGACACAACACACTCACATCATTGTTTAATTATTCACCTGCATAGTAATATTTTATAAGCCATACAGACATAGATTTTTACAATGATTTAACTCTTTTATTTGACGATTTGGGTGTGTCGATGGCACTGACAACTTGGTCTGTTTGCCCAACTTTGGTAAAGGCTTCCTCCATTTATATCAATTCTTTACTGTTTATTGCTTTCCTAGTCCATGTTTTTATATTATGAATTTCGTTTTCCGACCTGTATCCGCCTGTATACTAATCTTTTTATTCAACTGTACGGTATAAGATTCCTTTGGCGCGGGCGTTGCGATACAGTCTATGGCTGGCTATGATTGGATGGGACTGGCCCATCATGGTCTGGACTTGCTCTTATGAGCTTTCGTTAGTAGGTGCTGGGGAATTGAGAGTAGAGTAACATGTATGTTATGTGATGGGATGTGCCGTAGGATAAGGTTCTGGTGGTGGTATTTTTATTTGAGGATAGTGTTATAGCTTGGTTCCTTACCTTTAGATTTGCCTAAAAATTACCATTGGTTTATTTATTCCTATACGTTAGGGCCCATTAAACCCCCACCGTGTTTAGTAGCTATATCTATGAGTTTTATATGTATGACCAGATGTATGCACGTAAACAAAGCAAAAGGAGAATGCAAGGATCGTAACAGGTGGCGTTCTGTCGTTTCTGCTTACCCTCTTGGGAAGGAGACGTGAGTATATTTATGTATATGTGTATTCATTATACTCGTAGCAAAAAAATATGAATATTCTTTCATGAAAAACTCTCAAATGATTCTTCTGAGTTCTGACTTAAAATTATATCTAGCTGTTTCTATGCAGTGTTGATTCAAACAAATCCTATCACCAATTTACAACACCAGACTCCCTCCAAAAACAATTACATTGCGCAAATCGTCCCCACTTCAATAAAGTAATCAATTCCATTCTAATCCGTTCCTCAAACAACACGGAAATATTTACTGAATCCGAATAACGGGCATATTCGCCATAACATCCCCCATAACGCAGCTAAAGATTCGGGAAAACAACATTTATGTAGGTTCGCGACATATATCGTAAGAAAGTGGAGCGCTTTGAGTCCCCAGTAACAAGAGGGGGGTGGGGGTGAGGGGAACACCATAGTTAGGCATGTCGCCAGTCCAATATTCGAGATTTATGGACAATTTCATTAGAGCAACTCTAGGGGCGGATGTTACACCGAAGTGTGTCTGTGTATCTCCTTGTGTACATCTCGACGAATGAAGACGTTTTGTAGAGATATGTTTATAAGGTATTGTGTTTGCAGTAGAGTTCTTTGGTTATATAAACCTCAGAATAGTATTTTTTAGAGCATGACTTAAGCACAAAATAAAATACTGAATTAATATGTATTTGCCTCATAACGCTAATCAATCAATCACTTTTAAGAATTGCGCTCAGATGTGACCATGTCTTTATAATTATGAAGCTTGGGCGTAATGTCTTCCAATGTGGTGTTGCCAATCATTTGAATTTCGTACAAAGTCTTCTTTACAAATAACCGTTATTAATTATGGCTGTTATAGGTTGTATGGTTGTTTAATGCACCATCTATATCTATACTTCTTATAAATTATAAAGTCACTTTTCGTTACTATAATATATGTGTCACCGTGTTATTCTTCAATATAAACTACGCAACGAATTTTTAAGCGGATTTTTATGAGTTACCTGTCATTAAAAAAAACGGAACGTTTATGTGTATAATTATTTTTTACTCTTTCATTAATACCAAACTTACATAGTTATAATAAAGTAATATGGATGATTTGTCAAGTTTTAAAAACCATGCGGTTTTATTGTTCTGCTTTTTACGCTGGTATTATAAATAAATAAAATATAATAAATAAATAAAATAATTGATACCTATTATCATTATAACCCACACAATTCGTTCTCCATGTTCTACCACGGTGTGGCAGTCAGCCGCGTTTAGCCGACGCACCGCAGTGAATGCATAATGCATGACGCTACATTTTTACTGTTCGAATACCGCCACTGTTCCACAGTCCCGAGCATTCGGAGCTCCGACTTAATGCTGGAATCGCTTAGTTTGTGCTGATGCAAGCTTTTTCTATGAAGGTAGTTTGAGAGTTTAATTTGAAGATGCTGTCATGATTTGTTGGGAAGATGGCTGCTGTTTTTGAATTTGGGACTGGCAGTTGTTTTCTTGCCAAGGTGTATATCAAAATTATTACAATCAGGGGAATCTAATTAGGGTATTTTTGTTACCCTAAATGTAACACAGTATAGAGATCACCAACCTTTTTGTGAAGCGTTGTGATTATTATTATATTATTACTATAAGTGACGCCACCCTTGCTTCACACGGGTGCAATAGCAACATGTTGAAAATCGAGATTTCTGCGCTAATTATAAGTTACATTTATTTATTAAAACTTTATGCACAAGTAAAAAAATACTCTACAAAGGCAGACTTAATGCCCGAGGCATTTTCTACCAGTCAAATCTAATATGTACTTATTATACATACACATAAACCTTTTCGAATAAATTACCTAAATTATGATGGAAACCACGTCAAAATCTGTTGCGTTGTTTAGAAGAATGTGGTCACACAGACAGATACTAAAAGCGACTTTAATTTATAACATGTATAGATAGATTTATTAGATATTGACAGACATTTAGACATTTTAAAAGAGTAACGGTAGAGTTTCTTGCCCATTCTTCTCCATACGAAAACTACCATTTGGAAGGGGCGACTAGAATCAATTCTATTTTATGGTATTTTACGCAAGCAACGTAACGCACATTTGAATAAATGCTTTGACTTTAACTTTTATGTAGGTAGACATAGATTAATGTTTCTTCAGGTTCAACAAGCATCTTCCTTATTTCTCAAAAACATAACTGAAATACTGCACTTTATTGCGTCTGCGATCACAACCAATTTCCCAAGCATAGCGACTATGGAAATATTGATTTATAGCTGGGTTCAGCAACGGTGTGGTGATAAAGAAGTGTACCAGTTGCAATAGTAACATTTATCTTGATAAACATAGTTTACTGTCCCCCTTTTTATTGTCTGCACTATTTATAGACACTATAACTTTTTATTATTGTATTCTTATCATGATCATAGTTGACTTTATTACCCGACTACGGCCAAGCCAAAAGGAAGGTTTATGTTTTTACATAGATGGTTTAATCAACCGACAAAAATGCTCAAAATGAAAATAAAATACAATGATCCTACATGCTCGTAGCAGTGGTGGCCAAGTGGAAACGGCAGCGACTTACGAGTCGTAGGCCGCGGGTCTGCCAGGAACGCGGGTTGTTCGAAAGAGATATCTTTCGAATAACCCGCGGCCCTGGCAGACCCGCGGCCTGGTATGCCGTGGCCCCTGGCATAGGCAACTGAAGGAACACGGGTGGGTTTTAGTCAGTAAAAGTCTGACATGCCCTTCCACTCCGCCCAGAGTGGGGGACGTCATGAGGAAACCGGCATGTCCTAGAATCAAAAATCCGAAGACGTGTGACATTCACCAACCCGCACCGGGCCCGCGTGGTGGATTACGGTCTTCTCCCACTTCTACCACTTCTGGGACACAGCCACACTTGGCACGTGGTTTAAATGAGTCATTTATGGATATGGAGTAGATATGGAGAAGAGCCGGCAAGAAAGATCTCAATTCGGTTATTTAATTTGGCTTCAATTTAACGTTAACTGACAAAATTAGACTGAAATTCTTTTTGATTGGCATTATTTTCTAGGGCAGTGGTTCTCAAACTTTTTTGGTGACGGAACCCTTTTGGGAAGCAAAATACTTGATGGAACCCTACAATAAAACAATAGTTTTTAAAAGTGTATTCTTTATTAATAAGCATAATAAAATTACAATGTAACAGTTACTAATTATTACTTACTTTACCACATGGCAAGTACAATAATAGAAGATATTAAAAAAGAAAAAATCTAACTAATGGGAGGTATGAAACTGTTTTTTATTTTTCATCAATTGGTTGATATCAGGTTTGATAGAAGACAGTTGAAGTCTCATATCAGGTTCGGCGTCCAGTCTATTGCGATATTTTGTTTTCGTGGCTGCATAGGTTGAGAATCCTGTTTCGCACAAATATGTTGTTGGGAACGGGAGAAGAATATTCAGAGCCATTTTGCCAAGCATTGGATATTCATCACGGATTCTGCACCAAAAATCGTTGAGAGGCGTCGTTTTGAACAGTGACTCCATACTTGTGTCTGATGACATTTCTAAAAGAGATTCATATATCTCGTTTGACATACTTTCGGGCTTTTCCAAGTTAGGTAAAAAAGGATTATGAATCCATGAATTCAGTTTCATTTTTGTATTCTGTTCTTCGGGAAAATACTTTTCAAAAGATGCGCGCATCGATCTGAGATATTGGACCAATTCTCCAAACACATCATTTTGAAACATTTCTGAGTCGTTATCGCTAACAAACTCACTGAGTGACGTAAAGCTTTCTATTTCTTTCTTACCAACGCAAATAATCCAAAAATCTAATTTTCTTTTGAAGGCAGTTATTTTGTTATAGGCCTGAAACACTGTTGTCTGTTTACCTTGCAATGATAAATTCAATTCGTTCAGTTTTTGAAAGATATCCGCCATAAAAGACAATCGGAACAACCAAGTTTTATCATACAAACGGTCCTTCAAATTAAAAGAAGTATCTGCTGAAAGAAACATTTGTAACTCGGCTCTAAGTTCAAATAGCCTTGTTAAAGTTTTACCTCGAGACAGCCATCGCACTTCTGTATGGAGCAGCAGTGTTTTATGTTTGCTGCCATAATCTTCACACAATAATGAGAACAATCGGGATTGTAGTGGTCGTGATTTGATAAAATTAATTATTTTTACCGCTTCATCCATAACTAATTTTAGATTTGACGGCATTTGCTTCATCGGAAGTGCTTGTCTATGCAGAATACAATGGCTGGAACTACAATTAGGCGCTTTATTTTTTATTCGTGACACTGCTCCTGCTGTTTTACCTGTCATCGCCTTGGCCCCATCTGTACAAATGTCAATGCAATTGTTCCAACTGATATTATTTTCTTCAAAAAATATATTTATTTTATTAAAAATTTCTTCCCCGGTAGTGTTTGTGAGCAGCGGTGAACACATAAGCATGTCTTCTTTAAAAGAACTTTCATATGGATATCTCACGATAACCAGCAAGATAGCCAAACCAGCGACATCAGTTGACTCGTCCATTTGCAAGGCGAATCGTGTTTTTTGTAGACGTGCAACTAGTTCTTGTTTGACGTAGCTTGCCAGATCATGGATTCGCCGTGAAACAGTATCGTTTGATAGCGGCACAGTAGAAAGATGCTTTGCAGATTTTTCATCGAGCATACATTTTGTTATGTCTAATACACATGGCTTTATTAAATTCTCAGCGATAGTGTGCGCTTCACCTGCTTGTGCAATGCGATAGCTAACTAAATATGATGCCTCCGTGGCCTTTTCGTTGATAGTTTGTGTTACATGCATCATATTTTTTTGACTTTCCAATAACTGATCTTTTTTACGAACAAAAAATTCTTTATTCTTGTCTTTAGACTCGGGGTGCACAGTTTCTAAATGTCGGCGCAATTTGGCAGGTGCCATGGAACTATTAGGAAGCAGTTTACTACATAGCATGCAGAGAGGTGAGCCGTTGGAATCAACAAATCCGAAACTGATATATGATTCATCATACTTCCTTTTTTTCGTCTTTGAAACCGTCGAGCTTGACGTCGCGGCATCATCGTCTGGATCGGTGATTGCTATATTCTCCGTGCGTACTGCTTTTGAACATTCAGCGTCATTAGAAGATGTTGTTGCAACACGTTTAACACCTTTAAGCCAACGTTCCATTCTTCTTTATTTATAATGTTACACGTCAGGATAGTGGGGTCTAAATAATGCACAATCGTTACTGCGTATAAGAGACTAAGTTTAGTACAATGAAGAAATGTATAAAACTGAGACAACGAATACAGCAGGCAGTAGAACAATGAACACTAGTTTCTCGCTAGCAAGCTTATAAGTAGGTAGGCAGGAACTTATCGCTCCGAACGCTAATTGTCAACTGACTGACGAGGCGCGACACGCGATCGCCGCTTTTATACTTAGTCCTAGACTCGATCTCGAATATTCTCGAAAATACTCGAGTCGGCGCCTTTGATAAACAAAAAGCAAAAATAAAAAGAGAAATATAAAAATTACGTTGTAAACAATCTCGACTTTATTTTTTTAAGTTAGAGTCGAAAGTCGCTTGTTGACAACTATAGCGTCTAATACAGAGGCGGCTTTTATCAAAGGGACTGCGCGCTCACAAGTATACCTACAAGTATACATGTTGATACCAAAGTTATGAGATATTGTACCAGTTATTGTAACACATGTTTATACAAATACAAATAAATAAATAAATATACATACGCGCGGCCGCGGTGTCAAAACGTTCGACCAGAGAGAGGTGTTTTGATTTTTTTTCTAAATTCTTGAGGAACCCCTACAGAGGTATCGCGGAACCCTAGGGTTCCGCGGAACACACTTAGAGTATAGCTGTTCTAGGGTGTAACAGTTTACTTTTAGTTCTAAATTAGGCGGGACTAGGTTCCATAGGCTTGTGGCTTAGTAATAACAGCCGCACGGGTCGATTGATCAGGTTAAGCTACGTTTATCGCAGTTGGTCCGTGGATTGGTGACCATCTTTACATACCAAGACTCTTCCGTGCCTCGGAAAGCACGTTAAGCCGTTGGTCCCGGCTTTTATTCGTGGATCTTTGATAGTCGTTACGGGTCTTCAGAAACCCGAAAGTATGACAACCAGTATTACCGACTAGCTGTTCACAATCTAATCAATTTAGGTAGTACTAAACTAGATTCGCCGCACAGGTCGATCGATCAGGTTAAGCTACGTCTGGTTAGTTTGAGGATGGGTGATCATCTTTACATACCGAGACCCCTCCGTGGTTCGGAAAGTACGTAGGTCTCGGCTGTCATTCATGGATCTTTGACAGTCGTTACGGGTAGTCAGAAGCCCGAAAGTCTGACAACCAGTCTTACGAAGGTATAGATGTCAGATAGGCAGTCGCTCCATGTAAAATACTGGTATTCAGCTGCATCCAGCTAGAATGCAAGCCAACCCCAACATACATAATATGTAGTTGGGAAAAGGCTAGGCAGTTGATGATGATAAAGATAGTTATGGGACCAGCACCCTAATTGCGTAGCACACAATCAATCGGAATGTGAATCGTTTTGAAGCAAATTGCTAATCCATTGCTTCACAAGTTCGAAAAATTTGTCTGCTCAACACGTAAATAACGCAATGAATGTTGTTGAACTGTCAAAATGAAACCGATTCCGATTGATCGTGTGTTACGCAATTAGGGTGCTGGACTAGGTCCCATAACAAAACTTATCCATCTATCTTATCTTTTACCACATCACACTACTTTTATACTGTATGTTATGTGTATGTTAGACACTAGACCATACATATTTTCAAAACGAACAAATTATTCCGCTCATAATCACCAACTAAACAGCTCGGTAACCATTTCCACCAATATTTTTATACCCAAATTCCGGTCCACAGTTTAGCCAAACATACTGTAGTACGTATTTACATGCAATATTCAAAGTCCGAGCCCCATATGGCCAGCGGAGATTCGTTACCACCCCTCCCGGTCCCCGTCCCTCATCAACCCCTCTAAAGCTATGTTTACATGGGATCCTTGGCCTGCAGTTATTGACCGGCATTAGTTGCTGGAGCCAGTGGAGCAATCTACATAATTTAGTCATCATCTGCCTAGTGTTTTCCCAACTATGTTGGGGTTGGCTTCCAGTGTAACCAAATGTAGCTGAATACCAGTATTTTACATGGAGCGACTACCTATCTGACATCTATACCTTCGTAAGACTGGTTGTCAGACTTTCGGGCTTCTGACTACCCGTAACGACTGTCAAAGATCCATGAATGACAGCCGGGACCAACGGCTTAACGTGCTTTCCGAACCACGGAGGGGTCTCGGTATGTAAAGATGATCACCCATCCTCAAACTAACCAGACGTAGCTTAACCTGATCGATCGACCTGCGCGGCGAATCTAGTTTAGTACTAAATTGATTAGATTGTTAAGGTATGATACTCAAATTGTAAAAAAAACGGCGAAGTATATAATTTGTATATTACATTTTATTTTCTTTATTTAAGCAATCAACAACGTTGTGTGGAAATTGGCTGTCATGGTATGGGAATGTGATATGGAGGAATGAGGAAAATGTCGTGAGGAAAGATTTTAGGAAGAATGTCGATGGCTATAAGAGTAGGGGAAGACCAAAGAAACGATGGATGGACTGTGTGAATGATGATAATATGGTTAGAAAGAGGGTGCCTCCTGAGATGACGACTAATAGAGAAGTATGGAAGAAAAAGACATGTTGCGCCGATCACAAATAAATGGGGATAAGGACAGGAGACTGATGATGATGATTTAAGCAATCAACTGCGATACATACAGCGCGACTGGGACATCGACGTGCAAACTGTAACCAGGAATTCAGCACATGATTGTAGACCTCCTCCATAGAAAAGACGGTTTATTTCCAGTGGAACTGGAAATTTTATTCACGATTGCCACCTGGTGGCAATCTATGTGGGGGCGACATGGATTGCCACCAGGTGGCAATCGTGAATAAAATTTCCAGTTGCCACCGGGTGGCGACTAGGAAGTTATTGCCCCCACTTCAAATCGCTGTACACTGCGGCGTGGATTGCACATATAACTTATATCTATGGTATTGCAATATTGTATGGCTTTTAATAGGTTTGCCTATATAACTAAGACAAGTACAAAACAAGCGATTGGACACAGCCATCATATTCCTGCTTATCCCCATTCATTTGTGGTCGGCGCAACTTGTCTTTTTCTTCCATACTTCTGTATTAGTCGTCACCCCCTTTCTAACCATATCATCATTCACACCACTCCATCCATTGTTTCTTGGGTCTTCCTCTAATCTTATAGCTATTGACATTCATACTCAAAAGAATTATGCAATGTAAGTTGGTATAACCGCACCCTTATAGTCGCTATGGTTAATTCTCTTTTTGGACATTCGAGTTATTGAAATTTGTTTTTTTGTTGCTATAGTATGGGGTTTAAGCCTTTTAGGTTATATTAAATTAAGTTAATTTTTTGTGTGATCGTTTTTTTAAACTGTTTATTCGGAAAATTTGGCGGATATGCTTTGTATGTAATACCTATCGAGTTTACCATCCTTGCTAAATATTACGTCACAAAAGATGAAAATGGGACAATTTTGAAATTTTCAAAAAGAATCAAAACTCTGGTGTTCTTAACGTAATTATCTAAGTTTATATTGTAACCGACAAAATTAGCACCAATTCACTTACCAAATCATTGAGGACAAGTAGTGGTAACGGCCTTGACTTACAAGTTGTAGATCGTAGGTTCGAATCCAGATAGGCGATTTACTTTGTGTAAATTATTTCATCACCACTGCTCTCAAAACGGTGAAGGAAAACATCGTGAGGATACCGGCATGTCCTAGAACTAACTTCGAAGACATATGACATACCAAACCGCACTGGGCCCGCGTGGTAGATTACGGCCCACTCCCTCTCACAGAGAGGGAGGCCTGTATCCCAGCAGTGGGAACGTTATAGGCTGATTACGTAAATCATTCATCTTTCGTATAAACGTGATCAAAATTCAAAGCAGCTGTAGGTACCCTCCAGGCAGGTCTTCACTTACTATCAGAGAAACAATCATCAGCCTCCTCGCATACACATCATCGTAAAACCCTGCTGTTATGAGCTCCATTCAATCTCCATTGAAATGCACAAAGGGTAAGCAGAGTCACTGAACAGGAGAGTACAGAAAACTAACTCCTTAGAACGTTGTTGTCCAAGCTCACTCAGTACCCGCCAGGCCACGACCTATACTTGCAAGCGACTCGCGTCTTGAAACAGCGATTGCGGAGAAAATGAAAGAAGTTGCTTAGAACATCACGAGTCACCGTGACGCGACTTATGGAGCGACGGTATGGTGCGTCGACAAAAACAGGAGTGACTGTGACTGGCGAGCGCAGTCTAACAAGGCGCCGTCGTCGTCGAGGTCGCGAACGGCGCCTAATGGCTGCTTTACTAAATAATTAGATTTCAATAGGGTATGTTCAAACAAGAATATAATATTTAATGTTTTGTTAGCCGAAATGGCAATAGGGTGATACAGTCAGCGAATACATTCATAAACCGTTAACTGGAGAATGACAATCAGCAAAATGCAAACCAGAATCTTGATAAAAGTGGTAGACTATATTATTTTGTTTTTCTGCCGCAACTTATGAAAAGTCCTTCAAAGTCAAAGTCAAAGGATTTATTTTAAATAGGCATGGAATACATAAAAGGCACTTTTGTACGACAAAATTTATAATAAAATAGAATTGATTCTAGTCGCCTTCCAAAAGGTAGTTTTCATAAGGAGAAGAATGGGCGTGAAACTACACCGTTAGGTTACCTTATATGAAACATGATTTGATTTTGTAAGTAGGATTGTACAAACACTTTTACACATCAATCATATTTTAAAACTAGATGAGGTCAGCGTTTTCCGTCTGACTAGTCTGAGAAGAAAGGCCGAAACAAACTCTGAGGTCACAGTCTCTTTTAAAGTACAGACGTAATCTTGGTCAGACCACAGGAAGACCATGTAGATCGATGTCTGAGATGGTCTTTTGAGGAAAAAACCGCACAGATTGAGAGGACCTGTCCAGTCAGTGCACGCATTTGTCAGAAATCGTGCAGCTCAACTCAAAACTAAAGGAGCTCAACGATTTGACGAACAATACCACAGAAAGGACATTGTCCCCAAATTGGCCTTGTTGTCCAAGTGTAGTCTTTAATTGATTAAGAGGCGTCCTCTAGAAAGCTTTAATAGTTAAAGCAAACAACATCATCATTTATGAAGCTGGAACTCTAAACAACCCTCTCTAAGCCCCACCAAACTAACGCGAACAGACCTTCTACATTCAGTTTTCTGTATCGTGGCAGTGGCCTCACAAAACGCCTCCTAAAATATTCACCTATTATTCTTTGTTGTAGTGCTGGGTGCATCAATTATTCCGGCCCGGGACCGCTTCCCGGGATCCTGTGAATGTTTCATACACGCGCCGTGATTGTCCGGACATGGGAACGTAGATTTTGGGATTTTAAACAATTTATATGAGGATAAAGGAAAAATTGTTATGAAATTCTTCTTGCTCGTGGCAAAAAAGGGAAGCGAAAACAGTATGATAGGGAAAAATCCAGTCAAAAACTCATTTATGATATTTAAAACTTGAGACTATATGACGTGTGGGTCATTTAGAGTATTGGTTATTAAGCGTGTTGGTCATTAGGCGTGTTGGTCATATTTAGCGATTGGTCATTTCGCGTATTTATGACGGTCATCATTGGTCATAATGCGAATTAGTCAATATGCGTCATAACGATTTTTATTATCTATACAAATAAATAAAATTGAAATACCTGATTGCAATGTCAAAATAACAGTTTTTTGCTATACACAAAGGAAGCATATACGGTACTTAAAAAATAAAAAAAATTTTTTGTTTGTCTGTCTGTTTGTTACGGGTAATCTCCGAAACGGCTAGACCAATTTTGACGTAACTTTACTGGAAGATAGCTAATGTTATAAGGAGTAACGTAGGTTACTTTTATTTTAGAAAACAGAATGAGTTTTCCGTACAAAAAAAAAAACCCATAGAATCCAATTTATTTTCCGACATACACGCCAACATACACGCCGCCGCGCCGTCAAAGTCGCGGGCACAGCTAGTTGTTATTTAAAATAACCTGTTAGTCAAATACTCTCATTGTCTTTATCTTTTTTAAGTAGTTAAGTAGGTAAAATGAAAAAGTTTTTTACCTCGAAAAAGGCTCGTTTTCAACAACGATCCTCGAACCATTGTTGTTTTCTTCGACTGTCTCCAACAGTCAGGTGCAAACAACAGGTTTTATCTGTTGTCATAAGACTACATCAGTTTTATGTAGTGCGTATAAAACAACAAAACTGTGTGTACATGTGGCGGCATAATGCTGCATTTCTAAATCCAATGAATACGGTATGACAGCACGGAAACGAGACGCGTGTAGTTTGGGGTGCGGCGCGAGTGACAGAGATAGAGATATTTACTACGATACTTTATGCTCATCATCATGATGCATATGAAAGTACAGGCCGTAAAACATGGCATTAATGTTGTAAGCGATGGAACTAACTGATTACCTACCTGATGTTACCACCCTGCAATAAATAACTAAAGTCCTCCAGATCGAATTTTGATCATGGCGACCAATCTCAGCAGAGACCAGCCTTCGGAGGCTAGGCAGTTAACTGAATGATTGATTAAGCTAGTTGGCTGCGACATACCTATAATGTAATTTTACTGATTGTATGTATGCGCATCGGCATTTGTCCCTTTGATAATGCCGATTTTCATAAATGATGAATGATGATTATTGATTACCGATGCGTAGAGTTCTGCTGGCTGGTGGTATGTCAGCCTGTTCATGAACCTATGCATTCCTAAGCCCGCTAACCGTCCAACCCCGCCCCAAGCTATAACCCGCGAGAGATTTGCAGCAACAAGGGGGATCACTCGTAAACTAGTTGATACGTCACTCATAAAATATTGAACGACATTTAAATTACGCAGCGCACCGATATTTTATCGCAAGCGGATGCGGTGGCACACCAGCCTCGCATATTTGGATTGATATATTTTGGGAAATGACTAGGATAACATGTGTTTTTAGGATATCAAATGGGTTGGATGAATAGATATAAAAAATATGGTGGGCCTTGGTATATACCTAGTATTGTAAAGAAATGCTGAATTATGTGGATAGAATTGAACTACAGTTGACAATGTATTACTGACTGCTTCGTTGTCCGCGACTGCTGAGTTTGTATTTCTGGGTTTGATCCCCGGGTCATCATCATCATCACCCTATAGCAGTCCACTGCTGGACATAGGCCTCTCTCCTATTGCACGCCATTTAATTTGATTTATTTCGATCGTTTTTTTTTTCGGTTCAGTTAAAGTATTATTCTATTTTTACAGGTCTTATGTAGTACGTCGTCAATATATGCGTGTTATTGTAACTTTAATTCTTGAAAATATCAATACGCCCTACGCCAAGAGGGACGCACTAGAATGACATATTACAGTGAACTTATTGATGACATTCTTCAGAAGGGTCAAGTTATGACCGGAGTGTGTGTATGACCAGATGTATGGACGTAAACAAAGCAAAAGGAGTATGTAAGTGCTCATACACACGAGCGGCACGTTGCAGTCGACGCGTCCACGACAGCAGCAGTTGCACTTGCCTCTGCCTTTGGCAATGTGTCGCTCGTGTATAGAAAATAAAGAATAGCTATTCTAATAACTAAATAACTGTAGAATAATAACTGTTCCTTTGTTCCCCTTTCGTAGTTAATTCAAATTAGACACAACATTATTAAATTACTCGAAAAACATTTCCTATCAGACAAATATTTCACACCCAAAAAATCTTACCTCCTTGCAACACAAAACCTCAACCATTTCTTTCAACAGTGAGGAACAAGATAACAGAGCATGTTTCGTGTTAATGAGAACAAAAAGTGACATACAGACATAGACAAAGTGGCGCTAATACGTTTAGACTTCTTATACTCGTACACATGTACTTATGTTACAGGGAAAAGTTTTTTTTTCTACTCAGGTAAATATTAGAGCTCTTTGTTCTTTGTTTCTTGCTGTACGTGTGTTAAAGGGCCATTTATTTGTGTACAAATTGTCATGAAATGCTCTATATATTCTACAAAGGGGCGCGATATTTATGAACATATTTTAATTTCATTAAACGCTGTTTATTTATTTTCTAAAATAGCATCTTGGACCAACGAGCAAACGTACTTAAAAAACTGTAGTGCAAGGGTCATTTGCCGGGATGAGCATCGCATCAATGAAACGAATAACGTGCAAAAAAGAGTAGGCAAATTGAAGGAAAGAGAGAGAGCCCTGTGTCAACGACCGGCGCAGACGGTTGTTTTCAAATTACGAATTATTTTATGTGCCCGTATATTTAATACCTAATGTCGCCATTGTAGCGGCACGTTGTATACATGGTGATAGGGCATCGACGCGCAAACTGTAACCAAGAATTCAGCACATGGTTTTAGACCCCCTAGCGTAGATAAATATTTCGTCGGTTATCAAAAAAAAAAATGCAGTTTCATAGAAAAGTGCAATTCCACGCGATCCAAATGTTCAGTACATTTGGATCGCGTGGAATTGCACTTTTCTATGAAACTGAACAAAAACCACTAATCTGAACAAAAACAAAAAAAAACTACTCTTTCTTAGAAAAGTACGATATTCGCGTAGATTTCGTACTTTTCTTATAAAGAGCGGTTTTTTTTTTGTTCTCTTCAAAATTGACAAAATTCCCGTACGCAAAATACGCGCATTGTCGTGGAGTTGCTGATACCAGCCCGCTGTACCTATTAATTGACAAAATGTATGGAACTCCTAATTTTTGTTTTAATAAGCGACAAAAATTCGACGCTGTTGGTTTAGAATCATGTTCTGAATCATGGTAACAGACTGCGCGTCGATATCCCTGCCACCCTGTATAATAAAGTAAAATATAAACACAAACCGGAACAACAATGACCAAACCAAAACTTATAAGAGAAAGCACTCACCAACAAAACTACTGTCCCTTAATAACGTGCTCAAATTCCGGACGGCGGCGCTATGCAAATATGAGCATGTCCATATATTATTATGTAGCGGACAACGTAATATGATGTACCCCGAAATGTATTAGTTTAGCTCCTAGCACTTATGTACGCCTGGTACTTTTGTCGAAAATGTGTGGCGTTTTTATGGGGGTTAGTGAATAAAAAGTTATGGTGGCAAGGTTGTTTTATGAACCCCTGTTGTTTAAGAAACAGATTGCGGTTTTCTGTCACACACATTCACTATAACATTTTGGTCCATCCATAGCCCACCGCTAGGGATGAACACCCAAATGTGTTAGAATGTATTAAAATTCGATTTGTCATAGTTATGACCGCACACTATAATTGCAATACCCACCCAAAGGCGGGTATTGCAATAGTGTGCGGTCTGCATCATCCCGTTGGTGGGCAAAGGCTTTGGCCTTACTTTGCCCACCAATGGGATGATGCAGACAAACAGTAACCAGGTAAAAGTAGCATCATCCAGTACATACCGAGACCGCTCCATACCTCGGATGGTCAGGGTAATTGCGCATCACACTATCAGCAGGAATAGGTTTCATTTTGACAGTTGAACACCATTCATTGCGTTATTTACGTCGTAGAGGACAAATTTTTCGAACATATGAAGCAATGGATAAGCAATATCCTTCAAAATTATTCAGATTGAGATTGATAGTGTGTTACGCTGTTAGGATGCTGGCTGTCATTCGTATACCTTTCACAGTCGTTACGGGTAGACAGAAAGTCTGAAAACCAGTCTTACCAAGAGGTATCGTGGTACTAGTTTGTGGAAGTCAGATAGGCAGAAGCTCCATGTAAAATAACTGTTTATCACTGCCAGTCGGCTTCCAGTTTAATCAGATCATTAGACAAGAAGTCGACCCTACCATACTTGGGAAAAAGCTAGGCAGATAAGATACCTACAAATTACAAAACTGTTATTGGAAACATCCTTCGTGTTGATGACCATCCTACAGAATCTATGTAACAAACTTTGAGGGACAGAGATTATATCCCAGATACTGTATCACTGGAACAAAGATCAGTGATACATCCTGTATACAGTGATACACCCTGTATACAGTGATACACCCTGTATACAGTGATACACCCTGTATTCAGTGATACACCCTGTATACAGTGATAGAGGTATCGCTACTGATACTAAGCGCCACCGGCATCGCTGCGCCGAACTATATAAGCGGAAAAATCTGGTGCAGACCTAGGAAGTAATAGAGGTGGACCTAGTAATAAAATAATTTAATGATTTTGAAGTTGGTTTAAAGGTGAGCCTTGTTGGTTTAGTGGTCGCTTGTGACTGATGACTGCTGCGCGACGAGTCCTGAGTTCGGTGCCCAGGTTAAGCAAAGTCTTGTAAGGTATTTCAAAGGAAAAAAGGAAAATTCCCTGCAGAATCCTGTATTTCAAGGTTAAAGGTGGTATAGGCTCACCCTTTTGACAACTTGATGACTAATGCATGCATGCCGTCTGTTGGGACAGGTCAACTCAAAGCTGCAATGGCTCTTTCTTCAAAAGGCTCTTCCAGACATGGTCCTGAATTGTTGGATTCACATAAAATCTAAACAATATAATATTTGGACTTTAAAAGAGGCCATGACCTCTGAGTTTGTTTCGGTATTTCTTCTCAGGGATCAACTAACAAGTGATCAGTCAAACAAAATATGGATGTTTTTGATAATATATTATCTGCTCACCTCTTCGAACTCAAAAGATATGTTATCGTATGTTGTCAAAGGAACTACGAGGCAATTGGCTGCGTTTAGAAAGCATGGTGCCTTTAACATTCCTCATTCACCATTAACTGACATACAAATACATAACTGAAAACCAATCTCACAAACTAAGCAAGTACATTAAAATAAAGCTGGCTACAGACTAACAAACTTGCGTTATTGATACATTGTTTCTTGCACACGACGCGACTCCAGCAAGCGACACAATTCACTTAGTTAGCAAGCAGTAACAAGTTGTCACAAGTTGTCAGTCGCCTGGGAACAATACTGTACTTCTAAGTTGTCGCTTCAAGTTGGGTAGTTATTATAATTAACGGAGTAAGTAGGCGTTAAGTAAATAGTTAAAGATGGAATGGGAACATAGTATTGTCTGTTTGTGCGTCTTATACTAGCGGAGTTTTACTCATATTCATTCCAGTTGTGTGTGTGTGTTACAGAGTCTTGCCACGTTGTCTCGTATTACCTAGTAACCGGGTCGTGGGGGATCCAGCCGTTTTGCCAAAAAAATGTCCAAATTTATTCATCCAAACAAATTTCAGCATCCTTTTTTATACTAATGCAATATTTGGAATGATTTTAGTACGCACTCTTTTATTTGGCCAAATTTTTACTCGGCATTATAATATTACCAAGGTTAATGTCATTAAGGTATTTGGTCTTTAATCAAATGATTTATTACAGCAAACAATCTTTAGACAATAAACATTTAGTCAAATGATTTGTTATGAATAAAAATATAAAGACAAAAATAAGATTTTTGGGTATGTTAAAATTAAAAAATGAACTTTATTTGATGTCATTTACGTGCTTCTTTGTTAGTTTATGTGCTTGAATTTGTTTGAACAAAGTCAAATGTATGGTTACGAACGACGAACGAAAACGAACTGCTACCAGAACTGTACGAGTAGGTTAGGTTAGAATCCATTTTAATATTATATACCTAATATTACTTAATTGCTATGTATAGTTTATAATTTTCTTAGAGTTAAGTGAGATTTGCAACGTAACACGCTTATATATTTTTTAAATTGAAACAGTTAGGTTAGGTTAGAACCGTGACCACACAACCAGAAATATATTTTAAATGTAAAACCAAAGCAACAAAACATATTGTAATTTAATTTGTATATTTAGTGCAACTGACATAAATATTGAGATGAGATGCAAATATTTTATCATTGACTAAGCAATTGACTGAATAGAAATGATAAATTGAAAACTGACGATAGGTACTAAATATTTGGCTTATTTTATTTTGCGTAAAATAATTATGTAATATCAACTGAAATATCTGACAAATAGTAGACAAATTGGTTCGTAAGTTGTTGTTTAAACGTTCACTTGCCAAACATTAGGTTTGCGATACAATTATTTGTGAAGAGTTTATTTGCTAAGTAATAATTTGGCAAATTAAATTATGCGGAAAATTGTTTGGGAAGTGATAATTTTTCAATTTTTTTTTTTGATGAAACAAGGGAGACCCGGGTTGTGGAGGTTAGATAGGCAGTCGCTCTATGTAAAATACTGGTGTTCAGCTGCATCTGCGACTTACAAGTTGTAGGTTGGTTGGTTCGAACCCAGACAGGCGTTTTACATTGTGTAAATTAATTCATCACCACTGCTTTCAAAACGGTGAAGGAAAACATCGTGAGGAAACCGGCATGTCCTAGAACCTAAAATTCGAAGACATGTGACATCTACCAACCCGCACTGGGCTCACGTTGTAGATTACAGCCTCCCTATGGAAGGGAAGGCCTGTGCCCCAGCAGTGGGAACATGAGAGGCTGATTGTGATCAATAAATAAATCACGTCTATAATCTTCTGAACCCTTCCCGATGTCGGCGCAGTATCGCATTCGGCATTAGCATACGTGTGCCGATGTACCGTGTCTGTACCGAGAGGGGGGTGAAGTGGGGCTGTAGGGGGGGCGGTACCGTGCGGCAAATGGAATCTTCTGTGAAGGTGGCTCAAGTTGCTGCGGCGTTGATGCGTTCTTCTTTGTGACGTCAATGCACGTGTATGTTTGAGAATATATATTTATTTTCTTCTTGCTGTATGTAATGCTGGTTTTGAAGTTGAGTTGCAGTATATTTAGTGGTTGAAGAGCTCTTTGTTAAAGACCTTGGTACAGGTTGTACTAGGTAACATAGTTATTTCTGTTGGCTTGTGGTTTAAAGGTTTGGGAGCTGGTAACTTACAGGCTCTGAGGTTCTTTACTGGACCAAAATCTGATCCTTTCTTGTGGTGGCAAAACGTTCTCCTCATTATCAAATTAACTGTTAGTTGACTTCATAAATAAAGAATACCAATTTGTTTGCTAACCTTTATGGTGCATATGTTTTGGATATAACTTGTATTCTTCGCCCCTCACTTATTAATTGTCATTAAAAGACAGGAATTGTAATGGTATATAAATTAAAACTGTTTAGCCGACGTATACTAAATTCAATTTCATACTTTTTATTTCAGACCAGTGGATTCATATAGAGTTAGTATGAACTTATCCTATGTTAGTTTAAAAATACACTAATTGGCTACACGAACATGTGCACGCCATGTCTGCCAGCCCAGAGTCTAATAAAAGGTCCGTCAATCTTGTCCGCCAGTGTAGCTAAAATACTAGCTGTTAGCGTTACCCCAAAACCGTTGCATAATTCAAAAGAAAAGACACCAATTCAATACTCGTACTAAAATTATTAATTATTTTGCTGTAATGCCAATAAACGCATTTTTCTTTCTTTCTAAAAAACCTCAGCGAGATGATTGCTGACAATCAATGTCAAAATGTACGAAGTTACAGGTTTTTTATAATATTAAGACTGAGATTAGAATGTGAACGTCTTAAAATACGGAAATTGCTGCTCAGATGTTTAACAAACCACTCAAGGTAATTCCCAAAACTGAAAAATTTCAAAATGTAAAAACTGCAAATGAAAGCAGAAAAAATAAATATCGTAGAGTCGTATTAAAGTCTATATTTCGTAACTTGTACCACGACAGAACTCTCCTATTCAACAAGCTTCCTTTTGATAGAGTCTCTGAGCGACGATGTGTTTTAATTCATAAAGTGGCCCGACGCAAAATGATCACTATTCATACTTTTACAAGACTGAATAAAAATACGCAGAAGTACAACTTAATAATGTGAAATAATTAAGCGCTGATTTTTTCATAGCCTGATAACTTTTATTCGATGAATATAATTGATGTTTGACAGAGTTTGTCTGAAAAAACTGTCAAAATTTCAAAATATATTTCTCGAATAAAGTTATCAAATGATTGACAAATCAGCCATAAACTTACAGATTTCAAAAATATCGGTTGTCATGGTATGGGCATGTGAGGAATAAGGAAAATATCGTTAGGAAAGTTTTGAGTATTAATGTGGATCGCTATAACAGTATTCTATATTAAGTATAACCAAAGAAACTATGGATGGACTGTGTGACAGACGGACGATACTCGTATGGCTAGAAAGGGGGGATTACCAAGATGACGACTAATCGAGAAGTAAGGAAGACAGACGTTGCGCTGAGCACAAATAAATTAGGATAAGGGCAAGAGAATAATAAGCTTTCTCAACATCTATATATTACTAGCGGAGCCGGCAGACATCGTGTTGCTCGACCGGCTCCAATTGTGTTTTCAAACTATCCAGGAACCCATTAAAATATACACACGAAATTTCATCCAAATCGGTCCAGCCGTTTAGATGGAGTTAGGTGACAAACAAATGTGCAACAGACCATTAATATATACATATAATTCTTCTGTACCTACGTGTGTACAGAATAATTATATGACATGCATATATTAATGATCTGTGACTAAGACAGAAATTGCCCGTCTAGGCCCCATAAAATAAGCCACAAAACTTCCGAGCTTATCTGCTTACTGTCCCCTGCCGACTCAGCGGCTGTTTGAAATATATTTTTATCTGTATCGCCGCCTCTCCATCTCTCCTTTGGAAAATCTTTCAGTTACCATTTGATCTGTCGAGTGGCTTATTTATTGTTTTTTTGTTTTATCTTCACGTGTTTTTCTTTCTATGTGGAGGGAAGGAAGTTGTTTGAATAGAGCCTTCGAGGTGTGATTTTAACTGTGATATGGCGCGTGTAAGCATTTCCACGATGTTTAGGTAAGATCATGGAGTGCCAGAATTTTTTTAAACAGAGTTGTTGATGTTTTGTTAACTTTGACATAATATAGAAACTAGATATTGTTGCTTCAACATTTTTTGAATAAACAATGTTATTCATATCTTTTATTGCTGGCGAAGTCGCGAGAAAAGTCGTTACGGGTCGTTAGTAGCCTGAAAGTCTGACAACCAGTCTTACCAAGGGGTATCGTATTACCCGGTAACTGGGTTGTGGAGGTCAGATAGGCAGTAAATCTATGTAAAATGCTGGTATTCAGCTACATCCGGTTAGATTGGAAACTAACCCCAACGTAGTTGGGAAAAGGCTAGGCAGATGATGAAGTCGCGAGAAAATGTTGCTTCGGGCTAATTATAGCGCTCTGGTGATATAGCTATTTGGGTCAAAAATTTGAATCAAGTTTGAAGTAGGTTCTCATATTCTATTTACATAATAAAAAGCTTGTAATTTGAAAGAAACTCAAGTATTTTCTATAAAAATCACTTACACATAATTAATACATAGATGATTTAATACATAGGGTTTCCATGCAACCTTCACGAGTATTTTTTACTATCTGTGCCCCGCGATTCTCCCGCATAAGTTTCGATCCCGTGGGAATATCGGGATAAAAAGTATAGTAGTCCTATGTGTTAATCCTAGTTATAAACTATTTGTGTGCGAAATTTCATCCAAATCCGTTCGGTAGTTTTTGCGTGAAAGAGTAACAAACATCCATCCATCCACACAAACTTTCACGTTTATAATATTATTAGGAATTAAAGTTGATGGCATAATATTATGCGATGTACTGGAGAGCTGACAGAGCGCGTCATCATTATGAAATATGAGCAAATTGATTCTATCTAAATAATCTAACTAGTTAAATAATAAAACAAACAGTCAAAAACATACTCTACCTAATTTCATAAAACTTATCTATCTATCTATATATATTTTTTTTATATATAAAAACCACGCGAACGAAGTAGCGCCGGGCAGCTACAAATAATTTATATAGCAAAACAATGTTTGCCGGGTCAGCTAGTTACTTATAAAAAGATGAGATTGGATTTTTTGTGTTTGTTTGTTACGCTTTCACGTTAAAACGGCTGGACGGATTTGGATGAAATTTGGCCCGATATTCCCACAGGATCGAAACTAATGGGGGCGAAACTATGGGGCGCAGCTTGTACTAATTATGCCTTTTATTGAACGACTCCGTTACAGTATAGAGGCGGCTCCACAAAACTCCAAAAAAAAGATCACTCGAATTGATTCAATTCTTCTTCCGAACAAACGGTCTCCTACATCACTATACAGCACTCCTATTAAAAGGCTGTCAGTAGCAACGTCGTCCATTGCTGGGTGCAGCTGAGCACGGCCGTAAATAACACGCAATGTATCGCGACGTCGACGTACACTCGTACGTATTTATTGTTACGAATCGCTGACAGCGAGCGGGATTCATGATCGTTTGCTTTTTTATTGGGATTTTATTTATTTTGTAGTAAAATTGGTGAAAAATAGGTTTAAATGACGTGATTTGGTTTCAACGAAATCATGACTCGAGTGCTTCGGTGGTGTAGTGGTCGCAAGCACGACTACTGGGTTCGATTCCCAGCGGGGTAATTGCGTAACACACTAACAGTACCTAGCAATGGCTTTCATTTTGACATTTCAACAAAATTCATTGCGTTATTTATGTTGATAAGCAAACAAATTTTTCGAACATTTGCAGCAATGTATTAGCAATATCCTTCAAAAAGTGTGTTAAAAATGTGTTAAAAGTGTGTTACGCAATTAGGGTGCAGGTCGGGCAAAGCAAAGTTTTGATATGATTTTCCTTCAGAAAAACAGTAGCAGCACGGAGTGTGGACCTGTGCCCACTTGATGGGACCATTGCTACATGGGACCTTGCGAAGTGTGGGTCTGCTATTAGGTACACCCCTGCCTAACCCCTCCCCCCCTCCCTCCCCCTCGATCTAGTAATTACTTTACCTCTTTTGAAAACAATTCGGAGTAAATTGAATATTCATTAAGGTTGAAACTATCTAACTGTCACATAGACAATATACCTTTTCGTTAATAACGTGCAAGCGATATCCAACCTTAGAGTGGTAGAGCAATTATAATCAGGTCGAGTATACTCCCACAGTTTATTTTTCTTTCAATATTCATTCTAGGTTCTCAACTCGCAACCTGTAACTTTAACATCTACTTAAAAATCCACTTCATAACTACCAAGAGACGTGTGAAGAAACTTTAATATAAAAATCGAAGCTCCAACTTTTCAATTTGTTATTAATCCCCTAAGTTCTCAACTATGCGGTATAAAAAGTAAGTTAGTACTTAGACTGGTTGAGCTGCAGTTAGCCGGCATTGTCCGGTTTGATGCTAAGTTTCTAATAACCGCCGCACACAACACTGTAGGGGAGACCGGGGCAAAGCCGTATAGCTAAGGGTTTGTGGATGCTGATCAATAATTTTAAAACACAGTTGTACTAAATCAACATTTATTTTTAACCAGTCTCATAAGGTACGCAATCATAATATTTTAACTTAGATAATTAAAGCGTAAATTGAAAAAAAGTAGCAAAAATAATTCTTCTACGTTTTACGGTTTTGCCCCAGGGCATGGACAAAACCGTATACTGTATACGATTTTACCCCAGTATATCAATGTGCAGCTATGCAGCCCATGCACACAAAATCATCCAATTCTTCTGAATCGTAACCTGTGCAGCCTTCATGAGCCCAACCTTTGCACTCTATACATTGGACCCAACCTTCATTCAATCGAGTAGTGCCGTATTTCTCAAGACAGTACAGACAGTTATCGTTGCCATTGGTAGTTGTTTGTTTTTTAGTTTTCTTTTGGTGATCTAGATTAAGTTTTGGTATAATATAAAAGGTATAAAATAAAAGGTTAATACACTTAAGTACATCCGGGTCAAACATACGACACCATATACGATTTTACCCCATACGATTTTGACCCATACCATTGTATGTATAAATACGTTACTCACTACTACATTCGTAATTGATTTCACCGGTACAAATGTACTGAATTACATAAAAATATACACACTTTCAACATGACTATTAGTTACTTACCTATTGTAGACGTAAATTTGACGATTGGCACTTCTTTTTGCACATAAATTACATAAAAACCACTAAAAAACAATAAAATAAAATATTTAAAAAACGCGCATGCCTGTCGCGACAAGTGTTTGTTGACAAATAGCTGTGATTGGTTGACACCGCTGAGCTGCAGTGGCGCGGGAAATTTGAATTATTAACAGAAATACATACGCTATACGGTTTTGCCCGGATATACGGTTTTGGACAGGTCTCCCCTACATTGCTTTTACGAAGATGTTGCATACATAAAGGAGTATCGGGATTTCGTAAACTTACCTAGCATTTTTAAAATATAATTTAATTAAAGGGTTATCTGCTGTGCCCGCGGTATTCCTCACGTGATTGTATTCTTTTAGCATTATGAGAGGTCAAAGTTATTACGAAACTGCTGGGTTAATCATGCATACATGATACTTGTAATAATCATGTGATTAGTTATCAAGCGCGGTTATTAAATCATGAACTTTAGTGATACCCAGCAGTGGACTAGTGTCTAGCTTCAACTTTCTGACTAACTGGCCGACTATTTAATTTTGACAATTCAAAAGTGCCTGTAAATGGTTTAATTGAAATAAATGATTTTTGAGTTTGAGTTTGGACGTGGACGAGTGCTAAGCTTAAGATGATAATGATATGAACTACATAATGCTGACGACATTTCATAGAATAGTAGACTAAAATTCATTTAAAATCTATCATTATTTCCGATTGAATCCATTTGAATGCCATAATTACAGAGACACTTAGAATCAGAATTTTATTTGCTCTAAATGTAGGTACAGTATAAGATTAATAGCATAAAAAACCATTCTCTCTTGCGTGGATCCACTTTCGCTCGATACGCAGAATTAATCATGTTTTAACTCTTCAACATCTAACATTCAATCACATCTTCAAAACGAGTTCACTATTACTCGAGTTCACATCCACCTGGCACTCGGTGATTATCACAAATATTCTATCGCACGCAACAGTTCTTTATAGCGGTCTGTAGCCCATTCCCGGATGCCTATTACCGGCAGTGGACCGTTTATGGGTCGTTGCCTATATTTATATTGTATAGTTACTGACAGGTTACTGCCCCATTGCTTTCAAGTACCGTTTTCGGACTTCTTTTCTTAAAGTTAACCCTTGTGAGCCGGTAGGACTCAATGGTCAATGGTTTATTGTCTTAAGGTATTGTTTTTGTTAAAAGCTTTTATTATGGTGATGGAAAAGGAAAGTTAGGCAAATTAAAAGGGGAGGAAGTAATAAGTGTGTTATTTTATTTAAATCTTAACGTGGTCTGAAAGCGTCAAGGATTGCTAATAAATAAAAATAAAATACATTATAAATGTTAAGCATTCGATTTAAAGGAAGAAAAAATAGTTTTGATATTAACTTTAATTACTTACTTTAAAAATGTGAGCAGTAGTGTTTACCTATCCATGCACGGTCACTTATGACACTCGCGTCACTCGCAGATGACACACTTGACACTCCCATTTGACTCTTTTGATACGTCCAAAACTCTCATCACTCTCATCTGACATTGGTGACACTCTCATCTGACACTCGTACTCGCCGACGTCATCTACTGACCAAAATACTTGGAAAAGAAAATCTTACGAGATCTAGTTACAGAAATAAACATAATTTCATTCCAATCCGTCATTTAGGATACTAAAGGTCATGACACCTTTAGTAGACTTTTCCACAAACCCCGATTTGTCATACTCCCTGCAACATGTTCACGATACAACTTGCATACAATAGTGTGGTGTGTGTTTACAAGTTAGATCCTGTGTAATCCCCACGTAATAGTGCGGGGACAGGACCGCGTGGTTACACGGGGATTGGGGGATTGGCTTCCGACTGGTGATTAAATTCGGTGGGAGATAATTAAATTATTCGGGCATTAATTTTGGGTGATTCGAAGATTTGCTTCTGGGTTGTTTTTGTGTTGGAGAAATTAAAATTATTTGCGTTTACGTGTACTTATATGCATTAAATATAGATCGATGGTGGCTCATTAAGATACGGAAGGACTTACGAGTTGTAGGTCGTAGGTTCGAAACCAGGCACTTTACTTTGTGTAAATTATTTATTCACAACTGCTCTCAAAACGGTGAAGGAAAACTTATAGCCTACTCACTTTTTCAGAGAGGAGGCCTGTGTCCCAGCAGTGGGAACATTGCTGATTACGGTTATGTATGGAATAGGAGTTTAAGATAAAGTTCGGCTTTATTGAGTCGAATCGACAGAGTGGCAACTTATACCTGAGTGACACGCTCTCTCTAAAACTCGTTGAGATAACGTCCAGGCACTGAACTGAATAATTAAGGAAGGCTGAAGGCTGTCTTTCTTAGCTCAGAGGTTTTGCCGGCAGGAGTTGTGTAAAGACGTTACAGAGAAGCACGACCAAAACCAAGCTTCCAAGTGTAGGTAGTGTGTTATGTTTTTGTGGTGTTTATAGTTATGTATGTTTATAATATATCTATAAGGTATTTGATGGGCTTGTGGCTAAGTAATAACAGCCGCACTGCTCAATTGATCAATTTAAGCTATGCTTGCCACAGTTGGTCCGTAGATGGATGGCCATCTTTTATCAAGATCCCTCCATGCCTTGGTAAGCACGTTAAACCGTTCGTCCCGGCTGTCATTCTTGGATATTTGACAGTCGTTACGGGTCTTCAGAAGCCCGAGAGTCTGACAACTAGTCTCACCAAGGGGTATCGTAGTACCCAGTTATCGGGTTGTGGAGTTCAGATAGGCAGTCGCTCCGTGTAAAATGCAGTTACATCCAGTGAGACGTGAAGCTGGCCCCAAAATAGTTGGGAAATGGCACAAAGGCACATGATGAGTCTATAAGGTATTTATATTATGGGTATTTGTTGCCTGAATTAAATATTATTATTAAAATTTTGGCAGTTTAAAGATAAATAATTCAATAAAAGATAAACCTCCAGTTCTGTTAACAAAAAAAGATTTCAAGTTGCTCTAGTTCTATCTGTTCAGTCGCAGCAAAAATAGAAATTTATTATAAAAATCTTGAAATAGTGAGATAGTTAGAAGTAGGTCGCAGTGTGACGGCTATTATGAGCCAATAAATATTAATTGGCTTGTCTAGACGTCAGGCGAGCGAGGGGATGGAAGGGGAAGCGGTAGAGGTAACATACGGGGGGTAAACTTAGATAGTAAATAGATTTAGGTGGTTTCCCGTTGGTCCTGAGTTGGATCGTAAGGGGCCTACAAACAAACACAGTGACATCCTAACTTAGATAGATAGGATGTAATTTTATGAATGTAATATACTAATATTGAGCCTGTAGAATTTGTTTGTTTGAACGCGCTAATCTCTGAAACTACCAGTCGGATGTCAAAAATTATTTTTGTATTTGAAAGCCCAGCTCTTGTGGAAGGCTACAGGCCTGTAACACCACGCTATGACTCTTAGGAGACGAGCAAAAAACGACCAAAGAAATTCAGAAAAAACGCCAAGCGAAAAGGAAGTAATAGCGTGGATGGGCGATGCGATGCGACGGGGGGGGGGGGGGGGGGGGGGTAACAAGAAATTTAACGTGGTCGAGGTCGCGGGTAGAAGCTAGTCAGAGATAACTTTGATAGATTCAACAACGTATTGTATTGACATAAGCAACCGAAAAGTTTATGTCAATCCAGTTGAAAGTTGTTTTAGTAGAAAATATGAAACGTTTTGAAAGCGATTGCCACTTGTCTAGGGTCAGATTAAGTATTATTCCATCAGTAATAACCTAATCAAAATCAAAAGTCATTTGATCAAATTAGGCTGAGAATCAGCGCTTTTCGAACGTCAAAATCACATAAGATAGTTCGCCAAAACGCCCGCCCTTCATGACTTCTTAGTGCTTTAGTTGGGAAGGAGAAGTGGTGCTACAAACTCCCAGCAAGTAATAGTAATATCCCTCGGTGCTGTTTCACAAACGACGGGGCATTTGATGTTATGTCAAAGTCTCGATTTGTGACTACTTTAGGCAGTAGGATTACCGCTTTACACCAGTGGTAATACTTTAAGGAATACAGTTGAAAAATTACCTTATACTATATTAAACTGCCTCTTTGATCCAGTGGTCACAAACGCTACTGCTGAGCGTGAGGTCCTGTGTTCGATTCCCAGGTTGGGCAAAGACTCATCGCCTTTTTTCCACCTGGAATTTTTCAGTAGTAGCTCGGAGTCTGCATATGTACCCGGTTGATGGCATCAGTCCCCTATTACATGGGAGTTTAACATAACTGGCGACATGTGGGTGTACTATAGGAGCACCTCTGCCTAACCCTTTGGGGTTTACAAGCGTGATGTTATGTTATTATATTACATTCATGTTACTCAAGCTATCCAACCGTATGTCACCTTAAAACCACTATTCATCCAATGGTCCGTGTAAAAATGAACTAAACAAGTACTTAGCGAGGCGGACGCGTGTGTCCAACAGTTTCAATGGCTCCCTACAATCTGTGCCCGGACTTCTGCGGAGGGGTGTACGTACAGTCAGGGGCAAAAACACTTGAACAAAGTTCGCAAGTTTCTCGTAGGTTTAATCGTTGAAATATGATTAAATACAGAAAAGTATGTGTGCAAAGATGTTTTTTTTTTATGCACAACGCCTAATCGCTTTTTTGTTTATTTTCAATACTCTAGGAGACTTAGATAAAATAACTAACAAAAAAATTGTTTAAGTATTAAAATAATTGGTTTATTTACCTACATATTTTTTTTTAATAAAATAGGGCTTTAAACTAGAGGTAGGTAAAAAGTAATTGGATTCTACCTGAACTAGGAATAAACCTGTATCTCAGGTCAAGATCAAAGCGAAGGAATTCGACACTAAAATTAAGGCAATTCGTTGAATTGCTCTTACCAGTCTTACCAAGGGGTATCGTATTACCCAGTAACTGGGTTGTGGAGGTCAGATAGGCAGTCGCTCCATGCAAAATACTGGTATTCAGCTGCATCCGGTTAGATTGGAAGCCGACCCCAACATAGTTGGGAAAAGGCTAGGCAGATGATGATGATGTTTTACCAAATGGCAATAACCTTGGCTGTCAACTCTGTAGCGACACTCAATGCTGTTAGATTGAAAATAGAATCCATATCTGAACGCTGACCCCTAAAATACAGGTCCAAAAAAAAAAAAAAGGCCTAGTTTGTGGGTTAGGATCAGATTTGTGGCAATACACTCGAGTGCTTTCTTAGTGTGATTGGCTTGTAACATGTATTTTTAAGTGTCAAATAAATATTTTTATTTTATTTTATAATTGGCCGACTTCCCGATGATTTAAAAGTGCCTTCCCTCTTTAAAAAAAACTTTGTGTTTTATAAAAAGTCTATTTATATTTCGGCCCTTGACTGTACAATCAGGGCAGCACTTGTGAGAAGTGGTGTTCGCTGTTATTTTATATAGAAATAAGTTTCTTATCTGAAGTTTAATTGTCTGTGAAGTTGGATTGGAGCGTGGGATAAGTGGAATTGTGGGGACTGGAGCAGGTAGATGTGTGTTATGACGACTGGAGCCAGGTGGATGTGTGTTATGACGACTCTAGAATAGTTAAATCTAGTTTATTGGTTGGAAAGATAGATAGAATACTCTTTATTATGTACATCAAATGAATTACAGATATAAAAATAGAAATTTCATACATGTGGCTGACATCGACGTGCAGCCTGTTACCATGGATTCAGTACATGATTCTGAACCGGCCCTACGTAGAAATTCGTCGGTGATTAAAAAAAGAAATTGCTGTAGAAAAGTGCAATACCGAAATGTATGGAACATTTTGACCGCGTCGGTATTGCACTTTTATATGAAACGGCAGCTTTTGTTTTTTTGATAACTGACAAACAATTTCTACGCCTAGAGTCATGCGCTGAATTCATGGTTACAGTTTGCGCGTCGATATCCTTACCACCCTGTATAGGGTGACACAATGGGTGGCCTTGTCACTAAAAGCTAACTTTTAAAGGTAAACTTTGGATGGATTTAAAGGAAGAAGGAGAGACAATGTTAATAGGACCTTAGCACACAATATTATAACCAGTTGTATTTTCTGAAGGGGTAAGCAGTGGATTGTTTATTACGTTGCAAGTCCATCTTATTTCCAGTATTGTTTTAAACCAACTGTATCTTAAGTCGTCATCATCATCATTGGCAGCCTTAGTTCAGCCAATGTTCAGTATAATAGGCTTCCTCTCTCTTGTGCCATGCTTCCCTGGTGTGTACGAGTCTCAACCAGCGGGTTAATTTCGTAACACACTATCAGTAGCAATGGTTTTAATATTGACAGTTCAACAACATTCATTGCGTTATTTAGATTGTTGAACAGATAAATTCTTCAAACATAAAAAGTAATGGATTAGCAATATCCATCCAAATGATTCAGATTGAGATTGATTGTGTGTTACGCAATTAGGGTGCAGGTCTTACCCTATGTAAATCGTATTGATTACCGTATCAATTAAATTTGAACATCCAAACCCAACATTTGAGTATAATAATATACTGGTATTCAGCTGTATCCGGTTAGGCGGAAGCCGACCCCAACATAATTGGGAAAAGGCTAGGCAGATGAGATGCGATAAACAAAAATGAATCACCGGAATGTACATACGTACGCGCGTAACTTTCGATCGACTGCACCGAATTAGATAATTCTTTTTTTTCTGTTTGTTATTTTCAGTAGGTGGCGCTACTTATTTTTACTTATATTACTACAAAAATAAAACCGGCCAAGTGCGAGTCGGACTCGCGCACAAAGGGTTCCGTACCAATAGATAATTGTTATGATTTTCAAAAAGTGGCGGATAAAAGCAAATGAAACAAAATCAGTCAACGTAACATTCACCTTAAGAAGAGACTCCTGTCCTCCAGTCACACTTAACAACAGTACAGTCCCACAGGCAGATCATGTGAGATACCTTGGACTACACTTGGACAAAAGACTTACCTGGCAAAAACATATTTTCACTAAGAGAAAGCAACTTGGTATTCAAACGCGAAAACTTTACTGGCTCATTGGACGAAAGTCTCAATTGTCTCTCGAAAACAAAATACTTCTGTACGAGGCAATACTGAAGCCCGTCTGGACGTATGGAATCCAACTGTGGGGTACTGCATCCCATTCAAACATTGAAATCATACAAAGGTTTCAAAATAAAGCACTCGCATGATAACCAATGCCCCCTGGTTCGTACCCAAATAATTATTACACCGTGATCTATGCCTACTGTAGCGAAATAAAACCAGATCTTCACTTCTACACGTTTAATTTTGTATAAATCAAAAAAACTTATCAAAAATTTAATGAAACGGCACAGCACGATTCAAAGGATCAGGTAAATAGCTCTGAGGCGACGTCCCTGGTGTTAGAGCCCTATAAATTTCACAATTACGCAAAGAAAAAAATTACAATTACGCGTCGGTCACGATACGTTTGCAAACGTTCCTAACTTCCGCAATAAATAAAAATTCGGTAATCCTAAATGGCTACCTGCGCACCAAGTCGATCTGTCAGGTCAGGCAACAATAAAATTGATATAGCTTTACAAAAAAACACGACGATATTAAAGAATCTACTAGAAATTTAAAAAATACAACAAAATATACGTAGATCCGGTCTTAGCCTCCAGGATCTCAGTCAGAGGGCTCGCTGGCTCGCTGGTGCTTGGAATCACCAGCGTAGGGTACGGATCCCAACACGCAGCTCGCAGTCGCCAGGTCCCAGGCTAGCGGGGGGGGCGAATTAAGATTCGCCTACAGTCTTCGGACAAATCTACAGACAATAACGAAAAATGATAACCCGAGACGCAGGCAGAATCTTTTATAACATCAGAGATGAAGCAAAAGTTAAATTACATACCAAGTCCTCAAAGATGAAAGCTGACTCGCAAGTTTTAGATGCTGTAAATTTCGGGAACAGTTCCCTTTGGTCTGGTCGCACAACGGACGAACTCGGACGTTCAAATCTTTATAGTGGCAAATAATTATATGATAAAACGGGAAAAAATAGTAATATTGACGTCCGTCCTGTGCCCAAATAAAATCTTCAAATGAAATAAACACTGCAAGAGAAAAGACGACACTTTTTGATTCAAAATTCAAAAAAATATGAGGAAAAAACCTTTCTGGTTACCAATAAGGTAGGATTCGTTATAAAAGAAGGTTATTCGTGCAAAAATTATAATGTAGCATTTGCCAATGCTACAGTACCCCCTTTCCAAGAAAAATTAATTAAGTAGAAGTAGTAATAGAAGAAAAAAGTAATAATAATCAAAGGTAAGAACAATTCTTAAGTAATCGACAAAAGTTTATCGACAGTGTCCCAACACTAGACCCGTCATTAACTCTATGAAGGAATCTATGTCATCCGAGTGATATTATGACAGAACTGACAAGTACCAAACAAAAGTTTGTTGACAAATATAGTTTCCATTTGGAATGACTAAATGTCGCTGTTAACTTTTTAGCTGTCGAAATGAGTTAAAGTTACTATTATGCGAATCTATATCACAGGGGAACAAGTGATACGTATAGTACCTAACGTAATAAGTAAAAGTAACGTTCGGAATATAGAAAGATTTAATGGATTACTTGTTTAGAAATCATGGGAATTATTTAAGAATATCTTTAATATTGCCCAGAATGGACAGATTCGCAGTCCTGAAGAACATATGTGGTCCTAGAGATAACCCTAGTTACACGACATTTAATAAAGCGTGGAGCAAGCTTACCTGAAAAATAATCTGCCCCAGAGGATCTAGAAAAGTTTCGTCTCCATACAGTGTCACCAACGTTGAGAGTGATAGGCGAACGATTCCTATTATACGCCCGAGAATTACGGAGGAAAACCATAGAAAGATTATCAGCGACTTTTGCGTAAACCTCGGCAAGGGAAGAAAGATACAAGGCGTGTTGAACCCGACTTTCAGCTAAATTTACGCTTTGAGTCTGGTAACTGGCACGACCGGAAGTAACAACTTCCCTACCAAACATTAGGAAATTAGGAGTGAAACCTGTAGCTAAATTAATGCAAGAATTTAGATAGAGTTTGACTTTGGGTAAAAGTTTTGCCCAGTTTCTTTGGCTTCTCCGACTAATATGCTCAAATACGTAACAACACTTTGGTTAAAGCGTTCAACCGTGTTGCCTTGAGGACTATAGGTAACAACAAGTTTGTGTTGGAAAATCGATATGAAAGAATGTAAGAAAATTTAAAAACTGATTACCTACAAGGAAAAACGGTAATTGAAGATTCATAAAACAACTGGTTACAAACCACCGTTTTAACAGAGAATAGCTAAAGAAAATTTTAATTTAAAAAATTAGAACCTCTTTCGAAGTCGGTTAAAAATACATCAGACTAAATACCACCAACCAAAAAAACTAACTAACCATAAACAAACAATTGGCAATGGACCGATGTCGTCGATAGAAATAACAACCCTTCATCTGCTATGTTAGAATATTAAGATAAAACGAAATTAAATACAAAATCTGCTAATATGTATGAAGTTGGAAAGAGTTAGAAATTTAGTGATAAATCTGACGGAGAATTGTACGGCAACATAACAGTAAGGAAAAGATAGTTAATCGAGAATCGAAAGGCAAACAAACCCTAAATGGACTGCAAGGCTGTAAAACAAATAGCAAACCTAAACAGTCTCGAAACCGACCAAATAATCACACCTTCAACTACCATAATAAAAACAAATCCAAAAAATATATGAGTTAGATTCCACGTAGCAGAAAAGTGTTAGAAACGGAGTAATATGGCTGGTAGAGGAATAGTACAACGACGCGACATCACAGGAACGGCTGGGCTAAGAATCAAAAAGGAGACAAATAGATACTAGCAAACATCTGCGCAAAAAAACGAACAGCTGGGCTAAGAATCAAAAACAAAGAACAAAGAGATACTTAGCAAACAACTGCGCAAAAAGAAACGAACAGATGGGCTAGAAATCAAAAATAAGTCAAATAGAAACTAGCAAACAACCGTGCAAAGAACGCTTACCTTAGTCACGACGCCTAAACACATTCACACACCGAGCACACACTACAGGGTACTAACTACTACTAACTATTGGATTAAAATAAAATTCGGGAAAAAAATTATATTTTTTGGGGAGGGAAATAAGAGAGTAAATTATTTAGAATAATTACAAAGCTTTTTTTTTAAATTGCATAACAACACCACATTAAAAAAAATAACTCCAACAGCATTGAAAAGGTTGACTACTCCATCGTATCCATAGTAACCATCTTGTTTGACGGAACGAAAAAAAATCCACCATTTGTCAAATTCGAACCTGAAAATGTCAACAAAGAAATGATGATTAAAATAATTTGCTCGGAAAGAGCAACCACACACGAAATAACGAAAAAAATATTTAAATCATTATTTAGGAATAAAGAAAAGTACTTACTTTAAGTTCGGGCGCCATATTGTAGCGAAATAAAAACCAGATCTTCACTTCTACACGTTTAATTTTGTATAAATCAAAAAAACTTATCAAAAATTTAATGAAACGGCACAGCACGATTCAAAGGATCAGGTAAATAGCTCTGAGGCGACGTCCCTGGTGTTAGAGCCCTATAAATTTCACAATTACGCAAAGAAAAAAATTACAATTACGCGTCGGTCACGATACGTTTGCAAACGTTCCTAACTTCCGCAATAAATAAAAATTCGGTAATCCTAAATGGCTACCTGCGCACCAAGTCGATCTGTCAGGTCAGGCAACAATAAAATTGATATAGCTTTACAAAAAAACACGACGATATTAAAGAATCTACTAGAAATTTAAAAAATACAACAAAATATACGTAGATCCGGTCTTAGCCTCCAGGATCTCAGTCAGAGGGCTCGCTGGCTCGCTGGTGCTTGGAATCACCAGCGTAGGGTACGGATCCCAACACGCAGCTCGCAGTCGCCAGGTCCCAGGCTAGCGGGGGGGGCGAATTAAGATTCGCCTACAGTCTTCGGACAAATCTACAGACAATAACGAAAAATGATAACCCGAGACGCAGGCAGAATCTTTTATAACATCAGAGATGAAGCAAAAGTTAAATTACATACCAAGTCCTCAAAGATGAAAGCTGACTCGCAAGTTTTAGATGCTGTAAATTTCGGGAACAGTTCCCTTTGGTCTGGTCGCACAACGGACGAACTCGGACGTTCAAATCTTTATAGTGGCAAATAATTATATGATAAAACGGGAAAAAATAGTAATATTGACGTCCGTCCTGTGCCCAAATAAAATCTTCAAATGAAAAAAACACTGCAAGAGAAAAGACGACACTTTTTGATTCAAAATTCAAAAAAATATGAGGAAAAAACCTTTCTGGTTACCAATAAGGTAGGATTCGTTATAAAAGAAGGTTATTCGTGCAAAAATTATAATGTAGCATTTGCCAATGCTACACTACCAAATGTGAAACAGGAAATTGTACGCCATACCAGAGCCTATAAAGAGCGTATCGGACGACCCAAATACTCTGGCCCGGCCACTTATGGCAAATCACAACAAAGCGCGACGTTTAAAGCGTAAAATACCTCAAGATTTAATACAATCACAGTAAACACAGCTAGTGTTTTAACAATTAGGATGTAACACAGGCCACATACGGATCGCGCCAGCGATAGCACCAACCAACATACTGCTGAATGTCTCACAAAGAAGATTTTACAGATAGGAGTAAATAAAGAAAACCAAAAAAAAAAACATAAAAAATTGTACGAAGTTTTCCAAGTAAACGAATTTTATAAGTTAGGCCTCTATAATTCCTGAACCAACAAAGTTATCTAAGCCGTTACAGTTTTCCTTCAAAGTTCATCACATAGACTACCATCGTGAATTTTTTCAGAATTTTCAAGCCAGCCATTAAGTATTAGAGAGGGGGGGGGGGAGGGGGGGGGGTTAACATAAAAATACGCTTTAAAGTTGAATATCTCGCAAACGGATACTTAAATAAAAAAATCGTCCTAGCAACCTCTTAATGTTTTTAAAAGACCTATCTAATGATACCCCACAATATGAGGTAGACGCGAGAAAAAATATCATCCCCACTTTACGAGCAGGGGAGGTACCCCAAAAAAAATTTTTTTTCGTGATTATGTTTTAACACTTTATCGACGTGGTAAATATACATAATTACATATCCATGCAAACTTTGATCTTTATAGCACTAACCGTTTGGAAGGTAAGCCGAGGACGGACGGACGGAGGGACGAACATGACGAAACTATAATGGTTCCGAGACATGAACTACGAAACCCTAAAAATGAATCACCGAAATGTATGTACGCGCACTTCCGATCGACTGCACCAAATTGGATATTTCTTTTTTGTGTTTGTTAATATCAGGACAAGGTTTGTATAGAAGAAAATTAAATCGAAATCGGGATCGAAATTTATGCGGGTGAAACCGCGGGGCGCAGAACTAGTATCTAATAAAAAATCGCCATCTTTTGCAACTTCAAGACTGAGCTCTGCAACTGTTTAATTTAATATGACTAACAAAAATAGTTATTACAGTGAAGAATAGTCACCGTACTATCAGAGCCATTGCCAAATACTATAACAAAGTTACAATGAGTACCAAGGCGATACTTAAAACTGCACTACACGCAAACATGTTGAAACATTGATAAATCTTAACAATTGTTGTGACTTTCTATACCTATATACCTATGTACAGTCACCATAGGAGATAAGTAACCGGGGTCGACGGATATAGTTGGAGTTTAGTAAGAAACCGATGGATGTTTACGAATGTAATTTAATTTGATAAATTAACTTTTGGTTTTCTATTAATTAAATTAAATTTTATTCGAAAAGAATCCATCGGTTTCTTACTAATGGTTTCTAATAACTTCAACTATAATCGACGGCCCTAGTTACTTATGCCCTATGGTGACTGTACCTACATTTAAATGAAATACTCTTGTAAACACTGATAGATAACGCTAAGTATAAACTAGTAAGTAAACGTAGAAAGTTTTAGGAAAGATAACATTATTGATTGTTAGAGGTGTAGAATAAGACAAGATAATTTGTTTTTAGAGAGGTTAATAATTTGGATTTTCTGCGATCGATCTACGCGGCCAAAAAAGAGTATACATAGACCACGCGAGCCCAGCGCGGGTTGGTAGTTGTCACATGTCTTCGATTTTTTGGTTCTAAGACATGCCGGTTTCCTCGCGATGTTTTCCTTTACCGTTTTAAGACCACTGGTGTTGAAATAATTTACACAAAGTGCCTGCTTGGGTTCGAACTTTTTTTTTTATCGTGGGGATATCCTCATGGATACCCTCCGACTGGGAAAATTGGAGGGTTATGTCGGACTCCTACCGACTAAAACCCCACTATTCCTTCCAGTACCATGAGTCGGGGGCCCGGGAGATACTAGTACATTCGCCGCACCCCCGATTGGTATCCCCCGCCTTGCTGAACGGGCCCCATCACCAAGCGCGGCCGATCGCACGACCGCACGTCCTTCCATTAAGACGCGCATACTGCGTGCCACCTCTTGAGCCTGACTGCTGTTACCACTGGGCCTCTGCTCCAGGTCTCTTAGTCTCACTACGGACTTTCATACTTAAATACCGTCGCTCGAGGAAACACTTTAATTAGGCAAAGGTAGTGCACATTTGCCTAGAAACAATATACACTCGTCACTTAGGAAGTAGGTTATCGATATAAATACAAAACACATAAACGAGATAACTGACGTGGGCAAAGTCCTGGGTTAAAACTAGTTTAACTAGGTACACAACGACTTAGTTCCGAGGCGTCAGCTAGTTTCCAACTGCGACTCGAAGGACGATAATCTGTGAACTAATGTACTTAGTTCTGTAGTTCGGTTTCATTGTTTGTAGCTCATTTGTGAACTGAGTGAGATAAGAAGAGGCGGAGACAGTGCATTTTAATTTAGATACAGATACAGCTATCGATAGTATCGATACTATTGCAGCTAATTGCTATTAAATACCTAGTAAATAAATAAAACTAACCTAACCTACTTACTTATGTACTTTAATTGTCCGGTTTTAAGTAATCGATATGTAATAATATCTGTGGAGGCTTGTAATTAGCAACTTGTTATGTGTTGTTGTTACAACACATTATCAAGCCTTCCTAAAAGTAAAAAATAAATAAATATAAATCCTTTACTTAATAAAATTCTTAAATTCACTGGCAGACAACACACAGCCTACCACAACACACAGCCTACCACAACACACAGCCTACCACAACACACAGCCTGCCACAACACACAGCCTACCACAACACACAGCCTGCCACAACACACAGCCTACCACAACACACAGCCTGCCACAACACACAGCCTACCACAACACACAGCCTAACACAACACACAGCCTACCACAACACACAGCCTGCCACAACACACAGCCTACCACAACACCCAGCCTAACACAACACACAGCCTGCCACAACATACAGCCTACCACAACACACAGCCTACCACAACACACAGCCTGCCACAACACACAGCCTAACACAACACACAGCCTAACACAACACACAGCCTGCCACAACATACAGCCTACCACAACACACAGCCTACCACGAGGTCTAGAAACATCATATTTTGCATAAGAGTTCCTTTCATAAAAAAAATGAGCACTAAGAAAGGACTCTTGCATACTATCAAGTGGTTAATAGCGGATGAAAGTTTGTATGGAAAAGCGTCATCTTTGGCGATGAGAAATCCCATCGGGCACACGGCAGTAATAATAACTTTTGTCAGTAATTATTATTATACGAAAGAATGGGTTCCCTATCCATTTCATCCATCGAGTCGGGGTGCCCCAATTCCCGAGCTCGCTTCGCTCGCTCTTGCATCGTAAATTCTCATTTCCTTTTTGACTCTTGGAAAAAGTGATTCAGAATCGAGTGAAAATAAATACATAAAATAACTCTTTGTTTCCGTTATTTCTATTAATTGCATGCCTAAATATTATTATGCTAATAATCATTAGGCCTAGTAACATTATGCGAATTAAATTTATGCCAAAACAAATTAGCCTTCAAGATAGTTATGCCAACATAAACTGTATGCCAAAAAAAAAATATGGCAAAGTATTATTATGGCAAAAAAAATTATGCCAAAATCGTTATGCCAAAGTATATTAGGAAAAAGAATATTATGCGAAAAGAAGGGATCCCGAAAGAATCATTTAAGCAGTTAGAAAGGGGTTAGAAAGGGGGTGACTACCGAGATGACGAGTAATGGAGAAGTATGGAAGAAAAAGACATGTTGCGCCGACCACAAATAAATTGGGATAAGGGCAGGAGAATGATGAATCATTTAAGCAGATTTTCGGGATTGTCTGACAAGCTTCGAACTTGACCAGAGGTCGCTCTGATCTCGATCCCGAACATGATTATTCATAATTTTGTAATTTAGCCTGATCGGACCTCCTTTTAAAAATGTGAGGAAAAAACAAATGATCGCCCAATGGGCACACACATCTATTTAACTGTGCCAAAAAAACTGACCCTCTTACCCTCTCCTGCATCAAATAACCAACTGATATTGCAAAAATCATCATAAATAATCAATTCCAATTCACATAACCCTTACTTAAACCGAAATTCCTATTCTCTTAAACTTTATTTAAAATGCAAACCCGCCCATAACCCAAAAACTCGCCTTAATCAAAGATATTGAACATTCCTGGTCGCAGTCCAACTCACTTGGCAGGCATCTGATTACGTTTCAATTCTACCCTCCCTGGAACACTTGAGCACCGACAGATACTGCCATTGTGGAGGGGTGTACGGTCACGGCCAGAATGGGTTTAGCAGATAAATAATGGAGGCGTTACTTTGTGGAAATTCGTAACGTATTCAATTGCAAGGTATCTAATGTGATTTGATTGTCTTGTTGGTCTTGCAAGTGCGACTACTAAGGTTAGTATCTTAGGTTAGATTTCCAGGTCGAGCTATTTTTCCATAGAATTTGTCAGTAGCAGTCAGTAGCTCGGATTTATGTCCGGTTCATGGCAATCGACTCGCCCCTTTTTAGATGACTGTCGAGTCTCTGTATCGCTTGTTACTGTTATCTGTAACAAAACTCAATCCCGCGGGGTAATTGCGTAACACACTATCAGTAGCAAACTCTTAAATTTTGACAGTTCAACAACATTCATTGCGTTATTTACGTCGTTGAGCAGACTTTTTTGAACATTTATGAAGCAATGAATTAGCAATATCAAATAACTGGAGAAATGTGGGTAGTATACAAACTTTCGGTACTACTACGCCTCTACCGGACCCTTCAGTTAATTCAGACATTATAACATTGTATAATGCCAGTGGCAAACATTTTTATTCCCCGACTGTACGTGCCAATGTACTGTGAATTTGCATTTGTATCGGAGACCGCTAATCCGCTGTACCGCGGACCGATGTCTGTAGCGTCTGGTAAGTCCTTTAGTTGTCTCGTCTGTAAAGTCCTTTACTTGTCAGCGACGAATGGGGGTTAATACAGTTGAAGGCGTTCGTTATCGACTTTGTCAGTATTCGTGAGTTTGTGAGGAAAAATGGTTTTTGTTCAATTATTGTGTCTATTGAGTAATTTCAATAGTCTATTAGGAATACTTACTTATCATTTTTAGGGTTGCGTACGCAAAGGGTTCTTCTGACTGTCAGAAGACTATATCTCATGAACCGTAATTTATAGGTAGACAGTTGTAATTTCAATACTCAATACTTTATTGCATTCCACATAGTAGGTATTCTTAGGTGGTAAACGGTGGTGGTGATGGTGGTAATTTTCACAGAGTGAGCGTTTTTCTCTGCGTTTTTGTACGGAACCCTTCGTGTGCGAGGCTGACTCGCCCTTGGCCGGTTTTTATTAACCCAGTTAATTGGACTTATTTATTGAACCAATTTGCTTTGCCTTATTCTCCTGCCCTTATCACAATTTATTTGTGGTCGGCACAACATGTCTTTTTCTTCCATACTTCTCTATTAGTGCACATCTCGGTAGTCACCCCCTTTCTAACTATATCTTCTTTCACACAGTTTATCCATTGTTTTTTTTGGTCCTTCCCTTCTCTTCGAATTAAAACACTAGGATTTAATCTACTTAATTATTTCTAACAAAATTTTACAATTTTCCTCGCATTGAAATAATTTTATTGGGATTAAGCGCTATTCCAAAGTGATTTTAAGTAAAGAAAATCACAAGTTATACTCTGAAAAAAAATACTCACTTAAAACAAAAACCATTACTAAAATTAAAAACGCCGAAATCCTTCGTTAACCCTCGAACTGCAGAGTCGCCTCTAAAAGACCGACACAATGCAATACATTAAAACTTGTCGGCACTTCGCGTTCTGTCGGCGTGTCGGGACCTCGGCTTTAGAAGCTCATTTACACGAACAGGGATTCTTGCCTTAAATGGAGGATTATTGAAAGGAGAAAATGTTGACTCATGTAAACAGGACGTACGATGCATGCTTGAAGAAAGGTGAAAACCATTTCATCTCTAAAATGGGATGTGTCTGTGTAAATAAGAAATGATAAGTACTTATTTCTGGTTTTCAATTATCCCAAAATATCGTGTACGACATAATACATACATATACATATCCCTGGACATTTCACACAGCGCCATCTAGTCCCAAGCTAAGCAACCTAATGCTTGTGTTATGGTAACAAGATGGCTGATAAACTACTTATATACATTTTTTTTTGTAAATACGTACATATTATAGATAGAAAAACACCCAGACTCGGAACAAATACATTATGTAGGTCATACAAATATTTGTTACGTGCGGGAATCGAACCCGCGACACGCAGCGCAGCAGTCAATCGCTTAACCACTGCGCCAACCGTGCCGTCAATAATCTTAGGCGAGTTTTTGTTTTGACACTTTTCATATATTGTATTCCTCAATGTGTACAGACGCCAGCACATCAACCTACTACAATCTGTCAAATTTCTTTAATCGATTTTCAGTTTTATCGCTAAAGCATTAGGTTCAAAATTGATTGGGAAAATTTGACAGTTTCGGGTAGCTTGATGTCTGTACGTAGGTGGCCATTTAAAACAACTACCTGTACTAACGCCTCGTTGGTCTAGTGGACGCAAGCGCTTCTAATAAGCATGAGGTCCTGGATTCAATTCGCAGGTGTTATTAGGTTTTCTATCTGGATTTCCTTAGTAACAGCCCATATGTTTATGTTATGATTATTGTTATGATATTTTGATGTTGACTTGAAAGAGCATGGCAGTTGAGAATATGTCATGCTCACTTAAATGTCTCACTGGTGGTGGCGCGTGTGTTGGATCATTCGGTTCCCTACGAAATGGTTGAGCTGGGTGGTGCTGATCCACGCGTCATGTTCGTGAACGGGCGCCATCTGTTGAGACTGGTCATCTCTTAACTGCCAGGGCTTATTTTTAATTTTATATTTTAATTTGTTTCTTTACATTGTTCTCACATATAGAAGCAATAAGAATAATGTAACCAGGATTTTGTAAAAATGTCTTGATTTAAAAGAGTGTCCGTGGAGTTTCTTGCCCGTTCTTCTCCATAGAGATCTACGCTTTGGAATGGGCAACTAGCTTCAACTTTCTGGCTAACTGACCGGCTATTTAATTTTGACAATTCAAAAGTGCCTGTAAATGGTTTAATTGAAATAAATGATTTGAGTTTTTTTGAGTTTTTTTTTTTATAGTCTGGTTTTGTGCTCGATTAATGACAATAGGGTCGCCCCTTATTCATGGGACCTCAACATAACTGGCGACATGCGGGTGTACTGTTACACGTCTGCCTAACCCCTTTGGTGAATACAGGCGTGATGTTATGTTATGTAATACTTATTTTGTGCCTCGCCTGGATATTCTCGTCTCTCGGTGGGCGAGAAACTATGCTCGTGTAAAGAGCAAATTAATATTATAGTTCTCTTTTGTTATAGTATCAATATCGTGCTTTCTTTTGCCTTTTGTTCGGCGAGACAAAGGAGTTTTTATTAAACAGGCTTCTATTTTAAGTCTTGCAGGCTTTATTAAAAGCTTTTATTTAACTTGACTTGTATGTATGTGAAGGTGGACTTTTCTAAGTTAAATTTGACCCACTTCCCGGTATCCGATTGAGCTGAAATTTTACATACTGGTCCAGTCCCGATGACAATGCATGTTTATGACAAGCACGACATGATGCTGCTGCCAGGATTGGCGCCAGACGAGGGAACTCCTCAACGGTCGGCAGTAGGGACTTGAAATTTTCATACCCGTTCGGATATGATAGACGGTTGGTGGGTCCAGCATGAAATTTCTGCCACATCCAGGGTTGGCTCCAAATCACGGAACTCCTCAACGGTCTACAGCAGGGACAAGAAATTTTGCACACCCATTGGGATGACTGTTAGCGGGTCCACCATGAAATTGCTGCCACCTTCAGGGTTGGCTCCAAACCAGAGAATTCCTCAACGATCGGCAGTAGGGACTTGAAATTTTCATACCTGTTCGGATATGATAGACGGTTGGTGGGTCCAGCATGAAATTGCTGCCACATCCAGGGTTGGCTCCAAATCACGGAACTCCTCAACGGTCTACAGCAGGGACATGAAATTTTGCACACCCATTGGGATGACAGTTAGCGGGTCCACCATGAAATTGCGGCCACCTTCAGGGTTGGCTCCAAACCAGAGAATTCCTCAACGGTCGGCAGTAGGGACTTGAAATTTTCATACCCGTTCGGATATGATAGACGGTTGGTGGGTCCAGCATGAAATTGCTGCCACATCCAGGGTTGGCTCCAAATCACGGAACTCCTCAACGGTCTACAGCAGGGACATGAAATTTTGCACACCCATTGGGATGACAGTTAGCGGGTCCACCATGAAATTGCTGCCACCTTCAGGGTTGGCTCCAAACCAGAGAATTTCTCAACGGTCGGCAGTAGGGACTTGAAATTTTCATACCCGTTCGGATATGATAGACGGTTGGTGGGTCCAGCATGAAATTGCTGCCACATCCAGGGTTGGCTCCAAATCACGGAACTCCTCAACGGTCAACAGCAAGGACATGAAATTTTGCACTCCCATTGGTTTGAACCTCATTATTTAAAAGAATACCAAGATTCAGAAGACTGTGTAGATATTTATGAACCAGAAAGGCGGTCAAGACAACGACTAATTACTTTACTAAACGATAATAGTAAAATGGTAATCAGGAATGTTCCAGCCGTCCGTATCGACTTCGGCAAAGACGGGATTCACCTGATTCAACCGAAGTCTGTGCAATTTCCAGCGAAATACAGCCATGGCACTGCTGAACGCAGAATGGTGCCAATAATATTATGCTGGGCTTGCATAGTGCATAAAATGCAGGGTAGTACCGGTAGTACGGTTGAACACGCCGTTGTGTATTTGGGCCCAAAGTTGTTCGCTGCTGGCCAAGCGTACGTGGCCTTAAGTAGGGTCACATCGATAGAAGGCCTCCTCATAGAAGAATTGGACTGCTCGAAATTAACTGGCACCCGCCAATGTAATGTAACAATGACGCACTTAATGAAATGAATAGACTAAGAAATATAGGTACCTAGCGAAAACGAAAAAATATAAAATAAATTAATATAAAAAAAACTTTTAAAACAAGCTTTTATTTACGCCCTAAAAAGATAAAAATAAGATTTAAATTACATTAAACCTATTCATTTTCCAATTACTTTACAAAATTTTATTGTAAATGATAAGATTTAAAGTTAATTAAATAATAAGATTTAGCCTCAGTGCAGCACGATGTAAATTTGAGTAATCTTTTCCTTTAAAATTTTTACTAGCAACTTATAACGTCATTACACAATTTATATTATATAAAAGCTTGTCGCGAGATTTAAGCACTCGTATTACTTAGTTTGAACTTAGCTTTTTTTAATTAAAATCAATCAGATCAAGTTACTATAGTTTGACCGAAACTGCTGTACCGCGCCTTAGGAATGCGCGGCTTACACCGTGAGCGATGACGAATGAGCGGCCTGCACTGCCCCCCCGTCTCGCCGCGCTCATACCGAAGGCGCGGTACAGGGGTTTTGGTCAAACTATAGTTGATCTACACAGGTAGATCTACGAGATTTGAGCACTCGTATTAAGTACGGACGCCAGCAGGTCAACCTACCCGAAACCGTCAGATTTTCCCAATCAACCTTGAACCTAATACTTTAGCAATAAAGTCGAAAATCTATTAAAGAAATCTGACAGATTGTAGTAGCTTGATATGCTGGCGTCTGTACTTAGTTTTTTTTTTTTTAATTAAAATCATACAGATCAAGTTATTTAATTTATTAGTCTACACAGGTAAATCTCGCGACAAGCTTTTATATAATATAAATTGTGTAATGACGTTATAAGTTGCTAGTAAAAATTTTAAAGGAAAAGATTACTCAAATTTACATCGTGCTGCACTGAGGCTAAATCTTATTATTTAATTAACTTTAAATCTTATTGTTAATGATCATCATAAGCCTCTCATAAGTTCCATACAATGTGTTTTTGTCAAAAGGTTTTTGCAAGATGTAACTAGATGGCGTTGACGTCAAATTTAGAAGTCGCAAGCGTTGTCGTGGCAACGATGTTGTTGGGTTCATATGAAGTTTCAGAAAATATATTATCAGCATAGAACAGTATACAGTTGGGTTGTTTTATTCAGACCTTCAACCCTACTAGTAATACACATAGGTCAAATTTAAGTACTGAGTACCATACCAGGTGTTCGGTATTTAACATTGGTCCATCGACCCGGATAACTTTTCGGATTTTTTGAGTTCGCCCGCCCGTGGTACTCGCAGTGTTTTGCTGCGGCGAAAGTACATGGTTCCCCGCATGGGCAGCGGCAGCTTCGTCCAGTACCTATAGTGGACGGGGTCAGCAGCAGCAGCGGCGGAAAACAGTTCAAGCGTGAGATGACTGTGTCATCCTCGTAGTTCAACGTGACGTCATTAGAAGAACGTCACGCCGAGTTCAACGTGACATCAGAAGACTGACGTCACACCTATAGTTCAACGTGTCGCCACCAGGGAGCGCCACGTACACAGAATCATCGTGTTGTGTGAGTGAAGTGAAAATTGTGAGTACATTTTACTATATAAACAAAAGCAGTAAGTGACAAGCGATTTTAGACTTTATTTATTCTAAGAGTTTTACTTGTATTTATTTGTGCATGTTAGTTTAGGACTTAGAATAATTTCATAAAAAACGACGGAACGGGGAACCTATGCCCGAGATTTCTGCCAGATTATAAGTTGTTTCAAAACACTTGTAAAATTTTGAGCAACTAATTGGAACTTAAAATATTTGTCTTGTATTTTATTTCAAATTAGTTTTGCTTTATTTTAGAACAAACATTGTTTTTATAATACTTTTTTAACTAAGTTTTAATTTCTTTGGTTAATTGTTTCAAATATGGAGGGGTTGATCAATCAATTGAGGCGGTTGCAAAGTGTTATTATTAAAGGATTCACAAATTTTAAAAAGAGTCCTAAAGAAAGATTGACTATTGAATACATTGAAACTAGACAGGAATTATTAGAAAACGATTGGGAATCGTTTAAAAATATGAATTCTAAACTTTATCAGAGCTATAAATTAGATGATATTGATCAAAAAGTTGTTGATATTTATGATACAACTGAGGACACTTACATTACTTATAAAAGTTTAATGAAAACAACACTCAATAAAATTAAAGTTGTAAGTGAACCAGTACCTCATGGGGATGGTTCATCAAGTAGTACAGTTAAGTCTGCCCATTCACTGGTCAAATTGCCCAAGATTACTATTCCAACGTTTTCTGGCAAATATGAAGAATGGACAACCTTTCATGATCTTTTTGTATCATTAGTTCATAAAAATAGTTCGTTAGATAATGTGCAAAAGCTGCACTACTTAAAAAGTCATTTAACTGGTGAAGCTGAGCAATTGATACGTAATACTCCAATAACTGATGCCAATTACAGTCAGTGCTGGGATCTATTAGACATGCGCTATAGCAATAAAAGATATCTCGCCAACTGCATTTTGAAACGGTTATTTGGTATTAAACGTATGCAGGTTGAATCGGCGACATCATTAAAGGAGCTTTCAGATACCACCAGTGACTGTTTAAATGCATTAACAAACTTAGGTATAAATGTGAGTACATGGGATGTTATTATCATACACATAGTGACATTTAAATTAGATCCTGAAACGCGTAAGCAATGGGAATTAAGTGTCAGTATTAGCGATTCCAGCAATAACTTTCCTACTTTTAAACAATTCAAAGTATTTTTAGAGCAACGTTTCCGCGCGTTTGAGTGCATAGAACCAAAAAAGGGTTCAGGACACCAGGTCAATAACAATAATTCATTTAAAACATTGTTAGCCACAGACTCGTTATCGCCAATGAAATGCGAATACTGCTCAGAGGGTCATAAGCTTTGTTTCTGCAAAAAGTTTGCCAATCAATCTCTCGAACTAAGACGGGATTTCGTTGGTAAGAACAAAATATGCTTCAACTGTTTAGGCAGTAACCATACTGTTTACAACTGCAAGAAAAATACAAGTTGCAGAATATGCCAGAAGCGTCACCACTCCTTGCTACATTTGAACAATAAAGGCCAACACCCTGAAGCAAAGCCTATTACTGACAGTGCTAGTCCTTCAACTAGTACTACTCAGATAGTCTCTTGCTTATCTATAGGGAAAGTAGCAAAACCCAGACAGGTTTTATTAGCCACTGCGCTAATAAAGGCCTCGTCAAAGAGGGGTGAATACCACACGGTCCGAGCCTTGCTCGATCAAGGTTCGCAGGCTTGTTTCATAACAGAGGCCACAGTGCAGTATCTTAGCCTGAAAAAGATCCCAATTCAAGGACTTGTGTCGGGAGTAGGAGATAATAGGTCAACCATGACAAAGTACATGGTACAATTAATGATTAAATCTCGTGTCGACCCTAGCTTCAAGTTTCCATTAAATGCTTATGTGTTAAAGAAGATCACCGCTTACCTACCGGAGCGAAGTCTTCACTCAGACACCTTCGACTGGTTAAATATTAATAACCTATGTTTAGCAGATCCAGAGTTCAACACACCCAACAAAATCGATATTCTGCTGGGTGCTGATGTTTATAGCTGCATCATAAAAGAAGGTTTAGTGAAGAGTCCTTCTGGTACATTGATCGCACAGAGCACTACATTTGGGTGGGTCCTGTCGGGTGTCGTTGGTCCTGGAGAAAAGACTAGTGCAAATAGTAATTTAAAGAACATAAATGTAATGCATTGCAAGGTTGATGATATTTTAAGAAAATTCTGGGAAATTGAAGATGTCAGCACTAATAAAAAGATATTTACACCAGAAGAGAAGAAATGCGAAGAGTTTTATAGTAAGACCACAAGGAGAGATAGCGATGGCAGATACATAGTTAAGTTACCTTTCCGAGATGAAGATCCTCCTTGCAAGTCGGGAAATTCACGTGGCATAGCTAAATCAAGGTTCAAAGCATTAGAACGAAGATTAGTAAAGAACAAAGATTTAAAGCAAAAGTACACAGAAGTTATAAATGAATATTTACAGTTAGGACATATGCGGCACGTGAAAGAAGATGATAGTAAGAAGGGAGAAGCAGTGTATTTACCACACCATGCAGTCATTAAGAACGACAGGACCACAACTAAAGTTCGTGTTGTTTTCAACGCCTCTGAAAAGAACAGCAAAGGAGTGTCACTTAATGATACGCTCATGGTTGGTCCGTCACTGCAGGCTGATTTACGTCACACGGTTTTAAGATGGAGGATTCATCCCATTGGACTTGTAGCGGATATTGTGAAAATGTACCGCCAAGTTAGGGTAGCAGAAGAAGATGCTATGTTCCAAAGGATACTCTGGCGTGATAGTCCAGACAAGGAGATCCAAGATTACGAACTTTTGACCGTGACCTTCGGAACAGCTTCTGCTCCATATCAAGCCGTCAAAACCTTGCGTCAGATCGCAATCGATGAAGGCACAAGTTATCCACTTGCTGCAGAGAAGATTTTAAATTGCTTCTACATGGATGATCTAATGACAGGATGTAATAGTGTAGAAGAAGGCATAGAAATATATAGACAAATGATAGCATTATTAGCAAAAGGTGGATTTATATTACAAAAGTGGAACAGCAACCGTCAGGAACTACTGAAAAGAATAGATAAACTTGAAAGAAATAAAGTTAAAGAACAAACAGATCAAACTAGAACAACTGAAAATAAGGACAACAAAATAGAGAAAAAAGAGTACAAAATAGAGAAAGGGATAGAAATCAAATTAGATAGCACAATCAAAATTTTGGGACTTACCTGGAACCGCATCGAAGATACCTTCCAATACTTGGTGAATCTTCCTCCACTGACGACTGCACCTGTAACTAAAAGATCAATTATTTCGGACATAGCTCGATTATTTGACCCACTAGGCTGGTTAGCCCCTAGTGTGGTTTTAGCAAAAATATTCATCCAAAAATTATGGCTTGCAGGTGTTAGTTGGGATGAAGAACTAAGCACTCAGTTAGTAAAGGAATGGAATATTTACCGTGATGAGTTGTCACAACTTAGTAATGTACGGATACGTCGTTGGCTTGGCACTAAGTCAAACGATGATCTTGAGCTGCATGGCTTCAGTGACGCCTCCAAAACAGCATACTCAGCCGTTATTTACTTGCGGATAGTAGATGAGGTCGGCAAAATCCATATTTCGTTGTTGGTTGCAAAAACCAGAGTAGCTCCCGTCAAACAAATTAGCATACCTCGTTTAGAGCTGTGTGGAGCAGTTCTACTGTCAAATCTTCTGACAGAAACAGCAGATGATAGATATGAGAGCACAAATGTCAGTTATTTATCGCGGTGGAAATTCATTCAAAGGATGGTACAGTCATTTTGGAAGCGCTGGTCTCGTGAATATTTGTCCAACCTTATGAACCGGTACAAGTGGTCTTCAAAGGTTCCTGAGCCAAAAATTGGAGACATTGTTATAATTAAAGAAGACGATTTGCCGCCAAGTCGTTGGCTGTTGGGTCGCGTAATCGAAAAGCATCCTGGTGATGATAATATCACCCGTGTAGTCACATTGCGCACTAGGACATCTACTATTAAGAGGCCAACATCCAAACTTTGTATTTTACCGGTTACAGATCAATGAATTCATTATTTTTCACCAACCTAACATAATGTTAGTAGTTTAAGTTATTATATGTAAGTTTTTATTTTGTTACTGTTTAAGATTTTAGATCAAAACTATAAGATCAAATTGTTTGCTACCAATTCGGACCCATAATGTAATTCAAGAAGGACATTCCATCAGTAATGTCCTTGGTGGGCGGTATGTTAATGATCATCATAAGCCTCTCATAAGTTCCATACAATGTGTTTTTGTCAAAAGGTTTTTGCAAGATGTAACTAGATGGCGTTGACGTCAAATTTAGAAGTCGCAAGCGTTGTCGTGGCAACGATGTTGTTGGGTTCATATGAAGTTTCAGAAAATATATTATCAGCATAGAACAGTATACAGTTGGGTTGTTTTATTCAGACCTTCAACCCTACTAGTAATACACATAGGTCAATGTTAAATACCGAACACCTGGTATGGTACTCAGTACTTAAATTTGACCTATGTGTATTACTAGTAGGGTTGAAGGTCTGAATAAAACAACCCAACTGTATACTGTTCTATGCTGATAATATATTTTCTGAAACTTCATATGAACCCAACAACATCGTTGCCACGACAACGCTTGCGACTTCTAAATTTGACGTCAACGCCATCTAGTTACATCTTGCAAAAACCTTTTGACAAAAACACATTGTATGGAACTTATGAGAGGCTTATGATGATCATTAACACTTATCATTTACAATAAAATTTTGTAAAGTAATTGGAAAATGAATAGGTTTAATGTAATTTAAATCTTATTTTTATCTTTTTAGGGCGTAAATAAAAGCTTGTTTTAAAAGTTTTTTTTATATTAATTTATTTAATGAAAGAATCTAAGATGCGACAGAAAAATATTGGTAAAAGTTAAGCTGAAGATTTTCAAAATCTTTCTATTTATTAACTACTACAAATAAGTTATTTTATTTTACTCTCACGGCTAAAGTTCTAGTTATGAAATCAAAAATATAACCTTAAGGCGCAAGCGCCAGGGTAAAACTATGTTACCCTATCATGTCAGTGTTACGCAAATTACGCAATGGATTTTTTTTTCAATATGTAATAAAGAATGAATAGGTACTTTAGAGTGGTTCGATCTTGCGAGTTTTGTGTTAGAAGGTGGAAAAAGCATGAGATTTGTGTGTGCGTGTGTATGTCTTTTGATAATAGATTGTTCTAATAGGTTTGGAAAATTTATTAACATACCCACATTATAGAATATTCATAGTCACCGTTACAAAACGTCATAATAAAAAATATATCGAATATCAAACTACTTTTTCATACCCCGTACGATTATTTGACAAAAAGGACGGTATTAAAAATATCATACCTAGTTACATTAAAATCAGGCACTTTGTCACTGGACGTGTGATGAGCATGCGTTGTTGTCCTGTAACTCGTATTGAGCTAACTTTTACATTTAATTAAACAACAAATGCAACATTACAATTTGGTGCACAATATTTGAGCTTGAATTTGGCGATGCATAGCTTATCGCTGAGTGTTGTGGAAGCTTAGTAATTAACGTTTAGGAGAGCTTTTGATGTTGGTTAGTTAATTAGAAAAACGGTGGTTTTCATGTAGCTCACAGTAAAAAAAAACCAAGCCTTTTCTTGCATTCCTTGGTATCTTATAGTAGGTAAATTGGATTTTGACATAAAAATGAATGAAAATATAACTTGCGCAAATAAGATGCATATTCTAACTAGCATTAAATGCACCCATGGTAAGCAATATTAAACTGCAAAATTATCATTGCCATACATTACAAATGCTGGACTTATACCGCCAAAAAAACTATTAACTAAGCCTATTGCAGTCAGCTGGACGTATGCCTCGCCCAGGCTGCGCCACAACATCCTGTACTCCGCCTTCCGCATCCAGTCTGTCCCAGCAAGCTTCTTAAGGTCGTCGGTCCATCTAGCTGGGGGGGAGTCCCACACTTCGCTTCCCGATACGCGGTCTCCACTCCAGACGGGCAATTCTCGTAATTTTAAGAACGTTCACAGTCTCATCTCAGTCTAAATGTGTCAAAAATGCCTCTAATTTCCCTACATTTTGACATTTGTTTGTTGCCGAGATGAGACTGCGACTAGATTTTTAACGTTTTAAATTACGAGAATTGGCCTTCAGGACTCCTCTGTTCCACCGGCCATCGATCCTTCGACAAACATAGCCCAGCCCATTTACACTTCACTTTGCTTACTCTGCAAGCAAAAAAATGTAAGGTTTCATTAAATTATCATGTTTTCAAACAATACATTCAAATTAATGGTAAAAAAGTAAATATAAACGTTATGAGTTAATGTTAATTTATTGTAATATAAGAAAAACAAAATTTTCAAATCAAATTATTGAAGCTAATTAACACTACTCATCATATGCCTAGCCTTTTCCTATGTTGGGGTCGGCTTCCGGTCTAACCAGATGCAGCTGAGTACCAGTATCTTACATGGAGCGACTGCCTATAATGTAATACGGTACCCCTTGGTAAGACTGATTGTCAGACTTTCGGGCTTCTGACGACCCGTAACGGCTGTCAAAGATCCACGAATGACAGCCGGGACCAACAGGTTAACGTGATTTCCGAGGCACGGAGGGGTATTGGTATTTAAAGATGGTCACCCATCCACGGACCAACCGCGGCAAGCGTAGCTTAACCTGATCGATCGACCCATGCGGCTGTTATAACTTAGCTACAAGCCCTTCCTAAGCTAATTAACGCTACTCTCTTTCTCAAACAAACAACTAAACACAGTCACAACTACATCAACACCACAAAACGTCAGGCATTTTGTAGTTTCCACTAAGTTAACCCTATGCTCGCCAATCTGACGTCCGCAATCAGGCTCTGTGAGCCAATTAGAAGCGTATGACGTCACCGTTGATTGATGGAGCCAATCACACACAGTTGCCACTGCTGTCTGTTGGGCTATCAGTTTCAAGTGCTGTTCGCTGGCAATTGGTGAGCGCATTTTTCATTCTGTCTGTACTGTGTGCAGACTGTGCAGTGTGAATATCGGCTGTTGGGTATGAATTGGCAGTATTGCTGTTTTAGCCGTAAATGAAAGTTTTGCTTTTTAAAAGCTTTTATTTAACTTGACTTGTATGTATGTGAAGGTGGACTTTTCTAAGTTAAATTTGACCCACTTCCCGGTATCCGATTGAGCTGAAATTTTACATACTGGTCCAGTCCCGATGACAATGCATGTTTATGACAAGCACGACATGATGCTGCTGCCAGGATTGGCGCCAGACGAGGGAACTCCTCAACGGTCGGCAGTAGGGACTTGAAATTTTCATACCCGTTCGGATATGATAGACGATTGGTGGGTCCAGCATGAAATTGCTGCCACATCCAGGGTTGGCTCCAAATCACGGAACTCCTCAACGGTCTACAGCAGGGACATGAAATTTTGCACACCCATTGGGATGACAGTTAGCGGGTCCACCATGAAATTGCTGCCACCTTCAGGGTTGGCTCCAAACCAGAGAATTTCTCAACGGTCGGCAGTAGGGACTTGAAATTTTCATACCCGTTCGGATATGATAGACGGTTGGTGGGTCCAGCATGAAATTGCTGCCACATCCAGGGTTGGCTCCAAATCACGGAACTCCTCAACGGTCAACAGCAGGGACATGAAATTTTGCACTCCCATTGGTTTGAACCTCATTATTTAAAAGAATACCAAGATTCAGAAGACTGTGTAGATATTTATGAACCAGAAAGGCGGTCAAGACAACGACTAATTACTTTACTAAACGATAATAGTAAAATGGTAATCAGGAATGTTCCAGCCGTCCGTATCGACTTCGGCAAAGACGGGATTCACCTGATTCAACCGAAGTCTGTGCAATTTCCAGCGAAATACAGCCATGGCACTGCTGAACGCAGAATGGTGCCAATAATATTATGCTGGGCTTGCATAGTGCATAAAATGCAGGGTAGTACCGGTAGTACGGTTGAACACGCCGTTGTGTATTTGGGCCCAAAGTTGTTCGCTGCTGGCCAAGCGTACGTGGCCTTAAGTAGGGTCACATCGATAGAAGGCCTCCTCATAGAAGAATTGGACTGCTCGAAATTAACTGGCACCCGCCAATGTAATGTAACAATGACGCACTTAATGAAATGAATAGACTAAGAAATATAGGTATCTAGCGAAAACGAAAAAATATAAAATAAATTAATATAAAAAAAACTTTTAAAACAAGCTTTTATTTACGCCCTAAAAAGATAAAAATAAGATTTAAATTACATTAAACCTATTCATTTTCCAATTACTTTACAAAATTTTATTGTAAATGATAAGATTTAAAGTTAATTAAATAATAAGATTTAGCCTCAGTGCAGCACGATGTAAATTTGAGTAATCTTTTCCTTTAAAATTTTTACTAGCAACTTATAACGTCATTACACAATTTATATTATATAAAAGCTTGTCGCGAGATTTAAGCACTCGTATTACTTAGTTTGAACTTAGCTTTTTTTAATTAAAATCAATCAGATCAAGTTACTATAGTTTGACCGAAACTGCTGTACCGCGCCTTAGGAATGCGCGGCTTACACCGTGAGCGATGACGAATGAGCGGCCTGCACTGCCCCCCCGTCTCGCCGCGCTCATACCGAAGGCGCGGTACAGGGGTTTTGGTCAAACTATAGTTGATCTACACAGGTAGATCTACGAGATTTGAGCACTCGTATTAAGTACGGACGCCAGCAGGTCAACCTACCCGAAACCGTCAGATTTTCCCAATCAACCTTGAACCTAATACTTTAGCAATAAAGTCGAAAATCTATTAAAGAAATCTGACAGATTGTAGTAGCTTGATATGCTGGCGTCTGTACTTAGTTTTTTTTTTTTTAATTAAAATCATACAGATCAAGTTATTTAATTTATTAGTCTACACAGGTAAATCTCGCGACAAGCTTTTATATAATATAAATTGTGTAATGACGTTATAAGTTGCTAGTAAAAATTTTAAAGGAAAAGATTACTCAAATTTACATCGTGCTGCACTGAGGCTAAATCTTATTATTTAATTAACTTTAAATCTTATTGTTAATGATCATCATAAGCCTCTCATAAGTTCCATACAATGTGTTTTTGTCAAAAGGTTTTTGCAAGATGTAACTAGATGGCGTTGACGTCAAATTTAGAAGTCGCAAGCGTTGTCGTGGCAACGATGTTGTTGGGTTCATATGAAGTTTCAGAAAATATATTATCAGCATAGAACAGTATACAGTTGGGTTGTTTTATTCAGACCTTCAACCCTACTAGTAATACACATAGGTCAAATTTAAGTACTGAGTACCATACCAGGTGTTCGGTATTTAACATTGGTCCATCGACCCGGATAACTTTTCGGATTTTTTGAGTTCGCCCGCCCGTGGTACTCGCAGTGTTTTGCTGCGGCGAAAGTACATGGTTCCCCGCATGGGCAGCGGCAGCTTCGTCCAGTACCTATAGTGGACGGGGTCAGCAGCAGCAGCGGCGGAAAACAGTTCAAGCGTGAGATGACTGTGTCATCCTCGTAGTTCAACGTGACGTCATTAGAAGAACGTCACGCCGAGTTCAACGTGACATCAGAAGACTGACGTCACACCTATAGTTCAACGTGTCGCCACCAGGGAGCGCCACGTACACAGAATCATCGTGTTGTGTGAGTGAAGTGAAAATTGTGAGTACATTTTACTATATAAACAAAAGCAGTAAGTGACAAGCGATTTTAGACTTTATTTATTCTAAGAGTTTTACTTGTATTTATTTGTGCATGTTAGTTTAGGACTTAGAATAATTTCATAAAAAACGACGGAACGGGGAACCTATGCCCGAGATTTCTGCCAGATTATAAGTTGTTTCAAAACACTTGTAAAATTTTGAGCAACTAATTGGAACTTAAAATATTTGTCTTGTATTTTATTTCAAATTAGTTTTGCTTTATTTTAGAACAAACATTGTTTTTATAATACTTTTTTAACTAAGTTTTAATTTCTTTGGTTAATTGTTTCAAATATGGAGGGGTTGATCAATCAATTGAGGCGGTTGCAAAGTGTTATTATTAAAGGATTCACAAATTTTAAAAAGAGTCCTAAAGAAAGATTGACTATTGAATACATTGAAACTAGACAGGAATTATTAGAAAACGATTGGGAATCGTTTAAAAATATGAATTCTAAACTTTATCAGAGCTATAAATTAGATGATATTGATCAAAAAGTTGTTGATATTTATGATACAACTGAGGACACTTACATTACTTATAAAAGTTTAATGAAAACAACACTCAATAAAATTAAAGTTGTAAGTGAACCAGTACCTCATGGGGATGGTTCATCAAGTAGTACAGTTAAGTCTGCCCATTCACTGGTCAAATTGCCCAAGATTACTATTCCAACGTTTTCTGGCAAATATGAAGAATGGACAACCTTTCATGATCTTTTTGTATCATTAGTTCATAAAAATAGTTCGTTAGATAATGTGCAAAAGCTGCACTACTTAAAAAGTCATTTAACTGGTGAAGCTGAGCAATTGATACGTAATACTCCAATAACTGATGCCAATTACAGTCAGTGCTGGGATCTATTAGACATGCGCTATAGCAATAAAAGATATCTCGCCAACTGCATTTTGAAACGGTTATTTGGTATTAAACGTATGCAGGTTGAATCGGCGACATCATTAAAGGAGCTTTCAGATACCACCAGTGACTGTTTAAATGCATTAACAAACTTAGGTATAAATGTGAGTACATGGGATGTTATTATCATACACATAGTGACATTTAAATTAGATCCTGAAACGCGTAAGCAATGGGAATTAAGTGTCAGTATTAGCGATTCCAGCAATAACTTTCCTACTTTTAAACAATTCAAAGTATTTTTAGAGCAACGTTTCCGCGCGTTTGAGTGCATAGAACCAAAAAAGGGTTCAGGACACCAGGTCAATAACAATAATTCATTTAAAACATTGTTAGCCACAGACTCGTTATCGCCAATGAAATGCGAATACTGCTCAGAGGGTCATAAGCTTTGTTTCTGCAAAAAGTTTGCCAATCAATCTCTCGAACTAAGACGGGATTTCGTTGGTAAGAACAAAATATGCTTCAACTGTTTAGGCAGTAACCATACTGTTTACAACTGCAAGAAAAATACAAGTTGCAGAATATGCCAGAAGCGTCACCACTCCTTGCTACATTTGAACAATAAAGGCCAACACCCTGAAGCAAAGCCTATTACTGACAGTGCTAGTCCTTCAACTAGTACTACTCAGATAGTCTCTTGCTTATCTATAGGGAAAGTAGCAAAACCCAGACAGGTTTTATTAGCCACTGCGCTAATAAAGGCCTCGTCAAAGAGGGGTGAATACCACACGGTCCGAGCCTTGCTCGATCAAGGTTCGCAGGCTTGTTTCATAACAGAGGCCACAGTGCAGTATCTTAGCCTGAAAAAGATCCCAATTCAAGGACTTGTGTCGGGAGTAGGAGATAATAGGTCAACCATGACAAAGTACATGGTACAATTAATGATTAAATCTCGTGTCGACCCTAGCTTCAAGTTTCCATTAAATGCTTATGTGTTAAAGAAGATCACCGCTTACCTACCGGAGCGAAGTCTTCACTCAGACACCTTCGACTGGTTAAATATTAATAACCTATGTTTAGCAGATCCAGAGTTCAACACACCCAACAAAATCGATATTCTGCTGGGTGCTGATGTTTATAGCTGCATCATAAAAGAAGGTTTAGTGAAGAGTCCTTCTGGTACATTGATCGCACAGAGCACTACATTTGGGTGGGTCCTGTCGGGTGTCGTTGGTCCTGGAGAAAAGACTAGTGCAAATAGTAATTTAAAGAACATAAATGTAATGCATTGCAAGGTTGATGATATTTTAAGAAAATTCTGGGAAATTGAAGATGTCAGCACTAATAAAAAGATATTTACACCAGAAGAGAAGAAATGCGAAGAGTTTTATAGTAAGACCACAAGGAGAGATAGCGATGGCAGATACATAGTTAAGTTACCTTTCCGAGATGAAGATCCTCCTTGCAAGTCGGGAAATTCACGTGGCATAGCTAAATCAAGGTTCAAAGCATTAGAACGAAGATTAGTAAAGAACAAAGATTTAAAGCAAAAGTACACAGAAGTTATAAATGAATATTTACAGTTAGGACATATGCGGCACGTGAAAGAAGATGATAGTAAGAAGGGAGAAGCAGTGTATTTACCACACCATGCAGTCATTAAGAACGACAGGACCACAACTAAAGTTCGTGTTGTTTTCAACGCCTCTGAAAAGAACAGCAAAGGAGTGTCACTTAATGATACGCTCATGGTTGGTCCGTCACTGCAGGCTGATTTACGTCACACGGTTTTAAGATGGAGGATTCATCCCATTGGACTTGTAGCGGATATTGTGAAAATGTACCGCCAAGTTAGGGTAGCAGAAGAAGATGCTATGTTCCAAAGGATACTCTGGCGTGATAGTCCAGACAAGGAGATCCAAGATTACGAACTTTTGACCGTGACCTTCGGAACAGCTTCTGCTCCATATCAAGCCGTCAAAACCTTGCGTCAGATCGCAATCGATGAAGGCACAAGTTATCCACTTGCTGCAGAGAAGATTTTAAATTGCTTCTACATGGATGATCTAATGACAGGATGTAATAGTGTAGAAGAAGGCATAGAAATATATAGACAAATGATAGCATTATTAGCAAAAGGTGGATTTATATTACAAAAGTGGAACAGCAACCGTCAGGAACTACTGAAAAGAATAGATAAACTTGAAAGAAATAAAGTTAAAGAACAAACAGATCAAACTAGAACAACTGAAAATAAGGACAACAAAATAGAGAAAAAAGAGTACAAAATAGAGAAAGGGATAGAAATCAAATTAGATAGCACAATCAAAATTTTGGGACTTACCTGGAACCGCATCGAAGATACCTTCCAATACTTGGTGAATCTTCCTCCACTGACGACTGCACCTGTAACTAAAAGATCAATTATTTCGGACATAGCTCGATTATTTGACCCACTAGGCTGGTTAGCCCCTAGTGTGGTTTTAGCAAAAATATTCATCCAAAAATTATGGCTTGCAGGTGTTAGTTGGGATGAAGAACTAAGCACTCAGTTAGTAAAGGAATGGAATATTTACCGTGATGAGTTGTCACAACTTAGTAATGTACGGATACGTCGTTGGCTTGGCACTAAGTCAAACGATGATCTTGAGCTGCATGGCTTCAGTGACGCCTCCAAAACAGCATACTCAGCCGTTATTTACTTGCGGATAGTAGATGAGGTCGGCAAAATCCATATTTCGTTGTTGGTTGCAAAAACCAGAGTAGCTCCCGTCAAACAAATTAGCATACCTCGTTTAGAGCTGTGTGGAGCAGTTCTACTGTCAAATCTTCTGACAGAAACAGCAGATGATAGATATGAGAGCACAAATGTCAGTTATTTATCGCGGTGGAAATTCATTCAAAGGATGGTACAGTCATTTTGGAAGCGCTGGTCTCGTGAATATTTGTCCAACCTTATGAACCGGTACAAGTGGTCTTCAAAGGTTCCTGAGCCAAAAATTGGAGACATTGTTATAATTAAAGAAGACGATTTGCCGCCAAGTCGTTGGCTGTTGGGTCGCGTAATCGAAAAGCATCCTGGTGATGATAATATCACCCGTGTAGTCACATTGCGCACTAGGACATCTACTATTAAGAGGCCAACATCCAAACTTTGTATTTTACCGGTTACAGATCAATGAATTCATTATTTTTCACCAACCTAACATAATGTTAGTAGTTTAAGTTATTATATGTAAGTTTTTATTTTGTTACTGTTTAAGATTTTAGATCAAAACTATAAGATCAAATTGTTTGCTACCAATTCGGACCCATAATGTAATTCAAGAAGGACATTCCATCAGTAATGTCCTTGGTGGGCGGTATGTTAATGATCATCATAAGCCTCTCATAAGTTCCATACAATGTGTTTTTGTCAAAAGGTTTTTGCAAGATGTAACTAGATGGCGTTGACGTCAAATTTAGAAGTCGCAAGCGTTGTCGTGGCAACGATGTTGTTGGGTTCATATGAAGTTTCAGAAAATATATTATCAGCATAGAACAGTATACAGTTGGGTTGTTTTATTCAGACCTTCAACCCTACTAGTAATACACATAGGTCAATGTTAAATACCGAACACCTGGTATGGTACTCAGTACTTAAATTTGACCTATGTGTATTACTAGTAGGGTTGAAGGTCTGAATAAAACAACCCAACTGTATACTGTTCTATGCTGATAATATATTTTCTGAAACTTCATATGAACCCAACAACATCGTTGCCACGACAACGCTTGCGACTTCTAAATTTGACGTCAACGCCATCTAGTTACATCTTGCAAAAACCTTTTGACAAAAACACATTGTATGGAACTTATGAGAGGCTTATGATGATCATTAACACTTATCATTTACAATAAAATTTTGTAAAGTAATTGGAAAATGAATAGGTTTAATGTAATTTAAATCTTATTTTTATCTTTTTAGGGCGTAAATAAAAGCTTGTTTTAAAAGTTTTTTTTATATTAATTTATTTAATGAAAGAATCTAAGATGCGACAGAAAAATATTGGTAAAAGTTAAGCTGAAGATTTTCAAAATCTTTCTATTTATTAACTACTACAAATAAGTTATTTTATTTTACTCTCACGGCTAAAGTTCTAGTTATGAAATCAAAAATATAACCTTAAGGCGCAAGCGCCAGGGTAAAACTATGTTACCCTATCATGTCAGTGTTACGCAAATTACGCAATGGATTTTTTTTTCAATATGTAATAAAGAATGAATAGGTACTTTAGAGTGGTTCGATCTTGCGAGTTTTGTGTTAGAAGGTGGAAAAAGCATGAGATTTGTGTGTGCGTGTGTATGTCTTTTGATAATAGATTGTTCTAATAGGTTTGGAAAATTTATTAACATACCCACATTATAGAATATTCATAGTCACCGTTACAAAACGTCATAATAAAAAATATATCGAATATCAAACTACTTTTTCATACCCCGTACGATTATTTGACAAAAAGGACGGTATTAAAAATATCATACCTAGTTACATTAAAATCAGGCACTTTGTCACTGGACGTGTGATGAGCATGCGTTGTTGTCCTGTAACTCGTATTGAGCTAACTTTTACATTTAATTAAACAACAAATGCAACATTACAATTTGGTGCACAATATTTGAGCTTGAATTTGGCGATGCATAGCTTATCGCTGAGTGTTGTGGAAGCTTAGTAATTAACGTTTAGGAGAGCTTTTGATGTTGGTTAGTTAATTAGAAAAACGGTGGTTTTCATGTAGCTCACAGTAAAAAAAAACCAAGCCTTTTCTTGCATTCCTTGGTATCTTATAGTAGGTAAATTGGATTTTGACATAAAAATGAATGAAAATATAACTTGCGCAAATAAGATGCATATTCTAACTAGCATTAAATGCACCCATGGTAAGCAATATTAAACTGCAAAATTATCATTGCCATACATTACAAATGCTGGACTTATACCGCCAAAAAAACTATTAACTAAGCCTATTGCAGTCAGCTGGACGTATGCCTCGCCCAGGCTGCGCCACAACATCCTGTACTCCGCCTTCCGCATCCAGTCTGTCCCAGCAAGCTTCTTAAGGTCGTCGGTCCATCTAGCTGGGGGGGAGTCCCACACTTCGCTTCCCGATACGCGGTCTCCACTCCAGACGGGCAATTCTCGTAATTTTAAGAACGTTCACAGTCTCATCTCAGTCTAAATGTGTCAAAAATGCCTCTAATTTCCCTACATTTTGACATTTGTTTGTTGCCGAGATGAGACTGCGACTAGATTTTTAACGTTTTAAATTACGAGAATTGGCCTTCAGGACTCCTCTGTTCCACCGGCCATCGATCCTTCGACAAACATAGCCCAGCCCATTTACACTTCACTTTGCTTACTCTGCAAGCAAAAAAATGTAAGGTTTCATTAAATTATCATGTTTTCAAACAATACATTCAAATTAATGGTAAAAAAGTAAATATAAACGTTATGAGTTAATGTTAATTTATTGTAATATAAGAAAAACAAAATTTTCAAATCAAATTATTGAAGCTAATTAACACTACTCATCATATGCCTAGCCTTTTCCTATGTTGGGGTCGGCTTCCGGTCTAACCAGATGCAGCTGAGTACCAGTATCTTACATGGAGCGACTGCCTATAATGTAATACGGTACCCCTTGGTAAGACTGATTGTCAGACTTTCGGGCTTCTGACGACCCGTAACGGCTGTCAAAGATCCACGAATGACAGCCGGGACCAACAGGTTAACGTGATTTCCGAGGCACGGAGGGGTATTGGTATTTAAAGATGGTCACCCATCCACGGACCAACCGCGGCAAGCGTAGCTTAACCTGATCGATCGACCCATGCGGCTGTTATAACTTAGCTACAAGCCCTTCCTAAGCTAATTAACGCTACTCTCTTTCTCAAACAAACAACTAAACACAGTCACAACTACATCAACACCACAAAACGTCAGGCATTTTGTAGTTTCCACTAAGTTAACCCTATGCTCGCCAATCTGACGTCCGCAATCAGGCTCTGTGAGCCAATTAGAAGCGTATGACGTCACCGTTGATTGATGGAGCCAATCACACACAGTTGCCACTGCTGTCTGTTGGGCTATCAGTTTCAAGTGCTGTTCGCTGGCAATTGGTGAGCGCATTTTTCATTCTGTCTGTACTGTGTGCAGACTGTGCAGTGTGAATATCGGCTGTTGGGTATGAATTGGCAGTATTGCTGTTTTAGCCGTAAATGAAAGTTTTGCTTTTTAAAAGCTTTTATTTAACTTGACTTGTATGTATGTGAAGGTGGACTTTTCTAAGTTAAATTTGACCCACTTCCCGGTATCCGATTGAGCTGAAATTTTACATACTGGTCCAGTCCCGATGACAATGCATGTTTATGACAAGCACGACATGATGCTGCTGCCAGGATTGGCGCCAGACGAGGGAACTCCTCAACGGTCGGCAGTAGGGACTTGAAATTTTCATACCCGTTCGGATATGATAGACGATTGGTGGGTCCAGCATGAAATTGCTGCCACATCCAGGGTTGGCTCCAAATCACGGAACTCCTCAACGGTCTACAGCAGGGACATGAAATTTTGCACACCCATTGGGATGACAGTTAGCGGGTCCACCATGAAATTGCTGCCACCTTCAGGGTTGGCTCCAAACCAGAGAATTTCTCAACGGTCGGCAGTAGGGACTTGAAATTTTCATACCCGTTCGGATATGATAGACGGTTGGTGGGTCCAGCATGAAATTGCTGCCACATCCAGGGTTGGCTCCAAATCACGGAACTCCTCAACGGTCAACAGCAGGGACATGAAATTTTGCACTCCCATTGGTTTGAACCTCATTATTTAAAAGAATACCAAGATTCAGAAGACTGTGTAGATATTTATGAACCAGAAAGGCGGTCAAGACAACGACTAATTACTTTACTAAACGATAATAGTAAAATGGTAATCAGGAATGTTCCAGCCGTCCGTATCGACTTCGGCAAAGACGGGATTCACCTGATTCAACCGAAGTCTGTGCAATTTCCAGCGAAATACAGCCATGGCACTGCTGAACGCAGAATGGTGCCAATAATATTATGCTGGGCTTGCATAGTGCATAAAATGCAGGGTAGTACCGGTAGTACGGTTGAACACGCCGTTGTGTATTTGGGCCCAAAGTTGTTCGCTGCTGGCCAAGCGTACGTGGCCTTAAGTAGGGTCACATCGATAGAAGGCCTCCTCATAGAAGAATTGGACTGCTCGAAATTAACTGGCACCCGCCAATGTAATGTAACAATGACGCACTTAATGAAATGAATAGACTAAGAAATATAGGTATCTAGCGAAAACGAAAAAATATAAAATAAATTAATATAAAAAAAACTTTTAAAACAAGCTTTTATTTACGCCCTAAAAAGATAAAAATAAGATTTAAATTACATTAAACCTATTCATTTTCCAATTACTTTACAAAATTTTATTGTAAATGATAAGATTTAAAGTTAATTAAATAATAAGATTTAGCCTCAGTGCAGCACGATGTAAATTTGAGTAATCTTTTCCTTTAAAATTTTTACTAGCAACTTATAACGTCATTACACAATTTATATTATATAAAAGCTTGTCGCGAGATTTAAGCACTCGTATTACTTAGTTTGAACTTAGCTTTTTTTAATTAAAATCAATCAGATCAAGTTACTATAGTTTGACCGAAACTGCTGTACCGCGCCTTAGGAATGCGCGGCTTACACCGTGAGCGATGACGAATGAGCGGCCTGCACTGCCCCCCCGTCTCGCCGCGCTCATACCGAAGGCGCGGTACAGGGGTTTTGGTCAAACTATAGTTGATCTACACAGGTAGATCTACGAGATTTGAGCACTCGTATTAAGTACGGACGCCAGCAGGTCAACCTACCCGAAACCGTCAGATTTTCCCAATCAACCTTGAACCTAATACTTTAGCAATAAAGTCGAAAATCTATTAAAGAAATCTGACAGATTGTAGTAGCTTGATATGCTGGCGTCTGTACTTAATTAAAATCATACAGATCAAGTTATTTAATTTATTAGTCTACACAGGTAAATCTCGCGACAAGCTTTTATATAATATAAATTGTGTAATGACGTTATAAGTTGCTAGTAAAAATTTTAAAGGAAAAGATTACTCAAATTTACATCGTGCTGCACTGAGGCTAAATCTTATTATTTAATTAACTTTAAATCTTATCATTTACAATAAAATTTTGTAAAGTAATTGGAAAATGAATAGGTTTAATGTAATTTAAATCTTATTTTTATCTTTTTAGGGCGTAAATAAAAGCTTGTTTTAAAAGTTTTTTTTATATTAATTTATTATTTATTAACTAGCTTCTGCCCGCGGCTTCGCCCGCGTGGATGTCGGAAATTATCCCACGGGAACGTACTAACAGGATAAAATGTATGTGCTTCCCCAGGATGCCATCTATCTTGCGGGCCCTTTGTGGCTAATTACAATAGAAAACCAATTGTGTCTCATTAGTGGTGATTAAGAGGGTACCTATATGATATCTTTACCTAAGTACCTACCTAATTTAAAAAAAATAACCTACCTAAATAAACCTATTTCTGATGATAACTAATCTAAACTCAATAAATAGGCAAAATCCCTAAAAACTAATATCTATACGAATGACTAATCCTACCTAACAGTACTATAAAGTAACCTACGGTCACTACGTACACTAACAAATATACTACCTACCTATACTTTAAAATTAAAATCTATACCTACGACTTATAAAATTAAACCTAAATAACTCTAAAAACTAAAAGGAATAAAAAGGTCGCACAGATAATACTGCGGGTGACGTAACCTACGACAAACTTATTATTTGCGGTTGGTACAGTAATCGGTCTAGGGATCGAACCGCAAAATTAAGTTTGTTTTTTATTGTATATACTTTTCCGGGATAAAAAGTACCCAGTGTGGTGCCCAGGATATTAAAGAATAATTATACCAAGTTTCATCGTAATCGAACCGGTAGTTTTTGCGTGATGCCTGAACAAACAGACAGACAGACAGACAGACAGACGGACCGACAGACAGACAGACAAAAAAATTTTTAATCACATTTTTGGGTTCGGTGTCGGTCTAGTAACACCCCCTGCCATTTATTTTTTTGATATTTTCAATGTACAGAATTTTCACTTCTACAGATTTATTATATGTATAGATGAAGGACCGAATCTCAGATTTGAGCTAGTAACTATATAAAATATTATTCTCCCTAAGCTACTCTCTTTCCACTTCACTCTGTATAAAGCTGCTAACAACCAGTTCTTGTTGAAGGAGTCCAGCTCATCCCACCGTCTCTCCGTTCGGCCCATTGGTCGTCTGACATGCGGCCAATACGCCCAGCTATACAGCCAGCCAGCCAGCTGTATATGTAGATTTGTGTACAATAATCTATACTTATAATAAATCTGTAGAAGTGAAAATTCTGTACATTGAAAATATCAAAAAAATAAATGGCAGGGGGTGTTACTAGACCGACACCGAACCCAAAAATGTGATTAAAAAAAATTTTGTCTGTCTGTCTGTCTGTCTGTCGGTCTGTCTGTCTGTCTGTCTGTCTGTTTGTTCAGGCATCACGCAAAAACTACCGGTTCGATTACGATGAAACTTGGTATAATTATTCTTTAATATCCTGGGCACCACACTGGGTACTTTTTATGCCGGAAAAGTATATACAATAAAAAACAAACTTAATTTTACGGTTCCATCCCTAGACCCGATTACTGTTCCAACCGCAAATAATAAGTTTGTCGTAGGTTACGTCACCCGCAATGCACAGCTATTAATAATAAGCATGTAAAGTTGTCGAAAATTTACCACTGACGGGACAAAAAGGGGTAATTCAGTTTTTAAGGGGAGGATTTGAACTTGAAACTGTATGTTACATTTTCACGCCTAAACCACTGAACTTCTGATTTGGCATAGAGATAGATGGCATCCTAGGGAAGCACATACATTTTATCCTGTTAGCACGTTCCCGTGGGATAATTTCCGACATCCACGCGGGCGAAGCCGCGGGCAGAAGCTAGTGCATTAATAAAAGTTTAATTAAATGCCCGTGCAGCCATTTTCACGTAGAGTGTAGTACAAACAAATAGGTAGACTGACATAAACAAATGTAAACAAACATTATTATTTGTATAGTGGTTTTTACTGCTCGTATCCGAGTTCGCTGATTTTCGTGTAAATTAAATATTTACACGAGTCTAAACATTTTGACACGACTATCAGTTTTTAAACTTTTGTAGTTTAAAATATCTAAGTGGTGACAGACAGACACGACAAGCGACTTTATTGTATACTAGCTTCTGCCCGTGACTCCGTCCGCGTGAGATTTCTGGTTCCCCCTCCCCAACCCGTCGCGTAGCATAGCATTAGAGAGTTAAATAGAGAATAGAGCCTTCCTCAAAAATTGTGCTATCAAATGCAAAAAACAAAACTAACCTAACCTAACTATCAACTAAATCTCTGGAGGGGAGTGATGTAGCGGTATCTACAACGCCACATGCGAACAACGCGTCATACTGACGTCACGCAAAATCCTGCATCTTGCAAGCAGAGTTTACAGCGCAACTAGCATAATATATATAAACGCCCAGATGCCCGTCAGACACAACCGTCTGGTCGGAGGTTCCTGGCTTTTTTCACGAACTTCATCATGTTCCTCATACCTCAATAAAACAATTTCTTAAATCCGAAGCGCACACAAACAAACAAACTCTTCAGCTTTATTATTTGTATGGATATTATGTAGAAGATAGAATGGGTTTGCATCTCAATCTAACATTACAAATCACCAAAGGAATTGAAACATCGCAATAATAACGAGTTCCTTCTGTCTCTGTTTTAATAATAATAATAATAATAATTTATTTACTTCAGACCAGGTCCATAAACAACACACATTAAAATTTCATACTAAAAACAAAAAACACAAAAAACATACATACATCATGAAAACACAAAACTACACCAAAACAACTTACTTCAAATAATGGAATGACGCACGATGAGTGGTCATCCATTGCCACATCATTGGACTGTCTGTCCTGTCGGCTACTATAGCCACCAAGCTGTTGGAGCTGTCGCGCACTCGCCGCATCAGGGATGCTATCCGTGTCCGCATCAGTGCGTAAAAATCTGGCACGCCATTATCCGCGAACATCCCCGACGCACTACAAAAGCGCGGCAGCCCCAACATAACTCTGAAGGCGTTATTGTATTGGACTCGCAGAGCATTGTACGAGCTTTTTGTATAGCTGACCCATAGGGCACACGTGTACATGGATTGGCAATACGCTCTAAAGAGTGTAATTTTCACCTCCCTAGTACAACGTGCAAACCTACGAGCCAGCATGTTACATCGAACTGCCAATGCTCTGCGTTCCCTCTCCAAGTCCACATCGTCGGACAGACTATCGGTGACCCAATGCCCCAGGTACTTGAACTTCGTGACCCTGGAAAGCTGAGCGCCCCCCAAGGTGACTGGTGGGACAGTATCATAACATTTGTTACCCGCTTTAAAAACCAGTAGCTCGCTCTTGGTCGCATTGTACCTGAGGCCATGAGCCACCGCATAGTCCTCACAGATGCGAAGAAGCCTCCTAAGTGCACTGACCGATGGGCTCAGCAATACCATATCATCCGCGTAGCTGATGTTATTGACGCAGTGCCCGTTAATGGAGCACCCGATATTGGTATTGCTGAGCTCACAGATCAGCTCGTTTACATACAGGTTGAATAGCTTGGGTGAGCTGATTCCCCCCTGCCTCACACCGCACTCCAACCCGTATGCATCCGACAGGACACCCGCCCACTTAACATAATTGTATTGGTTTTTATACCAATACTTTAGCATCCTAATGATATCGCTTGGGAGGTTCTTAACATTTGACAGTTTCCTCCATAGGCAGCCATAAGATACGAGGTCGAAGGCCCTGGAGAGGTCCAGAAAACATGCATATACAGGTGTTTTCCTACTTGTATAGTATTGAACAGTCTGTTTGAGGCATAGTATAGCTGTTTCCGTGGATAAACGTGGCTTAAACCCAAACTGGGCATCGTGGAGTGTTAAGTGCTTATCCAGCTGCTGATCAATCAGACTGTCCAACACCTTTGCAATGATGGTAGCCAGGGATATAGGCCTGTAGTTGCTCTTGTCACTCGCATCTCCAGTCTTATTTTTAATAATGGGCACAACAATAGTTTTAAGTAAATCAGCTGGAAGGTACGAGTGACTCAGGCACAAGCTATAGACCATTGCTAGCACTCGCGGTAAATGCTTCCCAGCATATAGCAAATGCTCTACACTTAGGCTGTCATGACCCGGCGACTTGCCTCTCTTTAAGTTGCGTATGACAGCAGCTACCTCCCTGGCTGCAAACCTAATAGGCACGTCTTCGGACCCCCCCACCTCCTCCGGCCCGCCAGACGACGTGCCTAGGGGAGACCCAACCTTAAAGGATCTGCTGAATAGGTTGGCGATATCATTAGGATCACTAAGGCCCTCAACACTCAGAGGCAGACCCGACCTGGGATTCAACCTGTTCGTGGCTTTCCAAAAACTACCAAAATTCTTCGCGTCATGATGACTTGCAATGATATTCATTTTTATTTGGTCCTTATTATTCTGACACCATTTTAATTTTCTTTTAAAAACCCTTCTACTTTCCACCATTTTTTCATACAAATCACCATTTTTCGGCCTACCAAACAACGTCCAGGTTTGAAAATCAAGCCGAGCCTGTCCGTGTGCGTCCTTCACATGCTTATTCCAGCCCGTTATGTAACGCTTTTTGCGCTGTATTCTGTTCTTATAGTTACTGGTGAATGCACCTTCACAGAGAATACGCACAATTTCCGCATACATATTATCTAAAATGGTTTCATGTTCCTTAATTCTACATCTACTTTTACTACATTCAGTAAATTCTAAGGGAAAGTCTAAATTTTTCAAGAGATCATTACAATAATTGCTATATAACTCAGTCTGCTGCAAGTCTCTGTCACCCCATGTTACTTTGTTACATTTAGGAGGTCCAGGTGCAACTTTTGGCTTTAATAAATTAAGATCACACATTACAATTAGAGGTAAATGGTCCGACCAAGACACGTCGTACAGCACACTAGCGTCTCTAATAGTGTTCCACGCCGCGTCTGTCACTACGCAGTGGTCTAACCAACTAGTAGAACCATGTGCATCACTTACGTAGGTATACGTGTCCGACTCACCACCGAGCAGGCAAACATCAGCGCACCGCCACTGCACTTCATCCGAAAAACTCAATAGTTCTTTGCCGAATAGACTATTCGGTTGAGCATTAAAATCCCCCAGAATATAAACCGCGTCTACACCACTACTTTCTATCACTGCGTGAATCTCACCTAAACACTCGACGAATTCACCAAGATTATCCATCGACTCTGTCGGCATGTAAACCGAGAACACTAAAAGAGATTTACCGCCTACCGTTATTTTGATAGCCACAAGACGCACACTTTTGCACTGCACAAAAGACACATTTTCATAGGCGCTCTTGCGCCACAGTATAGCAACTCCGCCATAAGGTCGCCCTTGTAGGATGCCCGACGACGTATCTACCGCCGAATTTCCCACGAAGTCGAACTGAGGGTCTATGCTGCTCAGAAAAGGAATGTCGTGAGGCAGCAACCAGGTCTCTTGCAATGCGATTATATCAGATGTTTGACATAATAGTCTAACATAATCCACCGATCTAGTAATAGATTTACAATTAAAACTCACAAATGTACTTGCTTTTGTATTAATATCGTCATTGTCGCAATCCATTGTTTATATTTTTGTGAGATCCTTCGGCTCGTTCTTTAAAGTCTATGTATCTACGAAAAGAAATTCCTTCTGGCCATAAATTGTCGTCTAAAAATAAATGCAATTTATGCCTTTGTACAAAAATTTTGTAAGCGTCGTAGTTTTTCTGTTTTCTCATATTTATTTTTTCAATTTGCACACTAGTTTTTGTTTTTTCCATTATGTACGTATGTATGTCGTTAGCAGATGCACTCTGATCAACGTTATTGATGAACAACGGTATTTTGATGTCAGCTGCTTTAAATTTTGTAATATTATCTATGTTGGCACGACCTTGATTTCCTATAAACCTGTCCCTCAGCCTCTTTTTCTTTTGCGCTAAGATCCACCCTTCATTTCGTTCATCGTCCTTCTTTGTTTCTAAATTAGTTATTGTATTTATTGTTCGTGGTGTTGATATTGCTAGCCGCACCGCGGCGGCATAAGAAGTAGGAGTCCCTATCCCTTCCAAAATCTCGCTGCACGCGCCGCTGGGGCCCACCGCGGCCCGCGCACGACGCTGACGCTCCCCACCTGCTTCCGCGTTCGAAACCGCGGTGCGGGCCTCCACGCGCGGCACAGAGGCGCACGCGTCGACGAAGTGCTCGAGCGAGATGTTGTTACACGCGTCAGCTTCGAGGGAGGGAGATGGACATAGCTCCGCGCTTTTATCGGTAGCTTTTTCTACGCCGATGTGAGGTAGGTCCGGTGACTTGCTCCGATAATGCATATTGTTGTTGGATAATTTATTTTTGCTGTGATTTAAGTCGCTAAGACTGGTATGACTAATGGTGTATGAACTTTTAAGTTTTTCTAAGTCCTCTTTAACTGCATCAAACTGCTCTTTGGTGACATATGTTTCTCTATAAATCTTAAGTTCGTTTTGAATTAACAGAATATCTTTTAACAGCCGGGTAGCGTCTACATGATCAAAAGTGATCGGAGGGAGTTTCTGTAATTCGCGTGCCACAAAAATCGGTACAACTTCGGGATCTGTTTCTTTTAGCAATGTTATTATATCATATAAATCTCTTTCATTTTTTCCTATTCCTCTCCTCGTAACTTTACGTTTCGATGACGGCGCCGACTCAAACAGTAATTTCTTGGCATTTGAAACCTCTTCTGTACTAAAAGAGGTTGCACAGATACGAACTAGGCTCTCCTCATCCATCACATCAATCTTGTTTTGCACAAAGGCAAGCACTTCACTTATCACTACATTACACGCATTACACTTGACCGTAGTCGATGTCATTGTTACTCGCAACTTATGACTCGCGCTCGCAACGCGTACGTGACATGCGACCGCTCACTATCATAGCCCAACGCGCACTCTGATTATACACAGAATTTAAGTTGTACTCAATATGGTAATAAAATATTTTCTTGACTTTACTGCAGCGGCTAATTGTTCAGAGGGGGAGGGGGGGGGGGGGTGGGGGCAGGGGAGTCAAACAAGTTGTTTCAGTCGAGGGTTGAGTTCGCGACGAAAGCGAAGAATGCCTTGTTATTAAGATGTTAATGTTGTTTTAAAGTGGAATCATCTGTTTGTTGAGACAAGGGAAGAATGATTGGTGACGGGCGAATTAATGAGTGTCAGTAACACGTTCTCTGTATCTAGCCTTCCTAAGGCAGACTCGAACAGCAATCTTGCCAAGGTCGTCGGTCTACCTCATCGGCTGTCTGCCCACACTACTACTAACTGCATTTTCATAACATAACATCACACCTGTATTCCTGGAAGGGTTAGGCAGTGATGTATCTTTAGTACTCCCACATTTTGCCATTTTTTACGGTTCCGTACCACAATGTAAAAAACTGAACTATTAGAGGATCGTTCTCAGGAACGCGTGAAGGTATCAAGTTGAAATATGTAGGTCTGCGGTAACCTGGAGCTCTACAAAAATCAAGCTTCTAATTTAACGCAATAAAAATATACTTCTATTTGTGCAACATATTTTGACAATTTGTAGTTTTATCACAATGTTTAGGGTTCTGTACCTCAAAAAGAAAAACGGAACCCTTATAAGATCACTTCATTGTCCGTCTGTCTGCCCGTCTGTCAAGACCCTTTTTCTCAGAAACGCGTGGAGCTATCAAGTTGAAATTAATATCAAATACTGCTGCAATCCCTTGAAGCAGTGAAAAAATCAACGCAATCAAAAGATACGGGCGTTTATGCCGCATATTTGGACCCGTTGACCTAGTATCAATGCAAGAGGCAATGTCATGTAGTACTAGTAAAGTAAAAAATCCAAAAACCGTAAATTTTTAGTTTTTGAATTTGTAGTTACATACCTACAAGTTTGTACGGAACTCTCGGTGCGTGAGTCCGACTCGCACTTGATTTATTACAAACTTACATTTGCAGTTGGAGAATTGACTGTACAAGGGGAGAACATGTTTTACAACTACAATGTTAAGTTTGTTTTTGGAATAAAATTATCTCAACTATGGAACCCTTCATTCTGCATAGTCCGACACGCACTTGGCCGGGTTTTTTTTTATTATGGGGCTTAAACGTAACTGATAGACTGATGAAGACGATTGATAGCTAGTGGATTGTATTTGATAGTGGACTGTAGAAATGAAACGATAGAAACACGTATAGCAATCTTATAAATGTATATTAGAATATTAGGAATGTTAAGACAATGATCAGACAACCGCTCAGACATGACAAGAGCAGCCGCCACCAAGAAGAACATAAAAAAGCTATATTTAAAAAACATGACATTTATACAAAAAAGGTCGCACCACAGCCAGTCGCCAACATACCGGAGCCCCAGTGGAACACTAACAACCGGTGGAGACTGACTAGGGTGCGGCTTCTATTAAAACAAGTTTTCGGGCCGGTCGGCGCAGGAGGCCGCCCCTGGTACGGACGTCTGCTACGCGGACCGCTCCGTCGGATCCTATGTACACCTTCTCTATCCTTCCTAGGGGCCATAAACCACGAGGCAGGTTAGGGTCGGCGATCAGCACCACATCCCCCTCACTCAGATTTGTTGTTTTGCTGGTGGGGAGTCCTCTCGGTCGGAGCGTCGGCAGATACTCACGCACCCATCGTACCCAGAATTTATCAGCGAGTCGCAAGGTTCTACGCCAGTCGCACCTTCTCAGCAAGTCTGCGTCCGTGAGTGTTGAAGTCCATGGCGCGACAGAAGATGTACCAAGAATGAAATGAAATGGCGTTATTGCCTCTGGTGAGTCGGGAGATGTAGGAACATACGTCAACGGCCGCGAATTTACAATGGCTTCTGCCTCCATCAAAAACGTCGCCAGCACGTCTTCCTTGAGCGGTTGGTTGGTGAGGCAGGTTTTCAGTGCTGTTTTTACTGTTCGCACGAGCCTTTCCCATGCACCGCCCATGAATGGAGAAGCGGGCGGAATGAAGCGCCATTCGATTTTGTGATTGGTGGCGTATTCTTGTACCAAGTCGTCATGTAGGTCACGTAGCTCGCGGGAGGCCCCAACGAAGTTTGTGCCATTGTCCGAGAAAATAGTTGTAGGTGATCCTCGGCGAGCAATGAAGCGTCTCAGGCTCATTATGGCGGCATCTGATGATAGTGAAGTGACTAATTCTAAGTGAAGCGCTCTCGTCACTAAGCACGTGTATAATGCGACATACCTCTTCTCTTGGCGACGGTATATTTTTATCATAATAGGGCCAAAATAGTCGAGGCCGACGTGTGTGAAGGGCCTTTTGTGATGGTCGAGTCTTTCATGGGGTAGGTTGCCGATCTGGGGTTGAGTTGGTTGGGTTTTCCATCTTCGGCATTGTAAGCAGGCGTGTGCTACGCTACGGATGCTGTCTCGTGCTCTAAGTATCCAATATTTCTGTCGGAGTTCGTTCAGCACTAGTTCGTTGAAGTGATGCGACGCTCTGTTGTGTTCATAGAGGATGAGTAGTCGTACAGCATGGTTGCGGCCGTCGAGGATTATCGGGGACTTTGCGTTTTCGCTAACTCCCGGTGCAAAACTTATCCTTGTGTCTAGTCTCAACAAGCCGTCTAAATCAAGTGTCGGTGCGAGTTTCGCTATTCGGCTGTTTTTGGGCACTGGCTTTAAGGATTGTAAAGCTGTTAGCTCCTCGGGAAAACTGTCAGCCTGTGCTTGTTGGAGTACCATCTTCTCGGCTTCTACGATGTCCGCGACGTGAAGTTGGTAGGGAGATGTGGTACCGTCTGTATACAATTTAGAATTTGGAGTTATAGGCCGAGACAGTTTGAGCCGGAATATTCGTGCGCCCTGGAGAACGCGGGCGGCGGTGCGAAGGAGACGCAGCCAAGAACTAAAACGCGATGGGTTAGGGAGCACGTCCGATGACGGAGTGACGAGGAGCAGAACCACTAGGTCTGATTTTAACTCGGCATCTAGTGAACTCTCTTCCACGTCATTATTGTACTCGGTAGGCCACGTGCATGGTGGTCCAAGAAGAAACGGCGGCCCGGTAAACCACCGATGACATGCAGTGAAATTCATTTTTTTTGGTTTTGTTGCGTCATCAGCGACGTTAAGAGAGGTAGGGATCCACCTCCAACTGGACGGGTTAGAGGTCTCCAGTATCTCTCCTAACCTGTGTGCCACAAACGCTTTGTATGCGCGAGCATCGCTCCGAATCCACTTAAGGACCGTGGTTGAATCAGTCCAAAAAATAGTTTCGGAGGGCTGAAAACGATGAGCTTGTAAAATCGTTTGTGCATACCGCGAGGCGATTAGCGCGGCTTGTAGTTCTAAACGAGGAATCGAAACTGGTTTGAGAGGCGAGACGCGTGCCTTGCTTCCGATGAGAGCCGTAGACACGGTGCTATCGCTGTAAATGAAACGCCAGTAACCAACACAGGCAAAGGCTTGCTCACCACCGTCGGCCACCACGTGCAGCTGAATGTCTACAATATCTGACCTATTCATGTACCAGCGAGGAATTTTTATGTTGGCCGCAACCTGTAATTGTGTAAACCAGTCCTCGCATTCACTAACATACACCTCGGGGAGTGGCGTATCCCAACCAATACCTGCGCGCCACAGTCTTTGAATTAAGATACGGCCCCAGATAATGATTGGCATCAAAAGGCCGAGAGGATCGTAAACCTTCATAACGTTTGATAATAGGCTGCGTTTGGTTAAAGTTTCAGTGGGTATCTGAGGTAAGGTACGAAAGCCTAACGAGTCTTGCCGTGGATCCCATTTGACACCCAAGACGCCAACCTCAGTGCTAGGTGGTAGCATAACGTCAGAAGTAGCATCGCTTCTAAGTTCTTTAGGAACAAGAGAGAGAGCGTCTGGACGATTTGACACCCACGCACGCATTTCGAATCCGCCAGCCTTGTGGACAGTGACTATGTCAGTAGCTAGTCGAGCCGCGTCGTCAATGTTGGAGTGGCTTCCGAGATAATCGTCCATATAATGGTCTTCTATAATTGCCTTACAGGCATTGGGGAACTCTGCTTCCATTATTTTGGCATTTTTGTTTTTGATATAGAGTGCGATAAATGGGGATGAGACTGCGCCAAATATCATAGAAGACATTCTGTACTCTTTGAGGTTTCCATCCTTCCCGCGCCAGAGAAAACGTTGGGCATCCCTATCTCGTGGAGTGATTTTAACTTGTGGGAACATTTCCTTGATGTCCCCGTTTAGGGCGGCTTCGCCTTCCCTAAAACGGAACAAAATGTCGAGAAGGGATGACAATAAATCGGGGCCTTGTAGTAATAGGCTGTTGAGGCTTATACCTTTCGTGACCGCAGCAGCGTCATGGACGGCTCTCAGCTTCTTTTTTTGTGGGTGAAGGACGCCGAAGATAGGTAGGTACCAGCGGATGGATCCGTCTGGGTTGATGCTCGTTGTATTTGGTGTAATCCGCTGATGATACGTCTGTGGATCGCACTCTTCGGCATATCCCTTGCTGATAACATCGTCTATAAACTGTTGAAAGGCGGCGGCGAACGTTGGATCCTTTGCCATTTGACGTTCGAGGGCCTTGAAGCGGGACAGTGCCTGCGGATAACTATCAGGTATGACTTTCGGTAAATCTTGTTTCCAGGGTAGACCCACCTCAAAATGGCTATTGTCGAGTTGACGAACCGAAGATTCTATTATATCTATGGCTCGTTTATCGTCGTCGTTTAGGCGAGGAGCACTTTTCGCAATACCCAAAGCGTCAATGTCGTATTGTCTTTTAATGAGGGCGTCCAAATCGTCCGAAATGTGATTTACGAAGTCAAGTGGCTTGGACGAAACGGAAAGTGCGCCATGAAGTACCCAACCTAATAAAGTTTTAGAGGCAACGGGCTCGTTCTTCTTTCCGCAACGTACTTCGCGACTCAAGGAAAGGTGCCAATCTGGCGCGCCGATGAGGACGGTTGGGGGAGTATCGGCGTACGAAAGTTCGTCAGATAAGTCAGCCAGATGACTATAATCCGAGAAGTTTATTAAGTTATGATTTTGTACGCGAAGCCCTAATGGTTTAATGGCCCGCGCATGCTTCACTAGGTAACGATCGGTTCGGTTACGTCCACGAATATGAAAGTCTACGTAGCTTACTTCGACTTCCTTGGTCATACCACTGACACCTTCAATATGAAGACGCTCTTGAGACGTGGGTTTCGCACCGATGCGTGCTATCACCTCTCCGTCAATCAACGTTGCCGTACTGCCCTCGTCAAGTAGTGCTGTCGTCTCGAACTCGCCATCAGTACCCTCGAGTACAATCGGCACCACTTTCAGCAGACCGCGGGGACGTGACGTCGCCGGCAGGGACCCTGTTGCATTAACAAGAAAATCAGACGTGTTCGTGATTTTAACAGCAGACTCGGTTTTGGTGTCGGTACCGTCCGTGTGGGTAGGGTCGGTAGTTTTTGCTGAAGATACTTGTGTATTATTGCACTTTCCGCAAGGTGCCACGCTAGTTTTAACATAGGAGGTTCCCGGGCCGTGAAGGAGTGCGTTATGACGTCTCGAACATCCATCAACTCCACAGCATTTCGCGCGGCAGTTGTTCCACGTGTGCGGATTCGACTTAAGGCAGCGATAGCACACTTTGTTTTCACGTACCCATCGCCACCTGTCGTCGAGTTTCAGAACTAAAAAACTCTTACATGTTTTAATGTTGTGTGGTCCTTGTTTGCAATATATGCAATGCTCGGGAGTTTTATCGCTTGACAGCGTCGCGTGTATAGTTTCCTTTCGCGGTTGAAATTTAGAGGAATGTGCCTGAGTCGTTGCCTTAACAGTACTGTCAGGAACAAAATTGTACTTTAATTGTTTGTCAGCTTCGGTCAGAAGAAAGTGTGACAATAATTCCAATTTTGCGATTGATTTTCCTTCGGGTGCGTAAGCAGAGGCAAAATCAGTAAAGCGAGCTCTGGTGTGTTCGCTCAGTTTTATCAAAATGCACTGAAAAAGCTCCGGTGAATACAGATACTCGTTTTGCTTCAGTAGCTTAAGAGTGGTAACAAAATTACGTAGTTTGTTCGCTAAATCATTTAAATCTTTGGGGGAACTTAGCTTAGGACTGTTACGCAGCTCGGTGACCTCGCGGGCTACCAGCAATTCCGGTCGTGCGTACGTCTGCTCCAGGGCCTTCATGATGTCGCCGGGGTCGCCGGAGATCCACAGGAGTGACGCGACGGACTGGTATGCCGGACCGCGTACGGCGTTGTTCAGACGTTCTAAGTTCTCTGAAGGTGAAAAATTTGACTTAGTTCTTTCGTAACTACTCTTGAAAGCCATCCATTGACCGACATCACCCGAGAATGTGACAAGTTCGGGTTTCTTTGGTCTGTTTGAAAGAGCGTTAATCGCTTGTGCGAGTTTGGTTATAGGGTCTGAGGAGCGTTCAGATTGTAGCGATTGATGTGCCATGTTGTTGTATCTATTTTCGTAAGGTGCATACTCGTATGTGGGCTTAGAAAGGGTTCGATGGTTGACGTCGGGCACGAAAAACGGTGCCGTGTTGGTGAGGGCGGCCGGCTGTGACTGATGTCCTTGTGGGTTACCCAGGGTGACAGTCGGAGCCTCACCAAGCATGTTTTTATGAGTTGCCGTAGTCATGTTTACGTTTTGTTCTAAAACCCAACTTTCAGTGCGCTTTTCAGAGACACGACTAGAAAAACACAAACTACGAGATTTGGCTAACTTATCTGAAGCTTCCAGGGAGGCGATGTTCGCTTGTAGTTCGGCCTGCTCTGCCTCAGCCTCGAGGCGAGCGAGCTCGAGCTCGCGCTTGCGCTCGCGTTCAGCCTGTTGACGTTCGCGCTCCACTTGGCGCCGCTTCGCGACTGCTTCAAGAGACAACTTCTGTGCGCAGATGGTCGCCGAAGAGCACGAGTGGCGAGTGGCCTCACTGCGCGACATTCCGGGCGAGAATGGACCAAAATGATAGCTAGTGGATTGTATTTGATAGTGGACTGTAGAAATGAAACGATAGAAACACGTATAGCAATCTTATAAATGTATATTAGAATATTAGGAATGTTAAGACAATGATCAGACAACCGCTCAGACATGACAAGAGCAGCCGCCACCAAGAAGAACATAAAAAAGCTATATTTAAAAAAACATGACATTTATACAAAAAAGGTCGCACCACAGCCAGTCGCCAACAACGATGATGGTGGTGGTGATAATGTTTACCGGCCACGAATCCGGACCCCGCGGGCTGCTACTGAAACATTCCAGATGGAAAAACATAATTGCCCGACTTGGGAATCGAACCCAGGACCTCATGCTCAGCAGTGCCGCTTGCGAACACTAGACCAACGAGACAGTGTTTAGTGTAATATTCAATTACATGTGAATAATTAGTCTTGTGCTTGATAAGCCTATGTTTTCCCTCACCGTTTTGAGAGCAGTGGTGATGAAATTATTTACACAAAGTAAAGCCTGGGCTCGACACCACGACCCACAACTCGTAAGTCGGGGCTGTTACCACTGGGCCACCACAGATATCATGTATTTTGTATTGTTTTAGTAATTTGTGAATGTTCAATAAATTAATTAAAAATGCTTTTATTAAGATTTGAATTGCTATTGGTATTGGTATTGGTTTGGTTTTTGCTATTTTACTTTATTGCCAATCACACTAGTAATGAAATGGTTTATTTGCCAGTACATTTATTTATCGAAGACAGATCATGATGTTTTATAATGTGGAGTTTGTAGCTAAATACTAATAGTCGCACGGGTCGATCAAAGGTTAAGCTACGCTTGCCGAGGTCGGTCCGTCGATGGGTGACCAGTGACCGTCCATTACATATCGCGACCCTTCCGTGCCTCGGTAAGCACGTTAAGCCGTTGGTGGTCATTCGTAGATCTTTGACAGTCGCTACGAGTAGTCAGAAGCCTAAAAGTCTGAACACCAGTCTCATCAAAGAGTATCGTACGTGGTACCGAATATCTGGGTTGTGGGGGTCAAATAAGCAGTCACTCCATGTAAAATACTGGTACTCAACTGCGTCCGGTCAGACTGGAAGCCGACCCCAGCATAGGTGTGAAAAGGCTAGGCAGGTTGATTGCTCACCTTGCTTTACATTTGTTTGGCTGAATTTCTTTTGATAATAGACAGACCATTTTGTCAAACACATTCAATAAATATCTCTATATCGACACATACAAATCGGCGCCTCAGCCTTCCTACCTTCACTCACACAACTTGCTAATAAACTCGGTTCCTACAACTTTACTTACTTGCTTACTGATCCCGTTAATCCTATTCGCTCCCCTTGCCTGCTGTCTGAGCGTATATTATATGTAGAGCGCAAGAGTAAGTTTCATTTCTTGATCTAATAAAGTAATGTAGTTGAATCGGCAAAAATATCCTGAGTTGTGACACTTGCACTAGTAAATAAGGAACGTAGAAATAGTAAAAATAATTGAATAGTTAAAAAATAATAAAATAGTTATAAAAATAATAGTTTTTTAACACAGCTGCGAATCTAGAAAGACTACTAACAAACTAGAAAGACTACTACAAACATATACATGAATTCATTCTTATTTTCAAGTTACATAATTCAATATGTGAAAAAATATATTTAATCGGTGGAAAAATCGAGACGTTACACGCTTTTGAAATTATTCTTCTGTTTTTGTACTGAATGGCGCGAAGACGAAGTTATTATGGCGTTTCTGTGTAGTGACGTCAGATGCTAGCTATGCTCTCTGTCTATCATACATCTTAAACTCAACTCAATAACTTCGCTATTTTTTGAGATATTAAAATAACTTTTTTTACTGTGGCTTATTTTTTTTCTATTTTCGAAAAATCAAATAAAACATTTGCAGTCACATATCCTATTGTTCTTATTTGTCCACCAAAAATTACTACCTTAATGTGCTTTATAATAACAATATTATAAAGTACGTTTATAAAATAGCACAATATTAGAAAACCCTTTAAACCATCAACGTACACTCGTTGATGGTTTATTTTAACGGGTTTTGAGACATTCGATATCGTACTAATTCCTGTAATTAATGTGGTTAGAGAAGTGAAATGCATGAGGATTTGTTTCAAAGCACAAAACACACAAGCAAATTCAGAATATGAGTCATTTACGTTCCCGTACACGCGACTGAAATGTCCATCTCCAGTTCAAAATAGTGCTAAACTAGTCGACTCTCATATACTTACCGACTTCGAAACATCTGATGAGTCTTTCTCTACTCCCAACAGACTATCAAAGAGTGCTGATGGAACTATTACCGACTTAATAACAACCTCGGAAATGAAGGAGACAATCGCTCAACTCACACTTAAACTTGAAAGTACGGAAGATGAACTGGGAAATCTACTGCTAGAAAACACTGGTCTACATCAGCAAATAGTCAAGTTAACTACGGAAAACTCCACTTTGAAATCCTTGTGCCATTCTCCCTCCATATTTCGAAGTTCAAGTTCAAGCGCTAAGGGAAAGAAGCAAGCTCTGCCACAACAAAATTACCTGAGTTCTACACCATCCACTCCATTGTCAACTACTTTGAAAGTCGAAACCAATGACCTCGTTCTACGCTTGAAACAGGAAATTCTAACCCTACAACAGCAGTTACAGATTGCAGAACAAGAAATTCTAACCCTTACAGAGCGTATTGGAATACTAATGCAATGTAGTAACAATGCCCATAAAACAGTAATACACGAACTGAAGCAGAAGCCTGTGAACATCGCCAGTACTCAGACTTGTACTGCCAATTATGGGCCAAATATCACACCCAATAAGAGGATACTTATCTTCGGATCACAACGCTGCGTTGGGCTGGAAGCAGCCATCTCACATTCAAGAACCAACAGTCAGTATGAAAGGTACAGAGTCGTCGCCGAAACGAGGCCACATGCATCGTGCAACAAAATAGTTGAAAACTGTATGAATCTCAAACTGTCAAAAAATGATAAACTCGTAATTTGCATTGGTGAAAATGACCGTAACCTAAACTTAATCTTATCACAGCTTGAAATTATACTAGATAAATTTAAAAATAACACTATTATTGTACTAAATGTCCTTAGTAACGTGTATCTGAATATCAAAAAGTTAAACTACTCTGTAAAAAACCTATGTAGTAAGTATAAAAGATGTCAATTTATCAAACAATCATCCTCAAACGTATCTGATATTTGTAAGTCTATAAACTACCATATAGATTGTGCTGATTACAATGATAAATACCTAAATCCAAGCGAGATCCGAAAGAGACTAGCGGATAGCAAATCATGTTTTAAATCAAACATTGCCTTAAAGGAACCTAAAAAAGGGACAATTCCTTACTATTTCAAAGTTGAAAGGCGTCCTGATAGCACAAAACTTTCTGAATGCTCTACTCCGGTATCCAATGCTATGGCTCAAAGAGGTACTATACCCTTTTACTTCTCTGTATCAAATACAAGCGACTCATTTTTTCGTAACTCAGTACCAAATCAATAAAACGCCCCATTTCACAATTTTTCACCAAAATATTGCCAGTATCCTTTCGAAACAAGAACTACTAGAAATTACAATTCAGGAATTAAAAGAGACACATAATGATCCAGATATAATATGTCTATCTGAAACTTTTATAAAAAAAGGCAATGAAAATTATGTCAAAATAAATGACTACGAAATGGGTGCCTACTTCTGTAGAGAAAAACAAAGGGGCGGCACTTGTATATTAGTCAGAAAAGGATTCAATTATAAGGAGTTAACATGCGTAAAAAACTATGCTATACAAAATATTTTTGAAGCCTGTGGTTTGGAGCTAGCGTGTAGTAAATTAGTAATCATATGTGTCTATAGAACACCTCAATCTGATCCGAATCAGTTCTTAACAAAATTACATCAACTTTTAAACTATTTGCAAAGTAAATATAAATACAAAATAAAAATTGTTGTAGCTGGCGACTTCAACATAAATACACTAAAAAAAGGCAATATCACAAATGAGTTACAAGACTTGGCCAACAGTAATAACATGAAAATTCACATCAATGTGCCCACACGTAAACTATCGTGTATTGACCATATCCTAAGCAACATTCCTGATGCAACTGCAACCGTTCTACCTTTACATCTTTCAGACCATGACACTGCACAAATATTAAGCTTTCCTACTAAATATAAACCACATAAAGCAACAATATACTATATTCGTAAAAGAGATTTCGACTTAGACAATATCCGGAAATTCAAAGAATGCATGCAAAACCTCTCCTGGTCTGACATTTATTGTACCTCTGATGCAAATTCCGCATTCAATAAGTTGCATGAAATCTTGTGCCTATTCTACAACCTCTGCTTCCCCAAGGTAAGAGTAAAGATAAACTCTAATAATGCAAACAGGCAAAAGTGGATAAGCAAAGGACTTAGACGAAGTTGTAAAACCAAAAGGGAACTACGCTACCAATATTACCAAAACAAAAATTCATATAATAAAACTAAGTATACAAATTATTCTTATCTTCTAAAAAAATGTATTTATGGCTCTAAAAAGAACGCGAACATAAAATATATTAATGCACATGATAACAAATGTAAAGCCACTTGGACTGTCATTAAAAACGAAATAAATAATAGAAGCCTCAAAGACAACATAGAAACCATAAAATTAAATGATAGTATAATTACGGATCCTGCAGAAATGGCTTCTGCATTCAACAACCATTATGTAAATTTACCGCATATACCTACCCAACTAAGTCCTGGACAAAGCTTTGAGAAAAATACTTGTGTCAACTCGATTTTCCTCAAACCAATGCTGGAAAGTGAGGTTCGACAGGAAATAATGTCTCTGTCCAATACCAGATCGGAGGGCTATGATGAAATAAGCACCAAAATCATAAAAGCCTGTTGCTATGAACTGAGTGGTATTTTGACTCACTTAATAATTATGTCATTTTCAGCCGGTACTTTTCCTGAGAATCTAAAACTATCAATCATAAAGCCAATTTTCAAGAAGGGGGATAAGTGTGAAATCAGTAATTACAGGCCTATTACCTTAATACCGATCTTGTCTAAATTATATGAAAAATGCATGTATAAAAGACTTGTTGATTTCTGCAACAAATTTCATATAATAAGTAACGAACAATTTGGATTCCAAAAAAACAAATCCACTTCATTAGCCGTCTTCTCTCTTATAAAGTCAATACTTACAAATGTCAACAGCAATAATCTAACTACTGGGCTTTTCTTTGATCTATCAAAAGCATTTGATGTAGTATCACATGACATATTGATAGATAAATTAGAGTCAGTCGGGATTAGAGGACCTGCTCTCCAGTGGATAGCATCATATCTGAGTAACAGGCAACAATGTGTCGTTATTAATAAAATTAACAAAAATAATGATATGATACCCTACACATCAGAGTATAGGCATAATAAATATGGCGTTCCGCAAGGAAGCGTATTAGGCCCAATATTATTTCTTATATACATAAATAACATCACAAACATAACCAAACATAAATTATTATTATTTGCCGACGATATATCCATTATAGTGACATCAGATAAAAAGAAAAATACCATTGAAGATCATGAGCTTGAAATTAATAACACAATAGATACACTGGTGAATTGGCTTAACATAAACCGTTTAAAAGTCAATCTTGAGAAATCTGTCTATATTCAGTTCAATCAATCGAATAATTATAATAACAATGTCAGTCTAAATATTAATAAAATTAAACAGGTTACACATACAAGGTTTTTAGGCGTTATAATAGACAAAGATATCAACTGGAAAGAACACGTAGATAATGTAAGCACTAGGATTAATAAGTTTGTATATGCGCTCAAACAGCTTAAAAATGTTACCAACATCAAAACTGCAGTGACATCGTACCATGCATACGTGGAATCATTGCTACGCTATGGCCTTGTAATGTGGGGTAACAGTGTCGATCTGAGTAGAGCATTTGTGGCCCAAAAAAAGTGCATTAGAGCTATGTATGGACTACAACCGGATGACTCGTGTCGACCGATATTTAAAAAACTTGACTTGCTACCGTTGCCCTCTCTATATATTTATGAGACATGTATATTCGTAGCTAGGAATAAAAATCTCTTCAAGACAGCAAATGATGTATGCCCTCGAAACAGACGAGATCCCTATAAATTGGTTCTTCATGATTTGCCAAGAACAACCAAGTACAATAGAAACTGCCTAGCAATGTGTGTGCGTATTTATAACCACATACCAAACCACTTTAAGTCTCTAGGTATAAGGTTGTTAAAGCTTAAATTATATAAGTGGTTAAGTGAACATAGTTATTATAATTTGAAAGAGTTTATGGATTGTAAATGTTGATAAGTTTCTTTATTGTTAAAGATTATTTGCCAAAATTTTTGCATGCTATAACTAGCAAAACATGTTTGTACTTTTTATTTTATTTAACACCATTTTTATACCATGTTTTATGCAAATAAATGATTTATTATTATTATTATTATTATTATAAATATTGCCACAACGCCTGACACTCCTTGTTATTGTGAATTTGACTGATAACAATATAATTAAGTTTAAATATTATAATAATTCATTTATTCATCAAGTAACAAGGACTCATTAATACACAGAAATTAAAATATTAAAATTAAAATATAGCACAAATCTTACACTAGAACACACTGAATACATTATACATTACCTACATTACACACAAAACACAAAAACAATAACCACACAAAACATTTTCACACTGATAGCCGACGACTGTAAGTGACGTGCAAGTCACTGCAGCGTCTGATATACGGACAGTCGAGCCTGCCGGCTATCATCACCAGCACGGTGTTGGAGCTGCCACGAACTCTGCGTACCAGGGACGCGCTTCGCTTACGCATCGTTGCATAGAAGCAGTCGACGCTAGCGACAGCGAACATGCCCGAGGCACTACAATGTCGCGGCAGCCCCATCAGCGCTCTGAATGCGTTGGTATATTGGATGCGGAGGGCTTCGTATGCTTTTTGAGTGTGATTTACCCACAGGCTGCACGTGTACAGAGAGGTACAATAAGCCCTGAAAAGGGTCTGCTTGACCGACCCTGAACAACGCGCAAACCTGCGAGCTATCATGTTACCTCTTACAGCCAAGGCCCTCCGCTCCCTCTCGATATCAGCATCATCTCTGAGACCGGATGTTACTACATGGCCCAAGTATTTGAAATGGTCCACTCTGACCAAGGGAACCCCGTATAGTTTGATGGGAGGTACTGCTATAGGACATTTAGAGCCGGCCTCAAAAACCATGAACTGACTTTTCGCCACATTATATTTAAGACCATGTTCTCGTGCATATGCCTCACAAATCTGTAACAATGTTCTCATGCCACAAACCGATGCGCTCAGCAGCACCATGTCATCCGCATAGCTAAGATTATTTAGGCAAACTCCATCAATATGACAGCCGACATGATGACTGCTGAGAGCAACAATCAGAGCGTTGACATATAGGTTAAAAAGTGCGGGGGAGCTCAACCCCCCCTGCCTCACCCCGCACTCCAACCCATAAGGTTCCGACAGCGACCCGGCCCACTTAACACTATTTATCTGGCCCCCATACCAACATTTAAATAAGTTTATAAGTTCTTTGGGAAAGTTAATCTCCTTCAACTTCTTCCAAAGAATGTCATAAGAGACCAAATCAAAAGCCCTGGACAAGTCGAGGAAGCACGCGTACACAGGAGTATGCCTGTCCGTATAGTACCTGACGGCATGCTTGAGACACAATATAGCACTTTCTGTGGAGAGTCCTGGCCGAAAACCAAACTGGTTATCGTGCAGATGTAGGTATTGATTTAACTGTGTGTCAAGCAAACCGTCAAACACTTTCGCAATGACAGTCGCTAATGAGATGGGCCTATAATTATTTTTATCCGACAGGTCCCCTGTTTTATTTTTAACAACTGGCACTACTACTGTTCTAACAAGGTCAGAGGGCAAAAAGGCATGACTGATGCAGAGGTTAAAAAGCATTGCCAACACTCTCGGTAGGTGATGTCCAGCCTGCTGAAGATGCTCAATACTGAGACCGTCATGGCCAGGGGACTTGCCTCTAGACATTGACTTAACAGCACATGCTATACTTTTTGAGCTAATTCTTGTACCCACCTGACCATGACATGTCTCAACACTAAGCACTTCCAGTGAAGGCGACCCCAGGGGTGATTTCACCTGAAATTGTTCTCTAAAGAGATCAGCAATGCCTTTAGGGTCACTTACACCATGGACGCCCACTGGGAGGCCAGGACGAAGTGTCATTTTATTAGTGCCTTTCCAGAAATTTCGGAAGTCTTTCTTAGAATGATGTGAAGCAAGGATATCCATTTTAATCTGGTGCTGATGGTCTTGACACCACTTAAGCCTTGACTTAAACGTCCTTCTACTCTGGCACATCTCGTTATAAGCAGGACCGGCAGAAGGCCCTCCGCATCGTTGCCACTCATGAAACTTCAACCGGGCCACCCCGTACGCCTCACTTACATGCCTGTTCCATCCAACAACGCATCGCGACTTTCCCCTGCGTCGCACACCCCCTCGACTCACAGTCGCAGACTCACGGAGGGCGGACACAATATCCCCGTACAACTTATCAATAACAGATCTGTGATTTGGGTCGTTACAATGTATATCTGCACAGTGAATAAATTCAGTGGGAAAATCTATTAATTTTAATTTTCTATTACATTCCTCTCGGTACAACTTGATCTGCTCATCAGTTCTATCCCCCCATATTATACTTGTACCAATATTAGTCACAGTTTGTACCTTAGGCGTTAATAAATTAAAACTACATTCGACTATAAGGGGATAATGGTCCGACCATGTAACATTATAATCAACGTAAACATTGGAAACGGAACATAGTGCGGAACGCGTCACAACGCAGTGGTCTAACCATCGTTTTGACCCATGAGCCTCACTAACAAAGGTATAGGTGCCTGATTGAACACCCAACATATTAACATCAACACACAACCAGTCTTGTTCACGACAAAAATTTGTAAGTTCGCAATAAAATGATTCACCAGGATGAGCATTAAAGTCCCCTAATAAAAACACTGAATCTATCCCATATTCATCTATAATAGCACTCACCCTGCCAAGGCAATCCGTAAACTCAGCTAAATTACTGAGCGCGTCAGTCGGCATGTATACACTCAGTACAATAATCGGTCTGTCAGCCGTCACTATTTTCACTGCACACACACGCGGATTATTGCACGGAATAACACTCACATTTTGGAAAACGCTGTGTCTCCACATCAAAGCTACGCCGCCATATGGTCTGCCTCGAAGCATTCCCGACGTGTCCACCGCAGATGTACCGGTTGTGCTGAACTTGGGGTCGATGGTGCCCAGATAGGGTAATTCATCGGGCATAAGCCAAGTCTCCTGAAGTGCTATTATATCCGATGTCGCACAGAGTTTTCTGACACTGTCTACAGTACGTTTGATACTTTTACAATTAAAACTTGCAAAAGTATAAACGTTATTCGTCTTTTTGTTTGAGGTTTGCTGTACTTTATCCATTATTTATTTGTATTTAAGTCGTCAACAAATAAAAATCTGTTCGATTTTTGGCGATTGAAATGGACAAACCGCCTAAATATAATGCCCCGTGGCCAAATATTTTCATCTAAATATTCAGGTAATTTGGACTCGGAAACAAAGAACTTGTAAGCAATATGACCCCTTTCCTTCTTCATTTGTATTTTTTCCAAAGACACCGTTTCCTGTGTCTTTAAGCGGATATAATTTACTATCTCGTTTTCGGGAGTTTCACTGTGAATATTAGTGATGAATATGGGAACTTTCCGATCGGCTGCTCTAAATTGGCACTCGTCATCTCTCGCTATGCCCTTCTTGCCCACATACCGGTATTTAGACGGCTTCTTCTTGTACGATACTGTTCGCCAAGCATCACAATTATTGTTTACAACGCATGTCGCACCGGGCTGACTCACACTGGCCTCGCTCCCGGCACTACCCAAGTCAACTGTAGGCGCAATCAGCTGAAGCGATCCATGCAGAGTTTCTTTCGAGCTCACAGTCGTCGGCGCCAACGAGGACACGACCACATTCGCAACAACATCACCTGTTGAACGCGCACCCGCCACCAGCGCGTGAGTCACCGCGGGTCTCGAACTGTCCGTCAATAACCGTTGCTGCGTACGTGACTCACAATTACTTTGTTTACCATCCACCCTCATAATTTCTCTGTATTGTGGAGATAACTGATTTATATCACTGCTAGTTTCGTTATTGTTGCATAACTCGTTTAGAGATGAATTATGCAGATGTGAAAGCCCCATAGGACCACTATCCAGTAACCATGCCCCGCGTTTCGCATTAACTTTGAACGTAGACGCTGGTGGTAACGAATCATTTTTAATTTGCAATAATTCAGTTCTTATTTCCTTCAAATCACTCATCGTAGCATACGTAGTCTTCACTTCGTCAATGGTCGCCTGCATCCGAACAAGATCTTTCAACAGTTTAGTGCAGTCTAAATGGTCAAACGTAATGGGTGGCAATTTTTCTAGTTGCCGAGCCACAAACACTGGTATATCATCTGGATCAGCTGATTTAAACAGGTTTATAATATCTGCTAAATCTCTTTGTTCTTTGCCTTTGTTTTTTCGTATGATCTTCCGCAAGTTCGATGGAATGGACTCGAAAAGTAGGGACTTCGAGCTTTTGATTTCATCACTGGCAAAAGACGAAACGCAAATCCGCACCAACGTTTCCTCATCGATAACCGACACTTTGTTTTGAATGTAAGCTAACATTTCATCAATAACAATGTTACATTTATCACACTTTAGTAAGTTCGTCATTTTTACTATGTATTACACGTAAACTCAGCGCTGTCGATTTAATACGCAACCGTCACAGAGCGATGCGCGCGCGCGACTGCGCGATTATAATCTTGTTATTTTCATTAATAATCAGAGGGGCAATTCTCGTAAAGGTGTGTCCAGACCTGGCGAATGCACCGCTCGCGAGCCGCTTGCGAACCTCGCGCGTGCATTTCATGTTCGTTCGCAGCCCCTACGCCGTCGCCGCTGCCTCGCTATTCTGTCTTATTTTAAAAAACAGAACCTGCCACCAACGTCTTCTGTTTTTCCTTTTAGTTTTTGTCAGTAATAAAATAGCCGATGCTGCAGCAATTATGCGAACAGCAGTCGTATGGTCCGTCATCTTCGGAAGCAAATTCACAACTGAGGCTCATAGTTCAAACACGAAAGAAGCTAAGTGCGCACAAGCTGCGCGCGCGCTGCACGCGCGCCCCACGCGAGCCTTGCCGGAATTGCACTAGAACGGCGCACCAAACGTAGGCTGTAACCGCACGCGAGTAACACGCGCGCAGCTAGCGAGCGGCGCATTCGCCAGGTCTGGACACACCTTTATGTTAAGAACGTTCACAGTCTGAAGGCCAATTCTCGTAATTTAAAATGTTTAAAATCTAGTCGCAGTCTCATCTCGGCGACAAACAAATGTCAAAAACTTGTCAAAATGTAGGGAAATTAGATGTAATTTTTGACAGATTGAGACTGAGATCAGACTGTGAACGTTCTAAAAATTACGAGAATCACCCCCCTGATCTCAGTCTCAATCTGTCAAAAAATGCTTCTAATTTCCCTACATTTTGACAAGTTTTTGACATTTGTTTGTCGCCGAGCTGAGACTGCGACTAGATTTTGAACGTTTTAAATTACGAGAATTGGTCTTCTGGTATAAGTTATTTATTTAATACTTCAAGTACATAAATGTACAGAGGCGGAATTAATGCCATAGACATTGAGGCATTGATTTTTTTAAAGTTGTTATTTATGAACATTTAATTCTAAGGTGTGTGGTTTGTGTTTTTAAGCGTGGGTGTATTACAGTCTGGTTACTCTTCTGCCAAACCTTGCGAGGAATGCCAACATGATATGTTCTGTTACATCATTTTAATTCAAAATCGTCAATGTTCTATAACACTTATATGTTTTCAGTTACAAAAAATAAGCTCTTAAACGTTGAGGGGTCTCCAAAGGCCTACTCAAGGTTTATTATCAGAGTATCAAACATTTTTTTCTTGAAGATGAATTAATGTTTTTAAAGCAGGGACTAACAAAAACCCAACATACAGCAGCACAGCACACACACACACGTACAGCTCGAATTCTAAGGTATACCTTGCCTCATTCATACCCCGGTTCGAGCTGTTAGCGAAAAAATTAAAAAAGTTGTGCAGCAGCGAGTTTGTCACAGATCGACCGGCTTTATTTGTTTGCCAACAGTCGTTCTGTTATTGATAAACAGAAGGCTGTATCGAGAGGAACTCTTTGATTGTTCCCGAGTTGTGTCAGTAAGGAGATTGTATCAAGAATTTATGAGTATGATTTGTATTATTCCTTGGGATTTGTCAATTCGATTGTGGTTTTTATGGATCTGCTTGCGTCAATAATAAGCATAGTTTATGATAGTTTTTTAGCGTAGAATTTTATAAATAGTAAGAAATAAATTCACTTTTCGTATCTGTCTGTGTGACCGCGTCATCAACACAGTCTATCGTAGATCACTGTTGGGTATAGGTCTCTCTCAGGTTACGCTACAACACCTCATCCTCCCCGTTCCGCATACAGGCTGTTCCAGCCACCTTCTTAAAGTTAAAGTTCAAGCTTAGTTATTCTAAATTACGCAAAGGATTGTGACGCGGTTTTCACCATTATTAAAATAAAGTTATTCCGGAAAGTGTACGTGTATATTAAACTTAAATATAATAAAGTAATCTCGATGCTTTGTCAAGTTGTAAAAACTGTACGAAACAGACGGTGCAGGCGTGGCGTTGTGTGGCTTTCTGTGCAAATAAAGAACTATTCTATTCTATTCAGGGGCGGGTCAATAGCTGTCATACACCAAACTTTAGCCGAAAGCAATCCGGGGTCGGTAGAGCTATTGGGTTCCTACATTGTAAGTTTTTATTAGCAGCGATAACGACATTTGTTAAAGAATACTACATTGTAAGCTTCAAATAACTGTATTCGCAACAAGATTCCTTTCAACTCAAACTAAATCGTATTAATCTAAATCATATTTTGACTTTACTAATAATAAATTTTATAATCTCAAGTAGCTACTTAACAATAACTTTTCATAACCAAAACATCTTAACTTTACGACTACAATATTCTCAAAACAATATCAACAGAATGAAACTATTTAACCGAAATCCTTTGTCATAGACTCCACTTAGGTACGCTCTCCGTTACGGCGTAGCTTCGTAGAATTTGCTACGACGTAGCGCGTACGAGACTACGAAGCTACGTAACTACGTTACGTCGTAGCAAGGTTACGACGTAATGCAATGTGATTTAGTCTATCATGTTTCATGAGTTTGATGGTATATTGTAATATTGTTAAGTTCTGTGTTTAGAACTTTAATATTTTCAGTAAAATTGTGTTTGTTTTGCTTCTGATGACATTGTAGAAGAAAACTCAGGTATTTTGACAATTTTAAATGTTGTGAAAAATGTTAGTTTAAAGTTTTTCCATTTCAAGTAATGTGACTATTGTGTCATAATCTGCCGAGATTTTTCATAGTTATGAAAAATTGGGATCAGCTTCCGGTCTATCCAGATGTAGCAGAATACCAATATTTTATAAGGAGCGACTGCGTATCTGACCTCCACAACCCAGTTACTGGGTAAAACGATACCCCTAGGCCCTTGTACCGTGGCTGTCAGACTTGTGGACTTCCGACTACCCTTTACGACCGTCACCGTAGACCATCGTCGTAGATCTATTTGGGGAAGTATAGTTACTTCCTTGTAAAAACCCAAAATACATATTTCACTGAATACTCTCACAAATAGTATCACTACATCTCTTCCTAACGGATATATTAGTGTTATTCACGAGTATATTAAAAATATAACATTTATATATCACCAGCAATATTTTATTCTCCGACTGAAATATTTAACTCTCCTGGTTTTAGCGCCAACGACCTCGGAAAATAAAACATTCCTAAATAAAGGCAGTCGACTACTGTTATTGGATAGTAAATTGGATTACAATTTTAATAGAACAAAAGCAGTTTGTTTCGGAATTTCTTCTCAGAGTAGTAAAATAGGAAATTCCGACCACATCTAGCTTATTTTATTATAATATGATGTTAAAAACTGATTCCGATATCTTATTTACAGAATAAAAAAATTCATTTCAGTAAAATAACTGCGCCCGTATTCTCGTAATTTAAAATGTTCAAAATCTAGTCGCAGTCTCATCTCGGCGACAAACAAATGTCAAAAACTTGTCAAAATGTAGGGAAATTAGACGTATTTTTGACAGATTGAGACTGAGATCAGACTGAACGTTCTTAAAATTACGAGAATTGCCCCTCTGACTGTGAACGTTCTTAAAATTACGAGAATTACCCCTCTGTTTTGGGAAGCTTGTGAATAAATAAAGCAGGTAGTACTGAAAACTGAAGGACAATTACCGAAATTAAAAATATTCCAAAAATCCAGTCGCAATCTCATCTCAGTGACAATCAAATACAAAGAAATAAAATAAATAAAAATAAAAAAAACTTTAAAAAATGACTGACTGAAAAAAAAACTATGTCAAAAATGTAGGTAAAGAGGATTTTTCTTCCAACCCACAAAGGCCCAATTTAATTTAAAGTGATTTTTGTGAAGAAATTCCATCGCGAAGTACTTTGTTGGGAATCGAACACAACACAACATATTGTGCGCGGTCCGCACGCGCAGGCAGCGTGATCAACGCGTCATCGTCGCGGCGACGACACGGCTCGGCCCACGACCACTCGCTTCAACGAACTCCACGACGACGGATGACACTTTTCCTTAAACAATTTTTTTTTTTTTTTCTTTTAATATTATCCCTGGACATATCACACAGCGCCATCTAGTCCCAAGCTAAGCAACCTAATAATATATATATATATATAATATATCCCTGGACATTTCACACAGCGCCATCTAGTCCCAAGCTAAGCAACCTAATGCTTGTGTTATGGTAACAAGATGGCTGATAAACTACTTATATACATTTTTTTTTTGTAAATACATACATATTATAGATAGAAAAACACCCACACTCGGAACAAATACATGTAGGTCATACAAATATTTGTTCCGTGCGGGAATCGAACCCGCGCCACGCAGCGCAGCAGTCAATCGCTTAACCACTGCGCCAATCGTGCCGTCTATTAATATTATTCATTGTTTGTCCGGGAAGTTATATATTTGTAATTAACCATTGCCCAGTTCATACAGTCAACTTCTTTTAGTGCTCTCCGCGCTAACAACCAATATAACTATTTCTACTCCAAGCACCATTGCTGTGTTCTGGTTTTCCGTTTTACTGGGAACGGATACCGACACCGGTATCCGTTCCCAAACAAAGCTGAAATGGCTTGCCCGTAATTAGGTACACACCTAATTACGGGCAAGCCATTTCAGCTTTGTTTCCGAGATGGCAAAGAATATGGAATACTTCCACTATTGCAGATATCCATAAAGTGCGTTGGCCACTTACCATAAGATGAATGCCACCGAAAAAAGGCACTTAAAGCTTGAAGCTTGCTTACCTTCATTAAAGTTCAAATTTGATGCATGCTTTTCACTCAAATAATTTTATTGCTTTCTTTATTTGCCGCAAATCATAAAACATAACATCACGCCTCTCTGTGTTGCTGCCAGACAGTTGTATCAGAATCGTAATCGTATCGTCCCCATACCATCTAAACCTCCTCTTCTCGCGCGCTAAGTTCACCTGCAGAGGAAGCGTGTGTCGTGACGTCACATCCGCCAGATATTTATCATCCGCCGCATTTCTCAGCGAGCCTCATAAATATGCAATTTGTTGCAATATGTCTCTTATAAATATAGTGTTTGGGGCAAAAAATGTGGTTGGAAATCATCTTAAGAAGAGGAAAAATAACGTGTGTAGTTGCCAAACATAATTAAATGATAAAATGATAAATGATTTTATTTTTGTAACTAGGTTTGTACAAACACTTTTACACGTCAATCATATTTTAAAACTAGATGAGGTCGGCGTTTCCTATCTGACTAGACTGAGAAGAAAGGCCGAAACAAACTCAGACGTCACAGTCTCTTTTAAAGTCCAGACATAATTACTATGTTACGTATACAAGACAATCGTACAGAACACCTAGGGTTTTGCTCGCGGTTTCACTAGCATCTTAGAAACTGCTTCATATAATTATCTTGAATCAAAAGTATTAAACGTAAATACAGGTTTTAGTCTACTTGTCATCCAAATCCACTCAGCAGTTAAAGGGTGGTAACAAACATCCAAATCACAAACATTTCAACATTCACACGGATTTTAGATAGGATAGGATTGAAGTAACTAAAAGCCCCACGACCCAAATACACGTCTATATGATTAAATTCTATGTAAGCCCTCATGTCTGCGTTCCTTGAAAGAGTAAGCAAAGATTTATAATAAGTAGGTACATCTCGACGTTGCAATATTTTTTACCCACATACCACGACACTTTCAAAAATATTATAACATCAAGCTGTTTTTAACCACATACCGCACGGCAGCACATTCCATAACAAAATAAAATGTGGTCACAACTGAATAGTCTGTCATCCTCACTCGGTATAAAGTAACTAATTGTACGAGAGATTGAGACGACAGCTTTGCTCTGCTACAAACAGCGCGCCGCCGCGCAGTGTGTACTCAGCTTTAGATTTAGTGTGGTTTACATAGCTCCATTTATTCAGTTGTAAAACGTAGTACAACGTGTTTCTCGTAAGTTATCTTTAAGTGATATACGATTTATAAAATTCTTAGAAGTCGGAAAAAGAGGTGCTTAAAGGGGAAGCGATGCGCTCAGGTAGCCTGCGAAATTAAAAAAAATCAATGTTTTTGTAAATTGCTGGTCATGTTGTACGTTGATCAAAATATGATTCGCGACCATAGACGACCACGAATCATTATCAATTTCGCGGGTTGTACGCGGGTGACACTTTCGTCTTAAGAATCCAATTTCTCCATGTTTAGCTACCTTTGATGTTAAAAAACTAGTAGTAAGTAACAGATAAAACGTATCATCATAAGGCTAATTCTTCTAATTAAAAATGTTTAAAATCAAGTCACAGTCTTATCTCAGCGACAATAAAAAAAAAACTGGTCAAAAATGTAAGGAAATTAGAGAACAGTCTGATCTCAGTCTCAATCTGTCAAAAATAATTTTGACAAATTGAGACTGAGATCAGAAGGCGTATTCTCGTAATTTAAAACGTTCAAAATCTAGTCGCAGTCTCACCTCAGCGACAAACAAATGTCAAAAACTTGTCAAAAAGTAGGGAAATTAGAAGTATTTTTTGACAGATTGAGACTGAGATCAGACTGTGAACGGTCTTAAAATTACGAGAATTGCCCCTCAGACTGTGAACGTTCTTAAAATTACGAGCATTGCCCCTCAGATCACACTTCACTAAACATTAAAAAAGATTACAGGTTCATTAAGGTTAGTCAGCCCTCACCAAGCATGCTAACTGGCTACACATTCATCACGACATTCCCGCGAGTATATCATTATGCCAACACCGAAGCACATTAAATCTGCAAGCACACAGAACAAACTCTTTAGCTCCATCTCACACTAACTCAAAATCCAAAATAATGAAGTACCTTCATTCCAAACATCATAACGTTCACAAAGTTACCAAATAAATGATGCACGAAGCACAGTGATGTCTCATGAAGTACCGGCTCCCCGGGCGGTTCCCGTCTGAATAATTACCAAGTGAATCGTAAAACAGCAGGTACGGGGTCCGTGGGGTCTGTGGGGTTCGCGAAGTTCCGTGGGGTTCCGTCAGACTGATTCAATTATTCAAAGTGAATGGCTCAGAGTGCAGCTGAGATTTGTTTGGCCTTTATATTAGCAGCCGCGTTGGGAGTGATAGTTTTGTGTGAGCTTTGATGTTTGGCTTCATATCATAATAATATGTATGTTTTGTAATTACAATATAGGTACTATGTATAATAATATATGAATGTTGTTGTGGGAACAGGGTAAAGCTCTGGTCAAAATGAGGCGGATCCTCGCAGGATGGGGGATGGAATTCGCACGCGTCTATTGTGTCAACTAACTTATGTGGAGGTGTTAAAACTGGCGCGGCGAATCCCTAAATGTGCATACATTCGAGCGACACGCTTCGACGACAGAGGCAACTGCAACCGTCGATGCGCGTCGGCGACAGCTGTCAACGCGTCGCCATCGTGTATTTGAGCACCGTATACAAATACACGAGAGACACGTTGTCTACGGCAGTAGCCTCTTTGTCGACGTCACACTAATCTATCAAGCAATCGACATTTGCAGTAGCGCTGCGCGGCCCGCGTAAGTTTTGTGTAGTTTACCAGTCCTTTAAGAGATTCAAAATCTGCATTTTAAGCATAGTAAAATCCAGAATCCATCTCACTAAGTAATTTTCTTTTATAATACAGCACCACAGACTAGAATGACAGAGTAAAACATCAAAATAGAAAATACTAAACTTAAGTGTATGATCTAAAATAAAATTGTAATACGTGATAAGCAAGCATGATGATCAAAATCAAATAATTCATTTCAATTACACTTTTGATTCTAGTTTCTGTAAATGAAATTAAATAAAATAATCATTTATTTTAGGAAGTTATTTCCATATTAAGCGCTACAAATTACATAGAAATATACATAAAACATTACACATTAAAATATAGTATATTATAGAGGCAAGAAACTCCACGAACATTCTTTAAAATCAAAATATTGATAACATAATTCATGTTGAAATTATGCATGTGAGAACGAAGTAGAAAGGCTTGCAGATCTTTGATCTTAATGAGAAGAGGTCTTTGCCCTGACCAGTACAAACAGGTTATAAAATATTGTTTTTCAACCAGATTGAACAACCACAACCTTGGGAGTAAAGTTAAGCTTAAGAAGGAAAAAGTCTTGTATTTGTGTTGAAACTTTTTAAATAGGATGTTTTTCCCTTAAGTGCCGTACGGTGACTGAAAAATATTTACTTGTTTTTACAAACAGCGTTTGAAAAGTTAAAAGTGCGTAAAAGATAATAGCGTGAAAATACTTTTAAGATCAAAATTATCATACGTAAACACTTACGTGGAAAACAACGCACGGAAAGAACAAAATATACCTTGCTTGTTGTAGAAGCCAAGAGCTCGAGGCTAAATAATAACAGCTTTACGAGTCGATCTTCAAGCTTCAGCAGCGCTTGGCAAAGTCGTTCCGTGGATTAGATCTCTGAAAGCACGTTAAGCAGTTGGTCCCGGCTGTCATTCGTAGATATTTGACAGTCGCTACGGGTAGTCAGGAGCCCGAAAGTCTGACAACCAGTCTTGCCAAGGGGTATCGTGCTACCCAGTAACTGGGTTGATACTACTGGGTCAGATAGGCGGTCGCTCCACATAAAATACTGGTATTCCTGTGTGTTCCTGCTCTTGACCTCGATCACGCCTGATGGAAAGCGATGGATGAGGTCTGTGATGGAATGAGCTTGCCCAGAAGACCTGTGCCTGATCACTTTTGTTTTAAGGCAGACGGGTTAAATGTGGAAGGGAACATAGACGCTGGTAGACAGTTCCATACTCTGACTGTGTGCGTGTGCAAGTGTGTATGGTACGCTGCAGTAGGTCTGGTTAGACTGGAAGCTGACCTGAATATAGTTGGGAAAAAGCTAGGCAGATGACGAATTCAGAACTCATCTCATGCGCAGAACGCGCGTTTGCGACCACTAGACCAGCGAGCCTGTCAACTTACCAATAGTTATTATAAATATATTACTGAATTTCTATCTACCAAAAATTACGATGATACCGAATCCCTTCTTACAACAATGAAGTACACACAATACACAATATACACACACACTTAAACACACCCCTGTTTGTACAGACACCCTTACGAGGACCTTGTTATTCCTAGAACGAACCGAGGACCCTCCAAAAAACTGGTTTAAATACCTCGTTGGCCTTTTAGAGTAAGATAGAAAGAGACAGGTGAAAAAATCTATAGTGATGAGCTTATTGGGATAATGCTATCTCAACATTTTTCTGTATGAATTTCGGCTATCATACCGAGGACCTGAAATACACTGCTAAATGTGACCAGCGATGCACATACGAGGACTTTGTGTAAGCCAACCGAGGACCTCTGACGTATGCCCTGCGACGCCCTTCCGAGGACGTATTTTTACACAATATTTCTTATAGCTTGTACAAAGTGCGGACGTTGTGTTAGACTTTATATCACTAAACCGAGGACAGTTTTTCGCGTAGAACTTGTACAAACCGAGGACCTGGAAAATCTACCTACCTAAAACATTTTACGTGTAAGATAATAATTATATCAATGTTAGTAGAATGTTCCGATTTATTTCTTACACACTTTTTCTAAAACGAAGTACCAAGCGAGGACAAGTCGATGTCTTTACGTTTGTCGTTGATGCGGACCGCGAATAAGATGGGTATAATCACTGTGAAGGAAAGGTAAGTTTTTAATTTTATATGTATAAACAACTTTAAAATGAGTATATTATTATAGTATCAGATGCTGCAGTCAGTGTCGTCTCTACATGACGGTACTCCTCAGCACTTGATAGCATCGTCTTCAAAATTGGCATACGCGTTAGGTTTAGTAGGTGTAGTAAAACTAAAATAATTACCAGTTTGTGCTGATGCTGCAGCCAAGGTTGTTTCTTCATAAAGGAACTCCTCAAGTTTATCTAGTAACACCAAAATAATTACCAGTTTGTGCTGATGCTGCAGTCAGGGTCATTTCTTAATGAGAGAACTCCTCAACAGTTGATAGCAGCGTCTTCAAATTTAGCATACGCGTTAGGTTTAAGTTGTAAAACTAAAATAATTACCAGTTTGTGCTGATGCTGCAGCCAGGGTCGTTTCTTTATGGGGGAACTCCTCAATAGTTGGTAGCATCGTCTTCAATATAGCTTACAAAAATAAAGTAAAACTAGAATTCAGGTTTTAAATGAGTAGATAAATCAGAATTCGGAAACTTCAGTTTCATGATAGGTATTCAATACAATATCAAGTTATTAGGTATTTCGTTTCTTTCACATAAGCCGGGTTAAAGAAAAGACAACTGAAGTCTAAATTCTAGATCTCAAAGATGCTGGTATTGATTATTCCAAAGAATGTTTGCTATTTTGTTTTATTAAACGTGATGTAACTAATAGTGTTGACTATACCAAAGATCATTATTTCCTTAAGGTACATGTCACATATCAGCTCACCTGCCTTTTTTTCTTTTCTTGCGTTTTTCGCTATTTACTACTAATAAATACGATGATCAAAACTAATGATACAACAATAAATTAATCCATTTTATTATCAGTTTCCATGATCCCGCATTGTGTTATTTAGCGAAAAAAGCAATAACTTTTGAATTTAACAGGCCGTTGACATGAATGATTTATCTTTAATCATTTTATAGCTAGTTATTAAGTTTTCATGCTTCCCAAATTATTTTGATCTCACTTGATAATATTTCTTTGTTGTTTTCTAACTAAGCATTGTGTTAAGTAATGTTATGTTAAGTTTTTAGCCCAAATTATGTTGATCTCTTATAATTATGGTTTCTATAAGTCGTTTTGTTTGACTCGTTTTCTAATAACTGTTATGTAAGTTTTGTAATCATGCTTCTCAAAGGTATTGTTGCAACTTGATGATTATTTCTATAAGTAGATCGTTGGTAAAAGTTTGTTAAATAATTTGTTTCATATAAAGTTCAAAATAGTACCATTACTAATCCGACGGACGTTGCAAATGCTTTTAATAACTATTTTATTGACCAGACATAAAATAACATGACGAAACCACCAGACACTACGAATTTGACAAGTAACCCTAACTAAATGTTGATGCATCCAGTAGTACCGCAAGATATTATGAGAGCGATACAATCATTAAAAAATGAAAGTAGCACTGGATATGATGGTATATGAACAAAGGCTGTAAAATTCGTACCAGGCGACATCTCCTTGCATCTGTGTCTTAACTTATGTATCAGTACTGGAGTATTTCCGGATAGTTTAAAAACAATTATAATGAAGCCACTTTAGAATTTTTTTAAAGAAGATCTAGCAAATTATAGACCAATTGCTTTAATACCCATTTTTTCTAAGGTTATAGATAAAATGATTTATAACTCTGTTAATAATTTCCTATCCAAATATAATGTTTTAAGTGCGAAACAAAAGGGTTTCAGAAAAAAATAAGGGTATAAATACAGCGGTTTACGATTTAATAAATGTCATATTGCAAAATGTGGATAAAAAAAGTACCAGTTTGCGCAATTTTCACGGTCATGACGAGGGCATTTGATTGTGTTAATCATGAAATTATTACAAAAAAGCTAGACATCATAGGCATCAGAGGAAATGTACTTAATCTCTTAAAATCATACCTTTACAATCGTAAGCAGCACACAGAAATATCTAGAATATGTCCAAAAAGTAAGCACGAAGAAAAATATTTATCTAAGGCAAGAATTATTAGGTATAGCCACAGACTTATATTGGCATGGCGCACCACAGGGCAGTGTCCTGGGCCCTTTACTATTTTTGCTATATATTAATGATTTACCTCGCCACATTGAACATCATATGGTCTTATTCGCTGACGATAGTAGTGCCTTAATTGAATGTATTTACAAAAAAATATACGAACATGACATAAATGAAACGTTAATAATCATTATACGCTGGCTTGAACAAAAAAACTTAGTGTAGATGCGTATGTACTTTTTAACCTAACGCTGTATGTGTGCAATTTAATAGTAACAGATAGCTGCGTACGTATTTAAGTCCCTAAAATTATTAACATTCCCATCACTTTATACTATTGAGGTGGCTGTTTTTGTTTAATAAAGTGTCCGCAAATAGAAACCGGACAATCAAGAGACAATATAAAAATTTGCTAATTGTTAGTGGTTCCGATACCGCCCTATTAAAGAAAAGTATTTAATGTATGTGTCCGATCATTTTTAGCTAAAACTGTTTGCGTGCCCTAGTTAAGGTAGTTAGTATAAGGATCATTTTAAACTTAACATCTGTAACTTGTACCTACTTTCTGTGCAAATAAAGATCTATTCTATTCATTTTAAAATAAACTTACTTCTATTTCAGTAAAGTTTATGTTGTTTTCTTTAGTACGTTCATATTCTTTATTTCTTTGTACTTTTTGTTTGCTTCAAATGTTGCTGCTGAGATTTCGCCTTGGAAGGCATTTACTTTAGGTTCTTTATGAAAAGCACACGTATTCAGCTCCTGCCAATATAATATTTTATGGTGCAAATCATAATGTTGTATAATCTAAGCAGGCCTAGGTACTTAGCACATACTGCAGAAGAAGCCTGATTATTCCTCGTGCACCTAGTAGCTAACGATTTGTTTAAGGATTCAGTCTACCTTCGCTTTTCTCCTTCATAATTTTATTTAAATGATAGCACATAACTCGTCTTCTACACACGAGGAAAATTGTCGAAACGAGGACTAGAATACACACTGTTCGGAAAATCTAGCAAACCGAGGTCTTAAATACACATTGTGTGGAAAAGCTACCTAACCGAGGACTTTTGTGTTAAAGTTAACACATAGGTCCTCGGATAATACAACAAACGTGAAATGAGTGTAAAGAGCCTGTGTATGAGTCGAGAGTGGCACCATCTGGTGGATACACAATGTCTGTGTATGCATATGAATATTTTTGATCAAACCGAGGTTCAGACAACTTTTTCGTGATAAGTATATAGAAAGACTCAAAATCGCTTGCAGAATACGAATCTTTGGTCAAGTCAAACCGAGGACCCTCGAAAAGGTCCTCGCTTTGAAAAGGTCCTCGGTCGTGCCTTGTGTATTCATACGCACGTCCTCGGATGGTACTTAAAACAAACACACTCACATTCGCACGCGCACACACACACAAACACACACACGCGCGCGCGTACACACATTGCTATATTGGACTTTTGTTATTCGGCTCTAAATTTTATTAATAATTATGTAACAGTCTAAGCAATACTTTGTCCTATTTTTCGGGAAATGAGTGCTGATTGTCCTTAATACAGGCTACTAAGTAACCTAGCTAGGACATCAAATCGTTAAATTGTTTTGTTACCTACTCATCAGTTGTAAACTATTCCTAAATTGTCATCCTATTTTTGTAACAGACTGTACCACTTTATGAAATAAAATTATTATTATTATTATTATTATATAGAATAAATTATAATTTATTGAAATCAACCATTCCATTTCCACGTTCGCATTTAAACCAATAATTTAAATTTTCTCTCCACAATTTCTGTAGTTTTCATTAAAACGTCAACGAATACAACATAAAATTAAATCGTAATAATTCCAATATATTTTACTGCACCGCTGCCGTCGAAATAAACTTAGTTCATTCATTCATTCATTCGTTCAACGTTATCAATTCATTCGCTGAACTTTTCCGACCTCAGTTTGCCGTTGGGAAAAATCTTTTTGACGGCATTAATTTCTTTTTATGCAGTGAATAGTAAGTATTATAAATCTGTAATGTTATAAATTGTGAGTTTGTATTTTAGTTTGTTACTCAATTACGTTTTAAGGACTGTACGGATTTGAATGTAATTTGGCATATAGGTAGACTATGATATAGATTACCATACAACATATTTATCCTGCTACAAGAAGATGTTTCCTTGGAGGATGCGAGTGAAACCGTGGGAAACATCTAGTGCTGACATTATGATTTAGCTGTAAGCTGTGGTTGCGGGTAACGCATGCTGATTATCACAGGCGACGTTTATTTTGCTGACATAAAAATAATCCTATGCATTCAAAAGGAGTGAAGCTTTCTATCATGATCAGCCTATAATGTTCCCACTGCTGGGACACAGGCCTCCTCTCTTCGAGGGGGAGTGGGCTATAATCTACCACGCGGGACCCGTGCGGGTTGGTAGATACCACATGTCTTCGAATTTTATGGTTCTAAGAAATCCTTTTTTGACGAGACATCGTTTAGTGTCCTCACGATGTTTTTCTTCGCCGTTTTGAGAGCAGTGGTGATGAAATTATTTACACAAAGTAAAGCGCCTGCCTGGGTTCGAACCCACGACTTACAACTCGTAAGCGGGCCCGCTACCACTGAGCCAGCAGTGGCCTACTGCTGTTAGTTCGTTTAATTGTTTCTAAATAACGGTGGATATTCAGTATTATTAGATAGAATATTGTTAGCAATTCGAATACATAGTTATGTAAAGTTAGTATTCAATAATGTATACAGTTTTTTTTTTCTATTTGTATTACCGGACATGGAGTTAGTAGATATTATTTTGACTGAATTCGCTTTAATGTTTCATAAATACATGTGAATATTCTGCCAAATAGAGAAAACTAAGTTCATAATTCCTTTCAGTCCAATTGCATGTATCGCAATTCTATTTCTTCTAATAAATTATAATTAATAGTGGGTTCTATTAATTGCCGGTCATCACTTCAGATGAACAACAATAATATTTTGTGTTTTAATGTCAAACTAATATGATGATAAAATTTCATGCAATAAATATGATTTAATCAATAGGGTACGTGACAATTTTACCAATGCATAATACATACATAAACTGCCATGAGTTTATGTATGTATATATGTTTGTGTGTATTGGTAAAATTCTTTCCATGAAGGTAGGCAGAAACGACAGAACCCCACGATTCTTACATACTCCTTTTAATGCAATTTTTTTCTCTATAGTAAATAAATTAATTATTAATATGTATTTACTATAGAGAAAAAAATTAAATACATATTAATATGTATTCACTGTACAGAAAAAAATAATCTCATAATTATTATGAGAAAAAGACTTCCCCATAAGTATTACAATTATTGGCAAAAATTATACGCAATAATTCTCACATTTCCAATAACCAAGTTTCCTCGTCACAAATATTAAATAATTCCAAGGAAAACCCGCAGGAAAAAACAAGTGACAAATAAATCCGATAACATAGAGCAGGTAACGCTTTAAATAGAGTCAAAAAGGGGCTTTGTGAGTGCTCTACATAATGTAGAGATGGTCCTGATACGGTAGAGTTTTATTAAAAACGTCTCTACTACACTGTGTATACTCGTATTTGCAGAGCTAGGGAAGATGTTTGTATAGTTGGGGATGATATTAAAATGGGAGGATTTTTATGTCCTTTTGTAAGGACCCTGTGGCATAGAGAGGGGATTATGTCCAGAACTGGATCAGTAGGCTGAATTAATTGATTGTTAAAGATAGAGCTGTTTTTTTTTTCTAGGGTTCCGCATATTTTCCAAGCTAGGATTAAACAGTACCACGAAATAACAACTAGGTAATAACTCTATCTCGTTTCTGCGAAAACGGCTGTTTGCGGTGTTCAGACTTTAGCGCCTTCAGAGTGGCAACACATACAATAATAGTTTATTATAAATGTATGCGGCAACATCAATTATTTGGCAACACTGGTTTTTTATCTATCAACTTAGGTACTTTCCTGAAAACACTTATTGTAAAAGCTTTCTTTGTATTAAAATGTTGTAAATCTGCAATCATTGGGCATCTCTTTTTTACACCGTTTTTTATCCCTAAAGATACAACAAACAGAAAACAACACTTTATTTATAAAGGTTCCGTCAATCATATACAAATACATACATAAGCACGAAACTCAAATAAGTACTTTTTCATTTTATTTTAGACGATTGTTACTTTAAGCACACACAAAAAAGTAATACTAGAATTACGTTGTACGGCAACAATTCCAAGATCTGTCTTTATTATTCAAAGAAAACTGTACATTCAGACGTCCACATTTATGTCGAGTACATTATGTTAATATTAGCAGGTACATACACACGGACGCGAACGACTGGCAGCATCGCACAAAGAAACGAATGTGTGGCAAATTTCCCATACAATTATAGTGCCTAAAAATAAACTACTACTAAAATATATATTTTTTATTACAGGTGCAAGTAATGATGGTTTGGAATTCGAGTGTTAGGTAGCGACCCACCCGAACTAGGTTTAATTCAAAACTGTGTTTCAGACCATCGGCATCGCTTCAATTAAATTTGGGAATTAAATTTTTGAATAAAACTGGTATATAAAAATAATTATTTAACAACTCTGCGAAAAAGCACAATAGTACATTAATACCTAATACTATGTAAACCTATGCCTATGTAAACATACAAAAGTAAATACTTACAAGGGAATAAATTCAATCGACAAATTTTCTAGAAGTTTTTCTGTGTCTTTGTAATTGAGTATCGCTAAGTAATCTGATAATGTACTACATTTTTTATAGCTTACACTATAGAAGCTTAGTAACTTAATAATTCCCTATTGTTAGTGATTACGTAAGAATTAAACCTGAACAGGATATGTTTACACTTTCATCATATACTCTTGGAATACTTAATATTTTGTATATGATAAAAGTAAGTCACATATACATAATGACATGGGAAAAGTCACATTGATACGTGCCAGATTTTTACCCCGGAAGCGTACATAAAAAATAATAATCCTGTATTGTAGATGGAAACAACGATTCTATTACACAAAGCGGGTCAGTGTTCATGGCGTATTTATGGAACAACTCCCTTAAGGCGTGACACGCTTTCATGGTGTTTTCCTGGATTTCCGACGGTGGGTTTTTATATATATTTATCTTAAGAAGATATTATGGCTGTCGTGTATCTATAGAAAATAAAAGAGAAGTCAGATGTATTCTATGTAGATAAATAATTTTCCAATGAACCTAATCCTCGAAGGGATAGGCAGAGGTGTCATTATAGTTTCCCACTTTTCACCAGTTATGTTTAAGTCCCATGTAACAGGAGCGAGTCTTTTGCAGCCAGCACACATTCAGACTGCGGCACACATTCAGACTCCGGCACATATTCAGACTCCGGCACACATTCAGACTCCGGCACACATTCAGACTCCGGCACACATTCAGACTCCGGCACGCATTCAGACTCCAGCACATATTCAGACTCCGGCACATATTCAGACTCCGGCACACATTCAGACTCCGGCACACATTCAGACTCCGGGGTGCTACTGAATTTCTGATAGAAAAACCTTCTAACAAAATTAAATAAGTATCTAGATAATTATGTAAATTCCATCAAGTGAAAAACAACTTCTACAACACATTTCCATAAATTGACACAAACATCCAACATCCAGCCGTCACACTCAAGTATCCACAAAAATGGTTTCGAAATACAAACTTATATTACATAAAAACTTATTTGAAGAGCTCAACAAAAGCTCAGCGCTGTTAGCGTCACTGGCCGCTCAGAATCAAAGAGCATTTCATACACTTTTGTTATTCAAATCGGGCTAAGATTTATTCTCCTTACCATACCTCCTTTAAAAACATATGCATTCAACACCACCCTTTTGTCACGGATGTTAAGACTGATTGTCGTATAGCTAAGATTGGTGAATAAGTTGGTAAATTCTCTTTTATGAGAAAAAAAAGAAGATTATATTAATTTCATCTCGTTTTGACAAAGGGTCCTATATCCCTTAGACATGACTCCTTTCATACATTTCATATCATAGTGGAAATGGATTTACCAAATTATTATTTTTTGACTCAGTGTAGTTTTCAGACACTTTTTCCTGTTGAGGGTTTTGTATTGCTTTCAGGATCGTTTTTATTTTTAGAAGGGATTAGAGTGGTTTGTATTGTGTTTGAAAAAAGGTCATACTTTTAGGAAGTGGTTGGTGTAAATGATGATATTAATATCGGTAAGTAACGTATTTTTCGTTTTGACCGAGAAACATCGTTTACGTCTTGTTGTTTTGCATTGTCAGGCCCAAGTCGTAGGTGAAAGTTATAAACATGATAATAAATTAATAGTTTGATGTATATATTTTACAAAAAAAATTGCGCAGCCGTGAGGCATACTTTCCTGCTAATTTCTTACATCGCACTTTACACTTTTTATTTGGTGTATTATGTGTCTGTTAGTCTGTGCTATCTATCGGGATATATATATCAATTTTTTGACGTATATGTATCCAATAAGCGCCGAAAAATGGGTCAGGTTAAAAAGTTGCGAAACGTTGGACCTTAGCAGAAAAATCAGCCAGTAACTATATTAAAAAAATCCTCTGATACGTCCGGTCAACAACTCCAAATAAAACGACGAACACCACTATTTACACATTCAAGATCAACCGCTCTCAAGGTCTCATTCAGCAGCAACTTGACAACGGTACCCAATACCGACCACAGACAGACAGACTGTCTAATATAAACGTGAGTGCAGCTCCCTCCGACCCTCTTTAGGAATCTAGCTTATGTATTGACAGGCTGAATAAGTAAAAGATGTGTTTGTATAGGTCAGGCTGTATGGGTAATGACTTTAACCCCCTTACTAAACAAACGCGACCCGTACAAGTAAATTGATAACCCGTATTATAAACCTCAGATTTTTACCATAGTTATATGTATTTTTCGTGGTTAATACATTGAGACCCCTCTAAACTTCGGAAAGCACGTTATGCCGTTGGCCCCGGCTGTCGTTCGTAGATCTTTGGCAGTTGTTGGGGGTAGTCCAAAACCCGAAAGTTTTGTAGCGGTATCTACAACGCCACATGCGAACAACCCGTCATACTGACGTCACTCAAATCCTGCATCTCGCAAGCAGAGTTTACCGCGCAATTAGCATATATACAAACTTCCCAAACATAAATCGTTGGGCAGTTGCCCGCCCGACACCCGTCTGGTCGGAGGATCCTCCCTTTTCTATGGAGTATAAGTGAACTTTACACCCTGTACCTCATGCCCTCTACACTGGTGACCCCAACGTAATCGTCAGTGCAGCAAATACTTCAGTGCAGTCAGGAATGTCCTGTTTGGCTAAACTCCAAGCTCCATTGAACTGTCCTTGCTGGCCCCAAAAGCAAAGGAGTGCATCCAGTTGACATGACTCCTGAACTCCTAAAGGCTTTCGAAGACATTAAGACTTCATTATGAAACGCAACTCTCCTCGCTTATCCAAATTTATCATTTGAATTGGCTGTAGTCACTGATGCATCTGATACCGCCATCGGCACTGTGCTTCAACAGCGAAAAGGAGACGACTGGGAACCTCTATCCTTTTAGTCACACAGACTTATTGGTGCTGAAAAGAAATACAGCCCATACGACCGCGAATTGGTAGCAGCATATGAAACAGTAAAATACTTTCGGCATAAGGTTGAGGCTAGGAACTTTGCCATCTTCACCGACCGTAAACCACTGGTGTTCGACTTCAAAAACAGACAGTAAGTAATTCGCCAAGACAATTCAGGTACCTAGATTTCATAGGGCTATTCACTACAGACATACGGTACATACCTGGCAGAGAAAATGTCGTCGCTGATGCATTATCACGGGTTGAAGAGGTGTTATCGGCAATAAACTTTGAAGATCTTGCAAAATTTCTGGAAACAGATCCAGAACTGCAAGACCTGATTCGAGACGGCTCTTCACTCAAGCTGAAAAAGGTCGCTACACTGACGGGAAACGCGCACATTATATGAGATACTTCAATGCCTATGCCTCGCCCATATGTGATACCACAACTAAGAAAGCAAGTCTTCCAATCGTTGCACAACATATGTACATCATCCAGTATGTTCTACTACAGTGCGGCTGGTGCGACACAAAACTTTCTGTTCACTTCTTCGCAGTGAACAGAAGTCCTACCACTGGTGCTACTCGGCATGCGTAACTCTTGGAAAGAAGACATCCTAACCACGCCTGCTGAGCTTGTATATGATGAAGCTCTCCAATTACCAAGTCAGTTTCTGTCTGCTACAGATTACACTGCAGCCGATGTCGCACAGTACGCAACACGTCTTCGTGCACACATGGCCAAACTCACTCCAAGGATGACCCCCTGACATACAACGTCTCCTTTCTACATACCTCGAGATCTGCATTCCCCTACACACGTCTTTCTACGCCGAGACTACGGCCGAAGCCAACTTGAGCAACCTTATGCCGCCTGTCCCTACAAAGTGATACAAAGGCATCCAAAGTATTACACAATAGGGGTAAAAGGAACGACAACTAACGTCTCTGTTAACAGATTAAAACCCGCCTTTATATTGAAAGAAGAGGTAAAGCAACCAGAAGTCAGGTCAACACCAACGGCCGCTCCAACAGTCATTACAACACCAGCAACAACAGACACAAAGAAGAGGACAAGAAGCGGGCGGCGAGTAAGATTCCCAGATGTTTACCGACCGTAGTTACGGTCTGGCCAGGGGGATATGTGGCGGAACAATAACCGACCGGGCCACCGTGCACCGCCTTACATTTTATAGCGGTATCGCTCCGTTCATGAATCTTGGGCCAAACATACAGATCATACGATCGGTTACACCGAATGACCGCACGCTTACACGCGCCGCGCGCTCTCGAGGTGCGCGTGATAATACTAGCGACGACCTTTGGCTGCGGGAGACTGCGTGCACGCGGTTCCACCGCGCATGAGCCGGGCGGCGGACCACCAGTCGTCATTTGACCGCCTACCGAGCCGTTCGGATCGCGCCGCGCTATTCTTGTTGTAATCTGTTGAGTTTTCTCCATGTAATTTAATTTGTTGCTTTAATAATATTCTTCATTCCTTCATATTTACTCATATCATTATTTCACCCTTCCGCTCATGCTACGCCTTACGCTTTAAAGCTAATATAATTGTAAGTACCTACGGGTTCGATTCCCGATCTGGTAGAAATCGGTGACCATACTGATTTTCTACAGTTGGATAATCAGTCTTACCAAAGAGTATCGTGTTACTCAGTAACAGGGTTGTGGAGATGAAAGTGGGTGAGTCAATCCATGTAAAATACTGGTATTCAGCTGCATCCGGATAGACTGGAAGCCGAACCCAATATAGTTGGTAAAAAGCTAAGCAGATACATCAATGCTGCTTCATGGTAGAAAGAGATAATTATAAACGTCGTAAATGAATCGTAGAATCCGCTGTTTCAGATAACCGGTTCCGTGTTCCGTAGCTCCGTGAATGTAACGACACACTACAGCTGAAAGACGTTATGCGATTTTCCATAATTACTGAACTGTCATACGCAGAATTACATAAACGTTTTGCATGTATGAAGGTTTATAAATTTTTAAATGGTCGTGAATTTAAATTCATAACAATAATGACACCAAAATGATGGCCAGTGCCTTTAAAACTGCATAAAAACTTTTTCTATGACTCATAATTATTTTGATGTTTTTAGGCCTTCATACTTTCCATGGAAACGCACATCGGATCGACCTAGAAGCCGGGAGTGTTAATAAATAAGTTCAAGTTATTATTAGTTACTTCCCCGCTTGAGCCCTTCCACAAAGAGTTGCCATTTAATAAGCTTTTTGTAGTAAATTTCTTGGAAATTGAGAAACGTTTGAGGAAAAATAATTGGAACATTTCGGAGAAATGACAAAAAACCTAATTGTATCTTATAATAGGATCCAATTTATTTGTGAGAAAATTGTAATCATTCGTAACACAACTGTGACATATCGGCTTTTGTCGGTTGACTTACGACTTCCGACTTATGTGAGCTATCATGTATTTATAGATAGTCAGTAAAGGCTAGGGTTCACTAGATTGTAACATAGAATTGTTTCTGATTGTTGCTATGAGCCTGCATCCCATAAACCGGGCATAAATCCGGATTCCTGCTACTTAGAAATTTTAGATGGAAAAACCTAATACATAACACTTTGCCTGACCAGGAAATCGACCCACGACCTCGTACTCAGCAGTGCAAAATACGCATACAACCACTGGACCAACGAGGCAGGATTTATTTCAGGCGACTAAAAATAAAATGAAGTTATAAAAGGTGTTTTATTGCTTGGGTAAATCAAAAAACTATCATGTAATGGACGCTTAATAAACGTTGAAAGTCTTTACATATAGGAACCATCAGAAAAGATACTTACAAAATAGAAAACCAAACTTCTTGTTACACTAAAACACAATACATCCAAACTCTATTGTAAGCCAATCTTTACGAACACATACGTACAGAGAACAGTCGATTTATTCTTGAATACGGAGGAAACACAAAGAAATAGTTCCTACTTTCTGAGCAATTTACCTAATGCTATATGGACAGCGCTGACTCCATTCTGACATATTGTGTAGCTACGGGACAGAAGGACCAGTTTTATATAAATAATTTTATTGTTTTTTATGACATTATTGTTTCAGCCTTCTGACTACCTCGTTGTTCCCGAGCGCTATTGCTAATGCTGAGCATGAGGTCCTGGGTTCGATCCCCGTGTCGGGTTAAGAGCCAGATCGGGTTTTGCCATCAGGATTTTTTCATTAACAGCTCGGTGTCCGATTGAAGGCCATAGGTTCTCTTATTCCGTGGGCCTTAAACATGACTGAAACAATGTGGGTCACCTCTGCCTATCCCTTTGAGGAAAAGTGGCGAGATGTTATATGTGTATTCTTTATTTTCTTTTCATGATGCTATGGATTATTTTAGTTTTTCATGCAGGCCGCAGAAAATGGTCCTCTTTATGTAAAAACGCGGGCAATGCAATCTTGGTCTGGAAATATTATCAATATCGTGTCTAACATTTGTATGTCTACGTTTAAAAAGAAGTTTAATATTATCCTCCAGACCGAATGTCGGCCATGGCAGCCAATTTTGATGCAGACTGCAGGCGTAGGTATGTGCGCAGACACACGTGCACTCTCCCTTCCCTCACGTGCATAGTCCGATGGGACGGCAACCCAACACGACCGGAGAGATCAGACGCAGGAGTGTCACACCGCCAACTTCCAAACTCCAGACTGTTCCTGAGAAATTCCACATAGAAAAAACCAATAACTCTTCGCCCGACGTGGGAATCGAACCCAGCGCGACTGTTGGGTTCGATACCCACGTCGCCGCGTCGGGTCGCTTGAGAGAAACGAGACGGTTAAACAAAGATTAATATTATATCAAGATAGTATTTACACAAACCTTTCAAGTCAAGAAGAAGAGTTCTAATTAAAGTATTCAAAACAAGTAACGAAGTAGAAAACATAAAAGTTAGCACTTAATGAACTAAATTTAAAACAAAAGCACTTAAATACTTCATAAAAGTCTTTGTTCTATCGGATTTTGTATTTTTGAAGAATGTTTGCTGGATTGACTAAAAGTTTTTTTAGTAAAGTAACAATTACTTAACACCAAAACTTTAAAGGTCGGCTCTCACCGTACTATGTCGTGGTAACAAGAGTCCATACTGAGAAGAGTATTTATTAGTCTTAAGTAATTGGGCAAAATTGCAATATTGTTTGTTATGTAACTTTATACAAGGTGTAACAGAATAAACGCAAGTCCTGAAGACCAGTCAGGTAAAAAGTTAGTTAGTTACCTATTAAAACTTAAATTTATTACTTTATTATTGTTGGTCCCTATACCTAACCGTAGGCTAAGGCTGTCTTCATTCACTGGGTTTGGAAAGGACAGTCAAAACGGACAGCAAAAAAGGGAAAATACGTGCATAAAAGCAATTTTATGCACGTATTTTCCCTTTTCCATAGAGGCCATATAGGCATGTGAAATACTAGTAGTCCGCAATCGATTAGACTGGAAGTCGACCCCAACAAAATTATGTAGTTGGGAAAAGGCTCGGCAGGTATATTTTACCTTTTACCAAAACAGTTTAATTCTAAACATAAATTCTTCACTTTCCCTCTTATTTCCATTACCTTTCCGTTCTCGAGGGACTTTAAAGACAGTTGACAATTTAAAATAATTAATGGCCTCGTGCCTTGCTGTTGTACATTAATTTACGTAATGCACCGCCATCGTCTCTAGGACATTAAGAATATTAATATTTTTAATGGTTTGTTTATTGATTTCTTGTCTTGGAAGAGTTATTTTGTTTGTATGTTTAGCAAATATAGTTACAGATTCTGTGGAACTGAGGTCCGTTTCTAGGCAAAGCTAAGGGTTCCAGGACAACGGTAATAGGTACAGTTACTTAGAAGCTGAAACTATTTTGAGCAGGGGTGGGCCAGTGGTATCGGCCCCGACTTACGAGTTGTAGGTCGTGAGTTTGAACCCGGGCAAGCACTTTATTTTGTGTATTTATGCCTCAAGACGGTGAAGGAAAACATCGTGAGGAAACCAGTATGTCCTAGAACCAAAAAAAATTGAAGACGATGTGACATCTACCAACCCGCACTGGAGCCGCGTGGTGGATAACGGCCCACTCTCTCTCAGAGAAAGGAGGCCTGTGTCCCAGCAGTGGGAACGTTCTAGGCTGATTATGAGAAACTGTTTTTAATATGGCACTGTTGTTTTGGTTGGTATATTGCAATTCGGTCCTCTTTTGCCTCTCAATATTTACTGACCTGGTTCGAAAACCAATGTCAGCAGTTTTTTTTTTTTGCATAATTGCTAATAACTAGCTGACCCGACAGCCCTTGTCCTGTTCAAATTTCAATTCCCATTGTAAAAAAGGACACATTTCCCGATTTTTCCGGACAAATTTTCCAATTTTCTTTCCCTAAGGGCCGTACCTCACTGTGACGCCATGGCTGCGCGGCCAGGTCACGCTGCCAACCAAATGTATGTATAGCGAAGCTCAAGCGATGCGCTCATCAACGAACAGCATTTCATTTCTATTTATAACCCTTCTGCGCGCGACTCGGCCCGCGTGAAGTTTCTTGTAACCCCCCCCCCCCTCGCAGCGCATCACGTGCCCGCGCTTTCACTTCATTTTCGCTTCGCTATCTTTCTGACTGTTTTTCCTGACATAACGTGATGTTATATGTATAGACTATAATAGTCTTCCTCGAGAAATGGGATATCAAATGCAAAAAGATTTTTTCAAATCCGACTGGTAGGTCCCGAGATTAGCGCCAACAAAGTCTTCAGCTTTATTATTAGTATACAGGATGTTATTGACAGCCCTCCACAAAAACACAGGATTGATTCAGCTCCTTATTCTGAATCATATCCCACTGGAAATTTTCCCAGGAAAAAAAAAATTATGCCGGTTTTTCTGCTGATATTCCTTTATTTCAATGTAAAATTACGTTCTCTGTATGCAACACTCCATTTATGTAAATAAAACAGCTGAAAACAGCCTCGCTCAAGCTCGCTGCGCTGCCGTCCGCTACGTGCGTTTTGCCACGGTAACGATACGTTGCGTGTGAGGTAATAAAACAAATCTGGTTTTTTGGATTCCCTTAATGTTCCTGAAAGAATTACATGTACTGGTCATCTTAATATGATGTACTGAAGCCACCCTATCAGTTTGCGGAGGGCTGTCAATAACACCCTGTATAGATTCTTTTACTAACTTTTTAACATTAACGTTAGTCAAACTGCTTTTCTAGCTAAAATAGACACTTTCCCCAAATTAACCTTTTGTCTTCCATCTTTCCTACACCCCCCTTTATATCCTCTCCCCTCCCCCAACAGTTATTACCATAAAGACTGATAAATATCCACACACACGTCTAGATCTATCGATACTCCACCCTTTAACGAATTACATTGCGTCTCCCCAACTGTATAGTGAATCAACTTGTTTGCACAGCCCGCGATGGATGGCGAAATTTATCGTTTGGAGAAGATATTGTCATTAATAATCCTATAGGTTTGTTTGTGCAACTGAATGATGGCTAATATTAATCTATGATGTGTTTTGGGATAAGCTTTCGTAGTAGATTTATTGGCTCAATAAGGATAATAAGAAAGAATAATCTAAATATGTATCATCTGGGTGTTTCCTTATTATGAACTGCATGGTTCTGGCGTGACCCAGTTTCTGAAGTTTTGATTTCTTTCTGTCTGCTTAAATAATAAAAAAGGCGGCCAAATGCGTGTCGGTCAACGTTCAATGCAGGGTTCCGTAGTTGTGATTAATTTATCATATATAAAAAATAACTTAACATTGTGGCTGAAAAACATGTTCTCCCATACATCGATATACGTCGCGGTCAATTCACCAAGTGCTAATGTAAGTTTTTAATCGTAAAAAATGATTTTCGGTTTTTTTTCCTTTAATTGTGCTGAGACCTTGCTTCTTGGCACATCTTATGATTCTAGGTCTACGGGAAGGACCGTATAGATTTTGATTTATTTGCGAGTATCAAATTATGTCGCATAGTTGGACGTATTTTTTTATTGCGTTGACTTAGAAGCTTGAAGTTTTTAAAGCTCCAAGGGACCGTATACATTGTATTCGATTTTTATTACAATTACTTTATTTTTTTTTTGTATTTGATATTAATTTCAACTTGATACGTTCATGCGATCGTAAGAAAAAGGGTCTTGACAGACAGCACGCAGACCGACAACGAAGTAATCCTATAAGGGTTCCGTTTTATTCCTTTTGAGGTACGGAACCGTAAGATATACAATATCAACCTGAAAATAAATCACATTGAAAGGGTCGTGATCACCCACAGGCTATCATTGTGCAACGTATTGCATGTAAGCATTTTTATTTGACGAGTTTACGTTGCGTACCTAAACTATTGTTTTATATTATTGCCCGTTGCTAACACAAACGTTTCAAATAAAGTTCCCCACATTGTCAAAACACAAACCACCCCAAAAATCGAATAGTTTAGTTTAGATTGAACCAAAACTTAACCAATAAAACTCGAATGAGATTAAATGAAACGTCACCGAAACACGAGGGGGGTCGGCGGTAAAACTAGTATGCTATAAATACTGACAGGTTATGAATTCGTATCGCGAACGAACACAGTTTTGACACATTTTATGGTTTTATGGGGCATAGACTGCTGATGTACTACGGAGCTTCGTTTATGGGACATCTTGATGGTTTATGAACAATATAGGTTACTAAGTTATGGGTTTGTGATTTTTTTGTTTTTGCTTCGTTGAGTGATTTTATTAATACGAAAACTTGGTGGCCCACTGGGTTTCTGAACGCTTCTTAGACATCGAAATGCGAGTTCGGAACCCGGGCATGTAGAAATTTAATTTCATTCTATTCGGGAATCTTACAGCTAGCAGACATAGGTGGTCTAAACTTAAGAAGAGATGCTTCAATAGCACAAAAACGATAACGAATACTGAACAAACCAAATAATACAGATCTCAATATGACGAGAGTCTGAAAAACACTGCAGAGATCCAAAATGTACCCCACCTGATTTCCATAGGAAGCGTAGAAAAATACGTTCAAACTCACTCATGACACTGCACTAACGAGGAGTATTGTTTGACTTGTGTACCCCCTCTGCTTACCTCCTTTTAGCTTTATTGTCGACACCGCGACTTACTTGAATAACATTTGAATTTTTAGCGAGAACTAAATTAGGTGCTCGGGATGGCGCGTTTTTGTTTCTTTGATTTTTAATGCCGAGGTTTGAAAGCACAATATTTTTTATGGCGTCTAAAGCTTTTTTAGCTGAAGAGTAGAAGTTGTAATTAGCAATTATTTACTTAAATCTGTATGTGTAAACATAACGTAGGGGCAAAGGCAAAGTTGAATAATTAACACCCCAATTTCGCCAGATAAGCTATTAAGTTACATGTAATATTTTCATACCGGGTGCAAATCCAATCTAGACACCAGGCTACTAGGTACTGAGATTTTCATTAGTCTAAAAACTTTATAAATTTATCCGACCCGAAGCACAAAACCTAAATAAAACCACACACTCAGCAACCGTGCTTGTAACCAATGGACTAACGAGGCATATTTTTCTCATTAATCTTCCGCAGATTAGATACAGGAGTGCGTTCTGCTAAACAATCTGCAACCATTCCCGATGCCTAAATATCTTCACCGAAATTTCTAAACTACCTTTGTCACCAAAAAGTCAGGCCAGCTCTTACCCAGCTTTTAATTTCCCTCGAACCAAACCACTTCACAATGTCATCGCTCAGTACTAAAATGGCTCACCCAAGTCCACTCAAGTCACCTCCCGCGAATTTGTACAAGCAGTTTTACTAGAAATGTGTCGCGAGGTCTAGAAGCTATTTGCTACCACCCTCCCCCCCCTTGCACCCTGTACCCCGCACCTCCTCCCCTCCCTGCTAGTGGCACGACGTTGTTGGAATCAGAATTCCTTTTCCTGGTATTGGGCTTGTGTCCATTAGTCTAAGTTTTTGAGACCAGTCTGACAGGCTAAAAAACTTACACATTACTTAAATGTACGGTGGAGGCATCTATAATGCCACATACGAACTACATTGCACCTGACGTCACGTCAATCCTACATCGCGCAAGCAGAGTTATCCGTGCGATTAATAGATATACTGATAACCGACAAAAATTAGGCAATAGCTCATCATTCCTCTAGAATTAGATCCTGTCTGTGATCGGTATTGACACTATTGATACCACGTAAGTTTTTACAGAATAGACCATCAGGTTTGGTCAAAGGACCCTCCCTTTTCAAAGAAGGGTATGGAACTTTCAACTATGTGTCTCAGATCCTAAAGAACGTACAACGCATCCTGGACAGTAGCCCCGTTAACACTTTGCCAACTGGGTAATATTTTTAACACAGGAGGAGCTATTCTTAATATAATTTATACCGATACAACTGAACAAGAAGACTGTTAGATAATTAAGCTGCGAATATTTTAATTGGCTTAAGATTTCTTTGATATTTGAGACTGACTTTTAATCAGCGAGCGATAAAGAGCAGTCGTGGTCCCGTGGTAATGGCACCGACTTACGAGTTGAAGGTGGTCCGTTCGAACCCAGGCAGGCGTTTTACTTTGTGTTTTGGTTGTAGTATGTACTTACGATTTAATCGTCGTCGAAGGTAGGTGAAGGATTGTATCCGAGCGAAATAAGGTAACACTCGTAGTTTGTACAGTTCTTTAATGTTCCACACACTACACACCACAAAGTCTTTAGCGAAGGGCAGAAGGAGAAGCACAAGGAAATAGGCAATAGCACGAGCGAGTTGAGTAAGCTAACATTCGCGGCGTTATACAATTAAGAAAGCGTGCGGGTAGCGAGTGACGCGGGCTTCGCAAGCAAAGGCGGTGTCTCGACTGGCGCGCGGCTGCGTGCGCGCCGCGCGCCGCTCGAATCTGTTTGGTACTGACGTAACTAGCCGTGGTATGTGTCCACGGAACGAGTGACGTGCAAATTCACAACACTTGATTCTGTAGTGCTTTGAGTCTTTGACGGATATGTGTTGTGTGATTGTGTGTGATTGTTTTGTATAATGTAATGTGGGAGTAGCCCACATCACTCCCCCCCAGAGACCTGGTTAGGGGTGAAAATAATCCGGGAATCGGACTTGTCTACCACTGCGTGTTGTTTTGGGAATTGTGGTCGATGGTTGCGGGGTTGTTAGTTCCGGGGACGGCTGGCTAAGTGGTAATGGTGTGGTTGCTGGTGGTTGGTAGGGTGGGCGTGGCAGTAAGTTGGTTTGTTCTGTGGGTCTTGTATCCGTCGCCATGCGTTCCTCGTCTTGCTCGTTTTTTAGCGCAAAAGCGGGTTTCAATCGATCTATTGAGACGGTCACTGGTTTCCCTTTGATCATCAGTTTATAGACCTTGTCATCTTTTTCTATCACCTTGTGTGGGCCTGTGTAGGCTGGTTGAAACGGGGCGCGTGAAGCGTCTTCACGTAGGAAGACGTGTTCTGCGGTGGCTAACTCTTTAAATACAAATACCCTGTGTCTATCGTGGCGGGATGCTGGGACGGGTTTCAGCTTCTCAGCGAATGATCGTAAGCGCGCCGTAAAATCTGTCAGGTCTGATGTTCCGCCGGCACTAGGATCGAAGAATTCGCCAGGTAGCCTTAGTGGTTCACCATAAAGCAATTCCGCCGAAGTGGTTTGTAGGTCCTCCTTAAATGCACTGCGAATGCCTAGTAAAACTAGTGGTAGTATCTCTGCCCAATTGTTGTCTGCGTGGCATGTAATGGACCCTTTCAGCTGCCTGTGAAAGCGTTCTACCAGTCCATTGCAGGCCGGGTGGTAGGCGGTTGTGCGCTTGTGTTGGAATCCGGTGGTTTTTGCCAGATATTGGAATAGAGCGGACTCGAACTGACGGCCGCGATCTGTAACGATATCTGCTGGCACGCCAAATCTGGATATCCAGCCTGAAATTAGCGCTTTTGCTACCGTCTCTGCTGTTATGTCCGGGATTGGAATGACTTCCGGCCACCGTGTGAAGCGGTCTATGGCTGTTAGGCAGTACCTATTTCCGTGTGATAGTGGTAGTGGGCCTATAAGGTCGATATGCACGTACCTAAAGCGGGCGCGGGGTAAATCGAAAGTGCCTAATGGCGCTGACACATGTCGGCTAACCTTCGCACGTTGACACGACAAGCACGTTCTGGCCCACTTCCTGCAGTCTTTCCGTATGCCAGGCCAAACAAACCTTTCCGCTACCAGTTTGGCGGTTGCTGTTGGGCCCGGGTGGCTTAAGGAGTGGAGACTTGTGAATACCTGCTGCCGGAATGCTTTCGTCACGAAAGGCCTGGGTACTGCTGTGCTGACATCGCAATATATAGGGTTTCGACTACCTCGGCAGTCTTTTTTTACTAGACGAAGAGATGTATCCCCTGCTAGGTACTGAGCCAGTTCTTGGTCGTTTTCTTGGGCTGTACTGAGATCTGTCAGGCAAATAGGTAAACTCAGTTCCTCTACGCGGGATAGGGTGTCAGCCACGACGTTATCTTTGCCGGAAATATGCTTAATGTCTGTCGTAAACTGGGCGATATAGTCCAGATGTCGGAATTGTCTGGGTGAGCAGCTATGTTTCCGCTCATGGAAGGCATAACTGATCGGTTTGTGGTCCGTATAGACCGTGAAGTGCCGAGCCTCGAGCATGTGCCGAAAGTATTTAATAGCTTCGTAGATCGCGAGAAGTTCACGATCGTACGGTGAGTACTTGGTCTGGCATGGACTCAGCTTCCTAGAAAAGAATGCGAGTGGTTCCCATCCGCCATTGTTTTGCTGTTGTAATACTGCACCAATAGCAGTGTCTGATGCGTCGGTCACCAATGCCAGTTTGGCTTGGCAATTTGGGTGAGCCAGAAGAGCTGCATTGGTGAGGCTATCTTTAGTTTCCTGAAATGCCTTAAGAGCATCGCCGTTAAGGTTGATTGGTGTAGGTCCTTTGACTGCCCCTGTGAGCAGGGCATTCAGTGGTGCTTGAGTTTGAGCTGCATTTGGCAGGAATCGTCTATAAAAATTGGCCATGCCTAGAAATCGTCTGAGTGCCCTGACGTCCTTGGGTGGGGGGAAGTTGCGTAAGGCTTGTACTTTCTCGTCCAGTGGTTTGGTTCCGCTCTCCGCGATTCGATAGCCCAAGAAAGTCACCTCGGGTGCCCCGAATACGCACTTAGACACATTAATCACCATGCCAAAGTCCCGGAGTCTGGTGAATACCTGGCGTAGGTGGTCCTCGTGCTGTTTTTCGTCTCTGCTATAAATTAAAAAATCATCTAAATAACAATAGACGAAGTCTAGTCCGCGCATCATTTCGTCCACGAACCGTTGGAACGTTTGTCCTGCGTTTCGTAGACCAAATGTCATATATGGGAATTCGTACATACCGAAGGGCGTTGTGATGGCCGTCTTGGGTATGTCCTCCTTGCACACCGGTATTTGATTGTAGGCTTTTACTAAATCGATTGTACTGAATACGCGACAGCCAGTTATATTGTGTGTAAAATCGTGAATGTGTCGGATTGGGTACATATCTGGGATGGTGCGGGAGTTGAGTTTCCTGTAATCGCCACATGGACGCCATCCGTTGTCCTTCTTCAGGGCGAGATGCAATGGGGATGACCATGGACTGTCGGAAGGTCTCGTGGTGCCGTTAGCCAGCATTGCCTCAAATTCGGCTCGAGCTATTTGTAGCTTATCGGGGGCTAGACGTCTCGGTGCGCATGAGACAGGCGGACCCGGTGTGGTGCGGATGTGATGTTGTGTGTTGTGCGGTATCAAGCGTTGTGTACCCGCGGGTCGCATAATTTCGGGGAATTCCCGCGAGAGCATGAGATGGTAACGTGTATCACCCGAAAGCACTTTGACTGAGTGAATGTTACTCGCGTTGCAAGCCCGTGTCGCTGGTGCTGTTAGTGAAGTTGTATTGTCTATTAAGTTTTGGTTTTTACAGTCCACTATCAAATTGTAATAACACAAAAAATCTACACCAATGATAGGTTTGGTAACGTCCGCTACCACAAAGCGCCATGGATAGCTTCGTCGGAGTCCGAGGTTCAAGTTGAGATGCGCGTAGCCGTATGTGCTAATAGTAGTCCCGTTGGCCGCGGTTAGTTCATAGCTTGTTGGTGCTCGGCGCTCTCGTAGCTGAGTTCGAGGGTACACGCAAAGGTCACTTCCTGTGTCGACCAAAAATTGGGTTTTCGTGCTGCGGTCAGTTACGAAGAGGCGACCGGGTGTGGCAGGGCAATCGTCTGTCGCCATTACTAATGATTGCCCGCGGTGTTTCCCGACTCCTTGTAGTCGCATGGTTTGCGACAGTTGCGTGCTCTGGATCCGAATATGTCGTGGTACCAGCAGATGGGATGGTCCCGGTAGCTCGATGCTGATCGGTTTGAACTGCGCGATGCTGACCGGCGGCGTTGTTGGTCAGAGCGTTCCCTGCGGCGTGGCTGGCGGGTGTGCTCGTCTAACTTGATGGCTAGTCGTTCCACCATCCGTTTAAGCTCAGCGATCTCGTTAGAGGCGCTGCTGCTGGGTCCTGCCACGCTGGCGGGTACTGAAGTTGAAGCGACGACCGGTGGCGCTGATATCTCCTGGATACGGTCAGCGAGTTCTGCTAGCTGTTCCAGCGTTAGGGAGGGCTGGGATGCGAGCACGGTCTGTATATTGTGTGGAAGGCGATTACTCCAGATGGTCTGCAAGAACTCCTCCGGTACACTCGGCCCTGCCAGGTCTCTCAGATGGCGCAGAAACTGTGTTGGTTTTCTGTCACCCAGTTCCTCGTGGGTGAGTAGCTGACGGACTTTCTTTTCGTGAGAGGCGGTGAGTCTTTTGATCAGCTCGCTCTTGATTTTACCGTATCGATTATGAATGGGAGGGTTTAGGACTATATCTTTTACGGACTTGGCGTGAACGATGTCTAGGTTCGCTATGACGCTGTTAAATTTTATAGCATCTTCAGTGATTCCGTAATTTTCAAATTGTCCTTCCACAAGCGCGAACCATATCTCTGGGTCGTCCGGTGAGAAAGGTGGTACTTTAATATTTAATTTCCGGAAATATTCGGCCGAGTTTCGTTCGTCATCAATGGAAACGCGCATTTTTTTAGGGCGTCTTTTGGTCACGTTTTGCTGTGAGCTCGCGGTCTTCGGCGAATCGCTACTGCTATCGCTTCCTGCGTTCTTATTACTCATTCTGGTGTTCTGAACGGGGTCACCAATTTGGTTGTAGTATGTACTTACGATTTAATCGTCGTCGAAGGTAGGTGAAGGATTGTATCCGAGCGAAATAAGGTAACACTCGTAGTTTGTACAGTTCTTTAATGTTCCACACACTACACACCACAAAGTCTTTAGCGAAGGGCAGAAGGAGAAGCACAAGGAAATAGGCAATAGCACGAGCGAGTTGAGTAAGCTAACATTCGCGGCGTTATACAATTAAGAAAGCGTGCGGGTAGCGAGTGACGCGGGCTTCGCAAGCAAAGGCGGTGTCTCGACTGGCGCGCGGCTGTGTGCGCGCCGCGCGCCGCTCGAATCTGTTTGGTACTGACGTAACTAGCCGTGGTATGTGTCCACGGAACGAGTGACGTGCAAATTCACAACACTTGATTCTGTAGTGCTTTGAGTCTTTGACGGATATGTGTTGTGTGATTGTGTGTGATTGTTTTGTATAATGTAATGTGGGAGTAGCCCACAGTGTAAATCATTTCATCACCAAAACGGTGAAGGAAAACATTGTGAGGAAACCGACATGCCCTAGAGCCAAAAATTCTAAGACGTGTGACATCTACAAGCCCGCACTGGGCCCGCGCGGTAGATTATGGCCCACTCCCTCTCACCGGGAGGAGGCTAGAGTCCCAGCAGTAAGAATAGTAATTCTAGACTGATTCTGCTTTTGCTTTTAATCAACAGATACGAAGATGACTGGCCCTTGAACCACTGGACTTTTGAATGTCAAACCAATTAATTTCGTTTTTGTCTCCAATCTAAATGAAGCCTCATCCATTAATAAAGAGATAAAGTCCTTTTGTTAGTCAACAGACAACAAGCTTAACTGCTTCAAGTTCATAATTATTCTAATTGATTTAAAGTAGGATACCTATAAAGTGCCATTTTGAGTGAACTTTCGAAAATGTTAGAAAATTATTCAATGGATTACAAAATGTTTAAAGTTCAGAAGTTTAAAAGTGTTTAATTTGATGATGATGTTTGAAACGTTTTCTGTGTTTGCCATAAAGGACCTTCAGTTCTTTAATCAGAGAAAAAATGCTGCTGAAAGATTTGTCTGTTTTACAGAAAGTTCTCTCAGCCACTTTTTCGTGCATTTGTGACTGCTGAAACTCATTATAACACTAGCAGCGCCCCATGGTTTCACTCGCATTAGTCTCGATCTCGTAGAAATATCGGGATAAAATGTCCAGGTCATGCTCTACCCATGTGCCAAGTTTTAGAATTTTTGGTTCTAGGACATGCTGGTTTCCTCACGATGTTTTCCTTCACCGTTCTGAGAGCAGGAGCGATGAAATTATTTACACAAAGCAAAGCGCCTGTCTGGGTTCGAACTCACGATCTACATCTCGTAAGTCACGGCCGTTACCACTGAGCCAACACTGCTCATATTAGTATATCCGGTTTAAATCCGACACGTCACCGCCAACTTGTCGGATGATCCTGCACAATGGAGACGCACTCTCGAATAAGATCTCACACTGAACTAACTGCAGCATTGTAGCATTTGTTGCTTTTGATCTGTTTTCACTCTATGCTCATAAAACTATTATCTGCATTGAAAAACTTTGTTTCGATATCCATTTTGTCGGTAGTCAAAGGATGTATGAGTATTGCTACAACGTGAGTATTTTTACTAAGTATTTCTATTTTTCCTGCTGCTTTGTATAAACGGAACGAAAATTACCTTTATTTCAAAAGTACAGTCAGCGACAAAAGTAGTTCCCTACTACATTCCTACCACTATTGACTCTGACTGAAGGAAAACGCAATCGAGTTAAACCTCGATATAATTTAATTCCGAAAAGACCTCTACTTTTTTTCTCTCTCTAATTCTAAAATCCTAAGTAATTTCATTGCAAAATTGCATTCAAAATAAGCATTAATTGAAAACTCTCGCTGAAAATATTTTTGCAATTTTTAAACAATTTTTATTTGGTTTGGCGCTTACATTGTTTTATTTTGGTTCCAGCGCATTGTTGTGCTTTCTATTTTTGCATATGGAAGTAATTGACTCAACTTAAATAAAAACACTACGTCATGCCCATTCATAAGTACAACTGTCAAAAAACGAGAGGTGTGGTTTGAATATACCGACAATTTAAGTTAAGTAATCAATTTGATAAACAGTTAATTTCAGGGAAGTTAACTGTTTATCAAATTGATTTACTTTAACTATCTGGGGACACTGACAGCTGCATTATATAAGCAAATACTCGCTTTAATAAAATCCCAAAGGAAATAACTCTACAGCCATAACCTGCACCCAATAGGCATAAAAAAATATACAATGGTCTGCAACTTTGTCACATTTAGCTTTTAACATTAAACTCTTGACTTTATTCTGTCATAAAGATCACTGGCAAGATGGCGTCTTATGTTAATCAGGAGAAACCGGTGGTCCAATGACCGGTTTTATAAGACTTGAGGGTAGTTTACGGTTTTCGGTTCTTGGCAGACCGTATGAAAGTAAGGAGCTATCGAAATAAAGTGTGCAGTTGAGGGGCTTGTTAGTGAGGGGCTGGAGTGTTATTGGTAATGATTATGTGGGGCTTAAACATATAAAAAGAATAGTAAAGCATGCGTAGGAAAATCATAAGTCTCTAAAGAATAAAAACTTTTTTAGTCGGTTTGTTCTTTTTTTTGTAAAAAGTTTTTATTTTTACTTTTTAGTTGGACCTACCCCAAACAAATTCATATAATACTATTTACTAAGTAGGTACCTAAGCATCAGTGACAGGAACCTATAAATAATAATAATACTTTATTGATGCCAGTCCTTACAATTCTGCTATAGAGTAAGGGTGCACAAGTCATTGATGTAGATAAGGAAAAATATTGGGCCGAGTATACTGCCCTGCGGGTCTCCGTATGACATTATCTTCACACAGATTTTCCAGTCTATCAGGTAACTCTTGAAAATATCATGAACAATGGCTCATATGGCCGATGCTATGCAGGTTTGATATATATAGGGTGGGAACAGAGATTGTGTCAAAAGATTTAATAGACCCAGGCATTTATGTTGATTATATAGTTTCCTAGCTACAAGTTCAGTTAGGTTCAGCACTGCGTCTTCTGTAGATACTCCTTTTTTGAAGCCGTTGGTACTGGTTTTTTAATATCATGTTGTTTTTGTGTAGGTAGTTTACAAGTTGTTTATTGATAATTTTCTCCATTATCTTCAACATAACAGGGACCACAGCAATGGGTCTATAGTTATCTACACAATCTCTGTTCCCACTTATGTATTGGATGGATTACGGCTTTTTTCCACGTTTTAGGGAATATACCTGTGGCCATAGAACAGTTTACTATGTGAGTGATAAGTGGTACGAAGACATGTCAATATAGTTTTATTAGTTTTGACGGTAATACCATCCCAGCCAGTGGTTATTATAACATCGTCGATATAAAGGAAGTGGAAAAAATATGTATTATTGAAACTAACATAAAAACTACTCATGCTAAGTTAATCAAATTGATATGGAAACATCGCTGAAGCATACCCTATCTTTAAAAAAAATATTTTCAAAATCGATCTACAATTGCCGGAGATATCGCGTAACATACATATAAAACATAAGGGTTCCGTTGCCATTTGGCTACGGAACCCTAAAAACAGTCGAATTGAGAACCTCCTCTTTTTCGAAGTCGGTTAAAAATAGAATGATGGACGATACATTGGGAAAATACCTTTGCTAATGATTACCAGCTAACATTATTTATTCCATAGGGAACTCTAATCTAGAACCAAATATTTGCCCTTTGATTATTTTCCCACCTTTTTATATACTTGGACATATTTTTATTATTTTGAGCTTTGGACGACTGAATTTTAATGTTTCTTCTTAAAAAATATATTTCTGCTTTTATATACTTTTGGACCATTTTATACTGATCATATTAATTCAAACCATTTCTGTAGAATAACATTAATTAGAAACTTCAGTACCTGTATTATAAACTTTGAAGATCAATATCAAAGAAGGTGTTAACAAAATCTCCCTGACCTTATTAAGAGTATCATCAAGATTAAATCCTAATTAAGAGTATTCTATTCTATTAAAACTTCAAAAACCGCCACCACGGCCCCTTAAGCACTTTCAAAACACTTACTCACACTCCGCACATCGCAACTTATGACAAAGTCAGTAAATCTCCAACGCTATCGGGTTTCGAATTAAAAGCTCAGGTGTTAATTACTGTGAGTAATTTATCGTTTTTAATGAGCGCCGCTTCGTTATGTACGGGAGTTGTCTTACAGATTGTTAGTTTGTTAGTAAGCCATGTTTTTATTAGGAACATCATTATTTTAGGTGTGTTTTCTGTAATAATTAAATATGTATCGTACTTACCCCTTTGGCAGCGTTGCGGACGAATTTTTAGATTCCCAATAAGCTCCTTCCTTTTTATTTTATTTTTTATTATAAACTTGTACATAATAATATACATTTTAGTGTTAGCTTGTATATTGTGATTAAGGCTTTTTGTTTGTTTTTAAATAAACAATTTGAAACTTAAAAGGAAAAAAAAAATGTATCTACATATTTTTTGTATGTGAAAAAATTTAAGCACAACAGGAATGTTTTTAATTCGTCGAAAAAATTCAAGTCAGTTTGTACATTTTATTTTCCATGAAACAGGAAAATAATCTCTCATTGAACCAGTCAATTTTCCACGAATTCCGAATCACTTCGGTTAAAAATAAAAGGGACAATACAGATTTGAATAAAATAATAAAGGAATAAAATAAAAACGGTGATATTTCACAACATAGGTCATTATCATTTACTATGAGACTGCATTCGAGAAAGAATTTTATTTAGGATTTATACTTCTGGCAAAATTCTATTTCAATGCAGACCCTTTTAAATTTTTGTTACGGTTATCAGCAATACTTTTTTTTTGCAAGAATTACTAAGATATTTGGTACCGTTTTTATACCTTTACCTATTATAAAATTGTTTAAAACGTTGCGGCATAGAAGAGGTTTTTAAATTATTATTGTCATTGTTTTGTTTTTTTTTTTTGCATGTTGACGGGATAGTTTCTTAGTTTCTATAAAAGCGAAAAAAAATAGGCACATTATTCTCCAAAATATATTATTTTTCTTATTTCTACATGTTGTCACATGTCGCTCTACCAAACACATAATCTTAAAGAAATACAACCGAACATAACCTCAAATTATTACAAACTAACCACATACCATAATCCACGTCTAGACGCTTAATCAAAATGGCGGACAAGATGGCGGCCACACACATGTTCCATTGGCCAAAAAGCCGCCATATCTCGGCGTTTATTCCAATGTATGTGCGTCTTGTCCTACTTCGCCTATAATTTACGGCCAATGGTACTTCGCCGCAGATTGGCCAATTACATTAGCCGACATCCCTCAAGGACCTACTTACGAGGAGTGTGTGTGAATTTTTTAACAACGAATAAAAAAATTGTTTTTAATCTAGTCAGGTTCCGGAGTTTGTGAGTTGTGTGTTTTGTTTTATTTATTTATTTTTTGGTTAGAGATGGTGCAGTATTTTCTTTTTGGCTGGTTTGTTCTTTATGTTGTTGAATGATGAAACTTTAGATAAGCGTTGGCGCATTATTAGAAATGAGCAGGGAGGTTTATTTTTTGCATTATAAGTAATTGATAATGAGTAACAATTCCACGTGCTTCCTATTAAATTAGCCCTTGTTATTTCCAAGTACCTAAGGCAAATGGAAGTAAAGATGTTGTCACTTTGATGATGACCAGTTTGTCCCTTACACAATGTTTAAATAACTGCATGTCAATTTTGTACAAAACTCACCATAAAAACTTGCGTGGAATGAGGAGTCAGTGTCATCCTCCTGATGCTTGCTATTTTATTTTGAAATTACCCCAAAATAATAATGTTTATTTAGACACCTTAAATACCAGCTTTTATAAAATGATCAAAAAAGGAGCATAATTTATTTTATTAAAATATCGATATGATTTTAAATGCATCAGGTGGGATGACACTGACAGCTCACTTTGCGCAAGTTTTCACGGTGAGATTTTTACTGAATAGCAATGCTGGTGTCTGTAAGCAGAAAATATACGAGTAAGTGTGTTAGAAAATAGTCGGATACTTAGAATAACCACAAAGAAGACTGTAAGGAATGTAAGAAAAATACTTTAAAAAAAATACGTCTAACAAAGCACATTCGATGAAGACACATCGTCCCCAATTACAATAACAACTCCACATTATGACCCAAAAATACAATAACACGAACACAAACCTAAGATTTATATCTTTAGGCTGTACACACACGCAATCGAAATAAATTGGCGCCGTTATCACCGTAGAGTAATGCTCAAAATAAAACACAAAAAAATATAATCCTTTTATTTAAAACGACGCTATTGCGATTGAGCAATGACGATGTAAATTGGCGTAAACAACGATGTATTGAAGTGTTTTTAAAATAAAATTGCTTGCCATTACCATCTGTTTTCCAATGGGTTGATTTTTAAAGCAGTGTTTTGTGTCTATTTTATAAAATTGGTGCTTTGTTAACAGGCAGACGGTTCATGTGATTGAAAGTAATTACGAGGTTTTATAGGTTTGTACTCGTATACGTTCAGCCGTCCCGGCTGTCTTTGTAAATCTTTGACAGTTGTTACGGGTATTCAGAAGCTCAAAAGTCTAATAACCAGTATTACCCAGGGGCATCGTGTTACCCAGTGTGTAGGTCAGATAGGCAGCCGCTCCATGTATAAACACTGGTATCCAGCTGCATCCGAATATACTGAAAGTCAACCCCAAAATAGTTGGAAAAAGACTAAGTAGATTGTAGATCGTTTTTTACGAAAACAAGTTTTTAAAGTAATAAGTAACACTACTTTTAATACCCCCACGACGCGACCCCTGTACCGTTGCATGCATTTATAAGCACTATGTTTTATGCACTATTGCAAACAGGAAATTCTCACACCAAAAATAAAAGTCGTTTCCCAGCTATTTTTTTGTGCAATGTTACTTAGTTTGATTTACAGAATGCGTACTTGACAGCTATATGATCAGTATTTTTAGAGCCTGTAGTTTATGTAGTTCAATAAGTCCGTTGTACTTGCTTGTTGTTTCATCCTTAGGTAAACTGAAACAGTGCAAGTGCTAAGTTCAGTGTTAATGGCTTTTGCACCATGAGTTGAAAATGCGATTTTAGCAAGTTACGATTAACATACATTAGCTAGTTTTTGTAAGGTGTAGGGGAAACGTGAAGATGTTTAATATGTAGAAATGACTAGTGCCGTGCAGTGGTTTTTTAAACATAATTAACGTAGTTGTTTATTTTTTATTCATAATAATTATAATTCATGAAATTGTAACGTGATAGATATACTTTATTTGACTTTTTACAATTTCTAGCACCTATATAGAACACGAATCAGATAAAATTATTTGCGTTACTAAAATCGGTTGCTATCGCGATCTTTAATATGGCGAGAGAAAACATCGCAAACCTCTAATCTATCGTTAAAAGAAACATCAAGATATATCAGAATGTACTAAAGATACATCAAGGTCTTCACATATCGATATTACAAGCGTTTCACTGCCCTCAAAACTAGAACACACATTGAGATAACATCGCAGACAAACACACAACAATGTACACAATAGTGACGTGCGTATTTATGATATCTGTATAATGGCCGGTGATTGATCGCGGTAGGGATGGGCCCGATGATTTATTCGTTGAAGCCAATCGCGGGGGAGGTGCAGACGGGCGACTTTCGTGAATGTGTCTGTTATGCTATCGGACGCAGAGCGATCACGTCGGGGTCATCATTATAGAGTTATGACGAACAGGGTGAAAAGTTCACTCATCCTTCATAGAAAAGGGAGGATCCTCCGACCAGACGGGTGTTCTGTCTGGTAGGCTACTGTCCGACGATTGATGTCGGGACGTAGTATATATACTGATCGCGCGGTAAACTCTGCTGGCGCGACGCAGGATTTTGCGTGACGTTAGTGTGATGCGTAGTTCGTATGTGGCGATGCAGGTGCCGCCACATATTAAGCCTGTGTAGTTTCGGCAAATGAAACTTTTCAGCTCTGTCTCAGAAATTATTATTTAAAATATTTTGTGTAACATAAACCCACACGGGAACTTATGAAACGTCAGAAGCTGCGTGCACGATTCGCTGTCTATAAATAAATAAACAAAATAAGACTCATTGCGGTTAGTTTTTAACTTATTTGGCACAACAATTATTTAAAAGTTGAAAATAGAGTTAAGAGGTACCTACAACTAATTAAACTAAATCATGTTTTCGGAGTTAGGTTGCTCTCCTCTCATAACAGCTTGTCTATCGATAAAGACTTCCTCTAAGACTTTCCACTTGTTTCTGGCCTTTGCTGTACGTAACCATTCTGGGCCTGATACTTTCTTAAAATCATCTTACCATCGAAAGAAAGAAACTTTGGGATACGCACAGGAAATACAAACAGTAAAAAAAGAGCGTTTAAAACTAACAAGGTTACATTAAAAATCACCAAAAAAAAGAAATGACCTGTGCGAGGCCAAAAAGCCACCTATCTCAGCATAATGCATCGCTTTCCCAATCCCATAAAAATCATCTCCAACACGGCTGATAATATCTTTGGTGAAATAGGGTCACCTTGACGGACGCCTTTTTCAATTGGGAACTCGATCTCATCGCCTGTCATTTCCAGTTTTATTTTGTGCTGTGCTTTTTCCGTAAATGTTCTTTAGTATGCATACATATCTACTTTCTATAGACCCCTTGTCGTGATGCTTCAAGGAATCGAATGCTTTGTTGAAATCTACGAAACCCATAGTCGGACCATCACGCTTCTTTGAAAAAATCACTTTTTTTTTTGAGTAGGTCTTATTTGACTGTTCCAAAATATTCTTATGTATTAGTATTACCAGTGTTTTAATTTATTGTCGTACTAGCTGCGCCCCGCGGTTTCACCCGCATAAGTTTCGATCCCTCCTTTCTTTCGATATCCTATATGCTAATCCTGGTAATAATCCATCTGTGTGCCAAATTTCATCCAAATCCGTTCAGTACTCTATGCGTGAAAGAGTAACAAACATCCATCCATCCATCCATACAAACTTTCACTTTTATAATATTAGTAGGAAGTAGGATTTGTTGTCTCCACCTCCACATAGTATATTGGACATTAAACCAATGTCGCCTTTGTCCCCTCTTTTGTGTAACAAAACTAGTTTCATTGATTTCGACCAATATTCTGGAATATTTTTTGTTTTTATTATTTGGTTGAATACATTGGTTACTTTGGGGACAATCACTGGAATTGATATTCTATAAAGATCATTGGTGATTTACTCGGGACCGGGTGCTTTTCTTAACTTCTGCGAAATAATAGCTCTTTCCGTTTCTTCTTTTAGAGCAGGTAGGATAGATTCTAGGTTCTTGCGTATTTTTCCAAAATATAGGCCACATTAAGTGTATTCGTTAAGCAACTCTACTTGTGTTTAATATTAGGTACATTTGGTTTAAGACATTCCAATTTGTGCCACAAATCGCCACGCTTTGCCACAATAAAAGTAACAAAGTCCATTGTGAAAAGCGTCGCTCTTAATTAATGACACCCAACACGCACAGTTCCAATCTCAAGCAATAAATAAAGTTTTTTTCTTTCAAATCGTACCTCACATTTATTATACAGAGCTGCCGTTTCCAAAAGATTTTTAAGAAGAAAATCACGTAAAATTCCTTCTTCCTGGATCATATAATTTTACGATGGAACATTTCTATTTTTCCCACGTTTTATTGAGATTCTAAATAAACATTCGGAAGTACACCCTGGACCCTGGAGGGGCTATTAAAGAGTCAATTAAGTAGGATTCCGTTCAAAAATGAGACGTTTCTGTCCTAATCCGTGTCCCCCGGGAGACGGAATGTCGCTCGTCTGGACTCGGGCTTAGGTAATCGTGTTTATTGATGTTTGTTTTGTGTTGTTCTTAATGAGATGTCTTCGGTGGTCAGCGGGGGGGAGTCTGTGGAACATTATTGGCGGGTTTTTTAATGGTTGTACTGAATTAAGGATTAGATCAAGCGGAAGATCATTCTTCTGTTGTGTTCTGCTAATGTATTTATTGAATTTAAAAAATCAAAGAACATGATTGTTATGAAATGGGCTTAAAATATATTTTTTTGAACAGTTATCATGTGTGGTTTTTTTGATAAGGAAAATTATTCAGGATGGCCTTACAAAAACTAAAAAATATTAAAAGCACCATTATTTAATAAATAAATATTTTAAATCCAGATATTTTTTCTATCGCATTATTATTTTGCACATTGAAACAATGAAAAAACGGTTAAATATCATTTTTTAAGCAGGTTATTTTTATATTCTAGTTAATAAAGATCCACTTAAAACATGAAACTTGAACAAAAACACAAACAAATTCAAACCACGCAATCCACACAGACGCAAATGCATTGAATGAATTTAATGACATCCAACCGAAAAGTGTTACAATTTCTTTTTTTAAATATAATTAATTAAATATACAGGGTGTTATTGACAGCCCTCCACAAAAACACAGGATTGATTCAGCTCCTTATTCTGAATCATATTCCACTGGAAATTTTCTAAGGAAAAAAAAAAATTATGCCGTTTTTTCTGCTGATATTCCTTTATTTCAATGTAAAATTACGTTCTCTGTATGCAACACTCCATTTATGTAAATAAAACAGCTGAAAACAGCCTCGCTCAAGCTCGCTGCGCTGCCGTCCGCTACGTGCGTTTTGCCACGGTAACGATACGTTGCGTGTGAGGTAATAAAACAAATCTGGTTTTTTGGATTCCCTTAATGTTCCTGAAAGAATTACATGTACCGGTCATCTTAATATGATGTACTGAAGCCACCCTATCAGTTTGCGGATGGCTGTCAATAACACCCTGTATAATAATTATGGATATATATTTTTTTAAACGAACCCCGCGTTAAAAAAATATATATATAATACATACATCAATAAAAAAGAAATTACATAAATTAAGGAGACTGTATATATATATATAATAATTATATATAATATATATACAGTCTCGTTAATTTATGTACTTTCATAAAAATATAATAATAATAATATCCCTGGACATTTCACACAGCGCCATCTAGTCCCAAGCTAAGCAACCTAATGCTTGTGTTCTGGTAACAAGATGGCTGATAAACTACTTATATACATTTTTTTTTGTAAATACATACATTTTATAGATAGAAAAACACCCAGACTCGGAACAAATACATGTAGGTCATACAAATATTTATTCCGTGCGGGAATCGAACCCGCGACACGCAGCGCAGCAGTCAATCGCTTAACCACTGCGCCAACCGTGCCGTCAAGTACACATAATCTCTTCCCTGTTCACAGCAGCTTCGAATTTTTGCCCAGCCTCCATACAAAAACCTAACATGTCCTTTGCCTTATTTGCACCCTTAGTAATAATAAATTAGTGCTTTTTTTGTTTTTTCTAACTTTTATTATATTTATTTAATTATTGTATGTTGTTTGTTGTTTTTTATTATTGTGTTGTCTTGTGATTTATGTGAAATGTGGGTGTATTATGTGTACACCTTTGTCCAACCTTTCGGGGAAACAAGGCGTGATGTTATGTTTGTGTGTTTGTTATTGTTGTTTATTTCTAAGTAAGCCAAAAAATAATGCTAAACCAAAGTACAATTAACACCGCAACAGTAAATACCAATTTTTCCCAAAATATTACAAAAAAGTCGCAATCGCAAAGTCGCAAGTCTACCCAGTTAACCCACTAACATAATCGCATTTACATCTATTTGTTAATTCAGTATGTATATCGATGTGCCGATCCGTCTTCCTCGGGGCCATTTGTTCACATCGGCCATCGCACATCATCGACCAACGACCATAGCACGTCCTTTGTATCCGATAAGCTTTTATTTTTACAGAAAGAAGGAAAAATGCGTTTATTGGCGTACGATCTTAACCAAGACAAAAGACATGTTTTAGCTTAACTTAAAATGGGCGAAATGTGGGTGTGTATGTACACTTCTGCTTTACCCAAAGAAAGAAAAAAGGGAAAATAGCATAATTTGCCACATGCATCTAGAATGTTTATTTGATTTAAAAAAAAAACAAAACAGAAGGCCAATTTTCGTAATTAAAAACGTAAAACGTATTAAAATGTAGTCGCAATCTCGTATCAGCAAAATCAATGTCAAAAACTTGACAAAAATGTAGTGAAATTTTTGTGAGATTTAAACTGAGATTAGAATACGACCGTTATTAAAATACGAGAATTGCCCCTCAGATCTATATAATACGAGCATTACCATAACATGATCAGCCTATAATGGTCCCACTGCTGGGAAACAGGCCTCTCGATGAGAGGGAGTGGGCCATAATCCACCACGCGGGCCCGTCAGTGAGGTTTGGTAGATGTCACATGTCTTCGAAGTTTTGGCTATTGGACATGCCAGTTTCCTCACGATGTTTTCCTTCAACGTTTTAAAAATACGAGCACCGAACATGAAATACAAACAGGGGATAACAGATGTGATTTTAAGTGCAGCAAGCTGGCTTAATTAGTATTGTAAGATGAAGAAACGATTTGCGTAGTTTGAATTTGCACTACGCCTGTCATTTCATAAAAGGTTTTCATGACCTGTTGAACATACTTCTTTGCGATTTAAAAGAAAATTACTTTTTGTTTTCAAGAATAAAATAAGCAACCGTAGCACAAGCTAGAAAAATTGCAAGTTAATGGAAAAAAAAATGAGAAAAGGTTTTTAATTATTATTTTTCACTTTTTAGTTGTACCTACCCCACACAAATTCGTTTATACTTACAAGATTAGAGGTACCCCAATAACAACATTGACCGAAATGAGGGTCTACCGTGGTATACTGAACACATCTGCGTACCCCTTTAGAAGGTACAGGCGTGACGTTATGATAAGTGATTGCATAAACAATACATACATAACCGATAGCAGCAATAGCCGTTGATGGCATTTATTGAAGAGTTCCGTTGTCTGTCTCCGAAACTCATCATCAGATCTTGTCGAAATTTCAATGGGACCATTTGGGAAGGGACCCTTTCCAACAAAAAAAGAAATTTTCAAATCGGTTGGCAAGCGATGGAGTTATGCGCGAACAAACATATAAAAAAAAATACAAACATCCGAATTGAGAACCTCCTCCTTTTTTAGAAGTCGGTTAATAAAAGGCATCAATTGAAAATGATAACGCAGCATAATTTTAAAACATTGCTCCACTTTAAAATCTCCCACATCTTTTCCAACAATCAAACTACAGGTCAACTCCATTCCCCTGTACCCCCCTGGCGCCCCCCTCCCCCCGGCATCCCCACACTGGCTCACATCAGGATGTCTAATTTCCACTTCACCCTGTCAACTTGTAAGGGAAATCACTAACGATCAAGGAACGGATATTAAACGGATCTACCAGGAGACAATGTCCCGGTAGGTATACATCGCGGCTTTTGTACGTGCGTGTCACATTGCGAGGTGATGCCAGCGAGCGATGGTGAGAAAAGATTATAAACTTACGTAATGAGACGTAAGGAGTTGAGGCTTTACGGGAGAGGGTGCGGAGTCGGCCCGATGCGTTTTTGTTTTTGATTTATGGAAGTTTTTAACTAGTTTTGGATAGGGAATCGTTTTACGGAGTCAGTTTTTTGTAACCATGGCATTATATTCAATGAGGGGGTCGTGTTTAAGTAAAAACTGCCGCGCGGGTCGATCGGAAGGAAGCTACGCTGGCCGCGGTAGGTTCGTGACTGACCCAACGTGACCATCCATTACATAATTATCAACCCCTCCGTCGTTGGTCCCGGCAGTCATTCGTGAACTTTGACAGTCGTTACGGATAGGCCGAAGCTCAAAAGTCTGACAACCAGTCTCAACAAGGGGTATTGTGTTACCCAGACACTGGTTGTGGAGGTAGTCGCTCCATGTAAAATACTGGTATTCAGCTGCATCCGATTAGACTGGAAGCCGGCGCTAAAATACTTGAAACAAGGCTAGGCAGATGATGTTGTTGACATAATAATTACCGAGCACGGAGTCACCTCGGCGGCTGCCAGAGGTTTTACATATAAACCACACGGGTCACCCTTCTCGCACTACGATACAAATGACGCGAAGACAGAAGAGAGCGGAACTTTGACGCCATTACTGCTGGCACGACGACTCCATGTTCTATCCTATCCTACTAATCCTTCCTACTATAATATTATAAATGTGAAAGTTTGTATGGATGGATGGATGGATGGATTTTTGTTACTCTTTCACGCAAAAACTACTGAACGGATTTGGATGAAATTTGGCACACAGATTGTTTATAACCAGGATTAACATATAGGATACTTTTTATCCCGATATCGAAATCCCGGAACCCGGGATCGAAACTTATGCGTGTGAAACCGCGGGGCTTTATATTTTGGGGTTTACTTATAAACGTTACTCAAAGTAAAGAGACCGTCAAAAATGTATAGTTAAACATTCACTAATCACTACCTAACTTTAAGCTACGTTTATGAAAACAGGGGTTAGTTTTCATGGTAGTTCTGGTAGCAATGTTGTCGATCGATGACATTAATCGTTCAGCCGATCGATTCTGATTTCTGTTGTTCAAACTGTTAAGTACTACAAACCATTGTGAGAGAAAATAAATGAACTTATTATCGATCTAGTGCGTCGCATGGCAGCCGGATTACATTTAATTAATCGCCCAATATCGATTAGTTGACGTCGAACATTGACCACAATCTAGTTGCACCTTTTAGGTGTAATAAATTAATAAAATGTATCTAGGACAGTTATTTCGTGCAAAGCGTTTGTCATCTGAGTACTTATCGTGTCTGTATCTATTAAGATTTGTCCAAAAGCTATCATATTTCACTCCAAACCACCCATCAATTACGTTAAATACCTCATAACCTAACCCAATTACTGACAAACATAACAATATATCCCCGAAACAGCCACTTAAACTTAACGAAACATTCTGTTCGCGTGACCTCGCACAATATACCCGCGTGTGTTTCCACTAACTACTTATAAACATAGATTTAAATCGCTAGATTTGCCCTTACCGTACTTAGTCCCGCGAAAATATTGAGAAGAGTGAGCTGACACATGCCATTTCAAACTTAAAGCGCTCGTTTGAATTTAAGTAGGGTCGGTCAGTCTGAAAGATACCCATTCCAAAGTGTAGTAGGTACCTATAAAGAAGAACGGGAAAGAAACCCCATGACAATCAAGTCACGTTACTGAAAGAAAGAAAGAAAAATATTTTATGTGGGACACACTCAGGAAAAACAAATAGTTAAAAAATGTATTTAAAACTAACAAAGTTACATTAAAAACAACCAAAAAAAATAATAAACCAAAAAAAAAATACCTGTGCGAGGTCAAAACGACTCCTATATCAGCATCATCATCATCATCATCATTTCAGCCGAAAGACTCCCACTGCTGGACATAGGCCTCCGCCAAGAACATCCACTTCGACCGGTTCGCTATCTCAGGATAATGCTGCGATATTTAAAAAAAATACCGCACCTTTGGTATTCTGGTATGGCGAGTTTAACAATTTAAATCTTCGCTTATAAATCTAAGTGGCGTCACGCTCATCTTAATGGCGTAACATCTGCTCGGAATGATTGCAAATTTTTATTTAGTACCAAGAAGTGTAGCTGGAATACTGACGATTACCATTAAGGTGTACTCCGTAGAGGGTAAACAGCGAGCGAGCAAATGAACAGCGTTTAGTGAAACAGGTGGGCTTGAGATATTTAATCGGGAGATTCTGTTTTGTTTTTTGCTTTTTTATGGGCGTAGTTAAGGGTAGGTAACGAAAGTAATACATTTTTTATGTTATTCATTAGATAATGGGTCAAAAATCTAATGCCTGTGTTATAGAATTTCTTCCTCTTAGCTTTCTTCCTCTCTCATAAATTGTTGCTGTGCCCGACAGGGTCCATATTGATCTTTTACCTTATATATACCATCTAAACACATATGGAATGCAATAAAGATTTGAGTTTGAGTTTGAGTTTAGAAACAGGATCAACATAACTGGCGAACTGAAATTTTGTAAATGTAAGAACCATGGATCCGTTTATTATGATATTTTGATGTTGAATTGAAAGAGCATGGCAGTTGAGAATATGTACTGTTAAGCTCGCTTATAGGTCTCACTAGTGGTGGCGCATGTGTTGGATCATTCGGTTCCCTACAAAATGGTTGAGCTGGGTGGTGCTGATCCACGCGTCATGTTCGTGAACGGGCACCGTCGGTTGAGACTGGTCATCTCTTAACTGCCAGGGCTTATTTCCCCGCAGTGGGATAATTATAGGCTGATTATGCTATGAGAAGCAGCGTATATCCTTCTCCAGGTTCTAAGCTGTGTATCCGTCCAATTTCATAACGATTGATTTAGTGATTTAGGCGAAAGAGGTAATAATAAGCAATAATTAAGGTATAATATGAAATAAATTAACTTACGTGACATTTGGTCAATATATTCCACATAACAATGACACTAGAGCTAACCAACTGAACATCTACCAAGCAACTGTCCTGTTAACGTCGTTACAAGCCTTTTTATACACTACCAAAGTCTTTTACGTAAAACATCTATCGCCATTTTGAACCAATCACAGATCATCATATATTTTGGTTTAATATCTTCTAACACAGGTAATAATAAACAAATCTTATATAGTGAAACCATTTTAAAACATTATAAGGTAATTAATCAATTTAATAAGATATGATTCTTAATTCTTAGACATCATCAAAAAGTATATCAACATCAACTGACAGTATTGTACCAATCATTTGAAACAACCTATTATATTAAAATAGCAATATAAAATATAAGATATACTACAAAGATAATCAAATATTACTTAATCATTATAATAATAACATTAGTGTTTTTGGAACGAAGTTCCTTATCGCGCGTTGTGAAAGGGGTTTAGACGGAAAAAATTAAGACCAAAAGTTGGAACGACACTTTTTGCTATAGGTAGTTGTAAGCCGTGCGGCGTGCGCGTGTTTCTCTGTCTCTCTCTCTTTCTCTTATAGAAAGCAAATCAGTTATACTTCATTCCATCCGGGTGTTCCTTGACACCTCTCAAGTTTTTTTTACAAGTTAAGACTGTTGTTTTTTGTAAACACAATATCTAGTCAAATTAGGTACTTCTACGTTGGTCCCAAGCTTCGTAAATGTGACAGATGCCATTATCCAACTACAATATACTAATATTATAATTATATCAAAATGAAATATCTAACACGTGCGTGCGATGCTATGTGACGCGGTGAGGACGAGGGAGCTTTATAAAATGTGGCGGTTATTAAAATAATGGCCAACAATAAACGAAAGTATATGTATTGTGAATCTTACGACTTCCACGCGAATGGAGTCGCGGCCAGAAAGTAGTATTATTAATATGGATTATAAACCGTTTTTTGACAGATGGAACTAGTGATTGCAGCAACACAAAATACATTGATTGACACACATACGATATTATAATGTCTGTAAGAAGCCATAAATAAGATAATTTAATAAGATAAGGCAGTTTATATATATTATTTATTTTATTACGCATTTTTAAGTTAACTTGTACGTAATTTGGAATATATGCGTTGTCAAAAAACGGTTAACCTATAAATGGACAGGGTATAAGCAAGGATTGAAACAATTCCTAAAAATCTGAACTGTTAAGTACATAAGCTAATAATAAAAAATGTAAAAGTCAAGTACCCTAACCAAAAAAGTTCACAGTTCATTGTTTACATGGCGCGTAGCGCGTTGTAGTGTACACACTACAACGCGCCACGCGACGGGGCGCGGGAAACGAAGGTAATTTCCCGCGCGGAACAGCGTTTTTATTGAATTCTAGGTACAAAAAATCACGCGCGGCGGTTGTAGTGTATAATCCGCCTTAGTAAAAGGGTTTAGTGCTCACGTAGGTACCCAAGGTCATTGCTCTTAGAGTTTCCTCTTAATGTAAGTAAAATAGCGTAGCGGTCGATGACCCGACCTAAGCAGTTAACTTCTGAATGAACTAGAATGAGTAAATAATGTTTTAGAAATGTGTGAGGTAGTAGATTATCTCTTGTTCATAGAAATAGCACATTTTTCTTGAAAGAAACATTTATAATATTGTTTCTGAGATTCAGGAAATCTGTGGTTCTGTTCTGTCTGTCAAGAATATTGAAATTTTTTTCTACTGAACCTTAATTATATATATATCTGTGTTATTCATGACAATGCTTAAGTTCCTGCTGGCTTGACGCCTGAGTTCATTGCCATTTGATTGAAGTGCCAAATTACCATAATGTGTGATTTCTTGGATGAGCAAACAATAATTGGAATGTTAATAAAGTAATCTTTGTCATCTTGAGTGAGTGAGTTAACTAATGGAAAATCTTGAGTTAACTAAAGGAAAATCGATATTTTAATTTAGACTGCCTAGTTGGTCGTGCGCTTATGTGAACTACGCATCACACTGACGTCACGCAAAATCCTGCATCGCGCAAGCAGAGTTTACCGCGTAACTAGCATAACGTTCCGACATTCACAGTTTTTTCTTTTATAATAATATACACATTTTACATCAGAATATTGCAGGCCTTATTAACAAATCTGACATTCTGACGGTACATTTAGAAGAATTAGACATAAAGAATATACCTATTGACGTAATATGTATCACTGAACATTTTATGACGCCAGAACAGGAGGCTACAATTAATTTACCCAACTTTCGCCTAGCAACAAGTTTTTCGAGAGACGTGAATAGGGGAGGTGCCTGTATATTTACCAGAATAGGTCATCCATACACAGTACTAAATAATACATTTTCGATTAAAGGAACCATAGAATATAGTGCAATAGAACTAACGGAACATAAGTTGATAATTATTTGTATGTATAGAGTACCCAACTCATGTATGACTACGTTTTGTAATAATCTAGATAAGTTGTTACGACTTATCTGCGATAAAACTAATAAGAAAATTGTTGTATGCGGGGATTTTAATATCAATACTTTAAAAAGAAACCGACAAGCCCTAGATTTTGAATATATTCTGGAAAGCCATAATTTAAAACTAGAAATTAAAGTTCCTACTAGACTCATCAGTGGCACTTGTATCGACAACTTTGCTCACAATATTCATAAATGCAAAAGCCAAATAATTGAATTAGGATTATCAGATCATACTGCCCAAATATTGCATTTTCCAGTCAAAAAATCCTGTGTATTAAAATCTTGGCGTATTAAAGTACGCGATTATAGTGAGGAAAATTTGACAAAATTTAAAACTTGTATGAATAACTTGACATTCTCGGACATTTACTTGACAAATGATTCAAACGAAGCCTACAATCGTTTCTTGGAGCTTTTCCTGTGTTTCTATAACTTGTGTTTTCCTTACAAATTAATAACAAAATCGTTATACAAAAAAACTAAATGGGTTTCAAAAGGTATCAAAATTTGTAGCAAAATGAAAAGAAAATTACTATGGCAATATAGAACACACCGGACGAAAAAAAACAAACATAAATTCAAGCAATACGCTACGAAATTTAAGAAAATAATTTGTCTTACGCAGAAGGCACAAAATAACCATCGCATCAACACAGCTCAAAATAAATCGAAAGCCACTTGGTCACTTATAAATAAATCTAAATGTAAATTTCCCAGGGAACCAATTAGTGAAATATTAAAAGATAATGTAAGCATTACAGATCCAACGTCGATTGCGAATAATTTTAATGACTATTTTATTGACCAAGCTGCAAAATCGATGCGTACAAACAATTATAATAATAAAGCACCTTCGAATCAAAACATGTACACTAACCCAAACTCAATTTTCCTTACCCCCACAACCCCAATAGAAGTGGACAGAGAAGTCAAGCAACTTAAAAATACATCGAGTGAGGGTTACGATGGCGTCTGTACTATAGTAATAAAACAAGTGTCACAATCAATTGCAGCTCATCTAAGTTATATAATAAATTTATCCATTTCTACTGGAACTTACCCAGAAAAACTAAAAACATCGGTTGTTATTCCACTCCACAAAAAAGATGACAAAAGTAATATGGGAAATTATAGACCTATAGCTTTGATACCCATCTTCTCAAAGATATTCGAAAAAACCATTCATAGTCGTCTTTACAATTTTTTAGAAAAATATAATATCTTGGCTAGCGAACAAAAAGGATTTCGCAAGGGTCAGTCCATTAACGCTGCAATATATGAACTTACTAACATTGTTTTGACTAATATGGACAAAAGAAATCCAATATGTGCTATTTTCATGGATATGAGCAAAGCCTTTGACAGTGTTGACCATAACATACTGCTTCAAAAATTAGATTCATATGGCATGAGGGGAAAGGCACTAGACCTCATTCACTCATATCTATGTGAGAGAAAGCAGTTAACAGAAATAAAGAGAATATGCCTTAAAACGCGTGACGAGAAGACATATAGATCCCAAACTAGAACCATAAAACTAGGAGTTCCACAGGGTAGTGTCTTGGGTCCCTTGCTTTTTCTAATTTACATTAATGATCTCCCTAGACATATAAAGCATCCCATGGTACTTTTTGCAGATGACAGCACTGTAGTAATAAAATGTGACAGTCAAAATGACTATGAAAATGAAATTAATGAAACATTAAGAACTATAATTAAATGGTTAATTGATAACAATCTGAAAATAAATTTAGAAAAAACAAATATAATGCACTTCCACCAAAGAACTCAACCGAAAAATATTAATGTAAATTATAACGGACAGACAGTAGAATCTGTAACAAATACAAAATTTCTAGGAATAAATATTGATTACAGACTTTCATGGACACCCCATATAGACAATCTCTGCAAAAGAATCAACAAATCCTCATTCGCTCTTTACAAGCTCTCCAAAATAGTTAACAAAGAAGCGATTTTAACGGCCTATCACGGACTGGTGGCACCATTACTGAGATACGGCATTATATTTTGGGGTAATTCGGTAGACAACGAATTTATATTTAAAGCTCAAAAGAAGTGCATTAGAGCAATGTGCCAAATAAATAGTACAATTAGCTGTCAACCTTACTTTAAAAATCTAAAAATTCTCACATTGCCTTCCCTATATATTTACGAATCAAATATTTTTGTGAAATCAAATCTAAGCTACTATAAGACTGCTGTCAAAAGCTATTATCGAAAATTAAGGGATAAAAAAAGGTTAGAGGTACAAATACCTTATGGTAAAACGGCACTATTAAATAAAAGTATTTTATGCATGACATCATTAATCTATAATAAATTGCCAGATGACATTAAACAATTACCAATCCTCCAGTTTAAAAAGAAACTACATTCATTATTAATAGACAAATGTTATTATGATGTCAAAGATTACTTGTGTGACAAAAATATTATATTCCAATGACAAGAAAGGAAAAATAAGTATCATAATGAATGATGACTAATATGACTTGGAATTGAATTTGTATGTATTTATAATTTGGAATATTTTAATAATGTATCGAGACTAATATGACTAATTGTGTTTTAACTTATGATTTGTATTTTATTATTGTATGCCTCAACGGCGGGACATAGCTGAACTTATTTTAATTATTTAAGACCTGTATTTATGACGTATACCTATAGTCCACAATAAAGATGATTTGATTTGATTTGATTTGATTTGACATCAATCGTCGGGCAGTTTCGCCCAACAGACACGACACCCGTCCGGCCGGAAAATCCTTCAGAGGTTCAGTGAACTTTACATCCTGTTCCTCATACTTCTATGGGTTGTTCCATCTGGAATCTCAATAGCACCTTGGAGTCTGGATTTTGCCTGGTTGATGGCAAAAGGCTCGCCCCATTTATATGGGACTTAAATATGACTGGCGAAATAAATAAATAAATAAAATAAATATCCCTGGACATTTCACACAGCGCCATCTAGTCCCAAGCTAAGCAACCTAATGCTTGTGTTATGGTAACAAGATGGCTGATAAACTACTTATATACATTTTTTTTTTTTGTAAATACATACATATTATTATAGATAGAAAAACACCCAGACTCAGAACAAATACATGTAGGTCATACAAATATTTGTTCCGTGCGGGAATCGAACCCGCGACACGCAGCGCAGCAGTCAATCGCTTAACCACTGCGCCAACCGTGCCGTCATGTGTGTGCTATAAGTACACCTCTGCCTGACCCTTCGAGGAATACAGGCGTGATGTTATGATGTCACGTATTTTAATATACGTAGTGTTAATCATGAAAAAATCAATCACCAAGCTAAAATTCTACAGGGCGGCAGGGACAACGCCGCGCAAACTGAAACACAAACAGCACGTGATTCTTCATTTTTCCCCCTAGCGTAGAAATTTTACGTCAATTATAAAAAAAGTCTGCTGTTTCATTTAAAAATGTATGGCAGAGACTATTTTTTTTTTATTATCCAACAAAAAATGTCAACACCTCTGTTAAATATTTTCGTCGGTCAGAGGTTCAGAATCCTGCGCTGAATCCATGGGCTGTGCGTCGATGTCTTTGTTATACTGTATATTTACATCACGGAACAGATTTATAAAACACAGCACATCTCTGAAACAATTCCACTTAATGACCAGCAAATCTGTTCGAACGTGAAGTGTCCATAAAAAGTGCTGGACAAACGGTGTTCATTCGCCGGCTCCTATTTACGAACACCTGAAGTGCCGGCATTAGGAACATTAAAACGTTCCAATGAATAATCTCGGAACGTAACACCGGCTGTTGAAATATAACGCTCGGTGTGGTGTGAGTTATGAAAGAAAGATAGAACGATGGATTCAGTTCAATGGTGATTAGGTTAGGAATAAGTTTCGTTTGAGTCCGAAGATAATCGAACATCTCCGAAACAAGTAGGTACGTACCTGACTAAAAGAGTTATCAGTATTACTTTCTAATAAACTGATTGAATCAGTGAGAATGAATGTGGATAGTTAAGGACGATAGAAACGATGGATTTTGATTTTATGGATGGATAAAAAGGGGATAAGAAAAACAAAGAAAGAAAATACGTTCATTTGCGGTTTTAGACGATAATGCAAAATACTTGGGCATGCACTTGGACAGAAGGCTGACATGGCACAAACACATTTGGACAAAGAGGAAGCAACTAGATATAAAACTGCGTAATATGTACTGGCTAATCGGACGCCACTCACAAATGAGCAAACATAGCAAGTTGTTAGTATACAAAGCCATCTTGAAACCCTTATGGCCTTACGGCATACAGCTCTGGGGTACAGCCAGCAATAGTAACATAGAGATATTGGAAAGATTTCAAACAAAAACACTGAGGGCTATCTTTAACATCCCCCAATACATCAGTAACTAGATCATATTGATATAAAACTACCAACTGTCAAACAGGAGATAGCAAAATATAGCGACGCTTACCAGAAAAGAATATCAAGACACAAAAATGAGCTTGCTGTCAGACTGAGTGGGGACCAAGGTCTCCAATATCGAAGACTAAAGAGACATAGTGTACCAACTCTTCAGGATAGATTCTTCAGGATGGAATGAGACACTCAACTGAGAAGTGTCTCTCCAAACTAAAAGCCTTAACCAGATAAAAATATCAGCAAAACAGTGGCTTATTGTTGTGTGCAACAGATTGCCATGGAGCAGAGTTAGACAAAAAAAAATTGCGGTTAACATGACGTGTATTAAGAACACAAACACAAAAAAATAACAAGTTGGGGGAAAACATGCGTCACATCCACGCAAAACGATCATCGCTCAGCATAACGCTAAGACCCTATGCGAGACAGAGCCCCAGCGCTGGTTTTCAGCGTCAACCGGTGCAGTATACGATAACTGCTGAGATAACGGTAAATATACATAGATCTATGGAAGAAGAAGACATTTAATTGGTTTATGGGATGATGATTAATCTTTCCTCTAATATTACACAGACATAAACTCACACTCCGTACCCAAACACTACACAACCTGCTACTATCCTTTCACAATATCTTCCTCCTCTTGATCATTTTCTAATAATGCCATCATCTTTACATGGAGCGATTGCTTATGTGACCTCCACAACCCAGTTACTGGGTAACACGATACTCTTTGGTAAGAGTGGTTGTCAGACTTTCGGGCTTCTGACTACCCGTAACCCATCCATAGACCAACCGTGGCAAGCGCAGCTTAACCTGGTCGATCGGCCTGTGTGGCTGTTATCTCGAACCCAAATTAACTTTGAACTAGATTATCTACCTGCTTGTTAACTTCAATTCATCTAATATCAAGGATCTCTACAAATCAAAGGTTCCGATTCCTTTGATAGCTACTTACCTACAACATACTTAGGGTAAATCCTCCTCATCTGGCATTCCTGGAGCAGAGCCAAGCTGCACTAACGTAAAGTAACGAGATACGAGCGCGCTCATTAGCTGAACATCAATAAGTTCATCAATTAAAAAGATTAGTTCGGTAGAGACTAGCTTTTTGCTATGGCTTTGCTCGTCGTTTGGGTATAAAGTAGGTACCTATGCCCGTTGGAGTGGTAGATACAAAGTAGACATGTGCCATTAGAATCATAAATCTGTATTTATCTCAACACATATTACAGGCACTGATTAATCATCATCATCTGCCTAGCCTTTTCCCAACTATGTTGACACACACTGCTCACTGATTAATAGAATGCACAATCATAAATAGAGAAAGGTGTCTGAGGTAGGAGGGTCCTGAGTTACAGATCACCTGGATGATAGAACATGTTAATTTACAAATTGGTTAGAGTCAAGCTATTATTATTATAAAAGCCTAAAATTGCAAATAAACTAATTGTAATAATGCAGGACCTACAAAATTAAGAGTAAATATGTACAAATTGATTTTGCTATTCATAAAATTGGGGAAAATTGCAACTAATTTGTTTTCTGGGTTCTATGATAAGCAGCCGTGTGCCCGATGGGATCTCCCATTGGCAAAAATTACTTATTTCCATACAAACCTAACCCCTTTAAGGAATGAAAAACCTTCGTTGTGTGTGTGTGTGTGTGTGCTGTATTCACCGCAATACAGTTTACAGAGTGAATCAGTTCCGTCTTAACTACCATAATAAATCATCATCATCATCATCCTACAGCAGTCCACTGCTGGACATAGGCCACTCCAATTGCACGCCATTTAGCTCTATTCTCGGCAACTCTCATCCAGCTGCTACCAGCCACCTTGAGAAGATCGTCGCTCCACCTAGCCTGAAATCGTCCTACCCTTACGTTTGCTGATTTGCGATCTCCACTCAAGAATGTTAATCGGTTCTACAGCCATTGCCATTTCAAAATAAATAATGATACATAACCCAAAAATGTTACCTACGTTTACTGCTTATTTGTAACTTACTTGAATTGTGTGCAAGGTTATTATGTTGATTTGATTTAGCAAATGTATAAAGTATAAAAATGAATAAATGTAGAAGGAATCTTGTGCAAAATTGTATGCTTATAAACCAAGCGGTTTAGGCTGTGTGTTGTCTGTCAGTCAATTTAAGATTATATTTAAGAACCTAAGTCTAAATATTAGACTTGTAGTGAGCACCACATGTGGCAAATAGATTGTTGACTACTGAACCAATATAATAAACTAGCTGCGCCCTGCGGTTTCACGAGAATATCGGGATAAAATGCCAGGTCGTGTCAGTCTACTCGTGTGCCAAAGTTCAAATCCGTTCAGCCGTTTTAGCGTGAAAACGTAACAAACAAATATATACAAAAATTAAATCTTTTCTCTTTATATTAGTTTAGATTAAGCAATCGGGAGATACTCATTATTTTCTTCATTTTACTTTTTCTCTACACTCGCTAAGGATCAGTTTGTTATTAACCACTGCTGGGTCAGCCATCTTGGATATTACTTACAACCATTGGTATTATAATTTCACCATCTCTTTTCACAAACTTAAATCTCTAAAAGTTCTCACCTTAAACCATCCGACAATCGTTAAAACGCTTCGGTGATAATCGTCCTCTTATTAAGCCTTGATGTTTTAATATCTCCCGGCCGTCCGGTAACCGTGCCGGTCCGTGCCGGTCCGGCCCCGATGACGTGTGAATTGGCTTTTAATTCTATTATGATCGATGTACTGTGTTGAGGGTCATTCATTGTTAATTTAAATATATTGGTCCAGGATTATCCTTGATTGATGGAGGTTAAATATGGGACAACGAGAATTTAAAATGTTTTAACTTAACCGGCAAAATATACATAAATATTTTTCAGCTTAAGCATTTGTTGGTGAAAAGCTTCTTTACGGAAAAGAAATTTGATAAATGATTTTTAGGTTCGTTTTAGGGCTGATTTTTCAATCATCTGATAAAAGCCCTAAATCAATTGTGTATTTTTTTTTATGCTATAAGTATTTTGTAGCGAACATTTTTGTTTAAAGTATTTATCAGTGGAAACTTGTAAATGGCCTTCAAGAACACTGTTTATATAATATTAGCTGTAAGACTCCTGAACAGAATAAAATAAAATATAATTCCATACATTTCTAAACATAAAATTGAGTTGAATATTTCTGAACACTTATAATATAGGTGAGGATTTACGAATGAAAGGCAGATTATTACCAAGTTTGCTGAACAGATTTATAAACTTTTCAGACATTCATTTTCCACAGAGCAGTGGTGGCGTAGTGGTGTCCGCCCCGACTTCGATTTCTAGGTCATGAGGTTGAACCCAGGCATTTTACTTTGTCTATAATTTTATCAACACTGCTCTCAAAACGAAAACATCGTGAGGAAACCGGCATGTCCTAGAACCAAAAGTTCGAAGTCATGTACCAACCCGCACTGGGCCCGCGTGGTAGATTATGGGCTGGCTCATGAGCAGTTTACCAAAAAACCACCAAATTCCAAAACCGAACCTCAAAACCTCTACCAAATTCTCAATTCATCAGATTCTTAACCCACCAGATTATCAATTAACCTGTTTCTCAACTTACCCGATTCTCTACTCACCAGATTCTCAATTTATTAAAATATGTTGTACAGTTAGGTAACAAATTGTTTACGATTTGCAATAGGTACGTACAGAAATATCGCACTGTGAGCGAACGGTTTGTCTATTAGCTACCTACATATTTCATTTTTATTTATTGTTAAAAAATAAAAAAAAGTTTTAAGTTTTCACGTCGGCTGCTCTCAAAACCGGCATGTCCTAGAACCTAAAAATTCGAAGACGTGACATCTGCCCACCCGCACTGGGCTCACGTGGTGGATTACGGCCCACTCCCTCTCACAGAGAGGAGGCTTGTGTCTCAACAGTGGGAAAATTATAGGCTTATAGTACTTCATAGTAAATTTCGTAGAAAATTATAGTACTTCTGTCGGCAGTCTCCAAGACTGCCTATTTTTTTTTTTAATATTTTGACCATTTATCATTGTGCATGTTCATCAAAATCATTACAAAACCAGTGCCAGACAGCATCTGTCTGGCATTAATGCTGATATGAACGATATAATAATAAATCGAGAATCAGGTAAATTACGAATGTGTTGAGCTGCTCGTGAGCCTTGGCTGCGGGTCACTCGCTCTCGCAGAGAAAAGGCCTGGAAGCCTGTGCCGCAGCAGTGAGGACAGTAGGCTGATTAGGCAAGAAAAAACGAAAACCCTTAAAGTTGGTAGAATGTTCAAAATTCGAGTCGCAAACTCGCATTTGACCAATGATCAATAAAGTTTATTTTAATTATTAACTGATTTTGTGATAGGTTTATTAAGGGCCGTACAACTCACAGGACCCAACCACATTTCACGTGAACTTTACACCAAAAAACGAGCCCTAAATTGCGTCGAACATAACGATAAATCCTTCGCAAAAGCGAATCACTCTGCCGCTTCACATAGAACGCTTCCCTTGCCAAGAATGTTGACATAGAGTAGGAACATCGTATAGAAGTGTAACTCATGGCCACAACTCATACTCAACTTAATGTAAGTACAGCACCTGCCCTGGCGTAGGTAAAAAAGTCGAAGAGACAAGGGGGCCTACTCTGAAGTGCAAAGTGCGAATGATCGGATCGGACCGACACATGGCCAAACCGAATATTATTGAAAAATGCAAAAAAAGTTCGGATCGGCTCAGTTGGGTCGGGACCATAGTCAATATTCGAAAGAGTGTAGGAGTGTAAGATCGGAACCGGCTGAACTAAATAGTAACTTTGTAGCAGGAAACGGCCGAACATTTGGCCGATACTACTTCGGAGTAGACCCCCAGTGTAGTCTCTTCGACTCAACGATGTGCCAACAGCGGAGTAATTGCATAACACACGAGCAGTAGCAATGGCTTTCATTTTGACTGTTCAACAACTTTCATTGCGTTATTAATGTTGTTCCTCGAATCAAAATTTTGAAGATATGTGACATCTACCAACGCGCTCGTGTGGTAGATCCACTTCCCACTACCGCTCGAAAGGAGGAAGCCTGTGTCCCAGCACCCCAGCCAGCTATGGGACACTTTTCAGTTTTGACTCAAAACTGAAGAGTTAAAACTGAAAAGTTTCAAATGTGCAATTACTTGCACATTTGAAACTTTATTAACTTTATTGACTTTTTGGACTATTATTATGTGTAGGTACTTACGTACCTACACATAATAATAGTCCTCCAGACCATATTTCCGCCATGGCAGCCAATCTCAACGGAGACTAGCCTTCGGCGCGGGAGATATTACAGTGCACAAGCGTGTGCGCAGACACAGGGACAGTCCCTCTTCCCTCACTCTCAAAGTCCGATAGGACGGGAGAGAGATCAGGTGCAGGACCAACGGCTTAACGTGTTTTCCGAGGCACGAGGTATCATACCGCCAACTTCCAAACTCCGGGCCCCGAATCAATTGTCCCGTTGATCCCGTGGTCGCAAGCGCGACTGTTGAGCGTGGGGTCGTGGGTTCAATTTTCGGGTCGGGCAAAGTGTTACTGGGTTTTTCCATAAGGAATTTCTTTGTAATCTACACATACAGACAATCCAAACCGGATCACAGCAACGCTGCATCGTGACAGAAATGGGTTACAGTGGTAGATACTTCTGTACATTCTTACTCTATGCCCTTCCTACCTTTTTTATTTTATTTAAAAGGTTAAAAGCGAGCACGTGCCTACGTTACTAAGGAGGTTACTATTGCCGATACTGATCGCACATGAAGGGTTTGGAATTAAATTTGTGGGTAGCAATGTGTTGAGTGTTCTTATATTTGTTCGGGAGATGATGTGTTGGGGTATATTTTCCGCAACTGGTTCTAAGGGCTGGCATTTGGAGTAGGTAGGAGTTTTTGGGGAATATACTCGTGATGACTATGATTATGTTAATATGAAAGCGATTTTATTACATACCTACGTTTTTCACGATAGATTTTTACAGTCAAATAAGATTTAAGAAAATACGTATTGTAAGTTGAACTGTGGTCAAGAAGCTCGCTTCAACGGCAACTTTTCAATGGCAAGCTTGCCATTGAAAAGTAGAAAATGAAAGGACTGTTTCTTGAAGTGCAAGTTAAGGCAATTAATAATAACGTCAGCCACAGTGGTTATTAACAGCTTACACAAAAAAGGGTCACACTCGACATAAGTTTGACGACACGGTTGGCGCAGTGGCTGAGCGATCGACTGCTGCGCTGCGTGTCGTGGGTTCGATTTCCGCACGGAACAAATATTTGTATTGCCTACAGGTAGTTGTTCCGGGTCTGGCTATTTGTGTATGTGAGTTTAAATGTTTGTAAACGCACCCGCGATACAGAAGTAATAAAAAAAAAAGTAGCATAGTTATCATGGAAACGCGAGCAAATAACACCAAACCTATTTATATGTGCATATATCAAAACAACGTTCATTTAAGTTTTATGCGACCACCCTTTTGCAGTGTACGCGGGAATCATACATTTTCAGCTCGTATACAGGGTATTCTGGGTGCAACGGTGCTGCATTTGTTGGGTTTTTTCAAGGTTTGATTTTGATAGCAAATCAACCCGAAGAAGGTGGCCTTTTTTTTTTTTGAGGATGTGAAAGCATCAAATGACCCCTCCCGCTCTGGGTGGACCGGAAGGGAGTCTCAGACTCTTATATACTAACTAAAACTACTAAGTTTGTTATATGGCCAAGTCACGTTATTTGGGTTCAAAGATTAAAAACAGCAATAATGTAATTAAAACGACCTGGTCTATTATTAATAGTGAAGCGGGAAGATCTAGTAACCGAAATACTGACTACAGCCTGTCTATTAATGACAACATAATAAAATCAGACTCACAAGTCGCCGAGGCATTTGAAAATTTCTTTTCAGATATTCCCGTTTCAACTACTAAATCCCTAAACTCATCACCTTCTATTGCAGAGTCTTTGCTTATGGAAAATGTTAATGGTTGCGATTCGGAATTTCATTTTGAACATGTTACCTGTAGAGATATAATTAAAACCTTTCACACTTTAAATGTAAAAAAGACTGCAGATCTGTGGGGCAATTCTGTAGAAGTTGCTAAGTCTATTATTGACATTGTAGCACCTACTCTAGCTCTTATCTTTAATAGTTGTATTGACAGTGGGGAGTTTCCTGACCTTATGAAAAATAGTAAAATCATACCTTTGTTTAAATCAGGTAGTACATCAGACCCTACAAATTATAGACCTATTTCTGTACTACCTACCTTTAGTAAAATTTTTGAGAAATTAATTTTAGAACAAATGCAAAGATTTTTTAATAAACACAAATTATTACATAGCAAACAGTTCGGTTTTACAAGGGGTCGTTCAACTACTGATGCCGGTGTTGAACTTATAGGACATATTTATAATGCATGGGAAGACAAATGCGATGCCTTGGGCATCTTTTGTGATTTGTCCAAGGCATTCGATTGCGTTCTTCACGAAACTTTAATCAGGAAACTCCGCCACTACGGAATCCGGAACGCTGCTCTGGATCTTCTTACTTCATACTTGAGTAAGAGGATTCAGAGCGTTGATGTTAACGGAAAAAGATCTCCCGGATCTTTAGTAACAATGGGAGTCCCACAGGGCTCAATTCTTGGTCCTTTCTTGTTTCTTATTTACATTAATGACTTGCCGTACCTCATAAAGGATAATCATGATATAGTGTTGTTTGCAGATGACACTTCACTTTTGTTTAAACTTAAACGTCAGCAGCAGGTTACTGACGATGTAAATAGCGCGATCTCTAAAGTAGTCCACTGGTTCAATGTTAATAATTTACTTCTAAACGAGAAAAAAACCAAATGCATTAAGTTTACGTTGCCTCACGTTAGACAAGTGAAAACTAATGTGTTGGTAAAGGGCGAAGAATTGAATCCTGAAGACAGCACAGTATTCTTAGGCATAACTTTGGATGCTAAGCTTCAGTGGGGTCCACATATAGACAAATTGTCAAAAAAGCTAAGTTCCGCAGCATACGCTGTTAGAAAAATTCGTAATTTAACTGATATAGAGACAGCCCGTTTAGTGTACTTTAGCTATTTTCATAGTGTAATGTCGTACGGTATTCTATTGTGGGGAAATGCCGCTGATATTCAGACTATCTTTGTTTTGCAAAAGCGAGCTGTTCGATCAATTTATAAATTAAGTCCGAGACACTCGCTCAGAGAAAAATTTAAAGAAATTAATGTTATGACTGTGCCTTCTCAGTATATTTATGAAAATCTTTTATATGCCCATAAAAATATAAAATTGTTTAAAAAATACAGTGATATCCATGATATAAATACTAGGAACAAACACAAATTTGTTCTACCTACAACAAGGCTCAAGAAAATAGGTGGCTCGTTCAGATGCCAATGTATACGCTTTTACAATAAAGTTCCAAGCCCCGTTCAAGATCTAAGCCTTAATAAATTCAAATCATTCATTAAACGTAAGTTGTGCGAGAAAGCATTTTATACCGTTAAGGCTTATATCGAGGACAAAAAGGCTTGGGATTAAGCTGCTTCCAATTTTTACATATTGAATGTGTTTATTTTTTATTTTTGTTTTGTTGATGTTTTTTTTTTTTTTATATACACTTTGACATTGATGAATTTGATATATACTATGACATTTGCTTACTTTGTAAAGTATTCTATTATTTTAATTATTGTGAATGTGAAGACTATGTGGGTCATTGTATTTATATTATTTTTCTCTCTGTTCTCTTAGTTTTTGGCGTGGTCTGGCAGTTTGAGTAATTAATGTGGCCTACCCAAATGTCCTTTCTTTGGTATTGTTCGTCGGATCGTTGAGCTCTCTAAGTTTTGAGTTGAGCTGCACGATTTCTGACAAATGCGTGCACTGACTGGACAGGTCCTCTCAAACTGTTTGGTTCTTTCTTCAAAAAAACCATCTCAGACATAAATCTACATGGTCTTCACATGGTCTGACCAAGATTATGTCTGGACTTTAAAAGAGACTGTGACGTCTGAGTTTGTTTCGGCCTTTCTTCTCAGACTAGTCAGATAGGAAACGCCGACCTCATCTAGTTTTAAAATATGATTGACGTGTAAAAGTGTTTGTACAAACCTACTTACAAAAATAAAATCATTTATCATTTATCATTTATCATTAAAAAACCCACCCGTGTTCCTTCCTTAGCCCTTTATGTTCCAGGGCAGCGGTAACCTTTCGGACGATCCCGCTACCCTGGCAGGCTTCGGCCCTATCGGGCCCCGTCACTTGTGCTGATATCTCTAAGAAGGTGGCCTGAATCACCATTTAAAGGGACTTGACAACATAATGCTACGATCGGCCCCAACTTAGGAGTTGTACTGACATCGTGGGTTCAAACCTAGCCAGGCGCTTTATTTCGTGTGATTTATTTCATCACCACTGCTCTCAAAAACGATGAAAGAAAAATCATCGTGATGTTCTAATTCCAGAAAATTCGAAGATATGTGATATGTGCGGATTTGTGACCCGCACTGGGGCCGCGTGGTAGATTACGGCCCACTCCTCACAGAGAGGAGGCCTATGTCCCAGCCGTGGGAACAGTATTGGCTGATTATGATTTTTTATACACGCTTTACTATTATGTAATCAGATTTCACAAAATACAAACAAAAGCATCAAATATTTGTGTTGAACATACTTACTTGTTTTTCTAATTATAATGATGATCGCTTCCACCCTGTATATGGAATATATTTTTATTTCAGCCTGTTTATTTGTGAAGCTGGAGCCGCGTTCAAAATAAGCAAACTGGGATTCTGGCGGAATTTACTTTGTAATTATAGCTTGTGATTCTAACATGCTAAAATAATTTGTTGGTGGTTTGGGCAGGAAGTTTCAAAACCATTATTTAAAATCTAATTATTTCTTATGTTTTATTTTGGATAAAACGTTCTGTTATATTCGCCATATAACTCCACTTAAGCACTGTGAAGTTTGGGAGTTTTTGTGGTGATGTCCTATAAAGAATAGAAACTTTTTAAGAAAGAAAAGTAGTTTTTGTGACTCGTATAGGAAAACCACAAACTAAACTAAACACAGAAAAAGAAAACAAGCAAGAAAGAAATAAGAAAAACGAAGAGAGGTAAGAAATTATTAAGAATTATTCACTACTGACTGCCTCGTTGGTCTAGTAGGTGCAACTGTTACTGCTAAGCACAGGCTCCTGGGTTAGATTCCCAGATTGGACAAAGTGTTATTGGGTTTTTCCATCAGAAATTTCTCAGAAACAGCCAGGAGTCTGAATTTATTACCCGGTGGTGGGAGGAGATTTGCCCCTGTTACATGAGACTTAAACATAACCAGCGAAATTCGAGTGAACTAATAAGTACACCTCTCCCTAACCCGTCGGGAATTACAGTCGTTATCTATATCTATACTTATAATAAATCTGTAGAAGTGAAAATTCTGTACATTGAAAATATCAAAAAAATAAATGGCAGGGGGTGTTACTAGACCGACACAGAACCCAAAAATGTGATTTAAAAAATTTTTGTCTGTCTGTCTGTCGGTCTGTCTGTCTGTCTGTCTGTCTGTCTGTTTGTTCAGGCATCACGCAAAAACTACCGGTTCGATTACGATGAAACTTGGTATAATTATTCTTTAATATCCTGGGCACCACACTGGGTACTTTTTATCCCGGAAAAGTATATACAATAAAAAACAAACTTAATTTTGCGGTTCGATCCCTAGACCCGATTACTGTGCCAACCGCAAATAATAAGTTTGTCGTAGGTTACGTCACCCTCAGTGGATTTTAGAGTTATTTAGGTTTATTTTTATAAGTCGTAGGTATAGATTTTAATTTTAAAGTATAGGTAGTATATTTGATAGTGTACGTAGTGACCGTAGGTTATTTTATAATACTGTTAGGTAGGATTAGTCATTCGTATAGATATTAGTTTTTAGGGATTTTGCTTATTTATTGAGTTTAGATTAGTTATCATCAGAAATAGGTTTATTTAGGTGGGTAGGTATTTAACTTTCTGTTATTGAGTTTTTTTTAATTAGGTAGGTACTTAGGTAAAGATATCATATAGGTAGCCTCTTAATCACCACTAATGAGACACAATTGGTTTTCTATTGTAATTAGCCACAAAGGGCCCGCGAGATAGATGGCATTCTGGGCAGCACATACATTTTATCCTGTTAGCACGTTCCCGTGGGATAATTTCCGACATCCACGCGGGCGAAGCCGCGGGCAGAAGCTAGTATGTAATATATTCGTGGTCACTACCTGACTTCATTTTCCATTTATCTTTAGCCGCGTTATCTCAGTGTTCACCATTTTCCAACTCACACATTACCATCTTTCAATCCATCCAAATTATTTTCAAACTCAAAACTTTCGTTCACGATATTTCCTTCATTCTTCCTACACAATGTAATTTGCCTGATATTATTCTGAAATCAATCCAAAAACCATTCCACGTTGTATTATCACCTTACTAATCAAATTAATACACCACTTATAACAACTGTTGTCGGCGATCTTCCTCAAGGTGCCTGCACATTGGCTGCGCGCCAAGTCTTCGCGATTCAGAACTAATGGACCACTACCGCACTGATATCGAGTGTATTTGCCACTTTATGAATTTTAAATGTTGATGCAGGAACTCGGTAAACTATTATGGCTTGGCGTTATATTTATTTCAAAGCTTTTTAACATCACTGTTAAAAACACAATATATTTCATCAGTGATGTTCAGAATATCGGTCGTAGACCGTAGAACGTCCCTTAAATCAGGGGCGAGCCTATTGACTTGTTATTAAAGGTGCAGAAGTCCAGAATCTAGGCGGCCATTGATAATTTCCTAATGTCAAACCCAATAACGTTGCTCGATCCCGGCATCGCACCCAGGATCCTATGCTTATTCCGGGGTCACGCTCACGCACGCGACCTCATTGTCCCGCGTGGCATATAAATATATGTGAGAAATTCATTATTGCCCCAAAGTATGTAATGAGGATTTGTTTGTAATATTGGCGTTCAAAAGTTCCTTTATGTGCTTATTAGAAATAAATGCTTCCACTTTATTGTTTTCTGCCTGCTGTTTGCGTTTATTTAATACGTTATCGGATGTATATCTGGACGATAAATGATTTTATTTAATTTTCATCGCTCTGCCATAATTGAATGTACTTATGAGTACCTAATCTGTAAAATGTTGTGTGCCTTTACGTATAGGCACGACATGGACGGATTCTATATAATTAATAATATAATATTCTGTATACTTTCTGTGCCCAATTTAACTAACCTCTTGTATGTGTAACCTATGTTCATAAAATAAATGAATTTTAATCTGAATAACTAAATAAAGTTTCACATAAATTGAAAGAAACTTATATTAAATGGTCATCATCATCATCATCATCGTCATCACCCACATCCCGACTTCACCCACTGCTGGTCACAGGTTCTCTATTCTTGCACCAATTCCCACGCTCCTGTGGGTTTTCCCGCGACGGCCACAAATGTCTTCTGCCCATCTCGCCGCCGGACTACCGACATCTCGTCTTCTAGTCTTTGAAGGCCACTCTGTCACAGCCTTACTTCACCTGTCATCACTGCGCCATGCGAGGTGTCCTACCCACCACCATTCGACTTCCATAATACGTGTCCTGATGTCGAAGACCTTCGTACTCGTCTTCGTATCTCGACGTTTGGAGCTCTGTAATAAATGATAGTTTTTTCTTTTGATGTGTTTCTGTCACCACCAAACGATAAAAGTACTGAACTGGATTTTGGCACTAATTAAAAAATGTGCTTCCCTTTTATTTTACTTCTAGGTTTCAGAGAAAGATAGATACATATGTTAAAGTATAGCTGGTATAAGTTTCATGTGTCATCATGATTCATCAGATAGATAGATAAATAGCTCCGTCTCTTTCGTGCACACCAAATTAAAGAGGCAACAGGCATCAGACTACTTCCAGAAAATCAAATAATCGTTCTTACCAGTAACTGGATTGTGGAGGTCAGATAGAAAGTCGCTCCATGAAAAATATTGGTATTCAGCTGTATCCGGTTGGACAAGAAGCCGTCCCCAACATAGTTGGGAAACGGCTAGGCAGATGATGATGAGGCAGCAGGCTACTTTGTCAAATTGGTTTGCAAATGTATTAATTAAATATGTTACTATTCAAGAAGAATACCCACCTTATTATAAGGAAGATACTCTGTGATCCAAAATACATAAAAAATATATTTTATTAAAACGAAACACAGCTACTTTCGGAACGCATACGAACTCATACAAAATACATGTATAGAATTTTCTTCCAAAAAATCTACTATCCGATATCGTTATGAGGATGATATATATATAGAGAGGGTCCCAATTTCTGTACGGATTTCAATATTTCCAATGAATACGTTAGTAGGCAGGTTGCTGGAGTAAGTGTGCGATGTACCGGGAAGTAATGTCAATGTCATTCCAGATGTACGGACTGGATAAAGAGGTTTTTGAGGAAGGTGGTTGTCATTGATTGAAATAGCGTCATATTGTTTTATAAGTGAGTAGGGGGACTTACGTACTGTAGGTCGTAGTTTCGAACCCAGACAGGCGCTTTACTATGTGTAATTTATTGCATCATCACTGCTCTCAAAACGGCGAAGGAAATATCGTGAGGAAACCAACATGTCCAACCCACACTGGATCGCGTGGTGGACTACACAGCCCACACTACAGCCCACTCGCTCTCGAAGAGAGGAGGCCTGTGTCCCAGCAGTGGGAACGCTGGTTATATTTTAGAAGTAGAAGTATACTAAATTAGTGATGCTAATCTGTCTGCTCATAATGGAAAGCCCAATAAATTATTAGGAAAAGAACAATCATCTTTAATACATTTCATGTGCACTTTCAAGCTCTGACAAGAATTTCGCGTACATTTTGTTTTCCACAGACACAGAGATGAACGGTGTTGGGATCTATATCTAACCCTCCATATGCCAGGTTTTGCAAATTTTTAAATATCAGGATATATCAATCCAATCGATTTACACTTTGATTCCCTAACTAAGATGACATCTAAAATTCTTAACTATTTGTCTGATTTGCTGTGAAGCCTTTATGAGGCTTTTATATTTTGCTATTTAGCACATACGAACTACGACTAACTTGAGTAGAGTCATTTAAATATGACAATATCGTGACTAACTTGAGTCGAGTTATTTAAATATGACAATATCGTGACTAACTTGAGTCGAGTTATTTAAATATGACAATATCGTGACTAACTTGAGTCGAGTTATTTAAATATGACAATATCGTGACTAACTTGAGTCGAGTCATTTAAATATGATAATATCGTGACTAACTTGAGTCGAGTTAGTTAAATATGACAATATCGTGACTAACTTGAGTCGAGTTATTTAAGTATGACAATATCGTGACTCACTTGAATCGAGTCATTTAAATATCATAATATCGTGACTAACTTGAGTCGAGTTATTTAAATATAACAATATCGTGACTAACTTGAGTCGAGTTATTTAAATATGACAATATCGTGACTAACTTGAGTCGAGTTATTTCGCCACAATTTCCAGCACCTAAATGCGTAACACACTATCAATCATTTTGAAAGATATTGCTAATCCCATGCTTTATATGTTCGAAAAAATGATCAGATCAACAACGTAAATAACGCATTGCTTGTTGTTGAACTGTCAAAATGGAATCCACTCCTACTGTTAGTGTGTTACCAAATTACTTTGCAGTTAGCTATTTGATTTTATTGTTCTACTGTTCAGCAGATTTAACTAAATTAACTAACAGAGTCTCTACTTAATAGCTTGGCAAAGCTCTTACTTCCAGTAACATCCAAAACTACTTCTTATTCTAAGTAATACTTACAATCACATTTGCTGAAGCACCACCATTTATCTAGTCCCAGATTTACGTGAAAAAAGTTAATTTATCCATAATCTCGGTCCCAAGGAATCCTGGCCTCGTCCCGTCTCCGCCGTTTGACCTCAAATAAATCATTCCAGTTTTCATCTAACTTGGACAATAAAACATCGTCTTATCGCTACATATCGCTGACTGCGGCCATGTCTGGTCATTTCAGATTGTTTCTGGAGATACAGAGATAGATTGTGGTTGGAATTATTATGATACTAATGGAAAGTAGGGGGTTATGAACGAGAATGATGATGATGACCCTGGAGAGGAACAAATGGGTGTTACTTGTGAAGGGCATGTGAAAGAAACTAATAATTATCATTAAATGAAACAATGTTTATTTGTTTAATTAGATGTTTTAAGAAACTTTTACATGTTCATTTTTAGGTTAATATTATAAACTAGATGGCGCCGGCATTTCCTAGCTAATTCCTGAGCAAAACAAACACAGAGGTCTCTTTTAAAGTCCCAACATTATATAATGCGAGTCTAACAATGAAATTACAATATATTACAACTAAGGATTTAGTTTGTCAGAATCATAATCACAAATGAGAGTTGTAAGTTTAGTCTTTTCTTTTAAAAGAAGTCATTCGTTTGATTCAGCACAAGCACGCAAGAAAGATCTCTTATCTAAATTGTTTGTTCATAAAATTGTTGATCGAAAGTAACTCAGTCAACATTTCAACAACCTTGAAAAATAAATAAATCCTAACAGAAGAAATCGTAACTCATCCAACAAACAAACTCATTGAATGTAGAAGTTCAGTAAATACATTGAATCCACAGACAATATATTTACAAACAACTTATCTACAAATTCGGGATAGACTTTTATCGCCTAAACGATATCAATTTGTCACCAAAAGTGTACTTCGAGTACTAAAATAGAACACAATCCCTGATAACTCAAGGAACATCCAATAGCATTCAATTTTAAAAACTTTTTATACTCAACCCTCACACTTATCTTTAACAAAACAAAGTCCAAATTCAATTGATGGAACTGTAGAGATAAATTTGGCAATTGCGTTCTTGGAACTAATCCCATGAACTTTAACAGCTAGAAAATAAGGTTTAAAATCGCACAATTTTAGGACCTAGTATAGAAATCTAAAGTGCTCGTTATTCCTAGGCGGTGAGCAGTGAAGGGTCCTAGATACACCCAGTTTGGACGCCAGCCAGCCTCGGGGATGCTCTTGAGATGCCACTGGCAGAATTACGAGTCACTCTGCTTTGAGTATTGCTATATTTGATGGTCATTTCAGCAAACAATGTCGAGATAGTGGAATGGAGTTAGTAAGGTCTGTGATGGAGTTAGTAAGGCTGGAGGTATTATGGATAGTTTCAGATTTTTATAGAACAGATCAGAACAGAATAGAACCATTTTGTATCGTAGTAAAGTTTTGTGGCTTTTAATTATCACAAATCAATCGTGAAGTGCAAATCAATTTACTCGACTCGATTCGATTTAGTTTGAAACTAATTGTGGTTAGTCAGTAAAATAATGAACCACCATTTTCCAACCATTGCCATTCCATTTTTGAACTCTACAGAACAAGATTGCTATAAAAATCTTTAAAATTATATCGATCATGTGTCAAAAGAAAAGAAAAAGAACAACACGAACAGAATATTATTATGGAAGATGAAAGTCATCAGCTGGCTGGCGTAACCGTAGACGTAATGAAGAAAGGCTTATCAGCAGTCACATGAGCGTCTTTCATAAAACTCTGATAACTTTTAATTAATATTGTCCTTAAAATCATCATTGACCCGCTGCATTGATAAATGCAAAACGTTTATTCAATTCTGCGTGTTCAAGTTCAGTACTTATGGAAAACCGCTGAACGTTGTTCAGTTGTTTTACATAACGGAGCTGTTTTGTAAAACCACTTGCGGTTTTGTAAAACAGCGGATTCTACAATCCATCTGTGACATATATATATATATGTCTTGTACTTTTTTTCTATCAACAAAACACAGTGGTAGTTTTTTTTTACATAAATGATAAATAAATCTGAAGTTACCATACAAAAGCACATCATTATCATCGTCATGAAAACCTACTCCTTTATCCCTACTAATTTCTGGTCTGAGCAGTACGCCTTCTTTTGGGTTGATGTTAATGACAGTGACACTATATCTTCTATACTTATAATAAATCTGTAGAAGTGAAAATTCTGTACATTGAAAATATCCAAAAAATAAATGGCAGGGGGTGTTACTTGACCGACACCGAACCCAAAAATGTGATTAAAAAAATTTTTGTCTGTCTGTCTGTTTGTTCAGGCATCACGCAAAAACTACCGGTTCGATTACGATGAAACTTGGTATAATTATTCTTTAATATCCTGGGCACCACACTGGGTACTTTTTATCCCGGAAAAGTATATATAATAAAAAACAAACTTAATTTTGCGGTTCGATCCCTATACCCGATTACCACTGTCTGTACTGTACCAACCGCAAATACTAAGTTTGTCGTAGGTTGGGTCACCCGCAGTGGAGTTCATTTTTATTCCTTTTAGTTTTTAGAGTTATTTAGGTTTATTTTTATATAAGTCGTAGGTATACATTCTAATTTTAAAGTATTGGTAGTATATTTGATAGTGTGCGTAGTGACCGTAGGTTATTTTATAATACTGTTAGGTAGGTTTAGTCATTCGTATAGATATTAGTTTTTAGGGAGTTTGCTTATTTATTGAGTTTAGATTAGTTATCATCAGAAATAGGTTTATTTAGGTAGGTAGGTTTTTTAATTTTCTATTAATGAGATGTTTTTTTAAATTAGTTAGGTACTTAGGTAAAAGATATCATATAGGTACCCTCTTAATCACCACTAATGAGACACAATTGGTTTTCTATTGTAATTAGCCACAAAGGGCCCGCGACATAGATGGCATTCTGGGGAAGCACATACATTTTATCCTGTTAGCACGTTCCCGTGGGTAAATTTCCGACATCCACGCGGGCGAAGCCGCGGGCAGAAGCTAGTAACCAATAAAACTCATTTTTCAAACAGCGTTTGTTCCACAGAACAGTGAGTGGTGGCCCAGTGGCCAACCAGAGAAGACTTACGAGTGGTATTAGGTCATAGGTTTGTGGTTTTTAACTGTGTTTAGTTTAGTTAATGATCCTGTACAAGTCGCAATAAATACTTTTTCTTTCTTTCTTTTTCTTTCAGACGGGCGCTTTACTTTGTGTTATTTATTTCATTACCACTGCTCTCAAATCGGTGAAGAAAAACGTTGTGAGGAAACTGGTTGGTATTTCCTAGAACCAAAAATTCGCAGATATGTAAAATCTACCACCTAATACTGCACTGGGCCCGCGGGGTGGATTGCCCCCCCCCCCCCCCCTCTCACCGAGAGGAGGCCGCCGTCCCAGCAGTGGGAGCATTATAGGCTGGTTATGGTGCTGTTCTTTGGTCTTTTTCAGTTCTTATAGCCATAATCATCTGTTACACAGTCGATCCATCTTTCCTTTAACCTGTCTCTTTTCTTGTCAAATGCTCCTCATTCCTCCGCATCACATGTCTTAAAGTGTTTACGCAACTAAACATAAAGTACTATCTAAAAAGTTGAGCGCGCCTCCAGCACGGTTTCGCTCATAACTGCAATATGAAATGTTTTCAACTTAACAAGTTGCCAACAAGTTTTCAACTTAAACTTAGAAGCACGCAGGAAGGATTTATTAAGATTTTTCTGTCGTTCCTAAAAGAAGTGTGCATTTTTTGTTCAAGAAAGAAATATTAACGGCATAACCGTTCATATTGCTGTACGTAGTTCTAAAAGACAATAAGAAGTTTTCGTACTAAGAATAATTTACCTTTCCGTGAACGTCGTAAAGAACTAACGGATTATGTTAAAAGCATAAGCAGAAGTTTCCGTTTGTTGCCCGCGGTGCCACCAGTACTACTTACTACCAGTAGTACCACGGGTAAAAAATAATCCCGTAGAACTACCGAGCTACCAGTAGTATGCCATCGAACTGCAAGCACCAATCATGGTGAAAAAGGCAATTTCTATCAACACTTTTTTTAAGAATTTTAGTAAACACAAAAACATGTTCTGCTGAGATTCACTTTCATATGTAATATGATGATGTTCTCTTTGGAGATAAAGTGGATTGTTCATTGTTCCTAAGCTTTTGTATATTTCTTTCATTCTATTTTTATTTTTCTCAAAGCTTACTAATTCACCAACAAGCTGTTATTATGTATTAGAAATAACTTTTACCCTGCAGTAAAAAACATATCCCCGGGGCCCGGGGCCCGGAGTCTGGATCTGTGTCCGATTGATGACAACAGGCTCATCCCCTATTACATGAGACTTAAACATAACTGGCGAAATGTGGGTGTATATGTAGGTACATCTCTGCCTAATCCTTCGGGAAATACAGGAGTAATGTTATGTTATGTTACAAAACATATACCTATTTCATTACGAACATGAAGGCCATATTACCGTTACATAATCCCCTGTCGCCACCGGCCGGTAAATAAGTTACATAAGTTAATAGGAAGTTACATAATACTCTACCTTATTCCCGATTCTTTGTTTATGATACGAACATCACTGAAGAAGAATAAATCTATTTTAATGGACTTCTCAATTTTGGAATACTTGAGTGGCTACCGGAAATTAAAATGGTCATTAATCATGCTTTAGCTCGGCTTGAGAACAATCATTTTGCTGAAGCAGAAATTGTATAGGACTCTAGTGAGTAGCACTTCATTTTGTTAAGATGGTGGATTTACCTTTGTCTTCTATGTTTTCCAAATTATGCGGGAGATAACTTAGGGGAGATAATGATGGAAAGTGGCTAACGTCACTGTTACGTTGGAAATCTATGTGATTAAGTTGAAATGTCATAAGCCCATCGTCCACGACGCTAATCAAACTCACAGCACCAATGAATAGTCAGAATGTCACAACACTCGTTCACGCGATTTACTAACGCGTTAATTTGTGAGTGGATGCGTCTTGTACTGACCACCTTCCCGCGCCATTAAACTAGTGCTGTGACATTCTGGATGATGACATTCATAGCACTAGTTCAATAGGTCTTCTTCTTTTTAGCGTGTCGATAGCAATCTAAATGGAGTCGGCCCAGAATTTCAATTGGTGATTGGTGATTCAATTGATGATTTTAACATAATATTATAATTGGTGATTTGAGTTTATAACTGGTTATTGTTCAGTATCATCATGGACCACGGGCCTTATATAGCCTATAAATTAACTGATGCCTAAATATACTCTTCAAACTTGAACGCTGCAGTGCCGCATGGCGGTAGAAATAATTAATTGCTTAAATATTCGATTTGGTGATTTTATTTTGTACCGTTCTGTAATTTCTCTCCAAGGGAAGAAGGTGTGAGTTTAAAAGTGCATATTAGATATGAAGAGTGACGAGACGGAACTTATCTACAGTTTACAATGTTAATTGATTCTTTGGAGAGTAAGTAACATCAAGACTGTACTATCCATAGAGAATGGCCATGGTGTAATTCTACACCCTGATTATGCCATAATTTTATGTTATAAACTAGCTTCTGCCCGCGGCTTAGCCCGCGTGGATGTCGGAAATTATCCCACGGGAACGTGCTAACAGGATAAAATGTATGTGCTTCCCCAGAATGCCATCTATCTCGCGGGCCCTTTGTGGCTAATTACAGTAGAAAACCAATTGTGTCTCATTAGTGGTGATTAAGAGGGTACCTATATGATATCTTTACCTAAGTACCTACCTAATTTAAAAAAAAACTCAATAGCAGAAAATTAAATACCTACCTAAATAAACCTATTTCTGATGATAACTAATCTAAACTCAATAAATAAGCAAAATCCCTAAAAACTAATACCTATCTATACGAATGACTAATCCTACCTAACAGTACCTATTATAAAATAACCTACGGTCACTACGTACACTATCAAATATACTACCTATACTTTAAAATTAAAATCTATACCTACGACTCATATAAAAATAAACCTAAATAACTCTAAAAACTAAAAGGAATAAAAATGAACTCCACTGCGGGTGACCCAACCTACGACAAACTTAGTATTTGCGGTTGGTACAGTACAGACAGTGGTAATCGGGTATAGGGATCGAACCGCAAAATTATGTTTGTTTTTTATTGTATATACTTTTCCGGGATAAAAAGTACCCAGTGTGGTGCCCAGGATATTAAAGAATAATTATACCAAGTTTCATCGTAATCGAACCGGTAGTTTTTGCGTGATGCCTGAACAAACAGACAGACAGACAGACAGACCGACAGACAGACAGACAGACAAACATTTTTTTAATCACATTTTTGGGTTCGGTGTCGGTCTAGTAACACCCCCTGTAAATTATTTTTTTGATATTTTCAATGTACAGAATTTTCACTTCTACAGATTTATTATAAGTATAGATATAGATAGATGAATATTCCATAGATGGTGAGCCTACTGAAGACATAACTATAGTCATATTGAAAAATTTCGAAATAAAAATCTTAAAACACTGGAACAGGGGATCGAACCTACGACCCGACACTAAGCCATCGTACTTTCAACGAAACATATTATATTGTTCATTGCCATGTGTCGTGTCCACAGAGCACAAATACGTCGCGCCGGCAGCAACCCTTCTAGGATTTTTCGTGCTCTATGGTCTCGTCAATAAATTCTCAATCAGTGTCACTACGAGGAAATAAAAAGTATACACATGCTACCAATGTTTATGAGGTGTTCAGGATTGCAAGACGTGTCACAGAGTGCTCCAATATGCGAGGGTAATAAAGTGACAGATGGCAGTGACACTCAACATCACTTGAGTGGCAGATTAGTGGTTAACGAAGGAAACAGACCTCATGAGGACTTGTCTAAAGTGCAGGGGGTGTTAGGGTAATTATGGAGAAGATGCCTCAATGCGATACCTCGCGATCGCAGTTTAGCTCACTACCTCGATGTCACCTCCTTGTAAAACAAAAGCATGCTAATAGAAACGCACGCACATGTCGAAGGATACCTCACTGCGATACATCGCAGGCAGCTTTGGGGTTTATTTCGATGCCTGGCTTAGGTACATAGTACTATAGTGTTGTCTGATCATTTTTTCGACCACTGCTGGACACAAGCCTGCCTTTTATGATTGTTGTGTCCAGATAGAAATAAATGTTCTCAATTTCTGGATAGGTATGTATATTTTCGAAAAAATCCGTAATATCAGTCTACATCACGTCTCTGACATCAGTCTTACCGCGCCGTATCGCGTTACCTAGTTACTGGGTTGTGGAGGTCAGATAGGCAATCGCTACATGTGAAATAATAGGTACTAGAGTTCAGCCGCATCTGGTTAAACTGGAAGCCGACCCCGACATTCTTGGGATATATGGCTACGCAGATGAAATAATGAAAAAAAATGATGGGATGAGAAATAATGTAGTCTTCGTATTTTCTAAACTAATCTTATATAGAGAAAAGATTTGACTTTTCTTGTATATTTGTTACGTTTTCACGCTAAAACAGCAGAACGGATTTGCATGAAATTTGGCATATGGATTGACCATGACCTGGATTAGGATATAAGTTACTTTTTATCCCGATATTCCCACGGGCTCGAAACTTATGTGGGTGAAACGGCGGGGCGCAGCTAGTATTTACATTGAAATGAGCAATGCATTTCCAGTTTTTGCTGACCTCACATTGTGTAGGGTTTTCGTACAATCAGAAGTCAGATTATACCAGTTATGTATAGCTTGATGTGTAACCGTGCGTACCTAATCCTTTTGTATGCAATAATACTTTGTTGTTAAAATAAAACCACAGAAATCAGTAACTAATGAATTTATTTACATATTCACATAATATAATTAAATCTGCAACATTGAAATAAGTATAATATACAATATTTCTTACATTCTAGTACAAATATTAGCTTCATTAAGTGTCTATCACAACATTCAGTTTCCTTACGTAACGTTTGCACTGCGCGCGGTCTGTCCTTGTCACTCTTACGGCTTTATACATGTGAGTGAGCGAGAGAGGAGAGTGAAAAAATGGAGTCCATTTTTGCATATTTATTTTCTTTCCTATTGGTAGGTACCTACAAAATGAAGTTGTTCAACCTGTTAACGAGTTGCCACCTTAATTTATACACACTTAGGTACATTTTTCTTTGTAAAGGTAAAGGGTTAATTACTATATATTTCGCTGAATTTATTAAGCTCACCTTTGTACATTAAATATCTACTAATTATAATTCTTATAATAATTATGGTTTATACTAACCACGATTCCCCATTACCGAGTTAACAAAACAGTTTTTTTTCCTAAGCTTGTCCCACACATTGGTATATTTACCCCTAGGCATTGTCGCCTACATCACCTTTAATTGACGCCTATGTCCGCCATTTCCCCTAGCTTATCTTAGCTAATTGGGCGTCGAAATGACACATCGAATTTAGATAGAAACCTACTGTAACACAGCTCTCAGAGACGACGTTTGACAAAACTGAACTCTTGTCTAAAACACGATGCATAAATGTATAGTCAACCTCGTAAATGATTTACCTTTTAACAACAATTCTTGTTTGAGCACTGGGTGGATATAATATCGTGTCCTGCGTGTCCTGTCGTCTGCACGTTACAGGAACGCTAGTAATGGCGCCAAACACGCAGCCGAATTCTGCGGGGTAACTGCGTAACACACGAACTGTAGCAATGGCTTTCCTTTTGACAGTTCAAAAACATTCATTGCGTTATTTACGTTGTTCAGCAGTTAAATTTTTCGAACTTAGGGAGCTATGTTATCCAATATTCTTTAAAATTATTCAGATTGTGATTTGATCGTGTGTTACGTAATGAGGGTGCTGGGGTGAGAGCCATTTACATTGTCATCGACTCGCTAAGAAGCACGCCAAGGTTCTTTTATAGTGTGGCCAAAATCGGAACTAACGCCGCCCTGTCAACATTATGCGAGCACCGCATGCGATGCGTGGTCGTGAAGGTTCAAATTACTTGTAGCACTGTAATTTGAACCTACACTAAGGGTGAAACTATCAAATTGTTACATCTATGTGACAATTTTATAGTTTCACCCTTCGCATAGGTACGTTTAACTGTTGGTAAAGTAATTACGAGTTTGACGATAGGTACTAATTTTCACGGCCGCGTACTGTAGGATTACTTTTCTTCCATTTCATATCCTCCATGAATAAGAACCGCGCGCAGTGCGTTATTAGCGAGTTTAATTGAGTGTGTGCGTACGCGGGGCGTGCGCCGATCATAACGTATGCAACAACACAGCGCTCGCACACAGCGACGTCAGCGCCACATTGTAGGAGACTGGGGTACCTGTGGAAGAAAAGGTGGAGTTAGAACTTTGGTAAAAAAAGTAAAGTGTAGTTTGGTTTTGCGTTGATAGCCCCAAGATAGAGTTAGATAGGTGGAGCAATAGCTCTCCATGTCTTGCTCACACTGAACTAAGACTAACACTGCTATAAGAGGTGATGGTAGCCCCCCTCAAGGTTTAAGTGAAGTGATATTCTAAACGCCAAATGATAAAATAAAAACACGTATTAATGTTTGTAAAGGCGACTTAATTATAAACTGTGAAACAAAATAAATCAAGATTTGTATACAAATAGAATAATATCATTTGTAAATAAAAAACATGAACCGACGACCTTAAAAAAGTGACCAAGACAAACTAACCAACAACCGGGTCTTGTGGCGGTTAACAACCAACAACATGGTTAACCGCCACAAGACCCGGTTGTTGGTTAGTTTGTCCAGCTTTAGACTGCTATAGGCTGAGTGGATTGGCTCCTAATGGTGCCCAAGGTGTATATGAAGTTTAACATCTAAATATATCAGTTACCCGAGGAATCCTCGCCTGTGACGGAGGCAGGATGAGGAGCATCTTCCTTGATGAGGATGGCGTCTCCCTTCCGCGCGTAGATGTCGTAGATGGTGGCCACGCAGCTCAGGGAGAACTGACCCGTGGGTGGCGGGATCAGCGTGTATCTAAGAGAAAAAGGTAAGTTAAATATTAGTTCTGATGCGTCAAGTTTTATTAACCAGGATAATATGACTGCTAATATAGGTGCAAACATTAGGTTTGTACCTATATTAGCAGTCATATTAAAAAACAAACAGTATTAAAATGAAAGGTGTTACAATGAACACCTTTCATTTTAATACTGTTTGTTTTGCGAAATATAGCTTTCATAACTAACTAACATAACATAAACCAAAACCCATCCCAGTAGAAAATTGTTTCTTTGTGAGATTAAATCCAACCTAGAAATACCCTCTAATGATCCCAGACGGCAGAACTGTTGCAATTCCAGTATGACTGTGATCACAGTATTTGATTCCACATTGAAAGGACTGATAAGTTGCTATACATTGGCATATAGCATTCTTATATCAGCTATAAACCGTATACAATTGAACCCAAAATCTATGAAATATTTTCTATCAGCCAAGTCCAATTTCTAATCAACCAACCCAATGTAAGGATCCACAATTAATATCCACTGTCAAGTCTACCAGCTCACTAACCTGACAACCAGCAACCACATGTTACTCTGAAACACAAACCTCAAGACCTCCTTATCCTCCTGCTCAGGCTGCTTCTCAAACCCGTAGTAATTGTCCTGATAGGCCCTGCTGAGGCTGGAGCTGGTGTACGTCAGCCCCATCTTGTAGTGCTCCGCCTCAAGGATGCTGATCTCTAGTCTGCTGAACGCACCTCGCTCTTTGAAGTCCAAGTCTGATGTCCTCCAGGATACGGTTTCTGCTATCTGTTTGGGGAGAGTTTAAAGTTAGTGTTTGTGTTTTTTTCTTTGCAATTATGTGCTTACTAGCCGTTGCCTGCGACTTCATTTGCGTTTTGCGTTTTACATTATTTTTTTAATAAAAAAATTAAGGATGAAAAGTACCCATCTGTCCTACGCCAGGTTCCAGGCTACCTATCTATCGAATAACCGTCAGTTTACAAATCGATCTCTGGCTTCTACATGTCAAATAACAATCGGAAGTGGTTTAAGCATAAAAAGGTAACAGATAGACAGACTTACTTTTACGAGTACATTTATAAATATTAGTAAGGAAGTTTTTGTATTTATTGCAGACTAGCTGTTGCCTGCGACTTCGTCTGCGATTCAGATTGAAAATTAGCCTATGTCATTCTCTGGGTCATGGTGTACTCATGTGCCAAATTTCATACAAATCCGTTCACCTGTTTTAGCGTAAAAGCTTAAAAAACAAACAAACTTACTTTCGGATTTATAATATTACTAGCTGCGCGCCGCGGTTTCACCCGCATAAGTTTCGATCCCGTAGGAATATCGGGATAAAAGGTCGCCTATATGTTAATCCTGGTTATAAACCATCTTTGTACCAAATTTTATTCAAATCCGTTCAGTAGTTTTTGTATGAAAGAGTAACAAACATCCATCCATCCATCCATACAAACTTTCACGTTTATAATATTATAAGTAAAAGTATATAAGTAAGTAGTACTCGTAGTAGGATAGGATTACATGCACAACATTACGGATACACATAAGTATAGATCCCGATCTGTTATATTGCTTTAGAAAGGTACTGCACCTTAATTGCACACACATCAACACACTACACACATCAATCACACACACATTGCATTGCATTGTGCATTACACTTTCAATAACAATATAAATCATTTTGAAGGATATTGCTAATCCATTGCTTCATAATGTTCGGATTTGTCTGCTCAACAACATAGATGACGCAATGAATGTGGTTACTAATTTAGTAGTAGTTATAATAAATAATAAAATATCATTTATTCTCTCTTCACAAAAAGTGGTCTTAAAAATAATGCAAACTTAAATTGTAAAACTTTTAGTAGTTAGCAGTTTTATATCACTAGAGTGGCCGATAATACTTAGGCTCACTTGCACAACACAAAACTGGTATTCAACTGCATTCGGTTAGACTGGAAGCCGACTCCAACATAGTCGGGAAAAGGCTGGCAGATGATGACTTGCACCACAAATCACTAAAACGTTTAGCCCGAAACGAGACTAAAACAGTCATCGTTCTGTTTCTGTCAATTGTTTGAAGTTGACCGAGACAAAATGATGTTTTTATAATTATGTTAAGCGCAAAATGTATTTTAGTGGTTTGTGATGCAAGCGGGCCTTCGTGTCAAAGACATTAGTATCTGCGGCTTAGAATACATTTTGGAAAAAAAGAACCAAGACTTTCTATAATAATATTTTGGCCCCTAACTTTAAAAATGGGGTGAAAAAGTCTTAATAATCAGCCTGTATTGTCAAAGGCCTCCCTCGATCCTGAGCTAATATGGGCCAATCCAATATAAGCGTCAAGTTCGCCTCGCTATCTACGCCTAGACCTTTGGCGAAAAAGTACATACTATAAAATTGTAAAGCCTAATAAAAATAAAAAAGTATTAATATTATTATTTCTAGTTTGAAAGTGGCAGTTTAATGCTACCTCCAGCCGACAAACCCAAGATAAATACCAAGGTACCGGTACTTTTTCCACCTCACAACTTTTATTTTTGTTTCGGCTCGTTGGAAAGTTGGTTCTAAAACTATTTAGCGTGCTCGGTGGCGAGTGTCGCAGTGGGGTTCCGCTGGAGACCACTTTAAAGCCTGGCTTTACGGCTTATAGGAGTTACTGTGAAGCTGCCTTGAAGGGCGGCTTAGCTACGTGTCAGTTATTATGGGATGAGATATACGGGGCATTAGTGGAGTGCCACGCGGGAAGTGCGGGGCGAGAACGTTTTCAAGAGTTGTTTGTTAGCTTTGCTGCGTTTGAGAGATGTTGAAGAGATGCAGTGCAAAATCGGATGAGAGGTTTTAAAAAATTCAAGATTTTCAAGAAAAACTTGATTTTTTTTAGAAATGTAGGTACATAGTTTATATTTACAATTAATGAATCGATAGTCAAAAATTGAGACTCTTGAATAAGAACGCCTACTAAAATGCCTACTGCCTTGACGTTTCGAGATGTTATATACATTGTGCGGTAAACTCTGCTTGCGCGATGCAGGATTTTGCGTGACATCAGTGGGATGCGTAGTTTGGATGTGGCGATGTCGTCACCACAGAGTTAGAAAATTAGTTTTAAAATTATTAAACTTCGATGCTGCGTATCATGTTGCTTAATATTGACCCCCTTTAATTAGAAATTAAAGGGGGTCAACATACCCCCTTTAATATTAAAGTACGTCTGCACCACCAATCTCTGAATGCGTTTAGCGCTAAACATTTATAAAACATTATTTTGTCTAAGTCATCTTCAAACGATTGATAGAAACAGAGTCATAAATTTAAAACTGAGTGTCCTACAATAAACTTAAATCAAAAACTTTTAATAAAATTTTGGCGCTTGGATCGTTCTTACATAACGTGGTCCAACTGATCAACGTACCGAGAAGGAAATACCAGCATCCTTTCTTACTAATGAATAAGAATCCATGAATAACATTCTATTGTTTTTCCTCCATTTTGAATAAAAATACGGGAAGGCCGGTCTCGTTGGACTAAAAGATTTTTTAATATCCGAAATATGAAGGGTTGGGGAGAGATGGGGATATTAATGAAATTCCGAAGTTGTTTATACAAGTTGGTGGTTTTTTCTTGGACAATGTTGTTACTGGTGTTGAAATGGTTCAGTTAGTTGGAAAGTTCATTAAGAAAGATGGGATTTCAGAGAATAGATAAACAATTTTACTTCTAAAAAAATATTTTTCAATACTATTTTAGCCCCACCCTTTTCCACGACGGATTTCACTCTATTCGGGATAAAACAAATCAAAACGAAACCGCCAACTGCAAATGGCCGTACGCTCCTAGCGACTCAACACGAAGCTCCCTTCATGCAAATTATATATAAAAACAACAATTATCATATTCTGTAATCTGGTAGATAAAAGTCACTTACTTTATGGTCATCTAGGATCCATGTGATGTTAGGTGCCGGGTAGGCCTCGTCGACCGAACAGTTGGCGCGCAGCACATCACCGCGCGCGTAGCTACCTCGCGAGATGGACAGGTGCGGCGCTCTGAATGGTGGGTCTGGGTAGAAAGTGATGCAGTTTAGTTAAGAGGTAAATTCTTCTTCCTTAATAATTAAAGGTTCCCGCAATCAGGAACGACTGTAGTAGAACCTTTTATCTGTTCTGTGAGTAGAACATTAATTTCCATAAAGTTTTCAAAGAAATTGTTCTACTAGAGCCACGTCACGACGTCATGTCGCGGCTGTCTGCCGCCTGGAGCCTTAATACTCAATATTATGTAGGTATTCATTGCATTCCATAATGTGAATGTATACTTAGGAGGTAGGTTTTACAAAGACAAATGATTATCGTGGACCCTGTCAGGTAAAGCAAAGTTGGGGAGAGAAAGAGGAAGAGGGCAGTGTGTAATTTGACGTTTTTGTTGTTATATTAATTAATGTTCGTTGTAGTTACTATAGACAGTACCGGGGGCGTCAGAAGCCTGAAAGTCTGACAACCAGCTTTACAAAAGGTATCGTAATATAAGCCAGTTACTGAATTGTGGAGGTCAGATAGGCAGTCGTTTCAGGTAAAATACTGGTATTCAACTGCGATTAGATTGGAAGCCGACCTCTGCACAGTCGTGCCTAGGCAGATGATACGTGTGTTAGCAAGCCTCAAGTCCACATTGCAAGAGACGCAACCAACTATTACAGGTACACCCACCATACACCACTACAGTGAGTTGAATGCATTTCATCGTTATCATCGTCATTATCACATCGTACTCGCGATGATTGCGGGAAGGCTGTGCTGCCCCTTCATCCGGCATTGTTCCAGCAGACATGTTACTGTAGCAGTGTCGGAGAGACTGTACAGTAGTAATTTTATTGTTTTGATTATTTATTTTTATTTTATTTTATTTTAGGGCTGATTTTTCCATCGCCAGACAGCTTTTATTCGAGGAATAAAATTGACGTTTGACAGTTTTTGTGTGACAAAACTGTCAAAAATTCAAAATTATAATTTGATTTATATTGATTTTACTAAATTTGAATTTATTTGCTCTTATTTGGTTTTTATCTGATTTTATTCTATTTATTTTATGTTTTTTATTAATTTATGTGTGATTTACTTTAAGTGTATGCATGTATTAATTATTGATCTAACTTATTTAACACCCTTAATATTGTATGCACAAAAATATTTATCAGATAATATTAAATATTACTTAGTACACCGCAGGCTTTACTATATTAATATTCAATTAAACTATCATTAATATTATCCACCAAACTTTACTTTACTATACAAACCGAATCTACCAGCTCTACCCGCCGCGCGCCGTCTAGTTATGTCAGATAAGAAAGAAGCTCAAAGTGATAATAACACCGTTTCCATTGTAATAACTGAAATAGCTCCATCAGGAAGATATCGAACTCGCTCCAATAAACAATCATTACTAAAGTTCGATGTTCCAAAAACGTTTCCGAATTGTTGTAATTACTCGAGCGGGGTTTTCATTAGGGATTTCTCAATGCAGACCGGAGTCTGTATTTGAGCTATGGAGGTGAATTACTTGACATTTTAACAATACGACATAATGGGTTGTGTGGGACGATACATCTTTGAAGAATACGAGGTGCGAGTCTATTGCTATTGACTGCTACGTACTGAGATATAGATAAATAAATCCAACAATACTTTGCCTGACTTGCTGATCAAAACCAAGACCTTTTGCACACCAGTCGCACAATACCAATAGACTAACAAAACAGTCTAAACTCTATAGAATTCTAAATCAAAATACTCATTCCAGCAGCCTCATTGCGACACACTATCAATCTCAATCTGAATCATTTGAAGGATATTAAAAATCCATTGCTCCATATATTCGAAAAATGTGTCTGCTCAACAATTTAAATAACGCAATGGATGTTGTTGAACTGTCAGAATGAAACCCATTGCTACTGATACCACGCTGTAGGTAGAACAACTTACCAACGACCGTGAGTGGTGCTGATCGTATGTCGGTGTGGAACAGCGGCGCGTCGGCGGAGACCTCGCACTGGTAGTCGCCACTCAGGCGCCGGTTCAGGTTCACTATGCGGACTTGCTGGTGATCTGATTGCGTCAACTGGTGGACAGACAGAATATATTTAGAGACAAGAGCGTATTTTCGAGAAGGTCAGAAGTAATTTACCACATAATAATAATAGTCCTACAGGCCGTATTTCGGCCAAAGCGGCCAATCTCAACGGAGAGCTTTTGGCGCGACACATCACAGTGCAGGCGTGTGTGTGCAGACACAGTCCGATGGGACGGCAACCCGACACGATCGGAGAGAGATCAGGCGCAGGGCCAACGGCTTAACCTGCTTTCCGAGGCACGGGGGTATCACACAGCCAACTTCCTAATTCCAGGCTGTTAGTGATAAATTCCCAATGGAAAAACTCAATAACACTGCACGACCTGGGAATCGAACCCAGGCCCCCCACGCTCAGTAGTTGCGCTTGCGACCCCGAGACCAACGTGACCTTTTTCAATTTGTTGAAATGTTGGAATGATCATTAAAGATATCAATGTGAAAAACATAAAAAAATCGTCCATAATATTATGTATAACTAGCTTCTGCCCGCGGCTTCGCCCGCGTGGATGTCGGAAATTATCCCACGGGAACGTGCTAACAGGATAAAATGTACCTATGTGCTTCCCCAGAATGCCATCTATCTCGCGGGCCCTTTGTGGCTAATTACAATAGAAAACCAATTGTGTCTCATTAGTGGTGATTAAGAGGGTACCTATATGATATCTTTACCTAAGTACCTACCTAATTAAAAAAAAGAAATAACTCAATAACAGAAAATTAAATACCTACCTACCTAAATAAACCTATTTCTGATGATAACTAATCTAAACTCAATAAATAAGCAAAATCCCTAAAAACTAATATCTATACGAATGACTAATCCTACCTAACAGTATTATAAAATAACCTACGGTCACTACGTACACTATCAAATATACTACCTATACTTTAAAATTAAAATCTATACCTACGACTTATATAAAAATAAACCTAAATAACTCTAAAAACTAAAAGGAATAAAAATGAACTCCATTGCGGGTGACTTAACTAACCTACGACAAACTTATTATTTGCGGTTGATGCAGTAATCGACTCTAGGGATCGAACCGCAAAATTAAGTTTGTTGTTTATTGTATATACTTTTCCGGGATAAAAAGTACCCAGTGTGGTGCCCAGGATATTAAATAATAATTATACCAAGTTTCATCGTAATCGAACCGGTAGTTTTTGCGTGATGCCTGAACAAACAGATAGACAGACAGACAGACCGACAGACAGACAGACAGACAAAAATTTTTTTAATCACATTTTTGGGTTCGGTGTCGGTCTAGTAACACCCCCTGCCATTTATTTTTTTGATATTTTCAATGTACAGAATTTTCACTTCTACAGATTTATTATAAGTATAGATATAGATATACCACTATAGTTTGCTTGGTATAGGTATGTATACATGTTATTATAATCTAACGAAATAACTTTCAAAAGCCACAAACATTAAGCGTTAATAAAACATGACATTGTCAATTGTCTTCTATTTTATAATGTCAGTGGGTCTCAGTAGCCATTAGCTAGTATTACCGGTTCAAATCCAAACAAGACCCTTTTAGTTTAGCATAATAATTATATTCAGTGTTCCAATATTGGTGCCAATATTGGGTTTCCACTCCGCCATTAAAATATAATTTGACGTCACAAAAAGAGCTATGGCTTTAGCGGGATTCCTTGAATATGGAAAATAATTTGAATTAAATATGAATTCAAGCTGAAGACAGAAATATTCTGAATGTAAATTTAAATTTGAATGCAAATTCAAAACGCTTTTATATTGCTACTTTGAGAACTGTTTATCAGACTTTAGTAAATGCTTATTATTTGAAGGATACCTCAGAGAGCTTAGTGAAGATATTAAGTGATCTTAGGTCCCAAAATAGACATCTATTATCAACAAACAACTTTAACGAGCATAAATAATAGGTATTACAAGAGCGCTCATTAGTTAACTTGACATTGAGACGAAATTGAACCTAAATTTAAACAACATGTTTAAGTACAGTTAGTTGCGATTGTTCTCGGGTCGGGATTTTAACTTTGTGATACCCTTCGATACCTACCAGTCAACTAGAATGCTAAATAGTGAAATGTTAATTATAACAATGGCACTTAATTAAAATTTGTACTTAACCAGTTATTTGTTTTGTATTTTCTTCATATGGATGGATCTACTTATGTAAGACATAAAGACAATTTATGTAAGCTCAAATCGCCCCCTCGTCAAGGAACAGTTGAAAAAATCGCGTCCTCGTCAAGGAACAGTTGAAACTGTCAATCTGCACCCTAATTGGGTAACACAGTATCAATCACAATCTGAATCATTTTAAAGGATATTGCCAATCCAATGCTTCATAATTATGTCGGAAAAATTCTGCTCAACAACGTAAATAACGCAATGAATGTTGTTGAACTGTCAAAAAGCCACTCGTACTGTTAGTGTGTTAAGCAATTCATTTGGGAAACATACACACATGAGTACTTGTCATAATTTATTATTACAAAATTATAGACAGACACATGAAACCACAAATTCTTAAAATAAATCTCTCAAACCAAACAACTTCAAAACTCAACTTACATCTACCGATGCTCCCGGCAGTGGGAACACCATCGTCGGTGGCATCTCCCGCGGCACGTATCTGTAGAACTCAGTCTCTGCCTTGTACCACCTGATGGAGTAGAGGGCCGCGTCCTCCAGGTCGTAGGAACAGCGCAGGATGGCTGACTGACCCTCGCCGGAGAGAACCGCTCGGGGCACGGAGATTGACAGGTTTCGGAGGGACCAGACGCCGCCTGTGGATGAAGAGAGAAAGAGGAGTTAGAATATCTGGTTTTTTCAAGATTTTATCGGCTGGAGAAATAATAATTATGATGCTCTTAAGGAAAGGAGTTTCTTTCCCATTCTTCTCCATAGAGATTTACGTTTTGGAATGAGCAACTAGCTTCAACTTTCTGACCAACTGACCGCCTCTTTGACAATTCGATAGTGCATGTAAAGGTTTAATTGAAATAAATACTTTGAGTTTAGAAAAAGTAAAGTAGAGAAAGTGAAATGTTGTTCAGATATTTGAATTCGCAGGTTTTTAATTACAGATTAAAATAAGATTACCTAAGCCGCAATGTGCTTGTAAATTTTAAACATACTCGTCGTATCCGCAAGTGGAATTGCTTAGTGTCATGAAATAAAGCGAGTTTTGTTTTTGGGATTTTTTTTTAAAGATAATTGATGAGGCTGTTCGGTCAGTGGTTTTTCGACAGATGCGATACGGTATGAAATAAAGACAGTACTAAAATAATAATAATAACAATTAATTCATCTGCTGTACTGTGTAAGAGCAGGCGTGGCCCAGTGGTAACGGCCGCCACTTTCCGGTTCGAACCCTGTCTGGATGCTTTACTTTGTGTAAATTATTTCATCACCACTGCTCTCACAACGGTGTAGGAAAACATCGTGAGGAAAAGAAACAAAAATTCAAAGACATGTGACATCTACCAACCCGCACTGTACCCGCGTGGTGGATTATGGCCCACTCCCTCTCACCGAGAGGAGGCCAGTGTCCCAGCAGTGGGAACATTATAGGCTGATTATGCTATGCACTGTATTGCAAGTAAAGTACCGTTTTAGCAATCATACGTGGTATCAGTTATTTTGATAAAAATCCTTAGTGAATATTTATTTGGAACTTGTAATGTTATTTCCATTTCAGTCACTCGTAACGACAACCACAAAGCGGTTATTGTTGTTCATCCAATTTCTGATGAAAGAGTAATCTGATGGAAACCATAATACGACCTGGAATCAATTATTACAATTGATTACTTTCACAAGAAATGTACAAAATAATTCCGATTATCTATTTCCTTTCGCAAAATTAAGAATACAGTCAATAATATCACGAAAAATCATGTAAAGGTCATATAGAACTGTATTCCTCATAAACCCGAGGGAATCAGCCTTAAATTATTACCCGTTCAAACACAAGTAATTCTCCACAGAATTCTTCTCCAAATACATTTTGCTCTTCATAAAGAACAATATTTCGTACTACATACAAAACAATATTGCTTTGTTCTTTATGGACATGTTACTAAGACTTAGTAATTGGTCCTTAGTTTTTCTATTGTACTGGAAATTAGTCTATTTGTTCGCGTAATGGACGAATAAAAAGATGTTTTAATACGGCTAAGTAGTATGTTGTTATTATTTTATTAGAACCCACAATAGAAACGGAACGGTATTAGAAAAACAATTGGTTCCATTATCTTGAATATTGTGTTTTATATAAATGTTTGTTTAGGCTGGTGCTGATGTGGGACACCTCACATATTACAAGCCTTTTGTTTGAGGGTATAAACAGAATTGTCTCAAGCTAACACACACACTAATACAAATACACTATTTTCTCTGAAGTGGCTTATTAATTTCATAAATAGGAATAATGTTTTAAATAGTACGACTAAAATATATCTTTAAATAATAGATCAAGAAGACGGGTCCTTGACTTGAAAGTCGCTGTCCAATTTAGTTCTGAACGATTCCATCGGATTAGTTCGTATCTCAATGCCACGTAAATCTTTCCACCTCAATGCTAAAGGCCCTGTGAACGTTACACACAAAGGTTTTCTAAAGGATTTAAGTCCCAGGAGCGATTCGGAAACAATATTTCTGTCGGGCGCCGCCGCGCGCCGTGTGAACACCTCCCTGGGGGCAGGTCAAGCAGGCTTCAGTCTAGGGTTGATGATAGACTTTTTTTTTTACTTTCTTCTTTAAAATCTTTTTAGTCTAGTAAGGTGTAGTGACCTAAAGAAGCATACAAAAGCATCACACACTAAAAAGGTTTAATTTGAAATCTTATTCTTACGTTTCCTGTTAGTTTGCGAGTCTTGGTAATTTTCTATGTCGTATTCATAGACTTGTCGTATTATGGCGTTATAATTTAGCTATAATTCGGTCTTTGATTTCTCTTTCTATTAAGAATGTTATAAAGTTTTACCATCTAAAGGATGACACTTCCCGTGACCCAAGGGCTAGATTCTACCTTGGCCAGAGGATAAGTATTGCCATACAACGTGGCAATGTCGCCAGTGTCTTGGGTAGGTACATTACCAGTCGACAGCGATACGGAGGAATATTTAAATGCCATAGATATTCTAGTTTTTTAATAACTGTAAGTTAGGTTAGGATATTATATTTTAATTTTAAAAGTTAGTTTATTAGGGCAAATTTTTCAATCATCTTATAACTTTATTCGAGTAATAACTTTGAAACTTTGACATTTGTTTAAACTGACAAACGTCAATTTTATTCCTCGAATAAAAGTTATCCGGCGATGGAAAAATCAGCTCTAAGTCTTTAATGGACAAACTTAAAGGATAGAATTTTGTGTTTGGTTTTTTTTTTCAACTGCCAATTCAAATAGAAGCTCACTCTAAAAACATATTTATTTTACTTTTAACATGGTATTTTGTATTGCAACTGTCCTGAAAGTCATTTAATTTATTTTCCTGATTTTCTAACAAATTACAATTCTACAACAAACATAATTATCTCAAACCCTTTTTAACTTCCCGTACTCGTTCGACAACAGAGCTTTTTACCCGATACCCTTACCGTTCCCTTCCCGTTCCGCGCCGTTCCCTTAATCCGTACCCTAAACCTACCTTTAAAACAATTTTGGTGAGCATCATATTTCTGGTAACCCTACCCAACAAGGGCCCCAGCTGGAGGGAACGCTGTTACTAATCACCAATACTATGTAGCAAGGGAGGGCAGAAGGCTTAGTGATCCATCATCACTAAGCGAGAAAGATGGCCATCAAAAGACGTTATAGTAGCTAAAGAAGAAAAGAAAGAGCCTTTCAATTTTAAAAGATTTTTGTTTAAGATAAGTTGACAGGCATCTGGTGCTGTATTTTTCAGAAGTTCTAGTACTAAATAATGCTGTAACCGATGAAGTTGCAACCAATAACTAGTTTTGAACGGTGGATGTGTCGATCATTTCAGTCAAATGATACCAGTATGATGAATAGGTAATATTAAACTAAAACTTGATCATAATTGCTTTAATTTTCTTTGTGTGTTGAAGTAAAGAATCAACATGCTATTCGCTTCCCAAACCACCAATCCATTCTATTTTATTTATTATCATGATTATTTTTATTTTTTTTCCATTATTTTCCTTTTCTCTTTTCTATTCTCTTTCAATATTCCAAGTCACCAGTCTGGATGGAGAATGGTTATCGTTATCTTTCTCGGTCATCATCAATTCTGGTTTAAATTAAAGTAGACACATACAATCAACATTCTTTTTATTATTCTGTCAGTTTCCTATAGTCCTTCTGCATCTATTCACATGACGTAAGCCAACACCTGTGTCTGCTTGTCACGGTTCACCCTTTGGACAGGCTAAGATAACACATTGTTTGAACGTTAGAGCGATTGTTGTGATTCCAGCCTGATACATTGCTGGTATTGTTCAGTGATTGCATTGTGGGCTGCTTGGTGAGGCAGTAATGTAGTTACAGTTCAATTGAATGCGATGAAGACGTTATGCAGATTTATTGAATTACGGTCGGGTGGATTCGTCAATTTTCGTGCTGATTCGGTTACGATTGAGGTTGGTTTGCTTTGGTACAATCAGTGAAATGTGTCGCAATGTTCTGAGCAAATTGTTTTACAAATTAGTGTTGATGAACACCCAAAAATGTATGTCAAACTGAATATAGTTTCTTTTCATTGTATTGTTAAGCATGATGTTTTGCTTATTTAATGGCATGAAAACTGAATTCTTTTTTGTAGACTAAAAATTCAGAGTAGAGTAGTAGTAGGTTGAGACCACGATTTTGTAATCTTATAATTTTCTTTTCTCACGATTTGTAGGTACTCAACATTATAGTAGCAAATATTTAAAAAAACTAGCAAACATTCTCAAAATTCCACCTTATCTATTCAAATTAGGCCCACAAACTGTACCTAATCTCTTAACTGAAATACCATAATGTCATCAAGGTAAAACAAAATTCCATCCCTTCTTTACTTTAGAACAAAGACAATTACAGAAGTTGGCCTCAATCTTGATAATTTCCCAAACAATCAATTAAGGTGTGGGTATGCATAATCCTATGGACATTACGGGTTGTGTGTTCACAGCTGGGAAAACAACGCCCGGGCTTGCGGTGAGGCCGACCCTTAAGAGGATGTGGTGGTATCTCGATGGGGAATCTACTGACTAATTGATAGGATTCTTTTGCGTTTTTGAAGTATGGTGTTCGTGTATTAAAGCGATAGATTTTGTTGGAAGTAGGTGATTGGTGCTTTGAGTATCGAATAGAAACGTGTGCAAAATTTTTAGGTAGTCATTTTGTACTTCTTCAACTTTATTGCAGTATCATCGGAAGATCCTTCCTTTTAGGTTTAAATAAACTTTATTCTCAATAAAGACAAATGTCACTCACTTGAGAACAATACTAAAACATATTATTATAAATTCCACAAAGTTCGCCGTCATCAGTTACAAACTAGACTACACCCATTGAAAGAGTGCAGATTTCTTATACTAGCGGGTATTCTATTAATAAGCTGTGCTCCTTCAAAGGTTAGCATTTTTTTGCCATAGTTAGTTCTAGTTTTGGGTAAAACTACCAAGCTAGCTCGCCATGTGCTACTTTGACTGACTTGCGTATATTGGATGAGTGTTATGTTCGTGTGAATAGTTTTGGTAAGAATTTTTTTAATGATAATAAATGTATGGTAAATATATAGTTGTTTGATATTCATTATTTTTGTATCTATATAAATTTTACTAGTTGATGTTAAGTATTGATAGTTGAATATATTTTGATGACTTTATTTTGAGTAAATTGAAGTTCTGAAATTTAGTTTTTGCAGCACTGCCCCAAATTTCAATCAAATAAAGTAGATGCTTCACTAGGGAATTGTAGATGGTGTATCGCAATTTTGGTGGGATGCAACGAACTATATTACGCAATGATCCTGTAAGTGCTGAGAGCTTGCTTCTTATGTGTTCAATGTGAGCATACCACGTAAGTGAGCTGTCAATTCTTAGACCAGTCCATCAACGGACTTACGAGGGTTGTATTATCATCCAAGTTATGACCAGTTTTAACCAAACCCGTCAAAATTTTCCAAACTGTTGCTTAAGTAGCTGATGTATGACATGCTTAAGATCTCCAACTCCTTATAACACATTCATGAGTCAGTCCAGCCCATTTATGCTAAACCCACTAAAAGGGTGATCCATTATGATTATAGAAGGTCTACATCACTCACCATATAAATTAATTATCATAAAGGCCCAGATTCTGTGCAGCATCAAGTAAAACTAAGCCGAAGACAGCTTCAGTTCAGTTTATGATATAAAAGTGGATAGGAACAGTCCTATTTCCTTTTATATCCTCTTAGCCGATAAAACAAGAAGGAGAACTAGAAAATACGAACTGAAAAGTTTATTGCATTGCCAGAACATCAAACCATTAAAGAAAGTCTCAAAAGACTACATCCAATCCAACTCTTAAAAGGCCTTAACATTTCCTAAAAACTGTTAACTAAAACCTCATAATGAAGCCTTGATATTAATAAACCCTAAATGTGTTTCATACCAACTTGTGAATGAGACTGAGTCGAAACTCGACCCATTTAAATGTTGAAACTTTTCGCCACTGTATTAACGACGGTTGTAACTGTATGCTAAAATGTAATGTGAAGGCAAATTGGTGTTGATATCTGGCTTTCAGGGTTTTGGTTGAGAAAGAAAGAAGTATTTTAGAAAATACATTCACGACCTTTTATAGATATTTAGGAGCAGTGGTGGCCTAGTAGTGATGGCCCCAACTTACGAGTTGTAGGTAGTGGGTCGGAACCCAGACAAGCGTACTTTACTTTGCGTAAATAATTTCATCACCACCGCTCTCAAAACGGTGAAGGATAAAATTGTGAGAAAAAGCGACATGTTCTAGAACCAAAAATTCGAAGACATGTGACATCCACCAACCCACACTAGGCCAGTGTGGTACAACCCACCTTACAACTTACAACCCATTCCCACTCGAAGAGAGGAGGCCTGTGTCCCAGCAGTGGGAATATTATAGGCTGATTATGCTTATGCTATAGATGGTGGTGGATAAGTATCTGGTGATCTATGAACCAACCCCCAGCAACAAGTAACGCACCTTTACCTCCAACCTGGTGGTCTATGTTGATGATGGTGATCATTTAAATGTTATTCCTTCATGGATATTATTAATATTCTTAACTAACAGAGATCCCAAAGTACCGTACGAGCAGCAAACGACTACAACCACGTAATACCGAACACTCGATGATGGAAACATCATGCAAATCTTCCCGGAACACTCCACTCCTGTGACAGGATATATTATATTTCCGTAAAAAAAAAGAAGAAAGCCAACAAAATCCTTATAATATCTACACCTAATGACTTAATTATGAACCATTTTAAACATAAATACAACTTGAATGAATTTTATACATGTTGACGAAAAGGTCTACTCATGTCTTTCATAACCTAAACCGTATTGCAAAAATAACGTCCCATTTTCAATTAAAATTGCATTAGGAAGCCTATAAAAATCCCATCACACACCGTACAAGAAGCCTTTTAAAACACAGTCCACCAAAGGCAGATCTTCCAGCAAATTAACCTCACCCCATACGCGGGGCTCATCAAATTGCGCGTTCAGTTGAAGCTAATGAACGTAATAAATGTTCGAGAGTGTTCGTGCGAGCGGCGATGTATAGCGTACATTGAGATAATGACCGCGCCTCCTCGGCAATAACTGGATGGCTTGGTAATAGTCCTATATGTCTCGCGAGCGGGATTGACACGGGGATATTTCAGGGAGAAAATGTTCGCTCACTAGTTAGGGGAACAATGAAACGTTTTCTCGTTTTTTGTTTGGTTTATTTTTGTGCTCTGGCGATGGGGAAAGAAATAGCAATGGATTTGGATAATAGGTGGAGGTGGTCTGGTGCAGGGAGGAGGGAGGAGGGAGATAGATACGAGATTTGAATTTGGGGAAAGCGGCTTTGATTTTTGAAAACTGTCTTTCGTAACCGACTTCAAAAAAGAAGGAGGTTCTCAATTTGGATATTTATATTTATTTTCTAATAATATTGACGGTTAGGCTGTGGCATGCTGATGTGAACTTTAGAAAAGTTTGATATAAAAACCGTTCTTGGCACTTTTTTCTATACCATTCAAAGTGTTTTTTTTTTCTGAATTCTGTGCCATCTTTTTATTGACATTATCATCAGCCTATAGCAGTCCACAGCTGCACATCGGCCTCTCCAATTGCACGCCAATATCTCGCTAGTTTCTCGGCTACTCTCATTCACCTAGCCTGGGGGCGTCCTATCTTACGTTTGCTGTTTCGCAGTCTTCACTTTGTTCCTCGTGGTCTTTTTATTGTACCTACTGCTAATTTGCACTTGAAACCAAATGTAATAAAACCGTTTTCATATAGATCTTCAATAACAAAATTATCTCACCAATAACCTACTCACCCTCATACCACATGCGTCCTTAGACTCGGAACATCTCGGAACACGTCGTGCCTCGGAAATGAACTCGTGTGAATAAAGCCGGCGACACGTTTGCACACCCCTCGGCGACGCGACGTCGATTAGACTTCACACGGTTGTTAAGCCGTTCTTAGTGTGTTTTTGAGAAGGTACCTCATTCCTTTTGTTAGGTCCTGGGGTTGTTTTTAGGATTGATTGCTTTGTGTTGGTATTTTGTAGGGAAATATGGTTGATTTTGAAGAATACAGAAATAACAAAATAGAACCCGAAGTCATTTAAAGAAAAACCCTTCTTTTGTACAAGCTTTTATTTTAACTTGCGATGAGTGTATGTATGTTCTATGTACGTTTATAATTTATCTATGTTTGTTCGGGTGGACTCTTGCAACTCAATTTTGAAGAAGATATCTTCAACCGATTGAGCTGAAATTGTGCATGCATGTGTAAATCGGATGATAATGCAAAATTATTATGACATAGAGCTGATCTGATGATGGAACCGGAAGGTGGCCATAGGAACTCGGTAATTAAATGACACAACCCCATCGAGTTTGGGCTCGTTTGATTCGTCTTGACGAGTACTTTGGTGCTAAATAGTAACTAGTAACCAGGGTCTCATGATGTACAGGTAGCTTAAGTGCAGTAAACGCATATAACGGAAAAACACTGCTATGCGCTACGAACTACGCCGTAGTCAATCTCATATCAAAAATACTAAAAAGTTAAAAATAAAATTAATAGAAAAAACAAACTTTTTAAAACCAAGCTTTTATTACTTGTTAATAAAAAGAACTAAAAAGTTAAAAATAATTTACCTAAACCTTATAAGAAATAAATAAAAGCGTGTTACATTGTGATTGCAAAAGAAAAATAATGAAGGAATTGCCCGCCAGACACAACAGCCGTCTGGTCGGAGGATCCTCCCTTTTCTATGGAGGTTGAGTGAACTTTACACCCTGTTCCTCATGCCTCTATACTGGTGACCCAGATTATGAACATCAGCGCACCTACCTCGGGGTGACGTTATCTGTAAATAATATTTGCGGCAGTGATGATGATCACTGCCGCAAATATTATTTACAGATGACATTTCAATTATCGTGACATCTGATAAAAATTAATATCATGAAATTGACATTAATAAACTATAGACAAAATTTAATATAATCGGATGGCAAACAGACCGTACATCCATTCTAGTGCTAGGTGATCATTGCTGGCTGCAAACCAGAGGGGCAGTTCTCGTAATTTAAAGAACGTTCACAGTCTGATCTCAGTCTCAATTTGTCAAAAATGCCTTTAATTCCCCTACATTTTTGACAACTGTTTGACGTTGATTGTCGCTGAGATGAGATTGCGACTAGATTTTGAACGTTTTTAATTACGGGAATTGGCCTTCTGAGTTGCTATCCCAGAGACAAAACAGGTTATGTGTTTCATCCATTAAGTAGCGTACAGGGAACACCAGACCTATTTATTTTTCCAGTATATTTTTTCCACTTAATTAATTTGATGTATCCAATTATTTTCGCAAAAGAATACAAAACATAACAATACAAGGCATCACGTAAACCTGACCACACCGTAGAGTATCGGTGTCTGGGACGAAGTCATTAATTGGGTCGCAGAGGTCAGGCGGAGGTTGTTTTCGGAAAAATACTGATATTAAGTTAATGGAAGTTTACCACATCAAAGCTGGAATTAGCAGCATTGTTACCACATTGTTACCAGCCTAAGCTTTAAGTGGTCTATCATCTATCTACTATTTGTACAAGGTCAAATTAAATTAGCTAGAGAAACTCCACAGTCGTGATGGGTATCGATATCTAAACGATAAGAACGATAAAACTAAAAAACATACTTTTGAGGTCAACAACCACATTACAGTAAGGGTCAAAAGTGGGGTGACATTTTCACGAAGCAATAGATTGACACTTCTGTTTAACAATTACGACTCATTCACCGCGACTAAATAGAACGTCATTTGTTTTTGGTTGGTTGTTATTGTAGATTAGTGACGTGTGTTTATTAATCTATTATCGGTGTTGTAGTTCATTTTGACATGCAAGGAAATTTAAATATTGAGATGAAAGCAGATATTATCGCGCTGCGTAAAAGTGAACTTAATATTATATCACAGATATTTGATGAAACCGGCTGAGTGTGAGTGATTTAATTATTTTATCGATTTTTTTTCTAATTAAAGTGTAACTGCTGATCCTTTTAGTTATTTTTAAAACGTTTTATATTTATTATAAAGCCTAAATAGAAGAAAAGAATGTTGAATATAAAATATAACATTAAGTATATAATAATAATATAATACATATTATGTAACATTTCTATTTTCAAAATATTTTTTCTCAAACTGATAATTTTCGTATTTTGCTAGTAGCCTAACAGTACTCTTTTTTTGTTTTAGAGCCTATCTACTGTGAGTTGGAGGGTCAAAAGATGACCCCAGCTAGTCAGTGATTAATGAAACAAGTGGTTTAATACGAATGAGATATTTTGCCGAATTATTCGACACATCTTTACGAACCGTTCGCCGTGCCCATATTTGATTGAAAAATATAAACAAGAACGTTTACATTTTGCGATACACCGATGGGAAGCACGGAATGAGAGATAAGAGGAACAGATATATGTTTCAATATTGTTCGATTCATGCGCCAGCGTTTACTTGATAGCATTGATAATAATGGGGGTTATACAAACAAAGTATTAAGTTATAAATTACAAAATATTGATTTTAGTAATATTCAAATAATATTGTGTCATATCTGTAATAAGGATTATTTTGAGGTTTAGTTTCAACCGTGTTTTCATAATGAAAATGAATACTTAAGCTATAACGCAATAAGTCCTAATAAATACGTTTGTTAACTTTGACGTTTGAGATAGGCAACTTAAGTTAAAACGAACATACTGGCAGTATACTGAGTAATTTAATTGTATTGTGACAAGGAGTTCACACTTTTTGGAACGAAGTTCCTTATCGCGCGTTGCAAAAGGGGGCTAGACGGAAAAAATTAAGACCAAAAGTTGGAACGACACTTTTTGCTATAGTTGTAAGCCGTGCGGCGTGCGCGTTTCTCTGTCTGTCTCTCTCTCTCTTATAGAAAGCAAGCCAGTTATACTTCGTTCCATCTGGGTGTCCCTTGACACCTCTCAAGTTTTTTTTATTTACGTGGGTAGATTTGCTAGTTGTGATTTCTTAGATTACCCACACACATTAGTAGTTAAAGCACAATATTATTATTTTACTAAAACACAATGTTTTAAGTATTTAATAAATTGTTCTTTATGAGAAAATAAACTGTTTTGACTAGAAGTTTATTTATTTATTTTATAAAATTATAACGAATAAATATTTTGAAATCACATAAAAGAAGAAAAAACATTTTTATTTTAAAATGGTATTTTTACATGGAGCGACTGCCTATCTGACCTCCACAACCCAGTTAATGGGTAATACGATACCCCTTGGTAAGACTGGTTGTCAGACTTTTGGGCTTCTGACTACCCGTAACGACTGTCAAAGATCCACGAATGACAGCCGGGACCAACGGCTTAACGTGCTTTCCGAGGCACGGACTTATTTTAACCCCGTATAACAATAGCAATATAATAATGAAAATAAAATAATTAATACATTATTATTCTTGTTTATTTATCTATAAAAAACGAATAACAAAATAACCGATAAAGATTATTGTTGGAAAAGAAAAATAAAAATCCCAACTCGAGATTGGACGTATGCGTTCATAAATCCAATACGTAAGACTACCAGCTAGGTATCGGTACTTGATGAAATGATTTCAATTTTAGCATTGGTATGAACCAATCAGGGTCGTAATTACGTAGCCTGTGTGCAAAAGCGACGGAATGTTTTTTGTTTCGTTCGACGCCAGCCAGTGTGCGAATTATGAGGTGAGCGTTCTGTGTTTATACATCACTTTATGCACACAGACGTAGGTACGGCCTTTACCGCGCGTTCACAGCAATACAGTCCTTAAGGTGATACTACATTAATAACCGCAACTGTACCAAGTGAACTTACTTCAATTAGTAATTTATTTGTTTTTATTTTGTTTTATATGTCATGATGTATACCCATCATGTATGTGAAATTATACAGAAAAACGAGTAGGTATTTAAACTGATATTTCTAATTACTAAAACTGCGGTCGTTGATACCAAAAAAACATAATTACAATAAAATAAAATATTGTTTTATAATAAACTAGTATCGTAGGTATCGATACCATCACGTGTGTGGAATTAACATTTCGCTAACTAATAATAATAAATTGGGATACGTTCAGGAGGATGACGATATCTTGTTCAGATCATCCGCGTCACGTGCCCGTCACGTGTGCACGTGTGCGGTGGAATCATCAGTTTCGTTAACTTAGGACTGATTTTTCCAACGCTAGATAATTTTATCCGAACAATAGTTTTTAATTTTTGACAGTTCAGACGTCGAATTCCACGAATAAAAAATATTTGTCAATTGAGAAATCAGCCTAATTTAATTTTACTCAAGATGGCCGTCATGAATAAAAAAAAGTCAAGTATGAATAGTACATTAAGATACGAGTACGAGTGTGTGTGGTACGTGTACATTTTTATAAAACATCATTGTACCCTGTGTTCACAAAATTAATAAATGAATATGAATATGACCTAAACCCTACTTACAGATTGTTGAATCTTAATTCCTGATGTTTCGCTCAACATGTTCCCTGAACACGTTTTGACACAGATAATAATATTCCCAAACCAAACATCAGTCACCCGGCGTCAGTCTCAACATGGCAGCGAACTAATCGGAACCAGTTTGTTACGCCATTTGAAATCACAGCGACAAATCCCTATAAGGGACAGCAGACATAAAGGCTATAATTAGGCGGAGCCTCCAATATGATACAACGGGGCTCCACCTGTTCTGTCCCGCCTGGAATGCTAGTAGTTTATGCGGTCATAAATTGATAAAATTTTGCTCATAAGGTAATGCTTATGAGAAAAATTCTGTCAATTAGTGCTATAATAGTCTTATCTCAAACCTTTAAATCACTTTAATAAGTGATTTAAAGGTTTAAGGTAAGAGTACTAAAGCACTGTGTGACCTAAATTCGCACTTAAGTCACTCACTTAGAGCAACCAAGAGACTTTTATTACCCGGTTTCTGAATTGAGAATTTTCTCTACCTTAGCATTTTTTTATTTATTGTCTTTATCAGAGTGATAGTTGTAATGAATATCATGTTGTGTTCAATATCAGTTCTGAGTCTCTGTATGCCCCTTGGCAAAGGCCTCCTCCAACTCCATCCAATTCTCCCTGTTCCTTGCCTGTGTAGTCTATGACTTTCCAGCGGCCTTCACCAAGTCATCCTGCCATCTTTTCAAGGGTTTCCCCTTCTTTCTTTACCTTCCCTAGGGTACTACTTTTGTAATGTACTTCTGTATGATCGTTATTTGTGTCGTCGTACAATTCTTTTTATGTTGAATTTGTACTATAAATACATAATTATGATCTGGTCAATAAATCTCTAACTAAACGAAATACTTAGTAATTGGTCAACAAATTAAACACACAACAAAAAACTTACAATGTTATTTCTATCGTCGTTTCAAGAAAATAACTGACAAAAGAGGAAATAGAAGTGGATTCTATCGAAGCCAAATCTAAGTCAGTACACGAAGTCTAAAAATGAGTTCATATTCTGATTCTGGAAATCGCGCAAATCTCGAAATTGTGACTTGATACGATCGATCGAATGTGCCAGATACACATTGACTTTGTACAGAATTTTCATTTAAATGAAAATTTTTCCCGGCTTTTGAGAGTAGTGGCCCGGTTAGCGATATCCAAATGTTTTGTTATAAAAAAACCTTTATCGTTTTCCGGGAGCTCGAACGAACTTTATTCTTTTTAATTTGGCGCAAAATACCTATTCATATTCATATCTTTATTGTATTCCATTATTTTTTTAAAAATGGCTAACAATTACGAACCCTGTGCCCTGTAGGGTCACAGCAAAAAGTAGATATTAAATTTATTCCTAAAATTAAAATAAAGTTAGGAAACATAAATTAACAATTTTTGAATGTGTTATAAAATTTACTCTTTCCATGATATGAAAACTGTTCAGCAGTGCGATTCTGTAACCATCTCACCGTGTAAACTTAAGCGAAGTGAGCGTGGAGTGAGCTGTCATTCCAACTAATGCTAGGTATTGACACTATTGACAGCTCACTCTAAGCTCACTTCACCTAACTTTTTACGGTGTGATTTTTACAGAATCTATCGGCTGGATTGTAAGAAGAGTTAGTTACACGCAGTATATTTTGGCGTAGGTACCTAAACAGAGATGGAATAGGTTATCAATATTGGTGATGTATCTGTGTTTAACTCCATGATGACATGCAGCTGTTATTAACCCTTGATCAACAGTGGACGAATTTTAAATTAATGGCTCCGGAATTATTTTATTTTAACACCCGGCGCTTTTTTATAGAAGCTATTTTTGGGTAGAATAGACTCTTTTTAGTGTATTTCTGAAAACATTAAAGTGCGCAAAACCACTGTCGTGGAGAATCACGTGGCGGGACTAAATTTGCTTCCAAGCAATAATAACAAGGTATAGTCAACGGAGCCTATTTCTGAAAGGTTTAAAAATGAAAAACCACGAACCTAACCTGTCCGAGCCAGGGTGCCTCAAGTCCCGAGCTCGCTTCACTCGCTCTTGCATCCTAAGTTCTTTTAGTAACATTACTAAGTCGAGATGTGTTATTTTTGTATATTATGTTGGTTTGGTGCGTAGTGTAATAAGTTCGGAGACCGGAACGCCATGCTGGCAACCAATCGTTGTTGCAAACAGGAGAACGATAGACACCCTCGACTGTGAGTACATAATTATGATGAATTACGATAAGTACTAACAATGACAAATGTCCTGTTAGTAAACCATAGCGTCATTTAAATTTGATTAGGTACGTTTCTTTACCAACGATCGTTTAATATTACAAATAAACTTATTTATTTTTTATTTATATTATTTGCTTCACAATACTTATTGAGTTCATTGCGGTAGAAGCAACACTTACAATATGTATACGAAAAACCATTAAAATGCACTGTCACTTTGTCTGAACGTAAAACCGAACAACCTATAAGTGAAATTCTTACATTATCTGTGGTAAAATGAAAATAAGTTGAATTCTCTGAAAGTTTAGGATTTTTTTCTCAAAAACTAGGCTTTTGCGCAGTGTAAAATTTTACGAAAGTGTTTTACATAAAGACATGCATTACGCTATAAAATTTTGAAGTTTTACACGCGCGGGTGTTAAAGTACAGTGGAGCCATCATTCTGACGGAGCGTCGGCAAATTCATCATTAAATATAATAGTAAATAAGTTACGATCCTACGTCAATATTTATCTAAACGCGGTTAACAATAAAAATAAACAAAATCTTTTACAGAATTCCTCGTGATTTTGTTTGTTTAATATTTTTGTTCAAACAATTCCACGAAATTATTTGTTTGGGTCCTTTGCAATTGTATTTAAGTACTAACAATAGTTTTTGTATACTGACCTTTGGATCTAGTTGTCCCAAAAATAAATAATTTTGAATTTTTTGGAATACTTGTCTCAAATATATTTTGTACATACTTACATTATTTACTGTTAATTAAACTCATTATTTTGGGTAAAGAATATTTACTGTTATAACGTATGAATGAAGAACTCACGTAAATATAAAATACGAGAAATCCGATCGGTTTATTACTGAGAACTGAGACTTATGTCGCACTCAAAGTCGTAAAAACCACTCATCAACTTTATTTGATTTATTTATATTTTCTGTCATTTTATAAGTACGCCCAAACGAAGTACCGAGCTACACTTACCTGCATAAAATACACTAGATTACACTGAATAATATTATATCAAAATCAAAAGTCATTTATTCAAATTAGGCTGAGAATCAGCACTTTTCGAACGTCAAAATTACAAAAGACTGTCCCCCAAAACGCCCGCCCGTCACCACTTCCTAATGCTTTCGCTGGGAAGAAGAAGTGCAAACTCCCCAGCAGTACAGCTGTCTGTTCACTTAGAATTTATGTATAACATTTATATATTATTGTTATAGTTACCCGGGGACGTAACGCAATTAAAAGCACGCCATTTTGGCACTCTATCATCGGCACAAGTACTAACTAGTTGACAGCTGTCTGCTGTCGGCTTCAGCAACTGTAGTTTCACGTTTGTTTCCTTTAAAATAATAATAAAAAAATTAAAATATTTCAATCTAAATTTAATAATTACTCTATTCTGTATGTACATAACGCTGAAACGAATTTTATTTCAATTTAACCTTTTACATCACGTTTCCAGTGCGTAAAAGGGATAGTGCTATCGTTATAAAATAGCAGCAAGCAGATCTGTATAGTCAAAAAGTTGAAGTTCCTAGAAGAACCAAACACTTTTATGAACTGACGCAAGTATGCAAGAACAACATCCTCCTCAGAGTCTGAACACACAACACGTGCAAAAGCGCGGAGAAACAAGACTTCGTTATTTGTACTAATTAATTAAATTCATTTAGTTAAATTGTGAACTTAATGAGAAGTATCTTGGAACATACAGGTGGAATACACACACAGTTCTTGTAATAAAGAGGAGACAAGATGTGTGAATTTCAAGGGAATTGGCTGAAATAATTATTCATATTACTTATAATCTAGGATAATGCTGATACGGAATTTGGCTTTGCTTTTAGTAAAACCTTGGTATTTTTAGTCTGAACACCGAAATTTAATTCCATTGTACCTAGTTTTATCAAGATTCTAGGGACTTGGGTCGTAACAAATGTCTAAAGGAATTTAAAACAATGAATTCTTCTCTCTGAAAACCAAATCAAGGTCACTTATTCAGCAGTACCTACGCAAAGGAGTTTCATAAGTTGAGACGATGAAAGTGGTGGTAAACACACTGGAATTGAAGTTCTTTCAAAGTAAGAACGTAAATGTGTTTTAGAACGGTAAATGTAATATAATACCAGCCACTGTTCCACTGCAGGGCAAATAAAAAATAATCTGTCTTGCAAATGTACTTAAAATACATGACGTGTATTCTTGCCATCCTCACATTTGTTTGTCAAATATTGTGTTTGATAATGCAGCAGAGGTTTGCCAGAGAGCTATGGAACGGAGTATTCTGCGTATTAAACTTGTGGACCGGATTAAGAATACAACAATCCGTTCCATCACTAAAGTAACTGATGTCACTCGGAAAGCTGCCACGCTTAAATGGCATTGGGCTGAACACATCTGCCACATGTCAGACGATCAATGGGCCAAATTTACGAGCAGGGCACACGACATGGCGACAGGCCCAGAAGGAGGTGGTGGGTTGGGCAGGACTCCTTGGTAGCTCTGGACAGAGAAAGGTGGAAAGAGTGTAGAGAGGCTTTTGTCCAGTAGTGGGACATTAATGGCTTATAATAATAAATTAACTGTCTTGGAAAAGGCTAACTTTTTATTTTCCTTTTCAAGACTAAAATTTAACATCCAAATTCCTAAAAGGACAACATAATATTAAACACACCACGAATACATGTGTCTTCACAATGCTCATTAATGAATCGGTTTTTGAACAAACTTCTACTCCATATAGAATAATTATCCATCTGCTCATATCCCCTATCATAATACACCTCTCCATCTTCAAAACAAAACTTAACTGTAACGTAACTGAGTCCAAAATTTCTTGCATCTACATCTAATTATATAGGAGCCCTAGGTAGCTCTACCATGAGTTTGCACACCCAAAACTCGCTAGCGTCTCCGTAAATAGTATACACTAGTGGACAATAAAATTAGACCACTCCTATTTTTATGATTTATTCAATAATTACTGTCTGTTTAAAAATTAAAATAAATAATACGTTTGTTCATTTGCAATCATAGTGAATGTGTCAAATATCACTTAATCACTTTTTTTTTAGGTACCCACCCTTTTATTATTTTATGTTTAATGTCCTATCGCTAGGACGCTATTTAAAACTAACATTAAATTCGTATTACTGATTTAAGTTCTGTGCCTCCCTTTTCCTTTTCACTGATAATAAAAATGGATCTACGCGAAGCAAAGTTATTCGAATCGTAACGTATTACAAACTGAAATGAGCCAGCGAAATGTCGCTCGACAATGTGAAGGCAGTCGATCAACGGTTCAATATGTATACAAAAGGTATCTGGAGACCGTTGGCTACATCAGAAGGCTTGGATCAGGTCGAAGAAGAAAGACATCTTAACGGGATGATCGATTTGTAGTGTCAGCAAGCCTCAGAAATCGTCGTCGTTCTGGAGTAGAATTGTAGCACCTGCTCAGAGATGTCCAAGGCGTCAATGTAAGTGATAGGACAATAGTAAGGCGCCTTAAAGAACGTGGTTTAAAACCATACAGACCCCAAACAGGTCCTAAACTTACCACAACTCACAAGGCAGCAAAGTTAAATTTTGCTCGTGAACACCGTGACTGGACTTTGGCACAATGGGGGCAAGTACTCTTTTCTGATGAGTCCCGTATATGTCCATGTGGTGCTGATGGTCGCAAAATAGTATATCATAGACCGGGAGAACGATATGCACAATGTGTGCTATCTAAAAGGGTAAGCTTTGGATTCAGTTTTTTCTGGGGAGGTATAAGCTTAGAAGCCCGTACAGAGCTGGTTATCGTAGATAGAAGAACTGTGACGGCTGATTCGTACATCACAGACATTCTTGAAGAGCATGTAGTGCCATACTCGGGATTTATCAGTCAAGAATTTAAATTAATGCACGATAATGCGCCCCCACACTACGAATTGCGTTAGAGATTACTTGCGAGAAGTGGGGATACAGGTTCTGGACTGGCCAGCACGAAGTCAAGACCTTAATCCATTAGAACATGTATGGGACGAGCTAAAAAAATATTAAAAAAGTTTTTATTATGACACACAGTCACGACAACCGGTTTGGTAGGGGGCCTAATTTTATTGTCCACCAGTGTACATGAATAATTACTGTACAGTGCTCCTAGCGGTCACAGAAAGAATTAAAATTCGTACCATGAGCACTATAGATTTCGATAGGTAAGAAATCTACCGTAACTAGCCACTAACGTTACTCGATGACACAAGAGTGACATAAAATAAGGAATAAAATTTGAAAAACCACTAAATTCCCTTACGTAGTAGGTACACTAACCGCCAACCTTTCTATTTAGTCGGATTATTGACTGTCATAACATTTTTAGCATAGGCGATAGCACTACATTTTGAGCATATAATTATACCGTTCTCTCTTCTTATGACTGAGAAAGAAAGAAACAAAACTTAAGATGACACAATCTATCGAGTTTACCTTAAGGCTCCGTAAAACTCACGGTGCAAGCATTATCGAAATATATTCGATCCACGTTAATACACTAGCGAGTTTAACGCTAGCGAGTAAGTTTTAGATAACAACTCATGGTATAGGTACTGTCATCATCATTCATGTGACGTATATACCAGGCGGATTTCACAAGTTTAGTTATAACATTCATTATCTGTTTAACTTTGGATAATCTGATCGTTGATCTGAAACTGTGTTAGTGTTAACCCTTTGGTTAAAATTCGGTCCAAATTAAACGTTAGTTTAATGAGAATCGGTTTGGGTTGAATTAGGGGTTGGTCTTAAATAGACCCTTGAGGGACGAATGTAAGTTATTAGAGGGGCAATTCTCGTAATTTTAAGATTGTGCACAGTCTGATCTCAGTCTCAATCTGTCAAAAACACCTCTGACTTCCCTACATTTTGACAAGATTTTGACATTTGTTTGTCGCCGAGATGAGAATGCGATCACATTTTGAACGTTTTAAATTACGAGAATTGGCCTTCTAAATATGAAACCAATATTTGTTTCAGCTGAAAAAAATAGCTTAGTTATTGAATGAGTGTTAGGCATCAGAATCAAATCATACGAATCAAATCAAATTAATTGACCTCAACGGTATTATTACTGCCTTGAAAAAACATATAAAATATTATATTTTTATGCTATATAATTACTAATTACTTTTAATAAATTCTAACAATGAAACAGAGATTCTGCAAACTGTATGTAGCTAGTTTTTATTGTCTTACTACGTAATCCTATATGGTCTTTTTAAATAAAACTCTAATACACTACAGGGTGGCAGGAGTGTCGCCGCGCAAACTCATCATCATCAGCCTAGATTTCCTGTCTAACCAGATGCAGCTGCATACCAGTATTTTACTTGGAACGACTGCCCAAATGACCTCTACAACCCAGTTACTGGGGAATACGATACCCTTTGGTAAGACTGGTTATCAGACTTTCGGGCTTCTGACGAACCGCAACCATTGTCAAAGACGAAATGACGAACGTGCTTTCCGAGGCACGGATACCCCTTGGTATGTGAAGATGGTCACCCAACCACGGACCAACCTTGGCAAGCGTAGCTTAACCTATAACCATTTTAGCACATGATCCTAGAACCCATAGATATTCTATGCTAGAACCCCTAGCGTACAATTTTTTTGTCGGTTATCAAAAAAGAAATCACCTGTTTCATAGAAAAGTGCAATTCCCTACGCTATTAAAATGGAAAGGCATTCTTTTTTTAATGACCGACATACAATTTCCATGCAATGGGTTTCAGAATCATATACTGAATCCCTGCACCTTGTATACATAAAAGCAATATTATATCAATTCTCAATCAAAACTAAAATAGACGATTTAGAAAATAATAATTGGACATTCAATTACTACACTCAATAAGAAAGTATTAGAAGACAAAAGGTAATATGTACCAGATGATTCGTTTCCTAAAGACCCTTCTGTTTGCAATAAACGTTTGGAAGCCATTACTCATTCTATTAACATAGAGGGTAATAAGAAATAGGATTAGCATGTTGATCTACGAAGTCTTATGAAGAAACGAAGGACATGTTGGGAACATATTCCAGAAATATTCCAGAGGTAGCGTGCCTTCATTAGTTCAGTGGCTGAGTAATTGGCTTTTTATTTGATTACTGCCCAGAAATCATATTTATTAAGCTTTTAAATAGTTGTTTCAGTTCTCATTAGCTCTCTATACTCGTCCCAATATGGGTTGGCTTCCAGTCTAAGGATGAAGCTGAGTACCAGTATTTTACGTGATGTGACTGCATATCTGACCTGCAAAACCCAGTTACTGGGTAATACTATATCCCTTGGTAAGATTTTTTAATCTAAATTGAAAAAAAAAAATGAGAATTAAAAATTTGAAAATAATACTTGTAACAAACAGATGAATTTTATTCGGTTAAAATCCGTAATGAAAGACAGAGTTAATCTCCTTCAAGAACCAAAAACAACTAAACAAGAAACAGGACACAGATCGAAACGTTATAGAGATCAACCCAATCATATTGAAATCGATATCAATCCCCTGAAAGGCTCATCGTCTGCCTCTCAAGCTTCGAAGCTCTAGCACCAAATTGTACGCATTAGTGTATCTTGTGGCAGATTAACTCCAATTCAATAGATGTTGAGATCTCAAGATGCTGTGATTGAAAGCCTGTCTGGAAGACGGCTTCATAGCTGTTTGATTCAGGATTATTAATGGCTGAGGGTCTGATAATTGCTTTCATCGGTGAAGTAGTTAGCCAGACACATAACAGGAGCACAGAACAGGATAACAATTCTCATTTCATGTGTTTTAATTCACAAAATTAATAAATGAGAATAAGTAGAAGCTTAGATTAAAGATAGAATATTTTCATCAAAATTGCAAATAGAATAGGACGAAGTTGCCAAACTAGGCATACACTTAGATTCATAAGCTAATTTTACCTGTGATAGCTACTTCCATATGGGAGGGTCTGCTATGCAAAGCTATGAGGTGTTTGCTTCATTATTGGAAAAGATACAAGAGTCAAGAGAGAGAGAGAGAGAGAGAGAAAGGTTCATTAGAAAACCAGCGTCAGACTTCATCTGTCTGGCATTAATGCTGAAATGAACCTTTTTGGCGCAGCCGTGAGGCACACACTATTGTTGTCTGAAACATTATTTTTTATTTTTGTATTTTGTGTTTCACGAACTGTGTCCAAATAAACTTTTTTCTTTCTTTCTTATTTTCCCCAATAACGGGCCGTAAATTATAGGAATCGGCCATAAATGAACGGCTCTTTCAAAGAACGAGTATGTACTGGGAAAAATAAATAAAAAAAACTTGAGAGGTGTCAAGGGACACCCGGATGGAACGAAGTATAACTGGCTTGCTTTCTATAAGAGAGAGAGAGAGAGAGACAGAGAAACACGCGCACGCCGCACGGCTTACAACTATAGCAAAAAGTGTCGTTCCAACTTTTGGTCTTATTTTTTTCCGTCTAGCCCCCTTTCGCAACGCGGGTTAAGGAACTTCGTTCCAATACATTTCTGACAAGAAGGAAGGCAAGACAGTAAGTCGTTAGTAAACAAGACGTATCTGTCATAATTCTGATATCCATCCTCCTAACATTCAAGTTCCTTTATCTCAGGATATGTTTAAGCTGTACCATTCTCTTCATTTTATCTGTATTTGCCTTAGGGCAACCTCTAATTTGCACTTCCCACCTGCCACACTGATCCCCGTCCACGTTAACACGTCAATAATCATCACCAGAGCAAATACTCCAATTCCCATATCTCCAAATACGCTACAATAATTCCACGGTCAGACCTGACACAGAATAAAAGGGTACAGAAGCTCCATATAACGAGAAAAAGTGCACGCACACAGAGGTATCTCTAACGAATGCCAGTCACGAGTGCACACTGTTTATTTCATTTGTATTAATAGCTAACTTGATGAGAGATGAGCCTTCTTATCACAGTCACAAAGTGCAGCTGCTAACTTCATAATTTATTTTGTGCTGTAATCATTTAGGCTCATGTATATCTATTGCTGTTTCTGGCATTGGTATGAAATACTTACCTTAATGCGAGAATACAAAATTGTTGAAATAAGACTGCACAATGGTTCTCTGAAAATAAACCCTCTTTCTTTCTTCTTTCTGTACGCAGACAGGTTTCTATGTATGCGCGTGTTTTCGCTCGTCATATTATAGAGCCGGCCTTCTGTATCCATCGATTCCGTGGCAACGGCTTGTGGTGAAGTATCAACAGCGGTCGCAATTAGACCGTGTGGTTGATTACCGTTGTATGTATTTATATTTACTTGATTAGATCTTGTTTGTGTGTCTGTTTGTCCTTGGTATTTGTCATGATTGATTGCTTCTGTTGATTTCTCTTAAGGGTAGTTTGCTTTTACGATTCAAACTCAAATTCAAAGCATTTATTTCAAATAAACCAATTTTTTTACAAGCATTTTTGAATTGACAATGGGTCGGTCAGTCAGAAAGATGAAGTTAGTTGCCCATTTCAAAGCGTAGTAGGTACCTATGGAGAAGAAAGGGCAAGAACCTCTACGGACACTCTATTAAGTCCAACAATTTATAATTTAGGAGCCTCTAGTGATGCAACATTTTGTACGGCTTAAGACGTTTTTTGTCTCTTTATAAGTTTATTTCAGTGATTTATCTCAAAGATGGTCAAATAAAATACTAGCCTCAAAATAATTTATATTTTTGTTCAAGCAAGGTTTGTAAAGGACCTTGAAAATATTAATATCCGCCTGAGCATGCGTGTTCTGGCTTTTTTCTAGATCCAGCGGTTTAGGTTGTGCGCTATCCGTCAGTGAATTTCAGAATGTTATTATGTAGATTATGTTCACTGCAGCAAAAAAATGTATCAGTCAAGCCTAAAAGGCTTTTCCTGTTTAAAATATTATAGAAATGTAATTTTCTTTCAAACGTTACCGTACCATACTTTCACATTAAACATACTCCAAGTAAGTAATGAAAACTGAAAAATATTTAAAAATAAACATGAAAATATCAAAACATATATTTCAAATAGTCCAAAGGAAGTCGAGAATTTTGTTTAGTAAAATGCCTGATAGATGGGATATGCACAAATGCCGGCAGAGGCGAGGCTCTGGCAGTCGAAATATTGCAGGCCGTATGTTATGAGGATTGGTGCATTGATAAAGTGGGTTAATTTTTATTATTTTTTCAATTTTTGAGTGATAAGTATCACTATTTCTGGAAAGGTTAAGTAAAGATATGTGTAGTACAATTGCCGATCATTATTGTTATTCTAGTATTTTGAGGGTTCCGTACCCAAAGGGTGCCAACAGGACCCCTACAGGGCCTTCGCTGTCCATCCTTCTGTCCGTCCGTCCATCCGTACGTCTGTCCGTAGTCGTCTGTCTGTCAGTGGGTTGAATTTTATGAACCATAAATTGCAGACAGTTGAAATTTTCACAGAGTGTGTTATTGCCGCTCTAACAACAAATAATAAAAATTATATAAAGTTAATAAAAATTGTCTCCATACAAAAAACGTGTTTTTTTCGTAGCTTTTTGCCTTGTGGTGCGGAACCCTTCAAAAATATCCAGAATGAAAAGTAGCCTATAACCTGTCTGTGAAACGTAACGATCGTTTCAGTAGTTTGAGCGTTAAAATGTAACAGATAGGTGGAGTTACTTTCGCATTTATATGATTAGTATGGATGAGATAATAAGTAAGAAGTGTGGATGTCTGGGTTAGCTTACAGTCAGCTCATTTATTTTCAGGCTTTTGCTTGTAAAGACTATAATTTATTGTAACAGGGCTTATTGCGCATCACAGCAACAAATAAGGTTAAAAAAGCAATGCGTTTCATGTTAATAAAAAATAAAAGTAATTTTGCAGTTTTAATTTTAATTCAATTAAAAACTAAATGCGGGAAGCTACAGCTCACGGGAATATTTTTTAGGTATTTTTTTAGTTGATTGAATTCCCTTTAGTATCAAAACATATTAATATAAATGATAGTTTACGTTCAAAATTTCGAGAATTATGCGACGAAAAACATTTGTTGAGCTCAATTGAATATTTGAACTTTGAACATTTGACAATACACACATATTTCTGGCTTGTAATATGTAACCGTGCGACAACAATCTGAGCGTTGTACGGTCTCTACCTTTGGGGATTTTAAAGAAGACGTCTGTGTTAAAGACTTCACATAATCGCTCAAGACAGACTAAAATCGATTTAACGCACGATAAAGCACTCATAGTCCGCTCCCAAATAACTTTCCTCCCTCAACGTCCAGCCATAACTTTGCCCAACGACCAACACTCAAAAGTAAACTGACCATTCCGTTACATCACCTCAATGATTGCGCCAATATCGGCCAGTCTTCACACGCTGGCCGGCAATTGGCAATTCCAGTGCCATTCTTAACGGCGCCGGAATTGGCAATTCTATTGGTAGTGCTAACAGAGCTGGCAGTAGGTACGATCCTTTTGATTGGTCGGTAATCATGTTTGGGCTGTTTGCTGAAGTGAGAGATCTTTAGTTGGTTGGGAAGATAAAAGTGAAGTAGCGATTTTTCTTTTTATGTTATAGGTTCCATTATATAAAGAGTTTTTGAAGAAGGTGTGTGTAGTACTCCTGACCAGCGTGGTCAGGAGTACTACACGTATGGCCAATGTACTTACGGACAGCTAAATTAATTGTTAAGCCACTTCATACAACTGCTACGAAATGACAGTTGCATAATCATAATCAGCCCGTTACTAACACAATGGACCGCATTTGTAGTCTGAATAAATAAATGATTATTATTATAATGTTTCCACTGCTGGGATACAGGCCTCCTCTCTGTGAGAGGAAGTAGGCCGTAATCCACCACGCGGGCCCAGTGCGAATTGATAGATGTCACATCTCCTCGAATTTTTGGTTTTAGAACATGCCGGTTTCCTCACAATGATTACCTTCACCGTTTTGAGATCAGTGGTGATGAAATAATTTACACATGGTAAAGCGTATGTCTGAGTTCGAACCTACGACCTGCAACTAGTTTGTCGCGGCCGTTACCACTGGGCCACCACTGTTCATGACAGTTTTGATTTAAATATACGGAAAATTGAAGTTTGCAGTCAATTTCCCTGACTATATGAACGTGAAGGAAACTAAAGGGAGTATGTAAAAGTCGAAGTTGCATTCAGCAGTGCGATTCTGTAACCATCTCACCGTGAAAACTCAGGTGAAGTGAACGTGGAGTGAGCTGTCGTTCCAAATAATGCTAGGGATTGACACTACTGACAACTCACATCAAGCTCACTTCACTTGAGTTTTCACGGTGAGATTTTTACAGAATCGACCTGCTGTAGTGTCTGCTTACTGCCATGACAAGAGGCGTGAGTTTCTGTACGTGGAGGCATCGAAGGTATACCACCATTTACAGAAGCACTTGCAAACAACATGACACAACTTTAGGTTGGTATAAACAAAGTTTAAGCCGGAACACAATAACATAGGGTGCGAAGCGAATGCTGATTTGACAAGCAGCTCCTCAGTGAACTCTCGACTTCATTAAAAGGTCCTTTGCCAAGGAACAATGAAGTAATTCGCCAAGAGTTTCTGGTTTTACACGAAGTGAAAAGTAATTTAAATAATGTTACAATTATTTACGTTTAATCACTGTCACCGTTTCATTATTTAACTTCAAAAATTACTGCGGTTTCATTGGTACCCTAAAAGAATAGAATATTATTTATTGTTGTTGCTGGTGATTAACAAATAAAGTTGTTCAACATTCAACAAAATCGTAGTTGGGATGAATTTATCACAAAAAAGCAACTTAACATTGTAGTTGAAAAACATGTGTTCTGCATATACTAGTATCGATATGCATCACTGCCAATTCTCCAAGTGCAAAAGTAAGTTTGTAATAGCAAAAAAATATTTTTGTGTTTGTAATAAAAGTAACGACTTTAGAACTTGTGCTGTGAGACCTTGTTTCTTGCCAAATGTCATGATTCTAGGTCAACGGGAAGTACCTTATAGCTTTATTTGCGAGTGTGAAAATGTGTATCCTACTAATATAAATATAAACGCGAAAGTTTGTACGGATGGATGGATGGATGTTTGTTAGCCTTTCATGCAAAAACTACAGAACGGATTAAGATGAAATTTGGCACACAGATACTTTATAACCAGGATTAACACATAGGAAACTTTTTATTCCGATATTCCCACAGGATCGAAACTTATGGGGGTGAAACCGCGGGGCACAGCTAGTATAATATATGTATAAATGACCGCATATTTTTATTTTGTTGATTTTGAAGATTTTTTGGAGCTCCAAGGGACCGTAGACCTTGGTATTTGATATTAATTCCAACATAATACCTCCACGTGTTCCTGAGAAAAAGGGTCTTGACAGACGGACAACGAAGTGATCATTTATTGGCTTAATTTTTTTCCTTCTGAGATATGGAACCCCAAAAAGTAGGTCTACAAAAGACCCCTAGGGTGTAAATAGTAAGGAAATAAATAAAAAGAATATTCTAATATGGATAAACGGAAAACTCGTACAAGAACTTTAATAGTAAACAGAGAAATATCACAAAAGAGAAAGTAATTCCATGTTACCTGGCATATCAGTTGGTTATGTCCGTGGCAAGTATATACAATAATATGTAACTGAATTAATGCACATTATGAAAGTCTGTCATTTTTAGTAGGTATAGGTAATTTTGTAACCAAAAAATAATGAAAACTACGTAAATTACTGTCGAACTTCCGCTCTACAGTCTAAACTAACTAACATTGATGAAGTACCTACTACGCTAGACTGTGCGACTGTTTATTTCAGGCATCAAGGCCCATATAAACTCATACAATACAATATTTATATAACTTAAAAATATACTGTGCCCACAATTTTTATATTGTGTACTGTTTTTATTGTGCCCACAATTTTTATCCACAATGATAGCTAATTTAATAAAAAAAAGCGATGGTTTAAAAATAATAATAAAAAAATCAGTGTACTTATGTATTTTGAATAGCTATAAAATAATATTCTAATTGGGGTGTTTGGTGGTGTGCGTTAATTTCGGAACATGCTGTATACATAATATTATACACTGTATAAGGGATCTTCTATTTGCATAGTGATTATCCCCTGTAATTTGTTTCAGAATCAGCAAGAAATCAACCAAGGAGGCGCCGATGAAATTTTAATCGCTCAAACAAAACTGACTATTATCTCCAAAATCTCGATTTATCAAAGGGAGTTCGAAATTAGCCAAATTTTAATCCGTCGGCAGAATACTAACAAGGTGGTTTGGAAACAGCGGTGTCGGCAGCCGCTAGTGATGGACTCGAAGGGCGAGATTGAGAGCTAAAGATCGCTAGTGAGGATGTGGGAATTCCGGGATTCAAATGATCGGAGTGGAACTTTAAGATTTGGACATGGAGGTCAGTGAGTTTGTTTCAGCATTTCCTCTCAGGGATACATAAGTAAGCTGGCGCTATCTAGTTTAAAACTTTGATCAAAACATTGAGGTGTCATAGTGCCTTAAAGAACCTAGCATAACTATAATCCTTAGAGAACCTAGCATAACTATAATCCTTAAAGAACCTAGCATAACTATAATCCTTAAAGAACCTAGCATAACTATAATCCTTAAAGAACCTAGCATAACTATAATCCTTATAGAACCTAGCATAACTATAATCCTTAAAGGACCTAGCATAACTATAATCCTTAAAGAACCTAGCATAACTATAATCCTTAAAGAACCTAGCATAACTATAATCCTTAAAGAACCTAGCATAACTATAATCCTTAAAGAACCTAGCATAACTATAATCCTTAAAGGACCTAGCATAACTATAATCCTTAAAGAACCTAGCATAACTATAATCCTTAAAGAACCTAGCATAACTATAATCCTTAAAGAACCTAGCATAACTATAATCCTTAAAGGACCTAGCATAACTATAATCCTTAAAGAACCTAGCATAACTATAATCCTTAAAGAACCTAGCATAACTATAATCCTTAAAGAACCTAGCATAACTATAATCCTTAAAGAACCTAGCATAACTATAATCCTTAAAGAACCTAGCATAACTATAATCCGCCTATACTGTTCCCGCTGCTGGGACACAGGCCTCCCCTCTAGCTGTGCTCCACCACGCGGGCCCAGTGCAGGTTGGTAAATGTCATATGTCTTCGAAATTTTTGGTTCTAGGACATGCCGATTTCCTCACGATGTTTCTCTTCACCGTTTTTCAAATATTTTAGTACACATCATATTTGTACATCTCCTGGCATAACATAGCGCTCTGTTCATCAAACATAACATCTGTACCTACTTTACCTATGTTAAAATAAATTATGATTTGATTTGATTCGTTTTGAAAGCAATGGTGATCAAAATATATACTCAAAGTAAAGAGCCTGCCTGGGTTCAAACCTACGACTTACAACTCGTAAGTCGGAGCCGTTACCACTGGGCCATCACATTTTTACTTAGAGAACCTACTGAAAGAAAGAAAAATAAATTAATCATAAATGGAAACAGTTTGAGGTAGTTCAATGTAAAGTGTACATAATACCCAAGTAATGAGATGAAACACTTCCGATTCCGAAATACTGTTAGAGAGCTGATCAGAAAGAAATTGGTCCATAATGGAAGCAATCAAACTTGTAAAGGAAAATCAATATAATGATTCGTCGACTGAGCAGGACAGAGGACAATGACAGGAAGAGAGGAGCCTGAAGACACTGATAGTGACATGATGACGGAGCATTTCACAGGGAGCGCTTATTTTATAGACTGATAATCAAGACATATTATACTCGCACATTACGTAGTCCATTATTGCACGGCGTGCATGAATTTATACTAATATTATAAAGAGATAAAATTTGTTTGTAAAGTAAGCAGACGGTAATCTCTGGAACTACCAGTCTGATTTGAAAAAATAGTTTTGCATTTGATAGCCCAATTTTTGAGGAAGGCTATAGGCTATTTCACATCACGCTATGACCCTCAGAAGACTAGCAAAAAGAAAAAAAAAGAACGTCAAACGTCGACGTTGAGAGTGATTTAAAATATTTTTATTGCGACCCAGAGAGATACTTTAAGTATTGATACTACCTACCCATAACTAAATAAAAAATCAGCACATCACAACGAAAACAAAATACACTCTTAGAATAAACACGGTCGCATCCCGGCACCGCCCGGACTTCCCTATCCGATAGCTATCCAACAATTATCGAGCGACTGACGCCTCCCCCGGGACCTAATTCATTGGTGTGGCGGCCCGTTGATCTGCTGAGCTGTGCTCCGAGATCCAGAGATACGGGGTGCGGAGCGCAGAATTGCGTTAAGATTGTGGCAGACCTCAACGTGATAGTAACAGATCGACTTTTTTATTTTTCTACCTTTTATTTTAGGAGAGTAGTTTGGAAGAGGTGGGTTATTTTTAGAAAAGAATTTTAGTTTGACCTATATTTTATTTGGGTATTCTGAGAATGTTGTGCCTCGATGTTGCAGTCGTTAAACAAATAGTTATACTGGGTACCCGGGTGGCCGGTTCGGATATAATACAACTATTATTTTTAACAATCATTCTGATTTGGAGCCGAATTTTGTCAGTTTTTTTCATACCCATTATTTAGTTTATAATAAATTATGTCTCAAATTGGTTATGGATATAATAAATTGAAAACACAACTGTCATTCTTTGACACCTGTAGGAAATGGCTATAATAGGTGCGGCAGATTGACGTAGTGTGTCAAGTTGATAAAATAATGAATTTGTTCTGTCTAGATTTGAATACATACAAGAAGAGATATCAAGAATTTTGAATGTACTCTGTGTAAATGAAGTGAAGTTATTATTTAAACTTTTACAATTAATGTAAGGAGCATGATTATAACAGGACACTTAATTCTACAGACTTGAAAATTATTTCCCGGTATAGGTACTTAGCTGTTCATCGTGTCTCCTAATTCATTTGAACCCGTTCCAGTTTCATCTTACACGAGCTTAATATTTGTTATCTTGAGTATTACGGCAGTAAATCAAGATTCATTATGTTAATGTACATTCATTTGCATACTACAACCCTTCACACAAACCTGCCAGTGCCTGGCATTGTCTTTTATTTCAACAAAGTATACAATCGTCTTTATTTCGCCGACTTTATAGAAGATAGAGGAGGGATCAATTTTATCTTTCTTTGTGATGCAAATCTTGTCATTAGTCTAGAAGCTCGGAATTTGGGGTTTTTGGAACAATTTTAGGCTGAGCCGAAAGTGAATTGTGGCTTTTAAGGTTATAATTTGGAAGGAATGTTACTTTACTTTTAGATTCACGATCTGTTTTAGAGTTTAAATTATTATTATTATTTGAAGGCGGGTAGGTACGGTTGTATTCACTTTATAAATGTGAAGTTTTTAAAACCAGACGGCAAGCATGCTTATTCTAATTAACATCATAATCTACGAAATTGATATTCATCCTAATATCAAATCATTCGCCACAAAATCTGGCACAGTTTCAAAGAACATGAAACACAAAATGGCGGCCAAACATTCAAAATGAATTCATCAGACAACTCAAAGGATCCCAAATTCACAGATATCTATTGCGTCTATAATAAATCCAATTCCTTGAATTGTGTTCCCAGTGAAATTCGACCTAGGAGCAAGATTACGGAACTCCGATTTCTCTAAGCCCTAACGTATTAAGGTTCTGCATAGATTTATAGGGAGCACCTTTCATTTATGGGGCTGTCTACCCTTCCAATGATAAATGTGCTATATTATATCGGGGGTGTGAAGGAGGTCTATTTGTCGTCTTACTGTTTGATTAGCCATGAAATTGAAGGTTACAATCTGTGTGGGGGTGAGGTTGTATGTCAGCGTAGGCACGCACACATGTGGAATTGAAGAGGAGTGCGTGCTCCTGGTACATGTGTGTGTGTATGTGTGTGTAACGATGTGGAGTTGTTAAATGGACGTCAAAGTCGCCACTTACATATGTCGTTATCGATGACTGTTCGAAGTTTCGCAATTGTTTTATTGACAATGAAAATATGGTGGATTTCATACATTTGGCATACTACTCGTAGTAGTATAATCTATGGTGAATTTATTATATTTTGTTAAAAATGATTATTAAAAAATCTAACGTGATTGCGCTGGATGTGAGAAGCACAGAACCGGTCGATGAAGCGATACGAGGAGAGGCCTATATATGTCCAGCAGTGGACGCCTTTCGGCTGAAATGAGGATGACTAATAACGAAGAAAAGATTAAATAATATCTAAATAATCATTAACTTTTTCTGTTGACTACACTATTTGGCGTGCGTCTGCGTATATTCGTAAAACGTTTCCTCTGTATGTGTGTTTTATATCCCGAACGAGCGTTTTATACATATTCTTTAAAGCATTCTGTTGTTACAACGCAACGAGGAAAATTCATTTCGGCGGTTTCACAGCGATTCCCGATTCGAATTTTCAATCGGATTGGTATTTGTTTAGATTTTATCGTTCTCGTATGTACAAAATACCAATCAGACTGCAAACATTGGTTTATGTCTTTAAGAGTAACTGTACCATAAAATATTATGACCGCATCGATGTCTATATTCATAAACTAGCAACTCTTTTGGTGATCTCATCTCATCATCATCATCTGTATGCCTGTTCCCAACTATTTATTTATCCTCACATTGGAACGCCATACGGCAATTACACCAACGGAGCAAAAAAATCACTTCATGTGCTACTTTCCATCCATCCTGTGCACGGTGGACATCGAACGAGTGGCGATGGATCACGATACGGTCACGCAGCGTGCAAGTGCAGCATTTCTCCATGTTGGGGACGCTTTCAGTCTGACCGGATGCAGCTGAATACACTTACACTGCCACTTACTTGTCACTTTACATGGAGTGACTGCCTGTCTGACCTCCACAGCCCAATTACTGGGTAATATAATACGCCTGGTTCGTTCAGGCTCCTGAAACCCATAACGATTGCCAAAGATCCATCCATCTGCCTAGCCTTTTCCCAACTATGTTGGGGTCGGCTTCCAGTCTAACCGGATGCAGCTGAATACCAGTATTTTACATGGAGCGACTGCCTATCTGACCTCCATAACCCAGTTACTGGGTAATACGATACCCCTTGGTAAGACTGGTTGTCAGACTTTCGGGCTTCTGACTACCCGTAACGACTGTCAAAGATCTACGAATGACAGCCGGGACTAACGGCTTAACGTGCCAAAGATCTACGATCTACGAATAAAAATCGGGATCAACAGCTTACATACATTCCAAGGCACCAAGGAGTCTCACCGTGTAATGGATAGTCACCCATCCACGGACTGACCTCGGCAAGCGCAACCTAACCTTCAATCGACGCGTGTGGCTGTTATTGCTTAGCCACGAGCAACAACTAATTATAATCATCATATTATCCGCTTGTGAATGTTACTGTTGAAAGGCCTTTTCAGGCACAAAACAATTTAAATAAACCGAACCGAAAATTTACGAGAAAAGTTGTAATTTATCACAATTCATAATTAACAGTAACATTTAAACTAGCTTACTCAAAATGCCCGCATAATCCCAACAGCTCAAAACACGAATCTCTAGAAATCTTTAATTTTACAAGGTTTAACTGCTAATCCTACTAGGGTAGCAGGAAACTGCAGGTACATAATTAATAACGGACGGAACGCGCGACGAGGTCACCGCTTAATTTATGTTCCTTCACGGTTTGTGTGCAGGTGGGATGAGCAGAAATACTGGTGTAAATTTTCTTCTAGATAGCCTAGAAGATAATGTGAATAAAGTAGGTCTTAGTAACGGGGTAGTCTCTGAGTGTTTCTGATTAAAATTAAAATTAATTTATTTGTGAACATAAGTTGCAGACAACACGTTAAATTAGGTATAAGCCATCATAAGCATAATCAGCCTATCATGTTCCCACTGCTGGGACAGAGGCCTCCTCTCTTCGAGAGGCAGTGGGCTATAATCGGCCATGCGGGTCCAGTGCAGGTTGGTAGATGTCACAGGTCATCGAATTTTTGGTTCTAATAAATGCCGGTTTCCTCACGATGTTTTCCTTTACCGTTTTGAGAGCTGTGGTGATGAATAATTTACACAAGTAAGTTGCGGCTGTTAGCACTTGGCCACCACTGCTACTAAAGCGTACGTCAATCCCGTTGAAAGTCTTTGTAGGATTACGAAACGCTTTGAAAACGTGTGCTGCTTGTCCAGATCAAATAAATTGTACTAAATCATCGCTAGAAATCTTCCATAAGACTTTCCAGTCTTATGGAAGATTTCTAGCGATGATTTAGTAAACTCCTAAAGCTACCTACCAAGCGACCTCCAATCCCCAGGGTACATAATTAATAAACCGGCATGTCTCCCAGAAGTCACTGCTGAGTTATGACCCCATTACCTCCTGCTGTAGACCCTCTCCCTTCCTCGCATCCTGGCGGAAGACCCTCACCAGATTATTGAAATGAGAGATTAACGCACAGGCTCTGTCAGATTTATTGAATTCAATATCGAGGTGTAAATCATGTGATTGTGTTTAGGGATTTATATCGAGGATGCCATTTTTTGTGATGTTATTGTATTCTGGTTGTTGAAAGATAAAAGTGAAATGCTTACAGCATTTATATTGGTTTGAACGAGTCTGTAATAAGTAGTTTATTTTCGCAGTATCATTTTCATTATCCTGGGTCAGCTACTGAGATATTATCAAGATCCAAAGTAGGTAATGTATTCAATCTAGGCTAAGAATCACCACTTTTTGAACGTGAAAATTACATAAGAAAGTCCCCCAAAATTATTTGAACCTCGGATACCTTTCTCGGCATCCTTGATGGGGCTCAGCGGGTCATTGGTGGGGCTCAGCGGGGTCATTGAACAACACACACACACTATCAGCAGGAATGGCTTTCATTTTCACAGTTTAACACCATTCATTACGTTGCTAAGCAGACAATTTTTTTGGAATATGCGAAGCAATGGACCAACAATATCCTTAAAAATTACTCAGATTGTCATTTATTAATTTAATACTTCAAGCACATGCATATGCAGAGGTGGACTTAATGCCACAGGTATTTTCTACCAGCAACCTGTGTAGCAAGTACCAGCAATAGTGTGTTACGTAATTAGGGTGCAGAAAACGAAGTGGTGATCAAGAAGGCAGTTTAAAATCATAATTTAATCAAAACAAACAAAAAAGGCATGACATCCCATACAATTCAACATTCTGATAAATTCTCAAACAAACTTCACCATTCGATACCTACATCCTATCTAAAAGATTCACGCCTTCAAATTGCAGTTCCGAAGTGCAATCTCGACTCCAGTTCAAACTTGTTTGACCCCCCCCCCCCCCCCCGTCGATTACGTTACTTTTTAATCAATATAACAATACAGGCCTTCCACCGCCTTCGGAATTTAATCTCTTCTTTGTGCTCAAGAAAGTGGCCTGAGCAGCATTTAATAAAAAAAAGAGAAAATATTAACAAGGTTCGACCCGAACTGATATACAAAAGTTCCACTTGTGATGTATGTATTGAAATTGGATTACTATAATTACAGTGGCTTCCAAAATAAGAATCATTAAGCATTGTCATAGTAAGCATTACATATTATTGAGTTTGTTTGTATAATGAAATTATATCTATGAAATGAAATAATGCTGACTGAAAACTATAAATATCGGTGGAGGAAAAAAAAAAACACCAGATAAGCGTTTTCGTATCGAGATCCTCTTTCATTTTCATTTTTTTTTGCGGCAATATAGGCACACTGAGAATTTCGAACCCGAAACGGACAGCGGAGGCTTGCTGATAGGGTTGCCACCCTTTGGGTACGGAACCATAAAAAACGCAGAAAACCAAAGAACAACTGAACTGTCTCACTCTTACTCCTAGAAAGTAAGTCATCAATCTCTTGCCCTTTTCCCAATTTATATAAGATATTATAATATCTATCATTTATAATCAAATTAGTAATTTCGTGGAGCCACCACAAATAACTCGACTAAACAAGAGCCTAATTGCGTAACACACTATGAATCACAATCTAAATCATTTTTATTAACCGACTTCTAAAAAAGGAGGAGGTTCTCAATTCGGATGTTTGTATAACTCTTTCGCTTGCCAACCGATTTGAAAAATTCTTTTTTTGTTGGAAAGGGTATACTTCCCAAATGGTCCCATAGAAATTTCATCAAAAAAGGTTCAGTAGTTTGGTTTTTAAACCAAAATTACTGGTAAAAACTACAACTTAAAAGTGAAAAATAAAAACTTTTTTGCAAAACAAATCAACCGACTTCCAAAAACGACACTACAAAGTGAAAAATAACTTTAATTTCGGAAGTCGGTGGCAAACAAGGAAAGTGTGAACCCAACGACACCGACTTCCGAAATTAAAGTTATTTTTCACTTTGTAGTGTCGTTTTTGGAAGGCGGTTGATTTTTTTTGCAAAAAAGTTTTTATAAAGGTTATTGCTTATCCATTGCTTCATATGTTCTAAAAATTTGTCTGCTCAACAACGTAAATAACGCAATGAATGTTGTTGAACTGTCAAAATGAAAGCCATTACTACTGTTAGTGTGCTACGCGTTTACCCCGCTGGTTGTGCACATAGCATCTTTTTGACAACTGAGCAATTCTTATTGCTTAGCGAAAGGCGTTTACCTCAACAAAACACAAGATTGATGACTGTTAGAAGTGGCCCTTCTGTACCTCTACTGTTATGTTCCGATCGATTAGTCGGACGTCGAATCAATCACGCTCTCGCCCTTTGAGAGCTGCCAGAAAGTTGCTATTGCAATTTCTATGAAAAGCTATTGTAAAAGTATTTTATGAATGCATTCATTTCATAGTGTTTGTATAGATTATAGAGGCTTCTTAATGTTTTAAAAAGGCACGTGATAGATGACTATATTTACGTAATCGTGCGTGCGCGTGTCATCTCCCCAATGCGCCAACAGCCTCTTGGTCACTGGTGCCTATACTAATACTCAGGACACAAGTTTTTGCCTTGCACAAGTGTGTGTTGTACAAGTGTTTGAATTGCCTTCAAACCGTGCCTTGAAATAATGTTGTTTAATGTACCTACTACATATGTTATTATTTATGTTGTATTGTGTAATTAATGATTTTGACATTTGGATTATTAGGATTTGGATTTTATGACAGATCATAAAATCCAAATCCAAATATTTGCTCAGTGTACAAATATGAGACTACGATTGTTTAGAATATGGAGGTGATGAATGACGTTCCCACAATTTAACATCATCTGCCTAGCGTTTTCCCAACCATGTTGGCTTCCAGACTAACCTTTTATGTTACTAACAAATGGAATGTAAATAGATATCGACGATAAAAATTAGGTCAATGACCCGTGACCGACGAAGATAGTTCAAACGCCTTTCCGTTTAAATTCAATAACCAAAAATCAAGCGAAAAATGTATTTACTGTCTTACGGATAACAGTTTAAGGTATAATTCTCCAAATTACAAATGAAACATCATACAAAAAAAATGGACGTGCAAAAAAAAATAAGCAAAAGATGTACCTACGCGCCCGCACCCGCACCTTTGAGTTTTTAATGTTGTTGTTATATTTCTGGTTTTAAGTAATATTAAATTTTATATAAACTAAATATTATCGAGGGTAGTTTATTTTTGGACAGTCTTGCGCTATTTATTTGTTTGAAAAAAGCATGTAGGTATATTAACTTGTATCGATCGCTGTACTATTTAATGACATCGCCACTCTGTATGAGACGTTAATAAACTATAGTAAACTACCTGCATTGTGATCACATCTGTTCGTAGATAATGCAAAATGTTCTGATACCTACCTGTTCACATACTAAATTATTATACTGTGAAATAGTAGTGGAATACTATCTGTATTTAGAACCGGTTAATTGAGTAAGAGGAAGACTGTGCTACCGTGATACAGTTTCGACTAGTACGGAGGACAGTGTGAATCGAATGCTACAACCTAAATAACGATATCAGTGTAAATTATTTTTGGTGAGTGATTAGTGCTTAAATACTAATAATTATCATGTGAAGTAAGTACCTACTTAACAGACAACTTTAAGACATTATACAGGTGAGAAATATAATATCACAGTTTTGTTAGTATTTGAGCGAGGGATCAGCGTTTGTAGTGTCTACCTACCAAATGTTAAAAATACCTAATTATATGGTTGTACTTTTTTGATGCAAATAAAGTTATTATTATTATTATAGTATGACAAAGGCATGAATTCTATAACATGTGTACCTACTATTGATGAATTCATTCTATAACATGTGCACCTACTATTGATGCATTAATTCTATAACATGTGTACCTACCATTATTCATGCATGCCTAATAATGGTTCATTAATTTTAGTTACGATAATATTCCCGTTATCTATGAAAACCATTCTCTGTGAATCTGTATAACAGTTCAATTACCTCGGTAATAAAGGTTTATGAAATTTATTAATTTCATGAATGTTGCGCCAATATATGATTAGGTACAACCAATGATATTCTAGTAAACAGATATATTATACACTTACAAAACAACAGAAAAATGTGTTCCGCGCCGAGAGGCAACACACATACACACTTTTCATTCATTTTACATTTCACTACAAGTAAAAAGGATAGAAAAAGGATAGCTCGATAAAAACCAATAAGAAAAAAAGTGACAGCTAGATGTTGTCAATTGCGCGTGAATGTAAACAAACATTATTCGGGCCACCAATCACAGCACGTTGGCATCATAGACTAACAAATTAACTAGGCAGAAAGTACAAACCGCGTGTACAGAATTTGCAGTCGGGATTTGTGCCTATGCAACGAATAAACACAAAAGGTAGGTAGGTGAAAAATAAAACACGTTTTAAGAAGAAAGAAATATATATATTGTAAAAATAATCATACACCTTCGAAAAGATTTAATTTATTTGTTTTCTGTCTCTTAGAGAGCTTTTTTATTTCGTGAGCGGAATGGAGGCGAACTGTTGTATACTTATCAATTATAGTTTTTTTTGTTTAATTTATAATTATATATATCAAACAAAATTATAAAGAAAAGTTATTAAAAGGGAAACTAGAACTCTGCTGTAAAGATGACTTTACTGCCTAATATTCGCATCTGTACTTTTATTCTATGTCCGGAGTGCACGCATCCTTGTCGTTCTTACGACAAAAAATGTATTTTCCATCTCTTTCTTTTTTCTAACCTCCAAATATCAGAATATTAGGAAAATAATTGAAATCCAAACTAATATTATAAATGCGAAAGTAACTCTGTCTGTCTGTCTTTCTGTCTGTCTGTCTTTGCTTCACGCCTAAACTACTGAACCGATTTGTGTGAAATTTGGTACAAACATAGTTTGGAACTTGAGAATGGACATAGGATAGTTTTTATTGCTAAAAATAAAATAAAAAATAAAATTTATTCCGGACATACAGCGCCATCTATTGGTCAAGAGTCGGCATCAATTCAGTACTGAAAATTCATCGGAAAAATGTAAATAAATAGTAAAAAGGTATGAAAATCCAAACTAATCTGCCGGAAGTCACTATTCCACGCGAACGAAGTCGCGGGCAAAAGCTAGTATATTAATAAATCGAAGTATATTGTGTACTTCTGTGTGGTATGAGATCCCTTGTGTTTTATTAACTTTGGTAACATAATTGGTACACTTTTTATGTACACAAGATGGCATTTTGGATGATAATTACGTAGTAGCGCGCACCGTCTATCTCGTAGACGTGCGCGACACAGACTAAAGGCAATACGTTTTTTTTTTTTTTAGAATATGGCATCTCGTAGTTGACCTTGAGAGGCCGTGACTACTTAACCGGACTATCCTGTGGTTGCCTTAAGAATTCTTAAAGCCTCCAGCCAGGGCTACATCTAAATTAATGCTAAGCGACTGCACGCTAAGGGCACCCCCTGTGGGGTACGAACCTCGGCTTAGGGCGTCGCTGGGAGAGGGCAGCAAGGGGACAGGCTGGATCGAATTAATATTAATGCTTTGATGAGCGCGGCGTTTCCTAGGACTATCTCTGAGAAGAAAGGCCGAAACAAACTCAGAGGTCTCAGTCGGGGAATTTAAAGCTACAGGCTCAGCTACGGCGCGGGCTGGCACTTCAGCGGGCAAGGGTCGGGGGGGAGAATTTACTTGGGGACGTCGCGAGGGACCTCGGCGGCGAGGTCGGAATGTCGGTTGTTTCTGTTTGTATACTGTACTGGTTGCCCTATCGCTCTCCTGGAGGAGGGTTATGGGGTCATCGGGTTCGTCGAGAACATGCCTTGGACGGCGAATTTTGCTGATTTTGGAGGGGGTGTAGTTGGCGGCCGCTACCACCAGAGGGTTGCGGTGATTGGCGGCTTTGGCAAAGAAACGCTTGGAGAGGCGTTTCATGAACTGCTGGATGGTGGGAATCTTGAGATCTACGTGGAGGATCTCATTGCGAACGAACCAAGGGGAGTTTGTGGCCTTGCGGAGAAATCGGTTCTGCAGGGTTTGCATCCTATGGATGTGACGGGGCTTTGCGTGAGCGAAGACTACGCTAGCGTAAGTCATTATGGGACGGATGCATGCTGTGTACAGGCGCTTTTTGCACTTGAGTGACAGCTTGCTGCGTTCATTGAGGACGGAATGAAGGCAGCCTAGAGCGAAAGAGGCGCGCGAACGGACCGTCTTTATGTGCTCTGAGAAGGTGAGGTGATGGTCGAGAATGACACCAAGGTACTTGGCTTGCTTCCCCCAAGGGATCGGCTTGCCGAACATGGTGATTGGTGGAGGGGGGGTGGGTTGACGTCTGAGTTTAGAGTAGAGCACTGCTTGACTCTTATCGGGGTTGACTTCTATTCGCCATTTCCTGAACCATGCAGCCAACTTATTGACTGCGGTTTGGAGGCGAAGTCGAAGTTGGATATGACTACGACCAGTGTAGTAGATGGCTGTGTCGTCCGCGAACAGAGCCAATTGGGACTTGGCGTCCTTAGGGATGTCGCTAGTAAACAGCGTAAATAAGAGAGGGGCGAGAACGGAGCCCTGGGGGACTCCTGCTCTGATGGGATGAGGCGACGAGAGCGCTCCTTCGATTTTGTAGCGGAATGTGCGGTTCAACAGAAAGTCTCGTATGATGAGAACGAGACGGTCTGGCACTCCGAGTTGGTACAGCTTGTATAATAAGCCGTTGTGCCAGACTTTGTCGAACGCTTTCGCTATGTCGAAGTAAATGACACCTGTCATCATACCGCGCATGAATCCATAATGGATATGTTCGGTGATGCGGTGGACTTGTTGGACACAGGAGTGCTGGGTTCGAAAACCAAATTGCTCATCGGGGAAGAGGCCCTTTGCTTCGGCAAAGCTCCTGAGACGCTTGTAAACAAGCTTCTCATAGATCTTGCCCAGGACTTTGAGCAGACTGATGGGACGGTAACTCGTCGGTTCAGACCTGGGCTTTCCGGGCTTATGGATGCCAATGACAGTGGCTTCTTTCCACGCTTGTGGGAAAATGTTGTTGCCCATGGCGCCATTGAAGATGGTGGCCAGTAGCAATATCAGGGGGGCAGGGAGGAGCTGGATCACTTTGTTGGTGATCCCGTCTGAACCGGGGGCCTTTCTGGGTATGAGACCCTTGATGATGTCCTGGACTTCGTCTGGAGTGACGGGAGGCAGAGGATCATCAGGGTCTTCGACGGGTGGGAGGGAGGCTCTACGTTCAACTTCAGCGTCGACCTCTAAGAGGTGAGCTTGGTCTACTGGTAGAGTGCTGGGTGAGCATTGAGCTTCGAGGCTGACGGCCAGGCACTCGGCCTTTTCGTCGTCATCGAAAGCGATGGTTTTGTCTGGGCGGACCAGGGGTGGTATGGGGACAACTTCGCGGGATCTGAGTTTCCTTTGAAGCTCCCAGAAGGCCTGATGGGTGGGCTCTAGGTCGCTTAGCATCTTGTCCCAGCTAGCTTCACGCCACTCCGATAAGCGAGACTTTACAGAACGCTGCAAGTAACGCATATGGGCTTTGTTAGCGTCGCAGGGAAAGTTACTGTAGGCACGTACGGCCGCGTTCTTCTCATTCAGCAGTTCACGTATGTCGTCAGGCAACTTCCAGCGACGGTCGTCCGTCACTAGAACTTCCCTAGAACAATCGTTCATGACTGACTGTACGTGTTCCGTGAATGAGTCGATCGCGGCCGTTGTGTCAGCGATAGAGCTGAAGTGACCGGGGATGGTGTCTAAGTGGGGGGATGTGGTGGATTTCAGGCATTCGCTTACTTTCCTCCAGTCCGTTACCACTTTTGTCAGGGGAGGTTGGTCGGGGTCGGTGAGTCCAGTGCGCGGGGCCAATCGAATGTTGATTGGGCGATGGTCAGAGGTGAGCTCTTGGACTACTTCTAGAGAGTCTAACCGTAGGTTGACTCTCTTCAGAAGCACCACGTCCAGGACATCGGGGGTGTGGGTGGGGTCATGGGGAAAGTGAGTGGGAGTCATGGGGCCTATGACGTCGAAGTTAAGTAACGGGCAGAGGTTAAAGAGATGTCTGCCTCGGGCGTTGGTCGTGACACTGTTCCAAGCAGTGTGTTTGGCATTGAGGTCGCCCGCTATGATAACGGAGTCGCTCAGGCCAAGAAGGATAGAGAGGTCGTCAGACAGAAGCCTTGGGTCCTCTGGAGCGGTTTGGGGAGGAATGTAGGCCGAGACTAGGGTGATCGGCTGGTGGCCGGTCATGCCTAGTCGACAGATAGACACTTCAAGTCGTGAGAGGGGAGGAGGGTCCATAGGGATGCAATACAGAGCCTTTTTGTAATAGATTAGAGTGCCGCCCTTGTGGCACCTTAGCCTGTCGTTGCGAACAAGACGATAGTTCGCAATTGAAGGGCCGCGTTGGCAGGGCTTGAGGAAAGTCTCTTGGGCGAGGAAGATGTCGATTTGATGATCGCGGAGGAAGGTGGCGATCTCATCCCGCTGTGGCATGAGGCCGTTGGCATTGAAGGATGCCAACTTTAGGGATCGGGGTTTAGTTCGCGTAATGAGGCCTTTATCCATTACGGTTTTGAAGCGAAGGAGGTTAGAGCTTGCGTAATCTCAGGGTACGCGTTGAAGATAGCCTGGATACGGAAGAGATCACCGGATGCCTTAGCGGCGGTGATTTCTTGTGCCATTTGCTTGGCACGAGGGGTGAGGAAGACGAAATAGGTGCTGGTGATCACCGTGAAGGGATCAGAGCCCGCTGGTGGGGCAACTAGAGCGGCGGGAGCGGCAATAGGGGCGGGGGTGGGGGCGGCTTTAGGAGCGGGGATGGGGGCCTTGCCAGCTAAGAAGGCTTGTAGCGCGGGTGGGCAAAGGCGGGGGTCCTCCCTGGCGGGGGTGGGTCGGGGAGGGAGCGGCTGCGAAGCAGTCGCGAGAGCGGGAAAAGACCGCTGATGGTTCAGCTGATTCCAAGGGCTAGGCCTTTGGGGGCTTAGTCGCTCGGGGAGCTGGGTCGGGGGGTTGTGGGGAGATTCCCTTTGTTGGCGGGCGTCGGCACGCTTAGCCAGCTTAGGGGAGGATGACTTGGGGGCCTTTGGACAGCCGCGATAGTTGGCTGGGTGTCCTGATTGTCCGCACAGGACGCAGCTGGGGGGTTCCGTGCAGAGGGCACGATCCTTGGGACGGGGGCAGTCAGATGTGCCATGCTCGCCCAGGCACTTAACGCACCTGGGTTTTGCATGGCAGTGGGCTTGGGAGTGACCATAGAGCTGGCAGCGATGGCATTGGCCGACGATGCCGCTCTTTCTGGGCTTTTCGATACGAAGGCCTGAGAGGCCGCAGACAGCATTAAGCTGGAAAATGGGGTGGTACTTTTGACCTTCGACGGGGGGACAGACCACTAGGATCATGTCGTAGGCGACTTGACCCCTGGCGCGGTGCATGCGGTGGACTTCGGACACAGGGATGTTCTGCGCCTCGATGTCCGCCTTGATGTCAGAGACAGGGAGTTCCTTAGGAACCCTCCTGATGACGACGCGGGTCAGGCGTTCCTCCGCGAGGGCGTAGGTGTGAAAGGACACACCTCTCTGTCGGAGTACGCGGGTAAGGTCCCTGTAGTCTTTCGACGTAGGGACGAGGACTTTAATACCCTGTTGGGTAGATCGGGCGGAAGAGAAACCGATTTTAAACTCGGTGCACCACTGGGAGATGAGCGTCCACTTTTCCTTGTCCTGAATGAACACAGGAGGTGGGGAGGCTGGTTTCCGAGTGGCGGAGGTAGCGTCGCCGGCACTGAGGCTAGCGGTCGGGGTGGGGGTAGCGGCGCGGGAGGCGTGCGGGGCGGACGGGAAGGGGGTAGCGGCCGAATGTGTGGCCGCTATTTTATTGTGTGATGGGGAAGAAGGTTTCTTCTTCTTCCTTTTGTTCTTCCCTGACACTGGCGTAAAGCCATCGTCATCGGAAGAAGGGGCGGAGGAGGAGGCAGAGAAGAGGAGGGAATCCTCTTCTGAAGAGTCGTGTGGGCGTTTGCTGGAGGCCTCTTCAGCGTCCATGGACACTGGAGAGTTGGCGGCTTGCTCGTCGAGCGAGCTCGACTTGCTAGTCGTGGCGGGGGAGGTAAGCTGCAGAGCTGCTAGCTTTGAGCCATATTTGGCGAGGAAGTCGGGGTCCTTGAGGAGGACCTCTTTTAAAAAGGTGAGTATGGCGTCTGCCATAACGGGGGACGGGGGTGTGTTTTCCCTAAACCTAACTCCCCGGGTGGATGGGCCCGGGGGTGTGTACCCTCCCTGTCGGGTGTAGACAGGGAGGTGAGTACCTACTGGTGTGCCCTAAGCTTGTGAACCCGTCGCCAGTCTTATTGTGCGAACGGGGCCCTAACCAGTCTAGCGCTAAGGGTGTAGAGACACCCTAACGACACTAGGTGTGTAGCTGTGGAAGGAAAACTGTCATCCAGCCCCGACTAGGAGACCCCCCAAGGCCGGGAACTGGGACCCGTCCAATTGACTGCCTAGCCCTGAAGGGGTTCGGCGGGTGTGATTGGGACAACACCCCACTCGGTTTCGTTGACACCGTATGGTTTCAGCCGAGGACCACGAAACTGTGGTTTTAACCCAGAAGGGGCCAAGGAATTTACGACGACACTATACGTTTGAGAAATAGTAGTAGCCTTGAAAAAGGCAGTTTGAAAGATCTTATATTTCGGAGAATAAATTCAACGAAAAGATCGAGTGTAGTCGGGGCGACCACAGAGAGCCGTTACGATGACGTAACGAGAGCGACAGCGAGGGACACTGAGCCGGGAGCGTAGCGCTTGTGCACGTGCGCGCGCGGCGAGTGTCAAACGGTGTCTCTGTGTGGCAATACGTCCCAATTAGGACGTTTTATAGTCTTCACGATTTGCGCGCTCATAACATATCTGTTTAGTAGAATATCATTGGGTACAACTTTCAATTAATTGGTCAACATTATTAGAATCTTCATTGCGTCAACGAAATGACGTCCAATGCTAGACATTGGCCAGAGAGAGAAACATTGACAAATGATGGGTTTGTCTATGTTTCTCTCTCTGGCCAATGTGGTTGCAAATACTTTGGTCAGTTTTCAAATTCTTTCCCTTATCAAGTCAGAACCCATAATAAGTACTTACTTTTTACAGTAGTACTGAGCAAAGTCAAAGCATTAGTTATTTCAAATAAGCACATAAAATACACTTTTGAACTTCAAAACTTACAATATAAATTACGTCGGGGGTTAAATAATTGCTTAGGGCAATTGAATGGGCCTAATTGAGCAGAGTATTGCTACTTTATTCAATCACTCAAAAACAAAGGTCAAAATAGCATCGACCTCCAGTTTACATCAACCTAAAACTTTTTTAATGTACTAGCCATTTTATGAAATATAAATGAAATCTGTTTTATTTCATTGTCAGTTTCACATTTTGTATTATAAGCTGAGCGTCATTCTATCACAAATGTTTCTTCTTCTTCTCAGTGTGTGTGCAGCTGACAGAACATGTATGTAGGACATTACAATTATTAAGTGTCCCATGACACTTAATTCTGTCACATTGATATTATGACATTAATGAGTTAGTAAAGCAGATTCTATATAGTGCAAGGAGGAAAGAAAAATAGTTTTTTTTTCTTATTTTAGTTTTTGTCATGGTCTGGCAGTTTGAGCCATTTATTTTCTGACAAATGCGTGCACTGACTGGACAGGTCCACTCAATCTGTGTAGTCCTTTTCTCAAGGGACCATCTCAGAAATCGATCTACATGGTCTTCACATGATCTGACCAAGATTATGTGTGGAATTTAAAAGAGACTGTGACCTCTGAGTTTGTTTCGGCCTTTCTTCTCAAACTAGTCAGATAGGAAACGCCGACCTCATCTTGTTTTTGAAATATGATTGACGTGTTGTGTATGTTTGTTGTGTTGTGTCGTGTGTGTTTGTGCAAACCTACTTACAGAATAAAATCATTTATCATTGATGACATGCTCTACATTTACTTTTGTAGCAACACGTTGGATTAGATATTTTAATTTGGCGCACCTATTCAATTTCATCCTATTTCATATCACCAAAATAAAGAAACCTTCCTATATTCCTATCGAACAGCTGAAGATAAATGCCAAACCATTACAGTTACTTCCCCCATTCCAGATCAGAATACTATCATTTTTATAAGCCGCCATACCTCATGTTATTTTATCTGATGCTATAAATTACCCTGAGGAAGGTACGAGAGGAACTGTCTTATCTTTCGGGTCATAATCTAGGAATTGTTTTATTATAGTTTTGTTGGTACAAAACTATAATAAAACAATTCCTAGATTACCAAACCACCAAACTTTGTTATCTTTTTCTTTTGTAATAGGATCTTTTACGTGGATCATCGTTATGTTGAGTTTTGTAAGTGAATTGGGGTTTTGTTTCAGTCTAACCGGAATAATTGATCTTCACACAGTTGTCTTAGAAGAGAGAGTTTCTTTCGTACAATAATATAATGTATAAACTGTTCACGGATATTTCATGTCTGATTAGGTTGCTACTGTCTTCTTCGGCAGTCATTTTTTTTCAATCTGTTAGGGACTTCTTTTGGTTAGATTTGTAACATATACACACAATAATATAATAAATAATATGACCACACGTTTCTGATACATGGGTAACAGAATTGTGTGATCATTTTTTATGGGTGTGGTACAGACCATCAAACTGAACATGTTCCCCATGGGACCAACGTCGTAATCGCAAATCACTTCAAAAAGCTGTCCCAAACATTTGGGTCCAATAGGTATAAAACTTTTTATGGGACTGCTGATAATTTTTTCACAATTACCTACAATGTTGGTCCCATGGAGAAAGTTGTTCAGTTTGGCGGTGTGTGCTACATCCTTACAAAATGACCACACATCTCTGATACACGCTGTATAATCTGATAAAATAGCAAATGGTGAAACCAGGAGTAGGAAAATCTAGGGACCGATAATTTCACGAAATGTGAAAAGAAAAGTTGGTAAATGAAGTTGTTAGTCTAACAATTAGCCATTAAGCCAACTGTTTGGCTCATGAGCGAAAAGTTCAAAACCACTACAGCCGTTAAGTGGCGCCTAAACAAAGTTATTCTTGTTCACTTTCGACTTTCAACTTGTACGACATTATTCTGAATTCCCGAACATTCGGAACTGGTATCGGAAGCGGATCTCGAACAATTACGGTTGACAAAATGTTTCACAACTTTTTTTTCCGTATTATAAAGGGAGGCGTTTAGGGGAACATCGATTTCGTTGGGAACTTTTTTAATGTTTGTATTCGTGATTTTTCTTTCTCCCTTTTTAGGTTAAGTGGTCCCTTTGTGTACATGTCATTATGTTATGGTCTTTTAAACAGTATTAAGTTATTTTATCTACAAGCCCTGCGCCCGATGGGATTTCCCATAGGCAAAAATTACTAACTTTCATCCCCTATTCCCCCTTAAGGGGATGATTTTTCATAAATCCTTACTTAGTGCTCACCTTCGTTATATAAGGAACTGTTGTACTGCTTCTTGACCCTGCCGTTTAGGCAGCTGTGCATTGTCTTTTGTATGTCACTGAATGAATGAATTTTAAGATTTTTTATTCAATTCATTATTAGTTAATTTCTTAGTGGATACGGCCAAAACCTGCGAGTTATAGTCCGTTAGTTCGAGCCCAGACAAACACTTTACTTTGTGTGAATTATTTCATCACATAAAAAACGGTGAAAGAAAACATCGTGAGGGAACCCAACATTAGAAGACATCTGACATCCACCAGCCTGCACTGGGTTCGCGTGGTGGATTACAGCCCACTCCGTCTCACAGAGAGTGTTATCTAAATCATCATTCCATCTAGAACTGCGACCTCTTCTGCTCTTGTTCCCTTTGGTCTAATAACAGTTTATGATTTTCTTATGCATTACTACAAGCTATCTATCTACTTGCTTTTATTGTTTCTAGTATTTTTTATCGATTTTCTACTCAATATAATATAATCCCTTAAATAAAGCCTCTGTATCAAAACCCCCCTAAGTTTCCATACAATTTAGCATAAGATCGAGCAGTATAACAATGTTCCCCAACATTAATATTCAATGTATCAAAGTTCTAGCAACACACAACAGATGGCATGATGATAGCAAGCCAGCGAACACACCGCTCTCAATAATACACTTGGCCAAACTTAGAGTACACTCGCATGTAGACTTCGGAACAACTCAGAGAAGTATGTTCAAGAAATTGTTCCGAATTGTTTCCGATATCAAATTAGATGTTACTTAGTGAGTCAGTTTCTTATTGGGTTTGTTCGTTGTTATTCTTCTTCTTAGCGTGTCGATATCAATCTAAACGGACTGAGGCCTGGGCCTCAGTCCGTTTAGATTGACAATAGCTGCACGTTTAGGATGGACGCTGGTGCTGGTGCCAAACAAGTGGCCGAATTCTGGAATTCGGCCACTTGTTTGGCACCAACACCAGCGTCCATCCTAAACGTGCAGCTGACAGGACACGCACTGCAAGATATTAAGTGTCCCATCGTTCGTTGTTATTGTTGTTGTAGTATTGTTAAGAGGGATCAATTTCGGAATTAGAAACTTTGGATGATATTGGACCAATCTCAATAAAAAAAAACAGATTAAAAATAAAATGATTTTAATTCAGATATCAAGGATCCATTGGTCAATTTTGTAAGTACATCATGCATAACAATATTACATAAACAAAAATAAAAATAATAATTAAAATGTACTTAAATCAAAATGATAATGAAAAATAAAAAATAAAAATTAGAATCAAAATTTAAATTTAAATCAAAATTATAACTAAATGACTGTTTTAGTAAGGGGCCTGGCCACAGCAGAGATGACACCCTGTCAGTCACAATCTTCAAGATTATAAATAAATAAATAAAATAAAAAGCATTTATTTCGGGTAACCCAAAAGCACCCATACAACAACCAAAATACATAAATACACATACAAACACATAAGAGAAATGTTATCGGACACAGCTAGCAACATGCCTGCTCTAGCAATATCTGATATACGGGCAGTCAAATCTCCCAGCATTCATCGCCAGAACTATATTGGAGCTGTCCCGCACCCTGCGCACCAAGGACACGCACCGCTTGCGCATGTGTGGAAACAGTCAGCGCGCGCTTCCGCAAAGATGCCCAAGGCACTGCAGAAGCGGGGCAGCCCCAACACCGCTCTGAACGCGTTATTGTACTGGACACGGAGGGCACTGTAAGCCGCTCGTGTGTAGGAAACCCATAGGCTGTACGTGTATAAAGAAGTGCAAAAGGCTTTAAAAAGCGCAATACAAAAGTATTTTCTCTCATGTTTAAAAAATACCCCTATGTTTATTAGCCTCAATCGAGTTACGTTAGTTAGCCCCAAAATTTTAAAACGAGTCTTGTCAAGTAGTATCGTGTTACCCAGTTACTGGGTTGTGGAGGTCAGACAGGCAGTTGCTCCATGTAAAATGCCATGTAAAGGCTTGGAAGCCGACCCCAACATAGTTGCAACGAGCTAGACAGATTGAATCGAGCTCAATGTGTAACAGTGTGTACTAAAAGAATGCAAAGAATTTCACTCAGGCAGGTTGGGATGTGCAATTTTGTTCTTCATAAAACTTTGTTGAACTTTTAACTTATTTAAGTGAAACTTTCTGTGCAGTTTACTGCTCTTCTTTTCTTAGGGGCCTTTCATGCAAAGTCAGGGAAATTAATGTTAATTAAATTGACTTGAGCAGTTGTGTCCTAGTGGTATTAAGTTATAAAGTAGTACATTGTAACTCAATGGTGGTAACGGCCGCGACTTGCGAGTTGTAGGTCGTAGGTTTAAACCCAGATAGGATCTCTACTTTGTGTGAATTATTTCATCACCACAGCTCTCAAAATGTTGGAAGAAAACATCGTGAGGAAACCGGCATGTCCTAAAACCAATAATTCAAAGTCATGTGACATCTACTAACCGACAATGGGCCCGTGTAGTAGATTACAGCCCTGTCAGCGAGAGGAGGCCTGTGTCCCAGCAGTGGGAACGTTATAGGCTGGTTATGTTGTTGTTGTTAATTGACTACCAACAAAATTTGTCTATAAAAGTACATTATAATTATACTGCACTGGTTGACGTCATCACGTCAACGCCGGCTGTCGCTGAAAACTAGCGCTGGGGCTCTGTCTCGTATAGGGTCGTAACATTATGCTGAGCGATGGCCGTTTTGCGTGGATGTAACGCATTTCCCCAACTGGATCTTTCTTTTAATCTTTCTCTACGTCATGTTTGTCGGAAATAAACGTATTTTCTTTATTTTTCTTTCTATATATCCTGTTAAAGAAATTAAATAGGTTAAATTGTTCGTACATTCTAATCATAACTGTCAGACTTTGACAGTTGTATGATGGTAATGAGCATACCAAAATTATAACACGGCAAATTGACACAGGGTGCTAATTAACTTAACAAACAATGTCCCTGACTGATTCTTAACCACAGATCTAGTGAGAACGCCTTTGTCTCATTGTCAAACAGATTTCGGATCAGCACACATTCCTATACAAATCCGCAGCACTCACCACCAAGACGCTCCATCCATTATCCCCCACCACAGGTGCATAATCTATCACAGTACTTGTTCAATATTAACAGAGTTTTCCCTCAACTTTGCCTCTGAAAAGGTAACAGTTTACCTCCCAGACCTCCCTGCGGAGGGGAGAATTGAAACTTGTTGTAGTTTGTTAATACGATCGGTGGAGTTAATCATTTTAGGAGGGGAGTGAAAAATTTAGAATAAATTAGGAGGGTGTGAATAAATTTTCGTTAGCTGAAATGGTGAGATGTTGGTAAGAATTAATTAGCCGGGTATATCAATTAGTTGACAGCGTAACACCACGCCTGTATTCCTGAACAGGGCAGACAGAAGTTTACAGTACACCCAGATTTTTTCAGTTATGGTCTTTTTCTTTATTTCGAGCCGATGGTAAATAAATGTATTATGTTATAATTTATGAGCTCGGTCCAGTAGGCGGCCATGCCACTCGCGGGATGATTGGCGTTTTGAAGGTTCTCAGACATGCAGGTGTATGGACACTTTGGACACGCCAACATAAGAGACATGGCTTGTTCAGGAGTACTGCATTCGCACCGGGTATCGGTGGGATGTGCAATCCCCCATTGTATTTATCTTTTGGTGTTATAAGTACCACACGAACAGGCAGTTTAGATTTTGGACTGGATCACGATAATTCCTTAGCAGAGGTTTATTACTTGGAATAATTAAACATTTGTATCAGAAGCATCACTTTACAAGGGGGTAGTAGAAGGGTTATTATATCATCTTACTGTTTAATTGTGTTTTTTTGGGTTGTGCTATGTCTTTCGTGTGCACTGAATAAATATTTTATCTATCTAATACATGTGCATCATTATTTAGAGAATTTATTCCGGGAGGTTATGTAACCTCCCGGAATAAATTCTCTAAATGATGATGAATACCGCATCAAAATTCACTGTAAACTTCAGAAAGATCAACACTGTCACACGACACGAAAAGAACCATATAATAAATAAATGATTTATGATGTCGTTTCCTTTAATATTGACTACAGATAACCTCACTCAAATATACCTCATGTCCTATTCGATCATGGCTTACCGCCTCTCCTGCATATTCTACTGATTGACCCTCCAGGCCCCACAATCTCGTTACTACAAACTATACCACTGGTAACTGCGGTTTGTCAATTATTCTCCCCCTGATATTGGAGTTAGATTGCCAACGATACCTATAGATATGTGTACTTGTGATTTGAGGGAGCGCGTTCTAATGATTGAGGAGATCGATTGATGTCTCAGGTTCGGTGAAAGGGAAGTTTGAGATAGTTGTTTCAAGGCTGACGCATATTTCGGCCGCTCCGCTACACATACATCCTTCTGTATAATTTTCAAACATTTTGTCTGAACCTATCGCACACTACAGAAGGGCCGCCCAGAGTTTTTTTGTATTGAATTACGTGGCAATGCGATACGATGCAAAATGAAGAATTAAAATAAAGTCTCCTTATTTAAAGGAGCTCTACATCTACACCTTATGTAGAGCTCTTCATGTGAATCGTTTGACACAATAAATACTACCACCATATCTATTTCAGCCACAGGGGCGCTGTGTTAAAGTTTGCACAGCACTGATACTATGTGTGGTGATCAACTTTTCGGTACTGTGAATAGAGGACAGGAACGCCAGTAAGCTAATACTGGTAATTTTGCGGACGCCGAGGCCACCAAAACGGATGGGTAGTGTGGCTTGAAGCCACGCTCGGTCGTCCAAGGCCATATTTAATGGGCTGCGAACGATATGTTCAATTTTGTCCAACAGATGTGGCTGCTTCCGAAGAACATAGAAAATATATAAAATTTTGGCCAAAACTATCTAATCAGGGTGAATGCCCAATTTAAATTAATTTTAGAGATTATCCGAAATGTCGTTGAAATTTTTAATTTTTTCATCGATGAAAGGACAAAAGCTATCTTCTGAAATAAGGGAGCCTAGGACGTGCAGTGAACTTTTGTCCAAAATTTTGATTTGTGGGCCTATTGCATATCTACAGTCAATTGTCTGTCGGTAATGTCAGAAAGGTAAAGTTCACATTTTAAAGGGTTAAGGTCCAAGCCAATAGATTGAAACTCCTGTTTGAGTAGTTGTAGATCTTTCAAAGCAGTGTCTACATTACCTCCTAGCGTCCCATCGTCTAAATACCACACATTAAATTTTGAATTTAGTTTCTGTAAAATTGGATGAATAGCTAAACTGAAAATGACTGGCCCGAGAGGGTCTCCTTGTTGGCATCCAACTGCAGATTCTAAAACATTGTCTTTGTATAATAATTTGGAGGGGTGCCTGTAGCACTGCCACATAAAACCATACGGGTAGTTCCTTTTTGACTTCAGCATTGTATTGCAAATAATTGAGCATGGATGGTGGAAGCCACTTACCATCACAAAATAAGATTCTCTCAGCAGTAACGATGATGGAAAAATCTAAAATGTATGTGACTGACATAAGCTACTGAAAACCTTATGTAAATCCTGTTGAAAGTCGTCTTTAAGCTGTAGAGAAACGAAACGCTTTAAAAACCGCTTTGAAACCATCGGCTTGTTACCGAAATAATGTAACTAAAGTCAGGTTTATATAGGATCTAGAAAGGGGACCGATCCAAATACTGATATTTCACATAATTAGGAAAAACGAAAATTTTATCAGTCTAGGGTAATTTAGGAACAGTCACATATTGTGTGTGCTTACCTGAAAGCCCCACTTTTCCAATCAAACTTCACACGCCCAAGCTTAACATTTAAACCTGCATAAAACTACTCTTAATGAAATCACAACAAAACACAGAATTAACTTAACCCGTATTCAAACCTTTAAACACACACTAACCGCTTTTAAAAGCGGTTCGGCTCAAACGGCTAACAACATTACATCGGGAAACTTTTCGAATCAGCGACTCGTTGTAATTGCTTCCAGTTGGGAGCAACCGCTTAGCAACCGATTGTATTAATTTGGGACATGCGGGAGATGGGTGCTGCTGGCGTTTCCATAAAGGTTTCTGTTGCAGGATTGTTAATATGAGTAGTTTCTTCTCCTAACAATGAAGACGGAGAGGGCAATGAATATTATGTTCTTTGTCGTTGACAGTTAGTGATAAAAGCAACCTCTATGGCTGTATAAACAACCAAGAAAACATAACAGTACGGCTTTAGTCCCGGAAGGTATAGGCAGATGTGTATCTATTTATTATAGAGTCCACCACATTTCGCCTGTTATGTTTAAGTCCCGTGTAATTGGGGTGAGCTTATTTCCATCAACCGAACATGACTCCAGACTGCAGGTCACTTCTGAGGAATTCCAGATGGAAAATCTAAATAACATTTTTTTCGTCCCGGGAATCGAAGCCTCGACCACTGAACTAACGAGGCAGTCCGTTTCGGGTATTTTATCAGTTTTGTCTGAGTAATCAATCTCCATGAGACGGAGGGTCACCCGCGTTGTTCTTTTAACAACTACTTACCAAAATTGTCTGTAAAATTATGGAAAGCATTACAATGTATTTACAGAGAACGCGAAAAACTGTTCCACCGAAATACAGTTTATACTAGTAAGTGGAAAAGGGCGAATCAATTCCTTACTAATAACCATAAGTAGGACATAATGAACTAAATAACTACACCCCCCCCCCCCCCCCCTCCCACTGCTTATTAACTCAAGTTACCACGTAAGTTGCATTGTATATAAGATTGTTTTCTTGAATTAAATCAGCTTACACTTACTAGTATCTCATACAGTCTTCGAGACCATTTAGAACAAGTCCGATTTTCCCTCGATAAAAACGTCCACGTAATTATCGTTGTGGGAAAATTAGAAGAAGGCAGTGAAGCCTTTCGGCACGCGTGCACCTAATCCGACACCAGTCGAACTATGCTCGTAGGTCATATTTTATCCGAGGTTTTGAATTGTTGACATTTCTTCCATACAAAACCTGGCCAATTTTATTCCACAGTTAAAAGTTATCTGCCGATAGAAAAATCAGCCCTAAAAGAAAATGAGTCATCGGATGATGTCAGTTGAGGTAGTATAGTTATTTATGCACTCACTGAATAAATCTTCGATAAAAGATTATTTACATGGTTTTGAATCACCCTCATCAATCACCATCGTCAATCTTTCTCCAATAAACTTCTACCCACGAAGACATTCATTGTAACCGCTTCAGTATAAAACATCTGGCTCTCTGGTCTGTCTTCGACTAAATAGCCATTAGCACCACCTCGTTAGCAACACATATTATATGATTGTGATACTAATTGTATAATGATTGGAGATACTGGCTCATGTGTAAATGATGGGTAGTTGTGTATTTATTTATATAGAGATGGATAGTCTAATCATAGTAGGGGAAGTTCAAAGAAACGACAGATGGACTGTGTGAAAGATGATAAGCTAAAGTGGGGGTGACAACTGAACATTACGACTAATAGAGAAGTAATAGGAGACATGCCAAAGAGAATAATGAGTTAATGACTTACTGTCTAGGAGGGGAAGCCCATACACGCGAATAAAGGATTATGTGAATAATGATCAAGATAGAGATGTATGGAAGAAGAAAAAATGCTGCTGCACCGACCACAAATAAATTGGATAAGTAATTAGTCTTGGTTGTTCAGAGGCCTGAAGCTTGAACATCAGGTTATAGGTTCAAAACCTAGAAAGAATTGATGTAACTTATTCAATTCAATATTTTTGTCTACATCATCAGTCTATAACGTTCCCACTGCTGGGACCCAGGCCTCTTCTCTTCAAGAGGGTCAAGAGGGAGTGGAGGGAGTGGTGCCCGGTGCGGGTTGGTAGATGTCACATGTCTTCGAATGTTTTATTCTAGGACATGCCGGTTTATTCACGATGTTTTGCTTCACCGTTTTGATAGCAGTGGTGATGAAATTATTTACACAAATTAAAGCGCCTGACTGGGCTCGAACCCACGACTTTGTACTTACGAGGTCGTGACCGTTGCAACACCACTGCTCTCTTTTAGGTTAACATAAGAGTAAATATCGTAAAGAAACCTTGACTTAATAGTCTGAAATTACCAACACTCATTGTTCAATAGTTTACAAAGGTTGGCTTTAATGAGAAGTGTTTTTTTTTTTGCTGTACCTAAAGATAAGTGGTACAGGCGGTAATAACCAAGCCGATGCTGATATTACTATTAAGTTTACTGTTTCCATAATCTGACTGCCAAGCAAGTCATGTGTTCGATTCCCATGCCAAGCAAAGTTCACGAAACCTAACAAATAAAACTCCAATTATTTAGAACTTTCACAATCTTGTAATTATTACAGTTAATGTCGATTTCTTGTCTGTCTATGTGACTGCGTTGTTTTTCTAAAATCAACATCCTGTATCAAAATCCTGTCCTTGTACCAACTTATTTCCGGTCGGCGTGACCCTGCCTGCTCGTCTGCTCACTCTCGCACCTCATTTGTCTCATGACAAATGGCCGCTGCCTGTCGACGTGCTCAGCCACAAAATCGGGGTTTTCTTGTCTTATATGGCGTGACATGATTTTTATTAATATGTTGTCGTGGGATAATGTAATTGTGTCAGATTGTATTTTTTTTTTTGCTCTTAATTTTTACTTGGAATGGCTCGTGGCTAAATAATAACAGCTACACGGGTCGATTTTCAAGGTAAAGCAACGCTTGCCGATGTCGGTCCGTGGATGGGTGACCATTCATCTAATACCGAGACGTAAAGCAGTTGGCCCCGTCTGTAATTCATAGATCTTTAACCGTCGTTACGAAAGAAGCAGGGAAGTCTGACAACCAGTCTCGCTAGAGATAATATTATAGTATTACCCAGTATCTGGGTTGTGGAGGATGCTCAGAAGTCTTTTATAACGTACAGTGATCACCTTAAATAATCTTACTCTAACGATTTTGATTTTAAAGACTATTTTCCCTTTGATCTTTTCAATTCAACTCGGCCCAAATCAGTAATTGATTCTTATTTTAGTCATCGTTTGTTTTCAATAGTAATCTATACGTTTTCTTTACCTCCAAAAATAATTGAAAAAAGCAATCTTATATTGAAACATGACCTTATAAATTTGACAATACGATAAAGGGTTTATTCCCAGAAATAATAATTATTATTTCGAGGAAGCGCGGGAACAACGGACCGGGATGAAATGCAAAATTAATAACTGTAATTGATACGGTATCACCGACTCTGGAGCCCAATCTCCCCTTCAGCAAACAATTGTTGTTATTCCAAAAGAATATTACAGCATAATGTAGCTTTTCATTATGACAAAGAAAATTCAACTTTATTATTAGATACTACAGTTCAATTTGACCTAAAAAGATGGTAAACTTATGAAAGATATTTTCTGAGTACCTACATTGTGCCGATTTCAAAGTCATTCGCTATTTTATAAGTTGTTTTCAATGGAAGATATTTCCGACGTTTCATTGCCAGATAACTTTTAAAATATCATGCTTTTCAACAAACACAGCTGCAAAATATCAATATTTTTGAGAGATGTGAGAAATTCTATGACACATAATTATGGCGCGTCCTATGCCATGTGCACACACGTATTTTAACATAAAAAGACGGTTCCTTCTAACTCTGGTAACGACCGTCTTTTTGAAATAGGCACCTAGTTTCATCCTTCTAACTAAGCGACTCCTTGACAGTTCAAAGCGCCTGTAAATAAATGCTTTGAGTTTGAGTTCTGGAAATGTCACGTTCATCAGGATGAACGTGACATTTACAGAACTTACTCACGACGACGACACCAGGGTGTCATCATCTGAGTCTACCACGTTGTTGTTTAAAGGGTCTTCGCTTGGCCTGATGGTCTTTTGACATAATCAGTATCACTTGCCTTTATTTGAAATGTGGGGTCAGCACAGCATGCCGTCTTCCGTCCCCACATCTCTTTTAGACATTATCACAGTATTCCCTTTGTATCATCATCATCATCTGCCTACCTTTTTCCCAACTATGTTGGGGTCGGCTTCCAGTCTAATCGGATGCAGCTGAATACCAGTATTTTACATGGAGCGACTGCCTATCTATTCCCCAATCTGTATGTGAGTTCAAATGTTTCCTTTCTAGCTAAATTATCTATTCCCCAATCTATGCATCTTTTCTTTAGCATAATCAGCCCATTATGTTTCCACTGCTGGTACACAGGCCTCCTTTTTGTGAAAGAGAGTGGGCCGTAATCCCTACATAGGCCTTGTGCGCATGTCGCATGTATGTACTCGAATTTTTGGTTCTAGGAGATGCCAGTTTTCTCACGATGTTTTCCTTCACCGTCATCAGAGCAGTAGTGATGAAAAAATGACTCAAAATAAAGCGCTTGTCTGGGGTCTACCCTACGACCCGCCAGTCACGGCCGTCACCACTGGGCCACCACTGCTCTCATCTTTCATGTGGTCCTATTTAATTATTATAGCTAAAGGTCAGAGCTTCTGACATTGCGGTCTCTAATGTGACTTAAGAGGGTACATTTTGCAAGTTGGCATCGTCTCAAATAGCTGTCAAATATTTAACTGGTTTGATTAATTTGTCAAGTTACTAAATTAAATTATGAAATATCGCTTAATAAGTGTGACGTATACTTTAGACAGGATAAAAAAGCTTTTTTTGCCACTTTTACTTGTCACACCAGAATTGTTTTATTTTCTGTACCCCAGAGTATAGAAAGTACAGTAGGTACGTATTCAAATGAATGGCAGTGCTCAAATGATCGCCTTCCAATCCGATCAGATTGATGGCCGATATGTGAGACGTTGGAGACGATGGCTCAGAGCCTATTAGCCTTTACTCCCTATCTTTACGGGTTACTATGCAGGTGTTGCAGAATACCCACTCTAGATGGATTCTGTGGTTATATGGCTAACTCGAAGAATACCTAAATGTTTTGATTTTAATAATATTGTGGATTATACTGAGATCCCGACAAAGAGTTTCTGGAATGACTTGGAGAGGCTTTTGCCCAGCAGTGGGACAGTACAGTGGGCAAAGATAAAAAAATATTTAGATCCTCCTAGTGTAAAATAGAAGCGTCCACTTATTATCCACTCTCATTTCATATCCATGTCACAAAATCGTAAAAGCCCCTCTTCTTGATCCTTGGAACATTAGTCTGGTTGCCACACACATATAGTGCATCTCCGGGAACCGTTGCAAAACTCTTCAATTTAATCATCAACATTCTTGGCAGCAATTAGGTATTTATTTTCTTCATCTAAAATATTATTATAAAGAGGTACTATTGCTTGTTTGTTAAAGGCAAGCTCTGGGGTTGCATATTAGAAAATAAAAACTTTCTCGAGCAAATTTCAAAAGAACAATAAACGAAATAACAAAATTTAGATGACCAAATGTATTATTTAGAAAAAATTAAATCCCAATGTATGTGACATCAAATGAACGACTGATCCAAAGTTTTTACATCGAAACAGCTAGGTTAGGTTAGGTTAGAACTGTGACCAAACAACGCACGAGCCGAGCGAGCGCAGCGAGCGGTGCCGCGGCAGCGGCCGGCGAGTGCCAGAAACATATTAATCGCGGGAACTACGTCGCCGCTCTTTGGGATTTCATCGATTTGGTCAATAGTGTAATAAATAATTTAAACATTGATATTCCAGACTTTGGTCAGCTGATCTTTTGATCAAATGACCATCGTTATTTTAAACTTTGTTGATTTGTACGTTGTTTTTTTGAAATTTGCTCAGGAAAGTTTTGATTTTCTAATATGCAACCAGCTCTGGAAATACAGACACGATTACAAAAACTTACAAAGAAAAAGCTATACTTTTGCCGAGTGCTATAGTGTTGTTAAACATTTGTGTATGGTATAGTTGAGTTCCAAGTGGACGGAAGTCGCTGGTAGAAGCTATAGTTACAAATAAAAGTACAGTCTAGCAAACATTAACAAGGGCATGGACCTTCTACTTACCATTCCGTGGTTGAGCTGTCTGCCATCGATATTGATTACAAGACCTTGATTGATGTTGAGTTAATGAATCGATGGATTCGATAAATGGCACTGTTTGTGATTGGATAGCGTGAATGATGTATTAAATTATTATGATAATGTTTGTCATTAGGTACTTGTATTTAGATGTAAAGATCATGCTGAACATGGACTTGTGGCTTAGTTATAACAGACACACGGGTCGATTCATCAGATTAAGCTATGCTTGCCGCGGTTGGTCCGTGGATGGGTGACCATCTTTGTACCAAGACCTCTCCGTGTCGTGGAAAACACGTTAAGCCGTTGGTCCCGGCTGTCATTTGTGGATCTTTGACAGTCGTTACGGGTTGTCAGAAGCCCGAAAGGCTGACAACCAGTCTGACGAATCGACGAAATATCGCTTTACCCATAACTAGGTTGTGGAGCCCAGATAGGCAGTCGCCCCATGTAAAATACTGGTATTCAGCTGCATCTGGTTACACTAGAAGCCGAGCCTACCTTATAGTTGGGAAAAAGCTAGGCAGATGATGAAGTCTACCTATTTGAATAGCTGAGTTTAATTTTTTTGGTAAATGTCGATTATCGAAAAGGAAGGGCTAGCCAAGGGGTCCCAATACCCATTGGCTAGTCGTTAAAGGTGATAAGGGTTAATGATTTCATGTCTAGAGGATCAGCAACAGCGACGTTGCCATAGACAAACAGATAGCAAGTCTGATAAGTATGGTGATTATTCGTAATTCACTTTTGTTCGGTCATTGGAAAGCCTATGTTAAGCAGATTTTTAAATGGATTTTATCGGTTTGGAAACCCATCACGCTATTTCAAAATCTTGACGTCACCATGTCCGCCTATTTATAAAAAGCCTCCGTAAGCACAAATCCAGCAGTAATGACACCGTCATCGTATTATCTTCAGTTCTTCAGGAAACTGGATCGGTTCGCACCCTTCCAATTAACTCAATGGGTTCCCGGACAGTTTAATTTTGCCCGTGACGTACCGAAGATTCCCGATTATTGCCGAAAGGTGACGACCTCGTCAGATGAGATTTGATAGCTTGGCATTCCTATTGTGAATGGCGTCTTTTGTTTTAGATTCTTTCAATAGATCTGTAAATTCGAACTATAGAGGTATCAGGAACAGGGTGTAAAGTTCACTCAACCTCAATAGAAAAGGGAGGATCCTCCGACTAGACGGGTGTTGTGTCTGGCAGGCAACTGCCCGACGGTTGATATTGGAAAGTTGTATAATATGCTAATTGCGCGGTAAACTCTGCTTTCGAGAAGCAGGACGTCAGTATGACGCGTTTTTCGCGTGTGGCGTTGTAGATACCGCTAGAACAATTTTAAAATTGTAGATACTCGTGCCGCACAATACATCTTCTTAGTTTTAAGACTATATTCATGGTTGTACTGGTTCATGGAAATTCGAAATAAATGCATATAAAACTGGAATCTATAGCAATTATTATTAAGACACACTTGCAGTAAAAAATTAAAACACTTAGTATTATTATATAATAATTATAGTATTTTATTATATATTTCTTAAACGTACCTATAATCTTACTAAATATTTAATCTTACTAATATTTATTTATAAAATTATGGATAGTATATCGTCTATTTTTACATATTCGCCAACTAACGAAAAATACACCGAACAACAATATTCGTTAAAAACAAATTCTACTGTTTGATAAGTTTGTTTAATATAAAAAGGTGATTATAAAATTCTGAATTCTGAAATAATGTGATTGTAGAATTTTGTTTCTGTGAAATATGTTTCATTCAAGTAAATATACTCGTTGAAACAATAATACCCAAAATAAAAATACAGGGCCCAAATATTACATTTTGCATTTCATGTTTGCGAAACAAGGGAACAGCCTATATTCATATCTATGAGTGATAATTAATTACAACCAAAACGCTATAAGATAGTTGTATTTTCGAATCAAAAGTCACTTTCTTTCTGTGACGTTTTTCAAGACAAAGAGTATCTTTCCACTGTCACCAATAAATTACCAAAGGTCATGATGAAACACTGATATTTTCAAAAACTGATGACCTGAATGCGTACCACGAGGGACTGGTTCGAGGTGGCGCGGAAAAAAAGTTCCCCTAAGGAATTGGGCGAGGCCTTTGCCCAGCAGTGGGTATTGGGCAAACAAAAAAAAGCAGCCAAGTGCGAGTCGGACTCACCCATGAAGGGTTTCGTTGAGTTGATTGAATGAAAGGTAAATTGCGGTTTACGATTTATGACGTATTAAAAAAAACTACTTACTAGATCTCGTTCAAACCAATTTTCGGTGGAAGTTTACATGGTAATGTACATCATATATTTTTTTTAGTTTTATCATTCTCTTATTTTAGAAGTTAACTATGGGGAACCCCCAGAATTTACTGTTTTTTTTTTCTATTTTTGTGTGAAAATCTTAATGCGGTTCACAGAATACATCTACTTACCAAGGTTCAACAGTATAGTTCTTATAGTTTCGGAAAAAAGTGGCTGTGACATACGGACGGACAGACAGACAGACAGTCATGACGAATCCATAAGGGTTCCGTTTTTTGCCATCTGGCTACGAAAACCCAAAAAATGGGAAGCTACAGTAGTGCCGAGAATATATTAAAATAAGGACGAATAGCAAACAAAGAGATCAATCATTCATTAACTATCCAATATATCCGAACCTAGATAAGTCCTCCTCAATGAATGCTCTCGCTTGTCATATGCTCACTCTAACTATAATTAGGACACGAACAAAGCGTCCTGCAACTTGCAGCCACCGCCATTATTAGCAGATTAGACATAGGCCTAGGATTCCACCATCATTACCTATGTACTTGCTAATTAGAACTGTAATTACGCTAATCCGATTCCCTTATTAGGACATGCTTGGAGTAAACGGGAGATATTAATCTACCAATATTAGGTTTAAGGATTTGGCAAGATGTTATACTCAGCCATGTATCCAGTACCACGTAGGCGGATCACTCACTACAACGCGCCACGTGACGGGGCGCAGTTAAAGCGCCGCCATGTAATTTTTTACATACAAATTCAATAAAAACGCGTTTTCGCGCGGGGAATTTTGCTCCGTTTCCCGCGCCCCGTCACGTGGCGCATTGCACTGTGTGATCAACACCCTTAACGAACCCGAGAGTCACTTGTTCTTCCCGTTTTTATTATCATTTTTGTACTGGACCTACCTTCTGGTTGCGTAGATATTGAAGGTTAAAGTTCCTACTTTTTATATTTTTTTTACGAAAACAAGTTTTAAATGTTATAATTTAACTTTATCCTTGTATGTTGCATATACTACTGTGAACAGCGAATTTTCACACCAAAAATAAAAGTCGTCACCCAGCAATTATTTTTGTACAAAGTTACTTTGTTTGATGTACAAAACGCGTAGATGACGGCATTGTGAAGGGTTTTGTTACACCCTGTATCTTCTTTAGAAAATACAGTAGGTACCCGGCTATACATAATGGCATAGGTACTGAGTTTTATAAGTCTTTGTCACACTTACCTACATATATTTATTTATTTATTCTAAAAATACATTTAGTCTTACAGTAAGTTAGTAGTCTACCTGCTAGGTAGTCTACCCGCATTCCAGCAGGCGATGGCTTGCAATGGAATAGGTGTGTCGAAGTAGACAGTACGTTGTTACAGATTGACCCCTTAATTCATAAACGTTACTTAAAGTTAAATAGTGATTAGTGACTGTTTAACCATACATTTTTGGCGTTTAAACGTTACACTTAACTTTAATCATCGTTTATAAATAAACCCCTAAGTTGCCGACGTTGGAATTCCAAATGAAATTATACCTCGATTTTGAGCCATTTGTGAACATATCTTTTATGGTGCCTCCAGACCGAACGAGGTATGTGCTTCGAGTGGTAAGTCAGTCACGTGATGTAGGCCTCAGACTGACACCTCTGACATTAAAAGAAATATTTGTGACACATGCCTCCCACTGTCTGGACGCACCTTTTTGGAATATAACGTTATAAATTAAATCTCTTGGAATAAGGGTTCACGCGGCCTTATTTAAACTTGCCAGTCATGAAAAAAATACTGTCAGTCATAATATGGCCGTCCCTATAATATTTTCTCAGCCTATCTCTTTAAAATAAAGAGTGATAATGAAGTTTACGACCCGTCTTTATTCACTCACATAAAATTAATTTTAGACGTAACAAATTTTGCCAATCTAAGGAAAAGTTGGCAGCAAAAAAGAAAAATTATCTTTTTATAACATAATTAAAACTTCTTTTGGAAATAAAAGGGGCTCATTACTGTAGTCTTAAAGAGAGTGATATAAAAAGATGCTCAACCAAACACCGTTGTATAGTTATCAACACATCCAACTTTCAACCTTAGACCCAAGCACACAAAGTTCAGAATCGACTGCTTTTCTATCATACATTATCGAATGTTTTTATCGTTATCGAAATTTCCATACATTGCCACTCTAATATACTTCACAAAACTGTCTCTCAACAGTTACCGATCGTTAGTAAGGGTGTCGTACGATCATCTGTAAGTACTTCTTATTGGAACCCTAACGGTTCGTTGAATGGTTCTCGCGTTAGGGAACGATATCATTTGCATGTCTGCACTCGACGGTTTTTATGGGGAAGACCTTTTTCTTTTGATTTGCTAAAGCTGATCTATCTTTTGTGAGATTTTTGTACAAGGTTTGAGGATATTTATACCTGAAACTTCGTTTGTATAGGTAACCTTTTAGCTTTATAATGACTATGATCAGCAAAATGTTGAAGTAAGCAGCGTAAAAATATTATGAGTCTGATACTTATCTGTTTTGCCGTTAGTACCCATGGAGTTTTATACAAATATTATTTTTGATTTATTGAATTTTTTTTTGTAAAAAGTTTGTATTTTGTCCAAATAAATATTGATAGAGCACAGATATTGAAATCTGGAAAGATTTGAGCCTGCAAAATATATGCATAAAAATTAATATTGCTGTGGTATCCTCGATGCGTATTATAACAATTTTTATTCCGTACAACAAACAAACTTACTTACCGTAAAACAACAGACATTCTCAACTACATTAGATTATTAACAAAAACCGAAACCTTCCTAATTCTTCTAAACAAAAGCTCACCCTACTTACAAATACACCCAATACAATTACGCTATCTATTACCCTTCAGTGGGAAGCTTATAAGGGCCAATTACTTGCCAATTAGCGATACTACAAGCAGTTAGTTAGACCCTATACATCTCCCCTTTTGTTTCGAATACCCACGACCGGGTCCCATGCTGGGCACCAATAAAATACGACTGGCGCCCAACACGGGACACAATTGTAAGACTATTAGAAAGGTATTTTTCGATTGTTTCGTTTTGTGAGGGTTGAAGGTAGTTGTTAATTGGAGTTAAGGGATGAAAGGTATTTTTGTATGGATTTGCCTTTGAAAATATTGTTTGGTTTTGTTTCAATATTTTTCATTGCAAAATAATGAAAAGTAATATTTCAAACAAGCTTAATGAATTAAATGTCATAATAGAATCAGTATTATTTAGCTTGGCAAGAATCTTGGTAATTAAGTTTGCATTTAATAAATCTTTGACCGACATAATCATTTTGTCAACTTATTCTCGTACACAAAAGTGGCTCGTATTTTGCTAAACCTACTCGATTTTCTAATTAGCAAAAGCTCTAAACTACTTTTAAATAGAAATTCACAAGAGTCTGAAAAAAAAGAAAACTGCATAAAAGAAAAATAAATAAAGACTAAAGGTTTTTCTCATGCATTCCCACTTTTATTCATTTTATTTTCCTTCTATTTTAAACCAGAGGTTATTTTCAAAGCCAACTTTCATAAGGCTTCGTCGCAAAAGTTTGGACTTAGCTTGCCGGTAATAAGATCCGACAACGTTCTTAGAAACGAGTAGGTAATTCTAAACTCAGAGTTGGAAAGGTCAGGTAAGGTCAAAACGAATTATACATAATTATTATATTTGTAACTGGCTCACTACAGGGCAAAGTTCTATTTTCATACACAGAAGACATTTAGGGGGATGCGCTAGATAACCCGCGAAATTAAAATTTTCTTACGTTTTTTGCAATTTGCAGGTCAGTGTCAAGTTGGATGTTAAGCAAAATATGATCCGCGAGCGTAACAAGTACGTATTTACAGAATTAAAATCATCAATACAACCCTCTAAGTTCATTTATAATCCTTTTGAATTACTATTTCATGAAAAATCAATCAATAAGATTATCTGAACTACCCTGGCGCTTCCCCCTTCAGTAAATACCGCCATGCTTCACAATCAATAAGTGATGGCCTTTTGGACGATTCAATCCATGTTTTTTCATAACGGTTTCCTTGACCTTAATTCTGCTACCATCAGCCTTAAAGCAATCAACTGCTAGAAAAAGACCTCTATCAGGAGTAAGCACTTATGTCAACATGAACACAGTATCTAAGTCAACTATACTAATGTAAGAAGACTGAAGAGTTTGGTTGTTTGAACGCACTAAACTCTGCAATTAACTGATCAATTTAAAAAAATGCATTTGATAGCCCAATTCTTGAGGAAGGTTATAGACTACATATCACGCTAAGACCCCCAGGGGCCGAGCCAAATGAAAACAAAGTAAAAAAGAACGCTAAGTGAAAACGAAGTAATAACGCGGGCGAGCGATGCGATGCGATGCGATGCGACGGGGTGGGTATAATATATAGTTTATCTTTAAACATGAAATTTCACGCGTATGAAGTCGTAGGCTTTTTTTTTCAAGCTCAAGCTGTTTTCTCAAGTCGCAGGCTTAGCTAGTAATATGATATAATTATGCAGAATCACGTATAAAGAACAGACACAAAAATAAAATGTAAATCATAGCCAACGATCCATAAATCATGTAATTGTAAATACAGTAAGTTTACAGTTACACTTTACGGCTTATAAACTTTTAGTGTGTTGCTCTTTATAGAGCCATCGTTTACAGCCCCCCAGCGGCCCTTTTTAAGGGCCCTGACTTTTGTGGGGCTCTTCACTCGACGATTGAGAGTTTCAAATGATAGGGCAAACTTTTTTCTATTGACGTTCTTTTAGGATCGGTACGATTTACGGTTTTTATTTGAATTTATTATGTTAAGATTAGGTCAAACTTCTTTGATGTATTGATCACATTAACCTTTTATATATTTACTTAAAAACATATGATTTACATTATATAAGCTAATGTTTAAAATAATAATATGTACATGTGAAAAAATAAGCAAAAGAATCATGGGGCATCAAAAAATTCGTCCGCAACGCTGTCAACAGGAACAGTGCCCAAAAGGCTGGCAGCATTGCCACGTTGTATGGCGATGCTAATTCTTAATAACATGACAGATAACATCATATAAACCCCGAAGGGTCAGTTATGTTTAAGTTCCATGTAATAGGGGGGAGCCTATCGCCATCACCCGGACACAGATCCAGACTCCGGGCTTTTATCGAAAAATTCCTAATTGAAAAACCCAATTTAACTTTGCCCGACCTAGGAATCCAACCCAGGACCTCATGCGCAGCACGCGCGTGGTCGCGCTTGCAACCACTAGACCAACGATGCAATAATATTAAATACAATCTTAGACTTGAATAATAAGTAAATTCAGCTGCATCCGGTTAGACTGGAAGCCAACCCCAGCATAGTCGGGAAAAGACTATGTAGATGTAAGTAAATAAAGAAGGCGAAAAGCTCACATGATAAGTATACGTCAATAGACCATCTTCTTGATCATGATTTCAAACAAAATGCCATCAATTATGGGTGGACCTATCTACACAAAGGCTCCGATATGTGTTGAATAATAGAAAAATAGCTGCATGTAAAAAGATTTCCCATTGAATCCCATGTACCTTTATGTGACTCAGGCTCATTCTCTACTAAAACCTTCTAAGTCATCCATCCCATCACAATCCGACATAGCTGTATTTGCAAGGCACAATCTGAATTGTAGATTCAATTCTGCTGATTCATCGATGGGAATTGATGAGTCTTCCAATTTTATATTCCCCATGGAAATGAGTTCGTTACCTTTTCTTCTGTTGCTTTAAACTTTCCGATTGAGAAATGCTTTAGTTATCTACAGCATACTAATTTATCTTACCCAATGATTTAATTGATTGTTATTTCAAGTTGGTACAATATTTAAAGGTCGGGGCTTTTATTCATAGGCTACATACCTGAGGTAATGTTTGAAATTGAAACTTGTAACATACGAATGTCCAGACTGGACTGTTTGTTCTAAATACAACATCAGTAAGCTATCCAAATATTTGTCGGTTTGCGTGAACTAAACCGACTGGCTACGCAGTCATCACAGCCATAGTCCATAGTTTATGTTTGCATATATTAAAACTTATTGTTATCTCTAACATCAATAGATTTAGTATGCTTCATGGATTTCTTAAATTTCAAGCCTATTGAAAAAACAAGCATTTTAAAAAATTCGCTCACATTTGCAACAATTCATACATACAAACAACCACCGCACCAATTTTTTAAACTACATCCCAAGCTCCTTACTACAGTTGTCGGTCATAAAAACTATTGCGTATTCCGTTACTTTTCTAAACCCGACCCAAATGTTAGAGAAAATTCTTTCTAACATTCTTCCGTTCATATTGTTTTTCCCATCTTCCGAACGTCCGAGTGAAATTATTCTGATCAATGGAGATCAAACGGTTGGTATGGAAATATTTCTGTGATGCAGTTTGAAGGAAATCAGCAAAATTGAATGTTTTGTCTGTAGAGCATTCGAGGACGTTTGTTATCCCAATTGGGTCAAATAGCGCGTTATCTGTATCTAAACAGCTGTGTATAATGTTCTTTGAAGATTGAATGTTGTTTACGAATATTTTTGTAGCTACTTTCCCTTATACCTGTACATATGTATGTAGGTATACTGCTGTTAACTCATCCGTTATATTAGTTTGGAGCGTGACATCAAAATCCACTGTTGGGAACTTTCTGACCAAAAATTTTGAGCTCTTTCCTTTTCTTATTATATACTTCTAAATAATATATATATTTTAATGTTAGTTTGTATATTGTTATTTATTGTTATTACGATTTGTTAAATTTAAATTAATTAAATTCAATCAGTCAGTATTGTTCCCACTTCTGGCACGGCCGCCTCTTGATGAGATGGAGTGAGTGGGTCGTAATCCAGCACGCGGGACCATTAAATTAAAAAACTAATCATTCTGTAGTATGAGGTATTTCCTACATGCACCCATCGTATTACATTCTCATTGTTTATTTGAACAAAAGCACTTATAAGACTTAATAATGTCCGGGACACTAACTTGTATATAATAGTTAAATTACATATACGCAAGTACCTTCATTACAGTGGAAATTCAGCCATAAACTCGTAGTATTGAAATAACAAACGCGATTCAGGAATCAGGGCATGAATTCATATTACAAAGATTTCAAAATAATTATTTTCACTATTTTGTCTTTTTGGTCCGTATTTCCTTTACTGCCAAAACATTATAAAATAACATACCAAACTAATTCAAAAACAGCTCATTGTCTACAACAAAACATTGGAAATTTATTTTCCAGGAAGCATGATCGCACATAAGTCAAGCCGAATACAAAGGAAACAAAAATAATCCATTATATTTCGAAAGTAAACCCACACACTACAACTATTTCGGAAATAAAGCGATCCATTCACAAGGCGTTTCTATTTGAATGCTCCAACAAAAATAAAAAGTCGAAATAAAGAAATAGTGCCACTAAAAGGATTTACGCGTACAATATTACCAACAAGAACGGTAAATTATTATCAAAATAATCCTCTTTATCCACACAAAAGAAGCGTTGGAAAAGAAATCTGCTTTTATGGCAGAAATATCTGCAAACGTCTAGGTATGGTGGAATTAGTATGGATCATGGCGGCTCACTTTTGCTAACGCTACTTAAATGAGATTTTTCAGACTAATCTTATTGTGGTGCACTCACTTGGTTCGGTCGGGTCGCTTGTTGCGTTGGTGTTACTTTTAATTGGATTTTATATTTCAAATGGACGTTCTGTCTATAGTTTTCATGGAATATCTGCAGAGTAGAGCTGGTACTCTACGTTTATTAGTAATAGTTTTAAACACACTTTGTATAGAATTAGCTACATACTTACATTACTAATTTATTGATAACTAGGTAGCTAAAATCAATAACTTTCTTTGTTACATCATGAATTAGCCAAATTTCTCGAAAATAACTCATAAAATAAAAGTGCTTTCCCGTGATAAATACTGTTGTTTCTGACACTATAATAACATGTTTTCTTTTCAAAAATTATGGGTAAAAGGGTGAGCCCTATAATCAAACACCATTATGTTTTTAAAACATACTACCTACGAATATCATGTGTCATAATTATTATTTACGTTAGGTTTCTATAACATAGGTCAATTAGGGTAAGAAAAACAAATGTGGGCAGTTAAAGGTTACACTGCTTAGGTATTTTGTGCTTACGTAATAATATTTTTATTAATTGGTAATGAATATTATTGTGGATTTGTTTTTTCTAACACCCCCCGGCATAAAAAAAATCAACAGCAATATTCAAGCCTCAAGCTAAGATTATTAACAAATTACCGAATTAATTTTATTTGAGTAATTTATTTAATCATGTCTAAAGCTCAGTCTTGACCAGCAAAAAAGCACATAACGACTTACAGATGTCCCCAAACTTAAAACAATTGTAGCTATCAATCACAATCGCGCATAATTTTATTACGATCCACCCTACAGAGGAACCCTAAGGGCCATTCGACATTGCGGTCACAGATTTACAATAAAATGAGGAGTATTGCGAGTGAATTCACAAGCGATTCTTTGTGTAGGTGTTGGGGACAATTCGGGCCGGCACCGGGACGGAATAACAATGGGCGGCCCTTGCCTCTTGCACGTTATCTCACAGAATTAAAGGGAGTGCCGCAAGGAGCAAGGCTTAGCCCACAACTTTTTAAGATTCGCATTCGCTAAAATAGACTTTTGTTCAAATTTTGAGATCTGGAGTTTAGATTAGATGTTGCAGTTTGTTTTAATTCAATGATGAGATCTTTTTTGTTTTTCGTAGAGTGTTTCACTGCGAATGAAGCTTTCTGTGTTTGCCGATGTTGTTTTTCCTTCCAAGTAAGTGCCTTTACCTATGAAATTTCAGGAATTTGTGTTTCCCTTTACTGGGTCAAATTTGTTTCATGTCGAATAAATTACTCAGTGGATAGTTTTTCGTTAGTGGAAATTCTGGCAAATTTTTAGCAATCAATGAATTACTAGGAACACGCAAGACAAAACCACCCATTAAGAAATTAAATTATTATTATTTCAAGAAATTATTCTTTTGTAATTAGTGGTGTAACGAGAAAAATTATTTAATCCTAAGAATTGCCTGAAATAGTTTCATGATAAGTCAAACATAACGTTATTTAGCTGCCGTCAGAAAAAGTCATTAAAATCCATCCGTACAATGTTCCAGATGTCCTAATTCAAAAGACCGTTTCACTTACCAATCATTATATAAGAATAACTATGTTGCATCATACATATTAACAGCTACATACCTGTGAAACAAAAAAACTTATTAATAAAAATGTATAAATAAATGTGGAAATCTTAGCTGTTTTAAATAGGTACTTTTTATACGAATTTGTTTAAATCAGCTAAAACGTAACTTGGATGATAACAGAGGAGGTATTTAAAGTTCCATTTGATAATAATTGAAATATTCTACCTACTCTTAAGAGCAGAACAAGTTATAAAAAGCAAATAGTTTTAAATGCAAGTCAAATTAAGTAACTTAGAACAAAATAAAACTAATCATACGACTACTTAATATCCTAACAAAAAACATTAAATACTAAAATAAGAATATTCTCGTCATATAGACTGTATTAACACTCATGTTGTTTTTATACCACAGTTGCGAGAATACCCCTCGTCTGGGACAAGAGAAATTACACAAAGAATGTGTTGCTTTCACAAAAAATCCGGATAAGTACGACTCAAACTTGCATACTAAGGGTTCCGTACAGCCAAAAAATGTTACTCATATACGCGAAGTAAAGTTACAACCAGTACAACTTTCAGATTAACTTTAAATTGACCAATTTTTATGTTTGGCATAAACTCTTCGCGTTTATTAATAACTTGGTAACAGTTTATCTTCTTTTTCACTATACTATAAGGCTACGTTCTGATTTTGACGATTATAACAATTACCATTTTGAAGATAGAGCAGCTTCTTTGGGTCTAGATAGCAACCATAGTGACACACCATTAATATAGTGCAAAACAAGAACTTGAAATTTTCAAGTATGTCGCTATTACCATTCTAGAGATAACCTTGTGACGGATACACAGATGGCGGCGTAAGCTTAGAAATAGTGTCCCGTCAGTGCGGATTCCTAAAATATTACACGCTTGTAAAAGGCGTTGTTATTACATAGTTACAGTTAAGTTCCTACAGCCTTCGGTGTACTTGGCTTTGACTTAGTAGCGCGTCTTTTTACAACAGGAGATGAATGTGAGATGATGTTGAGGTTAAAAATATTTTTATTATTTTATATAGGGTTGAATCGCTCGTCGTTGAGTTTATTTGAATCGGGATCGCGTTTATTGGAACGGGTTAAAGCAATAACTGCTGACGTGAATACGAATAACTGGATGGTTAGGAATTCCGCGAAATATTTATTGCTGTAGGACTTTTTTTGGTTTTAGTTCCTGTTGCTGTTCCTACCGAATTGTTGGGGTTGCCGTGAACTACTATCTATAGATATATCTGTAAGTACTTATTTTGTCGATTGATAGTATTTACAAAAAGGTCAAAAACTCATCAGTTTTTAGCCTTTTTGTGGTTAAAACCAACAAGGTATATTTACAATATAATAGGTATATTTTCTCAAAGAAACATTTTCACCATCTCGAAATTGCTCATCAAGTTTTCCAAAACCTAAAAAACGTACCTTTAATCTTGAAAATATAACATTTTAACGAAAACCTCTGGATAGACGGATAAAAAAGTGCAGGAATTTTCAAGGGTCCGTGGAAGGCAGCGTAAAGCGAGGAACAAGAGAAATAGGATAATAATGGTCGAAGGGCTCTTAAAATCGGTGCGGCGTGAGGCGAATGCTCAAAGCCTTAATTTTTGCCCGCTAAGATTTAGAACGCTTCCCGTCGCCGCGAGACGGGGAATAAACATGTTAATGTTTGTGCGATCATCGCGAAGTGAAAGGGAAATGGAGGAATATTTTTTTGAGGGTTCCATATAATAAAATCACGCCAGTATTTCCCGGAGTGTAAGACAGAGGAGTTTTTCCTCCAGTTATGTTTAAGTGCCATGTAAAAGGAAATCATGAGTTAATGCCACCAATCTGGCATATATCCAGACTCCAGGCAAAATCCCTGATATTTCCTGATATCCCTATCCGGAATATTTCAATAACACTTGGCTGACCTATTGAACTAAGGGCCAGTCCAGGATAGGTCTAGTAGTCTCGCTTGCGACCTCTACATAGACCAACGAGATAACTCAAAGAAGAAGAAGAAATAATAGAATATGGTTTACTGTGGTTGTAGATAGTAAACAAATAAAGTTAAAATATATATGGCATAGCTTTAGACATAAGCTTAGAAAGTGAGTGGTTTACTGCTGAATTATCATTGCTAACATGCATGTTTATTACCAACTAGTGCGCCCCGTGGGTTCACCCGCCTAAGTCTCGATCCTGTGGGAATATAGGGATTAAAAATATTCTATGTCCTAATCCAGATCATGGTCTACCCATGTGCTAAGTTTCATGCAAATCGGTTCGGCCGTTTTAGCGTGGAAGCGTAACAAACAATCATACAAATTCAAATCTTTCCTCTTCATAATATTACTTTAGATAAAAAAGATTTGCATGATTCTTTTGGATTTTATAATAAACATTGTTCTCATACAACGTTTCTGCGCGAATATAAAAGCCAGTCGTTGAGTTTCCCCCCAGTTTGAAAGCCACCTACAAAGCAGCATAGCTGATAATAACTTGTATTCTTGCGGAAAAAACCAATCATGTGTCTATAAGGGTGAACTTCAGAGGGGGTAACTTATGTACCGAAAATATTTTTTTCCTTCCAATAACAAATAAATTGTGTAGAATATCGTTTGGAATTTTTTTATTAAATTAGACTCCAAAAAAATTAATGCAACGGAAAAACAGATGAAGTGAAAGCCATTTTTAAATTCTGAAATAATATTTTGCATTTAAAAGTAATAAACGTTCAGTACACAAACAAAATACATAACTACAGAAGGTTGACTCCACACAAAAAGCGAACACGAACGCACACATACATTTATATGTACCTACACGCTTCACGTACGTATATAAACGCCAGTCATGAGTGCGCGTGCACTCGCGACTGGCGTTTGTTTGAGATCGCCGCACGTACGCGTCTGTGTGTGCGTGCGCCGTGTTTGTGCGTGCGATGTGTAGGTACATGCAGAAAGCCTTCTGTATGTACCTACACATTATGTGACTCAGCTCTATTACTCGATCTGAGTTCGTTTTGTTCTTGTAAGGAGTCGTTCGAGGGTCATATGACCTCGACTTGACCGATGGAACATCTTTGAAAATAAAAATCCTGAACGTTTTTTTACGAATGGATTGGTACTAAAATGTTTTACATGTCAAGTGGGGTTTATGTATGGATTTACGGCTATTGTTACTTTTCCATCATTGAACAATCTAAATTGTGAATTGTTATTATTCACAGGTTCATCGTTTACATTTTGTATGATAATCAAGACCGGTATTTTTATGAAGTAACTACAATATTTTATAATGATCAATACTCAACCGATCGATAGGTACTATGATTCAGTGGGCGATTTTTTGCGTAAATCACACAGTATCTTATTTCACTCTATGATGTGATGGTTTCACTATGTCAGTATTTAAGCTTGAAGCTTGATGTTGGTCCCGTGGTCGCGCGTGCGACTACTGAGCGTGGAGTTCGATTCAAAGGTCGGCCAAAGTGTTATTTGATTTCCCCATTAGGAATTAGTAACAGCCCGGAGTTTGGAAGTTGGCGTTGTGATACCCTCGTACCTCGATCTCTCTCCGGTCAGGTCGGGTTGCCGTCCCATCGGACTATGAGAGTGAGTGTGTCACCCGTGTCTGCGCACACGCCTGCACTATAATATCTCCCGCGCCGACGGCTAGTCTCCGATGAGATTGACCGCCGTGGTCATAATACGGTCTGAAGCACTCTTATAAAAATTTGCCTACCAGCGTTCAATAATAATAATAAGATGCTCAGTAAATGCAATAAATATAAATTATATTAATCCCCACCTTATTCAGTTACAACAGCAGCTCTTTAACTCCCCCCCCCCCCCCCCCCAAACCATGCCCCCACCATCAAGGATCACAAGCATATATTGTTATTTACGTTTATGTCCCGTCATTTACATCATAATACACATAAAAACCATTGAGGGTAATCCCAGGATAACTTCGAACGCGATCAACGCTTAAACGACGCCATTTTAAAAGCCTGTAAACATTTTACACTGTGGGAACGGAAATTAAGTAATTAATGCTTTTGACAGAGCTATCGAATGGCCAATAAACGAATATTATAGAGGAGCGTAAAAATGATATTTCCTTTCCTGAAAATTGTATTGGATTTTAAAACATTGTGGAGTTGTGTTTCTTTTATCGAGGATTCCCAATAGTCGTTGGATGCAAGGATTGGTTAAAAAGTTGACTTCTAAAATTTTTTTACATTGTTAGTTTGTTTGTAGTTTGTGTGTTGTTACAAGTGAAGCTAATATGAGCGTGCTAAAAAAGAAACTGCGATCATTACCACCTTCAAACCCTGGAGTGACACAAGGATATACTCTTCGATATGCTCTCTCAATCCATCTGCCCAGCCTTTTCCCAACTATTTTAGGGTTTCAGTCTAACTGAATGTAACCAAATACCAGTATCTTACAAGGAGCCACTACCTACATCTGGCCTCCACAACCCAGTAACTGGGTAACACGCTACTCCTTGGCAAGACTGAATGTCAGACTTTTGGCTTCTAGCTATCCGTAACGACTGTCAAAGATCTATGAATAACAGCCGAGACCAACAGCTTTTCGTGCTTTCCGAGGCACCGCGGGGTCGCGATATGTTCTCAATGCTCACTCGTGGCAAGCATTGCTTAGCCTTCGACTGGCCCGTGTAGCTGTTATCGTTTAGCCTCGAGCCCAATATGCTTTAGCATCACATGTGAACTACGCATCATACTGACGTCACACAAAATTCTGCATCGCGCAAGCAGAGTTTACCGCGTGGCTAGCATAATTATACATTATGTGTACAACCTCCGGCAGTAGCCCACCAGACACAACACCCGTCTATTTGGAGGATCCTCCCTTTTCTATGTAAGAGTGAGCTTTACACCCGGTTCCTCCTCATACCCCTTTATTATCCTTAATTATAATCTTGCATCAGCATCATATTAGGCAACTCCAACTATGTGCCTTCTAGTTATAGTTTTGCGTTCTATTCACAATACAATGCGGGGAAGGAAAAACCTTTCCTTTGTCCGAAACTACAGGAAAGCGGGAACAAAGTAAAAAAACCTCTATAATTTTTATTTCAAGTTAGCTCAAACCAAATCATGTTCTGAACAGCCACTTCAACCATATTTAAACTCTAATACAGCTCTTATCCGACCTAAATACCTAAACAAGTGGCGCTAATACCAATACTTTGCGAACTTTGAAGTAATTAAACTTTGAACTACAAAACTAATTAATAGGGCTCTAAAGTACTTTTGTATTCAGCCTTAAAACACAAAATAGTAAGGTACCTACAGAAGGTCGGCTCCATACAATCAATCAACTATGTTGGAGTCAGCTTCCAGTCTTACCAGATGCAGCTGACGAAGCGACTGCCTATCTGACATCGACAACTCAGTTTATGAGGTAACACAATACCTTGGTAAGACTGGTTGTTGACTTTGGTGATTTGAGAATAACCATACCTACCTCTACTTATACAACAACATCATCAACTTGCTGCCCCTGTCCCATGTCACTTGTGGTCGGCGCAACACGTTTTCTTCTTCCATTCTCCCCTGTCAACCATCACTCTATAATTCACTTTCTTCCCTTCATACAATATTATAAATGCGAAAGTACCTCTGTCTCTCTGTAACCTTTACACGCCTAAACGGCTGAACAGATTTCGATGTTCGGCACACAGGTATACTATGACAGGAGTTTGAAAGTTGGGAGCGGCCGTTGGTCCTGTGCCTGATCTCTCTCTGGTCGTGTCGGATTGCCGTCCCATCAGACTATAATAATAATAATAATATCTCGGTAGGAACCCGCGGGGAAAAATTAGCGGGAAATAAATGCCGCACGAAGCTGAACGCTACAATGCTGTACGAAGTGTGTCTATGTGTGTGTGTGTGTGTGTGTATGGCACTCGTGAGTTGCAGCTGAAAATCAGCGTCAGGTGGTACACTTGTGTTGTTATCTGACAATATGTTGAGCTGAGGCCCTTTTAGCATTATAATCTTTATTTTCTGTTTTTATAGTTTTAAGGTGTTTTCATTTTGTGTAATGCCAATAAACGCATTTCTCTTTATTTCTAAGTGTGCGTGCGAGCTCGCTTGAGGAATGGAGCCGACTTTCTGTGTCTATCTGTATTGTGATTGTGATTAAAATACCAAGTTACATCTGACTTGAGGTTTGTTAACATGCTCACTAGAATTTAGTTATTAACCTTCGGTATGCCTGGAGGCAAAAAGTTACACGGCGTGCCTGGTGGGTTTATCAGACCCGGATTTTTGAATTGTAATTTCTCAAATAATTATTGATAAATAAGTTATTAAAATGTACTAATAATTTTACTAGGGGTGTATGTTACAAAATAAAATAAAAAAATATTGCAAATCAACAACTTTTAATAATTATTTCTCCAATTAAACTTAGGCAGTGTTTTTAACAAAAAAAAATACTTCGTTACTCTTATAACACACATTACTTATTAAAAACTAATGAGATCTCAATCAGACTATATAAAAATATAAGGCACTTCTATGCACTTATTAATAACTAGAAAATATTTAGTCTTCATCACTTCTATCAACATTTTCCAGGGCTCCGGTTCGGAAGCAAGTTGCACATTGGAAAATTGCATGATCCAGACATAAGTGACTCTTACAGGTCTCACAAATATACTGCGTTTTGCGATCTTTCTTGACTGGGCATACGTAGCATCTACGTTTTATACCAGGAGTCGATTTTTTCAATGGCGTGTCATCTTGGGTACCCAAATGACTACCTATTCGTTTGCGAAGATCTGTAGATAGGCGATTGTTGTTTTTTCTTAACTGCAAATGTTGTTCTATCAGTGCAAGGCCCAAGTCTTTTATGAAACTTCTTCGACTATACTTGTTTTCTGGACAGTTGAGCATTTGAATAATTTTGCAATTGATGCCAGCGGTATTGAGCATCCAGAAGAACAGTGTCAATGGCCACCTTCTGGAGTTTCGTGTGACATCGTAAGATTGAATAAGCTTGTCAACGGTGTCTACGCCACCCTTTGTTTTATTATAAAATGTTATAATCACGGGTTTTTGCTTCTCATTTGTTTCACGATCTATTTCCATGTCATGGTGGAGTGATGACAGCATAAACACATTTTTGCGGGGTTTTGGAATATATGATACTATGGTCAAATTTTGTTGAAAGCCGAACAGGGATGAATGTTCTTCACGATTTTTTTTGAATTTCTCAGGTATACAAGCTTTATTGGATTTCATTGTACCAACCGCAGTCAACTTATGATGTTTTAGCAAGTGTTCGTAAGTTGGATAACTCGTGAACCAGTTATCCATTGTAATATTTCGCCCTGATCTGGAAATAGGTTTCACTAGACGATCAACAACGTCATGTGGTTTATTGCTGATTTTATATGGCCCTTCTGGCTGTTCTCCTGCATAAATTTCTAAATTCAAAGAATAGTAGGTTCTGGCATCAACCAGTGCAAATATTTTTATTCCATACTTGGCCGGTTTGTTGGGCAAATATTGGCGAAATTTGCAACGTCCTCGAAATGCTACAAGTTCTTCGTCTATGGTCAGATTCTCGAAAGGCGTGTAATGCAGCTGGCAGTTGGTGACAAAATCATCAAAGAGCTTCCTGAATGGTGCTAGCCTGTCTTGTGCTAGTCTTTCTTCGCGCGAACTGACATCATCAAACCTCAAATGGTTCAAGATAAAAGAAAATCTTCTTAGGCTCATCGTCATGGGAAAAATAGCAACACCCGTTCCATCATTGCACCAAAAATCTTGTAAATTCTGTCTTCCAGATTTGAATAATCCTGCGAGATAAATTAGACCAATCGTAGCCTTCAGTTCCGTAATAGAAATTTCCGCGTAGCAATATTCATTAGAAGATTTCAAATTGTCTCTCGTTCTTCGGATTCTTACATTTGTATGTAGCATTATGTCGAACAACATAGACTCGTTGATGAAGAGTCCGAAACATTCTAAAGGAGTCCTTGCATCTCTAGCTTGAGGCTTTACTCCTGGTGTACCCGATATTATATTTTCAATTCGTGTACGTACGTTAGATCGACCAGGGTTTTTATGCCACAAAGTTCCATCCCTACCTTTGTACGCTCTCCCTGACGGCAATGAAGCTAGCGTAGACAATGGCACGTCCATTTCAGAATCTGACGAACTTTCTTCCGCAACAGCCCCACCAAAATCATTGTTTTGTGACTCTGAATCAGATCCCTCGCTTCCCTGACTCACGTGATCGGACTCTTCTCCACTTGAGTTGAAAATTACGTCATCTTCTTCAGCCGCGTCGAGTAATAAATTACTAATATCATCGTCGCACAGATGGCTTCCCATTTTGAAACTAAAATAATGTAAAAAAATATTATATTTATGCACAAAAATAACATCAATTTCCAAAAACACTAACAAAAAATACTTACATAAAAACGTCACGTCGTGTGCCTGGTCGGGTCTGTGAGACCCGCGCGAACTATACGCACGTCCTACTACCACGAGAACGCGCTCCGGACTGAGGTGGCGGGCGGCGGGCGTCTAGCAATTCATAACGGCCAGCTACTAAGTGCGGTTAGGCGCGAAATTTAAATTTGGAGGAAATACAACGGTTTATGTGTACAGGTGGGTCTGACAGACCCTACCAGGCATACCGAAGGTTAATCTGTGGTTTAGTTTCGCAGGATATTGAAACAAGTTGGCGGCAACTCGACCACAATTTGTGCTAATGGTGAATTTGTGTTGACAGAATTTGCCGAAATATCTAATTACGTAGGTTATTTAGTAAAACAGTTATTTCATTTTATTTTGTAACAAGAATTCTAAGGCATCGGATTATTAAATTGTTTGTAGTACCTAATTATACGTCCGTTTAGGTACTTTGTTGAAATTAGTTCAGTAGTAATCAGAGCTACCCATCAATTATATAGGTGCGTTATTAATTATGTAATGTTCTTCAGAAAGGTCAGGTGCGCAGTACTCGCACCCGGCGCGCGTGTGTGAGCAGATGTATGAACGTATACGAGGCAAGAGGAGTATGTAAGGCTCCACAGCACTACAGCAGGTGGCGCTCTGTAGTTTCTGCCTGCCCTATTTAAGGATCCACAGCAGGTGGCGCTCTGTAGTTTCTGCCTGCCCTATTTAAGGATCCACAGCAGGTGGCGCTCTGTAGTTTCTGCCTGCCCTATTTAAGGATCCACAGCAGGTGGCGCTCTGTAGTTTCTGCCTGCCCTATTTAAGGATCCACAGCAGGTGGCGCTCTGTAGTTTCTGCCTGCCCTATTTAAGGATCCACAGCAGGTGGCGCTCTGTAGTTTCTGCCTGCCCTATTTAAGGATCCACAGCAGGTGGCGCTCTGTAGTTTCTGCCTGCCCTATTTAAGGATCCACAGCAGGTGGCGCTCTGTAGTTTCTGCCTGCCCTATTTAATCCCAAGAAACGGAAATGTTTTTCGGAATGATCATTTACCAGCACCATTTTAATAAAAACACTAATTTCTCTTAGGAAACTAGAATAATGGAGATACTCCTCTAGGATTTCAAATCTAATTAATTTCTTGCCGCTGAACATTTTCTTTCCCCAGAATACGAATCACAAACGACCTTTCTTTTGAAATAAAACGAAAATAAATTAATAATTAAAAGCAAATTAATGAAAAACAATTTACTAAAAAATCCTTTATCTTTGAACCTATTAATTGTGTTGTTCTTACAATTGCCGTTTATAAATATGTTTGTTTTTAAGGAATCAAAATTGCTTAAATAATTAATTTTCTTGTATTATCTAATATTCTGGGAATTACAAAACTCTTAGTCTTTAACAAAATGGGAGTATATCTTTGAGTGTGAAGATCAAAGAATTAATTTCCAGAAATTTAGAAGCCTGAACAAGTTCTTGGATATTGTATAAACGAAATATTGAAAATCTGTACTTATTCCAACAAATTATCCCATTGATCTGAATATGAACAAACATTATAATTGAAGAGAAGTGGAACAGCACTCGACAACTACAGACACTGTTTGAAAGTCTCATGTATACAGGGTGGTAGGCACACCGACGCACAAACTATAATCATGAATCCAGCACAATCATGATTTTAGACCCCTACTGTATAAATTTTTCGTCGGTTATAAAAAACAAATCTGCTGCTTCATAGATAATATGAAATACCTACGCGGTCAAAATTTACATAACGACAATTTTTTTATAAACTTTTAAAAAATTTCAACGCAAGTGGCAATCATGTACACACGGCTACACGTCAAGCTATACAAAACCAGTTTGTCTTGGGCTCACTTTGTATGATATTTTCTCACAATTAACGGTCAGCCAATACTGGTTTTGCATAGCTTGATGTGTAGCTGTGTGTACTGATCCATGGTAACAGGGTTGTGCATCGATATCCCTGCCATCCTGTGTAGTACCTACTTGTACACTGAATTGTGTCAGGGACATAAAAAAACCTCATCATATAAAGCTTTAGCTAATAATATGATCAAAAATCACTCAATATCAGAGGAAAGCTGCCATCATTCACTGTCAAAGATATTAGAATAACTGGATAAGAAAACTATTTCTTTATTAATCACCGTAATAAACATGAAGCAGCCGTGAACCGCACAATTTTATAATTTTACACAATAATTCACCCTGAAATCTATTGCTTGAAACACAAACACTTTTAAATAACAAGCTTCATAGTAATTTTGTTTGAATCTCTTGGCTGATAGTGAACAAAGCTGGTGCCAAGTGTTAGCTTTAATAATGATGCCAGTAAAGTTATTAAACAATTTTGCGTTTGGTTCGTCCCAATAGTATCTCATTTCAATCACAATTTAATTTAAACAATTATTGTTGGAAATAGTGGCAGGTACGATATAAAGTTGAGACCTTCTAAATATAGGGTCCTTTGTATTTAGTAATTTCGTTTAGTGAATGATTTCGTGGGAATTTGACCTGAACAGTATTTGTTTACTCTTTTAACAGATACTTTGGACCTGAATATACCTACTTCTAGCAAAACCCATCATCTACCAACCTGCACTGGGCCCGCGTGGTAGATTAAGGCCCACTCCCTCTCGCTGAGAGGAGGCCTGTGTCCTAGCATTGTAAATACATAATAATAGGCTGACAAGCTGACCCGGCAAACGTTGTTTTGTCATATAAATTATTTCTAGCTGCCCTGCGCTACTTCGTTCGCGTGGTGTCCTACCCTAAACTTTTTGACCGACTTTGAAAATATCCATTTTCAAATTCTGAAATGTTGATGACATGGTTACTGATGATTTATTTTCAGCTTGAAATAAAGAGACTTAAGATACCTACTATAGAGAGGCTATCAGATGAAATGTTAAAAAAAAAACAATCGTAGCCGCCATCTTGGATTTTGACATCACTATTGGCTAAAGCACCGTCAAAAGCCATGGAAATGACATACATGTCGAATTTTTAAAGTGAAACTTTTATTACATCCTCTCAAACTTTTTCGTCTGTGTGTTGCATGTTGCGTGACGGTTGGCCGCGGAGTAGGATAAAGTGAATTATTCCGAAAATTTTTAGTTAAATGTCTCTAATTTGAAAAAGAGTTTCACTTTTACCGTGGTTTCATAAAACCACACAATCCTTTTTTTTTGATTTTTGCATCTGCCATCATTTAGGTGTTTCACATCAAAAACTGTGACCCCATTATCTCAGTGACGCCATTTAGCATAATCTAGCCAAGTTAAATAATAGCAAAGCCACGATGCACTTACCAAAACCAATTACCAACCGTCAGATAGTTTGATACATCTAAGAAAATCATTTAATTTATTTAAATAGTCGATAAATTATAAATTACTAACAAAATAAATGGTAGAACTGAAGTCATTAGGTCTCACACATAAAGCCATCGCCCTTGCCCATATTTCCATCCATAATGTTTCCACAAATTCCACTAGCGAGCGTCCGAATGAGTTTATTTGGTCCGTCACGTTATTCAAATTTAATTTTATCGTCGTCGGCACAGCGGGAGTTACAATTAGTAACGAAGTCTCGCTTTGTACCGCTAATTGAAATGTTAGTTAGTGGACGTCTAATCACTGCCCGAATGGGAACCATTTTATAACGTGTTCATGTACAATTTGTGGGTTTCGTGGCTTTAGTGCTGAGGTATTGAATTGTGAATGCATTTATTTTGAGAACGTTTTAAAATACTTAATACACAGATATCTCTTTAAATACCGGATTTTTTTAAAGGACATCTATTTATTTAGAGTACACTAGCTGTGCCCGCGGCTGCGCTCTCGTCACCATGTATTCTTTTAACTTTAGGTATATTACAAATGAGACGGTGAGCTCATAGTATATTCGTAATAATAGGCTTATCAACATCAGTTGATGTTGCAGAGGATTTAAACTAAAACTTGTTTCTACATCTAACGTGCGAAGCCTAGATCCATTGGCTGAGGACAGTGAACTGTTATCCATTTAATGTAAAAACCAGATTCGAGAAAGAATATTAATCCTCATTCTTCCTTATCTTTACAATTTAACATAAAATGATTATCCCGCTCAATATAAAACATATCAAAAGGAAGTAATTCACCGTCAACGTTAAAATATCGACGTCAGAGTGTCATATCACGTCAATTTAATGTTCTGTATTAACATATTTGACGTCGCGCTACAGTGTGACGCGACGCCATCATGTGTGACGTCACGATAAACGTGTTGTAAATGGTGTCCGTAAATAAATTTACTGTGTTTGTGTATTTATTTGTTTATGTTAATTCGTTTGTTGTTTTGTTACAAGTACTTTTGGATAGTATAATAAAACAAAAATTTAGTATGTTTTGAAGTATCTGAGAAAAAGTTGCTACAGTCATAGTGTGTCAAGGGAATGCCAATCCTCGAATCCAAGGTAAAGTCTCATGTGCTCGAAATTGTAATATTCAAATCGGAATACAAATATTGTTAAGGTAACAGTAAAAAGGGAGCAGACACCGGTAAGTCCTAGAACCAAAAATTGGAGGACATGTGACATCCACCAACCCACACTGGGCCCGCGTGCTCTGAATTATGGCCCACTCCCTCTTGTAAAGAGGAAGCCTGTGTCCTAGCAGTGGAAACATTATTGTTTGAATATGCATGCAGTACAAACATGTAGGTAGGTAGATTTGATGGGAGTAGCTCGTTGATGATATTTGTAAAAACATAATGATTGTACTGATGATGACATGATGACTCCGAGGCAACCCAGACCTGCAGCCCAATGGAAGAGGCTGGTCACTTATAACAATCTTAAGCATCATTAGCGAAATAAGGGTGTGCTATCACCTCTGCCAACCCTTGCGGGGAATACCGGGGTGATGTTATGTTATGATGTCCACTGTTTTAAACTGAAGTGCTAGTATCACTGGACAAAACGTCAATAACAGTCAACCTCCACGTCTGCCTACCCCACGATAGAACACTCCACATAATGGACGCTCATATTATTCCATTCACGTTAATAAAAATGCAAATTGAGGCGACTGTGTTGTTAAAACAATCACTCGAATATATTAATGAGTTGGAACATACATAAATCCTCGAACATGGGATATTCATGTTGGATTTATAATCTGTAATGTCAATTTTCCATTTTATTATAGAAACATCCAGGATCGATCGATCAGGTTAAGCCAGCTTGCCGCGGTTGTTTCGTGGATGGGTGACCACATACACATATTTACATACCATGACCCCTGTGTGCCTCGGTCCCGGCACCGTAAATTCAACTTCAAGGCGTTCGTAGTGCGCGTACCGAATTGTTATCTGCTGGGCCCTATTTCTTGAAACTATTAGTTTAGTAGTATATTAGTTACTAGTGTAAAAATTACTAGTCCTAATATTTCCTGTTTCTCAAAAACAAGTACTGGACTAACAGCTAATAGTAGCAGACTAATAAAAAAAATAGTAGGCTGGCTTGGCTGAGCACTCGTCATATTACCCATGCCTCTTTACTTATTAAAAAATACGGAAAAGTTCTCGCCACTTTTGGATTCGTTTGATTTTGTCGTTTGCACATTGATTGTCACAGTGTAGAGCAATTAAAATTATTAGTTTTGGTGACAACCATTAACTAAGCCCGTTAACAGCTATCAGGTTTTCCATTTTTATGCTTGTTAAACGAATCCTTTCATTAAAAAAATGTAGATTCGAATATTTCGTAAGTGTTTCTGGTTGAAAAGACTTATTACTTATTGTCTCTCCTTCACTATCGGAAGTGTCCGAATCTCACCACATTTTATAAAATTTGTTGGTAAATTTGAGTCTAATAATTTTGGCTAATATTTTTTACAAGCCTTCTGAGACTAATAGCTGTATGAGTGTAATTTACAAGAGTAACATAATTATATTTTTATGAAACCAAATTGAATTTACTCAGGTAATTTTAGCTAATATTTATTAGTTGGCAACTAGTAACTAATATTTTATTACCGTAGCTTCGAAAAACGCACACTAGCAAACTTGTAAAAAATATTCGTTCATGGACTCATATTATTATATTAGTCTAATAAGTGTCGAGAAATAGGGCCTTGCCCATAGACCTGCTCGTCGTCATGGAAGAAGACTTCTGGCCGCAGGACAAGTACCACAGAACAGCACAAGGACAAGCTAGTGAAGTGCTACTAAATGGTTTTAAGCTATATTTATGATTTGTTTTAAACTTTATATATGTATCTAAGGGCCATTGTAGCGTGAAATAAAAGTTATTGTTATTTTTAAACCAATTCACTTGTGTCCAAAAAAACAATTCCCACCACGCCTTTGATCTTAAAACCACTTTAAGTTTCAAGTTTGTTTCATTTCATTTAATTTCATCAAAATTTGTTCAGTTTCAAGTCGTTTCGTCATTAAAACCTCAAACAACGAAACAGGAACATTTACCAATTTCAAAACAGTACGTACATTAACAAAGAAAGTGTAGCACCAGTCACCAGTCGCCACTGTTACCAAATTTTTACCACCGATCTACCTTAATTGGAATTCTTAATTGTAATTATCGCGGAACTGCGTAGGTACCGATATACAGCGCCCGCTAATTGATTTGACGATAAATTTCGTTCAACCGATGTAATTTCCCTGCCTTCTGTTCCCATTCGAGGCTTGTTTTCAGGGTACCGAGTTATGAAGTAGGGTTGGTTTTGGGTAAGAAAGATAAGACTTTTATGAAATCAAAAGTCATTTAATCAAATTAGGATCAGAATCAGCACTTTTCGAACGCTCTTCACCACTAGCTAGTGTTTTGCTGGGAAGAAGAAGCAGCGCAACAAACTCCCCAGCAGCACAGCTTCTAAATCTTGTTATCAATTAGGAACAAACTATTTGACTGTCTCGTCGGTCTAGTGGTCGCAAGCGTTACTGTTGCGCATTAGGTCCTGGGTTAGATTTCCGGATCGGGCATAGTGATATTGAGTTTTAATATCTGGGATTTCTCAGTCGCAGCCCGAAGCTGCTACTGAGAAATTCCAGATAGAAAAACCCAATAACGTCTGGATTTGAAAAAGTCTGGATTTGTGTCTGGTTGATAGCAATAGGATCGCCCTCTATACATGCGACTTAAATATACTTAACTGGCAAAATGTGTGTGTAATATAGATACACCTCTGCCCAACCCTTCGGAAATACAAGGCTTGATGTTATGTTTTGAAATTAAAGTGAGTAGTGCCAATAATCGTACAAATTAATAAAACGAAGCACGTGAAGATGACGCGAGTGGCGCGACGAAGCATCGAGTTTCATTTTTCTTTCAGAATGTATTGAATGATAATTAGATGAACAAGAAGCCAAATAACGTATTCGAAAATAAAATAAATTACAAATGCTTAACGTAGGTAGCCTACTTAGGAGTAATAGTGTTCTGTGGCCTATTTAACGTAGGTAGGCTACTTAACGTAGGTAGGCTACATGAACACGTGAGTAGGAAGAGTCAAGGTGCCAGGTGGTAATCCTACTAATATTATGAACGCGAAAGTTTGTGTTTTGAATTTTGTTACTGAATCACGCAAAAACAGATAAACGGATTTGGATGAAATTGGACACACAGACAGTTTTTAATCTAGATTAACATATAGGATACCTTTTATCATGGTAGTACGTTCCCGAGGGATAATATCCGATGTCCACGCGGGCGAAATCGCTGGTAAAAACTGGTGAGATCATAAAAATATGTTTATGATATTACAATTTAAAAATACAATCCAGTAGAATAAACCAAAATAGAAATTGAATTAAATATAACACAATCTTCTCAGAATCTGTGTTACAGCGAAGTACGAATTTATTACTAACAGCAATTACAAAAATAATCATACATTTGTTTATATTTGAAATACAATATTATTCCGGACTTATTTTCATAAGGCAACATGTCGTAATAAAGCCAACAGTAATTATTATGTTGTCATAGCGAAAGCGGGATATTTTGAATGAATTTTGGGCAAAATTAGGGTTAGTAAGACTTGGGAATGCGTTTACATGTGGTAATTTTGGACCAGTATGACCTTATACAGGCTGGCAGTGAAAGCGACGCGCAACCTGTTACCATGGATTCAGTACATGATTCTGAACCCCTTGCGCTGCAATTAACCGACGGTCATAAAAAAAATAGCTGTTCCATACATTTTGACCGCGTTTACGCGTCGATATCCCGCCAGCCTGTATAGCTGGCTCGGACGATTATTTCAAACATCCTTTTGATATCCTGACTACCTACGAAATAAAGGTGATAAACGAATAATAAGTATAATATTTATATTGATGATTCCATAATTTCCAAAATACCATATAATCAGAGAGTAGTACTAAGTAGGTAGATAAATTATTTGCTTACAAAATTGCTATAAAATAAAAAGTTATACAGTTCATCGCAACAACTAAATAAGATTTACCATCCACTTAAGTTTATATCAACAATAAAAAAACAATTGTACCAACGGGCAAATAATACGCTAACAAACTATTTGTGAGAAGATACTCACGGAAATAGGTAGCAGTGTTGATAGTATACGATGGGCTATAAAAGTGAGCGAAGGGCGCACAGATAAGGCCTTCAATCGACAGTAATGTTAGCTCAATGAACTCTGCTGATGCCATGAGGAAAATGAGATTGAAGATATATTCTGTTTAGCCGACTCACGACGGATAGTCATTGATTAAGACTTCCTTTGCTTTGTCCGTTCACTTTTGCTATTCTTTAGAAACTTTTTTACTGTTTTGTTAATTTTGTGTTCGCGATTACTATTCACTGAGCATAGTAAAGGTTTTTTACTAAAATTTGCTTCATAATTGTCTTCAATTTTACTCATATCATTCTCTCAGGAATATTTATTAGTTGTACAAGATTTCGGAAAACGTCAACGCAAGACTCGGACGAAGCTGATTCAGTCTAAATGTTTTAGATGCCAGAAACCATTGCATTGGTTTCATAAAATCTTCTACAGGTACATACAAATGAATAAAATAGAAAGTGTCTGTTTGTAATGTCAACATAACAGCTTTTTACTAAATGCTTCCATATCGAAAGTATTATATAATATACTAGCTTCTGCCCGCGGCTTCGCCCGCGTGGATGTCGGAAATTATCCCACGGGAACGTGCTAACAGGATATAATGTATGTGCTTCCCGAGGATGCCATCTATCTCGCGGGCCCTTTGTGGCTAATTACAATAGAAAACCAATTGTGTCTCATTGGTGGTGATTAAGAGGGTAGGTACCTATATGATATCGTTACCTTAGTACCTACCTAAATAAACCTAGAAAGAAAGACAGAAAAATGCATTTATTGGCATTACACAAAATGACACCTTAAAACTACAAAAACAAAAACAAAGATTCCTATTTCCAAAGAGACCTATTTCTGATGATAACTAATCTAAACTCAATAAATAAGCAAAATCCCTAAAAACTAATATCTATACGAATGACTAATCCTACCTAACAGTATTATAAAATAACCTACGGTCACTACGTACATTATCAAATATACTACTTACCTATACTTTAAAATTAAAATCTATACCTACGACTTATAAAAATAAACCTAAATATCTCTAAAAACTAAAAAGGTCGCACTGAAAAGCACGGTTTAGAATTGCAAGTAGCAGTTACAATAAGAATAAGAACGAACGCTCGCCACTCGACACGTCCGTTCAAATCAAAGTTCAAAAAATTTAATGCCATAGATAAGGATAAGTACTGACGTAATGCGCGCGCTCAGACTTCGTCCTTATATACGGTAGCGATACGTGGCGGCCGCGGCTTACTTATTATTTGCGGTTTGTACAGTAATCGGGTCTAGGGATCGAACCGCAAAATTAAGTTTGTTTTTTATTGTATATACTTTTCCGGGATAAAAAGTACCCAGTGTGGTGTCCAGGATATTAAAGAATAATTATACCAAGTTTCATCGTAATCGAACCGGTAGTTTTTGCGTGATGCCTGAACAAACAGACAGACAGACAGACAGACAAAAAAATTTTTATTCACATTTTTGGGTTCGGTGTCGGTCTAGTAACACCCCCTGCCATTAATTTTTTTGATATTTTCAATGTACAGAATTTTCACTTCTACAGATTTATTATATGTATATAGAGATAGGTACGGTACGTAAAACAAATAAAATATTTATTCAATTGTGGTCTGTTTATTTCAGCTAATCTCCAAAACGGCTAGACCGATTTTGACGAAACTTTCACTGGCAGATCGCTGATTTTATAAGGGGTAAGACTTAGGCTACTTTTATTTTAGAATAAAAATAATTAGGGTTCCGCGCAAATTAAATGAAATTAAATAAAACCCAATATTTTGATTGCACGCAACGAAGTGGCGGGACAGCTTGTTTACGAATATTCTTAGTACCATAAAAAGCACTTAATAGTAAAATCAATTGCTTTTGGTAATTCATAAATACTGGTACTTTGAGAAGCTGACAGCAACTTTACATAGAAAAGCTTTTTAAATGGAAACCTATTAGATGATGCCGCACTAATAGTGGTTTAGCGATGCAGGCCATTGAATATAAACCTAAATTAACCACGAGCCTTCAAATAAACGCCATGATTTTCGCCAAAACATCTAAAACATCCATTCCGCGTGGTATTAAATAATTCGGAAACATTCCACAATCTGGGAACCGTATCGGAGCATATTTTAACAGGAATATCCTCTTACGTTCTTACGTATTTATTATATTTTCGGCCGCAAATCCTCTGGAGGGAGGAGAGCAAATATTTTGCGTACACATGCATGAATGTATGAGAAATGTTTTAATAGATAATGAATAATGTTTCACGGTACACAGTGCCTATGTTGCCGTCTGCAGGGTATAGGAGGTACATAATGTTTTTATTTTATGGGTTATTTTTTAACTTTTCATTTTTGTGCAATTTCTAACTTGAAGTTCACTCTGTTCATGGACCGCATAAACCCATCGTCTTTTCTGTTTTTTTTCTCTAACTGCCGAACCCCATAACCTATGTATTCTCATTTAAAGACAGATCGCTACAACTGATAGTAGCCAGTATAATCATAACTACCAGTATAATAGAACTACTGTTAACCATCATTACATACCAAGACCCCTCCGTGCCTCGGAAAGCACTTTAAGCCATTGGTCCCGGCTGTCATTCTTGGATCTTGGACAGTCGTTACGGGTCGTCAGAAGCCTGAAAGACTGACAACCAGTCTTACTAAGGGCTATCGTATTACCCAGTAACTGGGTTGTGGAGGTCAGATAGGAAGTTGGGATCGGCTTCCAGTCTAACCGGATGCAGCTGGATACCAGTACTTTACATGGGGCGACTGCCTATCTGACCTCCAGAACCTCGAAATTTAGTATGATAATCTTTAAAATGTTTTACAATATTTTGCATACATTAATTATATAATTATATGTGAAGACGATGCACGTAAAAATAAAATTACTATACCACAATAGGTAAAAGAATTAAAATGGATTAATGAAATCATGACATATAAATTAACTAAGTATGTGATAGATACATGGTGCTCTATATTTACAAAAATTCCAAAGGTAGACGATTTTCATAAATAAATAAGGAGTAATAAGTCCGGGTGTGACTTTAAGTAATTACAGAATGTAAATCAATGTAAAAAAAGAATACATTATACAACTACATTAGCAACCAGTTTGATTTTGTCTAGACTCTAGATATTGTCCTATGGAGCAGGACCAGCATGTTTCCAAGCACTCTTATCATGGATATAATCCTGTAATTTTTAATATCCTTGCTTACAAAGTGTAATTTTAATATAAATTTTAAATTTTCTTATTTCACAAGGTATTTTGTTGTAACATTTAACACAGTACCCCATAAAAGATGTGTGTATTGGGACGTTGAAAGCAGAGATAGATAGGTTTTTCTACCTCCAGTATGCCAAAACTGGTAATAGATAGGTAATTGGGTTCGGCCATAAAAGGCTAATAATATAGCTAGTAGCGGATTCACGTCAATAATAATTTTTGCAACAAATTATATCAAACTCCCGCCCTGTTTCCGTATTTTTAGAAACGTTCACATTCTAATCTCAGCCTCAATCTGTCAAAAATTCCTAGAATTTCGCTAAATTTTTACAAGTTTTTGACATTGATTGTCGCTGAGATGAGATTGCGACTTGAGTTTGAACATTTTTTTAAGTTTTAAGCCTTCAGGTTAAAAAGTCAAAAAAAAACCTGTAATTCCAATCACGTGTTAGGCACTTTTTAAAACGTTGTGTTTTTTCTAAAAATCCTTTTTTACGTTTTATTTACATCACATAATTAATTTAACTTATGTAAATTGACCTTCCGCTACCCGGATTCGTAATACTAATTAAAACATGAATTCTCTAATCCGATTGTGTCCACGTCCACACTGGTACTTTTTCATGATTACTGCAGACCCGCGCGCTGCCTAATCACGGATTATATTCTGTAAACTGTTTATTTTAATGTTTCATTCGTTTAAATCTGAATATTTAGCTTCGTTTTTTTATGGTATAATTGCTACTATAATTGTAGGAAATTAAAGATCAAAAGGACCAAAAAGTAATTGTGTTTGTTTTATTTATAAACAAGCGATACGGAAGTTATTACCTGTGCCTTACACTGTGATGAACAAAGCCCGTTAACAAATCGTGCTTCCGAAACAAACACCGATTCGAAAAAAAAAGAATTCGTAGAAAACCATCTCCGCAATTGCTTTCCTACTAAAATTCCAGCAAAAAAATACATTCCACAAACCGTCTAATTTCAACAATAATAAGTCTTTTGATAAATTACAATCTGGCCGGGGACACCAAGACGTTGTTATTCCGACAAAAATACAGAACTCTGGAGAAAAGCCAATTTGTACTGTAACGAACTGTTTCTACCCCCCTCCCCCCTAGGGGGTTGAAGGGGATGGGGTTGTAAAATATACGCGCGCAGTAATGGCAATATGTTGGTGATAATTAGGTCGAAAATAAGCTCGCGTTATGTCATATTTTATCTGAAATGGAGCTGAAATATTTTAAAAGTTGGATTACTGTTTTTGCACACCTGTGACTTTTTATATGCATATTAACATGTGAGAGGGATTGGGTCGTAAATATATGAGTGTTAGTCGTTACAGAGCTGTACGAGGAGGTTCGAGGGTCTGTTCATATGGCAATCAAAGTTGGTTCAAACATTCTAAATGGTTCTTAGTTGACTTATTCGTATTTTAATGTGTGTCATCGTTATCATGTGCCCTTTCCTAATGATGTTGGGGTGGCTTCCAGTCTAACCGGGTGCAGCTAAATACCAGTATTTTACATAGACCGACTGCCTATCTGACCTCTACAAACCAGTTACTACGGTAACACGATAACTCTTGGTAAGACTAATTGTTAGACTTTCGAGGTTCTGACCACCTGTAACGACTGTACCATACTGACCACCAAAGAAAATTGAATCCTATTTCAAGGTGATAAGACTTAATTTTAAACGCATAAAGTGATGCCAATAATAGTTAGTTAGCTTTAAAAAAAATAGGTTTTGGGTCACCGTATTATGCTTTTAACTGAATACTATAAGTCGGGAGTATGAGGTCTTGCGTTAATTATGTTACATATAGTATAGAGAGAGCCATAATAAATATGTACGAGTAATATTCTTACGCCAAAACATAAGGAACAAAAAGCACTCGAAAGTGAACGTTTTCTGAAACCGAACATAAAAACTACATCCCAAATGTAATAAGACTCCCGAAGCAATAAGTTTAGAACAAAAATACTTTGAGAACAACATTTGAAAACATCGCTATCTGAATACGTGCACAGTTCAATTTCACTGAAGTTCAAGATAAAAAGTTTTCACATTCAGCGGGTTTATGTGATCCTGTTACATCACGGGAGTTTGTGTTTTATACTCTGTTATGGAGGTTGCATGTGAGGTACAGCTTAGCTTGGATGACACGTTGCGAAAAGTGATGTCGAATATGCTGTAGGTATCTTTCAAAAAAGGAGGAGGTTCTGTGTTCGACTGAGCCTGCGAAGTGAATTACGGCCGACTCCCTCCGAGCCACCGAGATGAGGCCTGTGTCCCAGCAGTGGGAACATTATAGGCTGATTAATTACTAGTTGTTGTGTTGATGGCAAATGGAAAAAGATGGGTAGACGACATGAGAACAATTGGACGCGTTACCTGAATGAGTGGAAACAGCTGGAAGAGGCCCATGTGTCACAGGACACGCTGATCACTAAACCGGGAAACACGATGTCTTCTTAATACTATAAGATTATAGATATTTGTCTTTAGTTCTTCAGCAATAAAGGCTTGGTAAAAAGTTTACTTGTAAAAATAATAAACTATTAGTCATTTTCAATTTTAATTTTTCACAATAAATTATTTTTCACTTTTTAGTGTATTTTTTTTTTTGTGAAGTCGTTTGTATTTTTTTGTGTAAAAGTTTTTATTTCGTATCGTTACTAATGATTATGCGATACAGAGTAAGGAAGTTGATGGTGAGATGGAGAGAGTGAGAGGAAAGAGGAGGCCTACTCCAATATAGTAAATTTATATATAATCTATACTAGTAATAACGCGGAAGAGTTTGTTTGTTTGTTTGAACGCGCTAATATGTTTGCCTAGCCTAATTCTTGTGGAAGATTATAGACCCTTACTTAACCGCCGAGCAAAACGAACAATAGTCAGAAAGAATGCCAAGCGAAAACGAAATAACAGCGCGTGCGGGTGATGCAATGCGACGCGGTGGATCGTGGCCGCATGCGGACCAAGTAACAGCGCGTGCGGGCGATGCGATGCGACGCGGTAGGTCGGGGCCGCATGCGGACCAAGTAACAGCGCGTGCGGGCGATGCGATGCGACGCGGTAGGTCGGGGCCGCATGCGGACCAAGTAACAGCGCGTGCGGGCGATGCGATTCGACGCGGTAGGTCGGGGCCGCATGCGGACCAAGTAACAGCGCGTGCGGGCGATGCGATGCGACGCGGTAGGTCGGGTCCGCTTGCGGACCAAGTAACAGCGCATGCGGGCGATGCAATGCGACGCGGTAGGTCGGGGCCGCATGCGGACCAAGTATCAGCGCGTGCGGGCGATGCGATGCGACGCGGTAGGTCGAGCCGCATGCGGACAAAGTCGCGGCCACTAGTATACTAGTGGCCGCGACTTTGTCCGTATACTATAACAAAATATTTTAAATGTGAATGTTTGGATTTTAACATTTTTGTATGCTTGTTACTCAATCACGCAAAAACGTTCAGCAATTTTAACGTGATTGATGAAATTTGGTAGCAGATAGTTTATAACCTGGATTAACACATAGGATACTTTTTTATCCCGGTAGTACATTCCCGTGGGATAATTTCCGACATCCACGCGGGCGAAGCCGCTGGCAGAAGCTACTAAATCATAATCCAGAAAAAATAAGCGACGTCACACACCAAACAATAATAAAACACAATGTCAAAGTTCCAGAACACGGAAACACAGTAAATGGTAAAAACACGACAGTTGAAACAACGTGTTTTTGAAAGATATTTTATCTCGAAGATAGCCCGTGTTTACAAACGTGAGGAAACTTGAATATTTAGGAGCCGATCACTATCGCCCGGAATTGAAATCGAATTTCATGTATTCAGAAGGTAGGTACGGTAATTGAATTGTTTCTGTGTGTTCAAAGCTGAATATTTTATAGATTTATTTCGAATAACTTATCAATATTTAATTTACAATCATCTGGGGTGAAGAAAGCTTTCTTTATAGAAAGCTTCCTTAACCCCAGAAGATTATAAATTCAATTTTCAAAAATCCAATTTTGAAAGCGCGTAAAGTGCTGTTATCAACATTTTACGTGCTTTAAAAATTGGATTTTGCTAAGAAACATTTTTCTCATTCGATCGCCCAATTACTTATAATTTAAATGGATTTATGTGTAAAAAACAAAAACAGAGAGTGAGACGTGCGTTCGATTAGAATTTAATTTGTTTTAGGGCCGATTTTTCAATAGTCATAATATTCATTTGAAGAATAAATATGACATTCGCATAATAATAATGTTTCTATACAAAAACTTTCTAACTGCAACATTAATTTCTCAGATAACTGTTATGTGATTATTGAAAGATCAGTCCTTATTTATATCTAGACAGAAGTGTGAGTGGGCCGGATCCAGTGTCGCGAGTGCACCTGGAGGAAAAGATCGTCATTTACTGGACGCCTGGGGGAGGACATCGCCGCCGACGCAGACGACGGTGAAGGTGATGTGATAAAGTTTGTAGGGCCAACATGGTCAGAGATTGCACAAGATAGAGAGGTTTGGAAGGAAGAAGGGAGGACTTTGACTATAATAATATATATAGGCCTACAAAAAAAAATGTCTATTAACTGCAATGTAATTTGAACCAAATGGAAAATAGTAATAAAACCTTTAGAATGCAAGGTAACCACCCTTCATCAAACTACAAACTCCCACACAAACATCACGAAGTCGGACGCTCGGCAACATTGCAGCGTCCATATCCTTTAAGAAACGCTGACAACAACCTTCCATTTCTACTTTATTATAACGTTTTCCTGGTCTTTTGTACTGCAAATACAAATAGAAAATACCACAGATAATAACAACGTTTTTTCTAGCACAAAATGGCTATATTGAGTTGAATACGGCGTATCTCCTGAATCTGTTTGACCTTATGAAAGACTTCCTCAACTTGTTATGGAGGCTCTGATCACAATATTGTGTTACAGATCGCGTTCGCACTGCAAATAAACTTGGGACAGAAGGACTAGAAATAAATACTTAAACTGGTGCTTGTTTGTGTTGAGGTAGCTTCACACCTTACAGTGAATTAAACAAAATAAAGAGGTAAAGTTAGTAAGTTTGGATGTAGAAGGTAATCTTCAAAACTGCTCATTAGATTTCTAAAAATCTTTCATTGATAGAAAGCTTGACTATAAATTGCCGAGTTTTCAGGATATATGTATTTTATGGTTACATAGTTGGCTTCCACACGGATGGAGTCGCGGCCCGCGGGTAGAAGCTAGTTATAAATATTTTTGTTACAAAAATATATGACCACAAAATATGTAGATTGCATTGACTGACGTTTCTGGTCAGCCCATATACGTCGTTCCTGCCCATCAACTTGACTTAGTAGTCCGTTAAACTATCTTTCCGTCACCCACCGGTCAAGAGCGCGCGGCAGTGGCTCACAGGGCTTGCACATCATCACTCGAGCGGCTCATTTTGTTTTATTTCGACCCACCTCGTCGTATCGCATTGCATCGCCTGCCCGCGCTCTCACTTCGTTTTCGCTTATTGGATTTTTTTCTTTTTGTTCGGTTCCTAAGGGTCATAGTGATGTTAATATAGCTGATAGCCTTCCTCTAGAATTGAGCTATCAAAACGCAAAAATATTTTTTCAAAAATTAGCGCTTTCAAACAAACTCTTCAGCTTTATTATTAGTATAGATATAGAGATCGGTTTTCTTGTCCACTAAGAAAATAATAATTATAAGCTTGCAGTGCGTCGTGTATTGTTCTTAGAATTTTCTTTTGAAAACGCAAAATACATAGTTATGCTCTGTAAACTGTTTGAATATTGTTTTGGTTTCGGTGTATCAACGCTCTGATGTATCAAAGCTCTGATCGTCCTTTTTATGGTCCTTCTGGTAGATTTTATATTTTCCTGTTGCTAAGGAAACATTTTTGGTATTCCAATATCGCATTTTTCTGTAGTATTGTTAACAAATTTTTCGCCGGGGCCCCGAGTCCGTGGTGGACCCAAGATAAATGTTGTGCTGCGTCGCCCAATCGTGCAGAACTTAATGTAATAAGAAACTTTGATACCTTTCCAAAGTTATGGTTATAACGGTGTGGAAATAACAGAAAAATATAAAGGTTTTTTTTCTCTTTTTTGTAAATGGATAGGATAGGGTCGGGAAATAAAGGCTGTGGATTAAAGACTTTATGAGCGCGTCGATTTTTAGGTACCAGTTTGTTTTCACACGTGCAGGTAAAACCCTCTTCTCATTAAAAAACTGTACATTACCAGTTTTAGCTGACCTCGCATTGTATAGGCTTTTCGTACAATGAAAAGTCAGCTTATACTGAAAATGAATAGTGTGCTTTCGAAGCATATTACGTCCGAATATTTGGTGAGTGTCCGTGGTGTTTCTTGCCCGTTCTTCTCCATAGAGATCTACGTTTTGGAATGGGCAACTAGCTTCAACTTTCTAACGAACTGACCGACTATTTAATTTTGACCATTCGAAAGTGCCTGTAAATGGTTTAATTGAAATAAATGATTTGAGTTTGAGTTTGGTTTCACCGAAAATTCATTATTATGAGTTTGTTAGTTGGGTATTTCGAATTAACGTCCTCCAGAAGTGTGTTTTTCCGAAATAATCATTTAGCGATGGTCACTTGAAATTAAAACAGACCTCCTCTCAGTATGTTTTCTCTGAAAATGCATAATTTTGATTATGTTACTCCAAATCGCCTTCCTGCGGAAATGCGCTTTTCCCTTTTCCAAAAAAAATTTTCAGCTTTTCTCGGAAATTTCTCATTCTATGAAATAATCGTTTAATAATTGAACGATTTGCAAAAAAAACTTCGTCTGCACTCATATTACGACATATCAATTTCCCATTAAACGCCGAAGTTTATCGGTGGATGCTTCCACGAAACGACATTTTTCGGATTACGCGAATCATTGAATGTTAAAAGCAATAAATTAAACTATGCGGAACTACATAAGTTCACTGGCAGAGCGTGGCATTTTAAAACCAATACACGTGTCATAAACACAATTAAATTATACAATAAACAAAATCATGAAACTGTTGATTTAACTAGAAACAATCATCAAATAGCGGACAAAAGGTATTATATTATTGTATTTATCTTTGTTTGTTGTATTTTCACAGCTCAAACGGTTTTATTATTAAAATGTTTCACAAAACATTTTAGTCAACACACACCCGCAAAGAGTGCTAAACTCTGTCACACCAAACAGCGGGAAAGTTAAACAACAAAAGTTAAACAAACTTTCCAACTGAACTGGGGTACATTCGTACCCCGCCCGAAACGGACCAATACCTGTGTAATCGGAAAATTTTATTAAAACCCTAACAATCCAGGACGAGGGCATTTCGGCGTTTCCTTTGCTTTTTATTAAAAACTCCAATTGCTATAAATTACGGGCCAGCCACTTCGCGAAACGACTTTCGGTCCGACTTTTGTTTGAGCCGACTTCAAGTTAAAACCGTTTTAAGCCATCAATGAAAAATCAAGTAAAAAGTTTTTGATTTAAATCGACGGATACTCGAGCCACAAAAGGATCAATGATTTTTCGGAATGTTCTTTTCTTCTGAGGTCAAACACAACTCTTTGTGAAATGCATCAAATAAATCAATCATGAAAAGAATGGTTGTCTTTTTATAGCCAGAACAGGAGGTATTGTAATACTAAGAAATTGGACAATTTCGTTGAGGAATTCCGCGGGGAGAGAGTAAAATATCTCATTCATTCTACAAAGAAACGAAATATTATAGGTATTACCTATAAGATTTCGTTTCAAAATTGAACAATGCTTCTTTACAAAACTCTCTTTGCTATATTTTGTACCTACATCATAATCAGCCTATAATGTTCCCACTGTTGGGACACAGGCCTCCTCTCTGTGAGAGGGAGTGGGCCGTAATCCACCACGCGGGCCCAGTGCGGGTTGGTGGATGTCACATATAAGTATTGAGTACATCTTTTCGAATTTTTGGTTCTAGGACATGTCGGTTTCCTCACGATGTTTTCCTTCACCGTTTTGAGAGCAGCAGTCTTGTACCTACATAATCGTTCCCACTGCTGGGGTACAGGCCTCCTCTCTGTGAGAGGGAGCTACCTTACCTTTTGTACCTTGTCTCCCCAATTTATGAGTTCTATTTCAAGTCCAAACAACTCAAAAACAGAACAATCGCACTAAGTATTACTGAGCACCACAGCACAGCGACAATCAGTGCATCAGCGCGCAGTTCAGCAGCGCACAGAGTAACAATGTTACTATGATTGTGTTCTGATTGCGAACAACCGGATTACCGGAGGTAGGATTACCAAATGTTCGCTCTTTGATAACTGGATAAGTATATTTACACCTTGGGATTTCGTCCGGGTTAACTATATTGCGTGGCTCACTCTATTTTAGTTTTGTGTCTATGTATTTAAAATATACCAAAAAGTATTTTTTTTTTTCGTTTTAAACCAATATTATTTTTTTCATGCCTAGTAGTTTGTTACGATTTTAGATTGGACATAAATGCTGTTGAGCTTTCTTTATTACGATTTTTTTTAGTGGTAGACTTGTTTTTTAATAACTAATTAATATAAATGACATTAAAAACCCCCGGAATATATAAAATTATTATTAATCCTGTAATTGACAAATTCTAGGGAACAACAATAGAATCAAGAAGAGTTGGCTTATTGCCACAGAAACACGTCTATAAAAAGATGATTTAGCTCGAATAATTAATGACAATAAAATTATAAATAATATGCCTACTTAATTACTTTTACAACTACTGCCTTTTAGACTACAGCATTAAAGTTATAAAAACATCCCAATTTTACACAAAAAAGCTTTGAGAACATTGAACAATCCATTTTCCGCTGAAAATCGAACCTTCCTAAAAATAAATTCTAACAGTACCCCCCAGACATCTGGCAGGCTACCGATCATGACGTCACTCCGGCCGCAAATACGTCATTATCAGCCGGCTAATCCTCACTAACAGCCGGATGCCTGCCGGATCGCCGGCTGCCGGCCGGATCGCTCGGAAAAGATTACATTTTAACGGGCCGTTAGACAGACAGACGACGGATAGTAAGTTAATGTTGATTGAGATTTATTTAACTGTTGTTCGACTGAAATAAGATTGGGAACTCTAGCTGGGATACATTCCGAAGGCAAAGGAACAAGCGTTGTGGTAGAACAGCAGAAAATAATTTATAATTGTATCATCTATTTTTGCATCCCCTTCTTATTCAGGCTTTTTTGTTATTTTGTCTAATTAATAAATAAAATGAATAATATTTCTATTATTCTCATCGATTTTGTAAACCTCGTTTTATTTTGTAAGTTATGTAATTTATCTAACGGGACACGTTTGTCCTCTGCTTGTGTTGTGCACGCACTGTGTAAGTGACGAATTCGCAAAACCTACCTAAAACTGTATCTTTTGTGTGTTTTATTTATTTTACCATTTATGTACACACATAAATAAACAGACATTGAAAAACAGAACAGAAAAAATAGGTACAGAGGTGATGCTTATTTCATAAGAAATCTCTTCCAGCATACCTGAGATAGGACAATAGATACAGATATGTAGACAGCGTGTGATAGAGCAAAGGAGACAAAGAAGTGAATTGAGTGAGTCGCTGAAGTGAACTCAAACAATAAATAAATAGGAACTTCTATGGTTTAAATGAGTTGATATGGATGATGATGAGAATAATATTTCCCTGGATGAGGTTACGTCAAGAGCCAAGAGTTCAAATATAATAAGACTTTTGAACCCTTTAGGACCTTACAAGGGATTTAAGTACATGTTGGGATTTAGAACTGAACAAAAAGCCGTTCTATGTAATACTAGTTCTGAAAAAATCTAAGAATCTTTCAAATGTAGGCACTCAACCAAATATGTATAAGTACGGTTGGAAGGTCAAGCATGATTTACTCCTTCAAGCAAACTGCCTTTGGTAAATTCCAGCCAGAGTACACTTGAAAAACATAGGTATTATTCACAATACTTTTACAATAGATTAAAAATACTCCAAAGACCATTTCCACTGGTCCTTCTGTCCGCCCCTCGGAGTAATAGACTCGCCCAGAATTAGACGTCCGTGTAATTATATAGACGCTGTTTCACGAACCAATAGCCCCCCTTCTAGCCCCCCTCTCTCATCTCGCTCTCAAGTAATTTGTTTTGCGGACGCTACCGAAGATTTCAGCACGGTACAACAAGCTTGTTTTCGTTGAAATCTTTTAGGAAAAGGTTATTTGGGTGTTTTTTCTCAAGGGAAAGGATTTTTTTTCAGTTCCATGTTTGTCATATTGGCTGTATTTATAATCTTCTCTTGGATCATTTTGTAGACATACGCAGCATTCCACTTGCTGATGACGTAAATTTTGCTCGTTTTTTTTGGTACTCTATAATTATGTATACTATTGTACCTATATACTTATCAAAGTGCGACATGTTAAATGACAAATCGATCCTCAAAGAGTTCCTTCAAGAGCTCGGCTCTCTCTTTTATTTAAGGAAGCTTATGGCAACATTTACAAGGCATTCCGTTAAAACCTGTCAATTCGAGCACGAATGTCTATCCCTGTAGAAAGAGCTGTTGTATATTTTTTTTTTTTTTTATTCTGCGAACATTCTACCAATTAACGCGTTCCTCTCTCGCAGCAGTCACGTACACCACAATAAATTGCCCCGTAGGCCGACCTTCACCCGCAAATTTTAAACATCCGCTATTTATTTTTGTTCACTGTCAAGCTCTTTCAAACAACTTTGTTAACGACCACATGAATATTTCATACAGGCTGGGGTTCTGCCGAGCTCCCAACTTACACTTTATTACACAGGAACCCTTGACTAAAGAAGTTACGCAGTTTTTTTTTTCAGAAATATACTGAATTATTCATACGTAGTACTTGTTAAGCACTTGATAAAAGTATGCTGGATTTCAGGAATCTTTTGTACTTTGGTATAATATTAAATCTTTTGGAGATGTTGTGAGGAAATTGAAAGTTTCTTCGTGTATGATGTCGAAGTGCCCTCGTGAGAGGCTTTTCCTTATGGATATTTTTCCTTTTGCCTTTCGTGAAAAAATTGATTAGTGAGGAAGTTTAGGAGTTGCGCTGGCGCTCTGATTCTCTGACGAATGACTTTTCAGGACCTATTATACGTTTTTAACATTTTTAACGTGGAAATATTATCGACGACGTGCACGTTATATCGTTATCGTGGCCGGAAATTTAAAAGCGGCTTCATATATTTCCATACATTTTATTTTTTTTCAATAAAATAAAAATATAAACACTCGAGTTTCGCTTTTCTCTTTCATCTTCACTTTCTGTGGTCATCTGTAAAGCTTCCAGAGCGAGGCCCAGTTATAGAAGCAAATATTAGCTCAAAGTGTTACGCGGCCACATTAATTGGTCCGGTGTGACACTTGCACTCGAAACTTTAACGTACTCCCTGAGACACGGACGATTCTGAATGTGTACCGAACTCAAACTCAAACTCAAATCATTTATTTCAATTAAACCATTTACAGGCACTTTTGAATTGTCAAAATTAAATAGTCGGTCAGTTAGTCAGATAGTTGAAGCTAGTTGCCCATTCCAAAGCGTAGATCTCTATGGAGAAGAACGGGCAAGAAACTCCACGGACACTCTTTTAAATCAAGACATTTTTACAAAATCCTGGTTACAGTATTCTTATTGCTTCTATATGTGAGAACAATGTAAAGAAACAAATTAAAATATAAAATTAAAAATATAAAATTAAAAATAAGCCCTGGCAGTTAAGAGATGACCAGTCTCAACAGATGGCGCCCGTTCACGAACATGACGCGTGGATCAGCACCACCCAGCTCAACCATTTCGTAGGGAACCGAATGATCCAACACACGCGCCACCACCAGTGAGACATTTAAGTGAGCATGACATATTCTCAACTGCCATGCTCTTTCAAGTCAACATCAAAAAATCATAAAAAACGGATCCATGGTTCTTACATTTACAAAATTTTCAAAAATGCTTCTAAATTATACAAAACTATAGATACCTCCATACATGATCTGTGTGCAGGCACCCAGTTGGGGGTAGACCACCTTTGATAGCAGTATCATTCTAATCTTACTTCATTGTGGAAAAAAGATGGAGCTTTACAGGACGTATAGGTACATCTCTTTCTAACATTGTCAGAGGGCCCTAAAAGCGGCAAGCACAGGTTAAACGTTACTGATCGATCAATTTGAACGGTATTTAGCATCGACTTGTTCGACTATCAACCAAAATGTCGCCCATTCAACTGCGACTAATACCCAAAGTCGCAGCTGGTCAACTATTACTATTGCAATATCACAAAACAACAGAGCGAATAGCAATAGTTTTAAAAGCGCCATTACTTGCACAAACGGGGCAGGCAAAGGAAATAAAAATAAACATCCAGTCGAGATATTTAGTCGTTGCCATCGGGCGACCACGACAGAGAGAGGCACAGAAAGTCTATTCGATACAAAGATATACAGTTTAATTTCGATATAGTTCCTGTAATCGGTTTAATGTTAGGAATGACAGTCAGTGTATAGTCAGCCTCAAAAACATGTACCTACATCGACGAGAATTCATTGAATGGTCTATAGACCAAATTACACATAAGGTACTTAATTGTAGCTACACATTGATACAGTTTTATGGAACACAAATTGTGAATTTTTGTCGATGCATACACCTTTTTGAGGCAGACCGAATAATTACGAGCATGTTTGATATTGTTAAAACAAAAGAATCGATGCTGATACAAAGCAGAAGTTTTTTTTCAGATTGAGGAGTTCAGATTGGTATAATTGTATATCATACTGTTGTAGCCATTAATAGGCATTTGCTACAAATTCAACTAGACAAGATTAGTACGTAGTAGTAAATATTGTAGCATACATCCAGAGAAATTAATTGTTTATCAAAATATGACACACTACAGCAATTTGCCGTGTTGTACCCATTTCATACAACTATCAAAGAACGACAGTTGTGACTGGAATATACGGGCAGTTGTTGTCAGTTGGTTGTCAATTTGGTAAACAATTATTTTCCCTTACTGTATCTGTATGGACTGTGACTTTAACTGTTGAACACACGTCTGTGGAAACACTTCAACCTTGAGTTGGACTAGTATAGTACGGAGTTTCAATAGACTATGAGGTCAGCTTATACTATTTTCGGAAACTGTCGGTGTTTAGTAGTTTATGCTACGGCTTACTGTACATATTGTATTTTGTTCTACAGTAAACTGTTATTTCTCCGTCATTACCGAGTCCCGTTTTTAATCTATTTTAAAGTGTACTTTCTGTATTGTTATTTGCGTTGTCATAGTCAGTTCTAGGATTTACTGCTGTTTTAACTTGCCAGTTCATTTTCGTTGTTATTACTCGGTTAATTATGAAGAGTGCAGGATTGTGTTCCAAGGATTATATTGTGGGACATTCTTAATTCCACTGTCCTTGTTGGTTTGTGTTTTTTGAGTTTTGATAAATTGGTTGAGTAGACAAGGGATCAAAAAGTTATTGGAAAAAGTGCATTTTTTAATATAAAGTTAAAGTATTGTATATAGTTAAGTAATAGGTAATACGGGCTGGTATCCGCAACTCCACGTCAATGCCCGTATTTTGCGCACGGAATTATTGTATACATATATGATAATGAACAATGTGTGATGATTGTGAAAGAAGAAAAGAAGACTAAGTTTAAAAGTTATGATTTTCACGACTAAAGATTTTTTTAATAAATGAAGAATTTCACTGCACTCTTTCAATAACATAACATAACAGGCGCGGTGTCATGTTGTACCTATATAGAGTTTACTATAGGTACACTAGGTGTGCACCTATAGTTCACCCACTCTGTTCTTTCAATACTACATCCATGCTAATATTATAAATCCGTAAGTAACTTTATCTATATTATGTTACTTTTGACGCCTAAACCACAAAACGGATTTCGATAAAATTTGGCAAGGAGATAGATGGCATCTTGTGGAAGGACATAGGCTACTTTTTGTCCTGTTAGCACGTTCCTGTGGGAATCATGCGAGCGAAACCGAGAGCAGAAGCGAGTTAGAAATAGTTTCCACCAGCTCCCTTTGTACTATCTAATCTATAAATAGCTTCTGCCCATCCAATCACAACCTCCTATACAAACATAATAACATCTTCAGGCCTATTAACTCTGTAATTAATCCACAGGTTGATACGCAGGAATTAATAGCATACTACGAGTATACGGATGAACACAGTGACGTCATTAATGGAGCCATTGATCGCGACTATTGCATAAAGGGCTGGAGTATGTCTGCTGATTGATTATATGTAAGAAAGCTGATTGGAAAAGTGATTATTGATTTTGGTATTGAAGCAGAAAGCTTCGGGGATTGTATGAATGAATTAGCTGATGTTATGGTGAACGGATTAACAGATCAGCAAATTAACAAAATCAAAAGTCATTTATTCAAAAGAATGCCGTGTGTCTGTCTATCACAGGACTGTTTCTTTAGAACGAATTCTTGTTCTGAATGCCAATGACGCAACTTTGATCCAATATTTTTTTTAATAGAAAAATGTAATCCTATAAGCCTACAGTATAGTAAAACCAAATCGCTTATCAACACAAGAAGGACAATTCTCGTAATTTTAAGAACGTTCACAATTTGATCTCAGTCTCAATCTGTCAAAAGTGCCTGTAATTTCCCTACATTTTTGACAAGTTTTTGACATTGATTGTCGCCGAGATGAGATTACGACTTGATTTTGTACGTTTTTAATTACGGGAATTGATCTTCAGGTCAACAATGTTCGGTGGGCCTGTGTTATTTGAGCCGCATCAATATGAAACGGGAGGTTGACCTCCCCTGCCCCCTTGAATTTGTATATGAATACCCTGTACTTAGCAGGCATCATATCGGTTGCCATATTGGCGCTGCCCTTGTCAAGTTATTTACAACTACCTACGTGGATGACATGGTGCTGCTGAGCACGTCAGTCGGCGGTATTAGGAGACTATTGGCCCCATGTGAACGTTTCGCAACTGAACATGGGTTCAGGGTATTGTATAACGTTCGGAAAAGTCAGTACATTTTTTTGATGCGGGGACCACATACCATCTTGATGTGCTTCCCATACAGCTAATCGGTGTTCCTCATGAGCGAGTGGAACAATTTTATTTACAATACCTAGGTCACATTGTTACTACTGACCTCGTCGACCTCGACGTCAGCATTGTCTTTAACAATGCTGACGTTAAAAGGGATCGGAGGGCTCTTTCCGTTGGGCACGTCACAATTGCGGCGATAAGTCCCTTCTTTGAGGAGTGGCTGGAAAGGCGCAACGGCGCCCTCACCTTCCAGCTGACGCAGGTCCTCACCGGACACGGTTGTTTCGGGAGGTTCCTGTTCAGGATAAGGCGGGAGGAAACGCCAGGATGTCACCACTGTGTGGATCGCCCGGAAGACACGGTGGAGCATACGGTGGAGGTCTGCCCGGCTTGGGCGGAACACCGCCGCGTCCTCGTGGTGGTGATCGGCGGCGGCAGCGGCGATCTCTCGCGTCCGGCACTGGTCCAGGCCATGGTACAGAGCAAGACTGCATGGGAAGCCGTCACCTCATTCTACGAAACAGTAATGCTCGCAAAGGAGGAGGCGGAGTGCGTAAGGGAGAGGCAATCTCTGCGCCCTCACGTCCTTAGTCGCCGCATGAGACTACCTGGACGTCGGGAGTCAACAGCCGACTCCCGGCCACCGTCGGGCTTGCAGGCGGCGAGCAATGGGCAGCTCGCCGCCCGGTAAGGACCAGGCCCGGGTCGACGGCGCGTTGTGTTCCACGCGCGCCTTAAAGAGATGTCAGCACTAACTGACGGGGTCCGCTAGGGCCGATGCCTGTCGGCTAGATGAGGAACAAGCAAGTTAATTAAAAGATAAATAATAGTGATAAAGTGAATTAGAAAGTTTAATAATGGGCATAGATTGTAATACCGTGAATTTTCCCACATCTTGTAACATCTCTAGACAAACAGATGCTGCTGACACTAGAAGCGATATTTCGGTTCAAATCAATAATTCTTTGGCTCATTAGCAGTACATAGTACTTCCACGATACTACTTCCTCTCCTAAACTCAGCTGTCTATTAGTAGAATAGCCTAAATATTTGATTTCAGCTAACGAAGCACCCGGTGTCCGCCAGAGGGCGCTCGTTAATTATTAACTGCCAGTCATAAACTGACACTTGTTGCCAACAATGACGTAAAACGCTGAAGAAGTCACTCCAACTCAATGAAACCAAATTCAAATCTATCTTCTTCTATATCTATATACTTATAATAATACTTATAATAAATCTGTAGAAGTGAAAATTCTGTACATTGAAAATATCAAAAAAATAAATGGCAGGGGGTGTTATTAGACCGATACCGAACCCAAAAATGTGATTAAAAAGTTTTTTGTCTATCTGTTTGTTCAGGCATCACGCAAAAACTACCGGTTTGATTACGATGAAACTTGGTATAATTATTCTTTAATATCCTGGGCACCACATTGGGTACTTTTTATGCCGGAAAAGTATCTTCTAAATATATAAAACTCAAAGGTGACTGACTGACTGACTGACATAGTGATCTATCAACGCACAGCCCACTGCACTGAAGGGATCGGGCTGAAATTTGGCATGCAGGTAGATGTTATGACGTAAGCATCCACTAAGAAAGGATTTTGATAAATTCTACCCCCAAGGGGATAAAATAGGGGATGAAAGTTTGTATGAAAAATCTTATTCCTTGAGTTAATAAACTTGAAACTTAGCACGAATACTTATCTAAATAAATTATGAAGATTGTCAGTTTTTTTTTCTTTTAAACTACCTAATAAGGGATTGGGGGGTTTCAAAGTATATAAAATAAATATAAATATCCCTGGACATTTCACACAGCGCCATCTAGTCCCAAGCTAAGCAACCTAATGCTGAGTATGTATGGAAGAATTTTAGCACGCAGTCCGGTTGACTCGAAACTCAGTAGTTATACCTAATACTGAAAGTAAAGAATAATGTATATCAGGGTTTTTTGAAAATCTACCCCTGACGGGCTGAAATGGGGTAGTCAATTTTTTAGGGGAAGATTTTACTGCATGGCTTGATTAACTCGAAAATTAGTATAAATAATCTTTGAGTCAAGTTATGAATACATCCCAAACGATTTTTTTTAAATTCCACCCCTGTGGAGGTGAAAAGCTGGGATACAGTTTATATGAAAAATCTTATTCATTTAGTTAGATAATAAACTTGAAACTTGGCAAGAATACTCGCCTAAGTAAGTAATAAAGTTTATTTTGATAAGTTTTTCAAAACTACCCCTCATAGGGGTGTTGAAGTTTGTGTGGAAGTAATTGAATGCGTGGTTCAATCAACTCGAAACTCAGTATTAATACTTTTGACAGAAAATAATTAATAATAAGTATGTAAAGTTGTCGAAAATTTACCTCTGACGGGGCAAAAAGGGGTAATTCCATTTTTAAGGGGAGGATTTGAACTTGAAAGTATATGTTACATTTTCACACCTAAACCACTGAACTTTTGATTTGGCAAAGAGATAGATGGCATCCTGGGGAAGGACATACTTTTATGCTAGTAGCATGTTTCCGTGGGATAATTTCCGACATCCACGCGGGCGAAGCCGCGGGTAGAAGCTAGTATTTTATAGTTATGAGAAGGTTTACAAGACAAATACTATTAGAAAATAGATTTTCGAAAAGCTGTCAAATTGTAACGGTAAAATGAAATTATACTCATTTCTTGGAATCATTAGTAAGAGATCGTTTTCAGCACACCAGAATTTCTTCGCTAAATTGTTAAGAAATTCTTACTAAAACTGTTAAGAAATTCTCATTAGCATGCTGGAGATTAAAATTGTTCCCTGCATAGCAAGACACCTCATTACACGAGCCTTAACTCCCAAAATTAAATGTTGTACATCTCTGCTTAACCCTTCAGAAAATACAGCCAGGCTACAACATGGTACCTATAACCCAACATTATCTACATAATCCTGCACCGACGGCAAGGGGCGCCGGGGGTGAGGTAACGTTAATTATGAGTAAGAAAGTTTTCCGCCGCGAGTTCGGCAACTTTCGCCACACTTTGTACCGAGGCTTTAATTATATGGATTGAAAGGTAGCTGGCCTGTGTAGCTTCAGCTTTTAGGTAGACAGTTACTGGGTGTATTGGAGATCAAAGGTTGTTTATCCTGAAAATGATAAGTTTAAATTAAATGTTAGGTATAGGGACATTGTTTCTGTGAATATTTTGTTTGCCATGTTTATTGCGTATCGCGTAATGGGTTTAGATTTTGAATAAATTCGTTTTTTGTCTAGCTAGTTGTCATGAGACAAGGCGATTTATTTAGGACGATAAAATATATTCGCTGGATAAACTTCTAACACTAAATAAAGTAACAAACTATTAAAATTAAAATATATTTCCTAACCTAACTAAATCTAATAACAAACTAAAGTATGGCGTCGCAAAATTCCTCCGCATCGCTGTCGACTGGTAATGTACGCAAGAGACTGGCGGCATTCCCACATTGTATGACAATACTTAACCTCTGGCCAAGGTAAGGTATAGAAGAAACTGAAGTGACCAAATTCCTAGGTTTGCATATTGACAGTAACCTTAAGTGGAAATCACATATTGACGATCTATGTAAAACACTAAGCAAGTTCTCATATGCACTCTACAGATTGAGAAAAGTTGCGAATACCTCCGCCCTCTTGATATATATATAATATCACGCCTATGTTAGTTCATCTCTAAGGTACGGTGTAATATTTTGGGGCAATAGTGTAGAACTGTAGACAAACAACGTACATTTATTGCTCAAAAACGCTGTGTCAGGTCTATGTGTAATCTCCAACAAACTGACTCTTGTAAAACATTTTTTAAGAGCATGAATATATTGACATCACCAAGCCTTTATATATTTGAAAGCGCAGTATTTGTAAAATGAAATATTAATCTGTTTGAATTTTGTACCCGAATACGGCATCGCGATAAGTTAAACACGGTTGCTAGCAAGACACATTTCTTCTACGAAAGTATATTTTGTGCGGCGCCACGTATATTTAATAAAATCCCGGGTATTATAAGAAGTATTCAAGAAATAAAAATATATAAAAAGAAACTGCATGACATGTTAGTGGACATATGCTGCTATGCTACTCTATAAAAGATTTCTTAACTGACGAATCACTTGCAAAACATAGTTTACATCAACCATGATGCGTACAGTACCTTTAAAGATACTACTTGAATATCAGAAGGGCAATAATTCTCGTAATTTTAAGAACGTTCACAGTCTGATCTCAATCTGTCAAATGTACCTCTGTTTTCCAGCCCTACATTTTGACAAGTTTTTGACATTTGTTTGTCGCCGAGATGAGACTGCGACTAGATTTTGATCGTTTTAAATTACGAAAATACGCCTTCTGTTAGTATCTTTTTTGACATTCAATTAATTAATATCGGTGGACAATAATATTATATAGGTATACATTTTTATTTTATTTTTTTAATGTGTAATAGCTATAGTTACTTCTGGCATTTTATTGGAATTGGTGTATTTTTGACTTCTTTAAATTATTTAATCTTAATTACTATGTGATTGTTATTGTATGCCTAAGCGGCGGGACATAGCTGGTCCTAATTTAACTTATTAAGAACATTGTATGTATTGTTAACCTACCTATGATCCACAATAAAGAATATGAATATGAAGGTAAAAGCCAGCCCTTGGGTCACAGAAAGTAAGAAGCATCGACACACGTTACATCCCACACTAAAGGCCTACCCACCTTCCATGGAAATAAAGACATGCCGTCCAGTTTCTTGCCATCGTCGCGTACCAATACAGCTGAAACGCCGACGGTGACAAAAGATCGTCGGATGAGGTCATTAAGGTTCGCGTGCCGCGCTAAGCGACCCACGCTTCGGCTGCAAGACAGTCCGTGTTCGAGGCTGTTGACAACTTCGCCGTAGTAACAACGATAACAAGAACAGCGAGGCGGAAAGTAATGTCGTCGAACAAAGTGACTATATTTGACGAAGGTAGTGCATGAAGCCAAAGACCCGACCCCCACTTACACACAACCAGCAGGCACGCATGCTCCGCAGTTGTAGCAGACGAGTCAAGTAAATTATTTTGTACAACTCTACAGAGTAAGACAAAAAGGCGTAAATGGCATCATATCATAACAGTACAAGGGGCAAGTGAACTAACCACACACAAAAAAGGTAATAAATTGTGCACAAATAAATTTCATTACTCTTTTTCAAACCTAAGTTTCACTAAGTTGGCCACTCTGTGTTGTTAAATACTAGCTAAAGCAGTCTGGATTGCTTGACAGACTAAGAGCTATAATATATTAATACTACAAAGGCAACATACATTCAGGTATAATTACCCCAACTTCGGATCATTTCTCACTAAGATTAAAATTATCTATGTCTCCCTAGAAACCTTTCAGCAAAACACATTATGATATTATTCATAATATATTTCTATATTTAAAGGAAATAATGTCCAAATTCCTCACGAAAACTCCACATCTTCGACAAAGGTCTCTAACGATGACAAAGTCTTCGTACGGTAAGCATCAGTAATTGGTCGTTAAAAGTAGTAGCTCTTTGTTCACGACACGCGCTGGGGGGCTGGGCAGAGATCCTGGCGGGAGTTGTTAGCGAGGATGGTAAGCCGCTTGCTGGAATGTCTTTGAGCAATGAAGATAGCAAAGAAATGATGAAAAAGGAAATAATTATGAGAAGACACAATCGTCTCTAGAATGAATCAAAAGAACGAAAAAATAAGAGACTGAGAGAATCATAAATAGCATTGCTTTTGCGCTGATTTAAATTGAAGCATTAACTGAAACAACAAACAAAGTAAATACTCAACCCAGAAACCAAACTACAACAACCTTCATTAATAGCTACCACATAATCAAAAAGCAGAATTAGGTTATGAGGATTGATCCTATGGTACGAGATTAAACAATAGATAGTCATAATTAGATTGCCATCGACACGCTAAAAAGATAATAATTATTATTGAACATTATATTATGAACTAGTCTATGCCCGCGATTTCATTCGCGTTGAAGTCGTAAGAAACGACCCACCGCGTAGCATCGCATCGCCCGTCCGCACTGTCACTTCATTTTTTTTGAGAAATCCGATCGGCAGTTCCAGAGATTAGCGCGTTCAAACCACCTCTTCGGCTTTATTATTAGTATAGATTTTAGATTCATCGAACTAAGAAATAATTTTCAACAATAAAACACGTTTTACTTTTGTTGGAAATAAATGAAGTAGTAGTTCAGGAAGTCAACAAATTTTGCATGTACCAATCTACAATCAGCATTTGAGCAAATCCTTCCTTCAAAATAACTCATTCTCACAAAATATTGTTCCAGCCGCTCTCAGATTAACATTAATTCAAGTTCCTATCTGAGTTGATCACGCCAGCAATCATTAGCAGGGGAGGCAACAGGCGCTTCGCTGCGAGTATACACGACGACTTGTCGTGAATGTACGTAGTTGAGAAGCTAGGAGTAATGCCGCGAGCGGAGAGTATGTAAGGTGTGGGAGGAGGCGACGTAAAAGACATTTTTTTGCCATAAGACAAATCTCACAAGCAATACCTAATTCAAAGATAAAAGAAGAGGAAGATAAGACACAATAGCATTGCAATCCTAATTTGAAATCCTATAGATAAATTCTATAGATCCTTTGATATCCTATATATCTTTAAAACATCACTCGAACATTTGTATGAGGTCTATATTGTGAACCGGTGTCAAAACGGTGAAGGAAAATCTTGTGAGGAAACCGGCATGTCCTAGAACCCCTCATGGTTAAACAAGACGTTGCTTTATAATATTATCTTTAACTTAAAGGTAAATAGAAAACTTTGTTTATTTTCTATATAATGCTAGAATGCTTCATATAGCTGATATAGTGATAATTTAGTACCTATTAGAAAGAAAAACTTCCCAATATTTTCCTGGACCTTATCTCATATAATAAATCGCCATCGCCTGTATCTCACACCACTCTCCGGAAGCCTTGCTCTTCGTCGGAAATAATAACGTATATCTTTTCGATGTTAAGTTCAGAGTTGTCAGCAAATTAAGACGAGTCGTAATGTATACTTGAAATGTTTCATGTTTGTTTCACTTTAGCTGTTTCATTAAAACAATATTGTTTCCGAAATGAACTGTATGTGTGTTTGTCTGTTTAAAGCTCATAAGTTTGGGACGGAGAAAGTCCTTCATTCTTGGTTAGTTGGAGGAACTATGTCTTTCTACTATGTTTGGATTTCTGAGCCTGAAGATCAAAAGGATTACAGTTGCTTTTACATTTATGTACTAACTCATTCACTAACCGACTGACTTATTAGTTATTTAGTATATTAGTTTCTTGTAATATCTATAATAAGTGTAAAGTGGTCTAGTTACTAATATAGTTGCTGTTAAACTAAATTCTTAGTACTCTTGTTATGAATATAACTCAATAGTCAATACTAAGAATTTTGTTTTAATAAAGGATGCTTTCTGATGCGAAATATTAGAGGTTTAAACAAATTTTTTGGACGAAATATTCCTCTTTACCAGTGTGTCTAGCATAATCAGTATAATGTTTCCACAGCTATAACACATGCCGTCTCTCTGTGGGAGGGAGTGGGCCGTAATCCACAACGCGGGCCCAGTGCGGGTTGGTAGATGTCACATGTCCTCGAATTTTTTATTCTAGGACATGCCGGTATCCTCACAATGTTTTCCCTTTTGAGACGTCACAATCGACATCTTTCAAATTTTGGATTGATGTTTTAGAGATAGGATAGGATATCAATTTGTGATTACAATGCTATTGTATCAGTCTTATCTTTCTTATTGTCATTGAAGTAGTATTTGCTTGTAAGATTTGTCTTATTGCAAAAAATAGCCTTTTACGTGGTCTCCACACATACCTTACATACATCCTCTCGGCTCGCGGCAGCGGTGAAGAAATAATGTAAGTACACTAAGTAAAGCGCCTCACAGGCGCTACTTCGAACCTGCGACCTAAAACTCGTAAGTTGCGGCGATTTCTACTGAGCCACAACTGCTCTCTAAGTGTGAGAATTGTCGTGATATTCACAACTTATTAAATTGCTTAAAAAGAGAAAGTTTGAGACTAAAATAATAATTACATTTAGGAATTAAATTGTCTCTCAAATATTCTTCTTTGTTTTCTTTGATTATTGTCATCGGTATGGCCTAAGGTACCCATGTAAGCGGTCAGTTATCTGTCTGCGAATCTAGAAATGTGTCTAAACCTGACCATTGTTTAACGGAAGCTACACGAACAATATTAGTAAGACCACCTGTCAGGTCGCTGTGATTTACTGCTGCGAGGTGCGCAAGTGCCAAGCTGTCGTGAAGATGACGACTATGGATAAGCCAGTAAGAGGTTTAAGGCAATGTCCAGTAGATGGATTTATGTATTCATTTACTTCAAATTTAACTTGAATTCGAGATTGAGCCTTTCAACAGATTGATAAATTGTTTCGTATAACCCAATCAGTTCTATAAAACCCAACGGAAAATAAAATAAGAATTACAATATTAAAAACAAAGTTAGTAGGTACTCAAACAACAGCAGCCTAAATCCAATACAAGTCACCGGAGGTTGTAAACACAGTGGAACACCCTTCTGGTCCTCATTAATCGCCGCGTTAATTGACACCCGAGCTAATTCCAGCCTTTTTATTGAAAGCAGCGGTCAGGAACACCCCAACTCGCCGTAATGCCATAAGGTCCCAACATAAACCCTGCGGAACACCATTTAGAACTTTGACCAAATTAACTCCAATATTATTTTAGGCCACGTTTAATTGTATGTAATTGTGACTCGGAATGGACAACGGTTGACGGTTAATTAGTTTCATGCTCGTGTGTGTGTCCAAATTGCTGATAACAGCCATCCCAAAGTACAGAATGCTCCAGAGCACTTCAGAACTTTCGTCCGTTTTGTTTTTAAACAGAAATTTTAGACAAGAGATTATTTCACGGCTGACGTACCTCAAGATCAAATCAGTGTTTGTGAAGACAAAGGCTAACATTGAGACAGTGGAATGTTAAGGACAAATGTTCAAGACGAATTGTCAAATTGAACGGGAATTGATGCGCACAATTCAGATTAAGAATTAGCCGGGCAAAGATTATATTGTTCAACTCAAAAGTTAAAAGAAGATCAAAGATAAGGCTACCAAAAAATTCGATCTTGAAATTTCAAGATCTCTTCAAATTAAAAACGATTTCAATTATTTTGATGGTGAACACAAAAAATAAATGCGAGAAATATGTCAATGAATTTATAATCGTTAAACGGGAATCCCAAGTCTGCACAACAAACAATTTAAGATTAAATTTAAATCCAATTTGAATTTATTGGAGAAAATACTCGATGTTCAATTTCTTTCTGTTTACGCTCTAACTAGATTCAAAGACGTGTGTAAATAAATAAGTCAATGTTTGCTGAAAGGCAATGGTCCGTACTTTATTACATGTTTGATTGCTAAGAAATGCTCCAACCGATGTAAATGTAAGCACAGTCGACATGATTAACCTTTTGTCCGTCACGCAAGGTTCAGTAAATGGCCACCTAGACAGCAATAAAACGAATAATACGTAAACTTCAAACGTTGTAAACATGCTATAGCAAAATGATGTTTTTATTACTGAAAATAAAATAGGATTAGTACTATTATACAGAACATTTGGGAGCTTTCAAAAGTAGTAAAGTAGCAGTGGCTTACTAGTAGCAATAAATGCAATTAGATGAATGAATTAATTAATTATGAAATTATTTTAAGGTGTATTCATTTTGAGTAATGCCAATAAATGCATTTTTCTTTCTTTCTTTTCTTTTCTTTCTTTCTTTCTTTCTAGTTCTCTTAAGAATACAAATGACAAATGAAACGTAAAAGTGAAACACGAAACCTCTACACTTTAACATAAAGCGCTGAACAACCTCACAAAAGCAATCAAAACGCCAAAAGTCATCCAAAACATTTATTCAAGTGTAAAAAGGAAAAGAAAGAAACCGCCACCATTGTTCCCGGCGGTATCATTCGCGACTCGATACCAGATGCTCAGACGTTCAAAAGTAAATTAAAACCGTCCATTGTCGAATCATAACTCGGTTGACAATCGAATTGACGAAAACAATCGCTTTCGTGCCATTGTCCGGTCGACAATGCACTGGCTACAAACTACGACGGGGAAAAACGTTCTAAATGCATTCACCCCTTCCCCACCCCCTATCGGGGGGAGGTAGTGGATCCGCTCAACCTGAACGTTTACCGTCGGTTGAGAAATAGCGCTTTTAGTAGCATTTGGAGTGGATTCGCGCGTGAAGGCGACAAAAGCTGGCAATTTCGGTTGGGACACAACAATAACACGCTAGAGACGTGGTGCGCGTGAAGGTGGCGTGAAGCATGGATGGCGTGACACGCTTGTAACGTGCCGTGACGGTCGCGATACGGACTTTGTTATTAATTGTAGTTTTATTGTAAAAGGATTTTGGTGTTAGTTTAGTTTTACAGAATCTAGAAGATTATGAATTGACTATTCTTAAAAAAATATGCTGCGCAAGTGCTTTGGAATCCATTCAATAGCATCAGGCTACGAGTATCAATTAATCATTTTGATACATAATATTTATCAATCAAATCATCTATGTTTGCAAACCAGCTAATACACATCTTTTATTATAAGAGTCCTCCATGTTCTACCGTCACATGGGCATGCAAATCACATTATTATTTAGTTTATTATAATTTCTTTGAATGTATCAAAGAAATTATAATTTTAAATAACAACTACGAAAAAAATACAAATGAATTTGAAATCGTTTGAATTACACTAAAAACGTCATAATAATAAAAAATGTCAAATGTCAGCAAATCAATCAAATAAATCAAAATGAAATTAATCTCTTGATGTTGGGACAATTGCATTTAATGATTACCCAAATGAATATTATTATTCAAACCAACTCAAGCAGAAAATTCGGTGACGCATTCGTGTGTACTTTGTAAATTTTCTTTTTTGTTATTTGCTTCCCGTCTAACCTAATTTACTAATCATAAATCATAATTATTAGTACTCAATATACGTAGAGATTAATATTATCCAACATTAAACTGATTTAGATAGCAAAGCCTAATTAACCTAGTTTGGATATCCTGAAGTTCAATAATATCCATGTCCCATCTACTTTCACATTGCTATACTTTATGCCTAATTAAAGTTTTATGCTATGTAATAAACTAAATACCTAAGAATATAATATTGTTACCGCTCTGCATTAGCATCTCAACACACGGGAACACATAATAATACGATTAGTATCACATAATTCCCCCTTTCACGTCATAATAACATCCAATCTAAACTCCGTTAATCAATTTCACGCCATTACGTCGCCTTGAATAGAAAATATAGTAACAAAATTAATGTACCCCGGTCGCCCCCCGCTCGCTCCCCGGCCTCCTCTTTTCACCCCGCGTTCATTTTCCTATTATTTCGCAGTAAGAAAACAGGCCCTCTTTGTGTTGCTAGTTGCTACTGAGTGAACAGAAGGTCTTGTCCACAACTCATATTGTATGGTAGTGGAGGAATTGAATATTGGGGGTGAAACGGAGTTACAAGTAACAAGACCTCTTTAATATAACTATTTTCTGGGAGATTGATCGTGTGTATTCTCTGTAGTATTATTTACCTGTAAATACTGTTTGTTATTTTTAACCACCAAAACTTTTTTGAGATTTTTTTGACATAGGGATGCTTCGTTTGTCTCGTGGTCGCAAGCGTGACTGCTGAGCACGGGCTCCTGCGGGGCAATTGCGTAATACACTAGCAGTAGCAATGGCTTTCATTTTGACAGTTCAACAACATTCATTTCGTTATTTCCGTCGATGAGCACACAATTTTTTCGAACATGAAGCAATGGATTACGCAATTAGTATGCAGGTTCAGTAACCCAGGTCGGGCAAAGTAATAAAGTTCCCTATTAAGAATTGCTCATTAGCAGCCTGGAGTACAGATTAGTGTATAATAGCAATAGACTCACCCCCTTTTGTATAGAACGTATTAACATGTCTGGCGGAATTAGGGCCTAAACCTATAGGGAGTACAGATGTATATATGAAAACAGATTCCTTGTTTCCCGAAGGCTGGCAGTAAACAAGTTACCAGCTATGCCAAAAATACCTTCGGAAACATTGTGTAACTCCCACCTTTCCGTATGAGCGCACCTCGCGCCACGCGTTATTCCGAACAAATTGATTCGGAATGCGGAATTATCGGCGTCGGACGCAGCGGTGCGGAATTCCGGACGACACGGAGTTGTAAGGACTGTCACGTAGGGTGCTGATTATTTCTGAGACACTGCTTTCAGGAATCTGGCATGGCGATACGAAATAACAGCTACAGTTGCTTTGACTAAGATTACTTTGTTATTTGTGCTCCATTTGTCATCACATTTACGACTATCTACATTCGCAGGTTTTCTAAAAACATATCTCATACCTACCTACTTATGTTCTCAAGTAAGATTGCCGTGTTGCAGTTCGAAGAACATTATTGATGTAGAAAAATACACATTGCTTGAGAAGCTTTGTATCACACGATACATTTATTTACGATATACTTACTGCAATTAGTGTAAAAAGTAGTGATTGGCGTATAACTTTAGAAGGACCATGAGCGAAACCTGGTTTAAAAAAATAGTTTTGAGTACAAGCATCAATGCAAAATAAGGGAAGTCAGGGAAGCGCATCGGGAGGCTAGACTGAAATACCAAAAATGGTTGTTTCTGGATAGACCAAGTACTGGCCCCGCTTACGACCAGCTGTGCGAGTCCCGTAAAATCTTTAAAAGCCGGTTAAAATGGTGTCAGAAACACCAGGACCAGCTTAAAATCGACGTTATAGCTAAACAAAGAGCCGAAAAAGATTTCACTAAGTTTTGTAAGTCCACTAGTAAGCTTGATGTTAAGCCTGGCCTCCCTGCGAATGTTGACGGCCGAAATGACCTAGAAGGGATAACTAATTTGCTCATGGAGCACTTTAAAGTACGCTCTCCTTTGGGTCCTTCGACCACTATGCCGGATGGTGGGACCACCGTGGCTGGCGATGAACCTTTACTGGCATTCACAGCGAAGCAACTTAAAGAAGTGTAAACAGTGTGCGTAGGGGTAAGTCTCCGGGCCACGATGGGCTCAGTATTGAGCACTTCAAGTTTGTTGGCGTGCACATGCCGAGTTGGCGTGCACATGCCGAGTCCTGTCCATGTTCTTTAATATGTGTATTAGTCATTCATATTTACCTGAAGATTTAATGAAAACTACAGTGGTACCCATAGTGAAGAACAGGACAGGAGACGTATCAGATAAGGGAAATTATCTACCCATCTCTCTTGCGACAACTGTAGCAAAACTGTTGGATAGTGTGCTTGAGTCTTGTCTGGGTGAGTACATAAACATACATGACGCACAGTTTGGGTTTAGACCTGGACTGTCAACTGAAAACGCGATTCTAGCTCTCAAGCACACTGTCCAATACTACACGGAACGGAAGATTCCGGTATACGCCTGTTTTTTGGATCGCTCCAAAGCCTTCGATCTCGTTTCGTATGAAGTGCTTCGGAGGAAGATGGAGGATAGGGGTATGCCGGCGGGACTGTTGAAAATATTTCAATTCTGGTACTCAAATCAGACTAATTGTGTTAGGTGGGCAAATTGCCTCTCAGAGTCATACAGGTTGGAGTGCGGAGTGAGAGCGTTGGAGAGGACAATCCCCCCGATTGTCCTCTCCAACGCTGTTTAACTTGTATGTAAATGACCTCATAGTCGAGCTCAGCGGCATGGGTGTCGGTTGCCGGGTGGGGGGGTGTTTGTGTGAACAACATCAGCTACGCGGACGATATGGTGTTGCTGGGCCCGACTGCGAGGTCAATCAGGGAGATGCTGAAGGTATGTGAAAAATACGCCGCATCCCATGGTCTTATCTACAATATAAGAAAAACCGAGTTCATGGTCTTCAAGGCCGCCGGCAAGTGCCCAGGCACCATCCCCTCAATTACCTTGAACGGCGCTAATATAAAGCAGGTGACCAAGTTTAAATATCTGGGCCATATAATTGTCGACGACCTTAAAGACGATGAAGACGTGGAAAGGGAGCGCAGGGCGTTGGCAGTCCGCGGGAACATGTTGGCGCGCAGATTTTTCCGTTGTACCGATCAGGTCAAAATAATCTTGTTTAAAGCATACTGCCAGGGCCTGTACACGGGAAGTCTATGGTTCGGCTGCTCACGGGGGACGCTAAATGCCTTGCGCATCCAGTACAACAATGTTTTTAGGATGATGTTGAAACTCCCTCGTTTCTGTAGTGCCTCAGGAATGTTTGCCCAATCGCGTACAGATGGTTTCCATGCGATCATCAGGAAAAAGGTAGCTTCTCTTGTGAGGAGGATTCGAGGGAGTAGCAATAGCATCCTGAGGGTCGTGGCTGAGGACCCGAGAGCTCCTGTGCTGAGGCATCTCATGCGAAATCATTGTCAGCATGAAATGCCTCGTAAGTACATGACTCATTGAGAGTTCATCCCTAAATTATGTTACTAACCCAGTGTATAAGTTGTAGTATTTAAGGTGTGTACTAACAAAAATGGTTCCTATGTTGTTCCGAAATAAAACAATTATTATTATTTACTAGCTTCTGCCCGCGGCTTCGCCCGCGTGGATGTCGGAAATTATCCCACGGGAACGTGCTAACAGGATAAAATGTATGTGCTTCCCCAGAATGCCATCTATCTCGCGGGCCCTTTGTGGCTAATTACAATAGACAACCAATTGTGTCTCATTAGTGGTGATTAAGAGGGTACCTATATGATATCTTTACCTAAGTACCTACCAAATTAAAAAAAAAAACTCAATTACAGAAAATTAAATACCTACCTAAATAAACCTATTTCTGATGATAACTAATCTAAACTCAATAAATAAGCAAAATCCCTAAAAACTAATATCTATACGAATGACTAATCCTAACAGTATTATAAAATAACCTACGGTCACTACGTACACTATCAAATATGCTACCTATACTTTAAAATTAAAATCTATACCTACGACTTATATGAAAATAAACCTAAATAACTCTAAAAACTAAAAGGAATAAAAATGAACTCCACTGCGGGTGACGTAACCTACGACAAACTTATTATTTGCGGTTGAGACAGTAATGGGTCTAGGGATCGAACCGCAAAATTAAGTTTGTTTTTTATTGTATATACTTTTCCGGGATAAAAAGTACCCAGTGTGGTGCCCAGGATATTAAAGAATAATTATACCAAGTTTCATCGTAATCGAACCGGTAGTTTTTGCGTGATGCCTGAACAAACAGACAGACAGACAGACCGACAGACAGACAGACAGACAAAAAATTTTTAAATCACATTTTTGGGTTCGGTGTCGGTCTAGTAACACCCCCTGCCATTTATTTTTTTGATATTTTCAATGTACAGAATTTTCACTTCTACAGATTTATTATAAGTAATATAATATAATATAGATTATTAAATAACATTCAGCATTCGCGTCTTGAATCCCCAACATTAACTTTCAAGCGACGTCCACACTCACCCACAATGTCCTTGACAAAAACTACTTAAAATTAACATCGTTCTCTTACTTTTACGAGGACTTTTACAGCTCATCGTCTCGGAATACCTAATTTTCTCGTCAAAAGTTGACGGAACCATTCCATAGCGTTACTTTTTTATGTTCCCGCGGGATTATCGGAGGATCCCGGAGTGCTTACGTCATAAAAGCACACATTAAGATTAAGAAGATTGATGCTAGTTTTTTATTACTATAGAAGCCCAAAAATAGCCGCCGAACATAAGCTAACACTGTTGTTACTTATAGTCTAATAGAAAATAATGCTACAGCTACCATGCTTGGCACATTATACATTGTTTATTTATGGAAATCCTAACTAATATTATAAATAGTGGCGTGTTTAGTGTAGTACACGTAGTGTGGGAGGCCCAACCTGGACGATGGGGATGTACAAACGACCTAAAGGAGGGGGGACAGACTGGATGCGGAAGGCGAAGGACAGGGTGTTGTAGCGCAGCCTGGGAGAAGCCTATGTCTAGCAGTGAACAGCGATAGGCTGAGTTGATTATAAATGCAAAAGTGAGTTTATTTGTTACACTTTTACCGTAAAACGGCTGAACAGATTTAGATGAAATTTGGCACATAGGTAGACCATAATCTGAGTTAGGATACAGGCTACTTTTCATCCTGGACCGCAGGCGAAATTTGGCGCGACCAATAGGTTTTAAAAATACTATTAAACGTCAAAAATAAAATATTTTTTAAAACTAGATGAAATTGGAAGGAGCGAATTATATTATATAAAACGAGGAATCATCTGTTACCAGGCTAGGTATAGCCGGTTGATAATAAATGAGCGTAGTTGCTGCTCTCAAAACTGTTAAGGAAAACATAATGAGGAAACCGGCATGACAAAATTTTAGATCATGATGTGACATCACCCACACTGGGTCCGCGTGGTGGATTTTGCCCTCTCACAGAGAGGAGGCCTGTGTTGATTAATGTTAGAGTTTGTATATAAAACTCTTTGAAGGTGAAGTTAAGAAACATCCATAGATAAATGGAACACTGTTCAAAATAATAAAAAAACAATGGTGGTGGAGATATAGGTACTTAATTAAACTTTTACAACATTTATGCCTCTTTATTATCATACTTTAACAATTATTAGAGAAAAGTAACGTGTTACAAACTCAGATCACCAATAAGTAGCAGAATGTTATAGCATTAGTATTTTAATGGCGACAAACACGACGCAACCAATCACAAACTAGATAATTAGTTTAAGCTGCTAGGATATTCAATTGTTTAATAATTGTTGTTTATAAGCCGCAACTTATTGTAGCAATACATACACAAATAGGGTTTGAAAATCTCCGAACACAACAAAATTAAGCCTCACAATAGGTACAAAGAAACAATACACTAAATAACTGTTCGAAAACAATTTTGTACAGAACACTATAAATTACCCAGGAATCGGGTTTTCCATAATTACCCAACACGGTTCCGATAATTCCAATTCAATATGGCGGCCATTATGATTCAATGTTGATTTTCGAAATTAATGACAATCCGTTTAATTTCTGTTGTTCACTGAAAATAAACGGTATTGTATATTTTATGTTTTTTGACGATTCTTGTTCATTGCAATACGGTTCGGCAGAACAGGATCCAGTTGGGTTGGGCAGCGTTTGGAAAAGTTCGGTAAGTATTCTCGTCGCCTATGCCGCAATGTTTGAAGAAGGTCTTCAACCAATGTGGCCAGCCCGTTATGAATCGACACCGTCACGGACAGTCGGGCTGGTTCACAAATTTCAGGCCGTACAACGTGCTATAGATCGAGCTATGAACGGAGTTTATCAGATATGAAATTATCTGGAAAATTAACCGGAGCTACCAAAACAGCTAGCAGAGTAAGCAAACTAAGGTGGCAGTGGGCTGGCCATGTCTGTCTTAAGATCGATGTCCGGTGGAACAGACGAGTCTTGGAGTGGAGACCACGTATCGGCAAGCGTAGAGCGGAACTTCCCCCAGCTAGAGGGACGACCTTAAGATGGTGGCTGGGGTAGACTGGATGCGGAAGGTGGAAGACAGGGTGTTGTGGAGCAGCCTGGGAGAGGCCTATGTCGAGCAGTGGACTGCGATAGACTGAGTCGGTTGATTGAGGATCCGGTTTATTATGATGTAGGTAATTTAACAAAATAATAACATAAAGCCCCTATTTCACAAATATACAGGCAGACAGAACTCTGTCTGCTTGTATATTTGGGAAACAGCGGCTAGTACACCTGTACATGCCCACAATTTAGTCTTAATATGCCATAACCAGGCAGACACCTAGACATAGCTATAATCTGAACGATTAAGACTGTCGTTTAAACATTGAAACCTTCCATATTCTACCTAATTAAACAAAGTACAAACTAAAACAACTGACGGTGTTGGTACAAGAATATCCGCGAACAAAATGTAGGAGCGTGAATACTCGAGTGTGATTCCATTGTGAGGACTGACTCTAGACAATTATGACGGCACAGCATACACAGTACTGCAGTCGCTAATTGTTCTACTGGCTTTCTTGTCGGAAACATTTTAGTTTGCTGTGGACAGGATGGGAGTGAGTTATTAAATAGTTAATCTGTGAGCTATTCCTTAGAGGTTATTTAAATAATGGTCGTCTTTGTTATCAATTTGAAAGAAGAGCCAACGATGCATGAACATCGTTATAACCTACCACTAAAGGAGTACGTAACATGAGTACACGAAGCGTCCTGTAGTTTCTGCCTAGCCCCCGTGGGAAAGTCTAGGTAGACTCCCGCCTTTTGAAGGTATGGATGATAGTAGACATCTTTACAGCCAGGGCACATTTTTAATCTTATATTTTGAATTGTTTCTCCATTTGATTTTTTTTACGTTGTTCTCACATAATTATAGAATTTTGTAATATCTTGATTTAGAAGAGTATCCTTGGAGTTTCTTGCCCGTTGTTCTCCATAGAGACCTACGTTTTGGAATGGGCAACTAGCTTCGACTTTCTGACCGACTATTTGACAATTCAAAAGTGTCATTGAAGTAAATACTTTGAGTTTGAGCGTAGATTTTTATGATCCGAGTGATTTCAAACTTAAAGAAAATTGATAATTAATGTCCTGACCAAGACCTGAGACAAGTGACAATCGACCTCTGGTTTGCTAAACTAAATAGGAAGATGCTTCGGAAGTATGTACTATTATTTTGTGTGACGTTAGCAATAACATTGTGCTGCGTTCACAACGAGGGCGGCAATTACGGCGTGCACACACGTTGTTAGCACAACACGCGAGTTAATTGCCTAGCTTCGGTTAGTTTCTTGTTAGGTGCGGTTTTCTCAAATAATGCTGTAGTGAAAACTTTTGCGAAGGCGTTACTTCAGATGAAATTGTTTGTAAGGAAAACGTTGACAACGTATTTGTTGGTCACTAACTGAACTAAAATTGTTATGGGCATGGAAGTCTTCAGGCACACTGATTGGGAAAGCTTTTATTTTGATTCTTTCTTGTTTTTATGTACAAGTATGAAATAATACCAGCGTATTATTGCCGCACTGCACGACGACGGCCTTTTCTCATACTGAGAAGGCATGAGCAGTGATCACCACATTTGATCAAGGTGGATTCGGGAATTCAGACTTAGTACATAATTAAAAGTCCAGGTTTCCTCACGATGTTTTCCTTCACCGATGTCAGTTATCCTTTATCTATATTAGTTCAGTTTGTTCGATTCCCAAAAACATAAAAACATTTTATTTTGGTCCTTTCCACTCCTCTTTGTCTTGAGCTAGTGTGGACCAATCCTGTCTGTAAGCCTTGCAGTGGGATAACGTAAGACAAATAAAATAAATATATAATAATATATTTTAATCACTTATTTAAGACGCTCTGCTGTTTAGTAATAATTGAAACAGTTAGAGCCGCCGGTGCTAGCGCCACGTGTGCTCGCTGCACTAGATAATTGTGTCGCACTCCTTTGAGGTTTCTTGTTAGAAACATCACTCTAGTGTCTGTTTGATATTCTTGTAATGATATGGAGAAGGTTACGTAGTGTCAGGTAATACCTACGTACAAGCGCGGGGCCAAATTAAAAAATATATGGTGTATAATCTATGATTAAATGACTGCATTGTGCGTAGAAAGACCACCGTAGAATTGACAAAATGACAGATTGTAGAAAGATAATGATTGCACAATATCAAAAAAAGTAATGTTACATTTTCTTCGCAGAGTAGGTAGAAATACAAGTGGGTATGGGACGCATGTTGACTTTTCTATTTATTTTTAAATTTGACAGTCACACAAGAATAATTGAATTTTCGATTAAAACATTATCTATTACAACAATTTATTGTCTTAGAATACAAAAAAAAAAAATACTTCTGACGCAACGTATGCGAAACGAAACATGTAAAATTCAAACGTGCAAGATATAAGGACGGGCACAGATGGCGCTAGCAGCACGTGTCTCTCTACACTTGCTAATTGTGTCGCATTCCGCTGCGGTTTCTTGTTAGATGTGTGTGCCTCTGCTCGACGTCCTTGTAATGATGTGGTGGCTACAAAGTTATTTCTTTAACAAACACATTTTTTAGTAACAAAACTAACGTCGTTAAACATCCTGTAGAATTAAGTGTGTTTTATTTTTAACCGACGAAAAAAAAAACGGAGGGGGTTCTCAAGCGAAGCGTATTTTTTTTTTAATGTATGATAGGGGTGATTTATTGTTCACTCACAGATTTGAATGCTGAGTTGTGTATTATTACTCTACTCAGTGCCCACATATGCGCCCTTTGGCAAACAATTAGTAGATTATAACCACAAAAAATTATAAAATAACACACTTTTTAACAATAAATTAAACCGCCGAAAAAACTGAAAAGCAAAAAGTAATAAACCTTCTTTAGGGTTCCGTAGCCAAAGGCAAAAACGGAACCCTTATGGATTCGTCATGTCTGTCTGTCCGTCCGTATGTCACAGCCACTTTTTTCCGAAACTATAAAAACTATACTGTTGAAACTTGGTAAGTATGTACATGTATTCTGTGAACCGCATTAAGATTTTCACAAGTAGAAAAAAAAACAATAAATTTTGGGGGTCCCCCATACTTAGAACAGAAACTCAAAACTTTGTTTTCTTCAAACCTATACGTTGATATTGAGGTTTCGAATATCATTTTTTTTAAACTGAATAGTTTGCGCGAGAGACACTTCCAAAGTGGTAAAATGTGTGTGCCCCCCCCCCCCCCGTGTAACTTCTAAAATAAGAGAATGATAAAACCAAACCAGTTTTTTCGGTAGTTATTTTTTTTGTTAAAAAGTCCAATAAGGGAAAAAACCTCCTTTTCATACGAAAAGGAGGGAAACTTTAGAAATCTATGTCAAGTATGAATATAATATTTTTCGAACGATATAATTACTGAAAATGATAATGATGATTATTACTGATTTTTAACCAGTAAACTAGTGTGTAAGAAACCTCTGGGTTACCATGAAACTATTAATATAATAAGTAGCTATTATAGTGTTGTGTTCAACTTGCCATACACAAGCATTACTCTAAATTCTCATAATATTTCCGGCGCACAACACCGGGCCGACCTTAAAGCAATTTGCTACGGTTTCTGCGGAGACCACGGGATTGTTTTGTGCATTATTACCTTCTGAACGGATCTATAGGTACTCGCTAATTGAGTTGCCGGTCTATTAGCTGGCGATATCGGTTTGTCGTTAGTATTAATAGTATTTGACACGTGGAAGTTCTGTTTAATAAAGTTCATATTCATATAAGCAAATGTGTCAAAATGCAAACTCTGAATCTTGCCCTTAGTACACTTACGATCTTTTTTTTGAGAATAGTTGTGCAGATGCAAGACATTAATTTGCCTATTAAGAAAATTGATAAAGTATCAAAACTAGTTGAGGCTCTTTATGCATCCTGAACTATATTATTAATTAAACCTTCACATAGGTACTCTTAATGAAATGTTTAACCTTTTGCCTATTTTTATTAATATTTTTGCCATGTCCTGGGTCTAGGACAAATGTTTAGGTATCTTTTTGTTCAACAAAGATCAACAAACATCTTATCACGGAAACAATTTAATTCTCCACATTATAATTATAATCGTCTCCTTTACAAGTAACGGCGAACAACTACAAGATACAAAATGCAAATGTCGAGCCATTTCCCCGCCCCTCTACAACAGCGCTCGCCTCGAGTACTAGCGCCAGCCACTCGACTGCGACTGTCCGTGTGTGTGACAGCCCTAACTCTTCGCGGTATAAACGGATCGTTAATGTTGATGTACAACCCTGGAACAAGTGTTATACTTAGTTGCGGAGATGAGGATTTTATTGTAGTTTGTTGTATTTTTCTAAATTATTGTTTGATAGAATTTTTAAGGAATTGAGTTGTTTTACCACCGTTCAAGAACAGATATAATTAATGCAAATTTTAAACATAGGGAACATTAAAAATACTGGTAGATCAAATATCTCGAAGAAATAATTGCTTTCCTTTTCCTTTTAAATTAATTTTACGATCACAGGCGTTAATTGGTTACTTACGTAATTGCCAATCGTGACCTCAAGGGAAGATCCAGTTTTTTCCTTAAAAAACAACATTATCAAGTCTAACCAAAACGAGTCGCAAATCGAAAGTAAACTCCCACCATAACACGCCGCCTCATCAGAAATTCTCGTCTAAATCCAGATTCAAAAAATGCATTTTCTATTTCCACGTCAGTAATCCGTTGATGCGATGTCGACACAATTCTCGCGAGTGTCGGCGCGCCGGTGTGTGCAGTGTCGCAGTGTCGCGTAGTCGCCGTGTCGCCTCTCTAGAGACGCCGCTAGTAAACTTAAAATTTCAAACACCACTAGAGTTTTGAAAATGTCTTTTGTGTTCTCCGTGACATAGTCGTGTTAATATTAGAGATGGTTTCAAAACTTTGAAATCTACAACAGCATGACGGATAAAGCATTGAAACTTCTCGGTCTTATATCTGTCTACCAAAGGATTTAAGAAACTTCAAAGTTTCATATTACTTTATAAAAGCCTAGTAAGAAGTGTAGAATACTGTTCGATAATCAGCACCCTAATTGTGTAACACACAATCAATCGGAATCTGAATCATTTTGAAGCAAATTGCTAATCCATTGCTTCATAAGTTCGAAATATTTGTCTGCTCAACACGTAAATAACGCAATGAATGTTGTTGAACTGTCAAAATGAAACCGATTCCGATTGATTGTGTGTTACGCAATTAGGGTGCTGGTCACCGTGTTACGCAGTACACTCTGACAGAATTGAGAGTGTGCAAAGAAAATGTGTTAAGTGGCGTACCGCTACGGCTTCTCTAGAACGCTACAAAGCTATTCCGAACGCCTTGTCAGATTCAATTTGGAACCTTTGCATGCTCGTCGCAAACAGCAGGACTTAATCAACCTGCATATCATACTACATTCCACGCTGGACTCTTCAACTCTGCTGTCCCTCATAAACATCAATAGGTGTAACACCCGAATACCTAAAACTTTTGCACTTCTGGTCTTTACTTTCGTTAGAATGTGTCGACTTAACAATGAAATTTCAAAAGAAAATAACAGTATTGATAAGAGGGGCCCGTGGCTAAATAATAACAGCCGCACAGGTCGATCGGTCAGGTTAAGCTACGCTTGCCGCGGTTGGTCTGTGGATGGGTGACCATCTTTACATACCGAGACCCCTCCGTGCCTCAGAAAGCACGTTAAGTCGTTGGTCCCGGCAGTCATTCGTGGATCTTTGATAGTCGTTACGGGTAGTCAGAAGCCCGAAAGTCTGACAACCAGTCTTACCAAGGGGTATCGTATTACCCAGTAACTGGGTTATGAAGGTCAGATAGGCAGTCGCTCCATGTAAAATACTGGTATTCAGCTGCATCCGGTTAGACTGGAAGCCGACCCCAACATAGTTGGGAAAAGGCTAGACAGATGACGAATAACAGTAGGTATTGATATCTTCGATTCTCGTGCTGCTATCATCAAAAGACATGTATGTATGTACTCTTTCTTTTTAATTTTGTCACGCTTTGAATACTGTTCTCAGTTCACATTCCCTGTGTAAGTAGAAGTGTGTCGGAGGGCAGACGCGATACCTTGTAGTTGTAATTTTGTCAATGAAGTTTTATTTTTATTTTTTTACTGTAGTTGTTATCATTATTATCTAGTAGTTATTATATAGTCATCTGATTTACATATGCATGCAAAATTTCAGCTCAATCGGTTGAAGATATCTGCTTCAAAATTGAGTTGCAAAAGAACATACAGACATTCATACATACATCGCAAGTTAAATAAAAGCTTGTAAAAGCGTGTCAAACTATCAAGTGTGGCTGTATGTGTGTGTGTATAGTGGGTACTTGTTACCTAGGAATTTCTAAATCAAACACACCAACAGTAGTACAAAGGTCGTTTGGCGATTGAATGGCAGTGACAGGAGTGCGCTGTTGGTAAACAGTTGTGATATTGTATTGAATACAAAACAAAATGGCCTCGTTCATCGATTTTGTATCAATTCTATATTAAAGTTTTTTAAACGCTAATCTATTGAAAGCATTTTCGTTCAATTTCAGCTAGTAGAATTTAAATGAAGGGCCCCAATGTCTGCATGATGCGGAAGGACTTTTCGTTTTGCAGTCATGCTTGCGACCACTAGCCAAAAAGCCAGTCAATGTTAACTTTAACTGCAGTACCCTGATACTGAAACCATTTAACTAATTTCAGAGCAGAGACTCTGGTCCCAGTTAATCTTTGAGCGAGGTGCTTTAGAAATTAAATCAAGTGTATGAGCAGAAGCGCTCGCCTGTACAAATCTGATTTCCCTCAGGGCAGCGCAGTTCCACCGGCAGTCAGACTTGAGCAAGCCTTCGGGACTGCTTCGTAAACCCAGGACACTGCTGCATGCGCTATGGAATTATGCAAGTTTTGCTCATAGGTGAAGATGCTTGTGAAAACCATCGTCTGGGAAGAAGCAGGTTCTTGTACCGATATACAATATAGACCTGCACCCTAATCAACACACTATCAATCACAATCTGAATCATTTTGAAGGATTTTGCTAATCCATTGCATCATATGTTCGAAAAATTTGTCTGCTCAACAGCGTAAATAACGCAATGAATGATAAATGATTTTATTTGTAAGTAGGTTTGTACAAACACTTTTACACGTCAATCATATTTTAAACTAGATGAGGTCGGCGTTTCCTATCTGACTAGTCTGAGAAGAAAGGCCGAAACAAACTCAGACGTCACAGTCTCTTTTAAAGTCCAGACATAATCTTGGTCAGATCATATGAAGACCATGTAGGTCGATGTCTGAGATGGTCTTTTGAGGAAAGAACCACACAGATTGAGAGGACCTGTCCAGTCAGTGCACGCATTTGTCAGAAATCGTGCAGCTCAACTCAAAACTTAAGGAGCTCAACGATCCGACGAACAATACCAAAGAAAGGACATTTGGGTAGGCCACATTAATTACTCAAACTGCCAGACCATGACAAAAACTAAGAGAACAGAGAGAAGAATAATATAAATACAATGACCCACATAGTCTTCACATTCACAATAATTAAAATAATATAATACTTTACTAAGTAAGCAAATGTCATAGTATATATAAAATTCATTAATGTCAGTGTATATAAAAAAAAAACAACAACAAAACAGAGAAAAACAAAATAAAAACATTCAATATGTAAAAAATAAAAAAAATTTGGAAGCAGCTTAATCCCAAGCCTTTTTGTCCTCGATATAATCCTTAACGGTATAAAAGGCTTTCTGGCACAACTTACGTTTAATAAATGATTTTAATTTATTAAGGCTTAGATCTTGAACTGGGCTTGGAACTTTATTATAAAAGCGTATACATTGGCATCTGAACGAGCCACCTATTTTCTTGAGCCTTGTTGTAGGTAGAACAAATTTGTGTTTGTTCCTAGTATTTATATCATGGATATCACTGTATTTTTTAAACAATTTTATATTTTTATGGGCATATAAAAGATTTTCATAAATATATTGAGAAGGCACAGTCATAACATTAATCTCTTTAAATTTGTCTCTGAGCGAATGTCTCGGACTCAGTTTATAAATTGAACGAACAGCTCGCTTCTGCAAAACAAAGATAGTCTGAATATCAGCGGCATTTCCCCACAATAGAATACCGTATGACATTACACTAGGAAAATAGCTAAAGTACACTAAACGGGCTGTCTCTATATCAGTTAAATTACGAATTTTTCTAACAGCGTATGCTGCGGAACTTAGCTTTTTTGACAATTTATCTATATGTGGACCCCACTGAAGCTTAGCATCCAAAGTTATGCCTAAGAATACTGTGCTGTCTTCAGGATTCAATTCTTGAATGAATGAATGTTGAATTGAATGTTGTTGAACTGTCAAAATGAAAGCTACTGTTAGTGTGTTACGCGAATACCCCTCTGAGATCAGATCTGAGAATTCAATAGGTAACTTCTGGGCATGCGTGCAGCGACCGTTTCACGACTTAAAGAAATATCAGAAGCTTCACATTTTGTTAATTTTTTTTTTGTCTGTGATTATGCGTCTCCGAGTCGAAATGACTTCATTAGTGAACCGATCCATCTGTTTGATTTCTGCATCTTTCATTCGCATAGAACCCTAGATGATCGAAAATTAAATTAAATGAGCAGATGAACGCTCATTCCTATGCAATTTGGTCTAACGCGAGCCCATCACTTGTAACATATTTATAGCAGGAATTTGAAGTAGTAGGTATTCTGATTCAAATTCCTGCTATAAATATGTAGCTTATTGAGTTTCAAAATCACAAAACTTATTCTCTCCACAAAAGAATACGATACATTTCGCCCAGTTTTATCTTTTTATGTCAGTTCGTAACGCAACTTAATAGTCTATAAATTCATTCTTCCAAAGTTTGAAAGTACCATCCAAAAAGTAAGTAAATCTTAATACATTAGCAAAATGTTTTATTCAAAACTTTGAACAGTCCATTGTATAACTTTTAAAAGATTTTAATAAAAAATTAATGAAATAGTTTTCTGAGACAGTCTTGGACTAGTTATTATTCAAAATGATATGCTAAGACTGATAAAAGTTTCGTTTTAATATTTAAAATGATAGTTATAAAATATTTATAGTTTTAATTGAATGTGTGTACTGTGTGAAAGTTTATCACTATTTTCTATAGGTACTGATATATCTATACGTAAGTATTATATTACAAATTAAAGTCGTTTTTCGTGTCTGTATGTGTAACTGCGTCCCTATTCTTATTTTTTATTTTTTTGGGAGTGGCATCTCGCAGTTCAACTTAGGAGGTTGTCTGCTTCACCGGGCTTGATCTGCGCAACGGATTTTTATACGTTATCACCACCGGGATATATTCCGGAAGGATTATGTGTATATTATACATTAGTATTAAACTTACATATTATAATAAAGAAATTTTGATGTTTTGTCAATACTAAAAACCGAAAAAGCGAAGCAGGAGCGGGTCGTTAGTAATATAATAAAACAAGGATAAGTAATAAGTATCACACTCTCAAAAACAGAAATATACTTCACACATATTCCTCTTCAGATGCATGTCCTTGTAATAGCATAGACTACAGAACTACAAAGTAACACAAAGGACAACAAACAAGCAACTCGTTCCACAGATTATATAACACAATTTGGGAACAGAGCCGGCAGACCGGAAGCGCGGAGCAACACTAGAATCCCATAAATAGGAGCACAGGTGACTTCCGGTAGTCCCACTGTACTTCGCAATGCTAGAGTACTAATTATTTTGTCTAGAATTTAGCCTTTATAGCCTGCATTGTGGTTGACAAAATGGTAATGTTCCAATGTTTTTGATGTTACTTCTATACCTAATAGCAAGATTTATGGATAATGAAGTAAGCCAAAAGGAGTATTATTATGTGTGTCGTAGAACGGTTATTGGTAAAATAGTTACAGAAACCTATAGATATTACCTGCTATTAGATGACCCTGACAGACTAGATGTGGAAGGCGGAAAATCTAATGTTTTGGTGCAACTTTGGAAATGCTTAATGTCCAGCAGACGACTATGAGCTTAGTCGAATACTTAATCAATGTCACATGACGTACAAGACTGCAAGTATGTTCAATAGATGTACTAATAGAAATAAAAAACAATTCCAATACTCCCACCATAAAAGAAAACAATGCACCGAAAAACAATATCCACAAAAATTCTTCCAACAGTGAAAATTCTCGACAAATAAAACTTAGGTAAATTCCTCCCGCCAGCACTCGTACAACCAGCACTCGTACGTATAGTCAGGTAGAGTGAAATATTCAGGCGCGAGACGCCGTTGAATTGATTCCAAGCGTTTGGCTCAACTTTATTCGTAACGAAGCCTTTTTGAATAAGTCATGGTTAAAAATTCAAAAGTGTCAAGTGCGGGGCCGTGTCTCGATATCTCGGAGCTAGTCGGGAGCTTAGGCTTCAATATTCTGAGCGTGTTGAACGTGGTTTAGAATGGTGAGACACAACGGAGAATTGATTTTGGTGGTGAATTTGGAGGCGTTAAAAATAAAGGTTGAAGAAGAATGGATAATATAATCTAGAGAATGATAGGAATAACTCGGTGCGGTTGAAAAAGCGTGAAAAGAAGGTCTTTAACGAGTAGTTGTAATAGTGACAGTAATAAAAACAAAGCAATGAAAATCATATCATCGTAGAATTAATTTCGCAAGCTTTGATATTTTATCACACAGAAACATACCTATACCTACCTATAGGCTATAATAACAATATGACAGATAGATGGATAGACAGAATACATTTAACAGGAAAAAGTGGTCCCAAGACAAAAGACAGTCCCTAGATCGATCAAGCCTACCCAGACAATCATTTTACATCTAGTCCTGAAACACCTGCTCCACTATATCTTTCTTCGACCCAGACTATTGCAGACTCCAGGGAATATATTTTATTAGCGTAAAAAATCTCACTTAAGAACCTCTCCGGCGAATAATTCACGAGTTGCCTTCCTTGGTTCGGAATACTTAAGATTTTTAAATCCAGTTTTCTTTCACTGAATGATATTTAGTTTTTCTATACTGCTGGATTTTTTGTTGGAAATGCAAGCGGTTAGTTTCTTAGCCAAGTTTTTAAGTAGTGGTGGTAAGCTGGGATTTAGTGATCAAATGATTTAGGTTTTTGTGTCTTTCGTTTTTTAGGACATTGTATGATGTTCAGAACTTAAATTATACAAAATGAAGTCGCTATCGCGTCTGTCTGTGTGATCGGATGCGGTTTCACTATCATTTTGAGAATTTATTCAGTAAGATACATTAATATTAAACTTACATTAATATTACAGAAAACTCGGTGTTTTGTCAAGTCATAAAAACCGTGCTAAGCAAGAGCGGCTCGCTAGTTCTAAGGTAAAGATATCTTAAACGTGATGATAAAGATCGTACGTGGTAGATGTCTTAAACGTTTGATTGAAACCCAACCTCCTCTTGCGTGAGGCCTGCCCCAGTGGTGAGCTATGACCTTCCATCATTATCGTCTTAATCTTTAAAGCAATCCTGAACAATATCAATTTCCTTCTTCCAAGTTATTTGAACAAATTATCGCTCCCACCTGTAGCTGTGTTCCCAACCTAATGGAATTGGCTCTCAGTCTAACTAGATGTAATTGATCACTCTTTTACACGAACATTTCTTTGCCAGGACTGAAAATTCTCTTAATTCTCACATTTAGTCAGAATTATTAGGAAAAGTGGCCGAGATGTTAGAAAGTCAGCAAAGCTTTAGGACTGCTTGTCCAGGGAGCGCCGGAAGTTCAGTCAGGAAAATTAATTGATCGTCAGATTGGCACACCAAAGAAGGACAGTGTTGTGATTTGAATATACGGATAATTTAAGTTGTTAGCAGATTTGGAAAACCATGAATTATCTTGATTGTACGTTTATGAATTGTCACTCAGTTATATTATGTTTAACTAACAACCTGCCCCTGCTTCGCATGGTTTTTATGACTTAGGGCTGATTTTTCAATCGACAGAACATTTTCATGCGTGGAATAAAATTGGCGTCTGACCGTTTTTGTATGGAAGAACTGTCAAAAATTCAAATGCGTTGGAAAAATCAGACCTTAATAAAACATCGAGATTTATATTTTAAGTAGTTTTATACCTACATATAAACCTTTCAGAATATTTTTTTCTAAATGATGATAAAAACGTTTAGAAGAACAACTCGGTTACACAGACAGACACAAAAGTGACTTTCATTTATAATGTGAAGTTGTTAGTCAATTTGGTGAACAATTACTTACAATGATTGTACATTTATGTTACCATCCATCACTCATAGAGACTATTATTTTTATTTTTCTAAAGCACCTCACTGGATGTAGCAATAGTTGATCTACACAACGCCTCACCGCGTTACCCTCTCACATCCAACCGACCTCTCGCCTAATTAATTTCAAGCTTGCTAATCATCTCCTTCCTTCGTTATAACAATAATTAACATAATTCAGCTCCTTGTCAAAGCACCGTCATAACCACTTCGCTGTAGACACTAATTGATGAGCGCTGCGCAACGTGTAACGTGTGCTGTAGCATGTTACGCGTTACAGCGGTATGACTGTAGCGTGTGCTGGGTGACAGTTCTGACTAATTGCTTGCCAAACGTTGCTGTGGTTTGTTTAAGAGGGAGATGGGAGGTTTTATCTTACTTGTCTTTTTTACCTGACTAGGGCGAAGCCCGAAGGGAGGGTAATGTTTGCGTAATGAAGTAGAACGTCGTTGACGTATAACGTATAACCAATACCATCACTTGTCATTTAGTATAGAAAAAAGCAAAGATTCCAAAAAGAACTGTTTTTTTTTACAAGTCTATTTTCCACAAGCATAAAATGGTAGCTTATTCTGAAGCCAGATTTAAAAATGAGTTCACCTAAATACTGAACCTGCGCTTTAATTGTGTAACACTAACGCAATGGCTTTCATTTTGACAGTTCAACAACATTCATTGCGTAATTTACGTTGTTGAGCAGATACATTTTTCGGACATGATGTTAAGCAATGGTTAGCAATATCCTTCAAAATTATTCAGATTGTGACTAAAAGTGTGTTACGCAATCAGGGTGCTAAGTCTTCTCATAGTACATGAGACAATCAGGGTGCTAAGTCTTCTCATAGTACATGAGACAATCAGGGTGCTAAGTCTTCTCATAGTACATGAGACAATCAGGGTGCTAAGTCTTCTCATAGTACATGAGACAATCAGGGTGCTAAGTCTTCTCATAGTACATGAGACAATCAGGGTGCTAAGTCTTCTCATAGTACATGAGACAATCAGGGTGCTAAGTCTTCTCATAGTACATGAGACAATCAGGGTGCTAAGTCTTCTCATAGTACATGAGACAATCTAAAGCAAATTGCTCACAAAACAAAATCTACAAACGCACCAATGTATCATGGCATTAAACACAGCATTCTCTGAATTCCCGCCATCGCTGGCTGCTACTTTGTGCCACATTGTAGTGCCATTGTGCCAAATAATAACACAGGCTTGCGTTTACACCTTTCAACTGAAATTATTACAAGAGCCAACGAAATGTACGAACGACAAGATTCCAAACAATTGTTCAGACTCCCTACGCGTGAACAATGCACAATGCTTTATTTGCACCTCAAAGTTACAATTTCCAACCCTATTTGTAAAACACTAAGGCTTTGTTGGACGCAAATAGACATGCAAGTTAGAAATATTTTGGAATAACGCTCAGGATTTTGATTTGTAGACTTTATTACTGTTGAAATAATGTTGTAAATAGTTTTTAGTTGTGTCCAAATTTTCTGCTATGTCATAAGAATGCAGCTTGAAACAAACTTCGAGTGAATTCTAACTAGGATATTATAGACCTTATGACTATTGTGTGTAATAACACAGTAAAACAAAACAAAATCTCTATCTACAATATCTCAAATAGCGTTCCAAAATTGATATCATCATCTCTATTGTAGGCCGAATACGGTTTAAAATTAATTTCAGTGACTAAACACTGGGTTTTCAGTAAGGCAATTTGGCAAACTACCTACATAGTGGTCTGCACGCATTTGCATGCGTGTGCACACAAATTGTGCTAAAATATATAGGGTGCTGTCTTATTTCGGAGATTAAGTGGTATGTCGGAATGTGTGCGATTATTTGTAGTCTGTTTTGGGCGTAATTTTGGCTAAAATTGTCCCAATTTTGCGTTCAAATATGGCGCAGAGAGGAAAAGTGTATGTTCTAAGTAGGTATTATGTTGTTTTAAGAGAATTATGGTATGAGTGTGGTGGTAACTTTGTCTTGTAATGTGGTTGTAAAGATTTAGATGCTGTGTGGGATATATTTGTTAAGAAATTAGATGTAGGAAAATGGGTGTTTATTATAAGTTAGTAGGTCATTGAGAACAAGGATGTTGGACGTGGGGCGTGGGGTATGGTTGCACGTGGGAGTAGGCGTTTGCTATTTAGATGTGATATTTAAGAAAATTATTTCATTCGTAATTCGTATTCTTATAAAAGCTTTAAAGAATTTCTTATAGAACGCAAACTAAGATTGTACCTACCTATAACAGAACAAAAAATCGGGCGGGCGTAGAACGATAAAATTTACATTATAAAAGAAAGATGGTAATAAGAAAGACGCTCTTTAATTTAAATTTCTTTCAACAAGACCTAGAATTACCTAAGAATCACGCTGAAAAAATTTAACTCACACATACATAAATCCCACTCTTACACTCTATATAACCCTCAATCCTGAGAGGAAATATCTCAACCCTTCAGGTACAGTCAACCGTACATCAAAGGCACACTTGACTAACGAAAACCGCCCTTACTGCTACCAAATAAACGTGCTGCCAAAGGCAAGTTGTTACCGAACACGTGCCGTTGACTATACTGGCGTGGCATGGCGGGTGTGAAGGCACGCGTTGGTACATCCTGCAGGAATGTTTCACATTCGTATCACAATTCACCCCCGAAAGGGGGGTGACAGACGAGCGGGAAAGGGGGAGGTAGTTAGAACATATTTGGTAAGGCCACAAGGGCAAATAATAATAGGTTGTTTGTTATGCCCTTTTCGTTCACCACAATGGTTTCCGAGAAAATTTTCCGGCACCCACTGACACAAACAATGATTTTCCTAGAAAAAATCACAATAATCATGCATAATTTTCCAGATCATCATTTTAATATTTCACGTGACAGTTGGAAGTTCACACTAAATCTTTATTAAAAACCGCTGGGAATTTCTTTTACGTCACACTACATATATAGTCGTGGCCCAGTGGTAAGTGCCGGGACTTATGTTTGTACGTTTGTAGGTTCAAACCCAGACAGACGCTCTACTTTGTGTATGTACATTATTTCATCACTACTCTGAAAACGGTGAAGGGAAACATCGTGAGGCAACCGGCATGTCCTAGAACCAAAAATTCTAAGACATGTGACATCTACCAGCCCGCACTGGGCCCGCGTGGTGGACTACGGCGCCTACTCCCTCTCACCCAAAGGAGGGATGTGTCCCAGTAGTGGGAACATTATACGCTGACTATGTATAGTAGAGTAGACGAGCGTTTTAGAAACAGCATTAGTATAAATGCTGTTTCTAAAACGCTCGTCTACTCATGTAATGAAAGCTTATGGGCTCATCGGTGCATATAACGGAACGGTGCAGTTTTGTTTGCGTTCCGTATATTATCATAGAATGTGTAGCACTATGTCGAGGGTGTTACGATGTATGAGATAATTGTCATACTACGAATATGGGTAGAACTAGGTCACTCTCCATCTTCCAAGGCATTATTTAGACTTTAGACCACTCATGGACATAACATTTATTTGGTGACCGTAATGTTATAAGTTGATATTATTAGGTTTTAGGACAATATTGTCATCTAATCTAATCTAACTGGTTCAATCTCAGAAGATCCATCGGCCACATCCGTGATGGATCTAGTGGAGCCTGTAGTGTCCCACTGCAGGGCAAATGCCTCCCTCTTCCTCTTCCACACATTTACGTGTTTAGCGAGTGCCGGCCAGTCCCTACGGTAGGAGTCTAGCTCGTCCCGCCATCTTCGCCTCGGCCTGCTGCGATGGCGTCATGCGTTTTGTCATAAAAAAGTTTTTTTTTTTTCAGAAAACCGCGAACATACAGTTTTTTACATAAAGTTGAATACTGAACTTCCTTTTTGAAGTCGGTTAAAATCAATTTTCAGTCAATATTTTTTTATGTATATGGCTATGACTTTAAGTTTCTTTTTACTTTTAGTAAAAATACCGAGTTCGGTCGGATCCCCTTGCTGGTTGTTTTTTTGTTTTATTACGTATTAATTCTGATCCTCTAAAACTTGTGATTCCGTTACCACGTGTCAAAAGAATAAGTTGTCACGTGACTGATGCCACGGGCACTGCTATTATAAACATAACACTTTATTGAAGATAATAGAATAAAACCTGTAAAGATGAACTACAGCACAAAAACTGACGGAAATCCTACGAAAATGCGGTGACGCTACCCAAGAAAATGCAATTACAGAAAATAGCCTTTTGTTGAAAACTGGTGGAGCGATAATATCGGTTGCAATACATGCTAAAACGAGTCTTACTCGGTGGCTACAAAATTTAATTAGCGCTACGGCAAGAGATCTTCCTGTTTACACATCACACACGTAATTCAAATTCCACTATGTGAGTGTATAAGAAGATCCAAGGAATTTCATTAAAGAAACATTAATAAAATACTTATCCTCGTGACTGAATGTCGGCCACGGGGACCAATCTTATCAGAGATTACCCAAGTACGAAGAAGATATTAAAGTACACAAGTATGTGTACAGGCACCGGTGTGCTCCCTCTGCACTCACTCTCATAGTCCGATGGGATGGCAATCCGACACGACCGCGGAGAGGTCAGGCGCAGGACAACGGCTTGACGTGCTTACCGAGGCGCGTCTCATTCACGGCACCCACTCTCAATCTTCGCGTTACTGAGAAATTCGTAATGGAAAAACACTATAACACTTTGCCCGACCTGGGAAGCCAACCTAGGACCAGCAGTTGCGCTTGCAAACATGAGACCAACGGGGCAGTTAAAAAGAGTCACAAAAGCTTTATAGAGCGAATACAATCTATCTGCCTAGCCCTTGTTCCATCTATGTTGGGTTCGGTTTCCAATCTAACCGGCTGCAGCTGAACAGCAACATTTTATATGGAACGACTGCCTATTTAACCTCCACAACCCAGTTACTGGGTAACATGATACTCAGACAGACGGTTGTCGGACTTTTGGGTTTTTGACGACCCGTAACGATATTAATATAGCTCCAATAATCACGTGTTAAATATTAAACAATTCGTCCCCGTGTCTTGCCAGCCCACCTGTCCTTCCCTGCGACGATACCTTTCATCTCGCATCAGAGACAATACATTGGATATGTATTACTGTTGTCCCACATTACGTCGGAATAAATAACCGGCATGTGGAGAATGTGGAGTTGTCCGGATAGTAATCGCTTTTTGGAATGCAGAGAAAAAATGGTTGGACGAATGGTGGAAGAATGTTTGTTGTTGTAGTAAATAGAGAACATAGGATGCTCATTTTTCACGGTTTAAAATCGCATTTCCTATCACAGGATAATAGTATTCTATGATGACGCTGATGAGGACCCACAACCTCTCACAGGGAAGAGGTCTGTGCCTCACTAGTTGTGATACTGATAGTGTCACTGATAGTGTCTCTTAAGATACAGGCCTCGTACCTGAAGAGACAGGGTTTATATTTTTGTTATTAGAGATTATTGTAGACTTTTAACTATTGTAAAAACTATTTTGCATCTTTTTAGTATATTATCTACGACTGTGCCTTTTGGATAAATAAACATTAAATCCTTTATTTCAATATAAATACAAATAAATTATATTTTTAAATATTAGAATAGAATATAAAAACATTTAAAAATGTTATAAATTTAAAATATATTTAATTGCACATTATTTATTATTATATTTTGTCTTTCACAACATCCCTGGGCAAAAGAAGTACATATTTCTTTATCTATTGCCCCAACATAAATACTATATTAATAACAGACCTCTAGCTCCAACCCTGTTTCTCCAACTCCACATGTCAGTCCTGCAGCCTACCTCCACTTCCACTTAATAACGTCCACTTAACCTCAAGAACCTCGAGAATAGCGTGTACCTCAGTCAGCTCAAGTCCTCGCTCATATAAATCTCAATTAGGCTGACGTGGCAACATTAGTCACTATTAGTACCGAGAGTACCAGACGAGGGCACTATTACGTCATAATTCATAATTATACTAAGAATTTGTTGGTAGACGTCGGCGATAAGATTTTAAGTTTCACTTTTCCTGCTGTTACTTATTCCCCACGTATAGTGATCATAAACATTTGACTTATATTTATTATTTATTTATTCAAACCTTACCTACAACTACCATTACAGATCAGCGACTTTTCAGTCTCGATTTGACGTTCTATGGCCTCCATCATTAACAAAACTGCTTCTTTCTAGGCGGCCCCTAAACCTACAATAAGTTTGCGCGATATGATTCAACCAGCCCTTGCATTCAAACGATCAATTATTTTCACACAATATAACGCCCATAAGCTTCGATTTACTAGCTGCGCCCCGCGGTTTCACCCGCATACGTTTCGGTCCCGTGGGAATATCGGGATAAAAAGTATTCTATATATTAATCCTGGTTATAAAACATCTGTGTGCCAAATTTCATTCAAATCCGTAGTTTTTGCGTAAAAGAGTAACAAACATCCATCCATCCATACAAACTTTCACGTTTATAATATTAGTAGGATTGATCAGTTGGGGCCTGCCTTGGTGTAAGAAACTTTAAATATTTTGACAAGTGCTCCATTTTATTGAACTGCACTATGCCGCGGGGATTGATAAACAGACTGTATTTCATAATTTTATTATTATTAGTGCACATAATAAAGTACCTATTTTATCTGTCTATTTGTCTGACTGAGTCATGATTGATAAAGACAATCTACAAAGCCGAACTTTGCCAAATGTTTTAACGTCTGCTGGCCACACCACGTGGGCATCCGCCGGGTCAATTGATAAATGATTTTATTTCTGTAAGTAGATTTGTACAAACACTTTTAAACATCAATCATATCATATTTAAAACTTGATGAGATCGGTGTTTCCTATCTGACTACTCTGAGAAGAAAGGCTGAAACAAACTTGGTCAAATCATGTGAAGACATGCAGATTGGTATCTGAAATGGTCTTTTGAGGAAAGAACCACACAGTTCTACACAGGCAGTGGACCTATCTAGTTAGTGTACGGTTGGCGCAGTGGTTAAGCGATTGACTGCTGCGCTGCGTGTCGCGGGTTCGATTCCCACACGGAACAAATATTTGTATGACCTACATGTATTTGTTCCGAGTCTGGGTGTTTTTCTATCTATAATATGTATGTATTTACAAAAAAAAATGTATATAACTAGTTTATCAACCATCTTGTTACCATAACACAAGCATTAGGTTGCTTAGCTTGGGACTAGATGGCGCTGTGTGAAATGTCCAGGGATATTATTATTATTATTATTTGTAGGTAATCATTTAGCTCAACTCAGAACGTAGTTCAACGATTCGACGAACAATACCAAAGAAAGGGCATTTCGTTAGGCCGCATAAATTACTCAAACTGCCAGACCATGATTAAACCTAACTGAGAATGAAAAACAGAAAATAAAAACCCACATAGTCTTCAGTCTTCACGTTCTAATTAAAATAATATAGTTTGACGTATCGTGCAGTGATTGTTATGTATGTATCACATTAGAATTCATACTAAGAAATGCTCTATAATTGATGCGATTATTTTAAATTTACGTTAAATTAATTAATTAAATATTATATTACACAACTTTCAATTATTACTTGATTGTATTTTGGCTAAAATTGTAAAAGTATAAATAGAGCGGAACATAATTGTGCCAGTTAGTCTTAGAAAATACTTCGCTACTAACGTGACTCTGTTCAATAATAATATACCGTTGTGCTAAAAGTATTATATATACGTTACACATGTTACGGTCGCGTACAGTACCAATAAAGCTCTGACACTACCTGAGGAAGGTGGATATTACACTATCATATTATACTATAATATCTAGGATCTTATCAGAACATCTTATAGAATATACACTAATAATTCGTATGTCTATATTATCTATTCATATCATAAAATAGTAACGAAGCCAACTGTAAATACTTATTTTTGAAAGAAAAAGTAATTACTGCGAGGTGTGTAACGACTCTGATACCGAAAATATAGTTTTTATTTGATTTTTTGTCCGTTTACGTCTGTTTGTCCGGATGTACACACGGCTACACGTCAAGCTATACAAAACCAGTTTGTCTTGGCCTCAATTTGTATGATATTTTCTCACAATGAACGGTCAGCTAATACTGGTTTTGCATAGCTTGATGTGTAGCCGTGTGTACTTTCTGGATTAGCGCAAAAACGGCTGAAAGCATCTGCATGAAATTTGGCACACAGATAGTTTAGTACTGCACCCCAACTGAGTACCACACTATCAATCTCAAACTGAATCATTTGAAGGATATTGCTAATCCATTGCTTCATTTATGTTGTAAAATGTGACAACGTAAATAGCGCAATGAATATTGTTGAACCGTCAATATGAAAGCCATTGTTACTGATAGTGTTTTAGGCAACTACCTGCTGGTTAACGCATACTTTTGATGCCGGTAGCACGTTCCCGTGGGATACTTTCTGATATCCACGCGGGCGAAACCGTAGAAGCTAGTATTGTAATAGATCTATACTCAAAAATACATATATGATTGTGTTATATCCCCCAAACACCTGCTCAATGTATTCGACATCGGCAGCAATCATATTGTGCCACGTGTAGGAAGCGTTAAGCTAAGGTTTCGTAGATGTGCGGTGACCGTCACGCGAGGCCGTAATGTGCGGTGACCGTCACATGCGGCCGTAATGTGCGATGACCGTCACGTGCGGCCGTAATGTGCGGTGACCGTCACATGCGGCCGTAATGTGCGGTGACCGTCACATGCGGCCGTAATGTGCGGTGACCGTCACATGCGGCCGTAATGTGCGGTGACCGTCACGTGCGGCCGTAATGTGCGGTGACCGTCACGTGCGGCCGTAATGTGCGGTGACCGTCACATGCGGCCGTAATGTGCGGTGACCATCACGTGCGACTGTAATGTATGGTGACCGTCACATGCGGCCGTAATGTGCGGTGACCGTCACATGCGGCCGTAATGTGCGGTGACCGTCACATGCGGCCGTAATGTGCGGTGACCGTCACGTGCGGCCGTAATGTGCGGTGACCGTCACGTGCGGCCGTAATGTGCGGTGACCGTCACATGCGGCCGTAATGTGCGATGACCATCACGTGCGACTGTAATGTGCGGTGACCGTCACATGCGGCCATAATGTGCAAATACAGAGCGGTTTTTGACACCTTAATATGAAATACTGGTGAAAATGACAGATATGGTATGACGTCCTTTACAAATATGACGGAGACGCTCTTCTAGGAAACCATTGCGTTACAGGAAACTCTATTATTGTGCTCCTTCAAAAATAAAGTTAAATTGACTCCCTGCACTTTGTCCCGCTATCGACGAGGCCCTTATTTTTATCCCAAACACTGCCACTGCTGATGATACTATTGACATAAATTAAATCGCATGAGCGTTGAACGGGACGTTGTCCGCAAACACCATTACGGGACGTCCCCCTCCTCCCTCCTTGGGGGACTCACACTACCCCGGTGGGGGAATGGGGACGCCGGCTATTGTGTAACTTGCGACTTGGATTAGTCGCGGTCGCGTAAGATAAGTTGTGTTTGCGTTGCGTCGTGTGTGAACGGCCTAATTTTCTTAATTATGCAAGTTTGTGTTTGATTTGCTGATGCTTGCTGATGAGATCACACGAGATGGGTGCTTGTGTACTTTTAGTTACTAATTTAGTTATTAGTGTGATAAAATGCTTATTATGGCATTTATCATTAGACTAAAAAGTGTAATGTCTGCAAACCGAATACAGTACGTTGGGAGAATCTAGGACTTCCTAAACTTTCTGAATACCAAATTAAAATTTGAAATTACAATAATAAAAAAGTCTACTAAACACAACAATGAACTGCAACAGATGCTTGAAAAGTGAGCTTGTTTTGAACTTTTTAGTTGCTTTCTTTTTAATTTTAAAGTATTCTTAAGACATTAATTATTTAAATTTACAGTTAAAAATCCACCATTTTATAAAAACAAAACTATTTAAGCCGATAAGTTGCTTTGATGGTATAAAGAATCCCACATACAAAGATGTATAGATATCTAGATACATAAAGACACGTGAAAAATATAAACCTGTACTTGCTGTCGCGCATTTGGGTAATAAAGTTGTCTGCAATATACACAATGACAACTGCGACCAGTCGCTTGTTACAATAGGTATCACTGAGTTCACTCTAGGTTTTGTCCACTAATGTGACCGTCTTTGTGGTGTCCGTCCATGTTGGAAGCGCTCGCTACTCTAGCAATGGTACATGCACTCGTAATAGAAATACTTACTTGTATCTTGTTAAACTAGGTTTTAGATGAATTGAATGTGCGCAAACTGAGTCTATGATGTTTAAGTTCCAAGTTTTAAACAATACTGTAAATGCGACGGCTGATCTCTGAAATGGTCTCAATGTGCGCGGGAATTGCGTGACACACTAACAGTAGGAATGGCTTTTGATTTGACAGTTCAACAACAAATTCATTGCGTTATTTACATTGTTGAGCAGACACATTTTTCGAACATATGAAGCAATGGATTAACAATATCCTTCAAATTATTGATAGTATGTTACGCAATCAGGGTGCTAATGGTGTAATGGATTGAATCACCAAGTCAGCGACAGTTTTAAATCCCGTTCCTCCATTAGAAAGCTGTCAGTAGCGACGGGTCCAAGTCTGGCTTTGTGCCTGGTTAACGGCAAATTGTCATTTTCGTTAGGTACTTTATATTTTTCCGCTATCGATGTACAGGATCTCCTATTACTTACTCATCATTATAATCAGCCTATACTGGTCCCACTGCTGGGACACAAGCCTCCTCTCGGTGGGCTGTAGTCCACCACGCGGGCCCGGTGCGGGTTGGTAGATGTCACATGTCTTCGAATTTTTGGTTCTAGGACATACCGGTTTCCTCACGATGTTATCCTTCACCGTTTTGTGGTAATGAAAATTATTTAAAAAAAGTAAAGCGCCGGCCTGGGTTCGAACCCACGACCTACAGCTCGTAAGTCGGGGCCGTTACCACTGGGCCATTACTGCTCCTACTCACACAAGGAAAATAAAATAAATAAGTTGAAAAAATTAAGGTAAACTGTTCGGGTTCACACTTTTGCGTGCCCCATTTCAAGGAACACAGACAATACATATTGTGGTTTCGTGTGTAAGTATAGACAAACCGAACAGTCTACTCCTCAAAACCTCAGAAAAAAAACCCTTGTTCCGCCCAAAAGAGCTCGTAGCTGTTGGTTCTAAATCAGTGTCTGCTGGCTGGTAATCCGGCGATGCATCACTGACGGAGCGAGCTGATGATTGATGGCATCGGGCGTCGATTAGACGCGACAAGACCGGTGGCAGGCCGCGATGGGTACGCAGACACGATGGAATGCTTTGTTTGAGGACGAGGTTTTAATAAAGAGTTGCTTGGAGTGTTCATGTTTAGTACAGTCACGAGTATAAATACTTACTACACAAAATACGCAAAATTTAAAAACGATTTACTCGTGATATAACGATAGCAACATGGACAATACGAGATTCACCATGGTGTGGTATGGTATGGCTTCGAGAATATCTACTAGGTATATTCGTAACAACATCAGTATTTTATGCTCATGACTCACGTAGGTGCGCGTACACGGGAACTTTAGAATGCCAGTAGTAATAAAAATACCACAGAATCACAGAATTAATTCAGAGCATGGTCTTCATCCTTGGTCATTCTTCCTTGGAATTATATCCGATGTTGTAAATAAATAATTATTTAAATGTTCTAGAAATTAATGAAAATGAAGATTAGTTTAAAGATAAACTACTACAAGCAAGCCTTTAAGGCCCTTCGATAGTTAAATCGACATTAAAATAGAGAATTGAATACGTAATGTAAACGTTTTATTAAATTAAATTAAATTTTAATGTTTTTAATTAGGTTTAATATATTGTTATATTCTGCATTCGGTAAGACTGGATGCCAACCCCAACATTGTTGGGAAAAGGCTAGGCAGATGATGATGATGATGATATTGTTATGATAATAAAATATAATAACAAATGTTTTCACGTATTAATTTGTTATAATTTAGTTTATTTATTCATTTTGAATGTTTTGTTGTATAATTGGAAATAATAAAATATTACGGGAGGAAGACAAGAGTTCATTTTACTATGACATCTATACTTTTTCGTTTACCTGTGTTTTCCAAATAAAATAAAATAATTTGAATAATTAGCTTTCCTGACCAAAATCAGCCTTCCACAAACCTTTATATTTAAATCTAATCAGACCACATGTTTACAAACGTACAGACCGTAACGTACCTATAAAATCTACGTTTAAAATTCAACGTAAAAACCGAAAAGGTTCAAATAACTTGATTACCAAAGTCCTTCGCTTGGGAATTAAATAGAGAAATAATTTGTCTGTACACCAAGTGTTGTCGTGCGTGAGGAACGTAATCAAATCACCAAGTTGTGGACAGCATCGGTAACATTACGAGGACATTTTGGTCGAATGTGTAATTTGATGTGCAAAGTATAAAGGTAAATAATTTAATGTCTTTGTATAAAGGGGCCCAAAGTAATCAGGCATTTTCGGGAATCAGTTTGAACAATATTAAAATTGTGATTGTTTTATTTGTAAAATGTGATACAAACCTAGTATGTGTGTCTAGACTCAATTCATAAGGAGACCAAATAAGTCGGATTTCTATGAAATTTCATTTCGAATGTTTAAAGTAGATCCTTTATTGAACAACCCCAACCAAGTGCCTAAATATAGGATCCCAAGAAAAAAATACTTGCATTATATAGTTTTTTTCAAATGCCCTTTTCGGTAGCCTAGCTGTATCAGTCGGTAGCCTGTATCAGTCCCGTACATTGTTGTCTTTTCTATCAACGTAATCGCTGATACTACTATTACTACTACTACTTTAGTTTTACGATCTTTCTGTGCGAGTCGCATACTTTTTCTTTCTTTCTTTTCTTTATACTGCACTTAGTATAATTACCGTTGAAATTAATGTTTACGTGACGGACGGCCATAACTAAAGGGTTTTTTAAACTACAGAACTCTAAAAAAGGGTTACTACCTACAAATAGGACCCTGTTAATGTAATATACCCGAGACTGTCTGTACTGAAGGGGAGAGTGGGGGGGGGGGCTGCGTTCACCTTGTGAAGTGACTGCTTAGTAGCACATACTATGGCATTTGCAATTATAATCTAAACCCTCAAAAGTTTTAGAGTTTGTTTGTGCGCTTTATCTGAAACCAGCTCGGATTTGAGAAAAATCTGTTTGCATTTGATAGCCCAATTCTCAGTAAAGGTTATTATATATTACAGGAGGCTGTTTGATATCACGCTAGGGCTCTTAAGTACTAAGTAAACAGAAACAAAGTCAGAATTAATGCTAAGCAAAAACCAAGTAATAGCGCGGGCAGATGCGATGCGACGCAGCAGATCTGGCGCGCGGACGGAGTCGCGGGCCGAGGCTAGTGTATAATAATGATCCAAACATTACATCCATCAATTAGTTCAACACACCACATTCCACAGCTAGACAAGCTCACTAATGCATTGTTTTGATTTCATTAATTTATAATTATTCTAAAACTAACATTCAACGCATTATAACTATGTGAAACATTAGATAATGACAACCAACTCATTAACACCACTAACAAAATGGCAGTTCATTTATGATGGATGCGTCCCGAGTTTTGCATTGTTATAATTACTTAATAAAACCGAACAGATACAAATTACAAATGGAGGATTTGATGAAATCGTTTATTAATTACATTAATTTTGGACCGATTTTCAAATAACTTGCAAATAACAATCAATCTGCTGAGTCTTTTCACAACTAAGTTAGGGCCGCTTCCAGTCTAACCAGATGTAGCTAAATATCAGTATTTTACATGGACCGGTTGCCTATCTGACCTCTACAATCCAGTTACTGGGTAACACGATATCCCTCGGTAAGACTGGTTGTCAGACTTTTCGGCTTCTGACTACCCGTAACGACTGTCAAAGATCGACAAATGACAGCCGGGACCAACGGCTTAACGTGCTTTCCGAAGCACGGAAGAGTATCTAAATGTAATAGATTGTTACCCATCCACGAACAGAGCACGGCTACTTTCAATAATTAACAATCAATAATTTTCAAATTGATTACGTCAATTTTTTTTATTATTTTGCACCAATGATAACTCCATTATATGTTGTCTACTTCTAACTGAACATAATATTAAGTTGCATCCTGTCACACTTTGACGTGGCGCGGGCGTTCCTAAATATTTTTTTCAAATTGTGCCCAGTTTTATTATGTGATTTAACTTAATTTTACAATTGTATGACATGTGTAATTACTAATATTGACTAATAACTTGTATGTGTGGTGCAAACTGTTAATATAAGTTGGTTATTAATAAATAAATAAATAGAACTGTGACTAACCACGCCGCGGGGCAAGCGAGTGACGCTCGCTTGGCTTGGTGCCACGCGCGACGGTAGCGACCGGCGAGCGCTACATCCTAGTTGGTCGCAGTTTCTTGGCTATTCAGTATTTTGAGGAACCCAAAATAGGAATTTTTTGAGGTCCACGAAAAAAGGCGCATTTATTATACTTAGTGTTCAATAATAGTTTCGATTAAATATATGTCTTTCAAAAGATAGTCGCTTAAAGTTTAAGAAAAAGTTTAAGTACCAGCTGTGATACATGTTCATGAACGTTCTTTTAGAAAACACACCCAAAGCCTGAAAGAATAAATAAAACACTAAAGAAGATTTAAATCAACTCATTCATACCCCGATCTGGCTGCACACAAACAAGGTGTTTGTTAACCACACAAGTTAACATTATTAGTAGCGAGTGTTCCATAAAATTATGATAATCCGCTGAACAGAGAGGTCCCTGGAGAAATTAGAATAATCGCTGATAGCTGCGCTGTCCCGGCACTGAGCAGCTCCTTGTTGGGAATATTGTATGATAACACGTATTTGGTGTACATTGACTTTAAATAACCAGAGAGATTATCACAAATAAGAGCTATCCACAGGAGCACTACGGGAACCGACATAGCTCAAAAAATTGCCAATCTTAAGTGGCAGTAGGCAGGGCACATTGCTCGCAGAATAGATGGCCGCTAGTACCGAAAGTAGAACGATGACCTGATGAAGCCTACAGGAATCCGTTGGATGCGAGAAACACAGAACCGGTCGAAGTGGTGGTGCTTGGGGGAGGCCTATGTCCAGCAGTGGACGTCTTTCGGCTGAAATGATGATGATGGTGAGATTATTACTCCTAAGAATGACTAATAAAAAAGTATGGAAGAAGAATGCATGTTGCGTCGACACCAAATAAACTGAGATGTGGGCAAGAGAATGATGATGAGGTTCCAAATAACTAGCAAAAGGTGGCTGTACTATAGATAAACCTCTGTACTATAGATACACTTCTGCCTAACCCTTTGGGGAAGACAAGCGTGATGTTAAGTTATGTTATATTACATTCTGAATCAAATAGATTAAACAATCCTTCTTTGGTAGGTATTGATAAAAAACAATATGGCAGGTTTTATCTTTGTTTGCCATGTGTGGCATAATATTTATGTACTTTATAAGACTTTTGTGTAGTTAAATGCTGAATAATTATACTTCCAATCAATAATTGCAAAGAAATATTTCCGAGTGATCGGTTCAGTGACTCGAAAATATGTATGACAAGACATTTTTAGTTCGAATAAACATAAGTTCGTTTTTGAAAATATCTCGTTACTTATAGGATTTTGTAACAATATACTAGTATTTTTCTTTATCAGACTGATTAAGCTATACCTATACCTAATTTGGCGTCTATATTCCAGAAGCAATAACATTGAATTTGGGAAATGAACGCGACATCGGCGCGTCGCTGAGACATACACACGCATACATCACATTTATCAAATTCACTTTTTCCCCTTGTGTATGGCCACTAAACTATTAAATAAACTACATAAATATTAGTTTCATCAATAATAGCGAAAACCTGGACGATTACAACTTGCACAAAGTGGGGCGATCGGTGAACTTTCAGCCCCGCTTCCGCCACTTAAACCATACCCTTAGATTCCAATCCCATACACTACACCACCAAACAAATTGAACCAAATAAAAACCTGCAACATACCCTCAATTTATACAATTATCGGCCTCCTACCTGCGCCCACGTGAACCTAACGGCCCACAAACTATTCCTAATGAACGCACAGAGGAAAAACAAAAGAAACCGTCCGATTACCGACAGACACATAAATACGAGGCTTTATTGATGCAGAAGAGACCCTCGAACATGGCTCATTTGTTTTGGTCCGAAATGTATTATAAACCTATGGAATTGTGGGGGGTTTCTACTCCGTTAACTGCATCAATTTAGGGGTGCAATAATATTTTGACTTTCTCAATTCTATTTCCATGCATTGGCATGTATTGTAGACAGTACGGTATAAAAAAAAGTATTTTTCGGTATCATTATAACCATTTTATTCCTCGTAATCATCAGGATACTTAAGGATTCCGAATTAGTTCATAATAATTCTAGACTTTATACCAATTGTTGACCCTAAGCTTGTCCTAGGGACATCTATATCACTCAAACAAAGTCTCGTTATCATAATAAACTGGAACATCACATCAATAAACAGCCAACTATAGCTTTAGGACACAACAATGATTACTTTAGAAGGTCCACTGACTGATGATTGTTGCAAAATACAAACCTCTTTATAATGATTGTTGGCAGAAACTCAGTTCAGTAGATACTGAATGCTAAGTGCTACAATCCTTACTGTATAGGTACTTTTGTATCCGTATCAGTACCAGTTAAGTTTACAAATTATCTTACACTCTATACGCCGAATGAAACCAAAATATCCTGGTAGATTTGCGGTCGCTATAGTAGGGTATTGGGAGAACGACGGTAACCATCGCTTCTTTATTAACCATGCTATAAATAAGCAGCCAATAGAAGTACAGTAATATACTTTCTTAATATTTCTTAATAGATATTATTATTGTGCTTGCATCATCACATAGTGGCAATCGCCTACGTCATGATACAAACACTATTATATAGTTTATTTAATAATTTAAGAAAATAATAAGCTCATTATAGTCTGTGAGTATTTACTTCATGTATGTCCGAGCTGGTCATTCTGCGTCGGCATCCATCATGTCCCAGTCTACATCCAGTTGAAGGATTATTCTGAACCGAAGGCCTCCAATTATAGCCGTCTGTAATTGAAGTAATATCGCCATTCAGGCCACGATCCTCCCCTAATGGCACTTGAAGAACTTATACATATATCTCAACTGTGCGGCTATTTGAGAAGGGGGCTATCATCGTCGTGTTTTGAAGAAAGTTTCCGGTTGAGGGTTGAGGGAGGGAAGAGTAAATGTCTATTGTCTTTGAGGAGTTCGGCAGTGTGTTGTGAAACTGTCAAGATTTTGACGTGGCCTTTGTTTTAAAGTGATACTCAATCATTGTCTCAATCAGTTTTGGCTTAGTTTCTGTCTAGGACTAAATATTTAAATTACCTGTGTCGTAACGTGTCTTTGAATTAACTAAACTATCAAAAAAACTGAATTACCACAACATAAAGCCAAATATAATGAAAACTGAAACAAAAATCTAAAATAATCATCATATAATATTATTTCATATCATAAACTCACGCCTTCTTCCGATGGGAGTCGGCAGAAACTACAAAATCTAAAATTAAAAATTAACAAATATGTAAAACAAAAATATTATGGATTTTATTTATTTTAGTTAAAGTCTGATTTAACTTGCATACTTCCACATTATAAATAGAAGAAGAATTGCTAAAATACTTCATGAAAATTCATTTATGTTCTTCATCCTCAAACTCAAACTATTTATTTCAATTAAACCAATTACAGGCACTTTTGAATCGTCAAGGGTCGGTCAGTCAAAAAGATAAAGCTAGTTGCCCATTCCAAAGCTTAGTAGGTACCTATGGAGAAGAACGGGCAAGAAACTCCATGGAAACTCTTTTAAATCACAATAATATGGTTACAAAGTATTGGTTACATCATTTATGTTAAAAATTATCCATGTGAGAACGATGCAGAACGTTAAAGGCGTAACGAAAAGATCAAGAAAAACAAGTCAAATATTAAATTAAACATCCTCCTCAACTTCTACATTTAGGTATAACTAAAACTAATATCAAAAGATAATCAAATACGTCAACAAAATGAATATCTTCACAGATGGCTGTAATCGCATCAGGCCCTAACACCGCGCACAGGGTCAGTCTCAACAATTTGTGAAGCTTTTAAGGTATCCACACAAGTTATATTGAAATAGTGGAGAATGGACCGGGGGTAATGGGAGAAACCGCGCGGTCCTTGGAGATGAAGTGGTTGTTGACTAGTCAGAAAGCTATTTTTGTTGTAGCGATAAAAGTTAAAGATAGATAAAGGGAACCAAAATTTTTCACTTGAATTGAAATAATTTAAGCTCAAGGATTTCCTATAATTAGGAATCCTTATCATATATGATGAAAAATATGACTCGTGATGTAGGAACCTAACGAGTTGTTTCTCCTAATCTAACGAGTTGTTTTTTTTACTTCTTCTTAGCGTATCGATGGCAAAAAGTTCAAACATTTTTGGCTCAAAATTGAGTTGCGCGGACTCCGCTCACGCAGTCGTAAGATCATCAAGTGCACAGGTGACAATGTCTGTGGGGAGGTTGCGCATCTCGCATCACGCTCTTGAGACTCGAGCCGTCCGTGAACCCCCATATGCGGGGATTGTCTTTGCGCCGACCGACTTGGGTTCGAAGTCTATTTACAGATTTCCAAGTCGGCCACGGTAACGCGTGTCCAGGCGGAAGGCTCTCGAGAGATGGTTCGATAAAATTGTAAAATTGTGTAATGTTCATTGAAAAAACTGGTGATGGTTTGTAAAAATTATCTTTTATGTGTATTCCGTAGAAAATGTTGGTTACACATTTTGCCGCAGCTTTTTTGTATTTTTTGTGTGTTTTTATGGTTACTGCCCCATTGGTCTCGACTGGTTGGCGGTGTGACACCCCAGGGCCTCGGTCCTGCGCCTGATCTCTCTCCGATCGTGTCGAACTGCATGTGAGTCCCATGGGAGTATGAGACTGTGGGAAGAGAGAGTGCCCTGTGTCTGCGCGCACACTGTGGGAAGAGAGAGTGCCCTGTGTGAGCGCGCACACTGTGGGAAGAGAGAGTGCCCTGTGTCTGCGCGCACACTGTGGGAAGAGAGAGTGCCCTGTGTCTACGCGCACACTGTGGGAAGAGAGAGTGCTCTGTGTCTGCGCGCACACTGTGGGAAGAGAGAGTGCCCTGTGTCTACGCGCACACTGTGGGAAGAGAGAGTGCCCTGTGTCTGCGCGCACACTGTGGGAAGAGAGAGTGCCCTGTGTCTACGCGCACACTGTGGGAAGAGAGAGTGCTCTGTGTCTGCGCGCACACTGTGGGAAGAGAGAGTGCCCTGTGTCTACGCGCACACTGTGGGAAGAGAGAGTGCTCTGTGTCTGCGCGCACACTGTGGGAAGAGAGAGTGCCCTGTGTGTGTGCGCACACTGGTGCACTATAATGTCTGCGCGCACACTGGTGCACTATGATATCTCCCGCGCCGAAGGCTGGTGTCGGTGGAGATGGCCGCCATGGCCGAAGTACGGTCTGGAGACTATTATTTGTATTTTTCCTACAAAATGTGTTTGAAAATAATCTTGTGTAACCTTTGTAAACAAAATTACACTTGGGTACGTCTCTTACCACTTATAGAAAATCATCGAAAGACAATGAACAGACCCAAGAATAAATCTCTCCCCGTTTCCTGTTAAGCCAGCCAATAACAAGCTATAAAAGCACGGGGTAGTCTGTAGTCTGTAATTGAAGTCTGTGTAATCGGTTTGTGTTAATGAATAGATTATAACGAGTGTTTATCCGGGATGAGGTCGGAATATTAACCGCTGGATTACTGCCGGATTGGGAAAGCTGGCTGGCTAAGGTTATAGGAAAGGAGTCTGTTATTCTTTCTAGTTAATGATTTTGGAACAGGAAAATTGGTTAATAGCAGATTATTTTTAAGATTTTATGCGTGGGTCCGAGTAACAGCGATTTAAAAAAAAATTAAGGCTTAATATTTTTTCTTTTACTAATGTAATTTTGCCAGTTTTGAAACAATCAATTTTATTCATTTGCACATTTCAGTATTTCAGAATTCCAAACACCGTGTGTCGAATTGTTAGACAACGTGTGGTCATAAGAAGCATTATGGTCATAAATTCAAATGCGAAAACCATATACATCTTATTTCTATGAAACTATTTAGACCCACAAAACTAAAATAACAATAAGGTACTCACATGATAATCGCCATCCGCCTGGCCCAGTACTAAATCACCTCTCAGCTTACAATTACCTTCAGAACCAGGCCAGCTAGCCAGCCGGCTAGGGGGCTAGGGGGCTAAAAGGCCTCATAAATATTCATCCTAGCCCCGAGATCCAGACGAACACTTACCTGCAAGAGAAAACATGTAATTACATCACTGGCTTGTTAGCACTATTCATTAGAAAGGATTTTGTTGTAAAAAGGTAATTAGTGTGAAGTTTTTAGTAAATGTACCGTAATCCGCACGCCATTAGTATCAGAAACCAGTAGGGTCAGTGGGTCGTCTTAGGGGCGGAATGTGACCGTAAAACGTGACAACTCCATTGCATTCCAACTTCGCTATTAGTGAACGCCAAGTCAAGTAACCGTATGTACCTCTTCTTTACTTCACATAAGCAAATCAAATGTCCATGTTGAAGGATTTTCATAAGATTTAGATCACCAAGAGTAACTTGTAATTTAAAAGACTAACAAAACTAAATAACCCCAAAAGGTATTGGTAATCAAACTCAAAATCAAATCATTTAATTCAACTAAACCAATTACAGGCACTTTTGAATTGTCAAAGGGTCGGTCAGTCAGAAAGATGAAGCTAGTTGTCCATTCCAAAGCGTAGGTACTGTAGAGGCTTGTCTGCCGAAGGCAACCTCATATGTTGCAGGCCGGATGTAATTTAGCGCGGATGTCATTCGAACGTTCAAGCGAGTGTCAATGATAGAAGGTTCTAGAATAGGAAGTGACAATGAGACAGAAAGTTGTAAAAAGATTCAAAAATATAAATATAAAAGGGATCATTGTGTTTGATTCCTCCCGGTACCTTGGAGGGCTCGTCTAGCTCTCCACATAGTGGTGGAGGCACCATTGGGATTAGCTGGCGCGAAAGTTGCGCGGAGCGTGAAAAAACGTTACCCCATACGAGTAAATTGGGAAGAAGCGAGAAGGCTCGCATACAGAGGAAAGAATAGGCGCAGAAAAGCCGCCTGGAGTTTATACGCAGCTAAGTGGTTTCATATTTTTTTTCTAAAGAGAGTAAGATGGCTCAATTTTATACGGGCAACAACGGATGCCTGGAGGAGTTTATTGAGGCATTCAAAGTAGTTGCCCACTACAACACATGGCGTGAGAGCGATTGGGCGCTGATTTTGGGCGTATATCTTAAGGGTGCTGCCCAGTATGTTTTTAGATTCATGTACCGTGATGGTATGAGCTTTGATGAATTATGTGATGTGTTACGAGCAGAGCTCCCGTGCCGATGTCACAGAGCATTTTATAAGTTGCAACAAGAGGAGATTGCACAAGATCTGTCTGAAGGAAGTGGACAGGAAAATGTTATAAATGTAGATGTTGATGCTTCTCTATTATTTAGTGGAACACAAGATGACCCACTACAAGATGAGCAAAGCTGCCTAGAAAGCAGCGTGGAAGAAGATGATGACGAGCGCAGCAGCCAGGGGTGCAGCCCTGCAGAGGAGGAGAAGAAGCCGATAGAAGTGTTCGAGAGTGAACACGAGGAAGAAATTGACGAATCGGGTCAGTCCAGTCCTTTTACTAACGTAATTAGCTATGTTTCAGAGCATCAGGATGAGCATCATGATCACGATGTGGAATCCATTAACAACGACTTCGTTGGTGATCAAATTGTTGAGGATAATTTTTTGTTTACTGATTCCGAAACAAAGGAGAATGGTCATGTCGAGTTGTCCTCGGAAGTAAAGGAGAATGCTCAAAGCGTCGTAGTGTCATATGACCACAGTAAGGTGGACGAAATTAACAACAACAAATACACAGAACTGTGTGCAGTCAGAGACAAATACACAGAAGTGATGAACAGTTCTGTGCAGTTGAAAGGTTTATTTATTTTTCCTACGGATGAGGTGCCGAACTTTGATCGTAGTGTCTCTGTCATACATCGTGTAGATAACCCCGAGAGAGATATTTCAATCTCAAGTCAATTCATTCCATTTATTGCGGGTAAATTGCGATCATTGTTGGTGTTAGCAATGTTAATAATTAATATGGTTCATCCACAAAGTGCACTAAATAATATGAATAAAGCACGAGTGAAGAAGAAATACTCATTTGTTAGAAAAGCTAGAACTAAATGTTTCCTTGTAAAATGTTTTTCATTGATATGCAACATTTTAAAATCATTTTCTAAAAATAATCAACATTTTATAAAGAAGTTATTAATTTTAAAATACAAGTTTAGAAAATGTAAGTTCAGAGATAAAAACTTTTTGATGAAATCTTTTCATATTGTGATGTAAACTTGTTGTCTTTAGTTGTCTTTCATTGTCATGTCAACGTCAGGTAGATGTAAATATTACTTTTAGTACATTATTTTAGTTCGATCATTATGATATAGTCTATTAACATGATAACGTTTGTATGTTTGCATATGCTGGGACTAAATACCGGACGCGGCTGGGAGCGAGTGAGGTGCCACACCTCACAGCTTCAAGGAGCCTTAGGGAGTGTTTATGTCGACGACAATAGTAGGGCGTTAATAGGCTGAGATAGCATGAACGTACTCCAGAATCTTAGTAACGCGAGTTAGGAGAGATTCCTAGATTTGCAAACTGTGGTCATTCCTACAGGGGGGGTGACACTCACCTAAGCTGAAACCAACTTTGCTTACGGGGCATAGCCTTTGCAAAGTGTGTTTGGTTGACACAATTGGTTCAACTTATAGTGGAGGACCCACAGTTATATCAGTATGGACTGATGTTATATGGAGTTTGTGTTTGTGAGAGCGGAATAGATTTTCGGAAATGTTTCTTCTGGAGGACGGGCGTAAGTTAGACATTTTTGATGGAAAATTGACCTCTTAGCCTTTTCCCTCCCTCTGGCTCAATACCGTCCGATGGGGTAAAAGAGTTTGAAGTTAAGACCATTTATGTTTTTTAAGTCTCATCCAGGCTGATGTGAATTGTCACGTCAATTTGTTTATATTTAGGAGGCCGCGTCGCTTCTTTTCCGCCAGTTTTGGCGCGACGAGGTTTAAGCAGGACTGCGTTAGCTTATGTTGGTGCATAGTGGCACACGTAAATATTAATTTACCTGACACATGTCGTAGTGTCAGAGTCGCGATTCGTTCGTCCTGACTTAAGCCTACTCTTGCAAGAGTTGGACCTCACACTGTATAATATCTGGCGTTAGGTAATTATCATCATAGGGATAGGCAGGAAGGGCCTGAGTGTTCGAATGGTGTGAATAAAAGTCTTGTTTAGAAGCGGGAGTATACGAATCCTTTTATTCAAGGATGGGCGTAGCTGATGTAGAGGCTTGTCTGCCGAAGGCAACCTCATATGTTGCAGGCCGGATGTAATTTAGCGCGGATGTCATTCGAACGTTCAAGCGAGTGTCAATGATAGAAGGTTCTAGAATAGGAAGTGACAATGAGACAGAAAGTTGTAAAAAGATTCAAAAATATAAATATAAAAGGGATCATTGTGTTTGATTCCTCCCGGTACCTTGGAGGGCTCGTCTAGCTCTCCACAGTACCTATGGAGAAGAACGGGCAAGAAACTCCATGGACACTCTTTTAAATCATAAAATTGTTACAAAATATTTGATTACATCATTCGTGTTGAAATTAAACATGTGAGAACGATGTAGAAATACGTGCACGTTAAAAGCGTCCGTTATAAAAAAACAAAAACAATTCTGAAATTAAAATAAGCCGAGGCAGCTAAGAGATGACCAGTCCCTACTGGCGGCGCCCGTTCACGAACATGACGTATGGATCAGCACCATTTAGCTTAACCATTTTGGAGGGAACTTAATGATGCAACACACACGCCACCACCAGCGAGACATTAGAGTGAGCATAACATACTCACAGCTGCCAGGGCACATTAAAGTCAATTAAAGACGTACCCAGTAAATGGTAGCTTTATAGAAAGTACATAGTGCTCACACGTGTGCTATGCAATTATACATTACTAAGCAATTGAATTTATACAATGCAAAGATAGTTTTTTTCCAATGTTCAGCAGCTCCAACAATGTTTCCGAATGCAAATTAGTTTATGCGCCTCCGTGGAGAAGGACCAGCATTGAGTCAAGCATTTATGTCAGCGATGTAATCCCCTAACTTATAATATGCTTGACTTGCGTTTAATACAAGATTTAAATTTCGTTTCATTCAGTTGGAGTGTGGTGAGGAATTTTATTGTAACATTTTAAACAGTACCCCACGAAGGATGAGTCTACTTTAGCCAGTCTGAAACCTGTTTGAACTAATTGGTCCCTATTTCTAGTCCTATAGTTGTGTCTTTCACCTCTTTTATGGAAAAGATTTAATTTTTTTCTTTTGTACGTGATGTTTTCATAGATGTATTGACAAGGTACCGTCATGATGTTAATATCTTTAAACAGTTCCCTTAAAGAATCGCGCCTGCGGAGGCCATATATTGCTCTGATGGCTCTTTTCTGCAGAATAAAAATGGACTCGATATCTGCAGCCCGTCCCCATAGTAAAATACCGTAAGACATGATACTATGAAAGTAACTGAAATAGACTAGCCTCGCGGTATCTACATTAGTAAATTGACGGAAACAGACCGGCACTTATGGCCAGTCATCAGTAGAAAGCGATTTTTTTTTTTAAAGTTCCCCACACTAGGAATTACTCGTGTATCGTGGGTGCGTTTACAAACATTTAAACTCACAAACACAAACATCTAGACCCAGCACAACTACCTGTAGGCAATACAAATATTTGTTCCGTGCGGGAATCGAACCCGCGACACGCAGCGCATCAGTCGATCGCTCAGCCACTGTAATATACTTTGCATCCCTCTATTATTACTAGTTTTCTAAAACCACTTTCAATCTATGTTCATAAATAAGAATTCCTAAGTCTTATTTAACATTTCTTTCAATCCTTTCCTTGGTCTATTGATGAGACAAGGCACTGGACTTCTTCATATTTGGAATTCATTTAATCTATATCGGTGGAAGGGTGTCCAGTCTGGAGCCGGGCCCTACAGCCTACTACTAGCCAACCTACCTCCTCCGTACTGTTGGAGGAGGGGTACTGTTCTTCCCCGAAAGAGGAACCGACCCATTTTCCTGAAATTTCCACATAATTAGGAAAAACGAAAATTTTATCAGACTAGGGTAATTTAAGAACAGTCACACAGACTTATCGTTTCATAATAGTATTTCCAGTTCTTATATCACAAGCACTTAGCAGTTACACGTCAACAAAAACGCAAAGCATGAGCTTAGAAAAGTTCACAGTTCTTGACATTTCGCTATTAAAGTACCTAATGTTAATACTAGCCGCGGCTTTGCCACGTGTAAATGCTAAAAAGAAATCAATCAAACAAAATTGTTCTTTAATTGGAAATATCTGGCATTAGTCCGTTTGCATAATTATACATATATCCCAGTTATACAGGGAAACCTATAATTGCCCATAGTAACACGCATATTTTTTAAATAATTTTATGTATCGCTGTTGGTTACCTAAATAAATAAAATAAAAATAAAAACAAATTATCCAAATACTTAACTTCACATAAACCTACATGGGCACTTATGAACCGTCAGAAGCTAGGTGCACGGTTCCAATGGTCGTTTCCTATGGAGAAGAGCCGACAAGAAATTCCACGGTTACCCTTTTAACGGCTAAGATGAGAAATCGTGTAATAATAAAATAAAGGTTCTTTTTTTGTTAAAATCTAAAAGTTAATTATTATTTATTACTGAAATAAATTAAGATATTGATAATTACTTCACCTAATTAATTCTAAAAACGTAAAAATCATTAATTACTGTTTTATTTTTATTTTATAATCAGCCTTTGAGACTAGGTTTTCTATTAAAATTTTACGGCCACGGTTTTACTAGTGCTGTCAGATTCAGTAAAGCACGGGACATGAATTTATAAATTACGGGACTTATATTTTAAATTAGTATTTAGAAATTTAAAGGAAAATGTCACAAACACACATACCAAACCAAACCAATTTACTTTTAATTTGTGCCGTTAAATTATATTAGAACCTAATTAGTTAATGATACTTGAGTACTGTGAAAGTAAACGATAAAGATCAATAACAGAGACAGTAAAAAATCTTTTAACTAAAATAAGCCACGAACACAGTAATTCCCGCAGTCATACTCGTAAGTGAAACGAAGTGTTCCACAAATTGAGCCCATTAGAGTCACCAGAGTCCGGGATCGGCCCCGTGTCGCCCCCGTGTCGTGCCGGGACGGCGACGAGGCGGGGCCGTCATAAAAATACGGGATAAGTTTATTATCGCCCGGGATTGGAGCAAGCCCCGTATTTGTCAAAGTAAGTGGCACTGTTGTGGCGTTTTATTTTACTTTACGGGATTTAAGGAGAGTGACGGTCGCTTGGAAAAAGAGTAGCGTTTTACATTTAATCCAGAAAGATGATGCGCTGCTGTAATTAAAACAAATAAGTCGAAACAAGATAACATGCCTATGTAAAGACCAACGTCGTTTGGTCGCAAGCACGACTGCTAAGTATTCAGTTTCAGCAAGAATTTCTCAGTAGCAGCCCAAAGTCTAAATGTGTGGAGAGGAGGCCTGTGTCCCAGCAGTGGGAACACTAGAGGCTGATTATGGGTGTAATGATGTGTACACCCACTTTACGTTATTATTGTTTAAATTCTAGTCTGCCCACCCGTTCGGGAAATACAGGCGTGTTGTTTACAAGACATTAATAATAATGTATATCGTTACTCGTATATGGACGCTTAAATCATTAAATATTACCCTATCATGTACTGGTATTATCACAGATAATTATTTATTTCATAAAATAATACCTACTGTAAATGAAAACGTAAACGATGTGTAAATCAAAGGAAATTGGATTTTAATACAGCTATAATTTTAATTAATTTGCCGAAAGAACAATTATTATTTCACAGTTAAACTGAAATAAACTTTTAATCGAATTGTAAACGATTGATTGTAATTTATTTTGGGAGTTATTTGAAAGACTGCCTAGTTACTTAGTTGCTAGCCAAGTTACTTCATAATTTTCTACTTAAAAATACATTCTCTTCTATCACACTAAGCAATATAATTGGATACAAAAGGGTTCTGCTATCTATTTTAGATATCAAGTAAACGGGCGCATGCTAATCTCAGTCTCAAACTTTAATTTAATTTTGTGACAAGTTTTTGACTTTGATTGTCCCTGAGATGAGATTGCGACTAAATTTTGTACGTTTTTAATTACGGGTTGGCGTTCAGGACTCGGTGAAGGTCGAAAAAAAAGTTAAATTATTTTAAATTATTGTCACAAGCAACAAAAACCCTTTAATAATTATATTTCATTAGCTTCATCCAATTATTATTCAAAATAATAAAAGCTAAGCCAAACTTATTTCTTACAAACACATTGCTTAAACCCCGGAACCCCGGGACCCCGGGGCCGCCGCCCCGGTGCCTGCACTTCACTACAGAACTTAATAAATGAGCCATGCAAGTGCACCCGATAATGAATGGAGCGCATTTTATTTTCATAAACTAACGCCATTTTTATTTGTAAAATTTTATCTTTTTTGTGTCGCGGCCATGCGGGGAGCGATGATTAATATTTTAATTAATTGCAGAAAAAAAATACAAAGCAGTCTCTTTGCAATTTGTATTTATAAGGATGAATGAAATACATTAAATCAAGTAAGTAATACGCCTAAATGCTTTTATCCCGTGGAATCAACGATGATTCTTTATTTGTTTTCCTGAATCTTTTACCTCCATATTTATTTATTTCTTTCTTCCAAAGGCTTGCTCATCAGTCCCCCACTATCTTGATGAAATTATTGGGACAATAGCACCGCACCTTCATTAAAACTGTCTCAATTTCACCACCTCCATTGTCAAACTCAAACAAAAACAAAAAAATAATTCCTCCCGTCTTACTCAACAATCGCTCGCCTCGTGGCTCCACAAACCTTTTTATTACCCGAGGTGCTCGTTAGAGATCTTTCCATGCAACAATTACTCAGATATTCTCGCTCCATTCGTTTCTTTGCCATTATTTTTCATCCCTTTCTTGTTTTTATTGCGCCACGCTCCGTTTCCCGCGCAGCCAGCGTTCAATGTATTTTGATTAAGGAGTTTTGCAAAGCTGTCGTTTTGGATCGCGCAGTGTATGGGTGCCGAGAAGAACAGAGGATAATCTCGTTAATTAGTCCGCGTGACTAGAATAATTAATTCAAAGTGAAAAGTGTTGATAATGTATACTTTCCTTTGTTACGAACAGAGTAGTATTGACAAAGTTTTTTCTGATAAAGGGTATAAAAATAGAGATTGCTTTTAAATCACTGGTTTATTTATAGTACATCGGTGATTTTTGAATAGGTCGGGGAAACGCTTCTTACGAAGATAGGTTAGTTGTTCTATTAGCGGCTCTGAGGAAGTGCCACTTTATACCTAGTATTATCCTGTGGTCAATACAGGACTGTGCTTGATGTAATACGTAGTTTGATATCAAATAGATTGAAACAGTTTATTTTAAGAAGGCAAGGGTTTATGAAATGGCGGTTTTAGCTGTTCTACTAAATAATCAAGATAAACAAAAATATCCATGCCGAGGTGAAAAAATAGCCAGTCAGCATGGTTGTTAGAAATGATGAAGAAACGTCTCCTAAAAGCAAAAATTCGATGACATGTGACATGCAACCAACCCGCACTGGGCTCACGTGGTGGATTACGGTCCACTCCCTCACAGAGAAGACACCTGTGTCCCAGCTGTGGGAACGTTATAGACTGATTATGCTATACTGGTTGTTAGCAAGGCCGACTGCCCAAGATTTTCCTGACTCGTCGCCTAGTCTTGGAGGGTGTTCCAAAGCATTATACACATAGGTACTGAAATCTATACCAAGAAAAGTCACAAGGTCAATTCTCAAACGAGGTCTTCTCTCATCCCCTATATACGTAATTAACCGTTTTTTGCCAACAAACTGAGTGCCATAAATTATCCTCCCCCCGCACGACCCCGTAATGAAATGTACGGGGGTGGTAATGAAAAAAAAACAAATTTATACCCCGCCGGGGAGATTTATGTGTTCCGGTGATCTAGGGTTGAGGTCAGGTGGGGAAGGGTTGAAAACAAGTGCTGATGGAATTATCTGAAGGTTTGGGAAGGATTACTGGTTTCAGGGTGGAAGTGTTTGATGTGAAATGAAGATTAGTGGCTTATGACATGCGATGGTTTACAAGTAAGCGCGTGCTGGAAGGGGACACAGATTATAAACTCAGTCGTCTTTTCATGTTTACTTCGTACGTTGCAGAATAAAAGGTTACTACTATGTTAGTTTACACTCGAAGAATAGTTAATGGTTTAGCACAGACAACTAGGAGATGAGAATCATGAACGGTAAACTCTAACAAACTGCCAGGAGGCCAGAAACATGAAGAAGTATTATCTTCTTCGAATGCTGTATGTCTCAAAAATTTTGCTAAATGTATCACATCCACTGTCAAAACTCGAAACTCTATTAAAACTGTTATCACCATGTTTGTACTGCAACACACTACGTCAATTCGCCATTTTATACAAATGTCAAAGAACGACAGTTGTGATTGGAATATACTGACCATTTAAGTTGGTAGTCAATTTGATTATCAATTAATATTCCTGGCTTTACATAAAGTTACTCTAGTAGGCACCTACTTTCCTTAACAAATAAACGTTCTGTCCCTGTTCTGTCTACAGTCTATAGTATCGATATTTAACTTGTGCCTCTCCTGTATACTCACACAACTCGCGGCGCCAGTTGAAACGGAAATATTTTTGTTTCATCTCCAATCAGCGAGTTCTTCAATCTAACTTGTGCTCGGTTCCGATTGAATTAATATCAAATTCAAATTCAAATTATTTTTATTTTGGGACAACTAGATCCACCGGTTAGTGTACAAAAACAAAAACTTAGAAAAACTATTGTTAGTACTTACTTAAATACAAGAAAAAAAAGGACAACACTCACAAAAAAAACATCACAAATCACAAAAATGCCCCTGTGCTGAGACATTCCGCCTCGTCAAGATAACCAATAGGGAGATACCTCCCTAAAAGATCACCAGACGAACGAAATGTCTCAACACAGGCGCACGTACATCTTCAGCTACAGTTTTCAGGATGCTGTTGTGACTCCCCCGCACCCTCCTCATAAGTGACACGACTTTTTTCCGAATGACGGCATGAAAACCGTCAGTATGAGCCTGCGCGAACATCTCAGAGGCACTACAGAAACGAGGAAGTCCCAACATCATCCTGAAAATGTTATTGTATTGGACGCGCAGTGTGTCCAGGGATTTTTTGGTATAACTAACCCACAGACTACCCGTATACAGACCCTGACAATACGCTTTAAATAGCGTGATCTTGACTTGGTCCGTACAGCGGGCGAATCTACGGGCCAGCATGTTGCCACGGACTGACAGAGCTCTGCGCTCCCTCTCTATGTCAACATCGTCCTTAAGGTCGTCGGTGAGGTAATGTCCAAGGTACTTAAACTGCGACACCCTATCTAAGTTAACACCATTCAAAGTAATGGGTGGAACAGATTCAGGACACCTACCGGCGGCCTTAAAGACCATGTATTGACTCTTCTTTACATTGTAAATAAGTCCGTGTGACTCGGCATAGGCTTCACAAACTTTCAGCATTTCTCCGAGCGCCCCTGCAGTGGGACTAAGCAGCACTGTGTCGTCCGCGTAGCTGATATTATTAACACTAATACCACCCACCCGGCATCCGACACGCATGCTGCTGAGTTCCACTATGAGATCGTTTACATACAGGCTGAAGAGCTTTGGAGATGATAACCCCCCCTGCCTCACGCCGCACTCCAGCCTGTACGAATCAGAAAGAGTGCCTGACCATTTGACACAGTTCGTCTGGTTATTGTACCAATATTTAAAGATGTTCAACATCTCCACCGGTATACCACTGTCCCCTAGCTTCCTCCAAAGCACCTCGTAAGACACGAGGTCAAAGGCCTTGGAGAGATCCAGAAAACAGGCATACACCGGTGTCTTACGATCAGTGTAGTACTGGACAGTATGTTTGAGACTTAAGATTGCGCTCTCAGTAGATAGTCCGGGCCGGAACCCAAACTGCGCATCGTGTAGTTTAAGATACTTTTGCAAGCAAGAATCAAACAACCCGTCCAGCACCTTTGCTATTACGGTCGCGAGGGAGATCGGGCGGTAGTTATCCTTATCCGAGATGTCACCGGTCCTGTTCTTAACTATGGGCACCACTGTGGTTTTCATTAGGTCAGCTGGAAGGTACGCATGACTGATGCACATAGTAAACAACAGACACAGGACCCTCGGGAGGTGCACTCCAGCATACTTCAGGTGTTCGACGCTGAGCCCGTCATGCCCAGGAGATTTGCCTTTGGTCATTCCTTTAATAAGAGCATCAACTTGACTTGCTGGGAAACGCAACAAAGGCTCCTCCCCCTGGCTGCAGGGCGCAGCGCCAATCATCGCAGCAGAAGGACCAATCGGCGACCGAACTCTAAAATGGTTGCCAAACATATTCGCGATCTCGCTCGGATCGCTTAAGCCACTCACACTCGTCGGGAGGCCAGGCCTAACATCCAATTTTTTTGTAGCTTTCCAAAACTGGGAAAAGTTTTTAGTTGCTCGACACTTCGCTATCACATCCATTTTCAATTGCTCTTGATTCTTTCGACACCACTTTAGCCTGCCTTTAAAAATTTTACGAGACTCGCACATTTGCTCGTACACTATGCCCGCCAGTGGTCTATGGTGAAAAACCCACGACTTGAACCTAAGCCTGGCATCCCAATGAGCTTCCCTTACATGTTTGTTCCAGCCACACAGAACCTTTCTCCGACATTTAGCATTATTCCTACCCTTGGTTAGGATAGCCGCCTTTTTTAAGACCTGCACTATCCGGTGATACAATGAGTCTATTATTGCTTTGTGGGCATTAAGATTACATGTACCGTAACTACATTCAGTGAACTCGAAGGGAAAATCAATGGTTCGCAAACCTTCTTGACATAAGTCATGATATTCACTGATTTGCGATTCATCTCTCTCCCCCCAGAGAACTGCATTCCTAGGCATATCAGAATTACATAGCTTCGGCCTAATCGCATCTAGATCACATTCGATATATATAGGAAGATGGTCAGACACATATACGTCCTCTAATATACCTACCTTTACAATGGTTTTCCAAGCTGACAGGGAGACCACACAGTGATCTAGCCACCTACTACTGCCGTGATAATGGTCCACAAATGTGTAACTACCCGAGTCGGCGCTTAGTCTCTTCACATCTGCACATACCCATGACCTATCCAAACAATACCTCTCAAGCTCATCATAAAACAGTTCTTTGGGATGGGCATTAAAATCACCCAACAAAAATACTGTTTCTACGTCACTACTTTCTTCAATGGCACTAATTTCACCTAACACGTCCGAGAAAATAGGCAAATTATCGATGGAGTTCACAGGCATGTATACGGAAAAGACTAAGATCTTACGTCCCCCGATTGTCGCCTTAATTGCAGTAAGTCGGGCACTGTTACACTCTACGACAGAAACCATCTCAAATACACCCTTTCTCCAGAGAATAGCCACCCCACCGTATGGTCTCCCTCTCAGTATACCGGCGGATGTGTCCACAGCAGACTTACCTGTATATTCAAAATCACCACTAACCGTTCCCAGTAATGGAATGTCATGATTAAGAAGCCAAGTCTCCTGTAGACACACTAGCACCGATGTTTTACATAAACTTCTAACATCGTCGATTGAGTTCTTAAATGAATGACAGTTAAAGCTTGTGAATCTGCAGATATTTTTACAAGTATCCATAATTATTTAACTAACTGTTTCTCAGATTACGCTCCTCCTGACTAGGGGTGTACATAAATTGAACAAAACGCCTAAACGTAATGCCGTCAGGCCAAAACTCGTCATTTAAGAAAATGTCTAATTTTGTTTTAGAGACAAAAAGTTTGTACGCATTGTATTTCCTATCGGTCTTCATTTTTATTTTCTTTAGCGACACAACAGCCCGCGCTTTACTCTCAATATAACTTATTATATCCTGTTCACTGGTCTCTTTACTCACATTAGAAATAAATAGCGGGACTTTAACGTCCGCCGCTTTAAATTTACCGTTAGGTGATGATGACGCACGACCTTTTTGTCCTAACAGTTTGTATCTCTTAGCAGATTTAGATTTAACAACCTGCCACTCTGAGTCCTTTTCTGGTAACACCGCACAATTACTCACTAATACACTACCACTTGACTCCCGTAAAAGCTTTCGCTGGGTTGCCACGGAGGTCACAGAAACAGCTGTTTTATTTGCCGAGTTCGAAATAAGAAACGAATCATCCACCACGGCCGCCGCCGCCGCCAGTGCGCCTGCACTGGATAGCGATAGATCGCTGCTCGGAACCACAGTACTTTCCGTGGCCTCCGCATGCGCCTTCGCTTGATCAATTATCCCTGTCACACTCGCGCCGCAAACCGGTTGAGAACTAGTTTCGCTGTCTCCCTTGCTCGCGCGCGACACCTCGGTAGGTGCCTCCACGCGCCGACTGTTTGCTGTCTCACTCCGTTCTGTGCGTTGGAAAGGGACGGACTTATCCCTGCTGTTATCCGAGGTGTTGTGCATGTTAGGACGGTTAGTTTCAAACATCGTTGTTTGCGCTGTTTTTAAAGGCACGTATTGTAATCCGATGGGACCACTATTTAGCTCATAGCTATCTTGTAAACATGCTCCTCTCCTTTTGTTCACATACAGTGATGGGACAGTTTCAATAAGAGACGCGTGTTTCATATGTTCAACGTCTTGTTTAAGCTGTTCAAATGTGTCCGTTGTTACACACTTTTCTTGCAGCACACATAATTGACTTTGCAGCCTAGCTATGTCCTTCAACAACCGCGTACAGTCAATATGGTCAAAGCCCACACTAGGAACAGCATGAAGGTCCTTTGCCACAAAAATAGGGAGCAATTCAGGATTTGTAGCTTTCATTAACGTAATAACGTCGTCGAGGTCCCTAGACATCCTTTTCTTCCCTTCTTTGCGCCTAAGTGGCATCTTCTTCGCATTTGGTACCGAGTCGAATAACAGAGATTTCGCCTTTGCAATGCTATCCACATTAAACGAAGAAGTAACCAAGAGGTGTACACTTTCTTCATCCATGTAGTCCAAAACATTCACCAGAAACGCTAACAGTTCATTTATAACAACGTTGCAGTTAACGCACTTCACTACTTTTGAATCCATCGTAAACGCGGATCGATGATTTACGCGTCCGCGCTTCGTCGAGATAGACGGTAGACTGACGGTAGACGGAATATCGAGTTAGTCCTCCAGTTATTACTTCCAAGTGTTTTTTATAAGTTTCTTCTAGCAGACTCTCTTTAGATACTGCCTCGATGGTTTTAGTGCTCGCATACCTACTTGACTTGGGGTCGAAAGAAAGAAAATACGTTTATTTTCGGAAAACATTACGCAGAGCACACCAAAGTACAAGCTGGAGGAACATATGCGTCACATCCACACAAAACGGCAATCGCTCAGCATAATGCTACGACCGAAACCTCTGTATCGCATAAGGTTGTTACATACCCCAGCACTTGTTTTCAGTGACAGCCGACGTTGACGTGATGACGTCAACCGCAATATACATAAGATATACAACACAATAAGAAATAAAATAAATACACAATAAATAATTGTAAATGTTTTATTAATTCCGGGCAACGACTCACGCGCCGCCGGCCATTAGTACTCTGTGCGAGCAGCTGTCATAAAACTATGTTTGACATTTTGGCATACTGATTACGTAATAATTATCATGGCGCATTAGACTGAACGTTATGATGATGGAACTACATTAATAACAAAGGATGTATCGCGTGGTGGTGTAGGTACGGTTTTTGTAAACGTAATTGAGTTAGAAGGTGTAGAGTGTGGGGTAATTGCATAATTCACGTACAATCCCAATGCTATTCATTTTATCAGTTTATTAATAAATCTTTGCGAATAATCTTTGCGTAATTAACGTTGTCGAGCAGACATAGTGTTCAAACATACAAAGCAATGGATTATGAATTTCCGTCAAAATCCTTTGGTTTGTGGTAATACGGCTTTACTTATGTCAATAAGTGTCGTCAGTAGTAGATGCTCTTCTCTTTCCCTGCGTCGCAATATAAATTCATGAAGCAAGTGCGATCAAACTCGGGCGATGTGACTGTGTGTGACAAGCTAACTCGCGTCTAATATGTGTATATTTGTGCTCTAATGTTACAAACAAACAAACTGCGGATCTCGGTGACGCAACTCCTGCTAACTTTCTGTACGACAAACACAGACATTTCGAGATTAGTATTCAGTTTCTCTAACGGAATATATGGAGTTATAATAATATAATTACACTACACGACTGCTGATATAGTACACTAGCTTTTTCCCGCGGCTTTGCCCGCATGGAGCTCGGACATTATCCCATGGGAACGTATATCGAGATAAAAGGCATCCTATGTCCTGACCGCCAAATTTCATCGGAATCGGTTCAGTGTGAAGAAGTAACAGACAGATAGACAGACTGATTATCTTTGGGGTGGTGCGGATGGATAAAAAAGAGACTATAACACAGAAATGAGTGACAGCAGAAACTACGTGACAAAGTCGAACTCTTTCTTTCTTTCGAAACTATGTGCCACAGACTTACTGCTTGTACAATATGTAGATGGAAGGGTATGTTGGGGCCTAATGTTTGATTGATAGACGAAGTTAACCTGTGCTGCAATCAATCAATCTATCTAGTACCTCGCAGGGCGTTGTTGAACTGATAAGTGTTAAGCCACTCTAGAACCTACCCTAATTTAAAAAAAACACATAATCGCTTCCATTTTGATAATTTAACAAATTATATTACATCGAGTAAACGGTTAAGTGGGTTTTGTTAAAATAAAGCTGTTATGATTACCTACTTCATCTAGGCATGTCAGGTTATCAGAATCAACTAACAAGTTGTCATAGGGGAACCTGTAGCAGTCGATAAGTATATAAACGGTCATAACCAACAATCTGACGACAGTGATGGGTCTACTCTCTAAGTCCGACAGCGAGGATACGGGTTCGTTCGAAAGTGATTTTTCCAAACAATAGTTTAATTCAATTTCTCGGATGGGCAAATATCGGGAGTCAACCGCCAAATCGTTTTGTCATTCGTTGTTATTCGGCGCCCCGAACTAACCTTGTGTCCATAAGTAATAGGTACGCCCGTAACTTCAGCCAAAACGACGAATTTTGTGCTTAGGAAGGGCGTGTCAGGTACGGAACCATCGTATACTAATACTTCCCAACAATTATGTTGCTAAGATCAAATAGCGGTGTCCCCGTGTTCAAACCTGGAAGCCGATTCCAAGGAAAATATCGAATTTCACCAAAGCTTCCGTGGAAATAAAGACTTATTATAAATAACTCCGCTGTACGGATTCTTTTAAGACCTTTTCAAGGTTATTTCAGTGAAAATATTCGCATAATATGAAAGAATCCCTCGTCCTTCGCGTACGTTTTACAGCTGACACAAAACCTTTTTATATGAGCGCGTAAAAGTAGCTCACACAACATGTTTAGTATATAACAAGTCTTTTATGATATCCTGGTATATTAAGTGTATATTTGAATTCCTGCTAGCTTTGTTGGGGAAGAAAATATCATCCAGATCCTCTTGGGTATGAACAAGTTCGTTTGTAAATAAGCTCGTCCGGGAAATTACTAACACCATATTACGTATATATATATATATATATATATTTCTGCCCCCTTTGCTGCGTTTCCGTTAGAAGAGTATCAGTTTAATTATAGTGATTTTTCAGTTTAAATACCAATTTGAGTGTGACGGAAAGGTCTTAGGGAAACAAATTGTATGAATTGTGTCGTCCCCCAATCTACTTCGTCACGAGTTCTCGTATTCTGCACGAAGACAAGTCAACTCGCGCCACTCTTTTATTGAGTTTACAGGATGCGATAGAAAAATGACGCCGGATCTGGAGGATTACCGGATTCACCGGACTGGATTACACTCCCTATATTTATAATCGCAGATGATGATGATGATTTTATTTATAGTTATTATGATTATACATACATATTTAGAACTAGGTGTTTTGTATTTATTTTATTTGTAATTGTGCTATTTATACTTCTTCGTATGCTGCACCGGTTGACGTCATCACGCCAACGTCGGCTGTCGTTGAAAACTAGCGCTGGTGATTTATCTCGCACAGGGTCGTAGCATTATGCTGAGCGATGGCGTTTTACGTGGGTGTGATGCATATTTTCCCCCAACTTGTTATTTTTTGCGTTCTTTCTCTGTGTCATGTTTAGCGGAAATACACGTATTTTCTTTCTTTCTTCTCTTATAAATGTCTTAAAGCGGTGCGGAGTACCATCAAGTGGCCAGTGAGCCTCCTGCTTTTACACGCAATAACAGGATATTTCGAGATAATCAACTTTCGAGATAATCAACCTTCGAGATCTCTCCGGACCTAATTCAACTTCAACTACCTAATATTAATTAAACTCTATATACCTACATCAAATAATAATAATAAAATTATTTATTTCCATAAGTAGTGTACAGAGTAGGTATGCGCAGCATTTACAGCGTAGGACTTACAAGTGCACAGAGATTTGATCAATAACCCCCATGCTAGGTGGGACCTGTGTTACAGGGGTCATCCATCCGTCCATTATACAGATTACAGGTAAGTAAGTAGTACCCACGCATTATTTAGGCGAGCAATTAAGTGCTTAGGTATATCTAGTGTGAAAAAGGTGTGGTGAGTGCGTGTGTAAGGGTATGTGTGAGGGTATGTAATTGTGTATGTTGGGGTGTGTGTGTGGGGGTGTGTGTGTGAAATAATATGAATGTAATCCATCATACGTTAAATACTTGATATAAACTCCAAGTAAGAAAAGTCAAAGAGATCTAAAGCGGAATATTTCAAGCATCGATTCTTAAAACATCGCTTACATTATAAAAGGTCTAACCCAAAAACAAAAGACTTTATCTTTTGAAAAACATTTTTTTATTTTGAACCTAAATGAACTTCAGCAAAATCAAAGTGTCTCAAAAAGCAGTAAGTATGCCATAGTCATTGTGAAAGACGCAATGGTCTGTCTGGAGCACTCACAGATATAATTAAACAACCCCGATCAAACTGTTGACTATATTTTAGTTCTGGACAGAGATCATAGAATACAGGATGGCAGGGACATTGACGCGCAACCTGTTACCACGGAGACGTCGGTATTGCTACGGCAATTATTTTTATTTAATTATTGACGATTAGTTTCTAGAATCATGTGTTGAGTTCGTTACAGGTTACAGTTTGCATGTCGATGGGCCTGCCACCCCGTATATTACTTTTTAGTTCTGGGTACACTGTTATACACTTCTGCCTACCTATTCGGAGAACACAGTTGCGTAATATTTTATTACTAGCTTCTGCCCGCGGCTTCGCCCGCGTGGATGTCGTGATGTTATCCCACGGGAACGTGCTAACAGGATAAAATGTATGTGCTTCCCCAGGATGCCATCTATCTCGCGAGCCCTTTGTGGCTAATTACAATAGAAAACCAATTGTGTCTCATTAGTGGTGATTAAGAGGGTATCTATATGATATCTTTACTACCTAATAAAAAAAAAACAATAACAGAAAATAAAATACCTACCTACCTAAATAAACCTATTTCTGATGATAACTAATCTAAACTCAATAAATAAGCAAAATCCCTAAAAACTAATATCTATACGAATGACTAATCCTACTCAACAGTATTATAAAATAACCTACGGTCACTACGTACACTATCAAATATACTACCTATACTTTAAAATTAAAATCTATACCTACGACTTATAAAATTAAACCTAAATAACTCTAAAAACTAAAAGGAATATAAAGGTCGCACAGATAATACTGCGGGTGACGTAACCTACGACAAACTTATTATTTGCGGTTGGTACAGTAATCGAGTCTAGGGATCGAACCGCAAAATTAAGTTTGTTTTTTATTGTATATACTTTTCCGGGATAAAAAGTACCCAGTGTGGTGCCCAGGATATTAAAGAATAATTATACCAAGTTTCATCGTAATCGAACTGGTAGTTTTTGCGTGATGCCTGAACAAACAGACAGACAGACAGACAGACAGACAGACCGACAGACAGACAGACAGACAAAAAATTTTTTAATCACATTTTTGGGTTCGGTGTCGGTCTAGTAATACCCCCTGCTATTTATTTTTTTTATATTTTCAATGTACAGAATTTTCACTTCTACAGATTTATTATAAGTACTAGCTTCTGCCCGCGGCTTCGCCCGCGTAGATGTCGGAAATTATCCCACGGGAACGTGCTAACAGGATAAAATGTATGTGCTTCCCCAGAATGCCATCTATCTCGCGGGCCCTTTGTGGCTAATTACAGTAGAAAACCAATTGTGTCTCATTAGTGGTGATTAAGAGGGTACCTATATGATATCTTTACCTAAGTACCTACCTAATTAAAAAAAAACTCAATAACAGAAAATTAAATACCTACCTAAATAAACCTATTTCTGATGATAACTAATCTAAACTCAATAAATAAGCAAAATCCCTAAAAACTAATATCTATACGAATGACTAATCCTACCTAACAGTATTATAAAATAACCTACGGTCACTACGTACACTATCAAATATACTACCTATACTTTAAAATTAAAATCTATACCTACGACTCATATAAAAATAAACCTAAATAACTCTAAAAACTAAAAGGAATAAAAATGAACTCCACTGCGGGTGACCCAACCTACGACAAACTTAGTATTTGCGGTTGGTACAGTACAGACAGTGGTAATCGGGTATAGGGATCGAACCGCAAAATTAAGTTTGTTTTTTATTGTATATATTTTTCCGGGATAAAAAGTACCCAGTGTGGTGCCCAGGATATTAAAGAATAATTATACCAAGTTTCATCGTAATCGAACCGGTAGTTTTTGCGTGATGCCTGAACAAACAGACAGACAGACAGACAGACAGACAGACCGACAGACAGACAGACAGACAAAAATTTTTTTAATCACATTTTTGGGTTCGGTATCGGTCTAGTAACACCCCCTGTAAATTATTTTTTTGATATTTTCAATGTACAGAATTTTCACTTCTACAGATTTATTATAAGTATAGATATAGATTATGAGTACTGAGACTGAATATACAAAAATAGCATCATCAGTTAAATTAGAGAACCGCTTTTCTACGATTTCACCGAAATTGATTCAACTAATGTAGGTGCGTGTGGTTGCACTGCAAATGCGATTTTGTTTATTAGGTGGTCATTCTTAGAGTTGACAAAATACTGCGGAATTCAATTAATGAATTTATGTTATTCGTTTAATTCTATTTCGAAAACATTCCTTGAGCCCGAGGATTGTTCCGTGTTCAATTGTTTCACTAATTGTTAGGGAAATAAAGTGGAATAAAGTGATTAACAGAATTAAACATTTTTTTTTTTTGTAAACAAAGACATATGGGGATTAGATTACATGCAGATGGCGGTGGTAACGGCCCCAATTTTTGTGGCGTGTGTTTGAACCCAGACAGGCACTTTGCGTGATTGATTTCACCACCACTGTTCTCAAATCGGTGGTGGTAAAACATGGTGAGAAAACTGACATATCCTAGAACCGAAAATTCGAAGACATGTGACATCTTACAACCCGCACTGGGCCCGCGTGGTGTATTACGGCCCACTCCTTCTCACAGAGAGGAGGCCGCCGTTCCAGCAGTTGAAACATTAACGGCTCATTATGCAGGTGTCTGTGATCTTATATCCGATATCCGACATCTTCGTAGTTTCGCTAGTAAGATGCTGTATGTTTTAGGTATATATTTTTTTACTTTGTGCTAAATAAAGGTACAAAAGCGGACGTGACGCCACAGGCATTCTCTGGGTGGTGGAGAGATAACATGGGCAGTGCAAGTTGGTATGTGGAAAACAAAAAACATATATTAGAAAGATTATGTATTAGCTATTTATTTATAAGTAACTACCTAGCTTAAAAATAAACAAAATACAGGCAGACTGAAATCCCACCTCCCACACAAAGTACATGCATGTAATAGTGGGGTGTTGATGAAGTTGACACTGCTTCGTAATTGCTACCGGTGACCGTCGCGCAAATACTGTTAGGGGTGATACATACTCGCTGTGTTTACTTACAGCTGTGCTGGTAAATGCAGAGCTTTTCGTGTTGACGGCAGATAGCCCTTTGACATTTAAACAGGATTTTTAAGTTCAACAATCAGATGAGGTCGAAGATAGTGAAAACTTTTGAAGTAAATGTGGAAAGTTATAAAAAATACAAATATTTTTAAGTACTTGTATTTTTTTAATACACTCATAAATGATTGTACTTATAAATTAAAAAAATACAAGTACCTAACACATACTTTATATCATCACCATTTCCTTCATATCCCATTGCTGAACAATCAGAAATGGTTAATATTTAATATATATATATATATATATCTGCCATCGCTGCGCTAAGAAGAAAACCATGCTTTGCTAAGGATTTAGTGATCAAGCAATGAACATGCATTCTAAACAGAATGAGTAATTTTAAATGAAATACACCTGATAGTGAAAGAAAAATGTATTTTTATCTACTAAAACTGCGATACCTTGTAAAGCCGCTTAGAGATGCCCGAAGAGCCATATTATTCAGTCTGTTACCCAGAAACCAAGCTAAAAACGTTAGTCCTTACATTCTCGGTAAGTCGGTATCGACTATTAGGTACTCCTCACTACGCAATTAATCTGCCACTTTTGACGACAGTTGGTAGTAAATTATAACCTCTCGAGGGTTGCCACTTGCAACTATATGTAACTGTCAGGTGCAAAAACAGATCGTAATATATCGTATATATAATAAATATTATATAATAGTCGATAATGACTTGCAACTGGCATTCAACGTTGAGGTAGTATAGGATTAGGGCATATAATATGCAACAAAGTCTAAACTTTTCCATTGTTTACATATAAATTGTAAAGCAGTCAAGAAACAAATTGATATTTTACAATTCATTGTTTTATGTTCAGGTTTTTTTTCGTGGAACCTAGCGCAAACTCGAGACGTGTCTTCGATAATGCCGGAAGTGACGTAAAAAGCTACCTATGTGAATAAACTTTTCTTAGCAAACTGCTTGAAATCTCACTAATGTAAGTAAGGGCGATTTCTGCTTGCATAAAGAACCAAAGTTAATTCTATATGTTTGATTTGGAGCTAAACAAGAGATGTAAACAAACCAGTGTCGTAGCTAATGAGGTCGCATAAGTAAAGGACATACCAGTACACACAGTACCTAGTGGACGTTTTAACAGAAAGTTATTATTTATTTATTTATTTATCACAAACACAACTTTGTTGGAATGTCATTATTATTTTTGAGCAACAAACAATAGGTAGTTGAATTTTACTTTTATTACTTATCTGGAATTTATAGTGTCGCGATTAGGTTATCACATTAATAATTGAAAACACTTATTCGACATTACGTATTTTAAACATATGTTATGGCTAATAGCCGAAGTGCGGCTTCACCTAGTTTTAGCCGGGGACAACTAGGTGCAGCCGGCCACATGCGGTTAAACTTAGATGTATCCTACTTATCTTCGGTTAAAACTAGGTTTAACCTTCATCAGAGCGGGTAGAACTACATAGGTGCAACCGCACACCGGTGGTTAAACTGTGTATCCTATTCATCATCGGCTAGAACTAAGTTTTCAATTCAGTTAAGCATTTTAACCGTGGGACCTATATTTTGTTTGTTTTAGTATTTATCAACATCAAACTTAGTTTGTGATTATTTAGTAACATAACCCTAAAGTAATTAGTATTGAATTGTTGATACCATCGCCCCGCGCGGGTCTAGTGCCTTATACATATTATCAAGGGTTGGTTGGTTTATTTTGTGTAAATTTTAAGCTATTTATTTTGTATGAAAAATTGTTTTATTTTTTATGTTAACAAACTGTTATCTGCTATAGGTACTATTTAATGTGACAATCTAATCGCCATCCTGTATTTTTTTTTATATTATTACCTATGATTGTTTTTTTAGTAAACATGCATAATTATGCGGTTGCGGGGTGGACTACCTACATAGGTAAGAATGTTTTTTACTTTTATCCTTCCAAATAAAAGATAATGGCTATATTAATAAGCTCAAATTCTCCCTATTGCGCCCCTAACTCTGTCCTATCAAACATTCAGTTCTATTCGCCCCCACGGCTGATTGGCGCTCAAACACAAACGTTGGTTGCTTCGCTCTCATTACAATAACTACTTTTAATTATGTTTGAATGTGGACACCCGTCGATGAGTGTATACATAGATACAAATACACGGGAAATAGTGATACACATTAATTGGTAATTTACCAGCAAAGTATGCCAATTTTTTATTTATATAATAACGCTACATAACGGAAAGTCAAGCCTGTGCTCCCCGAAGGGTTCGGCAGTTAAGGGGTCTGAGATTTTACTGATGGAAAAACCCAATAACACTTTGCCCTACCTGGGAATCGAACCCGGGACCTCATGCTTAGCAGTAGCGCTTGCGAATACTAGACTAACGAGGCAGTCATTTTATTTGAAGATTTACATTAATTTACAACTTATTTATTTTTTTTACAAGAAAAAAATAGAATTGCCTGTTAAAAAGTCCCCTCTCAATCACATCAGTGAAACAACAAATTAAATTCTAAAACGTGCCTTATTTATCGTTTTAATACCGTAACACTAAAATTGGAATTGTTCGCGTAAACTTTTCGATAACGACCTTTAAATCAATCAAGCGAACTCCGAGCGAAGAGAAGCGAAACGAATTCGGAAATTTAATTCATTGCTTGTTATGGGGTGTTTGCACTGAGAGTAAACGAAACAAAGACTCAAGAAGAACCAAGGAAGATTCCAAAGGAACCAACGAATTGGCATTTTTTTTTTCTTAGGTAATCTATTTAAATTAAATAAGCTAGGAAAAGCTAGCTCAAGCGGCGAAAGTATAATATCTTATCAGAAATTATATTAAACCACCATGGTGGAAACGGTCATTTTCTTTTAAGTAGAAGGTCGAACGTTTTCTGTTCCATATGAAGCTCTCTTCTTATTCTTCGTTCGTGTAGTGGAACCGCACCTTAACTTTGTGACACAAAATATTCCGTCTGACGGTCCGCAAGTAATTTGCGCGGTTATTGTGTACAAATCTAAATTATAACGTTTAATTAGATGCCTTTGTAATACCGACTGTTTTGAACATCGGTTAGAGAATCGAGTGAGCGTTTAATGATGTTGTAGGAATCGAGTTAACTGGTTTGTTGAGTAACGAGTGAGTAGACCTGTCATCTGTACTCGATTAAATTGATGTGAATTTGTTTGTAGAAATGTTGAAGATAAATGGTTGTGAAATTAATACTTATATGACTTTATACATAGTTAGGTAGGTATAATATTAGCATAATCAGCCTATAATGTTCCCACTGCTGGTACTCACGCCACGTGGGCCCATTGCGGGTTGGTAGATGTCACATGTCATCGAATTTTGGGTTCTAGGACATGCCGGTTTCCTCACAATATTTTAATTCATCGTTTTGAGAGCAGTGGTAATTGAAATTAAATACACAAAGTAAAGTCCCTGCCTGGGTTTGAACTCACGACCTACAACTCGAAAGTCGGGGCTGATATCATAAGAGTTTAAGATCAAAGTGAAGGAAACAGTACAGTTGATAATCTAATATAGCCTAAGAGCCCGTGAACCCCAGACCTTCGTTATTTTATAAAAGCTGAAAGTTTGTCAGCGCATGCTCCCAACACAGGTAAGAACGATGGAACATTATGAAGTTTGGGTTATCGTGGCTTTGGCAGATAAACGGTACTAAAGGTGTGTAAAATACCGACCTGAATTCATGAAATAATAAAGTGTGATTTTTTGGTATTACCTTCAGAATATTATTAAAAACACGTCATCCATTGCCAGACACTTAGCATCGTGGCAACCCCTTGCCAGACACCCTCAATGTTCATGAAATTATAATTCTACTTACGTTATAGTATAAAAGCTGATTTTTATATATAATACTTGGGTAATAATTAGATCATCACGTCAGCGCCGGCTGCCGCTGAAAACCAGCGCTGGGGCTCTGTCTCGTATAGGGTCTTAGCATTATGCTGAGCGATGGCCGTTTTGCGTGAATGTGACGCATGTTTACCCCCAACTTGTTTTTTTTGTGTGTTTATGTCCTTTTTTTTATGCGTCATGTTTGCCGCAAATAAATGCATTTTTCTTTCTTTCTTTTCTTTCTTTCAGATGATGTTTCCACATTAGCCAGACATTTTTGATAGTTCCAACCCCTTGCCAGACAATCATGATTGTAAATCATAAGAAGAGATTTTAGTTACGTTCGTAATTTTTTACGACTAAACACTTTAATAATATCTGAGACCTGATACGTATTAACGAATAGTTAAAGCCGTGCTGCATCAACATCAGTTATCGAACCAACATTGTATACCTCACATATAAACTGTTGAATAATATCAAAAGTGCTTTGTTGTTCATCATTATTTTCAAATAATTCGTGTTTACCGAATTTAATTAAAGCTTTTTGATACTCTTCTGTTCTTTTTAATATGTTAAAAGGCCTCAACTTTCCTTTTTGATGATCGCATGGAATCCTGGCAAGCTCAAGAGCAAAAAGATTTTCCTAACTTTACGTATATCTTTGTGAGGTCTACGTATCTCAAGTTGTTCCCAGTGCCTATCAGCATCCAAATAAGTGAATCATTTTGTAGATGGTGCATATGATCAAGCATGATAGCTGCAATGTCAGTGTCGACACTTCTGATTACAATCAACTTCGCAAACTCTACATCTTAGTCAAAATATGTGGCTTGGCCATTTCGCTACATTCACATGAGCGTAAGGTGAAAAACTGTTATACAATGGTTCTTGTAGTAACGAAACGGCCAAGCCATATATTTTGACTAAGGTGTAGAGTTTGCGAAGTTAGGCCTTGTAGAGTTGGGCGTGTAGAGTTAGAAGGTTGGCTCTAAATTAGATCTGATTACTTTTTGACAGTGCGAGCTACAATGGTCTCGCCTTGGCAACATTTAACATGAAATAGAAATGTTTTTGTGGGATTTCATTTCTTTTTGTAAGTTGCTTATGATTTACTAAAAATCCTGAAATACATATCTTATTATTTATAACAAGGACTCCCTATATAAATTTTCAGACCTCTAGCGTCAAAATTTACGGAAGTCTCATACAAACTTTCACCCCCTAGTTTAAGGGGTTGGGGGGGGGGGCGGTAAAAATTTCAAGTCTTAAGATTTTTTTGTTGTTTGTGTACTATTACTAGCTTACATACCAAATTTCAGCTTTCTAGGACTTCAGGAAGAACCTTAAGAATATTGATGATCATCAGTGAGTCAGTGACGAAATCGGGGTATTTTAGATATCAATAAAATCTAAAGTATAAAAGCTATGCAATTGAAACTTTATAGGTTTAATAAGTCAACCACTGACATCATATCCCGAAAATTTTGTTTATCTAGTATAATCCAAACCCAAGTTAAGAAGGTTCAAAAATACGACGAAGTGCTTCGAGAAAAGGTAGGCAGTGCCCTTGCGCTTCGCTTGGCTCGTCTTGGCGGGGGCACTCCCCCAGACTCTACCAGTTCCGCCCAGCAGCTTTACCAGATGAAAGATCTTTTGGTACTACTTCCGAGCTGAAGGGATTAATAAACTGTTCAAATGTTTCAATAAATTTCTAGTTGTTTAATATTTTTCTGAATATTGTGCTGATTCAAATCCGACTAAACATCTTGGTGAGTTTGTTGTCCCAATTCTTTGTAAACGTAACTAATGAGTAATGACTGTAGATCTGCATCAAGGTTTCGAGCCCACCGTTGACGGGCTAAAATTGAATTAGTAAAGTATGTAAGTCTTCGTGCAGCACCTCGCTGGCGCCGCGGGCGCGAGAGAAGAGGGCCAACATAGATTAAGCTAGGTCACCACAAAGTCTATTTCAAAAGTAACCAAAGTGAAGCTAGAGAAAAAAAGAGTGTAAACAAACCCTGTTCAGGTTAAATTCTTACACAATCATTCACAAAGGATAGGTATTAGTAACACATTCATTGAATTGAAAAAAACATCGACGAAAATTGACGTTATAAAAATAACCTCAATTATTACGTCATGAAAAACATTTATAGGGTGATCCAAAATTAGAATTTCGGGTTTAAATATTCAAATCAAAGCACTCACTTTGTAAGCGGCATTCACATCACATATTGGCATCCACAGTATGTTTTCAGATCCATTTGTTTACATTACCATCGGATAATTTTGGAACAGACTATACACTGACAAGAGCGCAGCTCTTAAATGAATCAAGAAGAACAATACAAAAAAGGAATTCAGTTGTAATAAGTATCACGTAAATCTACGTACATTACTTATCGCCGCCCCCGCAGAATAAACGCGTAAGTGTTAATTGCGGCGGTATAAATGTTCATCCATATTCGAAATGTACAAGTCAAAATACATCATAATCATCAATTATTTCCAGATTTTTAAATCAAGTATTTACGAAGTTACGAAAAGTTATTGCTTTGTTTTCTACCTATTTAAAACCAAAATAAAAAAAATTGCAATATATATAATAAGCGTACCATAATTAAAGTCTTACATTGTGTAAAGTATATTGCCGTACTTATCAGGTGCAACTGAGACTTCACTTTAACGGCGTTGTCCATTGCGCGTTTGTTCTGGTGCAGGTTTTAATACTATAATTCCACAACGTGCAATCGCAGAAAACTTCAAGAACTTAATAGTACGATAATATCCTTTACATTTTGTTTCCGTCTTATATACCGTATTATTCCTACCGATATACCGTCAATCAATCTATCAAGTCAACTCAGCCTATCGCAGTCCACTGCTGGATATAAGCCTCCCCCAGTCTGCGCCACAACACCCTGTTCTTCACCCTCTGCATCCAGTCTGTCCCATCCATCTTCTTTAGGTCGTCCGTCCATCTAGCTGGCAGGCGTCCCACACTACGCTTGCCGATACGAATTACGCGGTCTCCACTGCAGGACTTGTCTGCTCCACCAGCCATCGATCCTTCGACAAACATGGCCAGCCCACAGCCACTTCAGTTTGCTTACTCTGCAGGCTATGTCGGTAACTCCGGTTCTTTTCCGGATAATTTCCTGATTTTATCCTTCAAAGAGTCTGCGAGCATAGCTTGCTCAATAGCGCGCTGAGTGACCTTGAAGAAGTTTTTCAAATGCTGCCCAACGCAACTGAATCCTTCAGCTTATTTCTCAAAGTTGTGTCTACCGAGCTGGATTATTTGCCCTAGGTAGACATAATCCTTCACAACTTTGAGAAGCGACCCTTCGATGTGGATTGGACTCGGCCAGACGTGCGAATTATACATGACTTTTGTCTTGTCCAATTTCATGCCGAGGCCAACCCGCTGAGAGGCTCCATTTAGGTTATGCAGCATTTGGTCTAGCTGTTCCAGCGTCTCTGCAATTATGACGATGTCATCGGCAAATCGAAGACGTGAAATGTTTCGCCGTTCACGTTGATACCCTGTTCAGTCCAGTCCAGCGTATTGAAGACTTCCTCCAAGTCATTTGTAAACAATTTATAATGGGGGATATTACATCCCCCAGTCTCACCCTCCTGAGCAGTTGGATAGGGCTGGCTTTTTGCAGAGAGGCCAGAACTGCCCATATTTCGATGGAGTCGAAGGCTTTTTCGTAGTCCACAAATGCCATACACAGTGGCTGATTGTACTCCTCAGTCTTCTGTACAATTTGTTAAAGAGTATGGATGTGGTCTACGGTGCTGAAGCCTTTTCGAAAACTGGCTTGTTCTGGCGGCTGGAACTCGTCAAGTCCCCTGGCGAGACAGTTCGTGGCGACCCTCGAGATCAACTTGTTACGTGGCTCAGAAGTGAGATGGGTCTATAGTTCTTCAGCAACGATTTGTCACCTTTTTTGAACAACAGAACCACCGCACTTCCGCTCCACACATTGGGCGTTGTACCCTCTTGGATGACGGAGTTAAAGAGACTCGCTAGCTCTCTCAGGACACCTGTCCTACCCACATTAAGGAGCTCTGTCGTTATTCCGTCATCCCCAGGTGCCTTGTTGTTCTTTAGCTGCTCTAGGGCCGCCCTAATCATGCACTGGTCGATATCCGGGAAGTCTTCCATGTAGTGGCGCGTTAATTCGGCTCGATGGTCATCTGCACTATGTCCCGCTGGTTTCACCGTCCGCGTTGAATATAGGTGCCCGTAAAAATCCTCGACTTCCTCGAGTATCTCGGATTTCGAAGTCACGATGCTGCCATTCGCAGCTCTTAGTTTCGGCCATGTAAGGCCCTCTTATTTGAGCCTTCACGGCTGCATAGACGGCAACACTCATCTCCAAGGAAAATTTGGACACCTTACTTTTTTGCTGCGACGGGAAAACAGCATGTCGAAGTCAGCGCATATACCTGTATCATTTTCCGGTAATACCTGTCGGTGAGTTTCAGTATAAGGTACGCTATCCGTGTCGACACACTAATGATTTCCACAACGCTGCTAGTGAGTTCCTTCTTCACTAGAAAACCGACACCGCCTTGTGAGAGGTGATCACCTTCGCGTAAGTAGAATAGGTGGCCTGATTCCAGGGTTATCGTGTCCTCCCCCTGTCTTCGGACCTCAGATAACCCCAGTATATGCCAGTTAATGTGACCTAACGCTAGCTCAAATTCGGCAAGGTGATGGTCCAGCCTCATCGAACGTCCATTGTTTTGTATAGTCGTTGTTGGTATCCCACCGTTACCGTGACCGCTACCTTGACCAGGAATAGTGGGACCACCGGGAACTGGAGGCCGTTGTTTTAGCACTTTGGTCACGTGGGAGGTGTAATGCCCAACAGACTGGGCATGCGGGTTGGTGACCGCAGAGCCAATCCTTTCGCAATGATGATGCTGCTGCCCGTCATTGTTCTGGAGTATTTAGGTTGGCTTGTGGGATGGTTATACCACCACCTCGGTCGGTTGCCAGCACCTCGTCACCACGTGCAGGTGAGGTTGCCGTTTGGGGAGTCCGGTTGTTCTGTGCTCTCCCTTACACCCCGTATACCGTAACATAGTGTTATATTTCTGACCTTGATGATATATTTTCCAGAACAAAAACTTAATCTCCTATTACATTATCAAAAACTTTTCGACTGCACCAGAATAAACGCGTAATCGCCCATTACTGGTATCACTGTACTGGGGAAAATGCAAAGAAAATTTAAGTAATTACATTGCAAAACAAAAAAAAGACAATAGTTTTCGAAAAAAAACTCAATGTAACATATTTCTGTAAAATGTTTTTTTATCAATAACTCAAAAGCGGTACCTGTTTAACACTTAATATTAATTAGACTATCTACAAAAACAAAATCTTTTAAATGACATAAATAACAAACTTGTATTCGTGGTAGTCATAAAGTTATGGATCAATAATAGGGTTTTTTATTTTTCCTATAAAGTTGACTTTTTACACTTGCGCATTTATTCTGCAGGGACGGCGTTATGTTTGTTCCTAAGCATGCCTCACGCTACAGTAAACTTACCTTAACTCAAAGTGTGTTCCCGTTAATTAAAACTAACGAATAGCGAACATACCCGCGCTCTCCGAGTGTAAGATCTTTGCCGCGAAAAACTTTCTAACTTGCCTAATTAACTGAACAAGAATTATTTATATTAGGACTTGTTGAAAGTTTCTGGGAGGCTGAGGTATAGTGAGTATACCTTGAATGTAACTCATTATGATTTTCCTTTATGGAAATGTCAGTCAGACATTAGTAAGGCGTGGTACGGTACACGGTTCTGGCTTTCCGCGTTTATTAATAAGAAGGTTCATTTTATTTTGGAGCAATGGAACAACATCGGCCTTCAAGCATAAAGTACACTATAATGTTGCATACGTCCAACGTTATAGTGATAGTAGTAGTACGTGTCGGATGGGTGACCGTCTTCACATACCGAGACCCTTCGTGCCTCGGAAAACACGTTATGTCGTTGATCCCAGCTGTCATTATTGGATCTTTGACAGTCGTTTCGAGTCGTCAGAAGCACGAAAGTTTGACTACTAATCTTATCTAGAGGTTTCGTATTACCCATTAACTGTGCTGTAGAGGTCAGAAAGGGAGTCGCTCCATGTAAAATACTGGTACTCAGCTGCATTCGGTTGAACTGGAAGCTGACCCCAAGATAGTTGGGACCAGGCTAGGCAGATGATGAATGTTGGATACGAGAAAGTCTTCAACACTTGTGCATAATTTTGATATGACATTGGCTTCTCTCTCAGTTCCTGTATTATTATTACTCCCTGCTATTTTCTCTCCATATTTGCTCGTAAGCATTTTGTGATATTGCTTGTTTGTTTTCCATTTTATAGCAATGATGGATCTACCCTCGGTTGGTACACAACCCTGGCTTAATGAATCGTGGTTTGTAATTATTTCGGGAAAGATCGGGTGGCTTCGGGGAATGTAATTATTAATGCTTTGCGCTCGCGACACTGTCTTAGATATATGTTGTCCTGGCAGATTCATTAATGTGTCGTGGAAGTGTTTGCATTTTGGAGGTTTTTTAATAAGATGAATGAATGACCTATTTCTATTTTCGTTTTTGGGTCCCAAACGTAATTAAACTAATTTAATTTATTATCAAATAGACGCTTTACGACTTATTATTTGGTAACGCGTTGATTTTAGATCTGACTCATAAAAGAAAATATGGAATGTAACGTTCTATTCTAGAGATGAATAAATTGGTGTAAGTACGGAGAAATCATAGAATTTTAATTAGTTAGAATTTAGTGATAGTTACTTATTGTAATGACAGATACTTTTTACTGATATGTTTGGCAAGCGTGGTGATTATGACACTAATCCATAACATCTATTGTTGTTAGTACTGGTGATATTCAGCAGTAGACATTTACGGACTAATAAGTATGACAACATACGATAATATCAGTACGTAAAACACTTAGTGAAATGAATTCAGACCGTATCACTAAGTAGGTGGCCATTTGTCACTATTTATGGCCTATAACATGGTATTAGTTATGGTCCGTATTCATCATAGCATCGGTAATACCAACGAAGAGCTTTTAGCTTTAATCAACTAATAATTATGTACCAAACAATCTTACTTGGGAAGTTTGATAAACTTCTCTTTTGTATTAATTTCGTGTACAGAAAAACAACTAAACTTATTTTGTTCGCCATGTTCACGGAGCATAATAATTTCAAACAACAATATAGGTACCAAAATTCTTACAGAAGAATACTTTAAAATTCTCGGCATTTTATTTTCACAACTAGGGACGCGGGCTCTATAATTCTGAAAATAAAACAATTTGTAAAACCTACGAAGCAGGAAAATGTGCTCATCCCAGCAGAGCAGTCTCGAAGACAATTCCGTCTCCATTCTATTTACAATAACCCCAAAATAAAGTTTATTTATCACTAAAACTTTTAACAAACTCAATCTAAACGAACAACCTTATCTCTTCCTTTCACAAAGACCTTGTTTTCCTCTTTCGCTTACATTCAGGAACACCCGACGACCCCAAAAAGTTTATAATAGGAACTGCAAGAATTTCCATAGAGTCGAAAACAGCACTAGTACAGCCAAAAGACCGAGTACGGCTAACGAATGAACGAAGTAAGCCCTGACAGATAGGATCAATGTCATTCATTTAACTTCAGCATTCATTGCCGCTTTGATCCCGACAACTCGTCTCCAGATGTCTGCCATTTTTTTTTAATTGTCCCCCTCACTAGTGTTGGTAACGATACGGGATTAAAAATAAAAAAAAACGGGATGTTTTCTTCTTTGTTTTGTTTCGCTCGGCATATGTGCGGGCTTTTTTTTTAACCGACGAAAAAACACGGAGGATGTTTTCAAGTCGAAGCGTAAATGTATATATATTTTTTATCACGCATAACTTTTTACAGAATAGTCCGATTTTGATATTTTTTTATTGGAAAGGGTATACCCCAAAGTTGGTCACATATTTTGGAAAAAAATAATCCAACCCTAAGGGTGGGAAAATAGGGGTGATTTATTGTTCACTCACCGATTTGAATGCTGAGTTGTGTATTATTACTCTACTCAGTGCCACATATGCCTGCCCTTTGGCAAACAACTAGTAGATTATAGCCACAAAAAATTATAAAATAAAAACGTTTTAACAAAAAAAATAAAAATAAATCGCCGAAAAAACTGAAAAGCAAAAAATAATAAACTTTTTTTATTTAACCCTAATAACTAAGTTCTTAACCTAATGTAAGTATAGGTACCTAAATAATTTTGAGGCAATTTAGTGATCTTTGTTTATTAATTGTTTGGCGCCGACTCAAAATTACTTAGGTTTATATTAGTTTTAGTGTTTATTAGTTTGTTTTACTAAGTTTGTTATAGACGGGGATGTCGGTTTATTTGCTTTGTCGTATCATACATAATTAGACGGTTAAATAAATAGAGCATATCATGAATGTAGGTATTAGTTTGTTGCACTATTCAGCGGGTGCGCGTTGTGAATAACTTAAGTATAAAGTTTAGATTTATTATTACATTGATAAAATTATACATTTCAAAAATATTGTAATTTGATTTTTATCTTTCTAAAATAGTATACTTTATCCGTCCATGTTTGCTTGCCATCTATTTCATCTATAACCAAAACAACAACAACAAAAATGTTACGAAAAACGTTGGCAGAAAAACAAAAAGCCTGCGAAATCTCCGGACTCAAGATCCCACCCCTATTCACATCGGACGTCTTTTCGCAACACTAATTAGATTGTTTACGAAACAAAAGGCGAACGCATCCCTTTGTCGTCTACCCTCAACTTTTTACGAATAGTTGGAGAAACGTCCCACTAAAGATTGTATCTTCGACAATCTTCGGCAATCCTCGGCAGTGCTCGGATATCTTCGGCGATAAAAAAGTGGAACGGCAGACCTTATTAGAAGTTTGGAAGGATGTTGATCCGTGAAGTTAGTATGTTTGTTTGTTCGGGAGGAATAAAGGGAAGCTAATAAAACAGAGAAGCTTTGCGAGATAACTTACGTACGCTATCGATTGTGTGGTGCTGGAGGAGCAAGAGTAGTACAGCAGTCGGAGGACTTTGTAGGAAGGCATGCTGCACCACCAACGAATCGGGATAAGGCCAGGTGTAGGATGATAATGATTACGATTCGATTAGCCATGGCCACGGATAGAAAAGGTCTAAAGTACTTAGCTACTTTAGACCTTCTACTTAAAAAAAATATTCCTATATACCGGTAAGGATACCTATATTTAGCACAATGCCACTCTAATATAATTATTCCAAACTAAACATTAATTAAAGTTTAAGGGGCTTGTGTGAGTAACAACCGCACGGGTCGATCGATCAGGTTAAGCTACGCTTGCCGCGGTTGGTCCTTGGATAGGTGACCATGTTTACATACCAAGACCCCCTATGCCTTGGAAAACACGTTAAGCCGTTGGTCCCGGCTGTCATTTGTGGATCTTTGACAGTCGTATTAGAAGCCCGAAAATCTGACAACCAGTCTTACCAAGGGGTATTACCTAGTAATTGTGGAGATCAGATGGGTAGTCACTCCATGTAAAATACTGGTATTCAGCTGCATCCGGATTGACTGGCAGTCGACCCCAACATAGCCTGCCTAGCCTTTTGCCAACTATGTCATCATCTGATGATGAAACATTTATATAAGTTAGAAGAGCTTTATCCCAAATTATAAAAGACCTTCACAGTACCTACTTACCTTTCCTTTTAGCCTTTATTTATCTACTAGTAGTTCTAAAATATGTCGTCGGTAAGAGGTTATCGTTCATTATTCAACAGTACCTACTTCAATCTGTGTACCTATAACATTAGGGGTCGTGGGGCTTTTGGGATCGGGACCGCGGTCCCGGATGCCACCTATAAATGCAAGTACCTAATGAATGAAATCTATTTTTCTTTTATATTAGACAGGAAAAACTTGAGACAATTATTGCCGACTGGGTGGCTGAGGTTACGGAGTGGTCATTGATGTTTTCATCATCGCTTTTATATTATATTACCAGAAGAGATAGGAAGAAGTGTGTAGCATGCATACACACTTCACGTTGCAGTATAAAACTGATTGGCACTAGTTGTCTGACATTTTTGCTGAACTCGGCCTTTTTGGCGCAGACGTGAGGCACACTTTCCTGCTAATTTCATATATCGCACTTTTTATTTGTTTTTTTTTTTATCTGATGTATAATATTATATTGTGAGCATTTTATGATGTGCTAAATAAATGTATTTACTGTACTTCTTACTTTATAATACAACCCATATTTTGATAGTATTGTTTGCGTCGCCCGTGTTACAGGGCAGGCCTACGCCGCCACCAACTGAACACAATCTAAATACAGATGTCTACTGATCATTTCCTCAAAGAGAACCGATTTTGGATTCGCTAAGCAGTCCCACTCAAGGAGGCAGTCTGTTGAATGCCGTAATTACAGAAACAATTAAAAAGTCATAGTGTCTCGTGTGGATCCACGTTGACGATGATACGAAGGGTTAAAATAGCACAAACTGCTATCTGAGTAATTTTCAGAGCAACTTTAACACCCTTGCACCTAGAACAGCTCATATTAATCTTTGACACGAATAACCTGACCGGTGCAGAACATAGGAGTGCCCTAATAACGTATTCCGAGCTCGTGCCCACCTTCTCGATGCTAATGTGTGTTGAGAACTCATGTTAGAGGAGTTGAGCATAGGGTAGAGGAAGGCAGAAGGCCCATTTATGTGGTAGCATGGAAATCTCTCAATTTTGTATAGATATTTTGTATCCATTGACCTTGGGACTTAAGCATAACTGGCGAAATGTGGGTGTTCTACTGACAGGTATGACACCTCTGCCTAACCCTTCGGGGATTACAGGCGTGATGTTATCTTTGTTATTTACCAACTAAAGAACTGAATTGTCATCTATGACGATCTCCTACCAATAGAGGGGCACCAGATTCTCCTGTAGATTGCAGTATTGCCTTGAGCCGGTTCCTTTTAGAAACTGATGTTCATAAGGTCGTAATTTTGCATTAAGAGAATATGAGGAAATCACTAGGGCTTGGAAGTGTCAGAATAAATTCATTTTGCTACAATTAGTGTATTAAGAACTTTATTAATACAGTCTTATCTTCTTTTCAGCTAAAAGCTGTACTTAGAGAGGCCAGTCTGACAGAAAAATCAGCATCAGAACGACCTGACTGGCGACGACTTGCTTGGAGTATTCAACGATCAGAAGGCCAATCCCAGTAATTAAAAACGTTCAAAAACTAGTCGCAATCTCATCTCAGCGACAATCAATGTCAAAAATTTGTCAAAAATGTTGGGAAATTAGAGATATTTTTGACAGATAGAAGAGACTGAGATCAGACTGTGAACGTTCGAATTGCCCCTCTGGTCACCTGACTTACGTGGTGTTAAGGCATCAAAATGTTAACAACCATACACGGTGCGTATTCTTAATAGTCGAAGAGGATCAGATGCTAGAACTTATGATGTATGTATGTGTAGCCATAGCACTAGAAACTAGTGAACAATTGGCTTATTTTGTTACACTGATTTTTGTAAAGAGCTTTGGACATTAGTAAACCTTGTGTGTATTCTGCGTTACGTTACCATGAGCTGCAAAGTTCGGAAGTGTCAGAAGTGTCAGATATATATCGGATGTCATGGATGCCGAGTGAAAAGGTCGTGAGTTCTTGCCTGTTCTCTTCAACTTTCTAATATAATGCTGATTTTAACTTCTAGCCAGTTTAGGATCACGTAATGGAATTTAATTTATCCTTCCTGTTCAAAGGTTCGACTTTCTGAAAAAAACAGCAATTATAGAGACGCTTTGTCTCTATAATTGCGGCTTTTTCAGAAACGATATAAATAATGTATCTTTTTCTAATACAGATTCTGTTTGTAATTCTAGACAGTGTGACAGTGACAAGAATTTCAGATTTAAAGTATCTTTACATAATCCATTTCTTTGTCAGTTCTGGTTTTCTCACGATAATATTTTCCTTTGCGGTTGTCTTCAAATTCTTTTGAACACTGTAACAGCGTAATTTTTATTTTTTATCCAATAATCATTAACCGTTAATCATTATTGGATAAATAATAATAATAATAACTGTTGCCAAAGTGAATTAGGCCTTTTATACATGTATTGAATAATATTTTTCGGATGTTTTCATAAAGGTACAAAACATAATTATTATAAATCATGATCATGATAATACATATTATTAAGCCCTAATATAATATTATGTGACGCGAAGTAGAATCTTAGATTTACGTGATTCCCAGGCATCGTAAAATTATAATGAACACTCGCCTTGGTATTAAAATAAAACGGAAAGTTTCAAAGTAAATCTTGACAATTTAAAATTAATAATCTCTAAAAGATATACATTTAAACTTTTATGTTCATAATAAGTACGTTGATAACGAGGCGCCCTTCATTAGGAGCATCTAATTAATTTGTAGATTACTTAATTAATATTACTAAATGGTCCGGTAGACTCTACAGTTTTATCGTAATGTGGACCTGCCAATAATGACGCGACACGGTTGGCACAGTACTAATTCAGTACAACTTCATCGCTACAGGTCACGGCTTTCTTCATCCCTCTGTCACTTTCCTAAAAAAATGTGATCACCAGCGCAGCAAGTATTGTCTCCCTCTCCCATACGGTTGTTGTCCACTTTCTAACCATACTCCCTTTAATATATGCATGACAACCAATTCCACAACACTTCTCGGCGACAGGTGCCTTTTTCAGGAGTTGTGTGAAAATCAGTTTTGTTAATCGGACGAAAGGTTTGTATGCCACAGATAGCTGTTATTGCCACAGATAGCTGTTATTGCCACAGATAGCTGTTATTGCCGCAGATAGCTGTTATTGCCACAGATAGCTGTTATTGCCACAGATAGCTGTTATTGACACAGATAGCTGTTATTGCCACAGATAGCTGTTATTGACACAGATAGCTGTTATTGCCACAGATAGCTGTTATTGCCGCAGATAGCTGTTATTGCCACAGAGAGCAGTGGTGGCCCAGTGGTAACGGCCGCGACTTATGAGTTGCAGGTCGTAGGTTCGAACCCAGCCAGGCGCTTTGCTTTGTGTAAATTTTTTCATCACTACTGCTCTCAAAACGGTGAAGGAAAACATCGTGAGGAAACCGGCATGTCGCGTAGAACCAAAAATTCGAAGACATGTGACATCTACCAACCCGCACTGGGCCCGCGTTGTAGATTATAGCCCACTCCCTCTCGAAGAGAGGAGGCCTGTGTCCCAGCAGTGGTAACATTATAGGCTGATTATGAGATAGTTATTGTACGTTTTCTTCTACAAGTTCGTGCAAAATGTAGTTATACTAATATACCTTATTTATTAACACAAGTTTGCTTTTTCTTTGTTTAATTATGTTAGTTTGAAAGGAATCATACTGAATATCCATTTCAGCCATTGTAGCCTGAATGAAATGTTTTATTATTTGATTTTTTTATGCATTTGTAATCGATATTTTTCCGATCACACTGGTAGACTTTATTAACATGGCTAGACTTACTAACTAAGACTAACTTCAATAGCAAGACGCTAAATAATATTTAACTTTTAAGAAACTCTCAAAGAAATAACATTCAAAATAATCTCAGTTTCACTGAGGGCTTAATTTATATTGGTTTTCGTTAAACAAAGTTCTGCTGACTAACTTAAGTTAAACCACCGCGAAAGTGGGGCATAGCTCAATCAAGGTAAGTTTTATTCTGTTAAAAAAAGTTAATTCGTGTTTCTGGTACATACTGGTGGGCCAGTGCACTGCGCTGGGAGCTCGCTTGTGTTTCACTTGGAGGCTGAGATTAAATTACTTAATCTTAGTTTACAAGTCCCCAGAGTTTTGAAAATCAGATTCTTTACAAAGTTTTTTTTATCCTATGGGTAGTTAGGTACTTAGTTCATTTTTTGCATCAATCTTTATCAAAAGGAAGGACGAATCAACGACGTGATAATGACACTTCTTGCCGAGACAGATACCTAGTTTTACTGAAATGTCATCGTGGCTCTCTATTATCTTATCACTTATTGTCTATTTTTGAATTTACATAATATCACGCCTATGATCCCGGCAGGGTTAGGCAGAGCTATATTTATAGTTTAAACTACAATTTAACTAATTTTCGAATTCATAATTTCCTGTCTGTCGCACGCCTTTTATTTAGTCACAGTCAAGTGGCAACGCAATGAATCAGTAGTTAGTTTATTTTCTATATTTTACTGCCCAAGAAGTATCTAACATTTATCCACTATTTAACTGGATTTTAAAAGTTAAGTATTAAAAAAATAAAAAATAAATCTGATTTAATCAGCTCGCATTCTACTAAAACCCGGACACATGTAAATGAGCCTTACCCACCTCCATACGGAGCGCGACGGTGTACAAGCGTCGCGTTAGTTCTATAATGAATTTTGTTAATTATTATGTCGTCTTTTTACTAATTAGGAACCTGAATGTAAGCATTTATGTGGGACAGTGGCTTAGAATTTTTAATTTTTAACTAATAATTTAGATGTTGACGTCTGTTAATTTTTCAAACGTTTGGTTATAGTTAGGTGTATGTTTTTCTCATTAGGACTTTATACAGTTTTTCATGTTTTTCAGACATGTTTTTCACATAAACTAGAAACACACAGGTTCATATTGTTTGGTGGATGTGATCATTGTATGTATAGTCAGGGAAACTGACTGCTTAGCAAATTGACCATCAACATAAATTATCCAAATTACAACTTTAAGGCCTCATTTACGGAGACGCGGGGCGTCGCGCGACGCGTGCGGCGTGGCGTCTCGCAGCGCGTCGTACGATTTCCGGTTTACAGAGCGGCGGCGCGTCAAGCGGCACTTATCATCGCACGCGTAAACACAAACGTATGGCATTATAAGACGTTGTTCATAGAGACGCGGGGCGGGAAGCGTGGCGGTGCCCGCCGGTGCACCCGCGGCGAATCCTCAAGCGTGTAGCAAAGCACGCGGCGGGCAACGCTGCGGCGCACGCGGGATAGTCAATCAAACTGACCAGTTTTAGGTTAGCGGATTTCCAAATATGACTGGCAGAAGATTCCGCCGCGGGCATCGCTTCATCGAGACGCGCGACGCCCCGCGTCTCCGTAAATGAGCTCTTAGGTTTTATCAGTGAATCTTCAGTCCATAGTAGCTAAAACACTACTCACCTAGTGTGTCAATTTGCAGAACGATACATGTAGTCACGAGCATAAGTATGTATAAGTACACTTTTTTTTTTTTTTTCCAGGATGGGAAATCATCAAATGACCCCTCCCGCTCGGGGTAGAGCAGAAGGGAGTGTCAGACTCTTACTGACTAAAACCCACCCGTGTGCCTTCCTTAGCCCTTTATGTTCCAGGGCAGCGGTAACCCTTTCGGACGATCCCGCTACCCTGTCAGGATGTATAGGTACACTTGCCTTTATTCAAAAGCAATTTACTCCTATATTTATGGATCGAAATTTTATGTTGCTACGAACATAGTATTTCGAACGCATAGGTTTTTGCAATGTGTCGTATTTCAATGATGTTTTCGTTCTTTCACGCAAAAATCGCTATTGAAAGTTTCCACGTGTTGACATATTAGTGCTCGTGACTGTACCTGACTCATCGTCATAATAAATTTATTGAATTTTTCTGTGTTTTTTGCATTCAGCGGATTCTTGCGGCCTGCATAAAGTCATGTCCCTGACTGTAAATTCATTTATAATTTCAATATTTCAGTGGTGATTAAACTATTATAAACTCCGTTCGGTTTTCTTGCAATTTTCTCAAGACCCAGGCATCAACCAAGAGAGGTCGATTGAAAGTCCCAGCAGAGCATCCACTGCGAAGGATATTGTAATTCCACAGAAATATGGGCTAGAAAAAATAGATCCCACGCAGCTGACGCCGCGGGCAAAATATGAGTTGAAAAAATAATATAAAAGTGCGTATTCGCTTGTCTCACTAGTTTGTTCATAAATATTGAAATGAATTCTGTTTTATGTAAAAGTTTTAATTAATCCTGTGTTCAGCGTTTGACCTACAGTTTGTCCGAGTGTGACTTTGAATTGTTTTTGGCTGTATTTGACTAATGACCTGTGGTGTTTGAGTTACGCAATGCTGTGTGGCTCCAGCGGGGTGATTTCGACAAGATAAGATATATTTATCTGTTCAAACTTATATACACATACAGAATATAACAGAATGCAGAAAAAAATAAATTAAAAAAAACGGATCACCGATTCCTATAATTTTGATAGTTCAGCAACGTTCATTGCGATATTTACGTTGTTGAGCAGACGAATTTTACAAACCTATAAAGCATCATGTGCCCGCCTTTTCCCAACAATGTTGGGGTCGACTTGCAGTCTAATCGGATACAGCTGAGTACCAGTATTTTACTTGAAGCGTGTGCCTATCTGACTTCTATAACCCAGTTACTGGGTACTAACAAGGCATTATGATTAATTTCCATTTTATCTGTGTTATGCAATTACCCGGCTAGTCCAGGTAATTTTGGTCGTTTAATTTATCATCATGATGTCCTTATCATAAAATATTTCTTCTACAGTCCCATTTTTTGCTGATTCTTATGAGATTTCTCCATTGAGCCAATAAAATAAAAATTGCCTATCTATTTTTAATGTTATAAACTTGTTAAAAATACTAAATAAATGCACTTGAAAAAAATTATAAATAATCACACACAAAAACAAGCTATGTCTATCAAAATACATCATTTTTATCCCGAACACAAACCCACTCATCCTCCATCTTCACAATAAGCATCTAAAGCAAAATACCAGAAAAACGTCCTCATTTCTCTTCCAGGCGCTCATGTAATATGTGTTGCGGCATCAGGCGGCTCGCGGCGCTCGGCATCCGGCATTCGGCTCACGTGCCTTCACGCACTCACTAGGCCACTCGTCCTCGCGCAGTTTTTCGGCAACCTGCCCTGACTGAGTAAATAGATTCTCGTGGTGTAGACGTGTTTTGTTCTTTTTTGTGAAGATAGCTGGTATTAAAATAATAATGGAGATGGAATAATGATGGTCTTTGGAGTATCCATTTTTGTGAACAGTAACTTTATTGCTGTGTACTGTCTGTTTGGTCTGGTGGTCACTAGACCTCATGGGTTTGAATCCCAGCTCGTGCAAAATGATATTGCGTTTTTCATTAGGAATTTTCCAATAGCAGCCCGGACCCAGAGTAGCTATGAGCTCGTCCCCTATTACAATAGCAGCCCGGACCCAGAGTAGCTATGAGCTCGTCCCCTATTACAATAGCAGCCCGGACCCAGAGTAGCTATGAGCTCGTCCCCTATTACAATAGCAGCCCGGACCCAGAGTAGCTATGAGCTCGTCCCCTATTACAATAGCAGCCCGGACCCAGAGTAGCTATGAGCTCGTCCCCTATTACAATAGCAGCCCGGACCCAGAGTAGCTATGAGCTCGTCCCCTATTACAATAGCAGCCCGGACCCAGAGTAGCTATGAGCTCGTCCCCTATTACAATAGCAGCCCGGACCCAGAGTAGCTATGAGCTCGTCCCCTATTACAATAGCAGCCCGGACCCAGAGTAGCTTTGAGCTCGTCCCCTATTACAATAGCAGCCCGGACCCAGAGTAGCTATGAGCTCGTCCCCTATTACAATAGCAGCCCGGACCCAGAGTAGCTATGAGCTCGTCCCCTATTACAATAGCAGCCCGGACCCAGAGTAGCTTTGAGCTCGTCCCCTATTACAATAGCAGCCCGGACCCAGAGTAGCTATGAGCTCGTCCCCTATTACAATAGCAGCCCGGACCCAGAGTAGCTATGAGCTCGTCCCCTATTACAATAGCAGCCCGGACCCAGAGTAGCTTTGAGCTCGTCCCCTATTACAATAGCAGCCCGGACCCAGAGTAGCTATGAGCTCGTCCCCTATTACAATAGCAGCCCGGACCCAGAGTAGCTATGAGCTCGTCTCCTATTACAATAGCAGCCCGGACCCAGAGTAGCTATGAGCTCGTCCCCTATTACAATAGCAGCCCGGACCCAGAGTAGCTATGAGCTCGTCCCCTATTACAATAGCAGCCCGGACCCAGAGTAGCTATGAGCTCGTCTCCTATTACAATAGCAGCCCGGACCCAGAGTAGCTATGAGCTCGTCCCCTATTACAATAGCAGCCCGGACCCAGAGTAGCTATGAGCTCGTCTCCTATTACAATAGCAGCCCGGACCCAGAGTAGCTATGAGCTCGTCCCCTATTACATGGACTTAAACGTAACTGGCGAACTGTGAATGTAGTAGGTACCCCTTTTTTTTTTGCGTGGGACATCATCAAATGACCCCTCCCGCTCTGGGTGGAGCGGAAGGGAGTGTCAGACTTTAACTGACTAAAACCCACCCGTGTTCCTTCAGTTGCCTGTGCCAAGGGCCACGGTATCTCTTTCGAATAACCCGCAGCCCTGGCGGCATCGACTCCCTTGTGGTACGACAGCGGCTCCCCTGACATCATCATCTGTCATCAGAATACAGTCGCGACGCCACCATCCATGCGACGCTCTAGAGTGACTGTCACCAGCCATTGTCACTTTGTCCGACCTCTGCGGTGGTTCCAGTACCTTCGTAACAAAACGACTTGCTGCACCGTCAAAGAAAATATTATGTTTAAAAAATCTGAACTTGTACCTACTATATTATGCTGAAAAACGATGCATCCAATCATTTTGTATCATTTTAGATTATCATGTGTAGTGTTTTGTGGGAGTTTAATTGCTGACTCTACCTTCTAGCTAACATAATGCAATCTTTTTGTGACTACCAAAAGTTTAAAACTAAGGTAAGGTATGGTAAGTCTTTCTTTCCTTTTTCATAAAAAAAAAAATGTTGCCCCACACTAGGAATTTCTCCTGTATCGTGGGTGCGTTTACAACCATTTAAACTCACATACACAAACAACCAGACCCGGAAGAACTAATTGTAGGTCATACAAATATTTGTTCCGTGCGGGAATCGAACCCGCGACACGGAGCGTAGCATTTAGAACTATTCTGGCGAGGTGTTAAAGTAACAAGTTGTAACCAAAACTTGTAAATAACTAGGTTAAACAAATTGCACTTCTAGATTCCAAATTGTTGTTGGTAAAGTTCTATCTTGCTGAATAATTAAGAATGTGGTCAGACTCAATAATGACTTAAAACTGAGTTACTTGAATAATTTATTATCTTCAAGAGTTCGAAATGTTCGTTCTAACCGGGTTTTTTTATGATTCATACTTTGGAAACATTAAAAACGTCACTAACATGTCTAAACAGTGTGAGTCAAATTCGAGTTTATTGCTGGATAATCATTCACCACTCTTATCAGCTAACAATGTAAATAACTTTTTTGTAAATGTTGGGAAAACTTTTGCCGAACAGATTCCGAAATACTGCGACCAAACATCTTTCCAAAAATCAACCAATAGCTGTAACTCGAATTCTTTTGCTATGTTGGATACTGATGAAGATGAAATAACCCGATCAATTTCTGGGTTAAAAGCCGGCTGTGCAGTTGGATGGGATAATATAAGCAATAAAATCCTTAAACTCTTTAAGCATATTTTGGTACCTCCCTTAACGCATATATTTCGAATCTGTCTTTCCGAAGGAATTTTTCCTAGCTGTCTAAAAAATGGAGTTGTAATCCCTATCTTTAAATCTGGAAGTAAAGACGTAGTTAAAAATTACAGGCTTCCATGAGGGGGGGAGACAGACATCCTTACTCCCCATAAGTTCAAAAATACTAGAGAAAATTATAAACGGTAGACTAGTTAATTACCTAGAAAAAAACAACATCTTATCCCCTGCGCAATTTGGTTTTAGAGCCAAACTGTCGACAGCCGATGCGGTGCATAGTCTGACTGGTTATATATTTCAGAAGAACTCGGCAAAGGAAACCAGACCCTGGGAGTCTTTCTCTATTTAGCCAAGGCATTCGACACGGTGTCTGTTTCCATCCTTCTGAACAAATTAAAGATCATAGGAATAAAGGGGAACGCCGCTGAAACTTTTTACTGACTATTAGACCACCGGTACGTGTTATAATAGATAATATTACGAGCGATGAGCAGAAAAATATTGGTTTTGGTATTCCACAGGGGAGTATTCTGGGCCGCACCCTCTTCTTTATTTATATTAACGATTTGTGTAATCCAAATATTAAAGATAGTAAAATAATATTATATGCCGACGACACAGCGTTAATATTTAGCGCTAAAACCAGTAGCGAACAGTTGGAAATTGCTCAACTAGGTTTTAATACTGTGAGTAATAGGCTTCGACAGCCATTTATTAACATTAAATGCCGACAAGACAAAATATATTCACTTCTCCATGCGCAAACCTCAACTTAACATTACTAACCCTCATCTATATGCCCATCAATGTGGAAAACGTACAATCACCATGATAAATTAATTATAACCATGAGTAATTGTCTCTTTATCTATAAAACGAGCAACATAAAATACCTGGGAGGAATAATCGACGACACACTCTCTTTTAAAAAACATTTTGAAAGCCTAGTTAAAAGAGTCCGCAAACTACTAAGTATAAGTTTAAAAAAAATTGCAAACATTAGCAGATTCAAAATTAATCACACAAGTTTATTTGGCCCTATGTCAATCTATAATTCAAGACTAGAGTGATGTTTTGAGTTTTAAATATTTTTGTTCGGAACTTTATCGTACTTCTGATTCCTGTAATGTCTTCCTCAGGTACTCCATATTTATTATTATTCCATCCTTTGGATGTTCGTCATAAGTACTCGTCATTCAATGTCATCACCCATCGGCCGGCAACGGATACAACTTGGAGTAATTACTAAAATCTTGCGGAACAATTTTAATCAAAACAGTTGCTGAGTTTAACGGCCCAAGTAATACAATATCACTTTGGTTTACTACCCTTTGAGCCGACCACAACATCATAACGATTGGGAGCCCTTTATATGAGCGATTGAGTCGCAGCGGTTATCTTGTGCTGTTAGCGAAACAAATGACAGCTGGCTAGTACTCCATGTTTGATTTTTTTCCCTAATGTGGCTTATAAAAGCCATTTCTTTAGCTCCTTATAATCAGCCTATAATGTTCCCACTGCTGGGACACTTTCATTGCAACATTTTCGACTATGTTTCTTTACAGATATTTTTTAAGGAAATGAAATAAGCTTTGGAAAAAAATCTTTTATTACAGACAAAATCCATTTGGTTACACAAAAAATTAAATAAGAAGCTAGTGTAAGTATTTCTACCAGGAAAACAACACTAAATATGTATAGCCCATCCCCATATAGTATTGACATATTCTGAACCCCTGGGAAACCGCCCTGAACCTGTCCCAGTCATTTGGTCACCTCGCAAGTACCCCACTAATGAAAAAACACGTAATTAGTACAGGCGACAACGTAACAGTCGCGACACGCTCACACATGAACAGGGTTCCTTAAAACTCGTCCGAAGTGGAGCACATAGTTGCTCTACTCCACCATAAACAAACTATTTCGGTGAGCGCCTGAAAGTAGTCCCGAAATAGAGCAACTTGCTATCACAGACACTGTGGGAAGTTCCACAGACAGCGCCGGGCTTTTAGCTTTATTCGTTTGTTTGTCGCAAATTATTATTATATGTGCGGGTAGTTTCAGTGTTCATAATTATTGTACATGTTCTGAAACTATCGAAAGTTTGTATCTCAAAGTCGTTTGGAGTTTTATGTTTTACTACATTTGTTACAGCTTGCTGTACCTTTGTAAGAGCCTTGGCTCTTCTATAGTAACATAGTTAAAAAAACCGACCAAGTGCGAGTTGGACTCGCACACGAAACATTCCGTACCACAAGGCAAAAAACGCCGAAAATACATGTAATCTTTTATGAGGAACCCCTTTAATTTTTAACTTTATTTTTATTATTTGTTATAACAGCAATAGAAATACATACTCTGTGAAAATTTCATCTGTCTACCTATTACGGTTTATGAGATACAGCCCGCTGACAGACATACAGACAGACGGACGGACGGACAGGAGGCTTAGTACGGGTACGGAATCCTAAAAAATACCAGCTCCGAAGAGACATGCTAAGCAAACATTTTGCTGTTTGAGTAGTTAGATGTAAAGTTAACAAAGGAGAAAATTAATGAGGAATCACTTAATTTGTTATTGAAACAAGTTTGAAGTCTGTGCGGAGCTACAGGATTCAGCTGCACTAGCCAAAGCAATCGTCAAATCATTCAAAGACCTTATCAGACGTTTTCTTAATCAGTGGTAACGGCCCCGACTTACGAGTTGTAGGTCGTGGGTTCGAACCCAGACGGTGCTCGACTTTGTGTAAATCATTTTATCATCGCTGCTCTCAAAACAGTGAAGGGAAACATCGTGAGGAAACCGGTATGTCCTAAAACCAAAAATTTTAAGACATCTACCAACTGGGTCCGCGTGATGAATTACGGCCCAATCCCTCTCACAGAGAGGAGGCCTGTGTCCCAGCAGTGGGAACATTATATGCTGAGGCCAATAGTGCTTTCTTGAAATGTATTGTGTAACGGGCTGGTGTCCGCAACTCCGAGTACAAGTGCGTATTTTGCATGTTATACTGATGTTGTTGTTGTTGCTATTTACTTGCCTACATATTAACAGAACAAAACACACCATGCAATATCAAGACAAGTACTTTATAACAATGTTATGAGGAAACCGAAGAAGCACCACATACATACATACGAGTGCCTACAGTAGGTGGGATGATATGAAAGCCGATATGAGAGACAACAATCTAATCAGCGAGATATGGAATGGAGCGCAGTGGAGGAATTGAACATACAGGACAGTGGAGCCTTGTGATTGGCTGCAAACAGGAAGTAAGGAATTGTGTAAACTTTATTATATAGTAGAAATGGGACGGTACATACTCGTATTATACTACATACGTAGATCATCTGAATTTAGATATTTGAAAGTCGGTTCTTTTTTACAATGGACTTCAGTAGGCTGTGTCCTACTAGTGAGATATAAATCCATCTTGTAAATAAAAGGCATTAAACTATAATAGAATGAAGGCTGTAACAGACAGCTATTTTGACTTTGATTTTCATCCAATAAATAGTAGTATTAGCATAGAAAACTTTTATTTCAGACAGGAGTCTGTCAATTTCTCTTAACTTCGAGCATCACTCGGTTACAGACACAGAATAACATATTATGCAGTTAAAAATGCAGTTAGAATGACGTTATAATTTCGAATTCCATAAACAATTTCATGGCAAGGCCACAGCCTAAATAAATCTAGCCAAGGCCCGTCACGCCAACACCCTCCCTGCAGTAATAAAACTCCCACTTCCGTCAAACGAGGTGTCAGTCGCGCGTGTTGGCAACACTGGCGGCTACTTGTCACGGGCACCGCGAGGCTGTGTCGCACATTAGCGGGGGCGCGACATAATCGCGTTTTGTCGCGACTTCTGCCAACAATGTCGCGTGAATGTGTATGAATATGGAAATTCGTGTGAGATATGGCGCGGGATTTCGGTCGCTGCATCGGTTTCCTTGTGCGAGCGATGATACAGATTTTAATTTTTTTGGGGATAATTTTATTTTAACCTAGTCTTTATTTTGTTTGAAGTAGTAGGGTAGCCTCTATCTAGTAGAACACAAGCAAGTACAGTCTCCAACCATAAATGTAGAGTTTAAGAAGAAGTTAAGCTTTGTAGGGCGTCGTCTCTGTCACTCACACCTGTGTTACAGTCTCTTTCTAAAGCTCGATGTGTCATAGTGGTGATGAAATAATTTACACAAAGTAAAGCCTGTCTGGGTTATAAATCCAATGTCAAAAAAAGGAGATAAAAATATCGGTTTTTACTTTTAACGAATTCAACTTAAACTATAAGAGAATACCTCAAACTTTACAGATATTCATACCCCTCATAATCTAAATCCTTATCACTTCCGAAACACTTGAACGAAATTATAAAGTTAAACCATCAACTTAGCCGAACAACTTAGTTCCACACTTTTCCGCCAGTTGCACATAACTTCACATTGTTATCAAAAGTACAAACTTTTGCACACGAACTATGACGTCAGCAGAAAGCCACAGAACGCATAAATTGTGCAAATGTGCAACTGTGCAAGAACTGCGAATAACAGATATTTTTACTAGGTACTAGAATCGTCTTCGCGGAACACGCACACAATCTCCTAAAACTTGACTCAGTAGATACTCGTAGCTCTGTGTTCATGAATGATACAAGTTGAGGTGAAGGGGAGCAACATCTGACTGTACACGTGTACAGTCAAGGAAATGCATTGTTTAGCAGACTGACACATTACAAATAGCGGTGTTTCGCGATTGAATAGCAGTTGCCATTCGTATAAAGGTACGGACAATTAAAGTTGAAAGTGAAAAGGGTATGCCCTATAATATGTTACTTAATGTTGAAGACTATTATAATATTATGAATGATGATAAAATGCTTAGCAGTTGATTTTATTTAATTTTCATTTTTTGTTTGTAATGGCTGTACATTGCAATCCAATAATTACCTAAAATAAATGAATTTATTATTTAGTAGTCCCGTTTAGTAAATTATTTCTGTCATTTTACTAAAGCTAGGATTAGCAATCCCGGTATATCTACTCTGATGTTACAGGCACACAGTTGTTGCTTTTGTTCACCAGCAATAATCTTTGTCGCCTTTTGCGACAGACACAAGAAAGAGACAAACAATAGGTGTTATAAAACGTAGGAGTACTCACACAAAGCAGTGGTTAAGCGATTGACTGCTGCGCTGCGTGTCGCGGGTTCGATTCCCGCACGGAACAAATATTTGTATGACCTACATGTATTTGTTCCGAGTCTGGGTGTTTGTCTATCTATAATATGAATGTATTTACAAAAAAAAATGTATATAAGTAGTTTATCAGCCATCTTGTTACCATAACACAAGCATTAGGTTGCTTAGCTTGGGACTAGATGGCGCTGTGTGAAATGTCCAGGGATATTTATATTTATTTATTTAAAGCCACAGCATGCACAGGCGCCTAAACTGTGCAGCTGTGCTCGCAATAAATTGTGCTCCGCCATCAATTTTTTAGTACCCGCGGTGCGGTCAGCTGATCAAAGTTGCATCGCTTTGGGTATGCAGCTGTGTTGTGCCATGTAGTTTGTACGTACTGGAATATTCCAGATGAATATTTTCAAAGAGTAAATAAGTATTTTGGAGATGAGTGTAGCAACAAAAATGATAGAGAAACGGGGGTTTTGGCACCGTTACTAGATTCTAGGTTATATTAAAACTAATTTAGTTTTTATACATTAACGATCACGCATCGCCGATGTTGGTGATAAGTCTGCGAGGCTGAAATGGGACTGGGTGGGTCACACTTACAGGATGGACCAGGAGAGACTGGCTAGGATCGTGACGTAGTGGGTGCCTGGAGACGGACGTCATCACCGAAAGATGTCTCAGAACCGCTGGCGTGACGATTTGAACTCGTTCCTGACTGAATAAACCCGAGAACACAAAACAGAAAAAATATGGAACTATGGGGAGACGTTTGCCTAGTAGTGGGATAAAAAAAGGTTAATAAAAAACAAAAACATTAACGACGTATTTTTACATTTTTAGACAGGAGATAAAACGCAGTTGTCGCGTCTCTTTGGTTGACCACAAATCGTCTCGAGCGGTAGGTACCCACAGAAAAAATAAGATTATGACCTAATAACACAACTCAGTATCATTTTAATAATAACTCATTTGCTATTTAGCGTTATTAAAATTAAATAACGCCAACACGAACCAATAATCTAAACAAATAACTCACGTTTTAGTAGTAAGTGCTGCAGTAATCTGTGTTCAAATACGCATCGCTTTGCAACAATAACACTGTTTACGTTGCAAAGCGTTTTGAAATGCCGGATAAATATTGTGGACGATTTAATGTTGATAGGATATAGGATAGTGCTAGTGGCGTATTCCTTAAGTTGCAGATGTCAGCTATGGCAGTGTTGTGCCAGATGTTAAACAGTTACAGGGTGATTGGTTATCCTTACGCTTTCCTTTTCGGTTTTCTTTGAGATAGCTATCCCCTTTCTTATAGTTCCTACCCGTTCATGACTCTTACGTACCTGTAAACAAGAGAATACACAATTTTAATTTTTGCATCATCGTAGTCAGTATTGTAAAAAATAAACTTTATTTTATGAAAATAAAACAACTAAAGTCACATACAAGATAAACGTTTTTCGAAACGAAAAATAAACCAGCATCTATGCAAGTGAATATCAATATTCAATTCGTAAAAACCAATCTCCCAGCACAAATATTATAAGACAAATAAATAAAAAATATTGAAACGTTTTCATGCTAAAAACGTTCGCATATGAAAAGTTCTAGACTGAAGGTAACAAGACAGTTATAGCCCAGACTAAAGCTAGCTAGACAGAAAATAGATTGAAGTGGTGTGAGATACGATGCCGGCACTAACTGGAGGTGAAGGAAGATATTCTGTCAGTTCTACTTTGTGAAGCGCGGTTACTGACATCTCTTTGTGTTTTACTGAACCTGCTAGTTTTTGTAGCAGCAGACAGACACATGGAATGTTACCGCACTGACGTCCCTTCCGAGCACTCGGTGCCAGATACTGTTATAATTAACTTTAAAATTAAACCGCCGAAAAAATTGAAAAGCAAAAAATAATAAACGTTTTTTTATTTAACCTATATTATAACTAAGTTCTTAAACTAATGTAAGGATACCTAAATAATTTTGAGTCATGATATTCTAACAGAATTTCATAAGGATCAAGACGCAACCGCGAATGCGGAGCGTAGAGTCCATAATTTGATTCTAGCGATGGGAAAAGAGTTAAGTACTTGATTTTTCCATTACAAAATTCCCATTAGAAGCTGGATTTACGCTTGATGACTGTCAATTTTCTCGCACCTTATGACATAGGATGTGAGACATACATAGCTAGCAAAATACATCCAATAAATATCTGCAAACTCCACAAAAGCCAGCCAGTTTTTCCACAATGCTCAAACACCAGTTTCCCTACCTATACTGCTTGCTAGTTTTACGACACACGAGCACAACCCAGCACAGCTAACCGGATGACGTCGCATCCTTTTTGCCCGTCACATCTCATTCTCGTCGCTGTCCACGTAAATTAAATTTTTATCGCATGCACACTCCATAAAGCAGGCTGTGCCTCTCCCGTTACTGGCTTTGTTTTTATATAATATGTGCTTCGAAGTGGAAGGTTTTAGTATTTGTGAGTGGTTCTCGTTTTTATTGGACTTCCATAAGATTGGAGTATATAATTGCTACATAAAACGGATATCCTTCAACTTTAGGCGTAAACCTGACATGATGTTTTTTTACTCGGAACTTTGAAGATAATAACGTCTATGTATAAATTGTTCGTATTGATAGTAGGTATTTATTTTTAACCGACGAAAAGGCACACGCATAACTTTTTACAGAGTGGTCCGATTTCAGTTATTCTTTTTTATTGGAAAGGAAATTGAAATTGCTCCCATTTAAAATTGAAAACCAAAATCCCCCCTTAACTGTAGAAAAATAGAGATTGTTTGATTTTCCACCTACTGTACTTTCACTTGTGAACCGATTATGTTGAAGCTTGGCATACGTATGTAGTTCTGATGGCGCTTCAACAGAATAGAGACTTAAATCTACGACTACTGATCTGATGATGGAGATGCAAGAAATTTGAGAGAACTCCTCAATAGTTTACAGCAATTAAATTGTATTTGGGCTTATTTCATTCATCTTGATGAGAACTTTTGACCTACCCGGGGTATGACTGTCATCGAAGGTTTGATGATGGAGACGGAAGTCCGTTGAGGAAAGTCCCAACTATTAGCTCTGTGAGATCATACTCAATGAGTCGGCGCGAAACAAACACAAAGGCGCCAAATAAAGTGACGACAGCCTGATGGGTGTGCGTTGATTGATCTGCGTTGATCTTTGTTTGGCGCCGGCTCAACATTTGCAATTTACATTAATTTAGGAGCTTAGTTACACTAAAAGGTTCATTTTTGCTTTAGAGTTTAATTTTTCATCGGTTTAATTTAATTTTTAAAACTATACTAAACGCGTTTGGGAATATTGGCAATACCTACAAAAATATGTATTCAATGCCATGAATTAATAAATTGGATTTTATTATTTAATTTATCCATAAAATAGTTACAAAAAGGCTTTAGTAGGATTGTTAGTAGGACACACAACAACAATAATAAAGGTGCATTATGTAAGTTGCAGACGAGACTTAACAGGTGTCAGTAATTTGTAAGTAAACAAACAAGTTCCACGATCATTACTTAAACCCTATTTCCTATTCCTACCCAGTAAACTTTTACGGTCGTTTATCGATCGCATAGAGGATGTGCAAAAATGACTTGTTAGGTTTCTGTGTTATCGTTTGCGGATACCATATCACAGTTGTGACTATTTGGATATTTGCAGGAACTTTCACCTACAACCGCTTAGTAACCTTCGTCGATTAGCAGATTGCACATTTTTGCTCAAAATTGTATCTTTATCTCTCTATCTATCTATTGTTCTACATAAGCTGTATTTTAATATTCCCCAGCGACTACTCAAATTTAATCCACCTATCGCTCTCCCGTTATCTCCTTCCAACTACAGGCAAAACTCATTTTTAGTGCGAGCGGGTAAAGACTTTAATGACTTATGGAAGCAGTACTCTTTTGACTTGTTTTCAACGAAAAGCTCAAGCGTACGCAATAGGCTGAACCTTGATTTCTTAAAATTAATGTTTAGTGGTAATTTAGTTCTGGTACTATTAATTTAGTTCTTTTAGTTTGTGCCAAATAAATGTATTTTCTTTCTTTCTTTCTTTCTTTCTTACTTATTTAATTTAATTTTAGTGTCGTTTATTCCTTATGTTTGGCGGTACCGATTTGATGGTTGGTGTGCTTATGTTTTTGATAATTTGTCGTGTATAAGATCTCTTACTGTATTATTGTATGGCTAGCCGTGAAAACCTATAATTGGCTTCATGTTTCTTATTCCAGTGTATTTGTTGTATTTATGTAAAGCTGTTGGTTTTCCATGAGATAAATAAATAAATGAACGATCAATTTGGCTAGCTAACGTTCTGAGGACAGTGTTGGTGGTCGTGGTGCTACCACGGACCCTGTTCATCATCGATGCAAATCGATTATAACCTGTGTCACTAAGTCTTCATAACGTTAAAACAACAAGCTCATTCAGTTAGTAATGTAGACTGGTCTAAAAGGTACCTCGTTTCTTTACCAAACAATTCAATATTATTCACCTCTATTCACCTCACTTAACGAAACCAACGACACGTAGGTAGAACACATGTCTTCCTCGTCGTCGCCTCAACTCTTATTAAGTCCCGGATAACATAATAGTCTTTTAAGTACTGCGCCCGAGGCCGAGGGGGAACTTCACTTCACTAATACTCATGCTTACCCCCGTGCGACATTACCTTGCTACACTTCGTAGCTCGGCTATTAAGGAAGGGGTGTCACCGAAAAATTGTGAAGATTGTGTCCCAAAGTGCATGAGATTTAGCGAGTGAAAGACTCGACAAAAGATGTTAAGGTCGCTGGGATCGTGAGGCTTTTTGTGTGAAGACATTTAATATGAGGAAAAGGGATGATGATTGTCACAAACAAAAAGCCCCATGAAACCATTTGTTTGTAACATCATGTGTTTTCGGGTGTCTCGTTGGTCTGGTGGTCGCCAGCGCTTGTTGTTGTTGGGCGGCTGTCGAGCTGTGCTCCCGGGTACGTGTCCCAGGTCGGCCAAAGTGTTATTGGGTGTTTCCATTATATATTCTCAGTAGCAGCACGCAGTCTGGAATCGTGCCCGGTAGATGGCAATAGGCTCGTGCCGTAGTACATGGGGTTTGATTTTAAGTACTTGGGGCATATAGTTACGGAGGACTTAAACGATGATGCTGATATGGAAAGAGAACGGAGGGCGTTGGCTGTCCGATGCAATCTGTTGGCCCGCAGGTTCGCACGTGGTACAGCAGAAGTAAAAATAACTCTTTTCAAGGCTTTCAATCATTGTACACCTGCACTCTGGGGGTATACGCAGAGGGAATACAACGCCCTCAGAGTTCAGTATAATAATACCTTCAGGATGTTGTTGGGGCTCCCACGTTACTGTAGCGCGTCAGGAATGTTTGCGAAAGCACGTACTGACGGTTTCAGTACTATTCTGCGTAAGAAGACTGCTTCTATGATGCGCAGAGTGCGTGGGACCGGCAATGACATTCTGAAGGTCATTAGTGATACGCCGTGCTGCACTATTATGGCGCATTGGGTACGTGTACATGTACATATACCCGGTGCGTCTGGTGAGTGCAGCAGATATATGAATTAAATCTTGTTTTTCGTTTGTTACTAACATAGCTTTTAAGTAGTGTGTATTACTAACATCATATGGATCTAGGTCTGAAGTAAAGTTATTTTTTTTTTTTATAACTAAGGCCGCTTTCACATCAGGACGTTAGCAGCGCGTTCGTAGCGCGGCAGAAGCAGATGCCTTCACATTATAAGAACAGCCGCGCGATTGCAGCGCGGCTGCCGTGCCGCAGTTTAGATCTAATCGTTCGGTGTTAGATTCGTTCATTGTGCAGTCTATAATCACGTGTGCTTGCAACACTGACTCATCACCGACTGAGCTCACGCTGCGGCCGCCCCGCGTTTCTATGTATAATATGAAATTCTGACTGGGCGACGATCGCGCGTCTGTCGCGCTGATAAAGTCGCCTAAGTGTGAAAGCCATCTAACATAGTGTGGGTGCACTAAGTGTGAAAGCCATCTAACATAGTGTGGGTGTACTAAGTGTGAAAGCCATCTAACATAGTGTGGGTGTACTAAGTGTGAAAGCCATCTAACATAGTGTGGGTGTACTAAGTGTGAAAGCCATCTAACATAGTGTGGATGCACTAAGTGTGAAATCCATCTAACATAGTGTGGGTGTATTTTTTTACACCTCTGCCTACCCATGCGGGGAAAACAGATGTGATGTTAAGTTATTTTGAATTTTAATACTTCAGTTGTGATAGCTGTCTTAGTACTGTATTCCTTATTGGTAAGGAACACAGCGACATCAGCAAGTATAGTAAGTATACGAATACTTTTCATATTCAAACGTACGATATATTGAACGAGAATAATATAACAGCTACGTGATAAATAACAAAAGGCTTTTAACGTATTACGGTGTTTGCACGAAACGTACATTTTTATTAAAAACAAATTGTTAAGTGAATGTAAAATAAACATAGAGTATCATGAATATGTACTGTGTAGAGCTGAACAAATTGTAGAGGAGGATATAAACTGGCAGGTACAGCGGTACTTTCTTAAATTATGTACCGCTAAGGTTGAGACTAATATCATGGTTCATTTTAATTTGTAAACTAAATTAAAAAAAAACTGTTTTCCAAATGCCTTCTGTATATGCGTGTTAAAGCAAAAATAACTTTTGTATTAAAACTGTGCTTTAGGTTGACTAAACCTAGAGTTAAGTCATATCGATCAAAACTGACCTGAACAAATAAATATGTTCTAGAAAACATAAAAGTATCTCAAAGAAATACTTTTTGTCTCAGATTTGACCACAGTATTGTTACTTTATCTTGGATGCAGAAGGCGCAGGACAGGGAGTTGTGCAGCCTGGGAGAGGCCTATAGTATCCAGCAGTGGACTGCGATAGGCTGAGTTGATTGTTGCTTTATCTTCTAAAATTGTTCTAAAATTGTAAAAAAACCAGTGATATCCATGATATAAATACTAGGAATAAACACAAATTTGTTGTGCATACCTACAACAAGGCTCAAGAAAATAGGTGGCTCGTTCAGTTGTCAATGTATATGCTTTTATAATAAAGTTCCAAGCCCCGTTCAAGATCTAAGCCTTAAAAAATTCAAATCATTCATTAAACGTAAGTTGTGCCAGAAAGCCTTTTATACCGTTAAGGATTATATCGAGGACAAAAAGGCTTGGGATTGAGCTGCTTCCAATTTTTTACATATTGAATGTTTTTTTTTGTTTTTTTTTTCTGTTTTGTTTTTTTTATATACACTTTGACATTAATGAATTTTATATATATAGGTACTCTGACATTTGCTTACTTTGTAAAGTATTCTATTATGTATTTTAATTATTGTGAATGTGAAGACTGTGGGCCATTTTATTTATATTATTTTTTTTGTCTGTTATCTTAGTTTTTGTCATGGTCTGGCAGTTTGAGTAATTAATGTGGCCTACCCAAATGTCCTTTGTTTGGTATTGTTCGTCGAATCGTTGACCTCTTTAAGTTTTGAGTTGAGCTGCACGATTTCTGACAAATGCGTGTACTGACTGGACAGGTCCTCTCTATCTGTGTGGTTCTTTCCTCAAAAGACCATCTCAGACATCGACCTACATGGTCTTCATATGATCTGACCAAGATTATGTCTGGACTTTAAAAGAGACTGAGACCTCTGAGTTTATTTCGGCCTTTCTTCTCAGACTAGTCAGATAGGAAATGCCGACCTCATCTAGTTTTAAAATATGATTGACGTGTAAAAGTGTTTGTACAAACCTACTTACAAAAATAAAATCATTTATCATTAGGATTGACAAAAGCTACCGAAAAGCTTTCATATATCAATTCTGTTGAAAGTCGTTATAGAAATACAAAACGCTTTAAAGGCGATTGCCACATGTCTGCCCTCAGGTAGTCATTTTTTTATATCAGTAGAGGGGAAATGAGTTTATAATTAATATTGTCGTAAGCGCCACAATTATGTCCCACTTTAAATACATAACACAGTAAAATGGATACGTTTAGCTAAACTGCACTGTCACGCAGTCAGGAAGTATGTCTTTGATCAACTTTATCTGTATTGATAACAACAATAACGGAAACTATGCCCTCAAAGAGAAAAGCAAGAAAATGCTGCGTCATTTGTAAGCACAACTTTTGTTTTGTTTTATATTGTCATGTGTTTTCCCCCACCAGATAAACTCCGCGCCTCGGCATAATGTATTGCATAACATAACACATCCCCTTTATTATGTAGCTGTAATGAAAGATTTCGGATTGATGACGCGACGGGGAATAATGCCTATTTCAGTAGAAATTATGCAATCAATGAAATTGATGGTCACGTATGTTTATTGTTTTTCATGAAATGTCTAGAAAAGGGTGTTAAGGTGCTAAGTGTTTACTGTGAGAAACTATCTGTAATACAATACTTAAATCTAGTATCACTCTCTCTTCAAATAATTTCCTGTAGGGCTTTACCTTAGTCTACAAAGAAATAACTTTTTGACTATGGTAGTGGCACTTCGACAGCCCTATTGTTGGCTCATCTACCACATTTTCACAAAAACTGACTCCTTGATCTTCAACCGACCCTTTCCACAAATAAAAAAATATTCGAACTATGTAAGCGTAAATAGAGACGCGTCGATTGTCCCCTGAGTGTAGCGCGCAATGGTTTGTGTGAAACGTTTTCATGTCGTTTACCTGCGATCTCATGGTTGAAGTAGTACGGGGATGTGATCGTGGATTCTACTGTAGTGAGTATTATTGATATTTTAGGGACACGGCCACTCTTCGGAAATATTAAGTGAAATTGTCGTACGGAGTAATTGTTTGACTGTTTCTTTTTTCTTTGTGGCTGTAGTATTGAGGACTGGGCTCTGGTTGATATTTCGTGTACGTACTATTTATGTCTTTGGTCTGGATTGAAAAATTGAGATACATATTGGAAAAATGAAAAAACACGAAATTATGAACTTAGTAAAAAGTTAACTTACTTATTTTGAGTAATGTAACTATTTTTCATTTTTGTTTTATGGAGTATTCTGAAAAAGAACTTTCACGTTTGTAGTTATCAAAACTCAGGTAAAACGAATAACTCGGTAAATAGATACAAAACAAAAAAAAAGAATGAAGCTCAAGCTATTGAAACGTGATCAAATCTGCTAAGTTTACAAACGAAATCCAGGCGCCAGCCCCTACCTGAACAATTCCAACAGATATCCACGCAGGCGTCTTTGCCAACTACAGTGCCGGTTACAAATCCACCATTTGCTCCCGACTCCCGACCCTCACAATATCAGTCTGTCTAGATCCATTTTGCTTATCTACAGATTTAGAATATATTCATTGGACCAAATTCAAATGTGCAAAGCGTACCAATCCATAGGCCTTCCCCTATTCTAAATTCAACTTTGTATGTATTGGAATAGAGTTTCTTTTAGTGTGAAGCATCTGGTCTTTAGGTACGCGTCTCAAAGGCTTGCGGAGCATCGAAGGTGCTTTATTTTTAAATGAAAGGCAGCGATAAGCGAACATTTTGCGGACTATTGCGGCCCCGGTGTGTACGTTAATATAATGTTCTTTTTATTTTCAATTCGTAACGGGATTGGGTACTGATACGCTTTGAGAGTCTCTCGCGGCATCCGAAGGGTTTGTGTTGTGCTTGTTCAAGCAATACTCGGTGTATGTTATTGAATATTATTTTAGTTATGGGACACATTTTTCGGTCATTATTGTCTTGTCTAGAAGACTAGACAAGACAATAATGACCGAAAAATGTGTTGAAAACTTGTTGAAGCAAGAGCTTCAACAAGTTGATATGACCGCTTCAGTTAAAGAGATTCTTGTAACTCGGTATGAGTACTATCTCAATCCATTTCCCGGATGTTTATTTAGATGTTGTATTTATTATAGCGTCAAATTCCAACGCAGCATTTTAAACAGTAGTTTTTACAGATACATTTGTCACTATCATCTATTGAAGAAGACAAATGGGTTGTCATAGCTTTAAACTTATGTAAGCTCGGGATCAAACCCAAGGCACACCGGCACTATTCATAACTATAAATAAATTAATTAATTAATTTCAAGAGTATTTAATATAATTATGTCGATTAAATGTTAAAAACTAAGTATATTCATCTTAGGATTCCTACTAAGGAAATCTATTCGATCTAAAAACCTGTCTGTAAGCCGAGTATGCGCCATTGATTAGTAAAGAGACGTTAATGATTCACGACATCAAAGACTTTGGCCATATCGAAGACTGTCTTGGATATGGCCAAAGCCTGACCCGAAATGAACTATTTTTGCCCGTAGACAGCTAAACTCGTCCATTTGTGCTTTTGAAACATGATGATCTTTTGGTCTATGTCGTCACAAGTGAACTACGCATCACATTGACGTCACGCTAAATTCTGCATCGCCGGGTTTACCGCCCGACCATCATAATAATATATTTCCGACATCAACCGTCGGGCAGTTGCCCTCCAGATACAAAATCCATCTGTTCGGAGGACTCTCCCTTTTCTGTGGAGGATGAGTGAACTTTACACCCTTTTACAACTTGTTTCGGCACAGGTCTTGAGAATACGTGCACAACTGCACATAATTGAGTCTAAGAAATGACCACAACGTACTACCGGGATAAAAAGTATCCTATGTCCTAACCCAAGTCATGGTCTACCTGTGTGCGCTATGTGTGCTAGATCCACTGACATCCGTTCAGCCGACAAGTTGTGAAAATGTAACGGATAGATTGACAGACAAAGTTACTTTCAATACGACGCTTATATCTTTACAAATCCTACTATACTATCCTACTAATATTACCTATAAATGCGAAAGTTTGTAAGGATGAATGGATGTTTGTTACTCTTTCACGCAAAAAGTACTGAACGGATTTGGATGAAAGGCACACAGATGGTTTATAACCAGAAATAACACAAAAAATACTTTTTATCCCAATATTCCAACTGGATCGAAACATATGCGGGTGAAACCGCGGGGAGCAGCTAGTAATACAATATATTGTAGTAGTCATCCATCATCGAGGCCAGGCAGCCCTCGAGCCCCAGGCCTCCAGCGACAGCCGTCACACGAAATAAGGTATCACCCGAATAAACAATAAATATTCCTATAAAACCTTTATTATTCCATGTATTCCCAGGAGGGGCCCAAAGCGATCACTGTCTTATGGTACAGCAATTTATATCACGAGTATAACGTATGTAAAAAGTAATGCTATAAATTATTATTGTTTATGCTTTGGGCCCGCTCGAAATATCTTGTAGGTGCATAATATTTTCACCATTTCTCCTCATACAAAGGAAGAATCATTCAAAGTCAAAGTATTTATGCGTGTGCTTTTTGGTGATACAGCAGGTCTTACAGTTATTTTATGGAAACTCAAAAAGCTACCCATTGGGCATACACTCTTTAACAATATAAGAATTTAAAATTGATATGGTATACAAAACAAAAATGTCAAAATTTAGATTACAATACAAATTAAAACACAATTAATTATTATTACAAACATTAAAAATACAATCAATAATTATAGTCAAATTGTCAAGCATAAATATATAATTGTTAGTTTATAACATTTTGTCAAGAAGGAATTCGTCGATGGTATAGTAGCATTTTTTAATTAAAAAATCATTAAATTTCCGTTGAAATTGTGTCAAATTCAAATCTTTGATAGCATTTGGTATTTTATTATATATTTTCTCTCTCTTACTGAGAAGTTCCTGTTGAGGTTGTACTGATGTGGTCGAAAAATCAAGTAACAACAAACCAGAGTACCTAGTGCGAGTTTGAAACATTAACGTTGCCGTGCGCCAATTTGCATGGGGTAATTGTGTCTGCCCTTACTGTCACGAGGAAATTTCAGTTTCTATACGAATTGAAGAACTACTTAACTACCCTGAAATTAATGTCCATTAAATAACAATTCAGAACTCCACTTACGTCAATTACTAACGGCATTATACTCAAATGGATCGGCATTCTAAACAAACCCTCCCCCCTCCTCTCACCCCCTCCGCGGGCCCCACGTAGCCCTCTGAATCTCTCATCCGACTCGAAGGACCAAATACTTGTTAAATACACTCCCTAGTGGTCCACCGATCCTGAACTATGCCAATTTTGACCGTTGCCCCTGATTGGGTAAAGGTGAAGTCCGAAGTGATTTGTTGCCGGTATTTGGGAGTCAAATAAAAAGTAGGGCTTTGTTTGTGGAACACAATCGATTGTGTTACCTTCAGTTAACTGGTTTTGAAGTTGTTTGTCTATGGAAATTTGTTGGTCGCAATACATTTAGGGTTATTGACTGAAAATCTGAAGTCTTCCGATTTTTACTCGAAAATTGTAATGATTTTGAGCACATTTTCAGGAGATTTTCTTCCCAGACTCTTATTTGAAATGTTGCTAAAGTACACGGAACGAAACTTGAGGGAAGTAAGTCAGCTTCAGGCAACATTTACGTTGGAGTTGGAGGTTTTGTTTAACTTGCAGGTAGAAGTTCAGCGTATATTTTTAGAATACAAAACGGCTATCGATTAGGTACTTAAACGAGAATTTCAAAGAAAATATTTCTTAGAAATGTTCCCACTTGTTAGAAGATAAAACATAAATTTCATGATTTTTTTTTTTGTCTTTTCACAATTGGTTGCCTAGAAATTAACATCTTTGAAGATTGGAGACTAGTTCGCCGAAAACGTTAAACGTCAAACGTTTCGAAGCTTTTAAAGAATGTATGAATTCATACATTTTTTAGAAGTTTCAATAAAAACTGATTGAAACTGTTTGATTTAATAAAAACAGATTCCTCGAAAGAAGTCTTTTCAAATTTTTAATAGGTATTTATTTTCCACTGTAAGCTCAATATACTCGTACTTATGTATATCAATAATAATTTATCAGCATTTAAAACTTGGCAAACAGTGGTGACGGCCCCGAATTACGAGTAGTAGGTCGTCGGTTCGAACCCAGACAGACGCTAATAATTAACAAAACAAAAATAAAAAATTTCATCGCAACTGCTCTCAAAACGGTAAAGGAAAATATTATGAGGAAACCGGCATTTCCTAAAACCAAAAAAAAAGTTGGAGACATGTGACATCTACCAACCCGCACTGGGCCCGCGTGGTAGATTATAGCATGCTATTTAAACCTTGTTAGGAAGAAGGGAAAAAATGCATAGACTAAATGACTTTTCTGAACAGTTCTGAAGAGAACCTAATAACACCGGAACGTTTAAGCCGCAACCCGGTTCACCGGACAGCGACCCAACCATAGTATAAAGAGAGGAAGTAGGCTATCTCCGGCACAATCCGCGACATTATTGCCTACTGTCTTAGGGTTGTCACTTTTTGTTAAATTTTAATTCAGTGCCAATAAATGGGCAACGGTCGGTATGTTGTATTTTTTACTTGTATTGTCTGGGTACCTAAACGATGATGAAACCTTTCACGAAGCACTAGTTGTTTCTGTTTGACTTGAATTATTATATGAAGTTATTTCCACTTGTGTATGTTTGTCAACTTTTTTCAGATTAGGCAAATTTAAACTCGGCATACAATTTTTTTTTAGTAATTTTCTAACGCTGTTTTTCATTATGTCTTCTGGGTGGAAATGCACTTCACAAACAACATAATTAGATTTATGTATCAAATCCTCGCGGTCAATTAAGCGCAGCCACTGAAGGCGTCTGAAATGGAAAGCACATTTAATATACATTAGGTATCTATAATAAAAAAATGAATAAAGTGACTAAAATTTTATAAAAAAAAACATCGTAAAACAACATAAAAAAACTAACGCCTGTCTCTTAGACTATAATCAAATTTTTGTTCTGCTGTTATGATTCGAACTTTGCTCTATTTATCTGATTCACAATTAGTCAATTACTTATTTTTTAAGTACGATTTTATAACTGTAAGTAGGTACTTAGTTACTATACCTACAATAGGTACTGAGAAATCGGCATGACTAAACATAAACAAAGCAATAGCGCCAAATCAATTGACAGATCAAAAGTACCTAGTACATTCTAGTGGGAAAATAGGCCTACCTACTTCCTCTGTCTGATAGAAAACTAATACAACAAAAAATAAGTAAGTAGGTAGGTATCTCATCATCAAGTAAAAATGATATGCTAGAAAAAGTGACTTTCTTGCCTTTCCTGTTCAATAGGTAATTTGAACAGAGACAATTCTGGAATCGATAAATTATTAAGACACCCAAACACACAGCAATACGTTCTCCTGCGATTATCACACATTTTTCATTCATTTAGCGGTGCCGAAAAGCCGTGACGCGCGAACCTCGTGCGATGTTAGCCCCGTCTGGCGCGCTGCGAAACCCGCCGAGATTTGTGTAAGTGTGCGTGCGGCGACGCATAGATACTTTGGCGCACACATACAAGCCGCGCGCGGTGCGTTTGTATGAAGATAACGTACTTCCTTCTCTTTATACTATGACCCAACTCTAAAGTTAGTATTCCTAGTCGCCAGCACCACAGAACAGATAGACACAGAAGGTCAACTCCATCATACAACGAGCGAAAATGCAGCACACCTGTGTTCATGGCCGTATAAGTTCCCTAAGCATAACGCATCGACGAATCGGTGTCGTAACTTTAACCGTCGCTTAGTCGTTGCCGAAATGTTTCTTTTTTGCGCTACGTAATGGCTTAATGTTCACGCACTGCATTTAGTGAAAATTGGGCAATAGATACGCTTCACGTACAGCGAGTGCATGCGCACTTGCGACCGGCACGTGTTTCAGATCGCCGCACATTCGCGTCTATGTGGGCGCGTGGCTATTTTCGCTCATTGTATAGAGTTGGCCTTCTTTACAATCAATATATCAAACTGCCTAGCCCTTTCCAAACTATGATGGGGTCGGCTTCTAGTGTGACCGGATACAGCTGAATACCAGTATTTTACATGGAGCGACTGCATATCTGACCTCTACAATCCAGTTACCGGGTAACAAGATAACTGGGTAATACGATACCCCTTGAAAAGACTGACTATCAGACTTTTGGGCTTCAGATAACCGACGTAACGAGTATCAAAATTGACAGCCAGGACCAACGGCTTAACATGCTTTCCGAGGCACAGAGGGGTCTCGCAATGTAAAGATGGTCCCATCCACGGACCGACTGCGGCAAGCGAAGCTTAACCTGATCGATCGACCCGTACGGCTGTTATAACTTAGCCACGAGCATCTCGACCTTTTGTACCTATGTACATATTTGTGACTCCTGGTGGGACTGTAGTCCGCTCGGGGACTGTGGGGCCGTTGTCAGACCTTTAGTTTGTGTCGCAATTTTATGTAACGTGATAAAGATTTTTAAATGGATTTATGTTTACGTCGTCTTCACATAATAATTATAGTTACTGTTGTTAATTAAATAAATAAAGAAATGTACCTATACAAAATATAGTGAAACATTTTCTAAGTGTAACTGTGGGGTTTCTTTTTAATTTTGACGTTCAAAAGTATATTTTATGTGACAAGTTAAAATATTTTTTTGTTTTTTTGCATAAACGAGTAAGTAGCGGTAAATTGATTTTAATCACTGTGACTGCTCCCGTTATGTCTTTTGTTGCACTATAAAATGCGATTTTGTAGAATATCAAAACCTGAACTACCTAAAGGTACGAGGAACTGCTTATTACGTGTTGAAATTACAACTCAATCATTATCTATTGATAAATTTCCTCCTATTGGTAATTTCCCGGATTCGAACCCCCTGAGGCATGAGAGGCCAACCCGACTTTTATTTACATAATTATTCAAAATCAAGCAATTTTTATCATTACCGTCTTGCTAATACAAATCAGTAGCACTCTCCACGAGCGCCAAGTGTTGGGATATTTCATTTAATTATATTAGAAACATTTGCCGAGCGGTGTCGAGTAGTGCCGAGTGGAGCCGAGGTCGCACCGAGCGCGGACGATTCTTCATTTAGATAGCTTAAAGTGAAAACGAGATAACAACAATGTAAGATAGAGAAATAAGAGCTTCCAGTGAGTGAGATGTTCGTTATCGGATGAATTCGGCTTTTATTTTTAAACTGTGGATTAACGGAGTTTGGTTTCTGTTAGGTACATTTTGATTCTTTAATGGAAAGCAGTGTTTTCTACTTGCTGATTGTCTTACAGTACATTTTATGTTCTAGTGGTTACAAAGTGCTTTCTTTTATCTTGAATTGTAAGTAAAGTCAGGGAAATTAATTGTTTAGCAATTTGACACCCGTTGTCAAATTACCGTGTTAGAGCAATTTCATACAGCTGTCAAAGAATGACAGTCGTGATTTCAATATACGGACAATGTAAGTTGGTAGTCAACTTGCTTAATATTTAATTACCCTGACTTAATTTATTAAGCTTTGTTTGTCATAGAATAGAATAGAATACCCTTATTATGTACATAATAAATATTACAGATATAAAGGTAGAAATGGAATCCATAAAATATGACTGTTTTTATGTATTACATAGTCTTTAATTATGTGATCAGTAGAAAAGGTTCTCAGACTTTCATAATTTGCTCGCTTTAAAACTTCCATCCAACACTATGTCGGGAGTTTTAATTTCATGAAGTATATCTCATAGTTTCACGATAAGCATACCTGCCAGTACTTACCGTAAAACTTTCCTTCGATCAAAACTGCAACATATTAAAAAACTTTTCGGGCGCACCTCAGCGCTTACTAAACAGCGATGTCAGATTGTTAAGCGGCTGGAAAGGATATTGACTCAGAACCCATAACCCTTGGGGTTTTCATTAGTCATGCCTTGACGCCGAATGATCCCTCGACGGGTCGCGAGTGTCGGATGTAGCAAGTTGAATTGGCTTTAGACCTTCGCTGAGCGTGGCTGAAGTCTTTACGGTGAGGGTATCAATGGATTACTCTTTGTAGTGAGGAAATTCTCTCGTCTTTTTTTTAAACTGAAAATGTTGAGTATCATAGCAAGATGAATTGATTTTATTTATTGTCAATAGGTTTAACGAAATTCTGGTCTAATAATTTTTATTCGTGGAATAAAATTGACGATTGATCTGACAGTTTTTGTATGGATTAACTGTCAAAAGTTCTAAATTATTTCTGCGATAAAATTATCTGGCGTTGGAAGCATCAGCCCTTAAAGTAATATATATGTTTTTTTTTGCCTTAAACTCACTATAGTAGGCAAGTAGGCAAGACGTGCATACAACACATCTGCCTAACCCTTCAATAAATACAAGCGTGTTGTTATGTCATTTGGTAGTATTCGCATGTCCCGATACACTCCGCTGTCTTCAGGACCTTGCCCTATTTCTCGTTGAGCTGTCGGAGCTCGGAATGTTTCAATTTGCCACCATTAATACTTATGGATAACAGCACAATTATATTATACAACGGATAACTGTTAGTTAAAGTTTAATTTAAACTGAATTGCTGACTTTTAGTTATGAAGCCAGAGCTAATATTCCTGCCGCTGATCTTTAAATACCCTCATACTACACTTAGTGAAACACTGGACTTCTTAAATGACCTTGGAATCTTACGGTCCCCCATAGTCATTGTTTAATGGACCCCGGCCGTGCTTTTGACCTCACATATCAATAACTGTGCCGAATACTACACAGGTTTATACTAAATACATACGATTAATATACGATTTAAAATCCGTTTTCAGTGTTTTTTTTTAACGTAATTGACTCCACATAATCATGATGGTGTCAATTTTATTGGCAATATTTTCAAACCCTGTGGTTGAATTCTAGCGAAAACGAGTTGGTTTATTCGTTGCCAGAAAGCACATGCATTTTAAATGTAAAGTTTCATCAGACTCTCACAACATCAAGTCCAACCTCATTGTATCCGAAACTCAACTCTTCAAATAATTAAACTGGCAACAATATTCTTGAACCTACCTCACTCAATGAAGTACTCATCAAAATCAATAGCCGACCAAACTAAATTTAATTAAAGAGAACTCGTGGCAACAATTCTACAACGGAATTTATTACCAAATTAAGAATCGCTGACGAGTTATTATCCGGAAGGAGTTCCCGGACGGACGAACGCACCCGAGCGGTCCCGACTGCGGCCGAACTGTGACGAAGTTTGTGGCAGGTAGATTGTTCGAAATATGAAATATTAAATGAGTTTCGTTTCAACCGGTCGCTGGTAATTGTTGGTTGCTTCGGGTTTGTGTCGCGGGGTTTGATTTTAGTCTGGAATTACTTTTAAGTGATTGAATAACTTAATTTATAACTTCACCAGTCTTACTTAGTGTTTAACAAAATTGCCGCCGTTGTTATTGTGTAACTATAAAATATGTCTCTTTTTAGTTTTAAGCTGTGTTGATCGAGGTCTAAGGGATCAACCTCGTAACATAAGTTAATGTGTGCGGTACATGTGCCAAATGCGATTGCTTTGGCCTTCTATTTCGATCAATGCTCCAAATAGTTCCGTACAAGGTTTCTCTTCTAATCTGTGTTTTTTTTTGCTTTTACAAGTATTCATGCTATCTTTGCATTCTGAAAATTCATTCGTTCTGAAAAAATACTTATAAATAATGAAAATAATAATAACAACACCAAAGCGTATTATTGTATAAGAAAACACACTTTCTTAGTTTTATTCTAATTTTTTTTCTACCCAGATAGTTCTTGAAATGTATAAAATTCTGTGTATACTGCGTGCTACGGTGTAGCCCACCCAGTGCTACGGCGTAGCCCAACCAGTGCTACGGCGTAGCCCACGCCGTGCTACGGCGGCGTAGCCCACCCAGTGCTACGCTTTAGCTCACTTTGTTGTACGGAATGCTTGCACTATGTTATAGTTAAATAGCTTTCGGAAAGATGATTCCTCGTATGATATATTTTTTAATACATGTGGCAATGCAAATGGTACAACCCTAAATAAATACTATAATCATATAAAATGTGAAAAATCCTTCTTATTTATTTCCAAAAGCAATGCCACCAGAGAAAAATATCATACCATCGGCCATATATAACACAGAACCAAATAAGTAAGCGAAAATAATACGAAAACATTTCGCACATAACACCCAAATCAAAGCATTAAACGATTCCATACATAAAGCAGTAACAAATAGCGAAAACAATTGCGGAGCTAAACAACGTAACGATCGCAGAGATAAAACTAAAATATGAATAGTGAACGTTACGTACGTTACGTTGCGAAAAAACAAGGCTTTTGTACAAAATAGCGGCACAAATAAATGTTAATGTGTGCGCACTAATACTGTTACACACAGTAATTGTTTAAGCAAATGAAGACACTGAGCAAATATAACAGTAGGTTCACTATAAATGAACTCATTTATTTTTCTGAGAGACGCCGTACGATATTACTTTTCATTAACATCGTCGCTTTGAATAAGTTGCGGTTAATCGTTTATTGCTTAAAATAATTATTTAACAACTTACTTATCTCCTTCTTAGCGTGTCAATAAGAAGAAGATAAGTAAGTTGTAAGTTACTTATGAAACCTATAATTTTCACAAAAAGAAAAAAATCCTAGAAAATCCTCAAATCCTAGAATCGACTCCTGGGTCAGTCTTGTTAAATTGAATTTCTCAGTAGCAGGTCGGAGTCTAGATTTGAGGTTGATGGCACTTAAGCTTAACTTGCGTGGGGCATGGGACTTAACCATAACTATGTTCAAGTCCCACGTATTAGGGGGCGAGGCTGGCGAACTGCTAAATGTGGGTGTACTAATAGGTACACCTCTGCTTAACCCTTCAGAGATTAAATGCATGATGTGTTATTTATTTGTCATTCAAATGACAGATTTTCAAGCATTTTATTAATCGTGACTATTGACAGGATTCTATTGGACCGACCGCAAATATTAACAACTATCAAGGTATAAGACGTTTCAATTAGTCTCAAAACATCTTTTACTCGATATACACAAACCTTCTGCCGCAACTATTCTGTGATTAACCAGAACAGGGCTACCCCACTATAGTGAGAAACGAGGACAAGAAAAAACTATAACAATTCGTTTCGGTCATTATACGGGACACAAATCGAGTTTTTCTTGAGACAAAGTCAGTTCGCACGAGACGCTTGGCACCGGACCAAAGGCAGTCGTCGTGGCGGTGGTCCAAGTGAGAGGAGATCGCGAGTTTATGTAACGACGGCTCAAGTAATAACATTTAGTGGGAAAATAAAAGGACACTTGGAATAAAAGCGTTGAAAATAGATGCTTGGGCGAATGATGTATTAATACTTTTAGTTTTATGGGGACGTGTTAGAGAAAAATATGTTTTGTTATGTGAATGAGTGTCCAGAAAACTATGCTATAGTTTTCTGGACACTTTAATTTGAATCAAAACAAAAAAAGGACTTATGAACTGTTCTACTAATACGTGTAATCTTAATCTATTAAGAAATACGAGACAGTTAGACTTCAGTGAAGTAATCGGTTTCTACAATCATTCAGCAATAGTCTCGGTGCTTGCCAAAAGTTTAATACTTAGATTTGAAATCTTTTATTTTCTGTAGATATTTTCTATTATTGAATGTTCTAAACTAGACTTCTGTTGCTCCTTCTAGGGTGCAGTAGGCAGTTGATATGTATAAGCGATGGTATTTGTACGATTTGATTATAAACAAATGCATTAAAGGGGAAAGACATTTTTTTTCTCTTATCCAGTATTTTGGTCAGTCTCAGCGCGACATGTGTTTTGGTCAGTCTCAGCGCGACTTGTGTTTTGGTCAGTCTCAGCGCGACTTGTGTTTTGGTCAGTCTCAGCGCGACATGTGTTTTGGTCAGTCTCAGCGCGACTTGTGTTTTGGTCAGTCTCAGCGCGACTTGTGTTTTGGTCAGTCTCAGCGCGACTTGTGTTTTGGTCAGTCTCAGCGCGACATGTGTTTTGGTCAGTCTCAGCGCGACTTGTGTTTTGGTCAGTCTCAGCGCGACTTGTGTTTTGGTCAGTCTCAGCGCGACTTGTGTTTTGGTCAGTCTCAGCGCGACTTGTGTTTTGGTCAGTCTCAGCGCGACTTGTGTTTTGGTCAGTCTCAGCGCGACATGTGTTTTGGTCAGTCTCAGCGCGACTTGTGTTTTGGTCAGTCTCAGCGCGACTTGTGTTTTGGTCAGTCTCAGCGCGACATGTGTTTTGGTCAGTCTCAGCGCGACTTGTGTTTTGGTCAGTCTCAGCGCGACTTGTGTTTTGGTCAGTCTCAGCGCGACATGTGTTTTGGTCAGTCTCAGCGCGACATGTGTTTTGGTCAGTCTCAGCGCGACATGTGTTTTGGTCAGTCTCAGCGCGACATGTGTTTTGGTCAGTCTCAGCGCGACATGTGTTTTGGTCAGTCTCAGCGCGACATGTCTTTCGCTGTCCTGCATGAGAAGTCTATAATTATCAACAGTTTATGGCAACCTTAGTCATTCAACTTGCTAGCTATAACGGGAAAAGTCTAGAGGAGCTTATGGACATGTCTACATATTCTAGTCAATGTACAATATGGATATCTACTAGTCCGAATTAAAAGTTTTTATTATTATTATTAATGTACAAGCTTTTTTATTACTTTTTAGGAATGAAGTCGGTCAACGCAGGAATGAAGAAGGTCAACTAAACACACACAGGAATGAAAAAAAAAGAAAGAAAAAATGCATGTCTTGTTGAAAAATACGTGCCTATAAAAAAGACAAGTTAACGCGAATAGGGAAGGCAGGAAGGCCCTTTTAAAAAGATCTGATTCGTCCTTGAATACGAAAACTAAGGAATCTATGTACGAGTATGTACCCGCCGCCATCTTACGTCATAGACCGCCCTTGGATAGGAATTTATTATTAAGTGCTGCTACCCAACTGGTTCCGCTGGCGCTCTCTTATTTACGCGCCGCGAAATACGTCTGGCAGCCATCCTAACTGATACAGATAGATCCACATGCTGCGTAAACAGCCAGCAAATCGACAGGCCAGCGGCAGTACACCCAGCGTGATGTACGACACGCGGCTACTCTGTGGTTCGAAAGAACGCTAATATGAATATATTGAGCATGTAATGTGTTGAAACAATCGCGGAATATATTAGGAAATAGCAAGTCATATCTTATATGGGAGTTGGATAAATCTTATGTGAGAATCGAAAGAAAATCTAGGTCTTTTTGTACAGGTTTTTTTTTGGGTTTTCCTCTAAAATTTTGTTTTCGTAGTGTGCTTTAGCTTTAAATAACATAGGAATTTAGTCTTATGGCTCCTGTGTGAAAGATAATATAGCTAGAAAGGAAGTGAGATGCTGACTATAGAGAAATATGGAAGAAGAAGACGTGCTGTGCCGACTGCAAATAAATTGAGATAAGGACAACAGAAAGTGGTGGATTTAGTCCGATGGCATCTATGGCATGTAGTTTTTTCTCAATGGTGTAAATAATTTTCTTAAATCTTCCATAGTGAGCTGCTACTGACGAACCAGTCAGAGGTTCAGTGATCACTAAAACCATGTTCCTAGACAATATCCCATCATTTGATTTATTCCCCTACTACAAGGTATGCTACATAAATCGTTTCCTCGCGTCTGATTGGTTCCCGGATCACAACTTGTCATAAACTAGTGACAGATTGCAGTCTATAAGTTAGGAACACCGGCGATGGCGGCGCTCGTATTTCATCTACTTCCGTAAATTCTTCTGACATGGCTGACAACTTGCTTGGCCGGAGATATTTTTCTGTATGTTTCCTGTTGCTGGCATTTGTATTGTACGAAAGGTAACATATTTAGGTATGATCAGTTCCGAAATTATCTGATGAGAATGTAAACAAATGGATCAGAAAACACTCCTGAGGATACCAATTTGCAGTGCAATTTACAAACTGACTGAATTAGATTATTTCAATTGAAATTGTCAAACGAAAAGCTTTTAATTTTTAAACGTCTTATAATGTGACAGCAGAGATTAATTTTATAGCCGCAATTTTCGTCGATGATCTTTCAATTACAATGTTGTTATTTAAATAATAACTGTTTGAAAAAGTTGTGAAATTTAAAGTTGAAACACTACACATTAATTAATGTGTTACTCATTCCCTTTAGTGAGTGATTGCATAAGAATGTAACCAGAAGGCCAATTCTCGTAAATAAAAACGTTCAAAATCTTGGCGACAAACAAACGTCAAAAACTTGTCAAAATGTAGGGAAATTAGAGGTATTTTTGACAGATTGAGACTGAGATCAGACTGTGAACGTTCTTAAAATTACGAGAATTACCCCTCAGAACAGGTTTTGTTTACACTTTGGAACATACCCTATGGTCTGTACATTTGGGCGGTATTAATTGCCTATTAGTAGCCCTACTGAGTAACATTCCTTTCTGCTCCAGAAAAGGCATGACCATTGATAACCCAGCTTCTTCACTGCTGTTTGCGATTTCTACTGAAATATTTTATCCTGCTAAAATAAAAGACGCAATCAGGGACATAAATTAACACACGAGACACAATTACCCGCGAGGCAATTTAAAAACTGCTTCCCAAACCGAATGAACAGGGAGTGTCATGTAGCGCACGGGAAGAATGCGCGCAAAATGTAGCGGGATGGAGCAAATGAAGCGCTGTGTCGGAACCCAATCATATGATGGGGGACAGGCCCCTCCCCCCTCCCTCTCGGCCCCCATCAGCGGTCCCCGTCCCATTAGCGAGCACGTTAAACATTTAATTTTTATACAAATTGCTCGCAAATTAAAATAGCGCCGAAATCTCGGCGAAACAATTTGACGGCGGCGCGCTTAAAACTTTTTTCAATTAGTTCGGATTGCGGATCCAATGATTTGGTTAATTTCCTCAATAATTGGTCTCGTTGTGTTTTGTTATTCATTTATTCGGAATCCAGTGATTTGGCGCAGATTGCGTTGCTTTCTGGCATTTTGAATTGTTGATTTTCGTTTCTGAAGGTTTCATGAAAGATTCTCGTGAAATTGTAATTTTAAAACGAAACGTTACTGCTACAGCTATTACCTATTGTTGTGATGTGGACTTGTGGTGTTCGGACAACGTATTAATTGTATATAATTAATGCAATCTGAATAGCCGCAGGTTTATGTTATGCTACGGTTGACGTAAATAAATATCATTGTATGTATTTGTTACAGACTTGCAGGAATCTGAAAGTGTGACAATTTAATAATAGGTACTTAATATAGTTAGTGTTTCTGTTACTGTTAGCCGGCATCGTCCCACTGCTGGGCAAGGGCTTCTCCCCATGACTTCCAGCTCTTTCGATCCAGGGCTAAAGTGAACCACTGGTCGTTGGTTTTCTCAAGCTCATCCCGCCATCTTCTACGGGGTAATAAGGTAATAGTGATTGCTGTAAAAGTAAAATGTTAGCAACCTCCAGTGAAATAAATATCTCTAGCACGACAGACAGAAGTACCGGGAGAATCACAGTTATTTGTTCTAATTTAGCTGTAATGCCACGCAACATAGTCACGAAAATTCAACAATAAACAATCAACAACAGTTGAACATCTACGTAGATGCGCAAAAAGACAGCGCAAGATGAATTTATGGTATTCAAACCATCACAAACGAAACCACTCTCTTGATATTCTAAACCCCCATAACTAATAAAATACTGTTATCAGTTCAAACGCACCTCCCATACAAATGTACGCGCGTATAGTCGCGGAGTCTGCTCATGATTCAATAGACGGTAACGTTATAGAAGTTACACGTTAATGTAGCCGTTATCGGTTATCTGTAACGGTTATTGTAGCTAACTGTAGTTACTGTAGATATCGCTGTAATGTTCCGAATGTTTACGTTGCTCTTTGAGGGGAACTGAGTTTTCGTAATAGTACGATTGTAGTCCCCGAAGGGGTTGGCAGACGTATAATGGCATACATATTCCTCCAGTAATATTATAAATCCTTTGTAGGGCGACGAATTGATGGCAGGTAACCGGGTTCAAATCTTTACTGCGGGTTGCTACTGAAATCTTACAAATTTTTCCTGATCCAGGGATAGACCCCAGCAGGACACCGCGCTTAGCAGTCGTTCTCGCAAGAAGTGGTGGTTGGAAAACAACGAAGAATAGCAATTCTTCAAAAACCACGTTGATTGCGGCTTCAGTGGTAATCTTTAGGTCATCCGTGGTGCAGGTGAACGGACACTTAGGACACTCCAGCAAGTGGGGCATGGTCTGATCAGAAGCACCCACTGAACCAACGAGGTACTTGTAACACATTTTCCAATTAATGTAGAATGTTTCACCAGACTGTTGTGACTACAGTTTTACAAAATATGTACAGAACTCTGTAATAAACTAGAGCACAGCGCACTAAATCTTAATAATTCCATGTAAAAGTGAGCGTTAGCATATTGTTAGCCATTCTTTTCTCTCAGCAGTAAATAATTCAACTCAGTGGAATACTAACTGACTCGCTGGAGAAAGATCAGACTTCTTCAAATGAACTCATATTTTTTGTTATTATACTTCGAAGTCATAAAAACTGTACAAAGAATAAGGCCGAGTATTCACTGGGGAATCATGTTTATTTATTTATACTTTTATGTATTAAGGCTGAAGCTAAGATGTTGTTTAGGGCTTTTTAAGTATCGAGTTATGAGTTTAAAACCTTTGTCTGATTTTTAACACTGTGACTTTAAAAATTTCATTTATGTTCAATTTTGAACCTTACCGATTTAAATAAAAAATTGGAATTTTGATAACACCAAATAAAAAACAATTTTAAAAAGATCCCAGCAATTTGTCTCAATGAACACACCGTCAGCCGCGACCTAACCCTCTCAACGGCGATATAATTGATCGCGCTGTTTATACCGACGTATCAGCGACTGACTCAATTACAATCGCACAATAAAACGATTTATATGAAAAGCGAGGGTCGAACAGACCCGATGACAATGTGTAGATAAAAACATAATATATTGGCGCGTTTCTAATAGCAGCGGAGGGTTGGATGCCTGTACTGAGATACTGGAAAATTGGATTTTTGATAAAAACGTGATTGGGGTCCGAGAGACCGGACCGGGCTGGCATTCCAGTGATGTGCTGATTTAGGTCTAGGCTTACCTACATAACGCTGGAGGATGAAAATATGTTTGGGATTCGGTTCAGTGAAGAATTGATTTCCTTTACCTGCTGTATTCTGTATCGCTGATGTTCAATAAGCATTTATTTTCATAAAATAAAATATCCCACATTTTTCCGAGAAGGAAAGCAGAGGTTTATAGTGCGCCCGTGTTTTGGTATTCATATTAGAAGCCACATCATTGAAACATAATTAGCTGTCATCTTCATCGCCTTTTAAAAACCCCACGAGTAAGATAAATTAGGTTGTCCGTAGGATGTCGAATAAAAAGTTTAATTACCGTCATAATTAACATTTCAGTTCACACAAACAAATTATAATAATCATTAGTATTCCCCGAAAGCCTAATTATTTCTAAATGAATGTTATTAAAGTAGAAGGAGACAGTTACAAATGTCCATGAATCGGTTTAGTTGGCAAATTAAAGAAAACTTTGTGTATTAATTAATATTCAGCGAGCGAGCCCAGCGAGCGGAGCGTCGTCGCCCGCCGTGAATTGACAAAAATGGTTTATTAAATTAATGGTCTTTTTAATTTTGATAACTTTCTCTTTTTTTTCTATATTACCTGTTGAGCGAGTGTCTTCGTACTGGCATTTTCTAGCGTAGGTGTTAAAGCATGGCGGGCATTGCGTAGATGTTCAGTAAATGTTGCGTAGTAGATGAGTGGATGCCTCGTAGAGATCACGTAAACGTCGCATAGTACATAAATAGTCACTTTTTCTAATTCCGTGGTTGCCGCTAAAGTGACATAACCATGTTGTTTAAGATAATAAATTTAACTCTGTCTATATGTCAGTTACTTTTTCACGTCATAACCGTTTTCACAAGGTGGACCATGACCAAGTTTAGGACATAGAAAACTTTTTATTCCGGCAGTACGTTCCTATGGGATAATTTTCGACCTCTACGCCGGTTAAGCCGAGGGAGAGAGCTAGTATATTATTTAGCTTGTCATAAAGTACTAGCTCTTTCTATTTCCAAAATGATCAGCTCCGCAATACATCAAATCAAATCAAACAGGTTATTTGTGATACACAGGTTACAATATAGGTCTTACAATATACAGTGAGTTCATACTGTGATCAGCCTCATGGGCATAAAAATTTATACAAAAAAATAATAATAACAATAATAATATAAAAAAATCAATAAAAATTAACAATAATAATAATAAAACAATAAACAATTATTAATACAGTTCACAATGCGCTCAATAAGACATTAACACTTTGTTTAAAATAGTAAAGAGGAAAGAAATAATAAAAACATAAGTAGTAAAATCATTTTATGTCTAAAAATCCCTTTACTGAGTAAAATGAGTGTTCGTTAAGAAATTTAAATAATTTATTTTTGAATTTAAGGATGTTATTGCAGTCTCTAATGTCCTTGAGAATATTATTATACATTTTAGGCGCCACGACAAAAGTACTTTTCCCAAAAAGAGCAGTTTTATATTGCGTACTTAGTTTTGTAAATATTCTAATTATGTTGCGTGATCTCGTCACTATTTCAAACAAATATGGATGTCTTTTGATAAAAAGGGCCATTTCAAAGATATACACCGTGTTAAAGTCCGCGCTGGTTGGGAGGTCGCAGTGGACGCGGCTCACGTGACTTATTATCAGCTCCGCAATACATCGTGTTAAAGTCCGCGCTGGTTGGGAGGTCGCAGTGGACGCGGCTCACGTGACTTATTATCAGCTCCGCAATACATCGTGTTAAAGTCCGCGCTGGTTGGGAGGTCGCAGTGGACGCGGCTCACGTGACTTATTATCAGCTCCGCAATACATCGTGTTAAAGTCCGCGCTGGTTGGGAGGTCGCAGTGGACGCGGCTCACGTGACTTATTATCAGCTCCGCAATACATCGTGTTAAAGTCCGCGCTGGTTGGGAGGTCGCAGTGGACGCGGCTCACGTGACTTATTATCAGCTCCGCAATACATCGTGTTAAAGTCCGCGCTGGTTGGGAGGTCGCAGTGGACGCGGCTCACGTGACTTATTATCAGCTCCGCAATACATCGTGTTAAAGTCCGCGCTGGTTGGGAGGTCGCAGTGGACGCGGCTCACGTAACTTATTATCAGCTCCGCAATACATCGTATTATTTTGCACAAGAGTTCGTTTTTAACCGACTTCTAAAAAGGAGGAGGTTCTCAATTCGGTTCTTTGTATTTTTTTATAGTGAAAGTGAGCATAAAGGGAGCATTTTTGAAAATGCATCCCTTACGGAGTAAATAAGGGATGATTTCTATGAAAGTGTTCCATCGTGCACACGGCTTAGTACAATAAAAATAAGGCAAGTGCATTTCCATTTAGCCATGATTTTGATTCGTTCAGCGTATTGCAAGGGTTAGATTCCCACTTTCAGCTGTGTTGCGTTAAATAGATCTTTTGCTGTTTATTGTTGGTACAGTGTCACGGAGTTCCTCTGAAATTCACTTATTATTACATTGTAGTCCTTAGCGGGGATTTGTAAGAGTATGTATTGTAAAACATTTACACGTACGTAGCGTGATTGTTTTACTTCTGTTGCTTCTGAGGCTACTCAGATGTCATTCGATCCCAAGACAGCCGAACACGAGGAAGTTATCCGTCGAACTTTACCTGACGCAAAGTTTGTTTCATTGTTCCAATCCTCGAGAGTAGTGCTGGCCCAGTGGTGGCGGCGCCGATTTACGGGTCGAAGGTCGTGAGTTCAAACATACGACGCACTTTACTTTGTGTATTTAATTATTTAATTTCATCACCACTGCTCTCAAAACGGTAGTGGCAAAACATTGTGAAGAAACGCTGCTCCTAGAACTAATCATTCCAAGACATGTGACATCTACCAACCCGCACTGCGCCCACGTGGAGAATTATAGCTCACTCCCTCTCGAAGAGTCCCAGCAGTAGTCTGTGAGCCAGCAGTGGAACGTTACAGGCTGATTGTGTTTTTGTTTCCAGTCCTCATTATTCAAACATGTGTGCCATTTCAACAACCATTAAATTAATTTATTTGTTTTATTTTAAAGAAAGCTTAAAGACTAATAACAAATTTAAATACCATGCACAGGTAGGGACATTTGCTAATTACAAGCTTCCAAATATACACATCAACTAAATTAAGAATGATTAAATACCTACTAAAGTTATTATTCATCAGGTTTAAACCTCGAAATAATAATAATTAAGATGCATTTGTGCGGACAGGAGGTTTATTGTTAGTTTATTTTATACTATACCTACATTTACCGATATATGTAATACGTATGTTTGTTACGTATTGCACTCACAGAAAATTGCGATGCCAAGTGCAAAAACACAATGTCTAAGCAAACACTAGCAAGAGACACAGAAATGTTAAAGCAATTTGATCCGTTTGTGCTGAGAGCCGGACAGTGGCGCGCTCGGGACGTGTCCGGTGTCCAGTGGACACTGTTTATCGGTGTCGGACACCGCCGGACACCCCAGCCGACCGCCGTGTCCGCATCCAGATAAACTCACCACTGAATTATTATAAGTAGTGTCTTTACGGGACAAAATTAAGTATGGAAGTAATGACTGCCTGTTATGTGGGCCTCGTTACCGTTGTAGGCACATTGTAACCATTGTACGTAAATTGTAGCAAGCTATCATTTGTCTCACTTATGCCAAAAGTCGTTTCTTATGCGGAGAACGAACGATCATTAATCACCTCGCTTGCTCACTTCGTGGCGGTGATTTCAGCACATGAATGCATAGTTTAGTAACTAATGCTGAGTACTCGATACTTACACCAATACCTTGCGTATAGACTTGCTGAATAATCCCGCTAAGTAAACAAGATTGCCTTGTATTCACTTTCACTAAGCACCGTTGCAGCTAGTTTGTAACATCGCAATCTCCTGCACTATAATATTGTCACTCCTGCTCCCTTTAAATCCATCCATAGGTTGTCTTTAAAAGATCGCTTGTAGCGAAACGAACGCCCGTTGTGTCACTCTATGTACATTTAATTCGTGTGGTGTACATAATTCTATTCTATGAGCTGTCTGCCCAGCCCTTTGAATCATGCATGATAGTAGATAATAACACGGCGTCAATAATATAGCCTCCTGCCAAACATGATATCCTCGGAGTTATGCAATACAGGCACGTCATTACAACCGTCACCGAAGCATCGCTAATGGAAACATTAACCTTTCCAGTTAGGTTAACTGTTAACGTTACTGTGCTCCTGGTACTATAGACTTGGCCAAATCTGTCGGTTTAGCTAAGGTGGTATGTTGTTTAGCTAAGATGGTATGTTGGTACCTACATCATTATTTTACACTACTTAGTTTACTATGGCCATCCCATTTAATCTTGTTATTGGTGTATATGGGCGGGAACCCATTATTGATTTTTAAGCCTGTTTTGATTATTTTGTACTTGATTTGACTTCCATGTAATTTATTGAATTAATGCCTGTATTTCCGGTTAGGTTGTTATGTTTTTATTTTGATGTATTTAAAATATTGTAGTTTCCGGTTAACTTTGTTTCTATGTTGGTATTAAGGATTTATCTTGACACGTCCGTTTAAATCATTTTAGAATTAGTTTGACATAATATCTGCTTGATGATTTATATAAATTCTATTTGGCGGCAAAGTTTCGCGGAAAGTTTTGGCGGTGATTTTGTATATAAAAACTGTTGTAATGCGAATGGAAGGCCATTCTTGGTTCGCTACTCGTGGAGTAGGTACCCTGAATTGAAGTCAGGTATTTACTTTATACTCTTTTAAAAATTTTCCTGCCATTTCCTATTGCTGTGTATTTGAGTAATATATTGGTGCAAATCTATAATATGTGTAACTCCGACAACGACGGCGATGATGCACTGACATGTACTTACTTAACGATTTCCATACTTAAATCAAATCAAATAAAATATAATTACGATGAGATTAGGATTGAATGAATAGTTTTTAAAAGGCGTGATCGTCACTTTTCTGTAACAACAGACAGCTACAAAAGTGCCGATTGTATAGTTACAAGAACTATAACTTAGAGGTAAATAATGAATGGCACAATATATAGTTCCTATTCGTATAATCCTAAATCAAAGCAAAATCACCGTCTCTTCACATTAAGAAGAAGGTTCTATTATTAATCAATGAACATCATAAAACTATAGAGTTCAGCTGTTGTCTTTTGGTGAATGCTGCGTGTACCTGTAATAGGCACACATTCCAGCACTTTTATTTAATTTTTGGTTTCTTTTTTGTTTTTTTTTTTATTATGCTGTCGGTGTACCAAATTAATAAATAAATTTTACAAACTGGGCAGTGGGCAGTCGGCAGTCGGCCGATTCAAGAGGCGATCGATTTGACTCAATCGCTCGCTAAAATTAAACAACGTATGAAAAATGTAGTCCATAAGGCGATCGGCATTTTCTGTAAGGAGGTATGTTTGTATTAGAAATCAACACTTTTAGAACTGTTTCTAAGAAAAGGAAGTGAATGAAAGTGGGCTTTGGTAGTGAAACGACTGAACGGCTGATTGTGTATAATACATTAATATTAACTTAACGTTTATAATAAATTAATCTCATTGTTTTGTCATGTCTTGAAAACAATGCGAAACAAGACCCGCCTCTACTAAAATGAGGCCAATAGTATACCAACTGAGTGAGTAGGTTTCAAATAATTTGAAAACTCTTTAGGAAAAGTTAAAAACGAATATGTATACATGAACTTCAGTACCTTCCAAGTGACTTAGTTCTTCTCTGTCCACGCAAGATAACACAATATCACGTAATATAAAGCTCTGTATAGTATGCACTAAGTGCGTCCGCTTGCGTCGCTCGGGTTACACATACTAAGTGAAACATGACGCTTCATCGTATGAACATGTCGGTGTGTATTTTGTTACATGTTAGACAAAGATTGGTTCAACCTTTCATACAGTTACTCAGAGTTTCGAAAAATAAATGTTGGGACAAAAGTGATTTACGTAGGTATTTATTTTTAAACAACATTACCTACACGTTTCAACTTTTTATCTTTTATAAGCTGTGTGATCGATGGAAACGACTAACTTCCAAACAAACTTGCATCTCATATTTACACTTTTACAGAATAAATTTACAAAAATCAGGAAGAAATGCTCACCTTTGTTACATAATGGGAAACATGCTTCTAGAGGCAGCGGTTTCGGCTGAGTGTTGTCTGTCAGTGAGTTAATATAATAAAATTTTATTAAGTTGAAATTGTTCAAAGTTTTTGGGGGCTGTAATGAACTAAAAATGTAGTTTTTACATAACGCTTGGTAGGCTAGCTGACAATCATTCTAGTTTATGTTTCAGTGAAAACGTTTTACTGATTAATTCAATTCTGATAAATTCCGCTATATAAATATTAGAGAACGAATATTTCTATTCATCACCAGCCATAGACAGTTCAATTGCGTGCAATTGGATTCATTCAACTCTCATCTAGCTGCTACCAGCCACCCTGTGAAGATCGGTGCTCCACCTAACCTGAAGGCGTCGAATCTTAAGTTTGATGACTCGCGGGCTCCACTCAAGACCACATCTACCACAACGGTCATCGGTTCTACGGCCAACATGGCTGGCCCATTGCCACTTCAACTTAAGCTATGGCGTCAACAACTATGGCTCTCTGCCGGAGCAGCTCGTTCCGGATTCGATCCATCGGAGAGACCAAGCATACAGTTCTATTCGACTGTATTCAATTGTTTGTATACCATTCAGAACAATATGACACGAATGACCCAAATTTAGCTTATAATAATTTCATTGAGATTTTCAAGCTATTATACGATCTGTGTTTTCCATTAAAAGTGGTTAAAATAAATACATTAAGAAGAACTAACTGGTTGTCAAAAGGATTCAAACTATGCAGTAAAAAGAAAAGGAAACTCCAATGGCAGTTTAGACTTAAACGTAGCAATATTAATAAAACCATATTATATAATTATTATAAAATGTACAAAAAAAATATCCATTTAACACAAAAAGCACAAAACAATTACAATATAAGAACATCGAAAAACAAATCGAAAACTGCGTGGCAAATTATCAATTGTCTAAAATATAACGTACCTAAATCTAACATCATAATTAAAATGGGTGGCTGCGTCATATCACACCACAAGACTATTGCAGAAGCATTTAATGATTTTTTATTGATAAAATACAGCCAAAACTGGATGTCGACTGCAGACCTGGGGCGTGTACATTAGATTTCAATAACAAAACTATGTTTATGGCCCCTAATATAATACCAGACGATATTAAAAAGATAGTAATGTCCTTGAATAATACAAGCAGTGTGGGATATGACGGTATTGCTACTTATATTATTACTCACTTTTATTACTTTAAGGCATTAAGTCCGCCTTTGTACCTTTTTGTGCGAAAAGTTTAAATAAATAAATAGGTATACTAAAACATGTTGCGGATGAAATCTGCGGTCACTTGAGTCATGTCATCAATCTCAGCATTAGCGCAGGCGTTTACCCTGATGCTCTAAAAGTTTCTATCGTCAAGCCACTATTTAAGAAAGAAGATAGGGAGTTAATGGTGAACTATCGGCCTATATCACTAATCTCTATAATTTCTAAAATATTTGAGAAGTACATTTACAAGGAACTAAGTTTATTTATAGAAAGACATAATATTATATGCGAGGAACAGAAAGGATTTAAAATGGGTAAAACTATTAATATGGCCATTTATGATTTTTTATATAATGTTATATTTAACGTGGATAAGAGGAAACCGATCTGTGGTGTATTTTGTGACATGACGCAAGCCTTTGACTATGTGCATTATGGTACACTCTTAAATAAACTTGAAATATGGAATTAGAGGAAATGACAACAATCTAATTAAATCTTACTTTCTTAACAGAACTCAAATAACAAATATAAACCAAATCAATATGAAAAGTAAACATGAAATTGTATTCCGATCCTCAGAACCAGCAGTATAGTCTCGTTTGGTGTGTCACAGGGGAGTGTTCTAGGGCCTCTTTTATTTATATTATATACTAGCTTCTGCCCGCGGCTTCGCCCGCGTGGATGTCGGAAATTATCCCACGGGAACGTGCTAACAGGATAAAATGTATGTGCTTCCCCAGGTCTATCTATATCTGTGATCCCGCGGGTCCTTTGTGGCTAATTACAATAGAAAACCAATTGTGTCTCATTAGTGGTGATTAAGAGGGTACCTATATGATATCTTTAGGTACCTAAGTACCTACCTAATCAAAAAAAAAAACTCATTAACAGAAAATAAAATACACCTACCTACCTAAATAAACCTATTTCTGATGATAACTAATCTAAACTCAATAAATAAGCAAAATCCCTGAAAACTAATATCTATACGAACGACTAATCCTACCTAACAGTATTATAAAATAACCTACGGTCACTACGTACACTATCAAAGATACTACCTATACTTTAAAATTAAAATCTATACCTACGACTTATAAAAATAAACTTAAATAACTCTAAAAACTAAAAGGAATAAAAAGGTCGCACAGATAATACTGCGGGTGACGTAACCTACAACCAACTTATTATTTACGGTTGGTACAGTAATCGTGTCTAGGGATCGAACCGCAAAATTAAGTTTGTTTTTTATTGTATATACACGCACGGAACAAATATTTGTATGACCTACATGTATTTGTTCCGAGTCTGGGTGTTTTTCTATCTATAATATGTATGTATTTACAAAAAAAAAAAATGTATATAAGTAGTTTATCAGCCATCTTGTTACCATAACACAAGCATTAGGTTGCTTAGCTTGGGACTAGATGGCGCTGTATGAAATGTCCAGGGATATTATTATTATTATATACTTTTCCGGGATAAAAAAGTACCCTGTGTGGTGCCCAGGATATTAAAGAATAATTATACCAAGTTTCATCGTAATCGAACCGGTAGTTATTGCGTGATGCCTGAACAAACAGACAGACAGACAGATAGACAGACAGACAGACAAAAAATTTTTTAATCACATTTTTGGGTTCGGTGTCGGTCTAGTAACACCCCCTGCCATTTATTTTTTTGATATTTTCAATGTACAGAATTTTCACTTCTACAGATTTATTATAAGTATAGATATAGATATAGAAGATATAGATTAATGATTTACCGAAAGGCATCCTTCAACCTCTGACACTATTTGCCGATGATAGCACCATAACGATACCTTGTAAAAGTGTTGATACCGAAAGTGACATAAATGATTCTATAAATCGAATCGTAAAGTGGCTAAATGACAATAACTTAAAAATTAACCTGACTAAAACTAAATTAATACATTTTAATCAACGGATCAATAGTAAGAGTAATTTAAATATACACTACTGACTACAATGACCAGCCTATAGAAGAGGCAGAAACAACAAAATCTACATCATGCATCTACGCTATGGTGTCATTTTTTGGGGCAACTCAACCGATAAAGACACGGTGTTCAAGGCTCAAAAGAGGTGCGTTCGTTCAATATTTAAAATTAAACCTACTGATAGTTGCGTGCCTTACTTTAAAAAATATAAAATTCTTACTTTGCCATGTCTGTACATTCTAGGAGTAGCTGTTTTTGTTAAAACAAATCCGCAACGATTTAAACGAGTAGATGAAGTAGTCCCACGTAATAGGCGCGACAACAGCAGGTTATGCTATCATACTGCGAGAACAACCCTCATGCGCAAAAGTGTTTTCTGTATGGCTCCTATCATATTTAATAAACTACATAAAAGTTGGAGAGAACAACCCTTGTCACTTTTCAAAAATAAGCTGAGAAAATTTTTAATTAGTAAAGTGTATTACAATGTTTTAGATTTTTTAAATGAAAAGGACTTTTCTATTCCGACTTCTAATATAAAATAACAATTGAATAATGTGATTTTAAATTAATTGACTTTTGAATGATTCTATTTGAGTTATATCTGACTGCAAATTAATGAATATTCTGGACGTAATGTAATTTATTTTGACTATAATATACCTATACTATAATATCTTGACATCAATTATTATTTATTTGTTTTGTATTTTCTAATGAAATTAAAATGACTATACAGGGTGTTATTGACAGCCCTCCACAAAAACACAGGATTGATTCAGCTCCTTATTCCGAATCATATCCCACTGGAAATTTTCTCAGGAAAAAAAAAATTTGTGCCGTTTTTTCTGCTGATATTCCTTTATTTCAATGTAAAATTACGTTCTCTGTATGCAACATTCCATTTATGTAAATAAAACAGCTGAAAACAACCTCGTTCAAGCTCGCTGCGCTGCCGTCCGCTACGTGCGTTTTGCCACGGTAACGATACGTTGCGTGTGAGGTAATAAAACAAATCTGGTTTTTTGGATTCCCTTAATGTTCCTGAAAGAATTACATGTACCGGTCATCTTAATATGATGTACTGAAGCCACCCTATCAGTTTGCGGAGGGCTGTCAATAACACCCTGTATGTAAAATGCAATTAAATGTAATTTTTTATACCTTCAAATTTGTACGCCGTTATTGGCAAAACATGGACGCTCACATCTATTAATTTAATACCTTGCATGTCTGATAATTAAACGCATGTTTTACAAATAAATTATCTTTATCACTACAATATACCTACATAGGTATACAATGTACATCGGTACATACGCGTTATGAAATCTACTCTCAGTATTAAAAACAAACTATTGGCGCCACGGTTGGCGCAGAGGCTGAGCGATATACTGCTGCGCTGCATGTCGCGGGTTCAATTCCCGCACGGAACAAATATTTGTATTGCCTACAGGTAGCTGTTCCGGGTCTGGCTGTTTGTGTATGTGAGTTTAAATGTTTGTAAATGCACCCACGATACAGGAGTAGGTAATTCTTAGTGTGGGGCAACGTTATTTTTTTTTTTTTTAAAGAAAGAAAATAAGATAAAAAACGATAATTATACGTTTTTATTTGAATACGAAGGATTTTATTACAAACAAAACATCACAGAAAAGTACGGCGTTTTATTTATCGAACCGCTGCAAAAACATGTAAGAACGCTTCCGCCAATAATTAATAATATTATTATAGAGGTATGAGGAACAAGGTGTAAAGTTCGCTCATCCTCCATAGAAAAGGGAGGATTTATCGAACAGGTGGGTGTCGTGTCTGGTGGGTTACTACCCGACGATTGATGTCGGAACGCTGTACTTTTGCTAGTGGTGGGGTAAACTTTGCTTGCGCGATGCAGGATTTTACCTGACGTCAGTGTGATGCGTAGTTCGAATGTGGCGTTGTAGTAGCTATTCATTTTATTTTAAACTTGCATAAAACTATCCTGACTGCAATGGACAAAAGAAATCCAACATGTGCCATTTTTATGGACATGAGTAAAGCCTTCGATCGGGTTGATCATAAGATATTACTACAAAAACTAAACATGTATGGCATAAGTGGTAAAGCGCTAGAACTTATCTCTTCATATCTTTTCGATAGAAAACAAATTACAGAAATTACACTAATATGCCAAAAAACACGAAATGAAATTAAACATAGATCAAACACTAACACCGTAATATTTGGAGTACCACAAGGTAGCGTCCTGGGCCCACTATTGTTTTTAGTATACATCAATGATCTCCCTAGACATATCAAACATCCAATGGTGCTCTTTGCGGATGATAGTACAGTGATAATAAAAGATGACAAAGAAAGTAATTACGAACATGAAATCAATGAAACATTAAATTTAATAATTCAATGGCTAACCAAAAATAATCTTAGAATAAATATGGATAAAACTAAAATAGTACACTTTCATCAAAGAACACAACCTAAAAATATAAAAACCAGTTACCAAGGCAAGACCGTACAACCAGTAACAAATACTAAGTTTCTTGGAATTCATATTGATAATAAGTTATCATGGAAAACGCATCTGGAACATGTTTGTAAGAAAGTTAATAAATCCTCATTTGCCCTCTACAAACTCTCGAAGATTATTAACAAAGATTCCGTATTAACTGCCTATTACGGGTTTGTCGCACCTATCCTAAGATACGGTGTAATATTTTGGGGTAACTCGGTCGATAAAGAAATTGTCTTTAAAGCCCAAAAGAAGTGCATCAGAGCAATCTGCAAACTAGATAGCACTACCAGCTGTAAACCTCACTTTAAAAATTCTGACATTGCCTTCATTATATATTTATGAACTAAATTTATTTGTAAAATCCAATCCAGAATATCATATGACTATGTTTAAAAGTGAATATAGACAATTACGTGACAAAAAAAAGTTAGAAATAGAAATACCGTACGGAAAAACAGCACTATTTAACAAAAGTGTTCTTAGTATGGCATCGTTGGTGTACAACAAACTACCTGATGATATAAAAAAAATATCTATTCCGCAGTTCAAGTCTAAACTACACAAGTTTCTAGTTCATAAATGTTACTATAATGTTAAAGAATATTTAGAACATAAAAATATTGCAATTTAATAATATTATTATCAGTATCAAATAAAAATTTGAATGAGTGACATGAACATGATTATCGTAATTCAGTAACTTGAGTGTTCTTGACATTTTATAATTTTTGACTTGGTATAATTTTTGACATTGTTTACCTTCTGATATTATTATTATTATTTTAATTTGTAACTGAGTTTCAAAGAATTACTGCTAACACTATAGATAATATTGTAATTAGTAGATATTACGCAGATTTGCACGCCTCTTTAGGTTATAATGCAGTGGACCTTCTATGCTTATATAAAACTCATTTATTCAAAAATCAAAATCATTTATTTGCATAATACATGTTTGAAAGGTTCAAACATGTATTATGCAAATAAATGATTTTGATTTTGATTTTTAAAATGAAAAGACAAATCGTCACGCGGTTCGTTTATCATCGACAAAGTGTTTTTTTTTTTTTATGGTATCCAAGATATTTAAATTCTATTTTCATTGCGAAAGGTCGCAACATGGTAGCTCATCGGATTTTAAAAGAATTTTTGTGGTCACCACTTGAAAATTATTATTTATATTGCCACTGGCACTGACAAGTTTTAATTTCGCACATCGACAATAATATTTCCAATAAAAAAGCTTAGATAACACACCCATTTATACAAAAAAAAGTAAATTAAAAAGCAACTATTCCGGCCAGCACACACTGATTGACACGTTAACCCTCAACTGTACATAACTTCGTGGTTAAAAGGGCCAGAAGTAACCCTTCACGTAAAAGCAGATGAGATCCAACCCTCCTCGCGCTGTCAAACCGACTGTTTTTCCCTGACAATAGGTTGAAACGCATTGTGTGACTTTAGGTCCACGGGGTCATGTTTGCTGGTCTGACGTGGGTCAGTCGCTGTGTACGCAGTGGGCCACTCTTTGATGCCTAGTTTGGCGGTCGGAACTTTTGTCCGTTTTAAATGAATAAAATGTTACACGTTTGAGGTTGGAATGAAAAAAGCGAATGTAGTAATAGTTTCGTGAATATGGTATGGAATTGAAAACGGTTTTTATTGGTTTTGTGTTTGTACTCGTCGGCAATGGTTGAGCGATTCAATTCTAGACTACGGGTTGAGGATTTCTACTTCCGTGCCAAATTGCAAATAAAATATAAAACAAATTCGATTCTCTTGCCTGTCTGCGTGACCTAGCTCTTCTAAACATGTTTTTTGGGAATTTGTTCTGGAAGGTTTATTAATGTGTTTATACAATAATATTTAACTTAGATATAGCACAGAAATTTCAACATTTTGTCATGTCTCAGTATACGAAACCAGTTCCATATCTTCCATAAAACTAGTCAACATAACACCCCATCGTAAATTACATTGGAACATGAACTCCTCCTGCTCCCTCTCAGGACACCTGCTCCCCAGGGCCGCCATGGCCCCACTACCACACCCACACCCACATACTTAAACAGTTAAAGCTTGTTATGTCAAACAGCTGCAAACTTTTAATACTTCCTCTGGGATTAGAGATAAGTTGGTTGTAAATCTTCTCAATCCATCTGTCTGTTAATAAACTTTGACTAGTAGTTAGATTAATTACAGTTCCGGACAATAGGCCGGCTTCCTTACTGGTCTGAAATAAACCATATTTGAAAAACAAAACGACAGATATTAATCCTCAACTTAATTAAATGCCTATCTAGTATCAGTGGGTGTCGCGAAAAAAACGATTAACCCGTGAAACGATCACCTACTAGAAGCCGTTTTCATGTAAGCGCTCAACAGTTTTTCGGTTTGAGTCTATTTTTCTTATGAACAATCCCTGGTTCATACGACATTTCATGGGTTAAGTGATCATGGCAAAAATAAAGAAAAGCGGCTTTCTACTGACTGTCACGAACAAATTAACTTTGGATCTTTAATCGCGTGATCATTAGTTGAATTAATTTACAAATTGACTGCCTCAGTTTTCATTGCCGAACATCAACACATTCGAAATAATCAGACAGCCAATCGGATCCTTATAGCCACAATAACAGAACAACAGACAGCCTATTCTTGTGGTATTGTACCGCTCCTGTACCGCTTGTTTACCGCTTGTGTGCCGCCTGTGTACCGCTACCGCACCGATAATACCGGTGACGGCGGTCTGACAGCGGCCGGAACAACTGTGTCTCATTCAGTAACGAAACTACACACACACACACACGCACATTATACATTGACACGTGTAACTGTTGTAATTGCATCATACGAAATGTGTTTGTTTTTATGTGTGTGTTTGAAATATTCTGAACTTAGTTACGAGTACCTGATGTAACTAAGGAACACACACATTCTCATGATTGTTATTTTTGTACCATCTATTAAAAAAAAAATAGTATAAATGTATAAAGCCTAAAACAATTTAAAAAAATACACATGCACCCTCACACAAACACGTCAAACTTATAACACCCCATCGTTTTTGCGTCGGGGGTTAAAAATGTGCCTTTTGTTTTCTTTTCGCAATCAAATTTTTATCAAGGAGGAAGTCTGAAAGTTGCACCGGTAACTGAAAAGTTGTGTGGAAATCGGTTGTCATGGTATGGGCATGTGTTACGGAGGAATGAGGAAAATGTCGTGAGGAGAGTTTTAAGTATGAATGTCGATGGCTATAAGAGTAGGGGAAGACCAAAGAAACGATGGATGGAATGTTTGAATGTTGATATGGTTAGAAAGGGGGTGACTACCGAGATGACGACTAATAGAGAAGTATGGAAGAAAAAGACATGTTGCGCCGACCACAAATAAATTGGGATAAGGGCAGGAGAATGATAATGATGATGATGAATCAAATTATTATCAACCAACGACATACGTCATGACTTTTATAATGGAGGAACACTGACTCCCAAGTCCCAGGTATAAACGTAGTTTGGGAGCCATGGGACCTATGTTTGAGATACTACATCTGTATGTTGTAAAATGAAATGTCTGGTAGCAATTTATTTATTTTAGTTCCAAATTTTAGTGGCTTAGGTATTAGTTGTCCTAGTGACGTAGAAGTTTAAGGACCATATTCTGTAATCTCCGTCTGGTTTCTTCTGTTGTCTGGTCGGGGTTAAGGCCTGTGCGATAATTAAGTGGGCTTTTTAATTGCATGCTACTTTTTTTGAGTCTTTGATACGGCGTTCTTACGTAGTAAGGTAGGTCATCATCTGCCTATCCTATAACTATTTTTGGGATGGCTTGCAGTCGATCCGGATGCAGCTGAATACCAATATTTTTAAGGAGTGATGTAATAAGATAGCAATCGTAACTAAACCTAGATTGACCATGAATTACTGTTTCGCATGAACCAATTTTAATGGCTCACAGGTAGTGGCCCACAACATTTTTACACTTGCAAGATTTTCCATTCAACAGAAAGAGAAAAAATTTCCAGTCTTTCAGAGAAGACATATTCTATCTCAGTATCAATCTGTGAAAATCATTAAAGGATTTTTGACATTAATTATCACTGAAATGGTATGACCTTTGACCTTCGACTAGATCTTGAAATTTTTGATATTAGGAATAATTGGCTTCTTTGCAAATCTCAAGACTCTCAAACTAACTGTAAAAATCGTAATAATATATTACTATAACTTAGTAGATCCAACACCATAACGACATAGCAACACTCTTGCGTTACCGTGTGAAGTGTATAGTAACCTGATATTTATGGTTAATAAATTACTCAGCATAATATACATGGTTACGGTGTAGCAGTCATATTAAGTTTATTTTGTTGTATTAGTTATGTAAAGCTTGAAAAAACTGAAAGTGTATCATTTAGAAGTCATTGGTACTAATTTCATTTTGTTAGTATAAGTTATATTAAGATTTTATGGTTTAAAAGTCTTTTAATGAATGTAGAAATGTTAATGGGATTCTAGATCGTAAAGGTGTAATCTATGGTAACCTTATATTGTTTATGATCTGTCAAGGTGGCGGCCTGTCAGATCGATGGGCTGTCAAGGTCGTTCCAAATAAACTGCATTACTAGCTACACGTTTTGTTACTCGTACACATTGCACCATGCTCACACACATTATGTCGTCACATCCGCACGCAGCCTCCACGGGGCGATAAACTTCAAAGTCCATAAAGAGAGCGGATCTCTGTTCACGAGCCCATGGCGCATGGCGCATAGCGAAACATGTAAATAATAACGAGCTTACAATTATGAAGGTGCTCATTACATTCATGTTTGAGAGGTTTTTTATGCGGAATTTTTTGGATGGTTAAGCGCTGGTGTACGCTTGACTTGGCATATGAAGGGTTGGTCTGAATTCCCTGAAGGGGTATCGAGGGTTACATAAGTCACTTATCGCAATTCATTCAGAAATCGTTGTACAGTATAGTACTGTGGGGTTGTCAAAATGCAGGTTCACATTATGTACCTTTTTGGGAGTTTTTGGATTTTCAATAGTTTGATTATTTTATTTGCGTTAACAGCGTTTTTATGTTTAGGTATATAAATAACTTATTTGAATTCACAGGTCAAAAATTCATAAATATTTTAATAGAATCAATAATACATTCCTTATTTTATTCATTGAGTAACTCAAGCATCAACTTATTTATTATTATGTATTACTTACTTACTTTTAAACCAATTACAGAAATTAAAGACACAGTTGGTACCTTTACCTTACCTTTACGTACCTTATCTTAAACCTTTTGCATAGTAGTGTACCTAAATGTAGTCCTTTATTTAGTTTCGAACATGTAACCCCGCGTGATGTAGTTAATATTTTTAATACAATTAAGTCTAAAAACACCGGTGATTATTGGGGCATCTCCAATAAACTTTTAAGCAATATAATAGACATTGTAGCCCCCTATCTAGCTGTTACTTTTAATAAATGTATTGATTTAGGAACTTTTCCTGACCTCATGAAGAGTAGTAAAGTCATACCAATATTTAAATCAGGTAATAAGAAAGACGTTGGCAATTTCAGGTCTATTTCTATTCTACCGGCATTTAGCAAAATATTTGAAAAGTTAATACTCAAGCAGTTGCTAAGATATTTTAATTTAAACAGCCTCCTCCATAATTAGCAATATGGCTTTACAAAAGGTTGTTCAACTACAGATACGGGTGTTGCTCTGCTGAGACACATATTTGACGCATGGGAGAAATTGCAAAATGCTATTAGAGTTTTCTGTGATCTCTCCAAAGCCTTTGATTACGTGCACCATGACACACTTTTGCGTAAGTTACATCATTACGGTGTCTGAAACGAAGCTCTCAACGTAATAATTTATTATTCACATAACAGGGTCCAATGTGTAGATGTTAATGGCGTGAAATCTTCCGGGCTACCAGTTCAGTTAGGTATTCCGCAAGGCTCAACACTGGGTCCATTCTTGTTCTTAGTATATATCAATGATTTACCATTCCACTTGAAGGGCATCTGTGACGTTGTACTGTTTGCAGATGATACATCTCTTATTTTTAAAGTAGACAGGAATAAGACAATACACTGACGTTGATATAGCTCGTTTAGTCTATTTTAGTCACTTTCAAAGCGTTATGTCCTACGGTATTCTGCTGTGGAGCAAAGCCGCTGATATAAAAAATATGTACGAGTATATTTGTCCTTCAAAAACGAGCTGTTCGAGCAATTTACCAGCTAGGTGCCAGAGTTTCTCTAAGAGTTTTTTTTTAAGGTATTCTCACGGTTGCATCACAATTCATCTTCGCCAACATCTTATATATCAGGCAAAATTTACACTTGTACACTAAAACAGTGATATTCACAGTGTTAACACTAGAAGTAAGGCCAAACTACGTGCCCCCTTTCACTGGCTTCATAAGGTTCATAACTCATTTGCTGGGCTTGGTAACCTTTTATAACAAGGTACCCGCTTCTTTGCTAGACTTGCCTTTTAATGCGTTTAAAGCTCAAGTAGAATCCAACCTTTGTTCAAAGGCTACTACGGCGAATATTCCATCAACGACTACTTACACGATAAGAATAGTTGGTCGCCGTAATTAACTCAAGACAATGTTCATGCTCTTTCTCCAGAATTAGCTTACTGACAGGTTATTGTTATTAGTATCTTATTTATTTATTTTACTTCGATGATCCTAGTTTTTCATCTGTGACTTCATGTGACAACTATGTGACCAGAACCCAGCAATGCATAAATATGTAAGCTGTCACGCCCTTTATACCTGGAGGCTTTTAATAAGGTAGTAAGTTTTTATTTACATTTTAATTTTAATTAATTATTTTTTAGCTTGAGTACGTAAAGTTTTTATTATATTTGTCGGTATAGTGGCATGGCTAGCTGACATAATGGCAAATAATTTAATTTTAGATTCTGTGCCTTGTAATGTTAATTACTTAACACAATTACAATCAAGTATCAAGTATTTTCTAACTGAACAGACAGCTGTGCTGCTGGGGAGTTTGTTGCGCCACTTCTTCTTCCCAGCGATAGCACTAGGAAGTGGTGAAGGGCGGGCGTTTTTGCGGGACTGTCTTTTGTAATTTTGACATTCGAAAAGTGCTCATTCTCAAGCCTCATTTGAATAAATGACTTTTGATTTTTGATTTTGTACAAAGCAATAATAATAATATTTATTTATTTTCTCACCACAGTAATTATAAAATAATAACAAAAAAAACAATATTGTCCAGTCATGAGCTTAAAGAAAAATATTTTGGGAGACTGATGCCTAACCTAAGCCAAAGCCTGTATTTCAGGCCACCAGGTCTCCGCCCCAAATATATAAGAGAAGGTATGTCTGTCTCTCGTTAACATCAGGCATATTTTAATTACTGTGGGCGTACTATGGGTAGTGTTGGTTATAGCGCAATAGTAAAACGGTTTGCAGTTCAAATCAGATTACAATTCACAAACAAGTCAGTCATACTAGCGAATCACACACTGTAGGTCCACTACTCAACGATACGGAACGCAAGACAGTTTCTATCCACATGTTGTTCGTACGATGTCCAATGTTTCAATTCTCTCGAGAGCTCTGCTCACACTACTTTTGTAGCTGTTGCTCTCGTCCTACCACGAACTCAGGCTAGACTCTGTCTAGTGCCACGAGATGGCGCTAACATTCCGAATAGTCAAACGAATGACTCCGTCATATATGTATATACACAAAAGATAAAATATAAAGTCATCAAGTAAAAAGTTAACAACACTTTCATAAATCCCTCTCACAGTACTTCTGACATGCCGACAAAATCTTCGTCCATTCGTCCGCAAATCGATCTTTTGAAACTTCTTGTTTATAACTTTCATATTTTTGTTTCAAACTGTATTCCGTAATATTAATAATTTATGCGCCGTTTAATAGAGCCTTCCTCTTTTTATATTCCGTTAGAATAATAATGAAGTTCTGCCGATTTTAAGTCGCCCGGCTTCCAATGAATATTTAATTATATCGCCAAAGAACGAAACAGACGAAGAACTCTTTACAACTTTACTTCACACATCTTTAACGAGATATTTGAGATTTGAAGTACTATGAGCGAAACTGCTACTGAATTTGCTTCAGACTTAAGTTCTTTCAATGAGAACTATAAATCAAGTAAAATGACACGTCGCGAATATTCTGGAAACCAACATAATTCAGTTTTGTACAATCATTTAGTTCAACATTGTTGTAAATGTTCGTAACATTAGCCGACTATGGGCTCTACGCCGTAGCGGCGTAGTCTCGTAGCTGGATAGCGGGCCTACGCCGTAGCGGTTATAAGGGTTGTGCCATTATTATGATAATGGGCTATTATGGCAGATATCATTATCTTAGCAAGAGTGACTGAGATCTTTGGGGAGGGGTTACTTTATTAATTTAGTCCGGACCACTTAGATAATTATTTTCAATTTTGCTGCTTGAATATTTAAAGTGGTGTTTTACAGCAATTCCGTTGAATGTTGAGACAAATTGACTTTGAACTTAATGAGCGAAATATTTGAACGTCCCAAATCTGTCTTTGCTAAGTTAAAAGGATCTTAATAGCGTTTTTCTTTTACTTAAAGGCTTTTAATAATTACATTAGCGAGCGCGTTCAATTACAAAAATATCTTGGTGAAGTGGCCGAACACTCACTTTCTAACTTACCTAGTTATTTAATATCATTGAAGTACTAAGAAAAAATATTATACTCCAATAACCATAATAATATGTCCGCTTCAAATAAATAGCAAGAACCTCCACGTACACTCTCGAAAACTAATCCATAAAATATGTACAATCACAAAGCATCGACACCTCAAACTACATACCTACAACTTTAAGTGCTTATGAAATATAGAGTGCAGCCGAGTGTGCGACGGTGACAAATTGCGGGAACTTTGTGGAGGCTCGGAGGACCAAACTTTGGTCCTTAGGTCCCCAGGGCCAAGGTTAGTGAGGCTCTAGGGCCTAGTGTTTGTTGGGCTCGGAAGAAGAGTGTTTGCTTTGTGTGGGTTGTTTGCCCTGAGGGAGAAGCTGTCAATACGTTGTGGTTTCGGTGGATCGTGTTTTTCTTGACGAGAAGTTGTTGGTTAATTGTTAGAAGCATTAATATGTTTAGCTATTTTGTGCTCTAAGATGTAATGTGATCATCGTTTCTTAACTTTGTTGGGCTCATTTTGTAGTCTTACGAAAGACGAATGAATATCAATATTTTGCATGGAGTGGCTGTCACATTTGACCTCTATTATCAACAACTTACTAACTGACTGTACTTACAGTACTTATTGTGGCTATAATATTATAAAATAACTTTTCTATAGGTAATTTCTTGCCAAGCACGTATTCTTAATGCTTAGAATTAAATCATTAAACGCGGTTTTTCAAAAGAGAATTTGAGGGTGAGAACTTGTCAAACTCTTACTGAATGTGATTCCTTCAATGTGAAGTATGTTTGGGTGTTAGTGACCAAACTAATTCTTAATTAGTTTAGTTATACGATTGAAGATTTAAAGTTCTTTTAAACACGCCACAGACTTGTGTGATGTACACAAAACGGTAACTCATATGTAGACTGACCACGGTAAGTATAACATAACCTCTCAGAAAGATCGATCGGCGCGGTTGCCTTTTAACCATGAGACTCTTTACTCTATTATATTCGCGACATCGTAAATCACTCTATATTTTCCTTTCATATTTCTTAAAGCATACTTAATAAGTAATAATGCAAGAGACGGTACCTTCTAACAAGAATAGAAATTACAGTTTTGAAAATAATGCAGAAATTCTTGGAAGAAAATATTCTAAGCATAATTTTAAGTTCATACTGTGTGTATCAGCAAAATGTGCTTTTTAATATAGAATTGAATGAAAGAGTATGATAGTTTATTTTATATACAATAGAAGTCAGAGTCAGGCTGTAGTTTTGTGACTACAATACCAATAACGATGGACAAAGGCGATTGTATACAATACATGATTGTATACAATACATAAAACAAATAAGTCACGGTGTATGTTGTTATGCTGCGATTTCTAGAAAACATATTGACAATGTTATTTTTTAACTTATGAATATTTCCAGTCTTGTAAAACGTATAAAATTATGGGTACATATTAGAAACATAATTTGTAGGTATTCTGATATTGTGTTTAGTCAGTAAACATAATTACTATGTATAATTATTATTATTTAGTCAAATATATGTCCCAAATAAATAAAATATTCGTTGTTCAACATAAAATTTCAATTACAATAATTACAACTACCCAAAATCATAGGTACCTATAGACCATTCTATAGGTACCTATGATTTTGGGTACTTGAGAGTTTAAATAAAACTGAAAAGATTCAAGTCTGAAAGTTGATTGACTTTCATCCACTTCCAATGTTATATTTATCCGATTCTAAGATCAACAATAATATATCTTTTATATATACAAGAGTGAACTTAATAAAATTATACTTAAAAGTAAATAAAATACTCGTAAAATCACGCAAATAACATTGTCTGAGAACTCCTCAGCGAACAAACCCTTAAATAAAGTCAAAGTCAAATCATTTATTTCAAATAGGCACTTGTCAAAAATACAATTAAAGTAAAATTGATTCTACTCGCCCCTTCCAAAAGGTAGTTTTCGTATGGAGAAGAATGGGCAAGAAACTCCACCGTTACTCTTTTAAAATGTTTTACAATATTTGCATACATAGCCAATTATAAAGCTGTAGCCAATCAGAGCACGTTGTCGAGATTCAATAATTCCGAGCGAACGGAGTTGTAAGTTAGAGAGTGAACGAAAATATCAACGAATAGCGAATAGTTACATCGTATTAATGCAGAATTCATTAACTATTTTGTCTTACTACGTGTAATTTAATAAGTGTTCATACATTAAACGACACTTCTGAGGGATAAGAGGTTAGCAGTAACTGTAATTGCTTGCCACTTACAGTAACCTACTGCGTACCTCAGTCTAATCCCACAAGATTCTATGTGATCTTATCATATTTAATACATACCATAGGAGCCATTTCTTAGGGTTACAGGTTTCAACATGGCGAGACGTATGAACCCATTGCTTTTAATTTAATATTTGAATTTAATGGTCTCGAATCGCCATGACACACAGTAAAGCCAGATATTTTAATAATTGACAGGCTCGCTATTGACCAATGGTGCATGCTTGGCAAGGAGTCGCCTCATTCCTTCTCTAAAGACAACAGGAAGTAACATCGCACTAGAACAATTACATTCTTGAATTATTATTACTATCATTGATTGGTCGCTACCTGTGCCGTCTTATCGCATCAAGCTATTCGCTGCTGTTCCTCCAATTCATGTGTGATGGATGACGACTCGCTGTCGAACGATCGCGATCAATTGCGACGTGTCACGAGACGCATGCATGTTTAAACGTAACACGTTGCCTCAACTTGAGACGTGCTCAGGTAATGTATGCACGAACTGTGCTCCTCTTGGAGGGCAGGCTAGATGAGTCGTGAAGGAGGTATGTGCTTATCGTACGAACAGTATCGTCCTGTATTTAAGAAATGGAATAGAATGATATTTAATTTACTTATTTGAAACAGACAATTTTAAGCACGTATATTTCTCGTGTATCGTAAGAATGTTTACTTAGCAGGAGTGAACTTTGGGCCATACCTACAAATATTTTGTTTCAAAGTTGAATCAAACATAATTATAATACATATTTTTCTCAAAAATGCTTGGAAATTTGAGCATTATTTTGACAACCTTCTTCGAGATAAATCGAAAATGCTGAACTGGTCAAATACATGCAATCAGCGGTGGTCGGCATAGTATGAAAATCCGTATCCGTCGTGTTTAGCGGTCGAATAAATTACTATGAATAGGTACTCATATCTATCGTGTAATTTAAAAACCGAACGAACTTTTTACTTCGAAACGTGGCACCCAAGGAGGTAACCTATCAAAGATTTCATTTCAATTTCGAATCAACTTGTAATAGAGTGCATGAAACATTCTTGTCGTTCGTCATGGACTTTGGAACTTATAATTACTTTACTTAGTTTGGATTTCCGCGCATCATTTGATAAAAGTGCTATACAAGCCTAGGCCGCAACCAGGTATGATGGGCTCACGTGTGGGTGTCTAGGCTTCGTATCGGCCCACATTGATGGGCTCACGTGTGGGTGTCTAGGCTTCGTATCGGCCCACATTGATGGGCTCACGTGTGGGTGTCTAGGCTTCGTATCGGCCCACATTGATGGGCTCACGTGTGGGTGTCTAGGCTTCGCATCGGCCCACATTGATGGGCTCACGTGTGGGTGTCTAGGATTCGCATCGGCCCACATTTTCACGTCAGTCCATCAATACCTCTTTTGCAGACCTTTGCAGTAATGTACTATGAGCAACAAGGCAAAGCCCCTGTGAAAATCGTGCTCTGATAGAAAGCAAAACTTCCCACAACATTACAAACACGTCAGATTCGGAAAAGGCGTCATGTGAGAAATATTACATTAAAGGTAACACGACTCAATAAGGAATCCCTACAATAACAATCACCAAATCAAATACTTCCTCCAACCCGGTAACCATGGCAACTAACTAACCGAATCAAAGTAATCCAACTTTAAATGATCAAGTACAGTCAGCACCGAAGAGAACCAATCACGAGCTCGCAAAGTGGAAATTATTCCCTTTGCCAATCCGCAGATTAGTATCAAGAGGTCCTAAACACGAGTTAGTCGATTCGGAAAGGTAATTAGTTTAATTCGAACGATTTGATAGGCGAGGTCTCACCGCAGGCGGGGCGAGGTGTCACCACAGGCGGGGCGAGGTGTCTCCGCAAGCTGGGAGCGTCTCGTGTGTGTTGAAGGATCGGGTTGATTGAGACCTTTTAGAGGCGGTGAGATTGGTAATTAATTAATGTGGGGTCGTTAATTGATAATGTTTTGTGCTAACTTGTTATATTATAACGGGTGTTAATACATTACGAGGCTGAAGGTCACATGCTGTTTAAAGCAAAGATTTTTTTGCTACAGACGTGACAATAATCAACTGTGTTTGAATACGTCAAAGACTTTATTAATGGGAAAAAGCGTTTTCTGTATGGCTCCTAAAATTTATAATAAAATACCACAGTCATACAAAGCACTTCCGGAAAATTTGTTAAAAAAAAAAATTAGAGATTTATTAACAGACAAGTGTTATTATAACATAAATGGTTTTTTGAATGACACTATTTGACCTTTTTTATTTTATTTGTACTTAAATTTTGTGACATTTTATGATTAATTTATTTTACTGACTTATCAATGTTTATTATTATTATGTACTTGGATTGAAGTGCCTTTAGTAATTTACTAAAACACTAAATTTGTATGCCTTACGGTGCAACATGTACGTACGAAATATTAATATTGTGACATCCTGCATGCTTAATTTGCATGTATACGCATGTTTTGACAAATAAAATTATCTTTATCTTTGTACAAAGCCATTCCTAGAAACCGACTGATTAGTTATTGGTGGCCAAAATGGAACTTGTTTTTGCACAAATAATCGTAAAAACATGTTTTTTTTACGCTTTTTTGTTCGAAAACTAGTTTTATACTAAGTAAACCTTCAAAACCCACCCATCATCGCCCACCCCCTTCTAAATACACGTAAGCACAGATTTGTTCAGCGTGGTTTATCATACCAAAAATAAAAGTCGTTTCGCAGCAATCATCTTGTTCAATGTTAGTTGATAAAACGATCATTATGCGAAGATTTCGGCTTGCTGATGCGGCTTTTTACACCCTGTGTGTAGGTAGGTCCAACTTGACGGAGGTATGACGGACAAAGGACGCAGATGTGACCCACGCAGGATTAGTGAGGCGACGCGCAAGTACGTGACAACGGTATTAGGATCACAGGCTGGAGAATGAGGTGGCTTTAGGTGGGCTGGATGTCAATGGAAGTTTATAAGCTGATGTGATGAAATATTGTAGTTCAGTGGACTTATAATGAAAAATGTTACATTGCCCGGCTGTCATGGTTCACGGAGCTTTTGGAAAAGTTCGGCTTTGTACAGCGTCGTATCTGTCACTCACACTTGAGTGTGATCATAATCTACAGTATAAAATTAAATTCCTTTCGTTGCTAAGCTCATCATTTGAGAACGGCTAGACCAATTTTGTTTCTTTTTTTAGGGTTCCGTAGCCAAATGGCAACGGAACCCTTATGGATTCGTCATGTCTGTCTGTCTGTCTGTCTGTCTGTCTGTCCATCCGTATGTCACAGCCGCTTTTTTCCGAAACTATAAGAGCTATACTGTTGAAACTTGGTAAGTAGATGTATTCTGTGAACCGCATTAAGATTTTCACACAAAAATAGAAAAAAAACAATAAATTTTGGGGGTCCCCATACTTAGAACTGAAACTCAAAAATTTTTTTTTCTTCAAACCCATACGTGTGGGATATTTATGGATAGGTCTTCAAAAATGATATTGAGGTTTCTAATATCATTTTTTTCTAAACTGAATAGTTTGCGCGAGAGACACTTCCAAAGTGGTAAAATGTGTGTCCCCCCCCTGTAACTTCTAAAATAAGAGAATGATAAAACTAAAAAAAATATATGATGCATTACCATATAAACTTCCACCGAAAATTGGTTTGAACGAGATCTAGTGAGTAGTTTTTTTTTAATACGTCATAAATCGTAACGTAACGGAACCCTTCATGGGCGAGTCCGACTCGCACTTGGCCGGTTTTTTTGTAATAGTCCGAATAAGGTTTTTAGGGTAAATATGAAAAAGTTCGCTTTCACTTTTTTGTTCATTTGTACAGGAAACAGGGCGGGTCAGTTCGGGAATGTTTTATGTTTTATCATATTTAGATATCTATGCCCATCACGTCTGCGAAGTTTCGCTGGTAATTTAATCTGACCCTGTATAAGTTTCGCTAGTAATTCAATCTGACCCAGTATAAGTGCTGCAATAAATAAGTACCTAACCTCACTGCTTACTGCTACTTGAGTTAAATAAGTACCTAACCTCACTGCTTACTGCTACTTGAGTTAAATTTTATTGTGCTTTAGTGTTAGGGTTTTTACATTCATTTGGCAAATAAAGATATTTTTTTCAGAAGCCCTGAAATATGGGATATTCAGGTAAAACTGGACCTGCTTTTCTCTATGAGAATTTTGTATGAACTCAAGACTATCTTATTTGGACAGGATAACGTCTGTTGTGTCAGCTCGTTACAGTATGTTTAATCACAAAGAAAAATATTTTTCATTATTATGCTTCCGCTGTCCGCCTGCTCATTGAGGAGTACGTGTAGCTCGCTATTTAACTCAACTTAACACGTTCGACTCAATCGATATAAAACTTAGGTGTTTGCTTTGCATAGGAGCGTAAATTAATTAATACATTCAAGGCGATCTTAGCATTGTAGATGAGCAGGGTTCGTTAATGTATCATCTATGAAGCTTAAAAATGTTGTTTGGTGAGGAATCACTGTGTTGTGTTCATTAATTATTATAATAACATGATTTTATAATAGAAACCTTTTCACACAGCACCAGTACTTGTGATTTGCATAACTAACTTACACCCGATATGGGATTGTAATAAAATGTCATTGAAAAGATGTTCTGCAGTATATATCAATACTTTACAATTAGAGTCTTTAAACCATTATGTCTTCGCTTGGTCTCCCGTTTTAAACTAACTAATTATGTTTCGCGTTATTCGCAATGTGTATGAGTGTCAGTACAGTTTAGTTTCGAGTAATTTTACTATTATATTTTCGCTATTCGCTGTAAGTGTGGCCTTGTGTTGACTAATTTACTCGCGTCTAAACAAAGTAATCCTTAAAAGGTTTCTTCCGAACATTAGTTAAGTGATTTTTTACTAAACGAGCCGAAACACTTTGATTTTGTTAAAATGTATCACCGTTTACCAATGTAATCTACGATTTAATTAATTTGAAATACTTTTAATTACCTATTGGCCATTTTGTTTTGACGTTGACATCGAAAAAAATATTCTTAAATTTTTATAAAAGAAAATAGCAACATAATTATTTCTTATTAATGGACTTTTACTGTACCTACCTACTATTCATCTGCTGTTAACAGAACGATCCAATTAATTAGTTTTCCTTTTCGATGTCAATGAATATTTGAGAGCTTCAATTTATTCAGTTAATTAAGACACTGACTGTACCACCAAATATCAAAGTTGCCTTTTGTACCCTGGAATGTTTCAATATCCTCACGCGTGTGGGTTGACGTTAATTTTGGCGGGAAGCTAGTGGTGACGTCATCGCATCGATCATGGCCGCCGCGCGGTAATGACAAGTCTTTTATAACAAAGATCCTATTATCAGCCAGTCTTTTGTAACCGAAGCTGGAGTGAAATATTGTTTGGAGAGAGTTTTCATAAAAATTAAAAATGATCGAGCTTCATTTTTTATCTGTGGTCGTGATCCGACCCGCCGCAAGTTCCTTTTTAATTGCAAACGTTTTTGTTATGCAGTATTGGCGTCATTGTCATCGATATTATTAGGGGACAAACATTCTGGCGTAAAACCTCCAAAAACCAAAAAAACCATGAGAAAACCACGAGATCATGTATGGACGAAAAACCCGTGAAATATTGAAAAAATAAAAATTGAGAATTTTTTATTGTCTGTCTAAGAGCGAGCGAAGCGTGCTCCGGACTTGGGGTACCCCGACTCGGACAGGTAAGGTTCGAAGCGAGAAGCGAGCGAACGAGCCCCCGTCATCTCCTTCGTGTTAGGTTCTTTTAAGCCCTGTAGACAGAAATACGCCTCCACGCGAAGAGGCTCCGTCGACTATGTCTTATTATTATTGCTTGTAAACCAACTTGTTTTTTATATTTTCTAAACAATATGAGGATAAAGAATATTTGATTTGTTATTCTATGATAAGAATATCGAAACATTAAATTTTATTTGTAACAAAAAGGTTAGTATTCTTCGTATTGATTATTCTATGAAATGATAATAATATGAGAAAAAATGTATGCGAAATGAAATTCAATAAAACTGTGATCAGCTATAAAACAACGTACAACCTATCATATCATATTGCAAATTGTTTGATATCTAGAGAAACGATTATATGTGTAACGCTTCCTGAATTATGAGGTTTTCTCCTGATAAGTACATAATGCAATGATAATTAATATAATAATATAATATAATATCCCTGGACATTTCACACAGCGCCATCTAGTCCCAAGCTAAGCAACCTAATGCTTGTGTTATGGTAATTAAAACTTATTTAATCCTCCTAGATCCGTTCGCCCGCATGCCTACCTGCTTTCAACCATAGATTACATACCTGTAAAAAGAAAAAAAAACATTATTAAACACCACAATAATAGGCATGAATTAAAGTGTCAGAAAACAACGTACCGCAGCATACGCTGTTAGAAAAATTCGTAATTTAACTGATATAGAGACAGCCCGTTTAGTGTACAGACGCCAGCAGGTCAACCTACCCGAAACTGTAAAATTTTCCCAATCAACCTTGAACCTTAATGTTTTAGCAATAAAGTTGAAAATCTATTAAAGAAATTTGACAGATTGTAGTAGCTTGATGTGCTGGCGTCTGTACCTACTTTAGCTATTTTCATAGTGTAATGTCGTACGGTATTCTATTGTGGGGAAATGCCGCCGATATTCAGACTATCTTTGTTTTGAAGAAGCGAGCTGTTCAATCAATTTATAAACTTCCAAGCTACGTTCTATCTAAGCCTTAATAAATTCAATACTCAATACATTTATTTGCATTCCACAATGGTACCAGGTAGGTTTAGCCTATTTTTATGTCGTAGTGTATATTTAGTTTGTATGTTTTCTCGTGTAGTGAATAATTGTTGGTTATTTCTAACAAATTTGCATATTTCTAGGATATATATACAGGGAAGTGTTAAAAGTTTGTGTTCTTGGAAATGTGGTTTGCAGCTGTCTGTGTCTTCTATGTTAACTAGGATTCTGATTAGACGTTTTTGTAGTGTGAAAAGTGTAGGTGCATGTGTACTGTTTCCCCATAATATTACGCCATAGTTTAACCATGCGTATGCATAGGCAAAATACGTAACCAGGGCTGTCTGAAGGTTTGTAGTTTTTTTTATTTCGCGGAGGGCATAGGCAAATTTAGATAATTTTGACCGAATTTATTTAATGTGTGATTTCCAATTTAAATTTGTATCTATGGATAGACCGAGTAGGGTGAATTCATGTACTGTCTCTATTTTTATATCATTGTAAATAAAATTTATATCTAGGGGTGCTTTTTGGCGTGGGTGGAAGGACATGATTTTAGTTTTATTAAAGTTAATCTCGAGGTTGTGTTCTGTCATCCATGTTTTTATTTTGTTGAGTGTGTTTGTAAGTGTTTCAGGTAGGTTGCTATTGTTTTTACATGAAGTTAGTACTGAGATATCGTCAGCAAACAGAACACACGACTCATTTATGATTCTTGGGAGGTCGTTTATATAAATTATAAATAAAAGGCATCCAATTACGCTCCCCTGGGGGATTGAGGCATTAATTGTATTGCTGTCCAATCGAATGTGTTGTATTTGGTTAGTATGTGCATTATAGTATTCGACTTCAACTTGGTGTTCCCTATTTTCCAAGTATGATTTAAACCATTCATGAGTTGTCCCGCGGATCCCTATTCTTAGTAACTTATTAAGTAAGATATTGTATTGCACTTTATCGTAGGCCTTTGTCATATCTAACAGTACACCCACAGCGTACTTTCAAATCATTCATTCATTCAAATCATTCATTAAACGTAAGTTGTGCTAGAAAGCCTTTTATACCGTTAAGAATTATATCGAGGACAAAAAGGCTTGGGATTGAGCTGCTTTCAAGTTTTATAGATTGATTGTTTTTTTTTCATTTGTTATTTTTTTATATTCTTATATGTATACTTACACACATACAACACACTCACGCAGACACAACCTACACTTCCTTAATACATAACAACGACACACCGTTCATCAATTTATCAATATATTGCTAATATTAATTAAGCTAGTTTTTATTATTATTTTTAATTTTATTGGTCCTCTTTTTGTATTTTCTTTTCTGTTTCCATGAACTGCTAAGATTTAATTGTAAGTATGGATCGACATACGTCTATTTTTATTTTTTATTTGTCATTAACTTGATAACTAAATATGCTTAAGACCCCCATGGCTGATCACTGTCTCTTAAGATACAGATTTACCTAGTTTAAGAGGCAGGGTAGTAATACTTGGTAACAGTTTTTAACATAAAACTAGATGTATACAATTTATAGTACCTATTTTATAACGAATCACCTAGGTTCCATCTGTATTCTTTTTTAAGGCAAATAAATTATTATTAATTATTATATACCTACACATTGACATTAATGAATTTTATATATATAATGACATTTGCTTACTTTGTAAAGTATTCTATTATTTTAATTATTGTAAATGTGAAGACAGTGTGGGTCATTCTATTTATTTTTATTTTTCTCTGTTCTGTTACTTTTGTCATGGTCTGGCAGTGTAGAGGCTTGTCTGCCGAAGGCAACCTCATATGTTGCAGGCTGGATATAATTTAGCGCGGATGACATTCGAACGTTCAAGCTAGTGTCAAAGATATAAGTTAGGATTTTGGGTTTAGAATAAGCAGTGATAATTTAGATAGAAATATGTTAAGACGTTCTTACAATACAATCTAAAGGAGTCATATAGTGTTTGATTCCTCCCGTTACCTCAAGAGGGCTCGTCTAGTCCTCTACACAGTTTGAGTAATTTATGTGGCCTACCCAAATATCGTTTCTTTGGTATTGTTCGTCGAATCGTTGAGATTCTTAAGTTTTGATTTGGCTCCACGATTTATGACAAATGCGTGCACTGACTGGACAGGTCCTCTCAATCTGTGTGGTTCTTTCCTCAAAAGACCATCCTCTTTATCTGTGTGGTTCTTTCCTCAAGAGACTGGTCATCTCTTAACTGCCAGGGCTTATTTTTGATTTTATATTTTAAATTGTTCCTTTTTGAGAACAATGTATTGTTCTCACATATAGAAGCAATAAGAATAATGTACTCAGGATTTTGTAATAATAATATCTTGATTTAAAAGAGTGTCCTTGGAGTTTCTTGCCCGTTCTTCTCCATAGAGATCTACGTTTTGGAATGGGTAACTAGCTTCAACTTTCTGACTAACTGACCGACTATTTAATTTTGAAAATTCAAAAGTGCCTGTAAAGGGTTTAATTGAAATAAATGATTTGATTTTGAGTTTATCTCAGACATCGATCGACATGGTCTTCATGTGATCTGACCAAGATTACGTCTGGACTTTAAAAGAGACTGTGACCTCTGAGTTTGTTTCGACCTTTCTTCTCAGACTAGTCAGATAGGAATCGCCGACCTCATCTAGTTTTTAAAATATGATTGACGTATAAAAGTGTTTGTAGTACAAACCTACTTACAAAATAAAATCATTTATCATTATCATGAATAATATTTTTTTTTGCCAAAATTGTATTTACGTAAAACAAAAGATCAGCAAATATATTAATACGTTATACACGGCGCGTTTTGTCAGCAAATTACAAGTTCAGTCACTTGTGACGCGCAATGTATCGGAAACAATGCGAAGACGTCGTAATAATTTTACACATAGTTCTAATAGTCTTACTGCATATTGAGGTCCATGTCACAACAACAATATTAAAGCACTAAGTGTTACACGCGATTTCGCCTGAAAATTATTTCCAATATCCGTTGTCACTGTGAAGAAATATCCAAGCCATAATCATGTGGTGATTATGTGGCTTGGAAAACGAATCGAAACAAGAGATTACTCCTGTATCTATATAGTCACTTTATGGTAATTATCAACTTTAAGAAATGGCGCACACTATGCAATATGCACACTATATAATAGGCTGATGATGATGCAATATGCGTCTGCGACGGCTCGATTACTCTGCGTCTTGTTGCAGCCACCAGATGCATCGACAAGACGCACAGTTTGCGCTCACACTTATAGCCTCCACCAATAGGGTATAGTCACGGAAATTAATTGTTTATTAAATTGACCCGCTACTTAAATTATCCGTATATACAAATCAACACATGACAAATGACATGAAATGACTATAACGGCAAATTTACGTGGGCTGTAAAATTAACAATCAATTTCTATGATTGTACATACAATTTACAAAACAAAAGATTTCTCTAGTTATATACATATATCGATGTTACTAGTATGATACGTCGAGACGGATACTCAATCCAGTCTCCAAAACGTTTTTCCGCTCTCGCGCATGAGACGATAGAATTGTGCCCGGCCTTTAGCGTTCAGTATGAAATATGAAACTAAATTAATGTATTGAGAATAATAAAACTGCGATGCTGAGGCCGCTCCATTGTGTCATTGTGTCAGATACGTCTCGCTCGTAAACACATAATGTAAAGAATTTACTCCTAAATGTATTAGTCTCGGCTTTTAACGTATTTTCTTAGAAAGTCTTCATAAATATCGGTGTTTTGTATATAATGTGTGCTCTTGAAATAATAGCTGAGGCTGCGGGGTGTAAGTGTTCGGTGCTTGTTTTATGTACAGAATGTTTATCGAAGTGTTTAGTGAATCAGTCCGTCAGTATAATTTCGTGTGAATGTGTTTTTTTTTTGTATTACATACTGTATGTAACATAGAAAAAAAAACAAATCCACATTTTTAAATCGTTTGGGGTCGAGAAACGCTATAGTTTTATAATAATTGTTTATTATATTTTGATGATAATAATACTAAGAAAGTATCTGTAGATTCCAGACACGATACAATATTGATAATTATGGTAAAGATAAATCTGACGCCCGACGCTCACGCCAGATATTATAATTAATAATTTCTTGGCGCTGGGATCGAACATATGACCTTAAGCTCTGAATCTATGTGCTAATTGGTTCGCATTGATCAACTTCTAACCCTGCCTACCCTGGGTCATAGCGTGATCATAATTAAAGTGCGACATAACCGGCGTGGGCTGGCTAATCGCCACGTATCGTTGGCACGGGTATCGAACCGCCGCCGCCAACCATTTGGCTCGCCTCGGCAACTACTTCGCCACTTTATATGAGCCTTGTTTTTATTTATAGGAAACAAAAAGTCGCACGCCCCTGTGATGGAAAGTGACACGAGATATTAAGGTCATCACGCACAGCATCAGCACGCACGAGGTTGTGGATTCAACTCCGGGCAAGCACCAATGTGATTGTTTCAATTGATATACTTTTTGGTTTTATTTTGGACATTATTGACGAATCGGTCAAGGGAAAACATCGTGAGGAAACCTGAACTTAAGAACAGAGTTGCACAATCAACTCAGCTTATGCAGAACACTGCTAGACATAGGCCTCTCCCAGGCTGCGCCACAACACCGTGTCCTCCGCCTTCCGCATCCAGTCTGTCTCAGCCATCTTCTTTAAGGTCATCCATCCATCTAGCTAGGGGGCGGTCCACACTACACTTGCTGATACGTAGTCTCTACTCGGCCGTCGCTCCTTCGACAAACATGGTCACTGCCACTTCAGTTTGCTTACTCTGCAAGCTATGTCGGTAACTCCTGTTCTTTTCCATTTAATTTCATTCCTAATTTTATTCTTCAGCGGACCTTCTTCAACGGATGTGGACCAGCCAGACCACCCATGTCCACGTTTCGACGCCGTACTCGTCTTCTGACGCGCAGGAAGCAACGAAACACACGGCTGCACTATACAATCACAGATACAATATTGTTCCACTCGCCAGACCACTTAACTACAAATACTCGTGTGCTCCGGCGCTAAAGTGGTTGTTACCAGTGGCGTCCTGTGAACGAGCCTCATTGATTGACAGTACGGACACAAATGTGCGACGTTTTATGGTATCCTGGTACTTCTTTAGGAGTGCATGTTAAACTTTGATCGTAGCTTTTAAATTGCCGTTTAGTTGGTAAATTGTCATGAGAACTTTTAGGTTTTATGGTAGCCTAGTACTTTAGGCTGCCCTTTACTATAAGATAGATAACTATTAACTGGCCTTTTTCCTCGAAAAGGGTGTGAGTGAGTATCTCAGATAACGGGGCGAACCTACCCAATGCACAACTCGGGAATTGAAATCATGGCCTTACGCGAGCAACGTAGAAGTGCAATTGCGACTAAGCGTAGCGGTACATATATTTTGCTCAGAGAAATATTTATGAATTTATCGCATATTTTCTGCTTTCCTCTCTACAGGAATGAATCCAAAGATAATTCAAGGACGTATCAATTTATGATGTTTGCCTCGGTCGGCATTTCGCGTTATTACCCGCCTCGGCCCTTCGCAGCGTCGCGGGATTATCCGAGCCCACCGCTTAGCGAGCGCCGCAGTAAGTGGTTTTAAATGTTATCCCTTTCGTGCGTTTAAGATTTTTTCACGAAAATGGCGGTAAAAGTGAACACTCTGCTTTTGTTTTACTTTTTTAAATCGTGAGCGCGGCTTTATATTCAATACTTAAAGTGTTTTCAGTATACAATAATTTGTTATAAGAAATTTGGTAATTTTCAGTAAAAAAAATATATCGGTGTGTGCTATGACCACACGATAGAAGGGAAAACTTACGACTCGAGCCTAATATACGCGATTTAGCGTCACCGACCCGAGCGTGACGGTTCAGTTTTGTTCACTGTTCAGAAAGAGCGCAAAGTACGCCTATAGAAGTATTCACTTCCAAAAATGATTTGCCAAGTGTTGCATTGAAACTATCGTAAAAAAAAGGTACAAATAAAATGTCAGCCCTAACACATATTATGTAGGTTGGCAAGTGGCGAGTGAGCCCGAGTGAAGCCGAGTGGCATCGTTAGCGATGTTTTGTACGAACAGAGTGCTCGAGATGAGAGAAATAGTGATAAATGCTAGTATTTATATTATATGGTAAACAGCCGCAGCTGATGAGACTGCGGAATTACTGCTAACTTGGCAAAATAGGTGTTAAGTAATTCAAACTCAACTCAAACTCAAATCATTTAATTCAACTAAACTAATTACAGGCACTTTTGAATTATCAAAGGGTCGATCTGTCAGAAAGATGAAGCTAGTTGCCCATTCCAAAGCGTAGGTACCTATGGAGAAGAACGGGCAAGAAACTCCATGGACACTCTTAAATCATAAAATTAATACAAAATATTTGATTACATCATTCGTGTTGAAATTAACCATGTGAGAACGATGTAGAAATACGTGCACGCGCGTTATAAGCGTCCGTTATAGAAAACATAAAAACAATTCAGAAATTAAAAAAATAAAATAGTTAAGCCTTGGCAGCTAAGAGATGACCAGTCGCTACTGACGGCGCTCGTTCACGAACATGACGTATGGATTAGCACCATTCAGCTCAACCATTTTGGAGGGAACTTAATGATCCAACACACACCCCACCACCAGCGAGACATTAGAGTGAGCTGCATGACATACTCACAGCCGCCAGGGCACATTTAAGTCAATGAAAGACGTACCCAGTAAATGTAGCTTTATAGAAAGTACATAGTGCTCACACGTGTGCTATGCAATTATATAATATTATGCTATTGAATGTATACAATGCAAAGATAGTTTTAATGAAACACATAAAGTCGACTGACGAATACTTTGGGAAATATAAGCATCTATGCTTAAGCCACATTAAAATACAAAAAATACAGTCACTTGATAATCCTTATTTTAAAAGTCGGTTAAAAGCTGGCACTTTCCATCGCCCAGTTAGATGACAACGTTTTATAAAATAACGGTGTTATCTCAACAAAACATTGACGAGTCAAATTTGCTCTAAAAGTCTAAAACTAAACTCGAACACTCGAGTTGGCAACAAATAATATTAGTTTTTGCGTAGCAGTTATTTCTAAATCAATAGTACCAAACGTTCAACCCTACTGCGCTAGAGGTGGTTCAGAGTAGTCGTTACCGCAAACATTGTGATTCAGAGGAGGGCTGTTTATGCTGTATCAATTATTGCGAGCCCTTCGATGGATATAAGGGAAACCAATATCTGCTGTCAGGGAAATCAAGTGCTATTAACCAAAACGTGGAGGTAGAAAGAAAACTAGAGTAAACATCAACCATGCCGCCGGCAAGAAAGGGATGAAAGTAACTCTAATAAAAGCGGTATTTGCCAGTGAAATAGTATACTGCCTCGTCGCGACCGCTGAACGTGTCCTGAGTTCGGTCCTTTTTAGTCGGACAAAGTGTTATTGGGTGTCTGCATTACGACATTCCCACTAGCAGGCATATTAGGTTAATGGCAATAGGCTCGCCCCTATTTCAGGAAATTAAACGTAACTGGGCCAATGTGATCGCACTGTACACATCTGCCTACTGTCACTCTGAATATAGACGTCATTTTTATATTGAAAATCTATCGATATTGTGTAAGGCCAGCCCTAGCACTAGGGTCGTGGAGCAGCGGACGAGTCCCGAGTGGCTGTCATTACCGACATGCGAATCAATCGAGGGCTGCCACGCCTCCCCTGCGGCTTGTTGTTCTAGCTATGTTTTGACAACCCTATTCATATTGATATTCTGAGAGGCACTTGTGAGAAGTTGATAGGTTATTGTCAATTTTTATACAGACGTGCAATTTACATTGTAGTATTACGTATCGCTTTCTTTTTAGTATTTGTGGAAATGCTTGTTATAAAGCAATTTCAACCTTCAACATCCTTGCCTTAAACAGTCGGTCATCAACAAGAACAAGAAGTCATTGGTTAATAAACATAAAATATTATTGAGTGTGACTGGGCTGTGTATGCACAGAAAGGGCCTAACAGCCGCACGGGTCAAATGAATGTTAAGTTACGCTTATCGCGATCGGTTCGTGGATGGGTGACCATCCAATAATATATATTGGATGGTCACCCATCCACGATTTGAACACAGTTAATCTTCAGTAATATTTCGGTTGTATTTGCGTCGTTTTATCGCGACTGTAATTCAGTGATTCGAGATGTTGGCAAAAGGCAATTTCGTAGAAACGATCATCGATATGGGTATTGTAGAGGTACATTCTGTCGATAAACGATTATTTCGTAAAACCAACAGACGACGAAAATTGTCGGGGAGTTATTCATCTGGAAAGCGATTATTTCGTAGAACCTACCATCGATGAAAGATAATTTCGGTAAAGCATACATATCCGGAGATGGGTAATTCGGAATTTCATTTCGAAGTCTCTACGGAGAGGCTTAAATTAATTGTAGTATCCATTACAGCTTTTATGGTGTAACAAGCCGCATGCCCGGTGGGATTGCCCATCGTCAAAACAAACCTTCCATACAAATTTTCATTCCCTATTTTAACTTCTTTATGAAGAATCTTCAAAAATCTGTATTAGTGCTAACCTTACCAGACCCCTTTAGGCTGTGCGTTGTCCGTCAGCGAAGCAATGAATTTAACGTTCCTGGGAGGAACTTACTTTTTTCTCTGATTATCTTCAATCGTACACATTTCCACCAGTTCGCTGAATATATCGCCTTACATCTCCGAAACAAAAGAAGCGCTGTACATCGTCGTGTACATAATGTATGAGCCATTAGGTTCACTGGGCGGGTACTTACATGTTCAGTAGCGACGGTAACGAGTGGACAGTAACAAGTGGACAGTCCGCGGCGGTGGATGGCACTCATTACTTGTAGTGTCGGACGGATGGCCGGTATTGTGGCGCGCTTTCATGTCACTGAAACTATATTACTGGTAGTTTGTGGAGAGATCTTCGAAGAAGAAGAAGAAGGAGGTGTAGAAATGTGGGAAGATCTTGTACATGACACAAGATTGCTTGAAAGAAAGGTACCTATTTTTATCTAGTGATGATCCAGGTCAGGTGTCAAAGTGTTCTTATATTTTTATCTAGTGATGATCCAGATCAGGTGTCAAAGTGTTCTTATATGTTTTATCTAGTGATGATCCAGATCAGGTGTCAAAGTGTTCTTATATGTTTTATCTAGTGATGATCCAGATCAGGTGTCAAAGTGTTCTTATATTTTTATCTAGTGATCATCCAGATCAGGTGTCAAAGTGTTCTTATATTTTTATCTAGTGATCATCCAGATCAGGTGTCAAAGTGTTCTTATATTTTCGATGTAATTTTTCAGTAACAGCTCAGAATCTGGATTTGTACACGGTTGATGGCAGTAGACTCGGCCCCATTTACATGCGACTTTCACATGATGAGCGACATGAGGTGAACCCTCCTTACTCCTTTGTGGAGAACAAGCGTGATGTGTTGTGGTCATTTATGAACACCCATACCAATTAATGTGGCTTTGTATTCACAGCAGTCTATGGAGATTACGTGCATCTCAAATGTTAATGTTTTTTTTTTATTTTTACGACGTAGGTATCATAAAACAATCTTGAGAAAGAAAGACAACAATAAATATTTTATTTGGGCCACGCACACAAATAAAAAAAAACATACCTAAATATAAAAAAAAAAATCAAGAAAGCAATTTAAAAAATCTTGCAAAAGTCACCTTTTTTTATATCTCCATGATTGTAACATTGTAACGGGGAATATTTTAATGGCACATACAGTAATTCCACCTTCACAGGCATTTAGGTAATCACAAAAGGTAGTTTTCCGAAATTCCTAGACCTGCCTAGAAACACCGGCTACTCTCAATACTTAAATATTTACCAGTCCACTAGTCCGGCAGCTGTGCGGCCGGTATTTAGCGCCATTACCCATAGCCGGCCATTAGGCGCCGCCGTCCACCGGTCGCTCGATACGCACTATCTCATAATGTTTAGAGGAATCATGTCAAACTTAAGTGTAGCCCGTTGCATCGAGTTATTGATTTTATTGTTCGGTAAAGTTGAGCGATTTAGTGAACCGCTATTAGTTGAGAAATTCCCCTTAAGAGGTAATTGACGCTGAGATGGCGATTTAAGAACTTGGAAGTTTTGTGTTGTAAAATACAGACAGCCATTTACTTTATCAGAGGTTTTTAACATTTAAACGGTACGCTACTATATAGAAGAAAAAAGGGCAGAAAATTAAGGGTTTATATGATGAATCGTACAGCAGCACGCTGCGACGTATGTGCAAAACAAAAAAAAAAAGAATGAATGGAAGAAAAATTATAATTAAGTATACAAAATATAACAATTATTTAAAATGGCAACATTCCGTTGCACCATACGTACACGCTAATTCCATGGGAACACAAATAAAGTTATGTTGTCTGTGCCTGCAGCTGTCACAGAGAACAGACTTTTACATATCATTTGAGGTAGAGTAAGGTCGAGTGCAAGGATCTATTGGCGCCTGAATGCATAATTTATATTAACAGATTAAAGACTACGTTGAAGACAAGGAAGTTTGGCAATAATTCCTTCGTCACTGTGTGTCAATCATATTTTGAAAGCTAGATGAGGTTGGCGTTTCCTATCTGACTACCTGAGAAGAAAGGCAAACAAACAGACAAACTCAGAGACTTGTAGGCTGTAGAAGTATAGCCCATTTTCCATATTATGTACCTGGTACTTTTTGACAGGCCTACACCGTCGCCCCATACCTATTATCACTGTAATTTGAAAACACTGTAAATGCTAATAATTTTTGTGAAATTTGTATCACAGAAATGGTATTGAGAAAACAAGATGGCAGAGCTGGCGTTAGTTCCGATTTCGGTCACGCGCCAAGATAACCTTGTAACGTTGCAACTTGATTACCTTGTCAGATCTAAGCAAATTAAGCAAGGAATTTTCAATCATGGACGAATGGTTGTGATCAGTGTTCGTGAGTTTTGTGTATAAAGGTGTAAAAGCATGACATGTGCAGCAGATGACAAACTCGGAGATATTGACACACAATACCTCCGAGTTTGTGTGTGATCGTCAACTCTTCAACAGGTGACTATGATGATGCTCTGGGAGTCCAACAAGAAGACATAGGTAAGGGCTACTTATATTATGTTGTAGAACGTAAAGCATTTTAATTCTTTATTTAGTCCAGATGTTGTGCCATGGCCATAATGTGGACTTAAATGGTAAACGGTAACCGTTTTAACGTACTACGTTTTTCTCGCACTTTCTGTATGTGTATCAATATAATAGTAACCTATGTATACTGCAAGTTTGCCTTTAATGAGCCGCGATGTAATTTATTACGGCTATCACCGCGCGTGCCGAGAGATAATGACCACCGCATGTTTTTATTATCACACTAGACGATACTTTATACTCCTGTCGTGTCGGGACGAGTTATACGAGAATAAGTACTTACGTTGTGGTAAAAAAAACAAGATTTTGCTTGGAACCATCAGCAATAGATAAAAAGAACATATACCATCACTCTTGTAATCCCCGAAGGTTTAGGCAGAGCTGTACCGGTAGTACTCACTCATTTCATCAGTTATTTTTTATTAGTTTGTGAATGTCTCGTCCACGATATCGGCCCTCTTAGAAACGCATTAAATCTCAATTGTATGATCTGACAGCTCGACATGTTACCCTAATCAATAACAAAATATCCTATTTCTTTAAATTAGTAAAACAAAATTGAAACTCTTAGAAACCCATTCCATTTATATTTTAAGGGAAACAGACCGGCACTTATGGCCAGTCATCAGTAGAAAGCGATATTTTACGTCACTTAAGATGTAATATTTTGTACGAATTCTAGGAACGCCGAGTCCCTTATTTGCAACCCACAATACTAGCCACACGTCTGGAGACCATAAAATGGGTCCGTAGGCCGTGGGACCGATACCTGAACGAACCTTGGAAAGGGGGCTGAGAGCGCCTGAGTGTGGGTATTTTGAGGATATGAGAAAATAAATTATAATGAAGGGCAGTCGGTGTCGAACCGCTATAGGATACGGACTTCCTAGTCCAGGCTAGTTAAGTTACGAGATTTAGGGAATACCAAGAGACTATGTCCGAGTAGGCTGTTGCAAGATAACGACTATTAGTTATTGAATTAAATATAGTTGGGCTGAAGCCCAGACGAGACTAAACTAGTATTTAAAGTAGTGTGTGAGACAGTTGGTTTGAAACCACGAAAGTGTTCGGTTGACGTAGACTAGGCTAGCAGAGTTAGAACTTAGGGCAATAGCATTGAACCTGAGTGTCTGTTGAGAGATTGTGAGCGCGAGTGTTATTTAAAATGTAAAATAATAAGTGTTGTTTTAGACTAGGTTATATTAGTCCACTACTAATGTAAGTAGCGTGTAAGGCGCGTGAATCTCAGTGAGTGTATTTGTGAACGATTGGGTGAGTGTTGACTATTTTATCCCTCCTTGTTCCTTTCTCTGACGTTATCGAGGTATCCTACACATGGGTTTGGTCATAGGGACTCGGGGAAAGCCCGCTATAAGGTGTGACACTTACCAACATACTGTAGACAAGCGCTCTACCAATAGACTATAGACAACCACAACCAAGACATGACGCTTAGGGCAGTCACACCACTTACGGAAGGTTGAACCGAACTCGCAACTCGTAAGGGCCAATTTTAGTTATAGCGTGCTTCCTTGTAGTCGGTTGTTTACGAACACAAACTAACCAAACATTAGTGATGGTTACATTTTCTTTTGGACAGACTAACTGCAGGATATTTTGCATTGCTCTTGATATACGCACTTCCAGGGAGTGGGGCAAGCTTCACCAAGCACCCTTAACTGGATTGATAGTCGTTCTAAGGCACGCTAGGAATTGTGTCTCGTTAAATTACACCCGGCCCCCGTAGGCCTCTTACTGATAAAAAAAAATATATTTGGAGAGACACATAATTTGGATGCCCAGATAGAAAGGCTCCGTTGCTACATAAATAATGGACTCACGGCTGCTGATTACACTGCAAGCATCCTCTAAATTGGGTAGATTAAGGAAATGTGAAGTGACGATTTAAAATAACCACTTTGGCGTATAGCAAGGCAATCGTAAGGAATTCTGCAACCGATTGGCGATGCGGTACAGTCACGAACAAAAGTATGTATACACTCGTCTTTATGCAAAAACAATCTGCTCCTTTAGTTTTGAATGAAATATTATGTTGTTACGAACATAGCATTTTCGAACCCATAGGTTTATGTAATGGGTCGTATTTCAACGTTGCATTCGTTATTTCACGAAAAAATCACAATTGAAAGTTGCCAAGTGTTGACATATTGGTGCTCGTGACTGTACGCTTGCGCTAGTTCGTATTGTCTTAATAAAGGGTGAATAGACTTCTGGAAACTTGTCTCGTTTAATGGTAGAGGCACTTCGCAGTCCTTAGGATTGAGTAAGACATACTTGAGTGTAGGGAGGTTCTATCTAGGCCTATGCACGTTAGGACTGGTGGTACACGCACGACGTAACAGCTGTTGTAAAGCGGCCCTACGTCTCTGGGATGGGTTCCTCGATTATTGTAAGAACTTCAGTAATGTAACTCAAAATAATGTATTCTTCAACGCAAGCGTCACGTGTCAAGTACCCCTTTTGTATTCCTCTCATCTCTTGTAACTTTCATAATCAAAAGAAAAGTAGATTTCCTCTCCTTAATCACCTTATCTATGAATTTCCAGTCCAGTCCAGTCCCCTAAGTCGGGACAAGGCAAAACACTTCTTGGGAATTCATCACAATCGGTGGGAGGTGTCCAGCCTGGAGTCGGGCTCTACAGAGCAGTACAAGAAGGGGTGCTGTTCTTCCCCGAAAGGGGAACCGACCCATATTACTGACATTTCCACATAATTAGGAAAAACGAAAATTTTATCAGCCTAGGGTAATTTTTAGGAACAGTGACAAGTTGTTTAAGGCCCATAAAAATAAGAGGCGTTTTAACCGTCTTCCCATAAGGAGGTTTCAATCGGAGTGTCTCCTGTCCCATCTCCACAATTTGTATCCTAACAAAAAGCGTGTCTTACGAATAGTCGATCTCATAATTAAAAATCGACTAAAATCAAAAAAGGTCGATTGCAACTGTAATTTTGGTCTAGCAAATTAGAAATCAGAGTTTAGTGACGTTTTTTTTTTTTTTTTTGGCAAATGTGGTAGGTAAATCAATGATAAGGGCTACTATACCTACCTTTTTGATTAAATACAATATACCTAGACGTACACAATTATAATACGAGTACAACGTATTATAATTGTGAATGTCAGTTGTCTAGACCGGACAATCGTCTCGCATTTGTTGTTATTACTGAATAGTTGCTGTACTATTGACATTGAACGCAAGTTGTCTGTAACTGAATTGTATTAGTATGAGGCTGGTATGTACTATGTAGTGCTAGGTGTTGTGGCTAAATAACAACGCTGACGCCGACGTCACTCAAAAAGCAGCCAAACTTAGGAAAGACTGGACCGGACATGTTTGCCGCATGTCGAACGAATCATGGGCCAAATCTACCACCATTTGGGTCATAAACCATCCGGCAACATCGAAGCAGACCCAGGAGATGATGGCAGGCCGAGCTTGACACATACAAACAGGATTGGTCCACACTAGCTGAAGACAGAGAGGAGTGGAAAGGAGAAACGGAGGCCTTTGCCCTGCAGTGGGACCACATATTAAGCTAAAAATAAAGTAATAATGGTTAAGTGGCCTCTGCTGCGGTGAACTTTTGGATTGGTTACCAATTGCTCATTCTACGGCATTAGTCATAAGATTTTTGTGTCTTTCATAATTTAACATAACTAAGCTAGTCAATAGTCCTAACATTAGGTTCGACTTTGACCTTATTACATCAAAGGAAATAAGCTCTCAAACACAATAATACACATCAAAAAAACAGCTTCGAGAGCTGGCAGGAAGCCTGACATTGTATCATAATAATAATATGTGAATGAGACCTCGAATATTATACACAATCAAATGGAACCCTGTCGAACTTACTTATTGACTACAAAAACTCGGCTCCAACAAATGTAATAAATTGAATATATTTGGTACTCAACCTTCCGTATTACAATAACAATGGAAGCTAAAATAACGCACATTTACAAAATAAGGCACATTTGCAAAAGTTCTACTGCTCAACTATTCTATCCAATTCTATGAAATGGAATAGAAAATATGTAGAGAGGCAGATGTAGGCACAGTGCGCGAATTAAAGGTTTTTGTATTCCGAGGACATTGAGCGGAAAAGGATGTTGTATACAATGATTTTTTAATGGCCAGATAATTTTTATCTGATGAATAAATATTGCAGGTTGCGGGAAAAGACTATTTATTATGTGGAAGCAATTTAAGTGATAAATATTGTTGCTCCGCCGTTGCCGTGCCTCGGAAAGCACGTTAAGCCGTTGGTCCCGGCTGTCATTCGTGGGTCTTTGACAGTCGTTACGGGTCGTTAGTAGCCCGAAAGTCTGACAACCAGTCTTAACAAGGGGTATCGTATTACCCAGTCACTGGGTTGTGGAGGTCAGATAGGCAGTCGCTCCATGTAAAATACTGGTATTCAGCTGCATCCGGTTAGACTGGAAGCCGACCCCAACATAGTTGGGAAAAGGCTAGGCAGATGATGATATCAATATTGTTGCTGTTCATGTTGTTGATTTGGGTTATAAACGGAACGAAACCTATGAAGAGTATTATATCCTATTCTATGAAGTTACAAGTTCATAGAATAGAGAAGTAAGTATTTTATACTGCCTATATGGTAGCAAGTATTTTATACTGTGGTTGTTGTTACCTTGTAAAGAAAAAAATAAATTTTGTTTTCTTTAAAAGCAAAGTTAAATAAACAATAAGTATAGTAAGTTTAAGCCATTACAATTTATTAATAATTCGCGTATTTCGGATTTAAAAATAAACCACAAAAAGTTAAAGTCTAACAACAGCCTCCTCACATTGTTACCAATCTCGTATGCCTACTGCGTATTCACGCAACGTTTTTCATGCATCATGATTACTCTGTGGCCGTGAACGTTTTAAGCATGTTTGTTTATTCATCTCATGTATTCTGCACAGAATTGTTAATAGACAGGCGTTGGGATCATTTTGATAAAAAATACAAATGGTTTGAAGAATTAAATTAACAACATTTTGCGCCTAGAATGTTTACGGACTTATTAGAAAAGTTTCATATAATAATCTCAAGACAATGGTTTTATATTATCCGAGATCCTAATATTAATAACAAAGTCGTAGCAAATACCCGAAATTCGAATTATTATTTTATCTCCCACTTTTTAAGTTAGATTTGTCTACTGTAGTCTGTAAATGGTAATTTTATAATCTTAATAATAGGTTGGGGAAAAAGTTTCTTCGCATTTTTTAAGAAAATTTAAAACATTTTTTCATATAGTTTATTTACATTTAACTAAAGTATGTAGGTACCATTTTGTTCGATAACTTTTTGCCATCTTGTAGGTAGGGACATGATCCCATTGCTATAGAAATTTCGGGACTTCTGATCAAAATACAAGTGGTTTTGGCAGTCCTCTCGTGATGTTAACCTGACACTGCCTAAAGAATTCTGAAGAGACCGAAACAGGTGGAAATCTGAAGGTGCAAGGTCAGGACTATACGACGGATGCATTAACACCTCCTAGCCAAACTCTCTTAATTTTTGCTGAGTGGCTAAAGATGTGTGAGGTCTAGCGTTATCATGATGAAAAACCACACCCCTTCTGTTGATTAATTCCGGCAGCTTTCTCTCAACTTCTTGCTTTAATCTCATCAGTTGTTCGCAGTAGAGTTCAGAATCGATGGTCCCGGCTGGTGGTAACAGCTCATAATGAATAATGCCCTTCCAATCCCACCACACACACAGCATCACCTTGTTGCGAGTTAACCCGGGTTTCGCCAGTCTGTGAAGCCTGACCGGCCTTTGACCACGACCTTTTTCGCACGTTCTTGTCGTACATGATCCACTTTTCATCACCAGTTATCAGCTTCTTCTAAAATGGTTCGGTTTCATTACGTCGTAATAAAGAATCACAAATGAGTACACGGTTCATTAGGTGGTTTCTTTCAGTGAGCTCGTGAGGTACCCAAATATCGAGCTTTTTTGTGTACCCAGTTTTTTTCAAATGCGCTAAATCTGTTTTGTGGTCAATTCCCAGTTCTTCAGCTACGTCGTAACTACTGATATGCCGATCTTTCTCCACTTTTTCAAAAATGGCATTCATTTTATCCGTAATAGGGCGACCAGAGCGACGTGCATCTTTGACATCAAAATTTCCGGATTGAAAACGCTTAAACCAAATTTGTGCTACTCTCACAGACACTGTACTAGGTCCATAAACATCGCAATTTTTTTTGCGGCTTTGGTTGCATTTTTACCTTTTTTGTAGTAAAATATTAAAATGTATCGAATTTCTTCATTAGATTCACTCATCTTGATAGTACGAAAAACAAATGAAAATCACACATTTTCCTAATTTGAATTTGGAATGATGTTCTTTAAAATTTAATCTTTCAATGATACCAAAACCAGCCAGATACAAATGTATAGCCAAAGAGATTTTATTACAAGTTCATACATATTTTAATGCGAAAAGACTTTTTCCCCAACCTGTAAGCAAACCCATCTTATTTACCTGCCTATCCCAGTTCCCAGTCCTTTTTTTTTTTTGGGTGTGAAATCATCAAATGACCCCTCCCGCTCTGGGCGGAGCGGAAGGGAGTGTCAGACTTTTACTGACTAAAACCCACCCGTGTTCCTTCAGTTGCCTGTGCTAGCGGGCCCCGTCAGTTCATGCTGACATCTCTTTGAGGCGCGCGTGGAACACAACGCGCCGTCGACCCGGGCCTGGTCCTTACCGAGCGGCGAGCTGCTCATTGCTCGCCGCCCGCAAGCCCGCGCCTACGGTGGTCGGGAGTCGGCTATTGACTCCCGTCCAGGGCGTCTCCTACGGCGGCTAGGGGCATGAGGGCGCAGCGATTGCCTCTCCCTCACGCGCTCCGACTCCTCCTTTGCGAGCATTACTGCTTCGCAGAAGGAGGTGACGGCCTCCCATTCACTCTCGCTCCGTACCATGGCCTGGACCAGGGCCGGACGCGAGAGATCGCTGCCGCCGATCGCCGCCACGAGGACACGGCGGTGCCCCGCCCAAGCCGGGCAGACCTCCACCGTATGCTCCACCGTGTCCTCCGGGCGATCCACACAGTGGTGACACCCTGGCGTTTCCTCCCGCTTTATCCTGAACAGGAACCTCCCGAAACAACCGTGTTCGGTGAGGACCTGCGTCAGGCGGAAGGTGAGGGCGCCGTGGCGCCTCTCTAGCCACTCCTCAAAGAGGGGACTTATCGCCGCTATTGTGGCGTGCCCAGCACTGGGTTGCGACAATCGCACTCTCCATGCCGCTATGAGATCCCGCCGGAGCTCTGTCCGCTGTGCCGTGATTTCTCGCGGCAGCGGAGTTGCCTCCTCTCGCCACTCCCATATTTATTTATTTATTTAATTGGCCTCTAGATCCCATGGCGGCAATCCGGCAAGGAGGCTCGCCGCCCTAGCGGAGACCGTGTAGTATCCTCGGATCAGCCGGACAACCATGACCCTTTGGGACGCGTTCAACCGGCGGGCTGGTCGCTTCCTCAGGGAACGCGCCCACAATCCCAGTTCTACAGTTCTATTTTAACAAGCAAAACATTTCTCTTTTTGCAATTACTTTAAAAACACACACAAAACAGCATCCACCCCTAACAAAGTAGAAACACAGGCTTACATTAAAACGCACTAACATTACGAGAATAATAAGTTCTCATATGACGGAAAACAAAATACGGCTTCTACCGCATAACGGGAAATCTAATTCGCCCGCGGCGGAGTGAGGCGACTGTTTGTGCCTGAAATACAGGCAGAAAGACTTTGAAGTTATTTTCGACATTACAATGACGAGGACCTTCCAGTCAACAACCCTTGGCTGGAGTGGAACCGGGACTCGTGGTGCACTTTTATTAATAACTAGCTTGTGCCTCGACTTTGTCTGCCTAAATTTCAACTTTTCCCATGGAAACTTCAGCAACCTATATCAGTCCATTAGGAGCGGTTTTTTGGAATAAAAAAAGCCTTTGTTACTTACCACCACCACCTGCTTATAAAAAATCTCTAAGAAAAAAAAATCATTTATAAAAAATTGGATTTCGATAAATTAATAATAATAATATCCCTGGACATTTCACACAGCGCCATCTAGTCCCAAGCTAAGCAACCTAATGCTTGTGCTATGGTAACAAGATGGCTGATAAACTACTTATATACATTTTTTTTTTTTTGTAAATACATACATATTATAGATAGAAAAACACCCAGACTCGGAACAAATACATGTTGAAAGAAAGAAAGAAAGAAAAAGCATTTATTTGCGGCAAACATGACGCATAAAAAAAAGGACAAATATTTGTTTGTTTTTGTTGTTTGTTTGTGTTTGGTCATACAAATATTTGTTCCGTGCGGGAATCGAACCCGCGACACGCAGCGCAGCAGTCAATCGCTTAACCACTGCGCCAACCGTGCCGTCTATTGTAGTACAGCTAGAGCTAGCCACGCTGTGATTATTGTAGTACTAGCACAGCTAGAGCTAGCCACGCTGTGATCATTGTAGTACTAGCACAGCTAGAGCTAGCCACGCTGTGATCATTGTAGTACTAGCACAGCTAGAGCTAGCCACGCTGTGATCATTGTAGTACTAGCACAGCTAGAGCTAGCCACGCTGTGATCATTGTAGTACTAGCACAGCTAGAGCTAGCCACGCTGTGATCATTGTAGTACTAGCACAGCTAGAGCTAGCCACGCTGTGATCATTGTAGTACTAGCACAGCTAGAGCTAGCCACGCTGTGATCATTGTAGTACTAGCACAGCTAGAGCTAGCCACGCTGTGATCATTGTAGTACTAGCACAGCTAGAGCTAGCCGCGGTGCGATCATTGTAGTACTAGCACAGCTAGAGCTAGCCACGCTGTGATCATTGTAGTACTAGCACAGCTAGAGCTAGCCACGCTGTGATCATTGTAGTACCAGCACAGCTAGAGCTAGCCGCGGTGCGATCATTGTAATACTAGTACAGCTAGAGCTAGCTGCGGTGCGATCATTGTAATACTAGCACAGCTAGAGCTAGCCACGCTGTGATCATTGTAGTACTAGCACAGCTAGAGCTAGCCACGCTGTGATCATTGTAGTACTAGCACAGCTAGAGCTAGCCACGCTGTGATCATTGTAGTACTAGCACAGCTAGAGCTAGCCGCGGTGCGATCATTGTAATACTAGTACAGCTAGAGCTAGCCGCGGTGCGATCATTGTAATACTAGCACAGCTAGAGCTAGCCACGCTGTGATCATTGTAGTACTAGCACAGCTAGAGCTAGCCGCGGTGCGATCATTGTAATACTAGCACAGCTAGAGCTAGCCACGCTGTGATCATTGTAGTACTAGCACAGCTAGAGCTAGCCACGCTGTGATCATTGTAGTACTAGCACAGCTAGAGCTAGCCACGGTGCGATCATTGTAATACTAGTACAGCTAGAGCTAGCCGCGGTGCGATCATTGTAATACTAGCACAGCTAGAGCTAGCCACGCTGTGATCATTGTAGTACTAGCACAGCTAGAGCTAGCCACGCTGTGATCATTGTAGTACTAGCACAGCTAGAGCTAGCCACGGTGTGATCATTGTAGTACTAGCACAGCTAGAGCTAGCCACGCTGTGATCATTGTAGTACCAGAACAGCTAGAGCTAGCCACGCTGTAATCATTATAGTACCAGCACAGCTAGAGCTAGCCACGCTGTGATCATTGTAGTACTAGCACAGCTAGAGCTAGCCACGCTGTGATCATTGTAGTACTAGCACAGCTAGAGCTAGCCACGCTGTGATCATTGCAGTACCAGCACAGCTAGAGCTAGCCACGCTGTGATCATTGTAGTACCAGCACAGCTAGAGCTAGCCACGCTGTGATCATTGTAGTACCAGCACAGCTAGAGCTAGCCACGCTGTGATCATTGTAGTACCAGCACAGCTAGAGCTAGCCACGCTGTGATCATTGTAGTACCAGCACAGCTAGAGCTAGCCACGCTGTGATCATTGTAGTACCAGCACAGCTAGAGCTAGCCACGCTGTGATCATTGTAGTACTAGCACAGCTAGAGCTAGCCACGCTGTGATCATTGTAGTACTAGCACAGCTAGAGCTAGCCACGCTGTGATCATTGTAGTACCAGCACAGCTAGAGCTAGCCACGCTGTGATCATTGTAGTACTAGCACAGCTAGAGCTAGCCACGCTGTGATCATTGTACTACCAGCACAGCTAGAGCTAGCCACGCTGTGATCATTGTAGTACTAGCACAGCTAGAGCTAGCCACGCTGTGATCATTGTAGTACCAGCACAGCTAGAGCTAGCCACGCTGTGATCATTGTAGTACTAGCACAGCTAGAGCTAGCCACGCTGTGATCATTGTAGTACCAGCACAGCTAGAGCTAGCCACGCTGTGATCATTGTAGTACTAGCACAGCTAGAGCTAGCCACGCTGTGATCATTGTACTACCAGCACAGCTAGAGCTAGCCACGCTGTGATCATTTTAATTGAATAATTTGACATTTACATTTGTTTTAGTAAATGTGTGGTCTTTTGAGATTTTTTTATTTTGTTGCCAATTAAGATATTTAAAAGATGTCTATTTTGTTTACTAAATTATGGTAAAAAAATATACATATAATAATTTGGCACGCTTTGATCTTCAGCTATAATTAATTAAATAGTTCAACATACTGATAAATAATTAGGTTATTAATTAGATCAATTGAAATATGGAGCTTCCCTTAATTTGCTTAAAAAAATAATATAGTTTTATTAATTATTGATTAATTGCAATTTAATTATTTCAAAAGTAATTATAGTAATTTTTGGGCGAAATTATATAGGTATATATTTCAGAAATTCACAATTATGTAGAACATGGTCTCCAGTAGTTGCCAATTTAATATAAAGAGAAACAACAACAAAATAAATAAACTAGTAGAACAAATCTCCAAAACGTCTCACAGTTTGTCATGTCATGGTTGCCCTACTGCTGCCCGGCGAGGGCTGTCACGTCAACCAAATCTAATTCCTGCATGTGAACGACCCATCCAATGCATCCGTCAGGCTGTTACATAAATGTCTGCTTTTTGAATAAAAATGTTCACGGACTATAATTTACTACACAATTGTAAATTCAATATACAGGCAGCTACATCGACACGCAAACTGTAACCATGAATTCAGCACATGGCTCTAGACTATCTAGCGTAGTAACTTTAACCCGGGGCAAATGACGTGAAAATAATTAGGCCGACGATGACACCGCGTCATCATGACCTAGATTTTATCTGTCATGAAATTTAAGAAGTTGTCTAAATTTTAATAATTATACAAGAGTTTTTTGCACATGTAGTAAAAAAGAAATAAATCCAAATATTTTATGATTCAAACTTAATCAACTCTGAAAACATATATATATATTTTTTAATGTTGTTAAATTATTCTAAATAATAATATAAATTACAGTAAATAATAAAATAGAGAACAAACAAACTTCTTGTCATAATAATAGTAACAAATCAGTCTTCTACTTCCTCAATCAGAGACATAGAACTACTGCTATTATTGCAGTACGGAATCATTAATCTGGCATGCATTACAAGTATTAGATGTCTTCTTATCCCTTTGAGACGGTCATATTTGACATCTTCTGTGAGTTTCTGGAACCTTCGGGGGAGGTCCCCCGAAGGTTCCTAGGTGGGGTCACTTGCAAAACCTGCGATTCTTTCGCGCAACTGTCAAAGCAGCATTTGACCTTTCTTTGTCAGACCCCGATTCTTCTAACACCGCAAATAGATTTAAGTCGCCTCGGGATATTATGACTCAGCGTCATTGGCTCCGGGTTAAAAAAATATTACTTTTTAAAGTTTCTACTGAAAACAAAAAGAAAACAGCTGTTACATACAAAAGTGCAATACCTACGCGGTCATAATGTATGGCTAATGCAATAACAGCAAATATTTATTTTTATAACCCACGAAAAATGTTTACGCAGGCGGGTTCGGAATCGTGTACTGAATCTATGGTATCAGGTTGCGCGAGGATGTCCCTGCCACCCTGTATAGGAGGCTCAATTTTTTTTCGGCAAAGAAATTGAGTCTCCTCTTTATACTCGGGTATCAAAAACCCAGCCTGTGCCCTGTAAAACCCAGCTTTATGATGTCCACCGTTCCTTTATTAAGTGATTATTACTGTTCCTATATATCACTCAAAAAAATCAGTATCACATTCATCTGTATACAGGGTGTTAAAAAAATTGCGTGCCATAGCTTCAGGGTGAGTTCAGTGTCGATAAAGGAACCCGTAAAAAATAAAACCCTTTAAAAAAAGTTGAAAAAAAACGAAAATTATGAAAATAATTACTAATTAAATAGCAATCGCTTAGAATTTATTAAAAAATTCGTTACATGAAGTTTTTATTTTGTTTGTTAATTAATAATTTCCTAGAGTTACCTACACACACTTCAATAACACCGGGTGAAGGATAGGTAACTAGGTACGTAAATTACAATTCTAAGTATTTCTTCTTTTTACTTTAGTGTGCTTATCTTCTTCAAAAAACCTTAACATTAAAAAATCTTGTTTATCTAGTAGTTATTCAGCAGCAATAGAAGAACGAGTGGGTTATTTTAAAATGGAATCAAGTAGGTAGGTACAATGAATTAATATCAACTCATTTACTCACTTGTTGAAAGTTATCACAACGCAACGTTTTTCACTTCGTAAAGTTTTTGGTATTACTTACGTATCTATCACCAGATACATATCACAGATTATTTTTCGGTACACAACACAACATTGTTTACAATTTAAGTCGTACAGTTATTGAAATAACCTCTTGAAATCACCAAAAGATGTAAAAAACATTAGTCAGATAATGTGATTTAAGATAATGTATGTGCTCAAAACAAACGAAACTTAGTTTAATTCTAAACGATTGCTATTTTAAGTTAGTAGGTACTAAATTAGGTTGATGTTGCAATATTTTTTTTCTTGGGTTTCTCTATCGATACTGAACCTACCCCTAAGCTATGGCACGCAATTTCTTTAACATCCTGTATAATAAATTTCAACTTTATATCTCACCACTGTTTCCAACAATTATTTTTTGAATAACATTAATAAATTGTAATCGAAATTCATCACAGGAAATAGAGTATTTAAAATTAATCTCAATTGTTAAATAATAAAAAAACAGGCAGTCACTGGGACTGCAAAAAGAATTGAAAACTTAAAAGATGAAAAATAACAGTCACAAAATCGTGTAGAACACAGTTTTATATTTTCCACTGTTCTGACAAATCGTGTGCAGACGCCAGCACATCAAGCTACCAGAAACTGTCAAATTTTCCCAATCAACTTTGAACCTAATGCTTTAGCGATAAAATTGAAAATCTATTAAAGAAATTTGACAGATTGCAGTAGCTTCACACACACAAACTACAATCGTGTCAACAATATGTAATTAATAATTGTTTACCCGGTGCCAGTATTAGCCAATTAATTAGTAATATCAAATTGACAAAAATAAACCCCAGTTCAACTGTTATATTATTATATGGGGATAGTTTAAATGTAAGAAAAAGAATGTGTCCATTTGATGTTGCATCTTAATAAGACTATAATGTAAATTTATTTTGTGTGCCTTGCCTTATTCCTATTATTTTACTGATGAGCAAAATAAGCATATTTATAATTTAAATATTATTATATAGTCTATATGTGCACTATGTTTTGCCAATATATGGCGTACAAAATTAATATAAACAAGCAATTAATAATAATAATAAGGTACAATCAATAAAGGCATGTCGATAGATTACATAATTTTAAAAAGAAAAAGCATGTCAAATATATTGAATTAAATAAAATCATAAGTGTTTAAATATGTTCATTTATAATAGAACTGGTCGTCACAGTGATGCTATTTTATATTTTGATTGTAATCAATTCATTACTGATTACAAACTGACAAATTATACTATGTATTTGCCACCTAGTTGTAGGAGACAAATTGCTAATCTTTTAGCATACAATATACTCAGTGACACTGGTACTTGTAGTGTACCATTGATTACTGTTAGTACTGATACTAACACTACTTTTGATACGCCTTGTAGTTTAAACTATTAGGTGCGACAATGGGTCAGCTGCATTATGTTGAATGTTGTACATCAAAATATGCTGGGTCTTCCGGCAAAGAGCTATAATTAAGTTTATTTATGGAGAACTGTGATGTTCAGGTGTTATGTTTGACTGAACACTGGTTGATGTTCATCTCTTAAATAAATTGCAAACTATAATTTTGTATAATTTAGAAGCATTTTTGAAAATTTTGTAAATGTAAGAACCATGGATCCGTTTTTTATGATATTTTGATGTTGACTTGAAAGAGCAGCTGAGAGCAGTTGAGAATATGTCATGCTCACTTAAATGTCTCACTGGTGGTGGCGCGTGTGTTGGATCATTCGGTTCCCTAGGAAATGGTTGAGCTGGGTGGTGCTGATCCACGCGTCATGTTGGTGAACGGGCGCCATCAGTTGAGACTGGTCATCTCTTAACTGCCAGGGCTTATTTTTTATTTTATATTTTAATTTGTTTCTTTACATTGTTCTCACATATAGAAGCAATAAGAATAATGTACCCAGGATTTTGTAAAAATATCTTGATTTAAAAGAGTGTCCATGGAGTTTCTTGCCCGTTCTTCTCCATAGAGATCTACGCTTTGGAATGGGCAACTAGCTTCAACTTTCTGACTAACTGACCGACTATTTAATTTTTACACTTCAAAAGTGTCCGTAAATGGTTTAATTGAAATAAATGATTTCAGTTTGAGGTTTGAGTTTGCTCAAAGGTATTGTGCTTGGATTATAAAGCATTTAAAATTTGATGTAGATAATTTGCTTTTTATAGAGTTCCATGAATTTTAATAGGAGTTTCTTGTCCGTTCTTTTCCATAGAGATCTATGTTTTGGAATGGCCAACTAGCTTCAACTTTCTGAATAACTAAATACTTACCTAGGGTTTTACCATGAAAACTTAAACACTCTTTCAACGAGTGTCTAATGTCCGTGTTACTTCAAAGTCCATGTAATTATGTCGTGTTTATAAGGTGTTTTGTAAATTCCTAAACAACTGATAAACACGGTTTTGTGGTTGTAGGTAAGGTTAGAGTTTGAGTTTGAAAAATATTAGGAATAAACAAAGATTAAAGCTACAATTCAAAAGCATGTTGACAGTTTGACAGTGACAGCGCAGTAGCTGTAATAACACTTTGGGCGATACAGTCGCAATTGCAGTTTCATCTCATCTCTTTGTTATCACCAAACCTCGTATTGAAAGTTTCTATAATCATGTGGCGGTAACCATAAATCTTCCACGGGATCAGGTGTTAGCTGCCAAACCCCTTGTCAAACTATTACTTGAGAAGAAAATTCTTTGCAGTAAAATAAACTTTTAAATAGAAGCAAATCAATTAACATTGACCAGGTGAGTATCAATCTGAAATCCTGAAAACGAAAACTTTAAAACAGACGGTTAGCGTCTGTTTTAACTGCTCTCTCTTTCAGCTCACTACGTCACTAAATAGTATCTCACCACGTTACTTAATAGTGTCTCACTACGTCACTACATAGTGTCCCTTTCAGCTCAACTACGTTACTAAATAGTGTCCCTTTCAGCTCACTACGTTACTAAATAGTGTGTGTCGTGGAACGAGCGTACATAATCTACGAACGCGACGGAAACGCGAAAAAAGCTGAACATTTTTAACACAAAGATATTTTAAAACAGCAACATTGTGGTCTCCGCACAGTTTCGTGATTACAGTATTTTGGTATTCTGCGCGCCTTTGTAACTGACAGCTTTTATATTAGCTCTCACGAATATGCATGTGTGTGTACATTGTATATGTACATATGTATGTGTAAGATGTTCCGAAGTCGATTCCTGTGCTATATTTGGGCGGGAACTGGGCCATTGTGTGTCGGGGAATGGACCATTCAATCATGTCTCTGGTATCGGGAGGCGACTGATTTATCTGTAGGGAGGCTGGGAAAAGATCGGGTTATTGCCTCACGCGGCGTGTCATAAGTAGGAAATTGAGTCGGAGTGTACCCTTGAACCTAATAACATCGTATTACGACCATCAAATGCCCATTAACACGTATGTAACACTTATTGAATTTGTTTCAAGTGAAGAGTGTTCAATATAAAATACAAAAATAGCATTTTGGTCTCAAATTCAAGTAGGGTCAAAGTGAGTTAAATAGATTGTTACAGTTTCACAATACCGCAACTGAAGGGCGGAAGTTAAATATCAAAGTGAGTTAAATAGATTGTTACGGCTTTACAATACCGCGACTGAAGGGCAGAAGTTAAATAACTATCAAAGTGAGTTAAATAGATTGTTACGGTTTCACAATACCGCGACTGAAGGGCGGAAGTTAAATAACTATCAAAGTGAGTTAAATAGATTGTTACGGTTTACAATACCGCGACTGAAGGGCGGGAGTTAAATATCAAAGTGAGTTAAATAGATTGTTACGGTTTACAATACCGCGACTGAAGGGCGGGAGTTAAATATCAAAGTGAGTTAAATAGATTGTTACGGTTTACAATACCGCGACTGAAGGGCGGAAGTTAAATATCAAAGATCCAATTATTTATCTTTTCAACCTTACAAAAGTTATTTTTAAACGTGGCGATGTCGACTTTCAGGTGCGAGGATTCTTGTTCGCAATATTTCTTTTCGCATGTCTTGAGTACGACTTAGAAAATCCGTAGCATTTACGTAAAATATTAGATACTTGACATTTCATCCATAGCTTAGGCTCGTAAAAATATCTAGGTCTAGCTTACTTTTCTAGTCTGACACAGATTTCACATTCAGTGAAGGCAAAATGTAATATTGAAATAGATAGGCGCGGCCTATCGTAATACGATCTTTGATTTCCATTCCTGACTGGTTGGGTTGGTGGGATGGTGGGATGGCTTCGCCGTTTTCCTCCGATACTTACAATAGAACCGCTCAATACCTTGCTATGGATTCCCTGTTTTGATGAATAGAATACTGACGACTTTGGAATTATAGAGGTCATTGATACTAACATGTTTTAATATTTCTATAAAGAAACCGTGTACAAGGGAAATATTTTAGCAAGAACTTTTGAAACTCAAAAATAAGTCACAATAACCAACAACGCCAACAGTCAAGTATTTATTTAACTAATCCGATCCGTAACGTTGTCGCTCCATTACAAAACAAGCAAATAAATCTCATGACTTCCTCTGAAACAAAACTCAAACATAATGACGTCACCATCTGTCGCTGCTACCCTCAACAATACAACAAACAATAATTTAACTACTTAATCAGACCATCATTTCTCTGTCCCCATCATTCTTTCTCTGTCTTCCCTTCGATTGCATCTCTTTCTATCTCCAAATAAAACAGTTGCGAACGACTTCAAATAAAACGTTTGCGACAGTCGACAGTCGCTGAATCTGAAGGCAAACAGTATGAGGGGCAATTCTCGTAATTTTAAGAACGTTCACAGTCTGATCTCACTCTCAATCTGTCAAAAAAGACTCCTAATTTCCCTACATTTTGACAAGTTTTTGACATTTGTTTGTCGCCGAAATGAGACTGCGACTAGATTTTGAACGTTTTATATTCCGAGAATTGGCCTTCAGTTCTTTAGTGAAGAGGACTTCAATCGTTGACGGTAGACGGAGGCGGGTGAGTCGTTGGCCAGTCGTGTCGGACTCGTCGCTCGTGTAAAAGTGTTCCAAAAGTATCTGATGGAAATGTAAACAAAAGGATCAGAAAACGTACCTGAGGATACCAATTGGTAGTGCCACTCACAAATTGAGTGCTTTGTTTTGATTATTTGAAAACTTACCTGGAATCTAATTTTATATCACTTTAAAGATGTTTTTCATTTGAGTGGTTAATTGTACAACCTCAATTTTTGTCGGTTATTTTTCAATTAAAATTTAATGAAGTACAAACCTTCTCAATACAGATAGCTGCTCCGTATTCGATCGCTCAACCACTGCCCCAACCATGTCGTCAGTTTCCATGACACATACTTCCATTCTAACATGTCAGTGTATGTTGATACTTGTCCATGTTTAACGACGCTTTCTATCCACGCTCTAATTAGCGAGGAAGATATCCTGAGGTGCTAATTAGTAATCTAGTATTGTAAGACTAGACGCAACTCTCGGCTTCATGTCTCCAAGTTTGTTCTTACTATGGGAGTGCAAGTCGTTAGCAAATCGTCGCGAACTCGTCACGAACTCGCCAGGTGACAAGCGTAAGGGACTGCTGGCTTATTTAATTTATTTTCTGTCGGAAATTATCTACATTCCATGTTATAAGCGATATTTAATAACTTCTGTTTAGTGGTTTATTTATACCTCTAGTTGTTTCTGCCTCGTTGCTCGAGAGGTCGCCACTGCTGAGCATGACCATGATTCCTGGGGTCGATTCCCAGGATATTGGGTTTTTCATCAAGAATTTCTCAACAGCAGCTTGGAGTATGGATTTGTGACGGTTCGTGGATGGGTGACCATTTTTAAATACCAAGACCCCTCCGTGCCTCGAAAAGCACGTTAAGCCGTTGCTCCCGGCTGTCGATTCGTGGACCTTTAACAGTCGTTACAGGATCTAAGCACAGGACGTATAGGTGCCCACACCCTAACGTAACATTATGTACTTATTGATGAAATAATTTAATTGTATCTCCATATAATTCTAGCCTCATTTTTTCACATGCACGGATAGTTATGTTTTATTCCTAGCATAAAATGGTATCTAATTCTACGCTAACTTACAAAGAAAATAAATGAGCTGAAGCATTTACATCAATTTAACTCAACGAGCAGTATCTTACAATTTCCTGTCGTTTGAGTGAAGTTTTACAAGATAAATGTATCGATTCACAAAGTGTAGGCGTTCAATTATTCACTGCATAGTGATCTCTTGTAACGAACATCAACTATTTATTTAGTCATTGTTGAAGTCCATGTAATAAATAACTATACAGTTAGGTCCCATATATTAATATTATGTTCATATTGCCTGCTTGAATCTCTCATTAGCTTTACATGAAACCCAAGGGAAAGGAATAGATTAATAAATTATATTAAAAATTAATATTAATTAATATTCTAATATTTAAAAATATAATGTATATGTGTTTACATTGAAATAAAGGAGAAATTAAAAATAATCCATAAACTAAAATACGAAAATTATTACAAAAATGCATCATTATCCAATAGTAAATTCGTATAAACACGAGTAAAACAGAGCCAGTGAAAATTTTATGACTAGGCGCCCGAGCAGACCGCGTACGAGCGTTTAGACGTTTAGACCATTGCTATAGCAAAGCGGTGCAAGTTTGCACGCCGTGGGCTTCGTCCGTAAGCGTAATATGAGTATTTCGGGTTCCCAGTGTTTGCTGATACCGTGTACTAGACGGGCATAAACGATTCGGAGGCTCTCGCCTACATCAGTGCTGGTACTTGTTAGGTTTTATAGGATGTCGGTAGCATAAGGTAAAAGATCCTGTTGATGTCAAGAGTTTATTCTAACTTCTAATAAGGATATGTACCTACTATTTTGTAAAGGTTAACACAATCCAGTAATATTGAACAGTATGTGTCTTATGTTTATTAAAAATACGTACCGTTTCAATTCAATTGTGAGGTAACCAATATGAAACTTTCTAATAAATATTAGAGACTCCGCAAACACAAACAGGTACTTACAAGGAATTCACAAGTAATGGACAGATGATGATGAATGATTCTCTTTTGTTCGGGTCTGAAGGAAGAAGAGCTCGGCTGGTAGTCTGTTGGTTTAGGTTTAGAGGTTGCCAATGACTTCCAGTGAATTGATTGAATTCGGTTTTCTTGAGGAAATTACAACAAGCCGAGTTTGGCGTATATCTACGTATGTTAATTTACGAATCTGTAGATCTACAATATTATAATAAAGAGATTAATAATTCTATTCTTCCTTCAAGGAACATGCTCGTAGATATTAAATTTGAAATATCGGGGTTCTCGTTTTTGGTTCATTAACTATTGAAAACTCCCAACAGGTTTTACTGAGAGCTTCTAAGAGAATGTAATTAGGTTGTTACCTATGAGCTGAAGCTTAGTAAGCCCGCCACTGAGGACCAGAGTTATTATAATATCATAAAAAGCAAGAGTAGCCTAGTATGCAAATTAAAAACCGTTTTTTGTTGAAACAGCATCCGCCAAAAAAACGGAGGTTACAAAGAGTAAAAATTAACAAATCAATACGTTTTTTTAGGTATCCATATACGTACAGTCGCTCCATGTAAAATACTGGTATTCAGCTGCAGCCGGTTAGACTGGAAGCCGACCCCAACATAGTTGGGAAAAGGCTAGGCAGATGATGATACGTACAATTAATGTAGTATAATAGTTGCAGTAAAAGGAGCACCGACAATATAAACTCGTGGCCACAGTCCGCAAGTGTCGCGGGCGCCGTCAGAGCGCTCGCGATATCGTCTCCAGTCAGTCCGTATCGCTATCTGTTGGACTGGTTGCGTGGCCAGGTATATATGTTCTGTGTGCGTGGCGGCCCGCGGCGACGTGATGTGTGCGTGACATCGAGCCATCCAGTTTATAGTAGTGTTTGAAGGGATACCGTTGTGACTGCTTTGGGCAGGTGTTAATAGCTGGCGAAATGGGAGTGTATTGATAATATATATAGTTCTGTCTACCCCTATGGAGAATACAGGTGTGTCTTTGTGTTATGTTAAAAGGGTTTTTATAATTAGGTTATATTAAAAAAAAAATGTTTATTGATCTCTGGAATCAACGAAAACCATTTTTTAAGCTGTTTTAGTATTTGATCTTAGAGTCAGTCAAAGTGTCATTCGGGTTTCTATTAGGAGAATTTCAGTGATATTTCTATAACATGGGACTGTAACTGGTGAAATGTTCTATATTATGCTAATACACCCCTCTCACCCCCTCTCATCCTTCGGGGAACACAGGCGTGGTGTCATGATATGCTACTTTTAATAATAGGTTTGGAGATCACCCTGACAGGCTTGGGGACATTTCGCCAACACAGACAATACTATGTAGATTACTCGTGGAACGAACACGTATCAAGTGATGATGGCACAGTCACACTTCACACTCGTATGAACTTAATTATGTCCGCTCCAGAGATCCGCTCGCTTCAAGAATCAGGATGTTGTTCTCCTGCATCGAGGCGATGTTTTGTGAATGTTTTAGCACACTTTCAAAAAACATCGATTTAAATCATTTGGTTTTGGGAAATGGAGCATTGATCTTTATTTTTGTAGCTAAAAAGAGTTTAAAAATATGAATATTTTGCCTTGTCAAAATTTACGTACTCTATTGAATATCAGTGAATATAATTATATCAGTTTAGTATTAAGTCTTTGGAGGCATGAGGAACAGGGTGTAAAGTTCACTCAACCTCCATAGAAAAGGGAGGATCCTCCGACCAGACGGGTGTTGTGTCTGGCGGGCAATTGCCCAACGATTGATGTTGGGAAATTGTTTGAAAAATTCTGCTTGCGAGATGCAGGATTTGCGTGACGTCAGTATGACGCGTTGTTCGTATGTGGAGTTGTAGATACCGCTACAAGTCATATAAATCCCGGGCTTATGAAACCTAGGCCAAATAGGCTTTAAGAGTATTACATTGCCATTACGAATAATGTTACTAAGACGTCATCATAATAATAGAGGAGTATACCGACGAAGCTTACTCCGTTACCTAGCACGATATCTACATGGAAGGTACATAGGGAGTTCACAGCTTACATCTTTAGGCAGTATACATAAGTTAAAGTTAGAAAGTAATAACATAACTTGGATACATAACGCGAACAAAGGAAGGCTTCTAACTTCACTGTCGCAGGTTCTGCAGCTATAGCAATAAGTCGTTGTCATGGCAACTAGACTTACTAGACTGTCGTCTCGGGTGTTTTTGTGATAGAACAACTAAAGAAATAAAAGTTGTAAACAATAAAAAAAATCTGGGAGAGACAGGCTGAATATATAATTAAATCAATTTTAGCAATAAGTTTGGGAGTCGGTGCTTTCAGTTATTTTTCAGTTTTGTTTTTTTCTACAATCCATGACTACTCGATTGATCTCTGCGTTCAATATTATTTTCGTAAGTTAGTATATTACGAAATTATACTTACAATTAAAAACGGCTATAGATATACTCGTAATACTATAGTAAATAAGAGAATAGTGTTGTGTATGACTCGCCAAAGGACGCGGTTTGTGGCCGCCGGCCGGCCTCCGAGGAGAGCGCTAATGTTACAAGCTTACTGGGCTGTCTCACAGCTGGGCGATAGCGTATTATAACACGCCATAGTGACACCTTCACATGTGATAAGAGCGGACATATTAGTTGTTGTGATTATCTTCTTTTAGCTGCATACATGTAAGATGAATGATACCTAGGCTAGCGTGACGCCTGATAGGGGGAAATGGAAGAAAATATCGTGTTGCGCGAGCGCAAGTAACAGAGGACCAGGGCAGGAACATGATGATGAGAAAAAAACAATATGTAGACTCAAACTCAAATCATTTAATTCAACTAAACCAATTACAGGTACTTTTGAATTGTCAAAGGGTCGGTCAGTCAGAAAGATGAAGCTAGTTGCCCATTCCAAAGCGTAGGTACCTATGGAGAATAACGGGCAAGAAACTCCATCGACACTGTTTTAAATCATAAAATTGTTACAAAATATTTGATTACATCATTCGTGTTGAAATTAACCATGTGAGAACGATGTAGAAATACGTGCACGTTAAAAGCGTCCGTTATAAAAAACAAAAACAATTCAGAAATTAAAAATTAAATAAGCCGAGGCAGCTAAGAGATGACCAGTCCCTACTGACGGCGCCCGTTCACGAACATGACGTATGGATCAGCACCATTCAGCTCAACCATTTTGGAGGGAACTTAATGATTCAACACACACGCCACCACCAGCGAGACATTTGAGTGAGCATGACATACTCACAGCCGCCAAGGCACATTCAAGTCAATGAAAGACGTACCCAGTAAATGGTAGCTTTATAGAAAGTACATAGTGCTCACACGTTAGAGACATTTATACAGCTGGTATAAATGTCTCTACATATTGTTTTTTCTGCAGTTGATCTGTGTTCTTTCATCCCCTGCCTGCACAGTACTATAAAGTATTGTTTGGAATAATATCTCTACTGAATTAGATATCACTCAATAGGTACTACAACAGGACTACCTCTCAACGGAGAATCTTCTAGCATACATCTCTTAAAAATACAATCACAATTCTACGCCCATTTACACACACATACATGTACACGCACCCACACCTACACGCTCATACACGAACTCACACTCACTCTTACATACACAACCCTAACTAAGTAACCTACCTACATTTATTTCATAGAATAACTTTATCATAATTTTATTATGTAACACCGACACCGTTTCACTTGTTACAGAATGTCAATTATTTACTGTACCGATATGGCTGAACCCTATCTCTTAAGATACAGGCAAGACCTGGTTTAAGGGATAGCGTCTACAAAATTGTGCTTATAATGTGACAAATGTTGAATTTATAATCTACATACAGTGTATAAGTATATCACTAAACTTCGACGGTTTTATAACTATATTCCTAGTGAGATAGTAAAGAATCGCTTTCGTATAACTATGTTACGGTATATAATTATATCCCTAGGGATATAACTATATTACGGCTTTATCTATCGTACTGTGACATATACAGTGCAATGTGTTTCTTCTTTTATGAAATAAATATTATTATTATATTTATTTCTCAGTCTATTGACACACCAACGCTTGTCTGCATCTCTCTTTTAATTTTCAAGTGACGTACTACAGTTTAGCCGTACAATAAAACGCACATAATTCCCTCGCTCGGTGTACATAAATAAGTGCTAACTGAATGGTAACGCGTCGCTGAGGGCTGACTTTACAGCCTCTTATCGCCTCTTATCGCCGAGATCAGCTCGCAGGGAGCACAACAAATAAAGACGTACTGTGTGTAGTACCTCCTCGTAAACTTAGTATTTGCTCTCACATACATATTGACTCTGGAACGATCTATTGGATTGAGATTGATCGGTCATTTGTAAGATTGCTTATCTACTTTTAGTGAAGTTAGGTTAGGATACATAGATTTGTTATTTTAAGCAAATGGTTTATATCACAACATAACATATTAACATAACATTACGCAAATGGTTTATATCACAACATAACATATTAACATAACATTACGCAAATGGTTTATATCACAACATAACATATTAACATAACATTACGCCTGTGATCCCCGAAGGGTTCGGCAGACATATATAGCGCTCCAACATGTCATCAGTTATGTTGCTGGAGATAATCATTGCATTTTGAAATTAAATTGGTGTTTGTAAAGTAATCCGTGTCTAAAACCGGCTACATTTGACGTCAGAATACGAACCTGCTCGGGACTCTGCGATACACATTGCATTTGAAGCTATTTCAGAAGATTTCTGAACATGTTTCCTATGATATTTCCTCGGTTCATCCTCGTTCCCGATACATTATTGAGTAGAACAAGCCACTCTCGGTAATAGCACGTGTACCGCTACTGCTGCTCGCTGTGGATAGTGGACAACACACATGTTTGCCAGGCCATCGTGTCTCGGACACTGTCGGGGACCGTCGGGTAATGTCGGCCGATGTCAGACCCTTCTCATTTTGGATGATCAACAGTTTGCTACTGTCACGACTCTTTGGCAGTGGCTAGGATTATGCTCTATCGATTGATCTGGTATGTAAAGTCCGAGAAAATAACTGCTAAGCAAATTGATGTCTGGTTTGCTGTGTGTCTCTTAGTGTGTGCTAAATAAAAATGTATTTTCTTTCTTTCTTTATACCGTACCCGTCAAATTGCCGTGTTATAGCCATTTCATACCACTGTCAAAGAGCTGTTGTTGGGATTAGAGTATATGGACAATTTAAATTGGTAGTCAACTTGCTAAACAATTAATTTCCCTGAGTTTGCAATCCTTCCTTTCACCACAGCCAAGAAAAGACAAAGGATACGGATGATACAGTCAGCACTAGTGTTACAAATTATTGACCAGTTATATTCGTGATTGGAGTTTTCGATTAACTTGTACAAATAGTCCAGTCGGTAGTTTTCGGGTACATAATTCTTGTTAAGTGATTATGACTGGATACGGTTGTAAACTTCAATTATCTAAAGACTCATCTCTAGGGATTAATACAATGTGTATTGATTACAAACTGCTCACATGATGGCCTGAAGTTACTATTAAGTGTTGGTCTCAGCATTGTCGAATATTTTCAACAACTGCCCTGATTGTGATTACAATATTAAGGTTGTAAATGTAACGTGGAAAATATTAATTTTAATTGTAGACCTTTTAGAAGCTTCCGGTAAACATGCAAGTGAATAATAATGAGTTAAAAGTCGGAGTAGGTAATGAATAATTTAACACAAAATAAAACATTTATGCTAATCATTTGTGTTATTTTGTTTACAGAGATACTTACAAAGAGTCGGTAAATTGATTTCTATACTAAAACTAATAAGCTATCACGGAATTATAAAAACGGAGCGTTTTTCCACAAAGATTAACGACCTATCTCACGCCGGCGCCGATCTACACCGCGATGGACGTTCTATAATACTTTATCAATGTAGTTTACACACGAGCGGCACGCGTAAATGCAGAAACAACTGCATTCGTCGACACGCTTCACCCTCTGCCATTGACGCATGTCGCTCGTGTGTATGAGCACTTTGACGTTGACGCGTGCCGCTCGTGTGTATGCATCCTAAGATTTTTCCGACAATACTTATTTAAAAGCAACCAAAGATCGGCGTCCACAAAATACAGCGTACGATGTAACCTTCACCCGGCTTACCTCGATCCCGGCAACAGTCGGGTTTGATCCGACTTCGACTTCCATTGAACCTTACTTTTGATGTTGACGGCAAATATACGCGCACACTACGACTTAACAATTCACGTAAACTCGGTAAATTCCCTCTTTGTACCCGACCGAAGCCAAAAGAACAGGTCAAGTACGAGTCGGGCTCGCAAATTTACGTGTGGTTCCGTATCCTACCCTTATACTGTGGACTGGCTTCCTATTACGGTTAATAAGGTATAGTCTTGTTTAGGCGCGGTCCGAGGGGGAGAGGGGGTCGTGGGGGCATGATCCCCCCCAAAATCATTCAAGCTGTAGAGAGTCTGAATGATTTATTTGCATTACTAACTTAAAACTGTATTTGACCCACGAAAACCCCGATGGGTATATACAAAAACATTCAGAACATGGCAGACTATACTTTTACTTCTGTCGGCAGTCCATGGGAACTGCCGACAGAAGTAAAAACTTAAAAATGACAGTGGGTTTTTATAACGCGCCTAAAAAATTGTTATAAAATTTAGAATCTAGGATGCAAGAGCAAGCGAAGAAAACTCGGGTTATTGGTCACCCCGCTCATACCTAAGGTTTGAAAGGATTCCAAAACCTAAAGTGCTGTAAAACGAGTTGAAGCTGTAGCGGTATCTACAACGTCACAATCATGCGAACAACGCGTCATACTGACGTCACGCAAATCCTGCATCTCGCAAGCAGAGTTATTATTACAATTAGCATAGATACAATTTCCCAACATCAATCGTTGGGCAGTTGCCCACCAGACACAACACCCGTCTGGTCGGAGGATCCTCCCTTTTCTATGGAGGATGAGTGAACTTTACACCCTGTTCCTCATACCTCCAAACCTCCTTCTTGTCTTAATTCGATAAAGAAAGTTCTCTTTCTGTATGATGGTTAAAAGAAAACAGAGATTATTCAATACCTAAAATTTTCAGGCTCGCTTCACTCACTCTTGCAATATGCATTCTGTTGATTCTTGAGCTATTCTTCATAAGTCGACAAAGCAAGTAATTCTTAGTTCTTTTGGAATGATCTTTCCTTTTAGAAAGAAAATCGAACCTATCCGAGAGTGTGAAAAATTTGCGAGTTCGCTTCGCTCGCTCTCTCTTATTCTACATTCTGATAGTTGATTCTTGGGCTTGCCTGCATAAGCCGACAATGTAACTCCTATTTCTGCTTGAAAATATAAAACAAAACCTCACCAAACCGAGGAGGGTTGTAAAAATTTTCGAGCTCGCCCCGCTCGCTCTCCCCACCCTACATAATCTACCGTTCAAATACATACATACGACCAATTTGCAGCATTATTAAGTAACACCCCCCATGTAAAAGCTGCATCCCTGAATAGCATAAGTAATGTGGAGCTGGAGATGCATGAACCTTAACATAACATCACGCCTTTAATCTCCAAAGAGTTAGGCAGGGGTGTGCGTTCACATGGTACTTACACCCACATTTCGCCAGTTATTAAGTGCCATATCATAGGGGGCGAGCCTACTGCCGCCAACGCTAAAAGACTCCAGACTGTGTCTGAGAAATTTCTGATGGAAGAACCCAATAACACTTTACCCGACCTAGGAATCGAACCAAGCTAAGTCCTCATGTTCAGCAGTAATGCTTGCATACAGGGAGATGGCGTACATTTAAGACCTTATGTTCAGCAGTAATGCTTGCATACAGGGAGTTGGCGTACATTTAAGACCTCATGCTCAGTAGTAACACTTGCATACAGGGAGATGGCGTACATTTAAGACCTCATGTTCAGCAGTAATGCTTGCATACAGGGAGTTGGCGTACATTTAAGACCTCATGCTCAGTAGTAACACTTGCATGCAGGGAGATGGCGTACATTTAGGCTTCAAGAATCACTAAACACGCTTAACACCAAACATGTAGGGGGTTTATTTATAAACGAAGTTTAAAGTTAAGAGATGTTTAAACGTCAAAAATTTATGGTTAAACCGTCGCTAAACGTTTATAAATAAACCCCATTATGCTATATTATTTTTTATTTTATCTCTCTTTCTCTGTCAACGTCACTGACATTCACAGCAATTTTGATAGACAGGAAGAGAACGATGTTGGTGCAAACAGGCCTTAGTAATAAAGTTCTGCTGCAACTCTGTGAGTGCGGAACCTTAAAATCGGTCCGAGAGCCCAACTTTATATCATGGAGGATTAGGTGCAGAGCCCAGAGTTTTCACTAGAGGAGCTTTTTTATGTGGCCAGCAGCGATAACAAGTGTACTTAAGTGGCGCCCTCTATCGATCGCGGCGATAATATTAAATTTACTTTAGCTCGTAAAATACACGCTCTCCCATCGATCTGAACGAGGAGAGGAGCTGTGCTGGCACAAGGAACTACGACGAGACTCCAATACATGAAAGGTTTTTTTTGTTTAAGCATAATACGTGGTTCGGTGTTGGCTCTTGTGGGCTTCGGCACTTGTTGGGATTCGGGTTTCGATGAATACGATTTGTTTTCGGAGTGATTTGATCTTATTGCCGAGTAATGTTTTATCTCTGCGGGACTATTCTGGAAAGTAAAGTAAATTTTACACAAACCGGAGCAGATTTATTTTGTGGAGCATCATCAATCACGAGCTCGGCGTGAATTAGGTTCGCAGTAATAACGACACTCAGGCTCTGACGTCTAATGTTAACAAAGTGTTTCTCTTTATATAATAAATAATAATAAGTAGTTATACATTCCTGTTATACCTGCTCGATAATGTTATCACACTGCTCGATAATGACGTCACACTGGTGGATGCTGCGCGTCCTTTAGGCATACGCACAGTCGTGGACCACTCAGGCCGTTTCTTAACTGAAAGCAACTGTTGCGCGAAAACGCGGTCGTCGAGCTTGTTTAATGACCTGAATACTAGCTTCGCCTCGTGGTTTTACCCCCACAAGTCTCGATCCCGTGGAAATATCGGAATAAAAAAGTATCACATGTTCTACTCCATGTCTTGGTCTACCCATGCGCTAAATTTTTTCAAATCCGTCTAGCCGTTTTAGCGTGATAGCGTCAGAAACAAACAAACAAAGAATCAAATCTTTACTCGTTATGACATTAGTTCAGAAGACGTACTCAACAATCAAACAACCTGCCTAGCCTTTTCCCAAACTGAATTGGGGTCAGCTTCCAGTCTAACCGAATGTAGCTGAATACCAGTATTTTACTTTTAATGGATGGTCACCCATCCATGCACTGACCGCGGCAAGCGCATAGCTTGACCTTCGACCGGTCCGTGCGGCTATCATCATGTAGCGCCGAGCCCCTCACCCCTGCCATGTGCGATCAAACAGTCACGTCATAATTAATATAAGCGGTCGCGTATTCGCTTTCGGTTAGGACACAGGTTCAGGAACAGTAACCATGAATTCAGCATAATTAAGATTCTAGACCCGCTAGCGTAGAAATTTTTGGTCGGTTATCAAAAACCAATCAGCTGTTTCATAGAAAAGTGCAATTCCTACGCGGTCAAAACGTATGGGACAGTAATTTTTTTTTTTTCATTTTTAACGCATATGTTCAGAATCATGTATTGAATGTACCAGGTTGCGAGTCGATGTCCCTGACACCCTGTACACTGTACACCGTTACATTTTGATCGTTGTAATCCTCAAAAGGAGTCATTGTACAACAACTAATTGTACATTATGAACAACTTTTACTACGGGACCAAACCTAAAATCGTGAAAAAAAAATCTGTTGATCCATACATTATGTCGAGTTATACGAACATAAATCTATGGATCAACTGATTTCTTTTTTTTTCTGATTAAAACGACCAAAATTGAACGGTGTATATTACGAGTGATTCTACTAGATTAGACTTAATAAAATAATAGAATAGATAGCATTAGTTTTATATCCAATCAAACCATATTATATTGTGTGATTTTTGGTGATAAATACAATATAGGTCTTATAAAATATTTACCTGCTCAAAATTCTACCCATCATCAGCTTCTTCGTTTTATAATGCATAAGCTAACGGAGGAAATAAAAACTTTAAGTTTCTTATACATGTTCAGAAATTCCCGTGACTTTGTGAGTATGTAGCAAGTTTCATAAAACTGTAGGGAGTCAGTGAGGCAGGTCGGCTTCCACTTAATAATTCATGGACAGGACCCCGAGGGGTCCACATTAGTGGAAACTATTCTCTCCCGTGTGTACCCTCGAGTGTGCCCTCACAAAGAAATATATAAATACTTAAACGGACCAAATGGATTTCATGTTCACAAGGAATTTGGCCGCTTGGAACAAACAAATTTTTGTGTTTGAATTTAGGTTCAAAGTTCAACAAGTTGATAAGAGTTGTTAAGGGTTTTGGATAGAAGATAGAAGAGGGTCTTCTCATTTAAAGCCTGAATATTTTTAAATGGGAAAATGCTCAGTTAGATAACTTTGCCTCCTAACCTTGGTGAATTGGCAGTAACAGTGAGGGTCCACACTGTATTGCCTCCTTTTTTCGGGCAGTTATAAAATGTTTTCTAAAAGCTGTTTGGCTTGGAATCTCACGCGCGCTCAGAGGGCGCGCTGCTACAAGACAAGTTGAGAGTCAGAATATTATAATAATACTCTGGTTAGTGCACCTAAAGACGTGAAGTTTATCGTGCGTTGAATATTTTCTGGTACGAGTACTAGTGCCAATGTGTCGTTTCATAGAAATGCTTTTCATCATCTGCCTAGCCTTATTCCAACTTTGTTGGGGTTAGCTTCCAGTCTAACCAGATGCAGCTGAATACCAATATTTTACATGGAGCGAATGCCTATCTGACCTCCATAACGCAGTTCAGTAACTGGGTTATGGAGGTCAGATAGGCAACCAGTCTTACCAAGGTAAGACTGGCTGTCAGACTTTCAGGTAAACATGTTTCTTGTTACTCTTTCACGTGTACATTTAAATCCTAATTCAATCAGACTCTACTGTATCACAGATCTTGTCTAACATCAAATAACATTATTCCCTGAATCCTTGCCTCACTCAGGAGTCAGGCCACTCGATCTCTTTCAATTACGTCAACTTTGCGTCTCTTCGTCTTCGTCTGGCTGTAGTACCTTTTGTTTGCAAACTCCTTGTTTAATTTATTTAAATTATTGTTCACGACAATTATGGGCTAAAGTTTGATGACTACGAGGGGAACGAGTGGCTCTTGGCGTCCAGTATGGCGAGGCGGGGGTACGAATAAAACTCATAGAGCGCTTAACGTTTTGTTCTATGATGTTGCTAGATGGGAAAAGGCAAGGCAACATGCCTTGCCTTTTCCCATCTATGTTGGGGTCGGTTTCCAATTTCACAAGATGTAGCTGAATTCCAATAGTTGACATGGAGCAACTGGCTGCTTGGCGTTTATTTTTTATTCAGTATAGCTTTGTATAACTTACTCAAATTATAAATGACCTTAAGCTAGATTGATAGTTGACAAAACCGATTTTTCAGTAGTCTTATTGTTTTCATTGTTTCCATAAAGCAATAGTTTGATGTGAGACCTTATTATGTAGGTCTGTTGTGGGTGTTTTATTTCTAGTTTTTCAACAATCATTGTCAATCTGTTCATACATCTGACGATACTACAGACACTAAAAAAACGGCTAAGGTGATATTTATATAAATAACATACAAAGGAAATGCTGTTCGTTGGTAAGCGCATAACTTGAGAACGACTGGACCGATTGGGTTATTTTTTGTTTTAAAATGTTCATAATAGTTCGAATTAGGTTTTTTAGGAAAAATTGCCTGGTCTAGTGAAAAGTTTGGGAAAAACGCTCTATATCTCATTGGCACTGCGAGGTCCCCCGGTGCCGCGGGGTGACTCGGCGCTTCCAATTGTAATCCACTTCAGTTTGTTTGTTTTGGTTCCATTTTATGTAATTATACCTCTACAGATTTCGGAGTAATTTTAATTATACTTAGGGATTAAAAGCTACAAAGAAATTTACAAAAGCCAGATTTTGATTATATCTATATATATAAAAGTCTTGACTGACTGGCTGACTGACTGTCTGATCAACGCACAGCCTAAACCGCTGGTCCTAGAGACATGAAGAGAATGAATTTGGAGAGTGTGTTCTTCGTGAAGAGTAGGCATCCACTAAGAAAGTATTTTTAGAAATTCCACCCCTAAGAAAGTGAAAAGGGGAGAATTCGTTTGTATGAAAAATCTTATTCCTTGAGTTAATAAACTTGAAACTTGGCACGAATACTTATCTAAATAAATTATGAAGGTTGACAGTTTTCTTTCTTCTAAAATACCCCCTAATAAGGGATTGGGGGGTTTCAAAGTTTGTATGGAAGAATTTTAGCGCGCAGTCCGATTTACTCGAAACTCAGTATTTATACCTAATATTGAAAGTAAAGAATAATGTGTATCAGGGTTTTTTGAAAATCTACCCCTGACGGGCTGAAATAGGGTAGTCATTTTTTCAGGGGAGGATTTTACTGCATGACTTGATTAACTCGAAAATTAGTATAAATAATCTTTGAGTAAAGTTATGAATACATATTCCCCAACGATATTTTTTAAATTCCACCCCTGTGGGGGTGAAAAGCGGGGGCATACAGTTTATATGGAAAATCTTACTCATTTAGTTAATAAACTTGAAACTTGGCAAGAATACTTGCCTAAGTAAGTAATAAAGTTTATCATTATAAGTTTTTCAAAACTACCCATCAAAGGGGGATATAGGGGTGTTAAGTTTGTGTGGAAGAAATTGAATACGCGGTCCGAGTAACTCGAAACTCAGTATTGATACTTTTGACAGAAAATAATCTATATAATTATACTTATAATAAATCTGTAGAAGTGAAAATTCTGTACATTGAAAATATCAAAAAAATAAATGGCAGGGGGTGTTACTAGACCGACACCGAACCCAAAAATGTGATTAAAAAATGTTTTGTTTGTCTGTCTGTTTGTTCAGGCATCACGCAATAACTACCGGTTCGATTACGATGAAACTTGGTATAATTATTCTTTAATATCCTGGGCACCACACTGGGTACTTTTTATCCCGGAAAAAAATATACAATAAAAAACAAACTTAATTTTGCGGTTCGATCCCTAGACCCGATTACTGTACCAACCGCAAATAATAAGTTTGTCGTAGGTTACATCACCCGCAGTATTATCTGTGCGACCTTTTTATTCCTTTTAGTTTTTAGAGTTATTTAGGTTTAATTTTATAAGTCGTAGGTATAGATTTTAAAGTATAGGTAGTATATTTGATAGTGTACGTAGTGATCGTAGGTTATTTTATAATACTGTTAGGTAGGATTAGTCATAAATCATAAAGTTTATTTGTAAACATAGGTATACAATAGGTCATACATAAAAAAAAGCACGCTATGTTTTGTCTTAAGACATACAAACATGGTAACATGCAAAGTAGTTAGGCTAAACAAAATGTCATTAATAAATAGAAACATAGTACTTATTATTAATAAAATAAATGTCAGATGTGAATATTTTAAATGCAGCATTAATAATTATTATAACTCTTTATCGTTTAAAAACTCGTCTATTGTATAGTAGCATTTATCAATCAGAAGTTTCTGCAGTAAGAAAGAAAGAAAAGAAAGAAAAAGTATTTATTGCGACTCGTACAGGATCATAAACTAAACTAAACACAGTTAAAAATAAAACAAATTGTATAAAAAGTAACAAAAGGAAAAAAAAAACAGAAAGTCCTATACGAGGCCAAAAGGCTCCTATCTCAGCATGATGCTTCGACATTTAAAAAATCAATGTCGTAGCACTGGTATTCTCATAGGGTCCGCTGTGATGTCACGGGCAATCACAGTAATAAATAAATAATAAAATAGAAATAAAATTATGAAAAATATTAGTAATAAAATAAATATTCTCAAATGTCTCGCTGGTGGTGGCGTGTGTGTTGGATCATTAAGTTCCCTCCAAAATGGTTGAGCTGAATGGTGCTGATCCATACGTCATGTTCGTGAACGGGCGCCGCCAGTAGGGACTGGTCATCTCTTAGCTGCCTCGGCCTATTTTAATTTCTGAATTGTTTTTGTTTTTTTATAACGGACGCTTTTAACGTGCACGTATTTCTACATCGTTCTCACATGGTTAATTTCAACACGAATGATGTAATCAAATATTTTGTAACAATTTTATGATTTAAAAGAGTGTCCATGGAGTTTCTTGCCCGTTCTTCTCCATAGGTACCTACGCTTTGGAATGGGCAACTAGCTTCATCTTTCTGACTGACCGACCCTTTGACAATTCAAAAGTACCTGTAATTGGTTTAGTTGAATTAAATGATTTGAGTTTTGAGTTTGAGTTTATTATTCATTTATAATCCGCGATTACGATTTTAAATTTTGACAATGACTAGTCATTTGTATAGATTGTATAGTTTTTAGGGATTTTGCTTATTTAGGTACCCTCTTAATCACCACTAATGAGACACAATTGGTTTTCTATTGTAATTAGCCACATATGGCCCGCGAGATAGATGGCATCCTGGGGAAGCACATACATTTTATCCTGTTAGCACGTTCCCGTGGGATAATTTCCGACAACCACGCGGGCGAAGCCGCGGGCAGAAGCTAGTTAATAATAAGTATGTAAAGTTTTCGAAAATTTACCACTGACGGGACAAAAAGGGGTAAGGGGAGGATTTGACCTTGAAACTGTATGTTACATTTTCACGCCTAAACCACTGAACTTCTGATTTGACATAGAGATAGATGGCATCCTGGGGAAGCACATACATTTTATCCTGTTAGCACGTTCCCGTGGGATAATTTCCGACATCCACGCGGGCGAAGCCGCGGGCAGAAGCTAGTAAGATTATAATTATACAACTCAATGTGATTTTGTAGCACTTCAACAAATAGTAGGTAGGTTGTAAGGAGATGAAAGCAACTGAAATTAGTAGACACCCGCCGTCCTGAATATGTTTTATAATTTCGTGTTCAAATCATAATCTAGTTAATTTATTTCGTGTTGTAATCATGTGAAGTAACATTCTCTCGTCTGATGTTAGTCAGATCATGTTGTCACGTGTACCTGAGCGGAGGAAATTAATACATTCGACGATAACTACCCGACAGTCGACGTATTCGTACAACATGGCGGTGGACAGTCAACCAAAGAGATAACTGACTCCGTATCAAAGTAGCGACAAACAAATACGCGAGAACTATGCAGGGTCGTCGGATATAGTTGAAGTTTAGTAAGAAACCGATGTATGTTTTCGAATGAAATTTAGTTTTATAAATTAACTGTTGATTATATAAAATTTTATCCGGAAACATCAATCCATATCCCTTTTGCTGACTGTACATACGTCAATACAGAAGCTATCATGTGATGTGAACAAGGACACGCTAACGTGAACAAAACCTCAAGAAGAAATCTTCCAAAGAGTTTATTCATCCAGCTCCATGTTTGATGGCATTCATATTCTGTTTGCTTGTAAGATTTTAACATTATTTATTCAACATGACCGATTCCGATACCCGACCGATTTCGGTCACGGTGGTCAATCTCAACGGAGGTTAGCGGGAGGTACGCAGGAGATATTATACTGCACAAGTGTGTGCGCACACACAGGAGCACTCTCCGTTCCTTTACTCTCATAGTCCGATGGGACGGCAACCCGACACGACCAGGGAGAGATCAGGTGCAGGACCAACGACTTTACGTGCTTGCCGAGGCACGGGGGTATCACACCGCCAACTTCCAAGCTCTGGGATGTCACTAAGAAATTCCTAATGGAAAACCCAGTAACACTTTTGTACGAGCTAGGAATCAAACCCGGGGCCCTGAGTTGGATTCTTTCGCTCAGCCGTCGCGCTTGCAACCACGAGACTGACGGGGCAGCCAATATCGTACCTACAACATTATTTATTTTGTGAAAGGAAATATATTATTTTTTTAACAATAAAATTGTCAAGTATTCAGAATGTTTGGTGACGTTCTTCTGACCATTATTAGGTACGTACTGAGTGTAACATATCTAGCGCTACATTCCCTGACACCTACGATCGTTCTCCTAATTACTAGTAGTAAAACAAATCCTGCTCTTAGCACAGCGGGGCAATAAAAGGCACTAATGGCAGTATTGATTGGGGCCACATTATAGCCCAGTGTAGCCCGCGTGGCCGGCGGGGCCCGTGTAGCCCGGCCATCATTGCGCATCGCTAAGTAGTGCTAAGTGGACATAAAGACAGTTTTATGATTATGCGTGTGTTATAGCACTTTAGGTATTGTGATTAGTGCTTTCATGATAATTATGTGCGTTTGATGATGATGGCTCAGTGGTTGGAACGGTAGTTACTGAGCGTGGGGTGTTAGGTTCGATTAATTTTGGAAAAACTTTCATATTTATGGTATTATTATATAATACATTTATAAAGTAGTGAAAAACAATTTTCCAACTGTTTTTATAAAAAATATGACAAAACAAGTAAAAAAGTTAACAGTAATGAGAATGTTATAGAATAAATTACAACGGCGGAGACCCTGCCGCAACAAACAAAAATAAATTCTACGTGTCATAAGAGGGGCAATTCGTAATTTAAAACGATCAAAATCTAGTTGCAGTCTCAAACAAATGTCAAAATGTAGGGAAATTAGACGTATTTTTGACAGATTGAGACTGAGATCAGACTGTGAATGTTTTTAAAATTACGAGAATTGCCCCTAAGGTCTTTAGAGAATTGGCCCTTGGCACAGGCAACTGAAGGAACACGGGTGGGTTTTAGTCAGTAAAAGTCTGACACTCCCTTCCGCTCCGCCCAGAGCGGGAGGGGTCATATGATGATTTCCCACCCAAAAAAAAAAAAAAAGGTCTTTAGAGAATTGTTCTGCCTCGCATGTACCTGTGGGCTTCACTTGTTTACTAGTTGTACTCGTATACACTACCTCATGGGTCACTAACAGAAGGTTCACAATCTTTCACTGTTTTGTCTTTTTCATACGTATATTGTTATTGATACAAAGCCGTTGTCTTCTTGTGGCACATAAACGACAAGATGCTTGTATTTCAAACATTGCTTGTTTTTTATCAGACAGACATTTTATTATCTATTATTTATAAAGAGTTTACTGTAATCTACATGAAGCTGCCTGGTATTTTTTTCGATGTTTGTTTTCTTGCTCGCATTTCTTAGGGTTTAGTTCTTACGGAGACGTAAGAACTAAACCCTAAGACGTCTTTTTTAATCGTGTTTTGAGTATTGTGGGCCTTTTTATGTTGTGTGCCAGTGGGTTTAACCTAGTGTACCAGTAGTGTGACTCGATAGAATCGGTCCGTTAGCAAACAAGAGCTGACAGTATGAACACAACGCGCCGTGGGGACCTCTCTGTTACTAGGATACCAGCTGTGTGTGGGAGATATAGACTGCAGTTACATACGTGATAGAAGAATGTTGCGTTATTCACAACTTGCTAAGAAGTGAACTATTATGACTATTTTATTTTATATTTCTCTAAGAAAACTTTCAGCTAAGATACAGATAGTTGACAGTTAGTGAAAGAAGGCCAATTAAAAGTTTTCACTGTCTATACTAGGGTAGCACAAGAAACAGTAGACAGGTAAGCGAAAGCAAGAATAAGCACTCGGAGAGAATCAAGAAAAGACTGAACAGGTTTTAGTGATCTTCAAAGAAGTTTTCACACAGATTTCTTTTTAGTTAAGGAACGCTGATGGAGAACAAATCAAGATCATTAACACGAATTAGCAGGGCACACAACGAGTTGTATGCTCTGCTAGTTCTTATCATATAAGAGTTATGTAGGTATGCACAACACAGAGGGAACATACAGAGGTTAGTTAGTTGGATAGTTCCTTAAGGTGAAAGATGGAACACGCAGCCCAATCTTGCTCATCACTTCCGAACAGTCGATTAAACCATTTGCTAAATTGAACAAGAATACCATGCCGGCAATTTTTCTTCGCTCAATTAGTGGAAGAATGTGAAACTTCCTGCAACGGCGGTAGTAATTAGGCAGATAGGTTTTGGATCTAAACTGAATGTACCTTAAGAACTGCTTTTGAATACTTTCGATGCGATTGACGTAAGTATTGTAAATAGGATTCCATACTGCTGAGCAGTATTCGAGATGACTGCGCACAAAAGTACAATAAAGAATTTTGAGTGTTTTGATATTTTTAAAATCGGTTGATATCCTCAAGATGAAACCTAGTGCCTTAGAAGCTTTATTAATAATATTATTGATGTGTGTGTCAAAAAGAAGTTTCAAGTCAAAAGTGACTTCTAAGTCTCTAATCGTATTAATTCTGGCTATTGAAGTGTTGGCTAGTTTGTAATCGTAAATAATAGGTTTAAGTTTGCGAGTGAAGGTACATGTATAAGATTGCGAGACATTTAGATCCAAGCGGTTGGCCGTACAGTACTCTTGGAATCTGTCCAGATCATGTTGGAGACGTTCAGCATCTTCAAAAGATCTGATTTCCATGTCGTCCGCAAAAAAAGAACTGTTGAGTTAGAGAAACATGAAGAGACGTCATTGATGAAGATTTTGAATAACAAGGGTCCCAAAAGCGATGCCTGTTGAATCCCTGAGCGGATAATCATAGTTCTCGATGTGTATCCATTAAGAACAACAGTTTGACATCTGTATTTATTCTTTCCAGGATTTTAGCGAAAATGCATAGTTTGGATAAAGGCCTGTAGTTTTCCACAGGTTTCTAGGCCCTTTTTAGGGTTCCGTAGCCAAATGGCAACGGAACCCTTATGGATTCGTCATGTCTGTCTGTCTGTCCGTATGTCACAGCCGCTTTTTTCCGAAACTATAAGAGCTATACTGTTGAAACTTAGTAAGTAGATGTATTCTGTGAACCGCATTAAGATTTTCATACAAAACTAGAAAAAAAACAATAAATTTTGGGGGTCCCCATACTTAGAACTGAAACTCAATTTTTTTTTTTTCATCAAACCCATACGTGTGGGGTATTTATGGATAGGTCTTCAAAAATGATATTGAGGTTTCTAATATCATTTTTTTCTAAACTGAAAAGTTTGCGCGAGAGACACTTCCAAAGTGGTAAAATGTGTGTCCCCCCCCCTGTAACTTCTAAAATAAGAGAATGATAAAACTAAAAAAAATATATGATGTACATTACCATATAAACTTCCACCGAAAATTGGTTTGAACGAGATCTAGTCAGTAGTTTTTTTTTAATACGTCATAAATCGTAACGTAACGGAACCCTTCATGGGCGAGTCCGACTCGCACTTGGCCGGTTTTTTGTAGATCGGACTGATTAACGCAGACTTCCAAATTGTAGGAACCTCAACTAAATTTAGGGCCCACCTGAACAGAAGTGAAAGAGGAAGAGTCAGACTTTTGGCACAGATAAGTATAAAAACTGGCAGAATATTGTCTGGTCCTGCAGATTTAGATAAGTCAACTCCTTTAATTATGTAGATTGAATACGTCTAATTAATTAACCTTGACTGAATGTATGTCTGAAACAATATCGTTCAAATGCATGCTAGACCCCCGCGCGTGGTCATTGGGTAGATCGTCGTCACCCAACGGTAACTAACCTAACCTTTTTTTTTTTTTTTTCGCTGAGAAATGCTTTATGCATCCCCGTCTCGCGGGGGACCGAGACGGGGTATGTGGGACTCCCTGTCGGAAGGACAGTATACCCACTAAAACTCAGCGGTGTTCCTGCAAACGCCGTAATGGGAGGGCTATGGGAAATTAATACTTCCACGGCCCTCCCGGCGCACGCCCGCCAAGATGGTATGGCGGGCCCCGCATGCCCCCCAGGTTGGGGGGCTACGGGAATGGCCGGGAACACCTGGCCATTCCCGTCCCACAAGGTGGAGGCCTGTGCAAAACAGGCAACGGAGCCCCCGCACCCGTTGCCTGCTGGCCTCCACGCCCGCCTAAAAGGCGGGCCCCGCAAGCCCCCCGCGTTGGGGGAGCTACGGCCGCAGAGGATAGGGAGAGCGGCAACGAAACACCGAACACTCCTCTTCCCCTGCGGCCCCGCCGCGTCCGCCATCTAACGGTGGCGGCCCCGTCAAGGCCGCGGAAGGAAGGGAGAGCCCCTCCCGCCGCGGCCTCTATCCTCAGCCGCAATGTCTCCCTCACGGGGGACATCGCGGCCCGCCTCAGGTAGGTCGCGATGTCGCAGGCACCGCAACCTACCTGTGGGCCGCTACGTCGGGCTAAACCGCACAGCCCGGACGAGCGGCCCCCGCCTGGGTCCCTCTTAGCTTCACCGTGGCCCGCCCAGCCACGGCTACTGAGCCCCCCCGCCTCGACAATGCGGGAACCCACTGGGGGGGCAACTAACCTAACCTAACCCAACGACGATCTAGGTCTCAGTTCTGCTAGTAGTATCAACATACTACTAGCAGAACTGAGAAAATTAGAATAGAAATAGTCACCAAACATGTTTCAGATATCCTCTCCTATACTTGAAGTGTTATTTCTATATTTAAGTAAGGAAGGATAAGCATTGATTTGATTTTTTGATTTATGTACGACCAAAACGCTTTGGGCTCATAAAAATGTCTTCTTCAATTTTCGTAATGTGGCAGCTAAACATTTCACTTTCAACTTTCCTTGGCACGATGTGGGAGCAAAACAAAAGACTCATGACAGGTTTCCGTATTTTTAAATTTTGCGTGGTATTTCGCTTTTTCTTTTAATTTTTTTATCAGAGGCTGTTTGAACCAGAGAGGGTATCTGCTGCTTGGAACAACCGTCTTAATTGGCACAATTGAATCACGCAAATCCCAACTCGAGATTGGAACCGAGACCTATGCGTTCATTAATCCAATACGTAAGACTACCAGCTATTGGTACTTGATTAAATGATTTCAATTTTAGCATTGGTATGAACCAACCAGGGTTATACGTAATTACGTAGCCTGTGTGCAAAAGCGACGGAATGTTTTTTGTTTCGTTCGACGCCAGCCAGTGTGCGAATTATGAGGTGAGTGTTCTGTGTTGATACATCACTTTATGCACACAGGCGTAGGTACGGCCTTTACCGCGCGTTCATAGCAATACAGTCCTTAATGTGATACTCCACTAATAACCGCGACTGTATGTGCGGCTGATTTGCCGTCTACCGTCAGACTGTGACTATGCTACTTCTAATCACATTGTGGGTTCATATTTCATACGTTTCTGGTCTCCTGGTACATGTTTACAACATACTGGTAGTTATAGGTGACGATATCTTTTGGAAGCTCGTGACTTGCTCAGAGAGGTCACACTTTACTACTGCATAGCCGTGATAAGAAGATAGAGACATACACACACATGTAATTAAAATAATCTGTTTTTAATACTTTTATCTAAGCAATTCACCAATATACGACCAAAGTTATCTTAAACACGTCCGTATGGTACACGACTGTGTGTGCGCTATTGCTAGTCGTTAGCAGTGCATCTCTTGAATGTTCTTATTTCCTGGTATGTACCACAGTGAGTGCTACCAGATAAGACACTCATCTGATACTGTTTAAAGCATCACTGGGACGTGGACAGAAGTAAGAACATTCTAGATTGTGCAAACTTAACTTTAGGATTTAATATTGAGAGAATATCTATGAAAACATTTATTTCGAAAAGTATTGAGCCGTTTTCCTGTTAACCCTCGATGTAAAAGGGTGTATTTAGTTTGAAGCCTTTTTGTGAGGAGTAAGTATTTGCTGTATTGACCTTCATGTTCCGAGCCTACCTTAGATGTATTAAAAGTTAAAAGCTATTGAATTTGAAAACGGGGAAATCCTTGCTGATTTTATGTTTACATGATTTGGAGCGTTCTTTTCCAATATTACGTCTGTGTAAACATTATAAACAATAAGTAATAACTCGGAGTGTGTGGCTACAGAAATATTTATATCCACTCGCTTTCTACTAGAACTAACAGACATAGTAGCTTCAAACAAAGTGCGAAGAAACATATGAATATTTCTTCGCACTTTGTTTGCTGCGTCTTTGACTGCTGCGAGTATGCGTTACGTTCTATACCTTCCTAGGCAGCTGTCCATATTAATAATAAGTCAAGCACTCCTTAGCATAAGGCCACATCTAAAACCATATTTCAAATTGGAAACAACGATTCCAATTTCAAGTCAGTTTTCTTATATCTACATATATCTTCATGACCATCATCATCCACAGCTCGACTTCTGCCACTGCTCATACGCCTCTCTTCTCTTGTGCCAATCCCCACGCTCTTGTGCCAGTCTCATCCAATCTGTATCTTAGTATAATCATATTGTAGCTAATACAAATTCACATTTCGCCTTCCTTTCAAAACGTTTTATTTATTACTTCTTGAAAGCTCAACCTTGAAAGGCTCATCTCCAAATTGTGTAAAAATGTTCTCGCTCACACAAATTCTTGGCATGACATTCCCGTATCGTGGTAATGCCAGAGACGTGCCTCCTCCTGCCAGTAGCTAACCCCGTGCATGCCGCTTGTGCCGGCGGATTACCCCGTGCACGAACTTGATCTCTGCATGAACGTCGCCGTGTTATCACGTATCATGTGAACTCAGGCTTGAGAATGGTTCTGTTTCTTTGGATAGACTAACCTAACGTATTATAACAAAGCTTTAAGAGCTTTGTTACAATAGAGATGGTTGCATGCAGTGTAATGCCGATGTTTGAAGGGGATTTGGATATAAAACGTTTGTATGTACCGAGTGGTCATTTTTAGAGATTAGATTGTTAGAATAGTGTCTGTGTACTGATCGATCCTGGTCACTGTTCTATCAACTGATAGCCGAAGGCTTCCAATCTTTTCGACAGTAAAAGCATACTAGCGTAGGTAACTGAATTCTTGAATGTTTTTTTATTTAAACTTAAGCTTATGTAGTGTAAATTAATGGTCAAAGTCAAAGTCAAATCATTTATTTCAATTAGGCACATAAAAGGCACTTTTGAACGTCAAAATTTAAATTAAAATAAAATTGATTCTAGTCGCCCCTTCCAAAAGGTAGTTTTCGTATGGAGAAGAATGGGCAAGAAACTCCACCGTTACTCTTTTAAAATGTTTTGCAATATTTTGCATACATTAATTATATAATTATATGTGAAGACGATGCACCTAAACATAAAATTACTATACCACAATAGGTAAAAGAATTAAAATGAATTAATGAAACCATGACATATAAATTGACTATGTGATACCTATCACATAGTCAATTTATATGTCATGGTCGAAAATAGTCTACTTTTGGAATGTTTGTAAATATGTGAGCACCATGTACCTACATGGTGCTCACATATTTACAAACATTCCAAAAGTAGACTATTTTCATAAATAAATAATAAGGAGTAATAATTCCGGGTGACTTAAGCAATTACAGAATGCAAATCAATGCCAAAAAAAAAAAAAAAAAAAAATTATACAATTACATTAGCAACCAGTTTGACTTTGTCTAGACTCTAGAGATTGTCCTATGGAGCAGGACCAGCATGTTTCCAAGCATTGTTATCTTGGATATAATCCTCTAATTTGTAATATCCTTGCTTACAAAGTGTAATTTTAATATAAGTTTTAAATTTTCTTTCATTTAATTGCAATATTTCACAAGGAATTTTGTTGTAACATTTAACACAGTACCCCATAAAAGATGTATGTACTTTTGATAATCTGAAAAAAGGTTGATCTAATTTATCTTTATTTCTAGTATTAAAATTATGTCTATTATGTATCACTTATTTTATTAAAAAGATGTCGATTTTTTCTTACATACATAATATTTTCATAAATGAATTGGCAAGGTACCGTCATAATATTAACCCTTTTAAATAGTTCCCTAAGAGATTCGCGGCGACGTAGATTGTAAATGGCTCTGACAGCTCTCTTTTGCAAAATAAAAATGGATTCAATGTCAGCAGCCCGACCCCACAGTAAAATGCCATATGACATAATACTGTGGAAGTAACTAAAATAGACCAAACGAGCGGTTTCTTCATCTGTTAGCTGTCTTATCTTTCTAACAGCATAAGCGGCCGAGCTTAGCCGCCCCGCAATAGATGTTATATGAGGTCCCCATTGTAATTTCTCGTCTAGCGTGATTCCCAGGAAAACTGTTTGATTAACAAATTCTAGTTTTTGGCCATTCAATATGATGTCACATTCGCTACTTCTAACATTAGGTAATTTAAATCTAAGGTCCGACTAGTAAACACCATAACATACCTCTAATCGTTACCCGTACTGTCTGACACTGAACACTAACGCACCCAGCACGCCCGCACATACCTTCACAGCCGTCAGGCTCACGCTGCTACACGGCATAGCCATCACGGAAGAGGACACACCCTCCTGTCACATCGCCACCACCCCCCATGCGGACGACTCGCTGACTTACTGGTGTACTCCAAGTTTTTATCAATACTTCCAATAATCGCAGTATCGGGAGGCAAGAGCCACGTCTCCGGAAATATCGTGTAAGTATCTCGTAACGGACTTAAAATTAAAACTAACCATTTTGATACGGAGAATTGTAGGAGTATGGAGGAATTGTAGTATTCATCATAAATCATACGCTTTTTATAATAGCCTCTGACCCTTGACCAGTGACGCTTGTTTAAAGTTAAATAATTCCATATGGTCACGATCTTCGTATCTCCTCGACTTACAGATATGGGAACACACTCCGCTGATGTCTATAAGGTCTACTCGTACTTTTCTCTTTGCTTTCCCCTTCCTTTTCACCTTCTTCTCTTTTGTCTGCACTGACTGGTAAAGCAAGTCTTTTACCACCACTGTTTTGTCTGATATACCTAAAACGAAGGACTTCCCTGCCTACGTTTAAGGGAACTTTCGAACAAAATTTAATCATCAATACATCTAATAAAATCGTAACTGGTCGCTGTCTGTACATGAAAGAAATATAATAAAAAGTATTATAGGGGAGCTTTATGGACGAAATAGAACCAAAAACAATGATTTATTGTAAGATTTGTATTCTCGAATTTGTCTGTAAGTACCTAAGTACTAAGAGATATTTTACACATTATTTTTTGTTGTTTAGATTACTTTATGGTAGTAGGTAGTATTAGTTGAAATAATAGTTGTATTATAGTATTATTATCTTTAAGAACCGTTTGCCATACTGCAAACGCCCATATTTGATTGAAAAACATAACACAAGAACGTTTACATTTTGCGATACACCGATGGGAAGCACGGAATGAGGGATAAGAGGAACAGATATATGTTTCAATATTGTTCGATTCATGCGCCAGCGTTTACTTGATAGCATTGATAATAATGGGGGTTATACAAACAAAGTATTAAGTTAAAATTACAAATTGATTTTAGTAATATTAAAATAATATTGTGTCATATCGGAATAAGGATTATTTTGAGGTTTAGTTTCAATCTTCTTTTCATCTATATATATAAAATTCAAAGTCCTGACTGACTGACTGACTGACTGACTGATTGACTGACTGACTGACTGACTGACTGACTGATAGATCAACGCACAGCCTAAACCGCTGGTCCTAGAGACATGAAATTTGGAGGGTGTGTTCTTCGTGAAGAGTAGGCATCCACTAAGAAAGGATTTTTCGAAATTCCACCCCTAAGAGGGTGAAAAGGGGGGAATTCATTTGTATGAAAAATCTTATTCCTTGAGTTAATAAACTTGAAACTTGGCACGAATACTTATCTAAATAAATTATGAAGATTGTCAGTTTTTTTTCTTCTAAACTACCCCCAAATAAGGGATTGGGGGGTTTCAAAGTTTGTATGGAAAAATTTTAGTGCGCAGTCCGATTTACTCGAAACTCAGTATTTATACCTAATATTGAAAATAAAGAATAATGTGTATCAGGGTTTTTTGAAAATCTACCCCTGACGTGCTAAAATGGGGTAGTCAATTTTTCAGGGGAGGATTTTACTGCATGGCTTGATTAACTCGAAAATTAGTATAAATAATCTTTGAATCAAGTTATGCATACATCTCAAACGACTTTTTTTAAATTCCACCCCTGTAGGGGTGAAAAGCGGGGATACAGTTTATATGAAAAATCTTCTTCATTCGGTTAATAAACTTGAAACTTTTCAAGAATACTCGCCTAAGTAAATAATATCATTATAAGTTTTTCAAAACTACCCCTCAAAGGGGGATATAGGGGTGTTGAAGTTTGTTTGGAATAATTTGAATGCGCGGTCCGATTAACTCGAAACTCAATGTTTATACTTAAGACCAAAAATAAAGAGTAACATGTATAATGGTTTTTCGAAAATCTACCCCTAACGGGTTGAAAAGGGGTAGTTAATTTTACAAGGGAGGATTATAATGCGTGGCTTGACTAACTCGAAAATTGGTATAAATAATCTTTGAATCAAGTTATGAATAATCCCAAAAGATTTTTCAAAATTCCACCCCGGTGGGGGTGAAAAGCGGGGGATACAGTTTATATGAAAAATCTTATTCATTTAGTTAATTAACTTGAAACTTGGCAAGAATACTTGCCTAAGTAAGTAGGTAATAAAGTTTATCATTATAAGGTTTTCAAAACTACCCCTTAAAGGGGCGTCATAGGGGTGTTAAGTTTGTGTGGAAGAAATTGAATGCGAGGTCCAAGTAACTCGAAACTCAGTATTGATACTTTTAACAGAAAATAATTAATAATAAGTATGTAAAGTTGTCGAAAATTTACCACTGACGGGACAAAAAGGGGTAATTCAGTTTTTAAGGGGAGGATTTGAACTTGAAATTATATGTTACATTTTCACGCCTAAACCACTGAACTTCTGATTTGGCATAGAGATAGATGGCATACTGGGGAAGCACATACATTTTATCCTGTTAGCACGTTCTCGTGGGATTATTTCCGACATCCACGCGGGCGAAGCCGCGGGCAGAAGCTAGTAATGAAAATAAATACTTAAGCTATAACCGCACTTAGTCCTAATAAATACGATTTGTTAACTTTGACGCTTGAGATAGGCAACTAAAGTTAAAACAAACGCACTGGCAGGAAACCAAAAGTAGTACTACTGACTAATTTAATTGTATTGTGACAAGGAGTTCAAACTTTTTTTATTTACGTGTTCTAGTTGTGATTTCTTAGAGTAACCACACACATTAGTAGTTAAAGCACAATATTATTATATTACTAAAATACAATGTTTTAAGTCTAAGGGTCGTAGTTCACTGATTACATGCTTTACTTCAATAAACAGTTCTTTATGAGAAAATAAACTGTTTTGACTGAAGTTTTTTTTTTTTAGTTTATAAAATTATAACGAATAAACATTTTGAAATCACTTACAAAACATTTTTATTTTAACCCCGTATTACAATAGCAATATAATAATGAAAATAAAATAATTATTACATTATGATTCTTTTTTATTAATTTATAAAAAACGAATAACAAAATAACCGATAAAGATTATTGTTGGAAAAGAAAAATAAAATTCCCAACTCGAGATATTGGAACCCAGACCTATGCTTTCAATAATCCAATACGTAAGACTACCTCCAGCTACTTGGTACTTGATGAAACGATTTCAATTTTAGCATTGGTATGAACCAACCAAGATCATACATAATTACGTAGCCTGTGTGCAAAAGCGACGACGGTATGTTTTTGTTTCGTTCGACGCCAGCCAGTGTGCGAATTATGAGGTGAGCGTTCTGTGTTGATACATCACTTTATGCACACAGACGTAGGTACGGCCTTTACCGCGCGTTCACAGCAATACAGTCCTTAAGGTGATACTACATTAATGACCGCGACCGTAATTACGTAGGGTAATAATTTCAAGGTTAGTTTTTCTTTTTGTAGGGTTTCAAGTTTATACCTTTTTTGTTATATTTGTGTCTACTTTTTCAATAGTTTTTTTTAATAGGTTTAGGTTTTTATATTCATACTATTTTGTTATTATTATTATTATTTTGTGTCGGAGGGGCCCGTGGCTAAAAATGGAGGGTCCTGTGGCTAAATAATAACAGCCGCACAGGTCGATCGGTCAGGTTAAGCTACGCTTGCCACGGTTGGTCTGTGGATGGGTGACCATCTTTACATACCGAGACCCCTCCGTGCCTCGGAAAGCACATTAAACGTTGGTCCCGGCTGTCATTCGTGGATCTTTGACAGTCTTTACGGGTAGTCAGAAGTCAAAGTCAAATCATTTATTTCAAATAGGCACATTAAAGGCACTTTTGAACGTCAAAATTATAATTAAAATAAAATTGATTCTAGTCGCCCCTTCCAAAAGGTAGTTTTCGTATGGAGAAGAATGGGCAAGAAACTCCACTGTTACTCTTTTAAAATGTTTTACAATATTTTGCATACATTAATTATATAAGAAGAAGAAGAGAAGACAAGCCCGAAAGTCTGACAACCAGTCTTACCAAGGGGTATGGCATTACCCAGTAACTGGGCTTTGGAGGTCAGATAGGAAGTCGCTCCATGTAAAATACTGGTATTCAGCTGCATCCGGTTAGACTGGAAGCCGACCCTAACATAGTTGGGAAAAGGCTAGGCAGATGATGTGTCGGAGGTTTTTTAAATTTTAAATATTATTTTTTCTTCAATCCTGAAAAGCCGTAAGTACCACGTCGAGTATACCTATTCTAGTGAACCCATTATTAGCTCCATATTTTACCGTAAATATACGAAAGTACATGATGTGCAATTTTTATGAAGCACCTGGTGGCCGGCCATTACTCGCAACCTGCCGAAACTCGTAACTTCGGTACTGCAGTGTTCGCTGGACCTCGACTTACATTAAATGTACCAGAATCGATTCTTGAGAAGAGGTAAGTTATGGTCTAGATTTAAATGTAGTAATGTGTAGGTAGTATGTAGGTACTATGGTACGCTGGTATTCTAAGAAATCGTATTCGTAAATGCGATTTCTTGCAGAATACCAAAGGATGGCCTGATTAACATAGTTTTGCAGATTTGAACGTGCAAAGAACGCATGATTTGTATACCCTACATCATCCATCCGTCTGGATGATGATGACCCTACATATTAAGTATTATACAGTGCCTTGTTTTCGGTTTGGTGAGTGTATATCTGTATACATTTAACTGATGTGGAGTAATTCTTAAAAGCTATTATACGTATTACCTCAATAAAATATGTAGGCAATGTTCTCAGAGGGATTTTATGTCAAATAATGATAATGTTGTTTAGTAAGTACCAAGCCGCTCCTGCCTCGAGGTAAGTAGGTACCGCGTACACTAGAGGTTTCTACAAAATTCTCGGAACAGGCTGGGCTAGGCGGCTTTCTAACTTAGTCTCTTCCGGGAATCCAGGAAACATGCGTATATAGGCGTTTTGCGGTCGGTATCGTATTGGACAGCGCGCTTCACCGTTCGTATAGCACTCTCGGTAGATAGCCTTCGCCGAAAATCAAACTGCGCATCATGCTACCTGAGATGACACGCGAGGTGAGTATCCAGTACCCTGTCAAACACTTTACCAATAATTGTGGCTAATGAAATTGGTCTATAGTTGCTCTCGTCCGCGATGTCACCTGTCCGACTCTTAACAATAGGCACTACTTCAGTTTTCATTTGATCCTATGATCAATATACATGACTTATACACACATTATACAATAATGTCAACACACGAGGCAGATCAACACATGATGATGCAAATGATGTTGCAAATACTAAATCCTGAGCCCGTCATGCCCTGTAGCTATCCTCTTCATATTCCTTACAGCAGCTCTAACTTCTTTACAAATAAATAGCAATAGGTCAGATGAATCAGAAGGGGAAGAGGAGTCAGCATAAGGCATCTGTGTTCTACAACTAAGATTCTACCTTAAAGTGGTCTTTAAATATATTGCTACTCCTGTCTTATCACTGACTCCATTCATATTTACAGATAAGTAAGGTCAGCTCCCACCATATAACTTTGTTAATCCCTCTACTAATACTAGTTATTTTATTTTATTTTTCAAATATCTTTACATTAACTCATTATAATACACTGTATAATATATTATTATTAAGTATCTGCAAAGGAACATGATCTGACCAATACGTGTCATACAATATGTCTGTGCTAGTGACTAGAACTAGTGCTGGCATTACTGGACCATTGATTCTTTTTCTGCACAGGACAACATCGCAGAATAGTTCACTTGCAGTCCCTAAGTGAGCACGTGGCTGTGATTTATTATAAGAGCGCTTAATAAATGTTGTGCGTGTTCAAGTTTACATGAGTTTAGCGCTTAGTGAGCTCCTAATTACCTGACTGACAACATTAGATATTATTGACACAGCTTACTAAATATTTGGATAGTGTTCGCCAACATTATTCATGTGTACATGATTCGGCTATATTTCTACTTCAGATTACGTATAACAGGAGATATATCTTCCTCTCTTGAAGACGGTTGTAGAGCAGATGTATTCTAGGAATATTACTTTCTAATGCTCGTATATTCCGCCGAGTACCTATCATGTGTGTGTGTGTATGTGGGGGTGTATGCACACATGTCATCCGCCGCGTAAGGGTGTGTGCACACGGGCGCGTCGCAGAGACAAATTAGTGCGCGGAAGTCCACTTACGTTACTCACGCTCGCCGCGCGCTGTCGTATATTTATTGGATATTTTCCCTCGGTTTGCACGACAGATGGGATATAATATATATCTGCGCGCGCTGTTTCGCTCAGGCGTTATTTTTTTGGACATAGGCCAATTCTCGTAATTTAAAACGTTCCAAATCTAGTCAAAGTCTCATCTCGGCGACAAACAAATGTCAAAAACTTGTCAAAATGTAGGGAAATTAGACGTATTTTTGACAGATTGAGACTGAGATCAGACTGTGAAAGTTCTTATAATTACGAGAATTGCACCTCTGATATGTACTTTTGCTGGATTGTGACACATATAAAGTTTTTGTTCGTCGCCGTGCTCTGCAAATAGACGTGTCACTGTCTGCTTCTGTTTACAACGTGTCAGTGAACGTGTTAGACCAAGAATATAACGATAAACAACAACACAATAGACAAAAAATGTTTTGTTGTAGTCCAAGAGAGTAATCTAATAACTACGAGTACTTTTCACACATTACTTGTCACGACAAAATTATAACGAAGTTACTGTCTATGATTTGGCAATAACTTTTTTTTAATATAGAATACTTTCCTGTACTTTACATTTATATTTTCATCGCTGCAGCGGTAAATTTATTCTAATCTCCTCTCTTGTTATAACTGGTTGGTTTTTCTCCTCACACAAAAAGCCCACAATCCATACAATCATTAGTTTAGTTAATTAGGGGCGTTGTTCGTGCGGCGAGCGGCTTTTGTTTCTTATTCATTTCGTTCATTCATTCTTCTATACATTGAAGTTCCCTCTGTAAAGGGCGCCTAATTTTACACTCGGTAGTCGGTATAAAGACTGCGGTGTTCATTAAATTAATTTCTTCTTTCTAGCACTTTGTGTTGGGTAAGCCTGGCCACAATTTTCCTAGATGTGCAATGTGCATGTTCTAAAAGAGGACTAACTGATTACAGAACCCAACCGTAAATATCGCAAATCGAACTATAGAATAAGTAAGGCTTTGTACAGTGTCGTTTTTATCGCACTAACCTGTGTGATAGCGTCTTTGTGAAGGTCGATGTGTTATTATTAATAAATACCGCGGTTCTTACATCAAGTGGAAGGCGGGTACTCACTGCTGATAGAACCAGCAACCCCTCCAGCCTCTCGTCTGTAGCAAAAGTCTGTCAGCAAGATTGGACACGGGGCTGACTTATCTTTTAGAATCTAGTGAAGCACCTCTCAATATATAACTTTCCCTAAAACATACTTCATTTGAACTAGATAATCCTAATTATAATCTTAATTCAAGAGAAGCGAGAATAATGCGCTCATATAATAAAACCGCTAGTTTTAATGACTCAAATACGAGAACTTACAAAGAGAGTACATTGCAAAGTACACGCGCATGTGTGGGTGTCTCAAGGACCTTTTGTCACAGCGTAGGAAAGTGCAGAAGACCCATGTGTCTTAGTCACACAAAACTGTGGTCATATTAATATTATATCTGTGTTATCTTACTGCAGAGCAAGGGCCTCTTCTCAAACACAGAAGTAGTTATCGTTTTACACGCTTGCTCACTGTAGTTAAGTCCACAACAGTAACTGGCAAGCGGGTTGCTGATTATACTTTAGTGTGACATTAAATTCTAATAATATCATGTTTGGACTTTAAAAAAGATAACAACCTCGTGAGTTTGTTTTTATATATATATAATGTATAACCGCATACATGATCAATCATTAATATTCATTCTATAGGTTAATTTTTTTTAACAAGCATTCCAGTTTACACTATCGGGAATACAGGAGTTTTATATTATATTAGCTTCCCCTTTTTGTTTTTTTTTTAGTGTTTATTTTATTCAATCAGGATTAATTTTTAATAATTCAGTATTAAATACCTCTTCATGATTGGTAGTAATGTTTTTTCTCTCATCTCTTAAATAAATTGCAAACTACAGTTTTTTATAATTTAGAAGCATTTTTGAAAATTTTGTAAATGTAAGAACCATGGCAGTTGAGAATATGTCATGCTCACTTAAATGTCTCATTGGTGGTGGCGCGTATGTTGGATCATTCGGTTCCCTACGAAATGGTTGAGCTGGGTGGTGCTGATCCACGCGTCATGTTCGTGAACGGGCGCCATCGGTTGAGACTGGTCATCTCTTAACTGCCAGGGCTTATTTTTAATTTTATATTTTAATTTGTTTCTTTACATTGTTCTCACATATAATAGAAGCAATAAGAACAATGTTCCCAGGATTTTGTAAAAATATCTTGATTTAAAAGAGTGTCCGTGAAGTTTCTTGCCCGTTCTTCTCCATAGAGATCTACGCTTTGGAATGGGCAACTAGCTTCAACTTTCTGACTAACTGTCCGACTATTTAATTTTAACAATTCAAAAGTGCCTGTAAATGGTTTAATTGAAATAAATAATTTGAGTTTAGTTCTACCAAAATTCGCAGCAGAGCGGTTTCAATTTATCTACAATTGAAGCTGTCCTAAGCTTTGACAGAAATGTTGATTAATGTTGTCAATAAAAACAAAACACTCTATGTAAGGTGACCAAAAATGTCAGCAATGTAATAAATGCGTTTATTTATAATTAGTATAGCGCTAGACGTGTTTAGTGGTTTGAGTTGCAAACCAGCCTGATTCTTCGTCACTGTTATATTTATTTAAAACAAACAAACAAAATAAATGTGAAAGTTTAAGTATGTCCAAAAACCCTCTAATTCGGACTGCTGTGTAACTTACACGAGAAAACTTTACGCCCTAACAAGGAACCAAAATTTAAGTTCTATAAAGTTGATTATAGTAAAATTATTCTAGAACTAAGTGACATATTATATCATGGCAAGACTTGTTTTCACAATGTTGCGATGTTGAATGGTGGACTCATTTTACAAAATTATCTATAATGTTATTGAAAAATACTTAACTAAGACTAAGCCTAAATCTTATAAATATCCGGTTTGGTTTAGCGGGGATCTTGTTCGCCTGCTACAAGAAAAAAATAAATACCATACACTCTACTTCAAATTTAAAATCCCGCTAGATAAAATTTTGTATCGGTTGCTCTATTGCAACTATTCTTACATGCTTTATATATGCAGATTTGGTCGACGCCGTAGACCATGCATCACCTGTAGATATAATCCACACAGATTTTAGCAAAGCGTTTGACAAGATGGATCACCAAATCCTAGTCAACAAATTACATACAATCGGAATTGCAGGAAACTTATTGCAGTGGTGTGAGTCTTACCTTGTTAGACGCACATCTAAAGTTGTGGTCAGCGGTTATTCGTCAAACCTGTTTCTGACACCCTCAGGTGGTACCCCAAGGCTCCCATCTAGGACTCTTGTTCTTGAATATATTAATAAACGATGTGGCGTCTTGTTTTGTGCACTCAAACATATATTTATACGCGAATGATCTAAAAATTATAAAACGAATGGAGTGCAATCAGAATCCATATAAACTCCAGGAGGACTTGGACCGTTTTTTCCAGTGGTGTTTGGACACTGACAAACGCAATCACGTACGGTCGTGATCATTAATGCAGTATCACTTTAAGGACTGTATTGCTGTGAACGCGCGGTAAAGTCCGTACCTACGTCTGTGTGTTTAAAGTGATGTATCAACACAGAACGCTCACCTCATAATTCGCACACTGGCTGGCGTCGAACGAAACAAAAAACATAACGTCGCTTTTGCACACAGGCTACGTAATTATGTATGACCTTGGTTGGTTCATACCGTTGCTAAAATTGAACTGATTACATCAAGTACCGATAGCGGGTAGTCTTAAGTATAGGATTATTGAACGCATAGGTCTGGGTTCCAATCTCAAGTTGGGACTTTTATTTTTCTTTTCCAACAATAATCTTTACCGGTGATTTTTTTATTAGTTTTTTCTAGATTAATAAACAAGAATCTTAATGTAATAATTATTTTATTTTAATTATTGTATTGCTATTGTAATACGGGGTTAAAATAAAAATGTTCTATATTTGATTTCAAAATGTTTATTCGTTATAATTTTATAAACTAAAAAAAAAGAAATAAAAAAAATTCTAGTCAAAACAGTTATTTTCTCATAAAGAACTTTTATTGAAGTAAAGCAGGTAATCAGTGAACTACAACCCTTAGACTTAAAATATTGTATCTTAGTAATATAATAATATTGTGCTTTAACTACTAATGTGTGTGGGTACTCTAAGAAATCACAACTAGAACACGTAAATAAAAAAAGTGTGAATTCCTTGTCACAATACAATTAAATTAGTCAGTAGTACTACTTTTGGTTTACTGCCAGTGCGTTTGTTTTAACTTTAGTTGCCTATCTCAAGCGTCAAAGTTAACAAATCGTATTTATTAGGACTTAGTGCGGTTATAGCTTAAGGATTTATTTTTATTATGAAAAGAAGATTGAAACTAAACCTCAAAGAAATCCTTATTACAGATATGACACAATATTATTTTAATATTACTAAAATCAATTTGTAATTTATAACTTAATACTTTGTTTGTATAACCCCCAACAAAAAAAGAGTACTGTTAGGCTACTAGCAAAATACGAATATTAAATTACTAGCTTCTGCCCGCGGCTTCACCCGCGTGGATGTCGGAAATTATCCCACGGGAACGTGCTAACAGGATAAAAAGTATGTGCTTCCCCAGGATGCCATCTATATCTATGCCAAATCAGAAGTTCAGTGGCTTAGGCGTGAAAATGTAACATACAGTTTCAAGTTCAAATCCTCCCCTTAAAAACCGAATTACCCGTTTTTGTCCCGTCAGTGGTAAATTTTCGACAACTTTACATATTTATTATTAATTATTTTCTGTCAAAAGTATCAATACTGAGTTTCGAGTTACTCAGACCGCGCATTCAATTTCTTCGACATAAACTTAACACCCCTATATCCCCCTTTGAGGGGTAGTTTTGAAAAACTTATAACTTAAAACTTTATTACTTACTTAGGCGAATTTCAAGTTTATTAACTAAATGAATAACATTTTTCATATAAACTGTATCCCCGCTTTTCAGCCCCACAGGGGTGGAATTTTAAAAAAATCGTTAGGGATGTATTCATAACTTGACTCAAAGATTATTTAAACTAATTTTCGAGTTAATCAAGCCATGCAGTAAAATACTCTCCTGAAAAATTGACTACGCCATTTCAGCCTGTCAGGGGTAGATTTTCAAAAAACCCTTATACACATTATTCTTTACTTTCAATGTTAGGTATAAATACTGAGTTTCGAGTCAACCGGACTGCGCGCTAAAATTCTTCCATACAAACTTTGAAACCCCCCAATCCCTTATTAGGGGGTAGTTTAGAAGAAAAAAAAACTGACAATCTTCATAATTTATTTAGATAAATATTCGTCCTAAGGTTCAAGTTTATTAAAATTTTTCATACAAACTTTCATACCGTATTTTATCCCCTTGGGGGTAGAATTTATCAAAATCCTTTCTTAGCGGATGCCTACGTCATAACATCTACCTGCATGCCAAATTTCAGCCAGATCCCTCCAGTGGTTTGGGCTGTGCGTTGATAGATCACTATGTCAGTCAGTCAGTCAGTCACCTTTGAGTTTTATATATATTTAGAAGATACTTTTCCGGCATAAAAAGTACCCAGTGTGGTGCCCAGGATATTAAAGAATAATTACACCAAGTTTCATCGTAATCGAACCCGGTAGTTTTTGCGTGATGCCTGAACAAACAGACAGACAGACAAAACATTTTTTAATCACATTTTTGGGTTCGGTGTCGGTCTAGTAACACCCCCTGCCATTTATTTTTTTGATATTTTCAATGTACAGAATTTTCACTTCTACAGATTTGTTATAAGTAATAATATAGATATAGATAATCTTTTTAACTTGGGCTTTAAAACTAGGTTTTGTGCAGTTAAATACGTCAACCTGAGAGAAGTCCTTGATGTAGGCTTGTGCAATACGAGTAAGTACACAATTACTAGCATAGTTAGTTGCATGCCTAGATACATGCAACATTGGCGTATGGCGAGTGCGTCGTAGAGGAACATTAAATTTGATCTGTGATAACAAATCCGGACAATCCAGCCTACCATTCAGTATGTCGTAAAGTACACACGTGTTCAACACTTTACGTCGTTCATCGAGTGTTAACAATCCATATGTCCGACAGCTATTTTCGTAGGACATTGGAGGTTTACGGAGGCGGTAGTTAAGGTGATTTATGAATCTTTTTTGAACCCGTTCTATTTGATTTTTATATATAATATATTGAGGGGACCATATTGGGCATGCGTATTCCAGAACGCTGCGAACATAAGCAAAATACACAGATTTAAGGGCTTCAATGTTTTTAAATGCCTTGCAGAATCTTAGAACGAATCCTAGATTTTTGTAAGCTTTGCTAGTAATAAGATCTATGTGATTTGAAAATGCCAATTTGCTATCGAACATAACTCCTAAGTCTCGAACTATCTCAACTTAATCTATATAGTTATTCCATTAAATTGGTACGAGTACGTTATAGGGTTCCTCTTACGTGTGCAACTGATGCATTGACATTTAGTGACGTTAACAGTAATTTTGTTTCTTGTGTAGTAATCATGTAAGTTGTTAAGGTCTTGTTGGAGAGCTGTACAGTCATCAAATGAAGTTATTTTATAAAATATCTTTTTGTCGTCAGCGTACATTAAATGTTCGGAGTGTTTAAAAGAGTCAGTAATATCGAATAAATATGCATTATAGAAAAGAGGTCCCAAATGGGATCCTTACGTTATGATTACGCGTACGCATTTGCATGGCTCAGATATGGAGTTATCCTATGGGGAAACAGCACAGACGCGCCAACATTATTCACTCTACAGAAAGAAAATATTCGAATTTTATTAAATATCAAAGATACAGACTCCTGTAAGCCCCACTTTATAGACCTAAAAATATTAACCCTACCCTGCCTCTACATATTTGAAACTTGTAAATTTGTACGTAAATATCCGCAATTCTATACCAAAAGAGGAGATATTCAAACAAAAATTGCACTTAGACACGAAAGCAGATTTGCACTCTTCTAGTACATTTGTTATGTCTATTAAAATATACAATAAGTTACCGGAATACATCAAAAATATAAACAAAAATAATATCTTTATTAATAAATTAAAACAATTTCTGATAATCAAAACCTACTACACTATTGACAAATATTTTAGCGATAAATTTCAACAACAATAAAAAATATTTTTTACGTTATTTCATTTTAAATTTCACTTTGAATATAAAGTTATATTAAAACACTAAAATACTGTTAATTTAAAAATGAATGTGCTGAGCAGTGCACAATTAATAATAATAACATTATACAAGACTCAATAAAATTGTAAATATTTAGTTTTATTATAATTTATAGTCTATAATAATAATGAACAATAAAGAATAATGTAAATCGTGCAATATATAAATAAGTTTAAGTATATAAAATATAAATACCATAAAAGCAAGTGATACTATTTTTATTTTATTTTATTTTTTCTTAACCAAAAGCGCCTTCATCCTCTCTCCTATAGAAAACTAACTTTGCTGTGCCCGACAGGGTCTATAATTGATTCGATGTTTTGACATAACAACTATCATAATTATGTACACATTATGGAATGCAATAAAGTATTGAGTATTGAATTTTCAAAATTCTACCCCTGTGGGGGTAAAAAGCGGGGATACAGTTTAAATAAAAAATCTTATTCATTAGGTTAATACACTTGAAAATTGGCAAGAATGCTCGTCTAAGTAAGTAATAAAGTTCATCATTATAAGCTTATCAAAACTACGCCTCAAAGGGAGATATAGGGGTGTTAAAGTTTGTGTGGAAGAATTTGAATTAACACTTTTGACAGGAAGTAAACTATGATAAGTTTTATGGTCTTTCGAAAATCGATCACTGACGAGGCAAAAAGGGGTAATAAATTTTTAAGGGGAGTATTTTACTACGTGACTTGATTAACTCAAAAATTGGTATACATCATCTTTGAGTCAAATTATGGAAACATCCCAATATTTTTTAGAATTCTTCCGCTGTGGGGTTAAAAGACGAGATACAGTTAATATGAAAAATCTTTTTTCTTTGGTTAATAAATTTTGGTTTAAACTTGATACTTGGCAATATTTGCCTCAGTAATTAATACAAATGGTCACTTTTAGTTTTAAAAAAACTCCTCACACAGGATTTAGGGGGTGAAAATGTTAATGGGTAAGAAAAAAAATTAAACCGCTCGGACGGATTAACTCGAAACGGTACTAATACTTAAAACAAAAAATAAAAAGTATGTGTTTTAAGGGTTTTTCAAAATTAGTCTCTTACCGGGGTGGAAAAGGGTAATAAAATTTAAGGGGTGGATTTTACTGCTTGCTTCCATTATCTCGAAAATAGGTATAAATAATGTGTAAGTCTAGTCGTCATACAATGGAAACGTACCACACGCTTTTTTAAAAACAAGGCCTGTCGTGGTAAAAGTGGACGATAAGGTTTATTAAAAAAATCTTATTCATTTGATCTGTAAACTTTAAATTAACCCGAATTAAATAAGTAAATGATAAAGATCGTAAACGACATCTTCGAAATTTTCTATATAGTATTATAAATTCTGTCTGTATGTTACAGTTTCACACCTAAACCACTGAACGGATTTCGATAAAATTTGGCAAAGAGATAGATGGGGAAGGACATACTTTTTATCCTGGCAGCACGTTCCCGTGGGATAATTTCCGACATCCACGCGGGCGATGCCGCGGGCAGAAGCTAGTACAGTACAAAAGGACTAGAGCATAATGATGACAAGGAGTATATTTTCTGCACTAATCTATTTCATCCAACATCTTTGTGTTACACTACATTATCTGAATGAGTATTAGGGGACCTTTTATGGTGCCCATGATCCCAGGCGAGGGGGATGAGGGGGGGAGAGACGCGCGGGGCGCGGACCGGCCATGGGACTACGGAACTTATGCTAATTCAAGGCGCTAATTGTGCTCGATTAATTTGATATCACGCCTTTTGGGACAGAACAAATATCTGTTAAATAAATAGGACCGAACGACTGATGTAATCATATTTATTCTGACCTATTCATTAATGTATCTTGTGTAAACAAACGTTTGAATCGTAAATAATGTTTAATTGGCAGCTGATTTAAGTTTTGTTTAATTATTACGTAAACGATTTATTTTATGACACCAGCACAGTAATTCTGTTATATATTTATTGAAAACCCAATTTATTACCAGACTGTAATGCTCAGTAATGAATTGGAATTCAATAAAAATTAACTGAGAGGCATCGAAGGTTCTGAAATATATCTTTGAGACTTCTGCGAACTTGGTAAATCAAAGATATTTCTATCAAGTTTATAACAATATTAAATTCTATAAAAATAGAAATAAATTCTTTGTTATTATTATTTTTTCATTTATAAAGGGGTTAAATAAGGAACAAAAATTTGTATGGAAATTCGTCATTTTTGCGATGTGATATCCCACCGGGCACACAGCGGGTGACAAATTAAATCATTCCAATTTGTCACGCCATACCTCCGAGGACAGCATACATTACATTCAGCTTATGTAAGTGCACAGAGAACGCTTGAGTGACGATAATACATTGATAACGTTTGATTAATTCCACGCCCATTAATTATTATTAACTATAGTTATGTGTGTATCGACGATACGCGTCATTAGTTTCAGCATTAATTGCTTAGTAAATAATCAGAGATTATTATGTATGGTAGGCAGACAAATGCATATCTACTAGCAATGACTGGAGCCGGCCTTGAACCTAACTGACTGGCTAGATCTTAATGTTAGTAGTTGAAATACAAAGAAACAAGTACTGAAAAAACCAAGCACTAAATAATTGAATTAACTACGAGTACGTTCGCTGGGCAGTTCATTGATTGAGTCGTTCTCATTTCCGATAAAATTAAAATATCTCGGGAATATTGAGAGTCGTCACGTCAGATGAAGCTCCTTCAGATAGAACAGTTCATTGGAATCAGCTGACGACTTATTTTTTATCGTCTTTATTATTCTTGATTCTTACTTTTAACATCTCCTAATAATAAATAAATAAATACTCAAAGTCAAAGTCAAATCATTTATTTCAAATAGGCACATTGTTGAGGTAGGAGTCCCTATGGTGTCTGGAGTGAAAGATGGTTCAGATACGAATCCTTTATTGCCTAACGTCCCCTCTTATATACAAAAATATTTACAACATTTACAACGACTACCTACATGCATAACATTATAAAATAAATCAAAACATATGTGGGTGAGTCGCAAAGGTTTGAATTTCTCGCTGACATATAAAAGCTTGCGCTGCGCTTGAGCCGCTATTATTCCACTAGCCGCCATCGCGCGCACATGATGTATGGATGAATGAGACTTGCAGCTACAGGACTCCTCCTCAAGCGAAGCGTACGGGCATCTTCACGAGTCTTCCAGATCTGGTTCTCCGCTCGACGGTCTCTGGTGGCCAGAAGTTGTTGATGTGTTTGTATTTATGTTCGCACTGCGATGTTCGATATTTGTGTTGATTGTGTACGCCGGTTTTAGGCGGTCGATGGAGACGTTTGCAGTTCTACCGGGCAGTTGTATCTTAAAATACTTGTCGTTTCTGTCCAAGACAAGGTAAGGCCCTTCGTACGGTCGTTGAAGAGACTTGCGGCCGGTGTCTATTCGCATAAACACAGAGTTGCATGTTTGCAGATCTTTATGCACGAACATACTGCGCTTGTTGCTATGCGGTACATACGTCGGCGTAAGCTGAGTGATAATGCGATGTAATTGCTCAGCGTAGCCGTGACTCATCCTTGTGTTGCTCGCAGATGGTGATATGAAGTCGCCGGGTAGACGTAATGGTTGTCCGTATGTTAGTTGAGCTGGGCTAGTTTCGGTATCGGTCCGGGCAACTGCTCGTAGTCCCATGAGGACTGTAGGTAGTTCATTCAACCACTTGTTGTTGTCCGTGAGTCTTGCCATGAGTGCAGCTTTTAGTGAACGGTGCCAACGTTCGACGATTCCGTTACTCTGCGGGTGGTAGGCAGTAGTACGGGTTTTCTCAGCGCCCAACAGTTTGGTGAGTTCATGGAACAGCTGACTTTCAAACTGTCGTCCTTGATCCGTCGTGATGGTGGTTGGACAACCGAAACGGCATATCCATGTTTCATAGACGTTATTTGCTACTGTTTCTGACGTCATGTCTTGCATTGGAATAGCTTCGGGCCAGCGTGTATTTCGATCCATGATTGTTAGCAGGTACCGGTGTCCGTGTGCTGACGTAGGTAGCGGACCAACGATATCTACATGTATATGTTGGAATCGGTCGCAGCTCGGGAACGTTTCGATGTCGCTGCGTGTGTGACGTTGAACTTTTGATTGTTGACACGCTGTGCATTGTCTTGCCCAATTTCCAATATCGACATTCATTGATGGCCAGAAATATCGATCTTGAATCATTTTCCGTGTCGTTCTGATGCCGGGGTGACTTATATTGTGCACGGCCTTGAAAGCGATGCAACGATAGTCATTAGGCAAATACGGTCGTAAGGTTGCTGTTGATGCTTCACAGTATATTGGCTTGATTGTTCCGGGAACAGTGATTTTCTTCAGTTGTATGTTGGTTTGGTTGGTGAGTGTTTGTATCGTGTCGTCTCGCTCTTGCGCTGCTGCTAGCTGTACGTAGTCGATGGGAGTTGGTACGTCGATTGTCTCGACACGCGATAGGGCATCAGCTACTACGTTGTTTGCTCCGCTGATATGACGAATATCAGTTGTGAACTCGCTGATAAACAGTAGTTGCCGTGTTCGCCGCTGGGTGTCGCTGGCTGTCGGCGGTTTATGAATGGCGTATGTGAGCGGTTTGTGATCGGTGTAGATTATGAGCTCACGTCCTTCGTACAACTTGCGGAAATATTTCACAGCCATGTAGATTGCCAACAACTCTCTGTCAAACGTGCTGTAACGCTGCTGCGTATCAGAAAACTTCTTTGAAAAGTAGCCGAGAGGTGTCCATTTGTTGTTGACCCGTTGTTGTAAAACAGCGCCAGCGCAAGTGTTAGATGCGTCGCACATCAGTGATAGTGCGTTCTTCGTGGATGGTGATGGATGAGCAAGCATAGTGGCGTTTTGTATGCTCACTTTGCATGCTTCAAAGGCTTCTTCAGCTTCTTTAGTCCAGCTGATCTTGGTTTTGTCCCGTTTTTTTGAGTTGTGAAGGAATGCATTCAGCGGTGCTTGAATACTTGCAATGTTACGTAAACTATCGCGATAAAAGTTCAGTATGCCAAGGAAACGTCGTAGCGCTTGAATGTTTTCTGGCTTTGGGTAATCGGTGATGGCCTTGATTTTTTCAAGTGGTGGCTTAATTCCTTCTTCTGATACGTCATAACCAAGGAACTTGACAGTCTGCTTGCCAAAGACGCACTTCGACGGGTTTATGGTAATCCCGTAATCGTCTAATCTTTGTAGGACAGCACGTAGGTCATCATAGTGTTTCTCCTTGTCTTCTGACGCAACGATGACGTCATCAATGAATTGAAAAGTGTTGTCGCATTCGCTGAGGACTTGATGGATGAACCGCTGAAATGTTTGTCCAGCGTTCATCAATCCGGGACACATGCGAGGAAATTCATACAACCCGAACGGTGTTGTAATTGCGGTCTTCTCAATATCGGGTCCATACACGGGCAATTGTTGATATGCACGGCAGAGGTCTAACGTGGTGAATATCTTTTTTCCGTGGAGAAGATATGTGAAATCTTTAAGACGTGGTACTGGGTAACGGTCGGGTTTCGTAACCGCGTTCAACCTTCTATAGTCGCCACATACACGTAAGTCACCATTCTTTTTGGGGACTACATGTAGCGGGCTTGACCACGGGCTCTTGCTTGGTCGGCACAGACCCTGTTGCATCATGGTTTCAAATTCTTTCTTCACAGCTGAGTAGAGGTGCGGTGGTAATGGTCGAGTCTTGCAATACAATGGCGGACCGGTGGTTTCAATATGGTGTTCGACGCGATGCTTTGGTGTTTCATTCATTGATGACGGTCGAGCGATGTTTGGGAATTCAGCAAGAAGCTGGTGATACGGAAGTTCAATGTCTATGCTTCGTACCGTCGGCTCGCTGGAGTATGACACTGGTGCTTTGACGAATAAGTTCGTGACTTTATCGATGAGTCGTTCGCCTGCGATGTCGACCAATAAGCGGTGGTGCCTCAGGAAATCAGCGCCGATGATTGGCTTGCTGACTGCGGCGATTACGAACTTCCAGCGATATGGTCTTCGTAGTTTCAGGTCCAATTCGAGCGTCTTCTCACCGTATGTCGAAATAGTAGTATTGTTGGCCGCGTATAGACAAAAGTTTGTAGGTGTAGCTTTCATACCGGCTTTCCTCGGTATGACAGAAATGTTGGCTCCGGTGTCAATCAGGAACGACAGGCGTGAGTTTCTGTCGGTAATAAATAGGCGGTGTGAAAGTGTTCTCGCGCCGGTTGCCGCCTCAGCCAACGCAGGGCTTAGTTTTCCGATGTCGTCTTTGGGTCTTCAAAATCGCAAGGACGTGTGCACCGTTTAGCTTGTTTCCCAAACTTCCGATGGTAGTAACAGATCCTATCATTTCTAAACGATGAATCACTGCAGTTAGAGCGGGATCTGGATGGTGTTCTTGATCTGGAACGATATCTTCGAAATGGTCGCTTTTGCCGATACGATGATCGATTTGCTTTCAATTCGGCGATCTCACGAGTCAGCAAGTCTATCTTCTCATTCAATTTCTCAGTACTTGTCATTTCGTGAGCTGTTGCTTGGCTTGTGCTGGCGGAGACAGCCGCGATGGTTTGCGGTTGTACATGTTCTAGTATCTTGTCAGCCATTTGAGCGAGTTCGTCGATGTCTGACTTCTTGGCGATGTTGTCGCTGACTGCAAGGACAGCGCGGACTGACTGTGGCAGGTGGTTTGTCCACATGATACGCAGCGCCGAGTCGGATATGTTGTCACCAGCCAGGTTCTTCATGCGTCGCAGTAATTGTGATGGCTTCATATCCCCTAGTTCCATTTCAGACAACAACCGCTGGACCTGTCTTTGTTCAGATTCTTCGTATACCTCTAGTAATCGTTTCTTTAATGTTTCGTATTTGTCCTTATCTGGTGGTCGGAGGATTATGTCGGCTATCTCGTCGATATCTTGACGTTCCAGTTGTCCGATGACGAGCTCGTACATTGCCTTGTCCCCCTTCTTGTGTGAGGAAACGATGGCTTCGAACTGCGCGAACCATAAACGCAGTCTCTCGCGCCAGATCGGTGGAATCCGAAGAGTAGCAGAGACACCAGACAGTTCTTGTTCGTCTTGCTTCAAATCTGGATTGGACGAAGTCATTGTAGCTTTTCAAATCACGTCGGGGTCACCACTGTTGAGGTAGGAGTCCCTATGGTGTCTGGAGTGAAAGATGGTTCAGATACGAATCCTTTATTGCCTAACGTCCCCTCTTATATACAAAAATATTTACAACATTTACAACGACTACCTACATGCATAACATTATAAAATAAATCAAAACATATAATAATAATAATAATAATTTATTTTCAGATTTCTCCATACAAATTGTTAGTAACACGAAAATACTTAAGAGGTAATGTTAGTAAACAAAACAAATATAGATAGGTACAGAAACATAGATTTTAGGACAATCCGACACCAGAACGCATATATGCTACTTTACTGCGTGCAGCCGTATCCAGCGCTCAAGCATCGGAGAATCCCACCGGTCCGTCAATACGCTCAAGATGCTGTTGGAACTAGCTCGCATGCGAGTTAGGGTCGAGGTGCAACGTTTACGCATGATTGTCGCAAAACTGTCGACGTTGGCCTCGGCAAATATGCCGGAGGCACTGCAATACCGCGGCAGCCCCATCAGCATCCTGAACGCATTGTGTGAGTCGCAAGTCGCATTGTGTTTGGGTGAGTCGCAAAGGTTTGAATTTCTCGCTGACATATAAAAGCTTGCGCTGCGCTTGAGCCGCTATTATTCCACTAGCCGCCATCGCGCGCACATGATGTATGGATGAATGAGACTTGCAGCTACACACATAAAAGGCACTTTTGAACGTCAAAATTAAAGTTAAATTGATTCTAGTCGCCCCTTCCAAAAGGTACTTTTCGTATGGAGAAGAATGGGCAAGAAACTCCACTGTTACTCTTTTAAAATGTTTTACAATATTTTGCATACATTAATTATATAATTATAAGGGAAGACGATGCACCTAAACATAAAATTACTATACCACAATAGGTAAAAGAACTAAAATGAATTAATGAAACCATGACATATAAATTGACTATGTGATAGGTACATGGTGCTCACATATTTACAAACATTCCAAAAGTAGACTTTTTTCATAAATAAATAATAAGGAGTAATAAGTCCGGGTGACTTTAAGTAATTACAGAATGTAAATCAACGTCAAAGAGAATAAAAAAAATAAATAAAAAATTATACAATCACATTAGCAACCAGTTTGATTTTGTCTAGACTCTAGAGATTGTCCTATGGAGCAGGACCAGCATGTTTCCAAGCATTCTTATCTTGGATATAATCCTCTAATTTGTAATATCCTTGCTTACAAAGTGTAATTTTAATATAAGTTTTAAATTTTCTTTCATTTAATTGCAATTCACAAGGTATTTTGTTGTAACATTTAACACAGTACCCCATAAAAGATGTTTGTACTTTAGATAATCTGAAAAAAGGTTGATCTAATTTATCTTTATTTCTAGTATTAAAATTATGTCTATCACTTATTTTATTAAAAAGATGTTGATCTTAAAAAAGATGTTGAACTTTAAGTTAGAGTCATAGAAATGTAAACATATATCTACGGTTCGAGCGTTGATGACGCGAGTGTTTATGATCCCACTGATAGACACTTTAAATCAAGTGAAATGACTGGTTTGCAAAGAGATTTTTTTTAAAGAGGTATTTTTATGAAAAAAAATCTATATAATACTCGTATAATGAACAGTGACTACTACATAGTCAAAATTAATCTGTCCGCGAGTTTGTCCGCGTAAAAGTCGAATCTACATTAAACCTACTATCCTATGACACAATATTGTCAACACAGTAAATTTTATTATGAAATACTCGTAAGTAAATGACTTATGACTTTCTATCGATGAAAGACTGACTATGCTGCCTCGTTGGTCTAGTGGTCGGATGCACTACTGCTGAGCATAAGGTCTTAGGTTCGATTCCCCGGTCAGGCAAACTGTTCCTGGGTTTTTCTATCAGAAACTCAGTAGCAGCCCGGAGTTTGGATTTGTGATGATGGCAGTCATCAACCGGGCCCGACACGCAACAACCATCAACATGGACTGAAACACAACATGTGAAGTGTGTGGGTGGTGTATGTGTGTGGGGGGTGTATGTGTGTGGGGGGTGTATGTGTGTGGGGGGTGTATGTGTGTGGGGGGTGTATGTGTGTGGGGGGTGTATATGTGTGGGGGTGTATGTGTGTGGGGGGTGTATGTGTAGGTGTATGAGCCGGCGGGGCAGTTTCCGGAATGGTTTCCGTAGTTAAAAGAACGTTCGCATTCTAATCTCAGTCTGAATCTGTCAAAAATACTTCAAATTTACCTACATTTTTTCAATTTTCTGACGTTGTTTGTCGCTGAGATGAGACTTTGACTAGATATTGAACGTTTTTATATGCGGGAAATGTCCTTCTGTTCATTTCTGTGGAACTCAAAGATTTACTTGTAACATTGGGAACAACACAGCCTCCTACAGATGAGCGTAGCGCGCCGCCCGTGTGTACAGCAGCGTGTCTCCATATGCATGAGATGATAATCTCGCGGCATCTCTCTGCGAGCGTCGGTGAGTGAGTGTGAGTGTGTGTGAGTGTGATCCCGCGAACACTTCACTCACTGACTTGTGATGCTTCCACCAACTTACGGAGGATTACGACGAGGTGGATTTTATTTACTGTGTGTTTTATCAATAATGGAGATTTTGTTGGAAGCTTTTCCGATATGTGACTTAACAAGTTAGTTGCGTCTTTATAAATCGTTGGCGTTGTCTGCTACATGCGAGTCTATAGAACATTGTATTTAGGATTACTATGGCGTTAAAATATTACACAAACATATAAAGCCATACAAAACTCTTTATCGAGGTGTTTTTTTTTAAATCATTGTGAAAGCAATTGTCTATTCCTGCGTTTTTCTCTGCCTAGGTAAAGTGCTTCTGAAGATTACTTTTAATATTATAATTATTTATCGATATGCGCACACCATACGCATGGATTCGAAAGTTCATCAGTAATGGTGCTCAAGCACGCGAGTCTGTCTGCCTACTTAGTTAGAAGTAGAACATCGTGTTGAACATGATAGTGTTGTGATAACCAGTAATATCAGTCATTAGTGTAACTATCACAATATCTATATCGACACCCATGCGTCACGCGTCGAACTAACACGCGAACTCTATATGTTAATGACACGAGACGAATCGTTGCCACGTTGTAACAGACAATCTTCCCTTAAATTTGAATCAGTGCTTACAAATACAAGTGCTAATTGAAGAACAGAGACAAAGTTAATTATGAGTTAATTAGCATGTTGACTGAGACAACGTTATGTTCAAGAAGTGAATTAATGAACACTTTGAATAAAAACACAATTAAAGAGACTCGGCCAACGACGCGGTAACGCGGACACGAAATTTGTTCAATTTAAATGTTCACTAGCTGTGCCTGCGGCTCTGCTCGTGACTTCTGGAGAGGTCTATATCATAGGTTTTAATCCAGAATTGGAAGAAAATTCAGGAACCATGATACTAAGAACAAGATGTCTTGTTTGGACGTTGGAGAAACAGAAGGACGCCACTGATTATGTAGACCTCGTTCTATACTGACACGATGTAAATTAAATGAAGTCCAGTTTATAAAAATCTGAAATTCACTGACAAAAACGCACAGCCTGCACCACTGGCTCCAGAAGTGTGACATGTTCGAGTTGAGTGAGTTCCTAATATAACATATAATAATAATAATAACGATGTATTTGTGAGCTCTAAGAAAGGATTTATTAAAATTCATTTCCCAAGGGGGTTTAATAGGGGATGAAATGTTGTATGGAACATTAATAGGGGATGAAATGTTGTATGGAACTTCGTCATTTCTGCCGAAAGGAAATCCCACTGGGCACACCGCTTGTAAAACAATGCGAAACAATCTTTGACGACGATTCCAAATACGTTCTAGTAATGTGCCAATTAGCCGTTTCAGTATCACTAAGCTAGAAATACAAACATTGTACATACATTCAAACTTTTGTAATTGACTATTAATAAGTTCGTCAGACAATAAGTTTATATTCTTTGAAGTGTGAAATATCAACAGTTTCATTAAAAGTGTGGTTACCGGTCAACTAAAACAACTGCAAAATTTTTGATATAACAATACCCGGCGAGGCACTAGCACTAGCACCAGCACTTGCACTGGCACTAGCACTTGCACTGGCACTAGCACTCAGGACGATCACTGAACTGACAGAGTTAATGGTTTCTTTGACTTCTCTTTATTTAAATAAACCTTTTTTTATTTTTTATATAAACTGTACTTTGGTCTTCTCTGAGAAATCAACAACTACCTTTAAAAAAGGATTGAAAATCCGTGAGGAAAATCAATCCAGCTTTGGAATACCTACTTAGCAGTTTTCATATCATGTACGTAATATAATACTCGTATATACGTTTAATTATTTCTATTTGTGCTTTTTGATCGCAATGGGTATAAGTTCACTTTAATTTATAATCCTTAACATAAACTATGTTAAAGTATACACAAAACATTATTTTTGTAGGCAAAGATATCTAAATCCTACACTTTAAAATACTTCAGTTAAAGACGTCGCAATTTTAATAAAGCATGAAGCTCATTTTAATTATAAGCCGTTGTAAAGTAATTAGTGTAAGTTAATAGCGTTAACATAATAAGTGCGCCGCCAGAAATGAGTTAACAAGATGACTGGCTCCGGCGGCTTCCACATAGATGCATTTAAATAAATAATTTATTAAAAACACGAAAAATGTTTCCTCTAATTAATGAGCCAACGCCACGGCACGTCACGTAGACTAAGTGGTCACGATTTGGTCGCCCTCAATCGGTAAATAAAATGGACACTATTGTTATAATAATACTCAGTTGTTGCTATAATAATACTCCTTTAACAATACACGTACCGTCTAGCAGGAACAGCAGCCTGAAGATGAGGTGACAAATCCTTTTCATCTTGATCATTTGACGACACTTACAGAACTACTTAGTACAAACAACTGGACATTAAACTACACGAGTATTGTCAAACTATAGAGGTATTCCGGGATCACAATTATTAATATTATTTTTCACTAATTTACATTAATAATTTGGCAAGAACTTAATTATTATTATTATTGAATGTCGCTCGGTTCAGTCACAACGCGCGTCTGTGTGCGGGCATCGTAGCGCGTAGCGTGCGTCTGGCGCGCGGTCTCAGCGGCTACTGAGGCTTCCCGCTACGGCGCTACGGAGCTACGGCGTAGCGCTACGAGATTGCTCATTATTCCGGACTGAGTCAGCCAACGTATTCACTACATTATTTCGTTTAATAAAGTTCCCGCGGCGTGTATGCAGATGCGTTTACATAATGTTATGGAATTTTAGAGAGTTTATACCGGGAGCAGAGCGAGCAGAGCGCAGAGAGCAGAGTAGTGCAAAATTAACCGCACGCGTGACACCCGACACAAACATCGACGCGGATTAAAACAGGATAAAAGTAATCAAATTTATTTGTACGTTAGCTCCTGAATTATTGAATCACCGACACGTCTCGCGAGCTCCGTACCGTGCGCACGTGGGGGTGCCCGCGTAGTGCGTGTAGCGCTGTAGCTGCAGTTACTCTCATTTCGATACTGAAACAAATAAATAGAAAGCTGTAGAGCACTAACTGTTGATCTAGCTAGTACTGGCGTGCACGACATGGGATCCTGAGCTTAACGTCCAGCTCGGGCAAACGGTTCCTATGTATTTTCATTTGGAATTTCTCAGTAGCAACCACGAGTCTCTCTATTACAGGGGACTTAAAGATAATGGGCGAAATGAATGTGCGAGTACTGTACTTCTTTGCTGAGCCCTTCCAAGAGCAGCGGCGATATGTTTAGAACATTGCAAATGGCGTTCTGACGCCATCACTCGTCTGCTTGAAGCCGACGCACTATTTTCTCATTAGAAAAAACATGATTCACGTCCAGGAGCACGACCTTCAGATAAAAACTTTATCTGAGGACCATCTGAGGACTATCTGCGGAGCCAGGACAAAAACGATCGTTAGCCGTAATCCTTGGCGACGAATTATTTCTAGCATTTACGACTAATTTGTACTAGGTAGCTATTAGTTGAGGTATTTTGGCTAAGAATAGTCCGGCGACCGGCCTGTCGGTTCCCTTGTGGGTCGTTAGAGGTCGACACTAGTACCCTACTTCATAGACCTTGAGAACTGTGTGTATGCGTGCGAGGGTGTGTGTGTGTGTGACAAACAATAGTGAATTGTTATAATCTGACAAACATGTAATCATGTTTGACTATAATTGGTTCGTTCGTCATAAGTTCAATTTAAGTAAGTTCAATTAATGTTAGTATGAGATTGACTAAAACTTTTTTTAATTTAATTTACTTTCTTTGTACTTATTTAATGTAAATCGCATGACCTTAATTATGTCTATTAATAATGTCTGATGAGGTTGACGAAAAATTGACATGGTATACTTACTTTTCTATTTTTATTTTTTGACTTATTTAACTAAATTGTATGTCCCTAATAATTGTGTAAAAATTAATGTAAAATAAGGTTGACTAAAACAGCCAATGCAATGGATAACAACCACCAACCAATTATGAGTGTAATTTATTATTTATTATTCTTTATTTTAACATAACCAATAACATTGACATACCTACCTACTTATTAATATTAATATTGTACACCCCATGGGTACGTTACAGTAATTCATTAATACTATTGTAAGATCTATCTACATACCTGTGACAAACAATAAATAAATGAATTTGAATTCACCGATTAAGGACATTCATAGTTTACCTACAAAACCTTATGGTTTCCAAAGGTTTTAAAGTATGCATTTTAATATTATAAGTTTTTTAATTCTTAGGAAGATATATTATTTTAATATAAACAAAAATACAATAATATGAGGACAAGAACAACACGTCAGCCTAGTCAACTAACCCGCCCCTAACTGTTCCCGGCGCAGACGTGCCCAAAACGCTTGCTGCATTGCCACGTTGGATGGCAATGGCTAACCTTTACACCAAGAACGAGCCGGAGCGGGAGTCCCCCGTTTTGTCACGGAGCTAGTGCCCTATCTCACTAATGAGCTTCCTGGCTTCAGTGCCCCAAGCACGCATGGTCTCCACGGCAATGAGCACAAACGATAGTGGTCCACCAACGCGCACCGGTGCGTACTTCACCGTCTTCCTCTCAGGCGTCTTCCGCTGCTGCCGACGGTGAGTGAACCGTGCGACCAAGATGGCTGGCAGCAACAGTGCTGACGCAAGTTGCGTCCCAAATCAGGTACTTGCCGTTCCTCCGGCACCAGGGTCAGCCCGCCCGGCAGCTTGCCGTCAGTCCTGCACAGACCCGGAGGCAATTATAATAATTAATAATTATTTTGTAATTCTTATGAACATAATATTGGTACGTTTTTATAAAACGTTTTATAATTAATGAGACAACAGTGACTGAAGTAGGTATTTTAAAAACTTCGAAGCATAATATTTCAATGATAATCATTAAGTGTGTTTTTCAGTACTTTGTTTAGCGTTTTCACACACAAACATCACATACACATTCGAAATAACTATCAGTCCATTAATATAATATATGTATATTCCGAGCGGTTCAAAAGACATTCAATTCTATGTTACTGTTACGTACAATCTCATTTAATTATGAAAGCTACATGACGGTTAGTTGTAGTAAAACGTGTAATACTTTCCTGCGCCGCGCGTCGCCGTGTGTTGGTAGTGCGATACATCACGCCGCGCCGTCGCGCGTCGTAATCGCGCGCATTACCGACACAGCGTATTTATTACTGACGGCTGATGCAACCGGTGCGCCACCAGTGTCTTATGTGAGCCTAGTACCTTGCTAGTGGAACTTAAGGAATACAGCATTCTCAAGTGTTATTTGAGGGAAAACTGTATTTATTTCAGTGATGCAATTTATTTCTTCGGGAACGGTTAGGGACTAACCACACTTATTCGGCTCTGTTGAGCTTTTGTCCATAGAAAACAACGTGTGAATAAGTGTGGTTAGTCCCTTAAGAGCAATAAGTAACAACTGTATGTCATAAAGTACTACTTATAACTGCCCGTGCAATAATTGTCGTACAAGAATTGCAAGCAAATGTTTACATACGTGCGATAATCATTAAATTGCTTGCCATAATTGGACGCAAGTGTCGTCATGCAGTGTCGCCATGCAGTGTTGCCATGCAGTGTCGCCATGCAGTGTCGCCATGCAGTGTCGCCATGCAGTGGTGATGCCAGCGGTAACGGCCACGATTTACCACTGCTCTCGAAACGGTGAAGGAAAACATCGTGAGAAAACTGGCATTTCCTATAATGTGACACCTACCAACCTGCACTGGGTGGGCCCAGTGCAGGTTGCTAGGTGTCACCGGCCTCCTTTCGGAGAGAGAGAGAGCAGTGGGAACATTTCCCAGAGCAGTGGGAACATTTTAGGCTAATTTTCATTGCTCCTGGGTGAGTTTGCAAAGTCTAATTCATTTATTTGCCCGAAACACGGAAGAAGAGAGATGATAAGATGAGAGAAGAGAGAGAGAAGATGAGAAAGAGAGTGAGATAAGCTGAGAAGAGATGATGATGAGATTAGATGTTTTTTTGCAGTCGTTCCGTGTAAAATTCTGGTATTCGGCTACATCCGGTTAGACTGGTAGCTAACCCCGACATAGTTGAGAACAGGCTGGAAGATGATTGTTGCATGGTCAATCATTTTTAAATTTTAAGAGGTCTATTTTCCATACCAAATCTGTGTTCGTAAGTCCTATCATTTCATATTAATTCCTGGCTACTGAACTGGACACTTTAACAAGGGTCGGGAAATCATTTTATGAACAATGTTTGTTAACTTGAGTGTCGGTTCACGTTGTAAAAAGAAGTTACCTAGTAAAAACAACCACTTAAGATAAGACGTGCATGAGACCATTTACTACGATTGTGAGGTGCAAAACACTTAACTAATTAAGAGCTATTAAAGCAAGTTCAGTTCTGAGGTGAGAAGGTTAGTACAGGCAACGGCAACAATATCTTTCAACTTGTGTTGTGGGGAAACTCAATTTTATTTTTTCTTCTATGGTGTTGATAGTAATTTTGATTTTTTGTGCAATTAGCATCTTCGCACACAATCATGTATTTGAAAATGGTCTCACATCTCAAAATTTGACACGATACTCTTCGAGAAACTCGCTTTTGAATTTAGCTAAATGTATTTAGCTATATGTTTGCCCTTGACTGTACCCAGAGGTCTTTCCAGCGAGCAACACCCACTAAACTATTTATTTAGTACGTAGGTGCGCGTACTTGTGGGGCGCGGGATACAGGGTGCGGGGCGTGGGGCGCGGGGCGTGGGGCGGAACAACTCATTATTATTTGGCAACTCATTATAATTTACAGACAGGATATTATAACGAGAGAGATAACATTAATTACACTGTGAACCGCGGTGTGTTGTCAGTTTCAGCACACTAGCTCGCCTATCAGTCGTACTACATGTTACTAGCTCGCCTATCAGTCGTACTACATGTTACAGGTACACAGTTACGGAATTTATTTATATTTACGGAATTTTTCCATGTCTTTATTTCAATTGTTTTCGGAGAAAGTTGTAATTTATGAAACAAAGCTTTAATATTTCTCTACCGAGCCGTAGGTAGGTACCTGCCTGCTTCGCACGGTTTTTATTAACATACACCTTCCGGAATATATTATCTAAATGATGGCACATCGCATCCAAATCCGTCGTGTAGTTTAGAACAACGCGGTCACACAGACAGATACCAACTGCAACTTTAATTTATAATAATATGTATAATACTGTGAACACTGTTAGTTTGTAATCTATCTCGCGGGATTGTTTACAACTGATTAATTGTGAACTGTGCCATGCTGCTCACAATATAACGTATTCATTTTATGTAGTTTATGTTTAACTGTAATATTTTGAACGAACCTGCCCAATTTTATCACCAGTAAAATATTGTGAAACATCCCTGATTTATCGGTCTTGGCGGCAGCCGAATTGGTCGCAGTAACTAAGGCAGGGCATTCTGACCCAGGTTAGGTGAGAATTGACTAAAACAAACGCGAGCAAGCTGAGCGAGCAAAGCGATGGTCGCCGCGGCAGCAGCGGCCGGCGTGCGCCACTTCCAAGTTGGTCGCAGTTACTAGGCTATTTAGTATTAGCACAAGGTGCGATCACAATTTGTCGGTTTGTCCTGATTATAAACTATCGAACAATAATGCGTTAAATGGTGAATGGTTTGTTGCAGTTCACAATTTGTCGATAGTTTATAATCTCGCGAGATAGATTAAACTCCCTCACTGTGATGTTCATAATTATACGGTGACATATAAATATATAATAAGTTAATATTGACAACAGGTGCTCGAACAGTCATGCAACGGTGTTTTCTCGTACTTTTAGTATTGCGGCGGCCGCACCTGATGGGAAGTCGTTATTGCCTGGTGCACATGCAGGACAGAACCAAAGGATATTGCTGACAAAGACAAAAATGTGCGCGCTTAGTAACGCGCACATTTTTTAGGGTTCCGTAGTCAACAAGGAACCCTTATAGTTTCACCATGTCGTCTGTCTGTCTGTCCGCGGTTTAGCTCAAAAACTATTTGTACTAGAAAGTTGTAATTTGGCATGAGTATACACGTTAATGACGCCAAAAAAGTGGTAAAATAAAATTTTGAAAAAAACAATTATTTAGGGTACCTTCTCTACATCTAAAGTGGGGATGGTATTTTTTTTTTCGTCCTCCCCATTGTGTGAGATATCATAGTGGGCTTTAAAAGTTTACGAGTAATAGTCGACTAATTGTATTAGACTCGAAAATTTCGAACAACTCCATAGAAATGTCGATAGTTGGCGTCTAAGCGTCAGTTGTATCGCGCTATTGTTTCATTCCTAAATAAGTTTTATAAAAAAAACAGTTGCCACACCGGCTAAGACAAGTCTTACACAAATCTCAAAAAAAAAAAAAAAAACTTTTCGTGCAAAATTGTCGGATCAGATGAGGATTTGTATAGGAAGTCAAATTAGGTAGGTAAGTAGTCATGTTTGGCTTTTAGTTAGAGCATGGTACGAAACTATCAGTCAGCGTATACGACCAGCACTTGGCTATTATAAAAACTACGGAACCCTACACTGTGCGTGGTCCGACACGCACTTGGCCGGTTTTTTATATTTGGAACACGGCATGATTGCTTGTTGTCAGATATCGTTGAGCTGCTCCTGAAAGTGCTTCCATACATCTATCATAACCTAAACGTAATTGCCTGTAGGTGGGTGCACGAGCACACATCTCTCTTATTCTTTCAAGTACGTGTGTAGAGAACAAAGCGCTGTCTCTTCCACTGCACAACTTTAAACGTCATGATTAAATTATAAAACTGTCAGTCGACCAATGAGCGCAGCTCGACAAACTTTTGTAAAAACTTCCAGTACAACAAGTACATAAGTACACAAGCACTGCTGAGAAAGAGCCACAACACATTGAAATTCATCGCATCACCCGCGATGCCCGGTTCATACCACAAAGTACCGACTACAGAGTTTGCATTCTTTTTCAACGGCTCACAACTTTACCCGCGCCAGCAACAGAGAGAGGTAATTGGTTGTTTTTATTGTGTTAGAGAGAGATGGAGGACAGAGCGAGTCTGTAATCGTGGCAGATTAGTTTCTGTTGAGATTTTCAAAGGTTTATTGTTTAGTGTTCAGTATGGAGTCCAGTGTGTGTGTGTAGCTTCGTGACTTGAACCATGTAAACAATCACTTGCCTTATTTAACCTTACAGCCTTCAATCATTAATAGTACTAGATTCCCGATAAGCGCTTCAAAAATGGCCCGAAAAATAAGACCACAAATACTTTTGTGGTCTTATTTCAAATAAGTATGTTTTTAATCTTATTACTTAGACTATAAGTTTCATTTTAGAATAAATTACTGAAAATTTAAAAATAGAATGATTTTATTTTCAAGCGACATTTAAAATATATTTTGCAATGGTAATTAAACTTTATGTTTAAGCATTAAGGTTTATAATAAACTGAAGTTGTTAATATTATTAAACTTTTTTCTAAGAAATGTAGATGTTTACGTGTGTGCAAACGTGGCCACTTGAGCGACTGATTTTTGTTCCTGATCCTTAATCTAGTACTATTATTGATCGAAGCTTACAGCAGTATTTATTTTGAATACAATAATAGTAATAATCTTTATTTATATAATAAAACCGGTAAAGTGCGTGTCGGGGCATGCGCAGTGTAGGGTTCCGTAGTTTTTATAACAGCCAAGTGCGGGTTGTATTCGCTGACTGATAGTTTCGTACCATGCTCTAACTAAAAGCCAAACATGACTATACAATTGACTTCCTATACAAATCCTCACCTGATCCGACAATTTTGAACGGAAAGTTTAATTCTTTTTTTTTGAGATTTGGAAAATTTTCGAGTCTTCGAGAATTTTCGAGACATTTGAATTTCCAACTACAACCGTTTAGCTGGTAGAGGGGGGGACACTTGACTCGACACGAAAATTGGTACTTACTTTAAAGCTTGATAAGTCACAAACGGTTTACTTAATCAGAAAATGGTCTTCCCAAACCCGTATTATTATATTTGTCGGAGATGGTATGTCTGTCTCTCGTTAACATCAGGCACATTTTTATTACTGTTTATCGATGTAATGACGGCACGGTTGGCGCAGTGGTTAAGCGATTGACTGCTGCGCTGCGTGTCGCGGGTTCGATTCCCGCACGGAACAAATATTTGTATGACCTACATGTATTTGTTCCGAGTCTGGGTATTTTTCTATCTATAATATGTATGTATTTACAACAAAAAAAAAAATGTATATAAGTAGTTTATCAGCCATCTTGTTACCATAACACAAGCATTAGGTTGCTTAGCTTGGGACGAGATGGCGCTGTGTGAAATGTCCAGGGATATTATTATTATTACTACTGTGGGCGTACTATGGGTAGTGTTGGTTTTAGCACCATAGAAAAACGGTTTGCAGTTAAAATCAGATTACAATTCACAAACAAGTTAGTCACACTAGCGAATCGCAAACTGTTTGTACACATTTAACGATACGGAACGCGACAGTTTCTATCCACATGTTGTTCGTACGATGTCCAATATTGCGATGATCCCGAGAGCTCTGCTCACACCGTTCTCGACCACCCCCACGAACTCGGGCTAGACTCTGTCTAGCGCCACGAGATGGCGCTAGCGTTCCGAATAGTCAAACGAATGACTCCAACATATTATATTTTTGAAAGACCTATCCAACGATATCCCACACTATGGTAAGGACGAAAAAAAAAATATCATCCCCACTTTAGATGTAGGGGAGGTACCCTAAATAATTGTTTTTTTCAAAATTTTATTTTACCACTTTTTTGGCGTCATTAACGTGTATACTCATGCCAAATTACAACTTTCTAGTACCAATAGTTTTTGAGCTAAACCGCGGACAGACAGACAGACGACATGGCGAAACTATAAGGGTTCTTTGTTGACTACGTAACCCTAAAAACACAGACTGTAGTACATGTAACAGTTTTCACAAAGTGGGTAGTATTAAATATCTGACTATCAAGTGGGTGACGTGCTACTCTCCTATACGAGTATATATATTATAAGTATGTCGGAGATGGTTGTCAAATTAAAATTGTGGGTAGTCAACAGAATTTGTTAAGATTTGTGTTTATTATCAATTTAAGTGATTTTTAGTATCAATTATTGTCTTATAAATCGAAACATAATTTATTGAGTAGTCGGTGTACGCCCTAATTGATTTTTGGCAGCTTATTTCGATAAATTGTACCCGTTGGTTTTATTCAAAACGACGGATGACGTGTTGCTTTTTTTAAAAACGGTTTACTTTGTGAAGTCACCATTGTTTATTTATGACAATTATTCTTGTATTATTTGATTACTTTATAATGTAAATCATATTAGATTTAACGTATTTTAGTGTTTTGTATCAAGTAAACACTTGACGTGCGTCATTGGACAGAATTGTCGATCATCCTATAAAAGAGCGTGCACTCGTATTGCTCGTCAGTCGGTCTTCGGATTCGACCGTTAGGAGTAATAGTGTTCTGTGGATTCGACTCAATACAGAGCACCTGCTCCCAACAAAACTGTCGGTTTACCTGGTACAGCGCTGCTGTATATTTACATAGCTGTGTTGGCTTGCTAAATAGCGAGTAGATACACTTTGTGTTGGGTGGCTTGGCCGCTATATGAACTGTGACCCTAAAGGGTTTGTTCGATTAACTGTTTTTAATATTTATTTATTTATTTAAACTTTTCGCACAAAAAGGTACAAAGGCGGACCCATTATTGTGTCTTTTGTATACCTAGTGTATTGTTTTTGTGTACTGTAATTTTTATTACAGTTCTCTGTAACTGTTTAGACCGTTCTGTTTATCCCAATAACATGGGAACTCCAAAGCCTGACGATATTATATACCGCTCGGCACTCCTGATCCTATAAGTCTTAATGATTCAATGCTACCTTCTGAATAGAAGATTATGTTAATAATAGTTCATGCCATTGTGTAAGGTGAGTCACTCAGTAGGGCAGCGGATCTGTCTGCCATCAATGTGCATCATGAAATCATAATCAAAATAGTCATTTATTCAAATTAGGCTGAGAATCAGCACTTTTCGAACGTCATGCACCTAAATAGTCCTCAGCAGGGCAGCGGATCTGTCTGCTATCAATGTGCATCATGCACATAACTAGTGTGCTCTGGAGTCTCCCAAGGGGGCCTAGACAAAATAACGTTAGCATGTTGAAAATGGTAGACGTAACGCAGAATGCTCATTGCGCAACGTTAACCGAAACACTCTTGATTTAGTCTATGGAATAGTGTGTAGCCAGTGTCACAGTGACACTATTGCGTTTAACAGTGTCACTGTCATCTATGTGTATGTCTATCTAATTCTACTGGACCTACTTGAGATTATGGGATGCATAATGTAAACACCGTCATAATGGTGTGCTTATATTATCGTGGTTCTTAACATTTGTTATTCCTATAAAAATAAACTCGATTCCAAACCTTAATTCTTGTTTCTTAGATAGGCTATTAGAAGCCAGTAAACATAAAGTTTGCTAGTAGAGCAAACTTTATATTTACTGGCTCTTTTTCTATTTTTAGTCATGGTGACCACGTTGATTTGTAAACAAATTTCCCAGGTGCCTTTTAATTAAGTTAAACGCCGAAGATCATCACAAAGATGCCAAATACCTACTTTGTTTATCTAACCCTAAAACGATTTAAAAAAATCCAATTCCGACATCTCCACAATTTGCTCCATGTTACGACGATTTATTATTGTTTGTCGCCTTTGCAATGCTGAGAGGGACCCGTGGCTAAATAATAACAGCCGCGCAGGTCGTTCGGTCAGGTTAAGCTACGCTTGCCGCGGTTGGTCTGTGGATGGGTGACCATCTTTACATACCGAGACCCCTCCGTGCCTAGGAAAGCAGGTTAAGCCGTTGGTCCCGGCTGTCATTCGTGGATCTTTGACAGTCGTTACGGTTAGCCGAAAGTCTGACAACCAGTCTTACCAAGGGGTATCGTATTACCCAGTAACTGGGTTGTGGAGATCAGATAGGCAGTCGCTCCATCTAAAATACTGGTATTCAGCTGCATCCGGTTAGACTGGAAGCCGACCCCAACATAGTTGGGAAACGGCTAGGCAGATGATGTCTTTGCAATGTTGCTTCATTATTAGCTTCCCGTAATAATCTCAAAGTATGCATCATTTTCACTAATTAACTTGAATCAAATACACGAAAATATCATTGTTTACTTTTTAAACGTTAGCGTGAGGGTCCGATCTTCCGCTATTATAGCGTGTTGCGGGAACGTCAAAATATCCTTAGCGTTTGTCAAAAGTGGCACTTGTCTACCACTTTGATGAACATTTTTAGTTTATTTATTTTACCATTTATGTACAGGTACACACATATATAAACAGACAATGAAAAACAGAACAGAAAAAATTGGTACAGAGGTGATACTTATTTCATAAGAAATCTCTTCCAGCATACCTGAGATAGGACAATGGACACAGAGATGTAGACAGCGTGTGTGACACAAAAAATAATACATAGAATCAAAAACAATCAATCAATCAATTTTTCTCGTTTATTTGTCAAGCTCGCTTCGACGTTCCTTTCCGCATGAGGAATAATGCTTTGTCTAGCAAATTAGCAGCAGTCACGTGACATCTGGTAAGCACATGTCAACTCCATTTAATTTAATTTTTTCCGTTGGCGTTAACGTTTACAGAAAAGGGATTTTGTCTAGGCCCTAAGAAGTCCGTGTGTGGGCCAAGTTGCAAAAAGTCATCGTTTTCACGACCAAACAGTTCAGAACTGTTCACATAAAACGCGGAAAAAAACTGCGTGAAACTTGAATTTAGAGTTGTGGTCTGTTTGTTCTTTATTCGTTTTGTGCACAGAAGAATATCTACAGCGTGGAAATAGGGCGGTTTGCACCACTATGCAAGTGTTCGCTGTGCACGGATCGCGACATTTTGTGCGGAACTTATTGGCGCAGTAGTAAACAAGTGCGGACACAGCAGCGCACTGCACAGTGGTGCTTTGTACGAGTGTTATTATGCAAAATAGATCTTGATGAGTCTGTAATGTCCATTGTGGTGCACTGGCCACTTCAGAAATGTGTTATGATCATCACGCTTGCTATACAGAACAGCTCGCTGGCTTGATTGCAGAACAGTAATATCGAATCGAACACGATGTAGTTCTTACCCTACGATCCAAAAACTTGCGATCTAAAAACTTGTGTTGTCAATACCGCAAAACCCGTTCGAAAGCTTAACTCAATGTCTTTTTGTTGCCATTTTGATTTGTGCTAACTCTCAGACTAAACATGCTTTTGCTAATCGATTTTAATTAGTTTTAGGACCCTATTTGTATAACCAGTTTAACAGAATGCTAAAGATGTATAGTTTAATTTATAATAGGTGTAATTTACTAGTACAGGAATATTTGGCAAAACTCCATTATGCAGACACGGAAAAACTACTAGAAATTTTAAAATAAAATCTATCTACCTAACCTAATTATAAGTCTCTTCCTTTACCTAATTAATAATAGTCTCTACTTTATGTACTTTAATATTATTCGTTAATTTATCTAAACATTACTGTATATCTTACATAATCTAGTTTTAAAATAATCTAGCCAGTATACCTTCTTTTCAATTTAGCTTCTAATACATTTATTGTTGTCTTCTTTTTAAATGTTTGATGTAAATTGATGGCCTGAAACACAGGTTTTTCATAAACCTAGATCAGGCAGGTCTATATTACTATTAATTGTAATTAACGTAAATCATATTTTTACTTTACTTTTACTTGAATAAAATTTTTATTTATTATTTATTTACTATATTTTTATATCGGTGTATGCTAGCTAGTAAAAAATAGCAATAATTTAAATCTCGTTTAGTGCGCACCGAACAGATCTTGTCAATTTTCCCTCACTAAACCACGATCGTGGAAACAACACTCACTACAGAGCAGTACGAGCTATAAACAAGATTCGCTGTCTCTTTCCCACATTGCGAACATTTACAAAACTCGCTCGAGTCGTTCGAGCGCTCCGATAGATCACCGAGCCACAGTCGCTCATAAAATTGGGGATAAACAGAAAAACACTCACTTTTATTTGTTTATAATACATTATTCGCATAGATCGTATCCTTTGGGCTTCACTGCAAACAGCGTTGGATTTTTTATGCCTTAAACGTGACCGAACATAAGTAACTTTCATTCGGGGACTTGTAATACGAAGTTCAAAATTCACCCATGCGTCACCACGTTATGACTGTATTCAATATCCATTGCGCGCTGAAAATTGATTCCTTTTTCTATTTAATGAACAAAACCGGTAATGGATAGTGTGTAAGTCTGTCAGTCGAGTTGTTTTGCAGTGAGGTGGTTGGGTGTCCATATAAACAGCTCATTACGATAAAGGCACGCGTTCGACGTATGGCAATCAAACGGGTAAACATTGATCTGCGCGGGCGACTGTACGCGCGGTGGCGTGAATTGTTCGCCGCCGCGTACACCGGCCCCCGCAAGTTGTGCTCGTTAGCTGATTACTGATTAGTTTATCGAGTTACACTCAATCAGTATTGTGTAATTTTTTCGGGAATTGTCACATTAATTAAATATGTTAGGGTTTTGCTGATCTAGTCGTGTTAACCTTCATTAGCTGAAGTGCTGATGATTCAGTAGGCCGAGGAAGGCACAAAGAATCAAAGCCTATTCTTCGGAATAAGTGAAACATACTGCAACGTACGGAACCCCGAACTGACTGTCACTGGTCATTTAGTAGCCGACGCTCAAACATGGTATATTCCCAATCAGCCCCACATGGATTGCCACCAGGTGGCAATCGGGAATAAAATTCCCAGTTGCCACCGGGTGGCGACTGGGAAGTTATTGCCCCCACTCCAAATCGCTGTACGCTGCGGCGTGGATCGCCCACCCAGATTTTTTTTACCATTTACATTTTTAAGCGTTTTAGATACATATTTTCAATAATCATGTTTTAACAATAAAATTAACTTTACTTACGTAAAGGTAATTTTGCCAACCGGTGGCAACTGGGAATTTTATTCTCGATTGCCACCTGGTGGCAATCCATGTGGGGCGACTGGGAATATACCCGCCAAACGACTTACTTGTTATAGAGGCACAAATTGATTTCAGCTTGTCTAGGGCTGCCCCGGTGACTTCCTCAATCTATCTTCAAATCACAGGTAGTAAGTTCTCAAGATTTCTACCATATTTCCCGCTTCGAAGTGCATAGATAGAGGCAGTAAAACCGACTCATCACACACCGCCGTTTTCCGGTAAGTAGCCATAAACGGTTTTATAATGTCCGGATCACGAGCCGGCCCGTAAACAATTCGGTAGTGCCACGGCACCGATGTTAGATGAACTAAATGTTAGTTGAAATAGGCTGATGTCAGGGGTCCAAGTATTTTGGTAGACTAAGTGGCCGGTTTAGCTTGACCTGTGAATTTAATGGTGTGATTACCAATCAGGGGTCTGAAAATTCTGGTCGTCTGGCTATTATAAGTTGAGCCGTGATGTCTTTAATGTTGTCAGAGGGTTGAGGTCTTATGATTTTGGTGGATGATCGTCTTAAATGATTGAATATCTGCGCGTCTTAAGAAATAGCTATTAAGATCGGTTGTTGATTCAGTTAAATTGTGTTTGTGCGCAGTTTTTATCCGTCGTTTATATTTTAATACGATTCGTGCAAGTGACGCGGGGGGGGGGGCAGGCCCAACAGGGTGGGAGGCGAGGGGGAGCTAACAACGTTTGTTTGTTGTCCTCCGTCTGTTATAATGAGGTAAGGAGGTGTGCACTCCAGGCAACAGCCGTCAGCCGAAAGCCGACAGCGTTTGCTTTAATCATCATTGTGGCGAACGAATTTACTGTACTTACATACTTTTATTTTTTGTTAGAATTAAATTTAACGTTAGTCAAAGTCAAATCATTTATTTCAAATAGGCACATAAAAGGCTATTGAACGTCAAAAATAAAATTGATTCTAGTCGTCCCTTCCAAAAGGTAGTTTTCGTATGGAGAAGAATGGGCAAGAAACTCCACCGTTACTCTTTTAAAATGTTTTACAATATTTTGGATACATTCATTTTATAATTATATGTGAAGACTATGCACCTAAAAATATAATTACTGAAACCATGAAATATAAAATAACTATGTGATAGATACATGGTGCTCACATATTTACAAACATTCCAAAAGTAGACCATTTTCATAAATCAATTATAAGGAGTAATAAGTCCGAGTGTGACTTTAAGTAATTACAGAATGTAAATCAATGTCAAATAGAGAATAAAAAAAACTTGAGAGGTGTCAAGGGACACCCGGATGGAACGAAGTTCAAAGAGAAAGAGAGAGAGAGACAGACAGAGAAACACGCGCACGCCGCACGGCTTACAACTATAGCAAAAAGTGTCGTTCCAACTTTTGGTCTTAATGTTTTCCGTCTAGCCCCCTTTCGCAACGCGCGATAAGGAACTTCGTTCCAAAAGAATAAATTATACAATTACATTTGTTGACAGTCTCCTCCTAAAATCGGATGTACCTAACATACTCATGCCCGGGTACTGTACTTACATAAGTACATACATATTCACTGGAAATGCCAAAGACAATTTATTACAAAACCATGTCAACTACTTATACAAGGAGCGTCACTTCGTACGTTGATTATGATACAGGCTGCACTAACAATGAGGTTGGCGCGTGTCGACGTTCACGTAATTTGTGAGTACCCACCGGCGGTGCGACTTTCTAAGAGAGTCCCGTTGGTGACGTACTGCCACCAGCTTTACGTACAGAAGGACAAAGTGTATGCCAGGTAGTCCAGTCGATTTATTCAGTAACAATCTCTCTGTAAAAACTTAACTAGTAGTTCTAGTAGACCGCAGTCGCGGCTAGTAAGCGGGCAATAAGCTACCTGCTTCATTGGACTGAAAACACAACTGGTGTAAGGATTGTGTACTAGTTAAGTACTCCTCTGCGTTCCCTTTCGGGGCAAACAGGCGTGATGTTATGTCACAGTTTTACAGGAAATATAGCCGATATGATAGTGTCATCCTAACTTCTCCATCATCATCATCTGCCTAGCCTTTTCTCAACTATATTGGGTTCGGCTTCCAGTCTAACCGGATGTAGCTGAGAACTTACCAGTATTTTACATGGAGCGACTGCCTATCTGAGCTGCACAACCTAGTTACCTATTGGGTAATATGATACCCCTTGGTAAGACTGGTTGTCAGACTTTCGGGCTTCCAACGACCCGGAACGACTGTCAAAGATCGACGGATAACCCGTGCGGCTGTTACTTACTGCTAACTTCTCTATTACTACTACAACTATAAGTTCTCTCTTCTCTTTCTTCTTCTCTTCAGAAATCAGAAATCAGAAATCAGAAATATTTATTTGCTCACAATGTAGGTACAGTTTTGAGATGGTACAGAATACAATGTTTCCGCTACATTCTACCTTACGGCGTGCAAAAACATTAGGTTACATTATATTGACATTAAAATAACAAGACACCAAAAAATTTATACACATAAATAAATTGTCACAATAAAAAGTCATTACATTAAAAAATAAAAATTATGTTATAAAATTATAAATTATTGCAAAAAATGTATTTAAAATGCAAATTACAAGAAAAAAAAAAAAGAAGTCAAGGTACAGTTATAAATCTTTGTCATTCAAAAAGTCATTTACAGAGTAGTAACATTTTTGTAATAGCAATTCAGTCAGTTTAGTTTTAAATATGCGTGTGGGGTGTTCTTTGAGATTATGTGGGATTTTATTATAAATGATTGGCCCCATTGACATTATATTTTTTCTTAATAGTGCTGTATTATATTTTTCTGTATGTAATAAGAACTTGTATTGTAGTCTTAAAGGGCCTGACCTTGATCTAATATTGGTAAGTGACGGAAATAAATTTAAATTCGACCTAACAAAGATGGACACTTCCAATATGTACAGCGACGGGAAGGTTAGTATTCTTAGAGACCTAAACACAGGCTCACAGCTATCTATAGATTTTAAACTTGACATTGATCTTATGCAACGTTTTTGGGCTTTGAATATCACCTCCCTTTCGCTACAGTTGCCCCAGAATATTACTCCGAACCTTAAAATCGATGCCACCAAGCCATGGTAAGCTGTGAGAAGAGTACTTTTGCTGACTTTATGTGATAAATTGTACAGTACATATGCTGATTTGCTCAATTTCTTACATACGTCCTCAGAATGAGGTTTCCAAGTCAGATTACTGTCAATCAAGATCCCTAGGAATTTCGCTATGCTTGTTGAGTCAACTTTTTCCCCATTATGACTGACATTTATATTTGGGGGACTGATCCGTTGATAAAAATGCATTACCTTCGTTTTAGTTAGGTTTATGATTAAGTGATTTCGATTGAGCCAGCTAATAATGCACTTTAATGTGTTATTTATATCACTTTCATATTTTTTTAAGTCCGAACATTTTACGATTGCCGTACTATCATCCGCAAACAAAACCATGGGATGATGTGTTTGACGGGGCAAATCATTAATGTATAGGAGAAATAACGGGGGTCCCAGAACACTACCTTGGGGTACGCCATGTTTTACCTCTCTACAATCTGAAATATATTTAAGTTCGCGTTTAGTTTTAGGGCATATTCTCGTTATTTCTGTGTACTGTAGTCGGCCTTGTAGGTATGATTTTATTAAATTTATAATATTTCCTCTTATACCATAGGCGTAAAGCTTCTTTAGAAGGACGTCATGGTTTACATAGTCAAATGCCTTAGTCATATCAGTCAATATTGCACATACAGGAATTTTGTTGTCAACGTTTGTCATTATATTTGTTATTAGATTATATATTGCCATATTAATATTTTTATTTTTCCTGAAACCCATTTGTTCGTCGCTTAATATATTATATTTATTTAAAAATCTATCCATTGCATGATATATAATCTTTTCAAATACCTTAGAAAATATGGGAACCAATGCTACTGGTCTATAGTTAGACATGTCTTCCCTATTATTCTTTTTATGAAGAGGTTTTATTACTACTGTTTTTAGGCTATTAGGAAATATACCAGATTCAATACTAACATTTAAAATATGACTTAGTGGCCCTGCAATCGCTTCACTAACAAATTTAACAACACTGGTAGTAATCTCATCGTAACCATAACTTTTTGTATTTTTCAGTGATTTGATTGCTATTAATCTTTTGCAAATTCTTATCAATTATTACGTTTTTAGTGCATAAAAAGAAGAAATAGAAAACTATAAACAGTGAACGAAACCACTTTATCAACCTCAAGTAAGACTTTAACTTTTGTGAGTTCGTTTATTTTATTTAAAAACATACAACTAGCGCCAAAACGACATATGTAACCGCCTAAGTGGCGAATGGACGTACTAAAGTGACAGCAAGATAGCATATCAGTTCTACCAACCTAAGCGCAGTTGAAACAACCACTAGCGCCATAACATCGTACAAAACGGTTCACGTGGCGAAAAAGTGAACTAAAATAATAACGCTACTGCCCACTAGGGGCGCTAGATAGTGATTGGGGATACCAGTTCACAAAATAATCTTGGATACAAGTCTTTTGAGACTGCCGTATAATCGTCTATTTTGACAAAATCTACTAATTTCTTACTACTAGTTTACTTGGAACAATGAATTTTTTCGAGAACATCACACTCCGTAGAAATCGAACCAAATCATTATCAGAGACTACAATTGCAGAATCTAGCACGAACAACTCGACGTTAGATGGCAGCACAAATAGCCTGCCAAATATATCTGACGATGAATGCGAAGAAATTCAAGATCTAAAATCTAAAATAGAAAAACTTCACCAAGAGTTATCAGCAGCCCATGAAGAGATAAATCTGTTGTCCATTGAGAACAACGATCTAAAAACTACAATAAATGACGTCACTAAAAAATACGAGCTCTTAAAAAAAGCTACTAAAAATATAACAACTGACATACGAGCAGGTTCACCAAAACCAAAAAACATAAAGCTTTCAACTCCACATACGAAGCTAACACAAAAACAAAAGGAGACTTTTGAAGATAGACTCTTGCTACCCGTTATGGATAACCATCAACAATCAGTATCGAATCCAGAAACACTTAGGCCTGCTCTGAGTATATCTAAAAATATGCAAAGCACAAACACTCAAGAATTAAAATTAAATGGCGTCTCTTCGGAAGTGCAATCGGTGGTTCAAGCTAACTTTGTAACAGAAACCCCTAGATCTAAAAAACTTTGTATTATTTCTAGCAACAATGTAAATAAAATATTAGATATAGGAGAAAACGTGTTCATGGGGTATGAATTGTGTCATTACATCATGCCACATGCTGGCATAAACCAATTGTTTGCAGATTTAGATAAAAAGCTCATAGACTTTACGCATGAAGATTACTGTGTCATCTATATAGGTGAAAGAGACTTTGAAGTCTCAAAAAACTATAGATTTTTAATAGATTATATTAAAAATGAGCTTAAAAATGTATTGTATACCAACATTGTTATATGTTCACCAAATTTTAAATTAAGTGTTAATTTCGCTATTTTTAATAAGCGTATTGAAATGTTTAATCATTGCATGCATTTGGATGTGGAATTGAATGAATATGCATATCTCTTTGACTCTAATTTCTATCTAGAATACACAAATGACATGTTCTGGAAATATAATGCAAGGGTAAATAACAAAGCAGTTGCCATCATTTTTAAAAATTTAATGTCATTTATGAATTATTTGGACTTACAAACAGAAGTATCCTATAACTTAGTTTCCCATCAGTGTTTGGAGAATACTGCTGTCAAACACAATTCAGGCAACACCAGTAATGTACAACATGCGGATCTCACAACACAAAACGATAACACCCATAATGAAACTGAAAATGATCTTTTTCGTGTTTAATTATGATCATCTATATATTTTAAACCAAAATATAAACGGTTTGGTAAGTAAGTCAGACTTACTAAGTTTAAATTTAAATGAACTCTCACGTGAAGGGAAAAAAGTGGATGTGGTGTGTATAACGGAACACAACATGGTAGATGATGATAACTTACAATTGCATATTCCGAACTATAAACTAGCAGCATATTCGTCAAGAAGCACCAGGAAGGGTGGTACGTGTATTCTAATTAAACATGGACATGAATATAGGGTTATAAATATTAAAGAATTCTGCATTCCCGGTATTTTAGAATGTTGTGCCATCGAATTGACAACTCAAAAATTGACTATCATTTGCGTTTATAGACCCCCTAAATCGAATAGAGGTGTTTTATCGATTTTCTACGAAAAAATTGAACTAATGTTAAACCGTTGTGGACGAAACCTAGGAAGGAAGATGCTGCTATGTGGTGATTTCAATATTGATATCTTGAAAAACACTAGAGTATCTATAGAATTTCTAAACCTACTCCTAAATTTCAATTTGAAACCCAGTATAAAAGAACCTACACGTATTGCGTCAGGCACATGTATTGACAACATTATCCATAATGTTAGGGGTGGTTGTGGTGAAGTTTTAGAATTGGCTTTATCTGACCACACAGCTCAACTGTTTAAGTGTCCTGTAAAAAAGTTCTGCTCGAGTGATCACTGGTACATACAAAGCCGCGATTTTAGCTCTGAGAACACGACTAAATTTATTGAAGCCATTAATAGTCTAAGCTTTGCTGAAGTTTATAATAACACCGACCCAGAACTAGCTTTCAATTCATTTTATGACCTTTTCAAACTTTTTTACGATTTGTGTTTCCCCACTGTGAGGAACAAAATCTCTACTAGTAAATCTCCGAATTGGATTTCTAAGGGTATCAGAAGATGTAGCAAACGGAAAAGAGAAATATTATGGCAGTACAGACGATCACGTAATCTTGAAAATAAAAAGCTACTCAAGCAATATTCGAAAAGACTAAAAAAAGTTATACACTTGACTCAAAAATTCCAAAATAGTCACATAATTAATAGCGCAGAAAATAAAACTAAAGCTACCTGGAAAATAATTAATAGATGCAAAACTAATTTCCCCCCTGAATCCGTGACAAAAATAGTCAATGATGACAAACTAATAAGTAATCCTCAAGATATGGCTACGGCATTTAATAACTACTTTATTGACTTAACTCATTCTGACATTAATTATTATAATAATAGTAATGCGTTATCTTTTATAAATTATTATCCCAAATCCATATTTATGACACCGACTGATACGTCGGAAATAGTTAATATTATCAATTCACTAAAGAACACAAATAGTGCTGGTTATGATGGAATAACTACAAAGATTTTAAAATCTGTGTCGCACATTATTGCACCAGTCTTGAGTTTTATTATCAATTTGTGCATAGAACATGGCCACTTTCCTAGTTTGTTAAAAATGACATTAATTAAACCAGTGCATAAGAAAGGCGATAAAGCCGAAATTGCAAATTACCGTCCAATAGCCCTGATACCGGTCTTGTCAAAAGTTTTTGAAAAGGTAATCTACAAATCCATAAACTCATTCTTAGAAGTAAACAGTATACTTGCTGAAGAACAATATGGTTTTCGGAAGAACAAAAACATAAATAAAGCTATCTATGAACTATTTTCAGAAATTGTAAGTAATGTTGACAAAAAAAATCCAATTGTAGTAGTACTTATGGACATGACCAAAGCATTTGATCACGTAAATCACGAAATATTGCTGGGTAAGTTAGAACGATATGGTGTCCGAGGGAACATATTAAACCTTGTGAAATCATATCTCACTGGACGACAGCAAGTCACTGTTTTAAGTAGAGTCTGTTCTAAAACCAAGACCGAAGTTACTTATACGTCATCAGTTAGAGAAACAACATGTGGTGTGCCCCAAGGAAGTGTGCTTGGACCTCTGTTGTTTCTCGTATATATTAACGATCTGCCAAAATGCACTGATCATCAAACTGTTTTGTTTGCTGATGACAGTACCCTTATCGTTCCATGTCAAAATATTGAAACTTACGAAAATGACATAAACAATTCTATTCTTTACATTATAAATTGGCTTCAAACAAATAAGTTAAAAATTAATATAAATAAAACAAAGCTTATGACATTTTATCAAAGAACGAAGAAACTTAACTTAAACATAACTTATGCAGATCAAACAATAACTGAAACACCCAGTGCTAGATTCTTAGGACTCCACTTGGACATGCACCTAAACTGGAAATGTCATGTGGAATCTGTTTGTAAAAAACTAAATCAGTACTCATATGCACTTCATAATTTGGCAAAAATTGTAAATGAGTCCATTGTTCTTATCTCTTACAAGGCTTACATTACATCTACATTACGTTTTGGAATAATATACTGGGGGAATTCCTCTGACAAGGAAATTGCATTTAAGGCCCAAAAAAGATGTTTGCGTGCTGTCTTTAAGCTGAAACCTACGGATAGCTGTAAGCCATACTTCAAAAAATTTACACTCTTAACATTGCCTTGTATATACATCCTTGAGACAGCAGTATTTGTCAAATCTAATTTCCATCTATTTGAAACATTGAGATCTAAACGACGACACAGAGAGATATGCGCTAAACCACATAGCACGGCTCTTTATAAAAAGAGCTTTTTAGGAATGGCACCTAGAATCTATAATAAGATCCCTAGGGGAACTATAGATATTGAAAACATTCACGATTTCAAAAGGGCATTCCTGAAAATATTACACGACAAAGCATATTACACGGTGAACGAATATTTAACGGATATATTTTGACTACATTTTGTTTCTGCTTGTTTATACTATTATTATTATTACTTTACTTATTATTTTTATACCTTATTGGAATGTTTTTCGGTTTTGACAATTTGTATTCGATTATTTAAACGTTGTGATAATAGTATTAGAATTATTTGACAATTTGTTATAATCAGCATGTTTCTTCGAAAATATTTGTACGCCGATAACGGCTTGACATAGAGTTCATTAATGACTATAACACCTGTAACTAACCTACCTATGCTCAACAAATAAAAATATTTGAATTTGAATTTGAATTTGAATTAATATATCATTTGGTACGATCGGTGACATAAACATTGAATTTGAGTTGGTAATTATGTCAGAAATTCCGTCAGGAGTGTCACTCGTTACATTTTGTACCTGGTCAACAAAGAAGTCATTAAACGATGATGCAATCTTATTGGGATCCGTTACTGTCACATTTTGATTAATAATTTTTAGGATAGGTTCTTTAATCAGCTTACTATTGTTGATAATTTGCCACGCTGCTTTGGACTTATTGTGAGCGTTATTAATAATATTATTATTCTGTGCCCTTTGAGTAAGTTTAATGATCTTTTTTAATCTTTGAGAGTATGTCTTAAATGTTTGTTTGTTTTCGGTTGACGGTTTCAATCTATATTTCCAAAGTAAATTTCTTTGTTTCTTACTACAGAGTTTAATGCCTTTCGAAATCCATTTAATTTTTGAATCTGATTGAATTCTTATCCATTTAATTGGAAAGCACTGGTTGTAAAGAAGTTGAAAAGCTTCCATAAACTTATCATAAGACTCATTAGGGTTACTCTCGCTGTAAACGTCTGAAAATGATATACTATTTAAGTAATTTTTAAATTTAACCAAATTTTCTTTTGCGAAGTCTCGTGTCTGAGTGCGCCAATATCTTAACTTACAAGTTCTACTGACTTGAATTTTGATAATTTGAGCTGAGTGATCAGAAATAGCAAAATCCATTACCACAGCAGTACATTTTAGATTTGAGTTAGTAGCAAAATTATCCAAGCAGGTTTGGCTCCTTGGCCTTGTTGGCTGTTTTATTTTTAAGATAAGGTTGTAATTTAGGAGCAAAGATTCAAAGTCCAAGGTGCATCTAGTTCGTTTTAAGATATTTACGTTGAAGTCTCCACATAATACTACCTTTACATTTGATTTATTGTGCAATTTTTTTAATACACTGTCTAAAATGTCATAAAAAAGACTAATATTACACATATTAGGTGGTCTATAGACACATATTACAATTAATTTATGTTTGACTAACTCAATAGCACAGCCTTCAAAAACGCCTGTGATAGATGAACTCTTTATATCAGTTAGTTCCTTGTATTCGAGATAGGTCTTAATTAAAATACACGAGCCTCCTCGTCTCTGCTCTTTTCTTGAGTAACATGCTGCTAGCTTAAAGTTTGGCATATTTATTAATTTTTCTTGACCCGAAATGACAAAGTGTTCCGTTAGGCATATTATTTCAATACTAATCTGTTTTTGTAGCAGTTCTTGGATGTGTAATGTTAACAGGTCTGTTTTATTAAGGAGGCTAGCGATGTTTTGATGCATGATATGCATATGATTATAAAAGAAAAAACTTAGAGTTATCCTTACATTCATCATTTACATTCAAAATATTGTCAGTGTCAGTATCATCATTTTTGTCCGCTTCTTCATCATTATGTATGTCAAGGCTTCTTATGTCAGTGATTAAATGCAAAATGTCCTTAAAAATTGTATTTACTCCGAAGTTATTGATTCTGCCTGAATGTTTATCAAACATACTGTCGTCATATTTTAAATTTAAGTTACTGTCAATGACAAATGCGTATTCATGCGTTAATAAGTCAAGATGTAATAAATGATTGAAGGTTTCGATTCTCCAATTACTCAGGTCTGAATAATTCTTGCAGATGAACGTCGGTGAGCATATGATGATGTTGGTGTGTTTAATAGCTTGCAGTGCTTCTCTTAAGTGAACGATAATGCTTACATAATTGTTAGTGGTTTTGAAGTCTTCCTCTCCAATCAGAATGATGCAAAAGTCATCCATAGTGAATCCGATTAGTTTTGGTTGTAAGTCTTCTAAGAGCTGTTTAGTACTTCCACCGGCTTTAAGATAGTGGCATAAATCGTACTCATTAGAGAAGGTCGACTCTGCTATAGGAAGAATTTTGTTTTTTTTGTTACTACTTATAATACATATTTTATTTCTTGTTTTACTTTTTTGTGATATAGTTTGTTCGGGTAATTGGTTATTTTTTAAGCTATCTTTTTTGAGTGACCTGCATGTACATTTATAAGCTTTTCCTTGTTGAATGTCTGTCATCTCATGTCTGGAAGTCGTTTGTTGTGAAGTTATCTGTTCCGATATGTCAGTTGTTTTATTAACATTTTCTTCCTCTGGTACTTGTGTCTGTGGGTATTTCAATTGACTTTTTTTTTTTTGCTCAGGTATTTTGTTGCTGTTTTGTTTTGGTTTACGTTTTGATTTTGGTGTAACAGTGTTTTCTGTTATGTTAATCATTTTATATGCTTCTATTACTTTTAAATATTTTTCTATATCAGCTTTCAATCTAAAATTTTCTGAATTAAGATTTTCAATTTCATGGTGGGCTACTACTAAGTCGTCTGATAACTGCTTAACTTTTTCATTTAAGTCAAGTACAGTTTGACTAGTATTAAGTGACGTATTTGGTAAGCTCATCATAGTGGCATCAAATAGTGCCGAACTATCTCTGCTGACGTCATTTAGTGAACTGGTTCTGCGTAATTTGCGATATGTGATATTATTACATTCTTCCATGATTTAATATAAATAATAAACTAACTATACCGTCAGTATTAATAGAACTGCGTAAAAAGGAGCGTAGTCTCAAATCGCTTGTATTCAACCACAGTCTCGTCAAGTTTCTGAACGAAATTTCTCTTGTTATGTCAAAGTCAAAGTTCGTGATTGGTTGAGTAAATTGAATGAGTCATGTTCCTTGTCTGTTTACATTTTATAAATATTTGTAACCGTTTTAGGCTGATCTTTTTCTCAAAAATAATTGTATTAACTTTCAGTATGTCAAGTTCTGCAGCTTAATATCAGTCTACTGTCGCTGATTGTGTATAGCTAACCTGTTTTTCAGATGTTGTTGAAGGACTGTTCGTGATTCTGCACATCCACTTTTTTTGTATTATCTTCTTAAATCTGCAGTGTAAAGCTTGGATAACACTGTCACTGATGTAACAACTTATTCTGAGTGTATTTATGTACTTTTTAGATACTTATACCACTAAAATCGATTATTAATTAATTAAATTACACCGGGCAATGTTTGACGTTTCGCATGACATTGACATCATCCTAGAGTTTCTCTATTATTACTTCTCTTTTCTTCTGATTCTGGTATTTGAAACAAAGCGGGCCTTCTGCTCCGGTCTGCTTACTCACCGTTCCCACGTTCAAGTTAATTAGCACACACTCGCAGAGCTTCCTAACATGTTGCAACTTATTAACTTCACGGAAAATACTCCGACTGCCTCTCAAGTGTTTTTATTGCACTCTCCTTAAAAGGTTTCCCTTTAGTTATGTGTGCCACGACTCACGAGCTAGGACACGTGACGTGTCGATAACTTATGATTGTGACGAGTTAATGGCCGATAGCCTCGGCCGACACCTGTGGCTATTGTTAGGAGGCCGGCTCCATCGCAGTCCGACGCTGTAGTTCTTGATGCGCGATCTTTATATTTGTGTCCGTCGTCTGTACTGTAGAAAATAAACAACTTCTAGCGCGTCGATTGCAAATATAGGCAACTCAAGTTATATTATTTGTTTAGTCCAATATTCAGCAACGCTAACGCCATTCGCGGACGCATAACATTGGCTCCTCACAGTATTAGGGACAGGTGACTAACGACTGCACGTGTATTACATACTTCATACAGATAATATTGGTTCTCTATCCATTTGCATAAAATTGTAAGACCTAATATAACTTGGCATACCTACTTTTGTTTCTCCTAATTCTATTTTCGCATAACATTATTTACGCAATAACAGCTTACGCATAATTTTTTTTAGCATAATTTATCTAATCATATTAATGATTAAGCATAATATTCTAACGCATAAATTTATTTACGCATAATTATATTAAAACATATTTTTTATAGGCATAACAAATAAGCATAATAATTAACGCAATATATGGCCATCAGAGCAATATATGGCCTCCGCAGGCGCGATTCTTTAAGAGAACTGTTTAAAGATATTAACATCATGACGGTACCTTGTCAATAGGTACATCTATGAAAACATCAAGTACGCAAGAAAAAAATTAAATCTTTTCAATAAAAGAGGTGAAAGACACAACTATAGGACTAGAAATAGGGACCAATTAGTTCAAACAGATTTCAGACTGGCTAAAGTAGACTCATCCTTCATGGGGTACTGTTTAAAATGTTACAATAAAATTCCTCCCCACATACTCGCAACTCAATGAAACGAAATTCAAATCTTACGTAAAACGTACACTATGCAGCCAAGCATACTATATGTTAGGGGATTACATCGCTGACAAAAATGCTTGGCTCAATGCTGGTCCTGCTCCACAGAGGCGCATAAACTAATTAGCATTCGGAAACATTGTTGGAGCTGCTGAACATTGGAAAAAAACTATCTTTGCATTGTATAAACTCAATTGCTTAGTATTGTATAATTGCATAGCACACATGTGAGCACTATGTTTCTATAAAGCTACCATTTACTGGGTACGTCTTTCATTGACTTGAATGTGCCCTGGCGGCTGTGAGTATGTCATGCTCACTCAAATGTCTCGCTGGTGGTGGCATGTGTGTTGGATCATTAAGTTCCCTCCAAAATGGTTGAGCTGAATGGTGCTGATCCATATTAGTCATGTTCGTGAACGGGTGCCGTTAGTAGGGACTGGTCATCTCTTAGCTGCCTCGGCTTATTTTAATTTTTAATTTCTGAATTGTTTTTGTTTTCTATAACGGACGCTTTTAACGTGCACGTATTTTTACATCGTTCTCACATGGTTAATTTCAACACGAATGATGTAATCAAATATTTTGTAACAATTTGATGATTTAAAAGAGTGTCCATGGAGTTGCTTGCCCCTTCTTCTCCATAGGTACCTACGCTTTGGAATGGGCAACTAGCTTCATCTTTCTGACTGACCGACCCTTTGACAATTCAAAAGTACCTGTAATTGGTTTAGTAGAATTAAATATTTGAGTTTGAGTTTAACTCCTAAAATGTTAGACACTAATACACATTTTTATACAATATTGCTCTAATCAAAATTTGTAGGCACTACATTGTGGGTAGAATATTTTTATTTTTTATTTTTCTAAGTGGACGGTGGTGTCATAAAACTATTGTCTGTTCTATTCTATTTTTCTCTATGGCAATGGTGCCGATGTCGACAATTCTGCCAATGTCAGATGTGATATGAGAAAATATGCGGTGAAAAAAAAAGCTTAAAATTCTATATCCAATACAAATACATTAATAACACAGAATTTAATGTGAAACTTGTTGCCGAGTGTTAGTAGGTACACTGAAACATACAAATAAAAAAATAAACTATTCTCATATTACAACTTTGCAATAACACACTAAGTGTATTATTGCAAAGTTGTAATTTAATCCTTTAAAAAAAAATCAAAATTTTGTAATGTTTAAGTAAATATCAGGAAACATCATACTGTTATTATAACCCCATATCTAACCCAAATGATTCACCAACAATAGAGGGGATCTGGCGCTCGGCGGCTGCTACCGCGGCACCCCGAATATGATATACTAAATAAAAATTTATAGTCTATGCGCGGCACGCTCGCTTCGCTCGCTCGCCTTCGGGCGTTAATGGTCACTGTTCTAACCTAACCTAACCCATATGATTCAATAACAGTAGTAAATAATTATCAGGACACATCATACCTAATAATTGTATGCCTAAATACTATTATGCTAATAGTCATTAGGCCTAGGAGCATTATGCCAATTAAATTTATGCCAAAACAAATTAGCCTTCAAGATAATTACGCCAAAATAAACTGTATGCCAAAAAAAAATATGGTAAAGATTGTTATGGCAAAACAAATTATGCCAAAATCGTTATGCCAAAGTATATTAGGAAAAAGAATATTATGCGAAAAGAAGGGATCCCGATAATATTGGAGCTTAAACACAAGCGGATGGACCTCAGCTCAAGAATTTGGAGACGATAGAGTGTCTTGCGACGTAACTCCTCCGTCAGTGTTAACTCAAGTAAAATACAATCAAAACAGATTTCCCACAAAATGCTCAATCCAACACTCTCGTTCCGACTGCAAAGCGATGCGCGTCAAAATGGTAGTCGACCAGTCATGTTCGTATGATGTCACTCCGGCCGTCCGACATCCCGGACATCGCGCCCGCCGCCAATATAGAGTGGGCGTGACACTAGTGTCGGCGTGTCGTGTCGCCGTGTCGGCGGTGTCGGCAGTGTCGCGCTGATTGCGACGCCGCGCACGGACAGACGTGTCGGTGCTGCGAGAGGTAAATAGTGTGAACTGATCGGTTGTAGGACGTTGCGCCAGTCATTTGGGCAACTCAAGTGTGTTCATAATGTCCTTTCTTTTGTAAAATGTTTATGTTTTGTATACTCATAAACTCATTGAGTGTGTCATTTCTGCCATTGCTTACCTAATATGTAGATATTTTCAGTTAGGAACGAGTCTTACCCGAAAATGAAAATCACTAAGTTCCTGGGAGTCCTAGGTAGAGACACCCGCATCATTACTCTTTATTGCACCCTTTACAAATTAAATACTAACTTACATAGTTCAGGTAAACATTACAATTGTTCAACTAACTTCCAGTCCTTTTTCTTTTGCAAAGAAGCAGTCATCGTGTGAGCTCGCGTCACTCGCGTCACTCAGCCTAACATTAATAATAAAGCCGGGTGTTCTCACTTCTCTCCAAGTTAATATGTCAGTAATTTGCTGTGACGGCTTACCGAGCGCACAGAGTAATGAATGTGATCGCAGAGCGTGGGGCTACTGGTGCTATATGTAGCGTTTGTTGCGTGTGTTAGTTGCTCTGTGGGACATTCGATTTAGGAAATGCTTGGAATTATTTTGCATTTTTTTTTTTTTTGAAGCCTTTGATTCAGAATTGATAAAGTATGAATTGCTTCCACATCACGTGCATTCGAAAGTGAGCGCTTACGTAGTTGTGAAAATTCCATTGCGTTCAAATCATTCGTTTGCGTAGGTACTAATTAAACTGAACAGCGTTGCTCAATCACTTTAATTAGTTCGCAATAAATAACTGGAACTTTAACAAGCACGTGATTGCACGTTCTAGTAGTGTGGTACAGCCACGGTGTGGGCATGGTGTGGGCATGGTGTGGGCATGGTGTGGGCATGGTGTGGGCATGGTGTGGGCATGGTGTGGCCGCACCATAACATAACACTTCTATAAATGCCTGCTTGAAATGTTTTTTCCTGAATAAACCATTTATTGCAGGCCACGTGCCTGCAATAATTGAAAATCCCACATTTTAAAACCCCATTCATTTTGATGTTATTAAAATTAACAATGAAATATATGCTAGCTGCTGTAGTTCCAGTACTTAGACATATCTGTAGATATAATTATATTAAAGTATGAAAAAAAGTATGAAAGTTAAAGTATGAAATCGCCGATTTGTACTGAAAAATTGAAATTTGTTTTTTTTTTAATTTAACATACACATTGATTTAATCAAAATAATTACCATTATTATACATTGCTGCCATCTAATAGGAAGGTCATTTATGCCTTTGCGATAGAACTCTCGTGATCTAGATTCGACAAACTGTGTGAACGCATTTTGTACTGCCTCCTGAGAAGAAAACTTATTATCACGTAGAAAAACGTGCAAATCATGAAAAAAATGGTAGTCTGTTGGAGCAAGCTCTGGCGAATACGGAGGGTGACGAATGGTTTCTATTTGCAGTTCCTGTAGAGATAAAACGGTTTCTCGTGCTGTATGAGGTCTCGCGTTATTATGGAGCAATAATGGTGAAGATCGATTCATGAGTCGGGGCTGTTCCACTACTAGTTTTGCTATCATTGTTCGGAGTTCGGCACAGTAGACATCTGCCGTTATTGTTTGACCGGATCGGAGAAAGCTATAGTGAATAACACCACGCTGAGACCACCAAACAGTTACCATTACCTTTTTATTGTTAAGCTTTGCTTTAGGACACTGTTGCGGCGTTTTACCTGAGCCCGTATTCCCATAATTTAAAACGTTCAAAATCTAGTCGCAGTCTCATCTCAGCGACAAGCAAATGTCAAAAACTTGTCAAAATGTAGGGAAATTAGACGTATTTTTGACAGATTGAGACTGAGGTCAGACTGTGAACGTTCTTAAAATTACGAGAATTGCCCCTCTGGGCTCAGCCATTGCATTTTTCGCTTACGGTTATCGTAAAGAATCCGCTTTTCATCACATGTCACAATTCGATCCAATATTCCTTCATTTCTGTATCGATTCAACAAGGCAACACAAGTTTCAACACGCGTTTCTTTCTGCAGATCAGACAAATCATGAGGCACCCATTTCTCATATTTTTTTATTTTATTGATTTGACGCAAATGAGTCAATATTGTTGGTAAGGTAACGTTAAGCCATGCCGCTAATTCCTGGGTAGTTTGGCTCGGATCGGCTTCCACCATCTCTTTCAATTCATTGTTATTCACCTGTATGGGAGGTCTTCCACATGGTTCGTCTACAAATCTAAGTTTCCATCACGAAAGCGTTTAAACCAAAATCACACGGTGCGTTCATTATCAGTCTTCTCTCCAAACGCAACATTGATATTGCCGCGTTTTTAACTCGTATTCAAAAATAACTCGAAATTTCGAAGTTTCCATCTTTCTTGTCTAAGCTGAGTAAAAAAAAAAAACAACTGAAAGTCGATAATCAAATGATGCACATTTTTTAAAAGAAGAACTTCATAGGTACCATGTGAAAAAGTTTCACTCAAAAATCTCAAACCATGAGGGTTCTAGGTCAATTCGAAGTACCTATTACAATAAAACGGCAATTTCATACTTTAACCCCTACTATTAGAAACGTGACAACATTTATCAATTACCGTGTATCTGTCTATCGTAACTAATCAGAGCATGCTCCAACAATCGTAGCGCAGCGTGGACCGCTTGTGGTCAGGACGCGTATTTCCAAATAGGTACTGCTTCAAAATGACATCTGAACAGGACTCAGCTAGTGTGGGATCCCGTCAATATGAGAATGGAGAGTAAAAGAAAGTTGTAAGTTGTTTTAAATCATATTGTGATCCAAAGCGATGCAGGATTTTGCGTAACCTCAGTGTAATCCGTGAACCGCAGGGGGCGATGTAGATGCCACCACAAGCTGAACCTTTATAAATCGAAATAAAAATCCAAGAATCCGAAAATTTCAAAATTTTTGTATTAAATCAAGCGTAATAATTAAAAAGTCTAAAACAATAAAAAAAAACTATTGAAAAAATAGCCACAAATAGAACAAAAAAACCGGCCAAGTGCGAGTCGGACTCGCCCATGAAGGGTTCCGTTTTACGATTTATTACGTATTAAAAAAAAAACTACTCACTAGATCTCGTTCAAACCAATTTTCGGTGGAAGTTTATATGGTAATGTACAGTCAACAGCAAAAGTAGATGATCAAAATCAGAAATTCAATACTAATGAACGGAGTTCGCGTCAGAATTGTGTGGCGTCGAAGTGACTCAAAAGTACCTGATTGTAAATTATACCAAACATTTACTACTAGTACAGCTGCCATATAACTGCGAACTCCGTTCATTAGGATTGAATTTCTGATTTTGATCATCTACTTTTGCTGTTGACTGTACATCATATATTTTTTTTAGTTTTATCATTCTCTTATTTTAGAAGTTACAGGGGGGGGACACACATTTTACAACTTTGGAAGTGTCTCTCGCGCAAACTATTCAGTTTAGAAAAAAATGATATTAGAAACCTCAATATCATTTTTGAAGACCTATCCATAGATACCCCACAAGTATGGGTTTGATGAAAAAAAAATTTTTGAGTTTCAGTTCTAAGTATGGGGACCCCCAAAATTTATTGTTTTTTTTCTATTTTTGTGTGAAAATCTTAATGCGGTTCACAGAATACATCTACTTACCAAGTTTCAACAGTATAGCTCTTATAGTTTCGGAAAAAAAGCGGCTGTGACATACGGACGGACAGACAGACAGACAGACAGACAGACAGACAGACCGACAGACAGACAGACAGACATGACGAATCCATAAGGGTTCCGTTGCCATTTGCCTACGGAACCCTAAAAAGGTATAAACGTCCACTAATAAGAGGAAAGCTGCACATTTGGATTTCGAGATACCTGTTCTGAGCTGTATCTATATGGCTCCCTTAATCTGTAGATTAAGGGAGCCATATAGATACAAAAATAAATAATAATTGACTTCGGCAAAGCATTGTAATGCTTTGCCGAAGTCAATTACCCAACTACCCTTCAAGAAATTTTGTTTGGCATTACGGAACTGGTTGTTGCAGGAATGTTTTTATTCAATACACGAGTTTTTTGTAGAATGTCCCTGTAAATTCTTTTTTCTTGATCTGGCATCCAAATATAGGCATAAATAATTATTTAAGTTAATCGGTAGTATTTTATTATATTGAATTTAATTTTATAATATGGTTAAAATAGAAGTGTGTGCACTATAATAATTGAAGTAATATACAATTATTTATTTATTTATTTTATTAAGGTTAACCAACAATTGTTTACATCAACACATTAGCAGCTTATTATTTGTAATAGGATACAATTGCGGATGCAACAATTAATTATAGGTTAACACCGCTAGCACAAAAAACAGTGGTAAAACCATTAATTATTAAATTATGACAGATTCATAAAAATACTCTTGAATAAAATATGAAAATTAAATTAAATCATAAATCAAATCATAAACGAGTAAACAAGTAAATAAGATACAAATTAAATAATAATAATTGATTTGAAAATTAGATTAAAAATTAGACCAAAATAAATATACATTGACCATTTAAAAAGAAATTAAAACATTAACAATCAAAATGCTGACTGTGGTAAGGTAAAATATATATATACATATATAAAATATCCATTCCATAACGAACACAAGAAAAATTATTAAGACATAATCGGTAATAAAAAAAAAAACAAAACAATAGAAACAAATATATATATTTATGATATAATAATTATTTATTAATGTAATGTAACTAACGAGAATTGAAAGTAATGTAAGTATTGTAATGTGAATGTAATGTGTGTGACAAAGTATATATTATGTTATTATTATACTTTGATTAAATTTAATTGAAAATGAATGTAATGTTGTAAAATTGTAAATTCATGTAATTGTAAATTGATTTTGCATACCGTTAAATCGGTGAGACATGTAGCACTATAATGTAATTACGAACATCCTTATAACATACCATGTTTCTGGCAAATAAATAAATAAACGTGAAACCCATTATTAGCCTAACATTCAATTAAAGTTTAAAATAGTAGCGGATCCTGACGGGACAACATTTAATCAAAAAATTTCATACGTACTTACGAAGGGTCATATATTCAAGGTTATTTTTTCCTTTATAGAGGGTTTCACGTTTATACCTTTTTTGTTCTATTTGTGGCTATTTTTTCAATAGTTTTATTTGTTTGTTTTATGCTTTTTACATTCATACTATTTTTATTATTATTTTGTGTCGGGGGATTTTTTAATTTTAATTGAATTTTTATTTCATGCTTTTTGTTTTTGTTCTCCTTATTATTTCATTTCTTTTATTTTCTTGCTTTTTAAGATTCAGGTAATTTGGTGTTTAATCAGGTTTTTTGTAATTCGCCATTTTGTGGTGGCGGCCATTTTGGATTTGAAATTTATCATAGTGTATAGTATTCTACTAGTCAAGCCCTTTCATTTGATACCCATAGTGAGGGAGTTGTGAAAAAATATGTAATCCGCCATTTTGTGGCGGCGGCCATCTTGGACCGATTTTTATCAAACATAGCTAAGAACACTCCCGACAAATTTACCTTTAAAACAAAAAAAAAATCAAAAGGGGTTCATCCGTTCGGGAGCTACGATGCCACAGAGAGACACACACACAGACACGTCAAACTTATAATACCCCGTCGTTTTTGCGTCGGGGTTTAAAAAAAAGGTGCTCATAGCTTAAATTTTTTTTTTTTTTTTTTTACGTGCCCTTAACTATTTCCCATTTGAATTTACTTGATCGATGCTACAACGTGGTGTCGTACTTCGCACCCGGCGATGTAACCCCCCGGGTTGTAGTAATGACATCATTATTTAGTCCAACACTCGTACTATTATGTATTCTGTGGTACAGCGCGACTTAGCGTCTTCTGTAAAGTGCTCCTCTGCACCTACGTATGTATTAGGGTATAGATTGATATTCGAAAGCTGCTCTGAAAACAACCAGCTTCAACTTTCTGACTAACAACCGGTTTCTGATTTCAAAATATGAAGTTGAAAACTTGTCAAGCTCTAGTTTACTTCAAGTATAGCCCAACACATTCAAATTCTCCGTCCAGAAGCCGGCTCTAACTGGCCGACTCCACGACGGTCAAAAGGTGGTTTAATTACAAAAAATACTTTGCGAGGAAATACATTCTACGAATAACGAATCAAATGAATAATACCTACGCTATGCACATCATGTACATATTATGAAAGACAGTTTCATAAATATCTTGAATTCTTGGAAATGCCTCAACATAATATAATATATTCTGTAATCACAAAGTGGGTATCAAAGCAACCACTGTTATTGCTCCAGTGACGAGCTCGCAGCCGTCACCCGGCGCCACAAAGTGCCCGTGCTTCTGGGAAGCTATTGCCTCGCTTGGTCGACACGCTACAGATACCGGCCAATGTTCCTTTATAATGCGTTACTCCTGTCTCAGTCGGTATCAATGATGCTGTGTGTGTGTGTGTGTGTGCGACAGTGAGCGAATGTGTACATGTCTGCTGCAATCAATGCATCGCAATGATTCGGCCTCACACCGGATTGAGCCAACGTTAGGTCTGTCGATCACAGAGAGGTCATTATCCACACCTCAAGGTGTATTCATGAGGCGAATCACAGAACTAGATGCAAGCATTCATCGGCCGTTGGTCGTTGATGTCAGTTTGGCTTCAGTATTTTCAGTTCCTGCTTTGCAACGTGACTGCTATATGCGTGCGTGAATGCGTGAATGCTATAATGAACTAGTCAAACTAACATTGTACAGCAAAAGTGACATTTATATAAAAAAAAACATTTCAAGATGATGGAGCTTAGTTCCAGAAAAATAAATATTACTTTTTGAAAGACTGCATAGGCTAAGTCGTTGGTTCTATAATGACGTAATGTTACGCGCCACAATTAATGCCTGATACATGGTGACATTAGTTACCACTAACGCCATCTGGTTTCGAGTGGCGGAACTGATAGAGTCACTGGCGCCATCTATTGTGGAATGGCAGAACTAATAGAGTCACTGGCACCATCTATTATCGAGTAGATATGTCGATGCTAGAACTTACTAGAACTATCGACATCTGGTCAGTCGGGGCACATTTACAACTGTTTTTGTTGTCATATCGAAGCGCTGTTCACGAAAATACATCGGTGACACCAGCTTTCACAAACTTTGGAAGAGAATTACGGCTGCCTGCAGACCTGATCACCGGAATACCAGCCCACGCAGTATAACCGATTATGCGAATAACTTGCGGAACAAAATGAATGACATTTGTGAGCACGTCAGACAATCGGGCCAGCAAATGTCTGAAAAGATAAAAACCCGTTATGACCGCAAAATGAACAGTAAAGGGTTTGACGAAGGTTCAATAGTGTGGTTGCACAATCCAGTCCACAGCAAGGAGAAATCTCCTAAGCTTCAAGCTAAATGGGACGGACCGTACCGGATTGTGCCAAAGATCAATGACGTAACCTACCGGATACAGAAAGGTGCAAGAGGTATTCCTAAGATCGTCCATGTGGATCGGTTGGCGCGTTATTATGGAGCAGATAATGCTCGGGACGAGAATGTCTTAGGCGGGGGGACAGTGTTATGCGCCACAATTAATGCCTGTTGTAGTTACCACTAGCGTCATCTGGTTTCGAGTGAAGGAACTGATAGAGTCGCTGGCGCCATCTATTGTGGAATGGCAGAACTAATAGAGTCACTGGCGCCATCTATTATCGAGTAGAGATGTCGAGGCTAGAACTTACTAGAAATATCGACATCTGAGGGGCAATTTTACTCTCGTAATTTTAAGAACGTTCACAGTCTGATCTCAGTCTCAATCTGTCAAAAATACGTCTAATTTCCCTACATTTTGACAAGTTTTTGACATTTGTTTGTCGCCGAGATGAGACTGTGATTAGATTTTGAACTTTTTAAATTACGAGAATTGGCCTTCTGGTCAGTCGGGGCCGGTATGTACTCGAACATTCTAGATAAACATCTAGAATGTTCGAGTACATACCGGCCCGGAACCTTCTATTGCCTACAATAGAAGGTTCTGGAACTATCTGCGGCACTATAATATTATAAGGCCGGGACTAGCCGCGACCAGTCAGACTTGGTTCTGCGACAGAAGCGAATACATCGAAATCGATCTTCAAGTGCGACTTAAGAGCGATTGTGTTTTATAATTACCTAGTGCGTTTGAGTTGTTATTAGAGTTGTTTAATTAAAGTGTAACTTTTGATAATTTTTATCGCCAGTTTATTGTCACGAACCCGAAGCTCGTAACAGTATTATTTAGATGTAGCGATCTTTAACAACGGCCAACTGTTATAGCTGTACCCGTCAAATAGAAAAGTAAAGGATAAGGCAGGTTAGGTTAGCCCCCCCGGTGCCCCTCCGTTGGGATCCCGCATTGTCGAGGCGGGGGGGCTCAGTAGTCGAGGTTTGCTGGACCACAGTGAAGCTAAGAGGAACCCCAGCGGGGGCCGCTCGTCAGGGCTTGGCGGTTAAGCCTACGACGTAGCGGCCTGAGGGTAGGTTGCGGTGCCGCTTGCGCGACATCGCAACCTACCTGAGGCGGGCCGCGATGTCCCCCGTGAGGGAGATATCGCGGCTGAGGATTGGAGGCCGCGGCGGGAGAGGAGTGTCCCTACCTTCCGCGGCCTTAACGGGGCCGCCACTGTTGGATGGCGGACGCGGTGGGGCCGCAGGGGAAGAGGAGTGTCGGTGTATCGTTGCCGCTCTCCCTATCCTCTGCGGCCGTGGCTCCCCCAACGCGGGGGGCATGCGGGGTCTGCCTTTTAGGCGGGCGTGGAGGCCAGCAGGCAACGTGTGCGGGGGCACCGTTGCGTTGTCTGTATTGCACAGGCCTCCACCAGTGTGAGACGGGAATGGCCAGGTGTTCCCGGCCATTTCCGTAGCCCCCAACTTGGGGGGCATGTGGGGCCCGCTATACGCAGCGGGGCGGGCATGCGCCGGGAGGGCTGTGGAAGTAAAGGCTATGCCGGTTTCCCATGGCCCTCCAATCACGGCGATGTGGGAATACCGCTGAGTTTTAGTGGGTATACTGTCAATCCGACAGGGAGTCCCACTTACCCCGTCTCGTCTCCCGCGACGAAGCTTAAAGATACGCGATAAAGCATTTCCAAGCGACAAAAAAAAAAAAGGCACGTATCGCTTTGGGTTTTCCCGTGATGTAGAAGGAAACAAATAATAAAACTGATGGAGATTAATGGAGATCCCAATATTACATATTCAATAGCTATATAAAATAGCTGACCTGCAGCTCAGCTAACACGCTGACGTCAGAAGGCGCGCGACGGCAGCCGGCGAGCGGTCGCGGCCTGGCGATATTAGCGATATCATGCAGAAATATGGGTTAATACGTTCATATGGAGAATTAGCTTATAAAGGATGGTCTAAAGGAAATAAGGAAACAAAATTTTACACTCGCCTTTTGGTGAGGTGACACCATGAGACCAGGGAAACGTAATGTTTCGTAGATTGACACTACGTAGCCGTATAACACAGTAGTTTCATACGACTATTAAAAATGATAGTTGTGATTTGAGTTTATAGACAACTTATGTACCTACATAACCAAAGTGTATATGCATGCCATACTTTTGTTAGAGCATTCCAGATATAAATGGAACTGAATACGGTTAACAGGAAACGCAGTTAAAACGCAGCGTATGGTACAGGACTGTTGTTTGTCGCCTGTCACCCGGTACTTGGCACGCACCGACACCCCCCCCCCTTCCCCCCAGCGGGAAATTATTGTTCCAACGCAGTAATTTTTCAAAAATAACATTTCTTAAACGAGAAGGCCACAAAACATAACATGACGCCTGTAGGATTACAGGAATCTGTTAGTCATAGTACACGAACCAGGCAGTCACACGTCATTACATTTTTAGGATGCATACGTTCTCTAGCGCTAGAATGTTGCCCATCGATCATTTTAACAAGCCAGAAAGGGTATCGCAGTTTCTCTGAACTTCTATATTATTATATAATTATGCTATATTATATCACTACAAAGGTACCTTTACAGAATGATATGCATCTTACCTTACCTATAGACAACGACAAAAACTCAGATCCACTACATTTACAAATAAAGATCGCTATAAAACTGGGTGCATTTCTCAATAGTTTTCGTGCTGATATAAGTTTATTTGCGGCATCTGGCAGACGAGCAGACAGACGGTGATCCGACAGCAGCCGACGAGACGCGAACTGATACGAACGTGGCGGTTAAAGGAAATGCGGAAATCCTTGTCTTCCAACGTCTTCTAGCTCAGATTTATAGCTTGCAAATGTCTGTCCGATGATTGATTTTCTTTTGGTTGATTACAATAATATTTAGATTGCATTTATGACTTTAATGGCTCCAACACTCTCTTGGGTGTCTCGGGTCCCTATTGTATGTCACTCGTGAGTAACATTGTCGCACCACTGTCACCAGCATTTGTGATGCTCGTGTCATTATGAGTTACTTTGGTATCTTGAGTGTAATTAGTGGATTGTGGAGGTCAGATAGGCTCCATTTAAAATTCCGGTACTCTGCTGCATCCGGTAAGGTACTGCAAGCTTAACCCAAGATGGTTGCAAAAAGGCCCGGGCCGATTAAATTAGTGCTGATTTTCACAATCCTGTGACCTTAAGTTATTTGCTCTCACGGCGAGACTCACCGTCAGTACATCACCTCGCGGATCGGTCTGTCTAGTGTCACCTCACATCACTTTGATGTCGAACTGTCGCTGATACCTCGCGCCCGCCCTGAGGACAATAACGATTGATTTATTTGCCAAACAGTTACATAAAAACTAATAAAATAAGTAAGTACATAGTAAATGTTTGCCACGTAAAACAAACACTCGTAGCTCAAACATGTAATCAGAGAGTGGTTTGTGCGCCTATGTCCTATCATCGGGCACGCTTCCAATCCACAGCCATTACTGTCACTGTCTCTAACAAAAACTACATTATACTTTTTGCCTAACCGAACGTCTGGCCGAGGTTGAGGTGTACCGCTAGAACTGCTGCTAGTCTATCGCTACATTAATGAGTTGATGTTTCAAGTGTGTGGCAGTCAAATAAATAAATAACACTCTTGACTTTAAACCATTGACAAATTGTGCATTTGTGACTCTGTTAGTTTTCTGCCAATTTGTAAACTAAAATTTTACATAGGTAAATTAACTATAATATCATCTTATAATCGAAAGATGACTGTTGATTATATAATTATTTCCCAAAAGACATTCCTCGCGTTAGTAAAGGAATCTCCGTGTTTACTATGCATGTTCGGCGTATGGTGCGATGTGAGCGTCCTGCGGCGCGGCCGTGGCGTGTGACGAGCCGGCGCGGCGCGCGACGCCTCGACACTCAGTCACGAGCCAACTAACACAGGCTAGCTACGAACAGTAGAACAATTTTACTAATATAAGAAATATTTTAAATCTACGACAGAAGCACTTGATCTACAACAAACATTCTAGACTACACGAACGGTCACCGTCAAAAACAGATACGAACGAATAGAGTAAAATAGACATTTATTTTGCAAATATGGGTATTGTATTGTATTTATTTATTTCTCAGTACTAAAGTACATTGAGGTCTTAAATTAAAGATTGTTTCACACATACTTGTGGGGTAAAAATACATGGAATAAAACTAATGCATAAATTAGGTACATTTTATATTTATTATCACAGCAACACAGTAATTATTTGTACAACGGAATGATGTAGTAATATTACTTTATGACATCAAAACAATATAGCAGAACAATAACAATAATCATAAGCATTTTGCAGAGAAACATAATAAATATTTATTAAGAGCAACTAAAATAAAACATACCTGACCGTTCAGAACTGTCTTGCCGAGTCCGTAGTCGAACAAAGTCTGACCGGTCGAGCCACTTGCGAGCTCTTTTATACTATGGCCTGCTTGTCAGCGAGTGGGGGCGAGTAGTCAACCGAACAACTTATTAAACCGGAAGTTACTCTAAAAATTACGTTAATATTTTTAAATAAATCACAAATGTAATGTTTCTCCCACATACTACCATTGCTGATGTAGAAATATTAAAAGCTATGTACCATGCAGTCTGGTTAAGATTCATCAAAAATGCATTATTTATAATGTCAAAATATTAATAGTTAAATCAAAAATATAAGTCAATATGTCGAAAATATAAATCATAATGTCAAAATAAAAATAAGTAATTAGATGAAATAAAGGAAATAATTGGTAATACATAATTGGTGTTAACATTCGGCATGCAACATTAATTTAATTTTTTTTTTTCATTTTCTGTTTCGTCACGACGAACACACTGTTGACGAAGAAGGATTGTGATCACAATCATTTTATTCAGATTGTTTGAAACAGTCTGAACGTGCCCATATTTTTACCGCTGATGCATAGAACGGCTTTTCTTGAGAACCGTACTTCTTGTAAGAAGTAATCAAGTGACTTTCTAACCAGCATTCCCTCCTTATGAGAGACAAATCGTTTTAAATAACACAATTAAGTCCTTAAGACCGTTAAGGAGTACATTAATTGAAGTTATTAATGTACTCCATAGCCGTATGTGTAAAAAAAAAACTTAATTACAAATGGCAGTCGATTGCAGTGGTATCTTTGTCCCGCGCTTGACTATGGCCCGCCTCCCGCGGCGAGTCCGCGTGATGTATGGCGACACGCGCGCGAATATTTCATGCCGCTCTTAAATTCAACGTAATGCGAACTGTGGCGCCGAACTCGCCAACAAGATCTTACTCGGTTTCTGAATAAATCATATTTGAATGGCGGCGGACTGCTACCAAACGTGGGAATGTAACCGACGCACTTGTAGATAGAGATTACTTGCAACTCAATAAAGTACTTCATATTATTATGAAAGGCTTTGTAAAACAATTATTAATACTACCAAAGAAAATGATCCCAAATAAGTTAGGGGAACGTATAACGATAAACGAAGTGAATACCAGTAGGTATTAAACATAACGTAATGTATTGAGCTCGTTTTTCTCTTCGTCAATAAATTGCATCGCAATCAGCAGACAATAATAGTTGCAACGCGGGGAATAAAACGCAGTGCTCTGTACTTAATTATCGCGCTAAATCCGAGCTTTGTCGCACCGCACAGCCTCGCATCGCATCGACACGCGTTATTATCCGATCCTTTACTACCAAGAAAGAGAAGCTATGGCATCTTAACTTCGTAGCGTACAGTACGCATTGTAAGCAGTAGCCGGAACTATGAAGGTGAACCACCAGTGAGCAGGCTTGATGGCCGCTCTGTTCATGTTACCTTGTGAAAAATAACTTGGCCCCAATCTCGAAACTTCTCCTGTTTCGTGGTGCGTGCATATTATTATACAAACCAGCCCTAAACTTAGTGGAAACTTAGGCTACTCAAGGAATCCACCGGGAATTTCATAAACACCAATATAGCAAGTTATATCTGAGGGGAGCACGGGAGCAAGTTTACTCATTTATATTATGAGTACATGATCCGTGAGGCCGCTCCGCTCTGCTCGCTCTCGCTCAGCTCCACTCTGCTCCCGCAGTGTCGATTATGTTGATGGATTATTGTTGGTTTTATTTTAAAACTGAGAATAAAATGCAATCAGCCGGGCTGCCTCCCGAGTATCAAATGAAAGCCGACTTTAAACAATTGTTATAATTCTTATTGGGCGAATGGCAGCAGTCGCCAATTAACTCGCGTTCGAGCGATCAGATTTATTTGAAACCGGTTTGCTTATCACAATAGCCGGCCGACAGCCTGTCCGGCCGGCCGCCACAGCGCCAGTACCTACATCGTCATGCTTATGTCTTATTGATGTGTTCCTTTACTTGCATTCACATTAACTCACACAATAAATCGCTGTGTGGATTTGAAATAAACTCTATTTTAAACTTTAATTATGCCACCACTGTCACAATCAGGACGATAATATTATACCTAATATTATGAGCTGGAAACTAATTATTTGACTATTTCAGTACCTACAAGCACTACAACACAAAGTGTCCCTCTATAAGTAACGCCTTAGTGAATCCACTTAGGTAACAATCCCTCAAACAATCATCGACAAATTAAATTTTGTCGATCAAGCGGCATTTTCGTATTTCATTTTCAATTATTGCAATAATCGAATGGAACAAATTCCATATCTTTTGTAATTTATAAATAGTACAGTACTGTTGAATGCATCCGTTCTGTTTGCCCATTCGATTGTCGGATTATGTCGTCGATGGCCCCCTTCGATGCCCCGGCCCTGGGCCCCTGTGGCCCCGTACTATCGGCCCGCGCGGATTAACATGTGTATTTTAATTTGTGGAGCGTCGATCTCGCGATAACACGCGTCAACAGCTCGCGGCATATCGCGATATCGCGCAACGTTTATTATTTTCCCGATTTAATTAAAACAATAAGCCGTCGATGTAACTCCAACTGTTTTGTTGTTATTGCTCTACACTCGACACGCAGCGAGCCTGCTGGATCACGTTTCATCCGATCAAGGGAAGTGATGAACATTATAAATAGGTCAGCATAAGTATGCGACGTATACTAATGTTCGTATTATAATACGTTGATCATGAGCACGACAGCGACAGCAATCAATGTGAAGATCAATGCATCAATTAGTACGATAGTCGGCAAACGAAACACATTAGCACATTACAGTAAATCTTGTGAATTCTATTCACGTAGCTATTTAAATATAAAATGTGTGCCATAAGAGGACACTCGATGTAATGACGAGCGTCGACGCACGGCTCGCCCGCGACTGCGGCGCCTAATATCGGCCTTTCAATAGCGCGCAGGGATCGCGAGGGCCCGTGAAGCCTGTGCTCAATGGGCGAGGATTTGCGCAATCCCTCACGAGATATTGATGGCCGTGAGCGAGCATCGGGACTACAGCACATTATACGAAGAGACAGTTTTTGTGAGGAGTGACGTCATCTAGCGGAGGCTTTAGCCCTCACATTCACTGGCGGTGGAACTGAACAGAACGATGTGCTAATGACTACTTATGTGTTTGGTTGTACATAGGACTTTCGAAGCGCTCTTCAGAGTGCCCCGCGATGATCATATATATTTGTAACTGTTATGTACGGTATTATTGAAAGCATCAAATAATACATATGTGCACTTGTGAAGGTATGTCGAAATACTTATATAATAAACCAGTCTGCATTGAATCTCGGTGTTTCATTGTCACGAACATAACACCTACCACCTAAGTCCCCTTTGTGGAACGCAATTAATATACAATTAAAGGAAATATATTTGATTGAAACCCTGATATAGATAACGCAACCACGCTACTATGTAGTTGGAAGTGTCATTTTGTACCCTCACATGTTGTACACTCACATGATGTATCCTCACATGTTGTACAATCACATGATGTACCCTCACATGTGGTACCCTCACATGTTGTACACTCACATGTTGTACCCTCACATGTTGTACACTCACATGATGTACCCTCACATGTTGTACCCTCACATGTTGTACACTCACATGTTGTACCCTCACATGTTATACACTCACATGTTGTACCGCCTCATGCTGTACCCTCACATGTTGTACCCTCACATGTTGTACCCTCACATGTTGTACACTCACATGTTGTACCACCTCATGTTGTACCCTCACATGTTGTACCCCCTCATGTTGTACCCTTACATGTTGTACCCTCACATGTTGTACACTCACATGATGTACCCTCACATGTTGTACCCTCACATGTTGTACCCTCACATGATGTACCCTCACATGTTGTATCCTCACATGTTGTACACTCACATGATGTACCCTCACATGTTGTACCCTCACATGCTGTACCCTCACATGTTGTATCCTCACATGTTGTACCCTCACATGTTATACCCTCACATGTTGTACCCTCACATGTTGTACCCTTACATGTTGTACCCTCACATGTTGTACAATCACATGATGTACCCTCACATGTTGTACACTCACATGTTGTACACTCACATGAGGTACACTCACATGATGTACCCTCACATGTTGTACCCTCACATGTTGTACCCTCACATGTTGTACCCTCACATGATGTACCCTCACATGTTGTACCCTCACATGTTGTACACTCACATGATGTACCCTCACATGTTGTACCCTCACATGTTGTACCCTCACATGTTGTACCCTCACATGTTATACCCTCACATGTTGTACACTCACATGTTGTACCCTCACATGTTGTACACTCACATGTTGTACCCTCATATGTTGTACACTCACGTGTTGTACAATCACATGTTGTACCCTCACATGTTATACCCTCACATGTTGTACACTCACATGTTGTACCCTCACATGTTGTACACTCACATGTTGTACCCTCACATGTTGTACACTCACATGTTGTACCCTCACATGTTGTACACTCACATGTTGTACCCTCACATGTTGTACACTCACATGTTGTACCCTCACATGTTGTACCCTCACATGTCGGAGGTATTCCTCGTAGCGCTCCCGTTTTGAAACGCTCCCATCTAAGCGCTCCGTACCCTCATATGTTGTACCCTCACATGTTGTACCCTCTCATGTTGGAAATAAAAGATGATGATGGCCATGCGCCCCACTATTGCTACTAATTGAAAGAAAAAGGATTATATTTTAGAGAATAGGCGCTACAATTGGTCATTTGAAGTGTTAATACTATTAGTCATGGAAGAAACAATAACAGAACTGTTTATACGCGGACCAACAGACCAGCGTAGAATTTACCTTCGCTATCAATAAACAAGTCAACCGGATAATGATCTCAGCTATTTACGATCATATTATACGCACACCTGAAACTGCTTTTTGGAAAAAATGCGTGAAGTTGTACCTGCGGCGTAGAATGACAAATTGTACCTCCGATGTAGAATCACAAATGGTACCTCCGGTGTAGACTTACAGATTGGTACTTTTCCCCTTGCAATTACTGAAGCACTATTTATTAGCCACACCTTTAAAAAATAATCAATTAATTTCCTAATGCAAAGGGAAACCCGCGCTCCGTGAGCACTCGCACTCGACACTCATGCTGCATCAGTGATAGTTGTATATGTTAGCCGATGAGGAAATAAAACTTAATTGCTTACTCTATGCTTGAACTTTTGACCGTATTCGTAACTTGACGTAAGTAAACCAGTTTCTGACAAAAAAGGTAGTGATGTAAAAAATAATAATAAGTGAAATTTTACTTTGTAAAGTATTTATTGTATCTATTCAATTCAGTAGGTTAAATATTGAATTGAATAGCTGAAACTTTAAAACATATTGTATTCGCTTATAACATAACTTAAACCATTGTTTAAGTTGTTGACGTTTTAAAAACGTGAAATCCATCATTAGGTACTCATTAGTAATGATGGATTTCACGTTTTTAAAACGCCATTGAACTGAATATTGTTTTACGCTTGATCATTTAAGTGAAAAATTAAATGCGTTACTTTGTTGTATTATACGACTGGTAAAATAATATTATGTGTAAAATTGAACTAAGACATGCTTTAATATATATTCAAATTCAGCAAAGTATTTCTACAACTCATTATGTTCCCTAACCAGAAACTGTAGTGGTAGTACGATAACACTATTGTGCTTCGTTACCTTACTGAATACAATTAAAAGTCCAAGAACAGGTGAAAGTCCGAGCAAGCCTATGTAGAAAGTACAATATTTGTAATTCAGAACCTGAGCCGGTATACGGCGCCATCTGTCCGAGTGTAGTTCGTGACAGATCAGCCAATGCCCGCTGGCGCGTAGGCGATGCATCCCGGCAGGCATGAGCCAGGCTAATACAGACAGATTTATGGCGCCTATCGCATCGCGCAGGATGCGACGCGCTCCATCAGCCGAGAGGTCGCTGTCAACTGAGAGGCTTGTCTGAACGTAGTTGCAGTAAAACATCGCGCAGGATGCAAGGCGCTCCATCCGCCGAGAGGTCGCTGTCGACTGAGAGGCTTGTCTGTACGTAGTTGCAGTAAAACATCGCGCAGGATGCGAGGCGCTCCATCCGCCGAGAGGTCGCTGTCAACTGACCGGCTTGTCTGAACGTAGTTGCAGTAAAACATCGCGCAGGATGCGAGGCGCTCCATCCGCCGAGAGGTCGCTGTCGACTGAGAGGCTTGTCTGTACGTAGTTGCAGTAAAACATCGCGCAGGATGCGAGGCGCTCCATCCGCCGAGAGGTCGCTGTCAACTGACCGGCTTGTCTGAACGTAGTTGCAGTAAAACATCGCGCAGGATGCGAGGCGCTCCATCCGCCGAGAGGTCGCTGTCGACTGAGAGGCTTGTCTGAACGTAGTTGCAGTAAAACATCGCGCAGGATGCGAGGCGCTCCATCCGCCGAGAGGTCGCTGTCAACTGACCGGCTTGTCTGAACGTAGTTGCAGTAAAACATCGCGCAGGATGCGAGGCGCTCCATCCGCCGAGAGGTCGCTGTCGACTGAGAGGCTTGTCTGTACGTAGTTGCAGTAAAACATGCTGTGAAAATAGGTTGCTGTTTGTTCAAAACTTATATTATTGTTTCAAAAGAGTATGCAGTTTTGATAGAAAAAGTGACCAGTTTGAAACTAAGGAAATCAATTCGCTCCCCGCGTATACATCTGAAATCAAAATATGTAAATGCCTAATCCAAAAGTTTTTTTTAAGTAAACTTTAGATCTAAATAAAATAGCTAAATAGCTTATATTATTAGCTTAAAAGGCGGCGTTGGTTCTACATGTTATTTGACGCGAACATAACTTGCTCAGTGATGATCCCATTTAATCAGACCACATTTAATTCCATTAGACTGTAGCGGTATCTACAACGCCACATGCGAACAACGCGTCATACTGACGTCACGCAAATCCTGCATCTCGCAAGCAGAGTTTACCGCGCAATTAGCATAGATACAATTTCCCAACATCAATCGTAGGGCAATTGCCCGCCAGACACAACACCTGTCTGGTCGGAGGATCCTCCCTTTTCTATGGAGGTTGAGTGAACTTTACACCCTGTTCCTCCATTTTGTGATACATCCAGATTTTTTTTATTTTTTACTAACTTAAGTCCGGAGCGACACGAACTAGCCCGAACTAGCCTGAATCTTCCCGAACGCAACAAACGTTTTGACTTTAGAGAGGTGCAATCGAGTGCGTGCGGCTGACTTTTATCGATATGCGTATTATTGCAGTTGAATATTTTTTTACAGAACCCAATGGATATTCTCGTATTACATGTATAGTAAAAGAGTTAAATTAGTTACTAATTTAATGTTGTTTGGACCAAATCATCTTTTAATTTTACATTATTATATTATTTCTCCAGAACATAAAACGTTGTCAATCGGGTCTTTTGAGCGCAAGTGAAGTGACACGGGTTCCCCGTCTGATAGCCGAAGCGGTACTGACTGTCCCTATACATATTGTAGTCTTTGGTACTGACAAGTACTGAATCGGGGTCCTGTCGGGGGCCAGGCGGCAGAGCGGTTCAAGGTGTTAGTGATTATAAAGCTTGATATTTCCAATCTCATCTTTTTACGTTAAATGTAACGATTACAAAATAAAAACTAACAGAGGACACCTGCTTTATACATAGATCGTAGCCTGCAAAGTTTCATGAGCTAATTTGAACATTGTCATTCATTATTCTTCTTTTATTGTACGGTTTAGAGGTAAATTTAAGGTTTATTTGTATCGAGAAAATTGTATCAATCAAAATCAAAAGTCATTTATTCAAATTAGGCTGAGAATCAGCACTTTTCGAACGTCAAAATTACAAAAGACAGTCCCCCAAAAACGCCCGCCCTTCACCACTTCCTAGTGCTATCGCTGGGAAGAAGAAGTGGCGCAACAAACTGTCCCGCAGCACAGCTGTCTGTTCAGTTATAAAATACTCGATACTATACAATACTAGGCGTTAAGTAATAAACATTACAAAGCAAATAACATAAAATTAAATTACTTGCAATATGTCAGCTAGCCACGCCAATATACCAACAAATATAATAAAAACTATACGTACTCAAGCTGAAAAATAATTAATTAAAATGTAAATAAAAACATACTACCTAAATAAAAGCCTCCAGGCATAAAGGGCGTGACAGCTTACATATTTATGCATAGCTGGGTTCTGGTCACATAGCTGTCACTTGGAAGTCACAGATGAAAAACTAGGACCATCGAAGTAAAATAAATAAATAAGTTAATACTAATAACAATAACCTGTCGGTAAGCTAATTCTGGAGAAAAAGAAAGAACATGAACATTGTCTTGAGTTAATTAGGGCGACCAACTATTCTTATCGTGTAAGTAGTCGTTGATGGAATAGTATGCCTTTGAACAAAGGTTGGGTTTTACTTCAGCTTTAAACGCATTAAAAGGTAAATCTGGCAAAGAAGAGGGTATCTTGTTATAAAAGGTTATACCAAGCCCAACAAATGTGTTATGAACCTTATGAAGCCGGTGAAAGGGGGCATGTAGTTTGTCCTTATTTCTAGTGTTAACACTGTGAATATCACTGTTTTTAGTATACAAGTGCAAATTTTGCCTAATATATAAGATGTTGGCGAAGATGAATTGTGATGCAACCGTGAGACTACCAATATCTTTAAAAGAAATCTCTTACGAGAAACTCTGGCACCTAGCTGGTAAATTGCTCGAACAGCTCGTTTTTTAAGGACAAATATATTTTGTATACCAGCGGCTTTGCCCCACAGCAGAATACCGTAGGACATAACGCTGTGAAAATAACTAAAATAGACTAAACGAGCTGTATCAACGTCAGTGTATTGTCTTACTTTCCTGACGGCGTAGGCAGCCGAACTGAGCCTTCCTGCTAGACTTGATATATGAGGTCCCCACTGAAGTTTGGCATCTACCGTTAGTCCTAGAAAAATTGCCGAGCCTACTGTTTCAAGCACCTCTTTATTTAAGACGATGTTGGGTCCTAGATTTCTGACATTCGGTAAGGCAAACTTTACACATTTCGTTTTCTTGGCATTGAGAACTAGGTTATTTGACGTAAACCAATCTGTAACTATTGAGAGTGCACTGTTTACGTCGTCAAAATCTTGTCTATTCCTGTCTACTTTAAAAATAAGAGAGGTATCATCTGCAAACAGTACAACGTCACAGATGCCCTTCAAGTGGAATGGTAAATCATTGATATATACTAAGAACGAGAATGGACCCAGTATTGAGCCTTGCGGAACACCTAACTGAACTGGTAGCCCGGAAGATTTCGTGCCATTAACATCTACACATTGGACCCTATTATGTAAATAAGAAATTATTACGTTGAGAGCCTCGTTTCGGACACCGTAATGACGTAACTTACGCAAAAGCGTGTCACGGTGCACGCAATCAAAGGCTTTGGAGAGATCACAGAAAACTCCAATGGCATTTTGCGATTTCTTCCATGCGTCAAATATGTGTCTCAGCAGAGCAACATGCAACATGCAATCGATCAACGACATCTCGCAGTAGTCCTCATCTTTATTGTATATTAATTACAAAGTGAATACTGCAATACTCGTATTGTTGAAACTACAGCCATTAATGCTAAGACAATTTTTGCAATCTGAGGTAGTATAGGCCCTTAATCAGCCAATGAGCACACGCCGGCAGTATATCTATCTATTTAGTTAATTTACTTAAATTAAAATTCAAAATATGTTATCTATACAGCATGTAACAAAAACCCTGTCGGATCCTTAAGAGTATTTTTCGGCATCGTACTGCGTACACATATACTTACGTATATGTGTACGCAGTCGCGCGCTCGGTCGCGCGCTCGGTGCGAAACCAATAAGACGTAAACCGCTTAATTACCTGCGCGTGCGATAACTTGAACTTTTATATACTCACGACGCCTACGCACCAACCTATTCATCAACATGGTGAAATGTGCTAAGTGCGGGAAATTAGTGACGAAAAAAAGTCCGGGTATACAGTGTTCCAAGTGCAGTAAATGGATTCATGCATCATGTGCTTCAATAACAGCAGACCAATTAAACGTATTGTACTCAACGGACGCCGTTGATTGGAGATGTCGTTCATGTGTGGGTAATGCCAAACCCAAACGTCTATCCTGTATCTTGCCCGACGTTGATGACGAAGACATCACCGATACGGAGAACCTTATGGATACCAACATAACCCAACGCATTCTCAGCGATATACGGCGAGAGGTACGCGACATAATGAAAGAAGAGTTGCAAAGTACCCTACAGTTCTATTCAGACAAAATTGATGAGTATGAACAGAAGATAAATGGGTATGAAAACAAACTAAAACTAGTCGAAAACCAGAATATTGAGCTGAAAAACAAATATAAAAATCTCGAACTTAAAAATGATGTAGTGGAACAAAAACTTATCGCGTTTGAACAAAGCCAATTAGCCAACAACATTGATATTTGTGGGGTAGCCGAAACCGAAGACGTAGATAGTGTCATGGAAAACCTATGTACTAAATTAAAACTAAAACCCGATGACGTCATCAACACGCATAGAAAAAAAAGTAACCGACCGGAAGCCAAAACAGGAAAAGTCCCCCCCGTAATTATCGTGACCCTTAGGGAGGGCTGTCGGGATACATGGCTGCAAGTCTCCAAGAGTAAAAATATTACTGGAACAGACCTAGGTTGTGGTGAGGATAGCAAAATATACCTCAGAGAAAGCTTATCACCCACAACGGCCTACATACTCTGGGCAACGAAGTCTGCTTTGAAAAATACAAATATATGTAAATTCGTATGGTGTAAGAACGGACAAATATTAGTAAAAAGGGACGAAAAGGGGAAAACCTACAATATTCGTTCCGAGAAGGATATACAGAAGCTCGTCTCTGAATATAAAAATAATCAGGACATATGAAGCGCCCTCACATTAAGATAAATTAATGCCCCCCTTACTAATCTAGTAAACATCAAAAATGGATGACACATATGATAACATAATTGAAAATACATACAAACATTGGAATGAATACACAGATGAATTACCAGATATATACAACTCAATAACAATGCTTCATGTAAATATCAGATCAATGCTGAAGAATTTCTCGCAACTCGAATATATCATCATGAACTGCCCTCAAACTATTCATCTGGTCATCATCACCGAGGCAAACATATCTGACAGGACTAAATCATTGTTCGAGCTTGTGGATTACGACATGAATACTCAGCTACGTGATTCTAAGAAGGGAGGCGGAGTTATCGTATATGTGCACAAGAGCATTTGCTTCACTAGACTATCTTCGCGTACACATAACTTCGAGTGTATAACCGGCGAGCTAAAAACGGACTATGGTTCAACGATTAGTTTGTGTGCCGTGTATAGACCACCTGATACAAATAAGACCCTGTTCATCGAGGAGTTGCGTAAGCAAATTAATAAAATTTCACCAAAAATCAATGTCGTTCTGCTAGGCGACATGAATATCGATTTGAAACAGAAAACTTCGCTAACTAAACTTTATTTAAACAGCCTCTGTGAAATGGGTCTTGTTTCCGGAATAAACCAGTTTACTCGAATAGATAAGCGAGGTGAGTGCATAACAAAATCATGTATAGATCATATATTTATACGTAGTGTCGACTGCCGCGCCGTACAAACAGCTGTTATAAAGAATGCGTTAGCCGATCACTTCATTACCGGTTGCGCGCTAGTCGACAATACATATGTAAACAAAGCTAGTCAATATAAAACCATAAGCAGATTTGATAAGAGCAAATTGCAAAGTGAATTGAGTAATATTAACTGGAGTTTGGCCTTAGATTACGATAACCCTAAAGATATTTTATGTTTTATATTGGATCAATTTTCATATGTATATGAAAACAGTAAATACAATGTCAAACTTAAACTGGGTAAAAGACAAATGTGTAAATGGAAAAGTAGCAGAATAGAAAAAATGTGTGTAAAAAGAGATCAACTATTAGATATCTGGCTTAAAGATCAAAGTAATCTGGCTAATAGGTTATTATACAATAAATACAGAAATAAAACAAACAAGCACATTAATAATGTAAAGAATAATTATTTTTTAAAGGAGGTAAAATCCAACTTTCATAATACTAAAAAAGTATGGGAAACCATTAACAACTTATGTGGGAAAATCAATAAATCTATAGATGACATAATTATAAAACACTTCAAATTATTGCCAAACCTCGTTTCTAATAAGTTTGCTTCTGAATTCAGAGATAATGTTAACAATACATGTAAATTCCAGTGTAATACACCTATTTTAGATGATAAGTCCTATATAAATAATTGTAATTTATCTATGAGATTACAGAAGGCCAATGAGGATACTGTATCCTCTATAATAAAACACTTAAATGAGAAGAAATGCCCGGGTTTCGATGGTATCAGAGTCAAAGACTTAAAATACATATATAAGGAAATTACACCTGTTATAACGCATTTAATTAACACATGCATTGCCACGTCGTTGTACCCAGATCAACTTAAGGTTGGAATAGTAAGACCGATCCATAAGAATGGCTCGTACACAGATGTCAACAACTATAGGCCTATAACTATTTTATCATGTATTGATAAGATAATTGAGAGGTATCTCGGACTTGAAATTAACAATTATTTGAAATCTAATGATATTATTAACGAGAAACAGTACGGCTTTCAAAAAAACAAAAATACCTCACAACTATTATCAAAGTTTAGTAATGAGGTCAACGGGTACCTGAACAATCGTGAACACGTACTTGTTGTCCTCATTGACTTTAGCAAAGCTTTTGATTGTTTAGAATATAAGACACTTTTTAATAAATTACAGCAAAATGGTATACGGGGACCACTCTTAGATTGGTTTAAAAACTACCACAGAAACCGCTTCACGTCGGTAAATGTCTCAGGTTCATTTAGTAGCATGATTCCAACCGATAAAGGCACGGCACAAGGTTCGATTCTTGGGCCGACCGAATACTTACTGTACGTGAATGATATGTGTAACATTTTCACGGAAGGCTCCGTGTACCAGTTTGCTGACGACACATGTTTAGTTGCTGTACACAAAGACATACGTGAGGCACAGAGAGTGATGCAGAGTAACTTTGATCTGTTATGTAAGTGGGCTCACGACGTTGGTCTTGTGATTAATGCAAAAAAAACCAAACTACTGCATATACACTCGCCTTACCTGACGACGTCTTGTGTGCCTTCTGTCGTTGCCCATGAGCATCTGTGTCTTCACCGACCGGTCACAGCGTGTAGTTGCCAGATATTAGAGTTGGTGACACAACATATGTATCTTGGTGTGATAATAGATAGTAATTTCCACTGGCGGCCGCACATTGATCATGTATGTAATAAGCTTAGGTCTATATTATCAAAATTATCGATACTTAAGTATAAACTACCTTATAGAACACTTAGAACATTGTATTTGGCACTGGCCGACTCCGTTATTGATTACGGCCTAAGTAGCTACGGGCGTACATACAAGACTTACATCGAGGACATTTACAAGTTACAGTTACGCATTTTAAAAACGATTGTACCCACAAAAATAAAACATAAATTCCAAGATAATGAAGCAGGCTTATTTAAGCACTGCCAAATTGTAAATGTCTTTGACAAGGTACGTTTACGTGTCATAAGTGAGAATTACCATAATTTAAGTAATGTTCGTAAATACGAAAGATTAAAGTCGTTGCGTTGTTTGACCTACTTACCCACATTTATCGAACCTAAATCAAATAATGTTTATGGAGCGCGGACGTGGGAATGCATGCTACCATCGTATATGAATGATTTACCTATGGAAATCTGCAATGTAATAAATGCGAAGAACTGTTCAAAGGTATTAAAAAGATACTTTCTAGATTGCAGTGCGATCTAGAAAGAAAAAAAAAAAAAATCTATGTACCCAGGTACATACGCCGGCAAGTCAAGCTACTACAACCTGTCAAATTTCTTTAATAGATTTTCAACTTTATCCCTGAAGTTTTAAGGTACAAGTTTGATTGGGAAAATTTGACGGTACCTGCTGGCGTATGTACCTAATTTGCACCGAGTTGCCGTGTCTGGCCATACCGCTGTTAAACCCGCGATGGTTTGTGCGGTATGTTTCATTGTTTCACTTGTATCTGTTTTTGTTTTTTGAATAATAAATAATAAAAAAAAAAAAAAAAAAAGTACGATGCCGATGCCATTTGATGGATTTGAGATTATTGTTTTTCCCCAGTGAATATGTATAATTAAATAAAAATAAAAAATAAAAACTGATCAGAGGCAACACTGATCGTTGCAACTGTTCACGTGTTACTACCTACAGTTTTGTGTCAAAAAAGCCGCCTGAGCGAGACGGTTTGTATGATCCCGTTTCATGAACCTGCTTTGTCGCGTGCCGGCAAACAAACTTATAACGAAAGAAACCTACGCTACGTCATACCGGCCTACGCGTAGGTATCAGCTGATACTTTTTTGTTGACATAGTGATCCGGATTTCAGACATACTCTCTGTATTTTGTGTTTCAGACCTAATTCTGTTTATCAAGAAACAATTAATTGAATTAAATCTAGCCCTGATATGGGCTTTTTGGGTTCCGTAGCCAAATAGAAAAAAACGGAACCCTTATGGATTCGTCATGTCTGTCTGTCTGTCCGTCCGTATGTCACAGCCACTTTTTTCCGAAACTATAAGAGCTGTACTGTCGAAACTTGGTAAGTAGATATATTCTGTGAACCGCATTAAGATTTTCACACAAAAATAGAAAAAAAAACAATAAATTTTGGGGGTTCCCCATACCTACTTAATGAAACTCAAAAAATATTTTTCATCAAACCCATACGTGTGGGGTATCTAAAGTCAAAGTCAAAACGTTTATTGCAAACTAAGTGTACAATGTTGGTGTTATGTTATGTTAGTAGATACTTATGACTTAGTAGCCTTTTACAAGCATTGCAATTTTATCATTCGCCTGCCCTTATCATCATAAATTAGCATGCATTAACATTATTATTAATTAATTATTATCTTTTATATTAGTACAATTAAATTGAGAAATTACTTATGTTAAAATTAAATGTCAATAATAATGAATTTAATACAATTATTATGCAATATTTATTAATGTCATCCTTTTCAGGTATTACAAATTATGATTTTATATTAAGTTAAATAGGATCTACTACATGTTATTGTTTGTATAGGACCATAGATATATTTCCATGGACCATGGACCATGGACAGATCGCCACTTTTGGACTCTAAATATTCTTTTAATGAGAAACATTTTTTGATTAGGTATAGTTTTAGCCTTTTTTGGAATATTGTTACAGATTTTTCAGTTTTAAATATGTTGGGCAACTTATTATATATTTTTATTGCCATATAGTATGGGCTATCACTTAACATTTTAATTCTTGAGGATGGAGCGCATAACCTCTTTTTATGGCGAGTGTTGACGTTGAGCGTATCTTCTACTTTAGTAAACTTGTCGATATTTTTAAAAACAAATGCGCAAATGTCAAGTATGTATATTGAAGGCAGAGTTAGAATCTGATATTTTATAAAGAACGGTTTGCAGCTCTCCATATTATCTATTTGGGCTAGAATTCTTATACATTTCTTTTGCATTAAGAATAGTTCATCTACGTTTACACTATTTGCCCATAGCGTGACTCCATATCGCAGCCATGAGTATGCGTATGCGTAGTAAGTAGCCATAGCTGTTTGTGTGTTAGTGCTTTGTTTAATTTGGAAAAGAGCGTAAGAGAATCTTGAGAGTTTTGTTTTTATTTATGTTCTATGTGTGACTTCCAGTTAATGTGTGTGTCAATATTTATGCCAAGTAGGTTAAATGTATTAACTTCTTCTATTTGCGTGTTTTTGAATGTTGTTTTTAGATTAAGAGGTGATTTTTTGTATGATCTAAATTGTATTATTTTAGTTTTATTACTATTTATTTCCAAGTTGTGGATCTGGAGCCAAGTATCTACAGTTTGGAGGGTATCTTGTATTTGTAGACTGGGGTTATTTACATTTCCACACTTGATTAATATTGAGATATCGTCTGCAAATAATACTGGTAAAGCATTATCTTTATCTAATGTTTTGGGAAGGTCATTAATATAGATTAAAAATAGTGGGCATCCTAACACACTTCCTTGTGGGATTGAGCAAGTAATTTGTTTTTCTTGTGATCTAATACTTTTGATCTCATTTTTATCATAATCGTAATTTTCAATTTGTACTATTTGTGACCTATTGTGTAAATATGATTTGACCACGAATAAGCTGGTCCTCGCACACCGCAACCATATAGTTTAGTAAGTGAGATGTCATAAAGGACCTTGTCGTATGCTTTAGTCATGTCTAGTAGTAGCCCAATTACATAATGTTTGTCGTTTATATGTTGTAGCGCTTGTTGAACCTATTTATAAACCGCTAAATCTATGGATAGGTCTTCAAAAATAATATTGAGGTTTCTAATATATTTTTTTTCTAAACTGGTAAAATGTGTCCCATCCCCCCCCCCCCGTTACATCTGAAATAAGAGTTAAAAAAATATATGATGTACATTACCATATGAATATGTAAACTTCCACCGAAAATTGGTTTGAACGAGATCTAGCAAGTAGTTTTTTTTTTAAAACGTATAATCTTAAACCGCAATTTACCTTTCATTCAATCAACTCATGATTGATTTTTATAGATAATGGTACAGAACCCTTCGTGCGCGAGCCCGACTCGCACTTGGGCGGTTTTTTTTTTGTAAAAAAGTTTTTATTTTCACTTTTTAGTTGTACCTATCCCACACAAATTCGTATATACTTACAAGATGCGTTGACTTCTAAGTCAACGCAATCAAAAGATACGGGCGTTTATGTTCCGTTTATGCTACATATTTTGACACTCGAGAGGGAATCAAAACCTATAGGGTACTTCCCGTTGATCTAAAATCATCAAATTTGGCAAAAACCAATTTCATGTAGGTAGCACATCTAAAGGAAACAATCCAAAAACCGTAAATTTGTAATTACATACCTACCAATTTATTCGAAACCCTCGGTGCGCGAGTCCGACTCGCACTTGACCGGTTTTTTTTAGTAATGTTTTCAAACTACAGTGTTAATAGGTAATTACAGCCTTTGCAATATGCAAATAAATGGAGAAATCTTCTCATACGCAGACGACACTGCGGTTGTTTTTCCGGGAAACTCATGGAACCTTGTGAAAACTGTCGCTGAACAGGGTCTGATTAAGATAGCTGGCTAGCCAAAAACAAATAAAATTAGTTTTGTTGGTATTAAACCCACATAAAAAAATGTTTGTCCAAATGATTCCCACTATAACTATACAAGTAATTGTGGCTGCCAGAATATACAACAAGTCAGATCCACAAAATATTCAGGCATACATGTTGACCAAAGACTGTCATGGCACCCTTACATTGAGATCCTCATGAAAAGGATCAGGAAGCTCATTTGGGCCTTCAAAACTTTACGTTATGTTATGTCCGCCCAACTTATAAACTTTAAATTAGAAAGCTTTACGTTCTAAATGTGACCTTAACCTTCATAAATGTTTTCCTTTTGACCCAGATACTCAGAGCAGAAGGCGCAGAGATATTGTGGCCTACTCTCCAGGGGTTTGATCAGCTTTTCTACACGTCAATATGTTACACATTCCACCTACATCCTACTTCCTACTAATATTATAAACGTGAAAGATTGTATGGATGGATGGATGTTTGTTACTCTTTCGCGCAAAAACTACTCAACGGATTTGAATGAAATTTGGCACACAGATGGTTTATAACCAAGATTAACATATAGGATTTTTATCCCGATATTCCCACGAGATCGAAACCTATGCGGGTGAAACTGCGGGGCGCAGTTAGTCTATAATAAACTGAATCTCAAGTGTGAAATATATCCCATGCGGTTATACGATTGTAAAAGAACAATAGGTGATTGGTTAAGATCTCTAACATATGAAGAAACAGAAAACATTCTGATCAAGGTAGGCTAACATGCTGGACAATTATACATACACACACGCACAAATACACAAACACGCACCCCAATACATACGCATGCACAAAACACACACCTATTCGAATAAAATACGTGCACTCCTCACACATCGAGAGCTAATTAATTGCGTGGTGCTTGCTGATTAATTAATTAACTATCATTTATTTAATTTAATTTTTTTAATTGTATTATTAGCCTGTTCTTTGACTTCATTTTCATTGTTAGGATACCACTCAAGGGAAGACCGAAACAGCTCCGACACAAGTACTATCAGCAAGTACCAGAACATGGTCAACAAAGCGATGCATCTATACATAAATCTATAACAAGGCCTATCACGTTCTCACGTGCACTAAATGTAAATAAGTAATAGTAAAGGAGTCTTTATTTATAATGAATGAAAGACATAAAATAATAATTAAAAAAATAATCAAATGACATGATTATCATTACAACCATTGATATGAATGTACACGTGTGAGACAATGTAACGGACAGCTCGTAGTGTAACATAACTGATGCAGGCCGCCACTATGACGTCACTGTGTATGTGTACTTGATATTAATGTACACGTGTGAGACAATGTAACGGACAGCTCGTAGTGTAACATAACTGATGCAGGCCGCCACTATGACGTCACTGTGTATGTGTACTTGATATTAATGTACACGTGTGAGACAATGTAACGGACAGCTCGTAGTGTAACATAACTGATGCAGGCCGCCAGTATGACGTCACTGTGTATGTGTACTTGATTTGTTCACTGTTTGCTTTGAGGACCGTAATTATCGCACGGTTCTCAAAACATAAATCATTGAGTCCGATTGTGTTTATTAAAAAACTAATTTGTAGTTCGGTGTTTTCGTTTCACGTGCTAATTGCGGCTGATAAAAGCGCAATTAATGCAAAATATTTGGTTTAGGTAGATGAACGTGCATAATTTGCGCATTCATTATTATTTACACTACTTGGTCGAAAGTTTTTTTTTATTAATTATTTTATTGCCTTTCATTCATTATGTCTATAATGAATGAAAGATATAATTATTTGATTGTTTTTTTTTTCCTTTACATTTACATTCAGGCTAGTCAGATAGGAAACGCCGACCTCATCGAGTTTTTAAAATATGATTAACGTGTAAAAGTGTTTGTACAAACCTACTTACAGAACAAAATCATTTATCATTGATCAATGCCGCTATGATCTACGCTACTACGAACTGTGCTGCTACGCACTATGCTGCTACGAGCTACGGGCTACGAACTATGTTGCTACGCACTACTGTGCTACGAGACACGTACTACGTCGCTACGAACTATGCTGCTACGAGCTACGGGCTACAACCAATACTGCTACGCACTACGCAGCTACGAACCGCGTACTACGCCGCTACGAGTCAAAGTCAAATCATTTATTTCGAATAGGCACATAAAAGGAACTATTGAACGTCAAAAATAAAATTAAAATAAAATTGATTCTAGTCGTCCCTTCCAAAAGGTAGTTTTCGTATGGAGAAGAATGAGCAAGAAACTCCACCGTTACTCTTTTAAAATGTTTTACAATATTTTGCATACATTAATTACATAATTATATGTGAAGACGATGCACCTAAACATAAAATTACTATACCACAATAGGTAAAAGAATTAAAATGAATTAATGAAATCATGACATAAATTGACTATGTGATAGGTACATGGTGCTCACATATTTACAAACATTCCAAAAGTAGACTATTTTCATAAATAAATAATAAGGAGTAATAAGTCCGGGTGACTTGTAAATAATTACAGAATGTAAATCAATGTCAAAGAGAAAACAAAGAATAAATTATACAATTACATTAGCAACCAGTTTGATTTTGTCTAGACTCTAGAGATTGTCCTATGGAGCAGGACCAGCATGTTTCCAAGCATTCTTATCTTGGATATAATCCTCTAATTTGTAATATCCTTATTTACAAAGTGTAATTTTAATAAAAAATTTAAATTTTCTTTCATTTAATTGCAATTTTTCACAAGGTATTTTGTTGTAACATTTAACACAGTACCCCATAAAAGATGTATGTACTTGTATGTACTTTAGATAATCTGAAAAAAGGTTGATCTAATTTATCTTTATTTCTAGTATTAAAATTATGTCTATCACATATTTTATTAAAAAGGTTTTGATTTTTTCTTACATACATAATATTTTCATAAATGAATTGGCAAGGTACCGTCATAATATTAACTCTTTTAAATAGTTCCCTAAGAGATTCGCGGCGACGTAGATTGTAAATGGCTCTGACAGCTTTTCTTTTGCAAAATAAAAATGGATTCAATGTCAGCAGCCCGACCCCACAGTAAAATGCCATATGACATAACACTGTGGAAGTAACTAAAATAGACCAAACGTGCGGTTTCTTCATCTGTTAACTGAGCGAGCTACGAACTAGGTTGCTACGAACTAAGATTCTGGTTAAGTACTGGTACTGGTAAGACTGGTACTAACAGTTTGTGCAGAGAGTGACTGGTACTAACAGTTTGTGCAGAGGGTGACTGGTACTAACAGTTTGTGCAGAGGGTGACTGGTACTAACATTAGATAATAAGTTTTAATATTATGTTACTAACACTCTATGGATTCTTTGGTCCGAAATAAAAATCATTATTATTATTATTTCTTTTTTTCTTTGACATATCTCTGGACCTTGGGGTCTCGGACCTTTGAAAAGCATACCAGGGGCCGAAGACAACTCGCAGAGGCCCTTCAGACAATTTAAAATTAATTTTAATAAAAAAAAAAATACACGTTTAGCGCAGTGGATGATCGATCGATCGGGTTCGATTCCCGCACGGAAAAATATTTGTATTGCCTACAGGTAGTTGTTGTGGGTCTGGCTGTTTGTATGTGAGTTTAAATGTTTGTAAACGCACCCACGACACGGGAGTAATTCCTGGAGTGGGGCAAAGTTTAAAAAAAATATATATGAGGAGGCACCAACCGACGATTATCCCTGTATGCACCATGCCAGTGCACCCAAGCACAAACCCGATTGGTGCAGGTTTATTGCAGAACATGGACATAAAATATACTCGGCTATGGGTGTGGGTGGCTATAGTAGATCGGTTACCTTGAACTATGGAAGGTCTATGTCCCCTGCCTGACCAATGATAACACATCCTGAGGTGAATGTGAGGATTGGAGAGGTATTCCACGGCTAATAGGATAATCCCGGAAGTGTGGTTGAGATCCCTACCAGCATCTTACTGAAATACTTTCTTCTTCCGAGCACGTTTGCTCTTGTGAATCTCCACTCAAGCCAGCCAATAAAGGCAAGAATGAGGTGGGAGCTCTGTTCCTCGTCAGTGTTCACAATAAAGTCAAGCCAGAGGTGAGGAACAAGACTTCTTCCGGGAGATAGGGTACTGCCCAACAGCTCGCCACATGCTGCCCTGCGGGTTTATTATTATTTTTAAAAAAAAAGCTCCCGAAAAAGAGGCAACATTTCATGTTTTTCACTAAACCTAAATTGCACTAGACCTAGCCGTTTTGGTTTAAATTCTCAAATCGATACGCTAAGGCCATTATGTACCTATAACATTTTTCTCAGCAACCACCACTAATGTCAGCAATTGCTTCCATTTGTAACAATGAAATTCCAACCTATACCCACTAATGATAAGCTTATAGATAAGCCCGAAACTTTTCATCTCATAGTAATCACGAAACTCATCAGAATGCTTGTCAAAACTAACAGCTTCACAAATGAGATCGTTCAAATGTTCGCGTTGCATTAGCAGCGTGTTGTTAGCCCGCTGCGCCCGCTGTCGGCGTGCGAACGATACCATTTGCGTTAGTTTTGACTACTACTCTGTTAAAACTGCAACGTTATAGCATTATTTTACTAGAATTCTCGTTTTACATACAGTTGACCAGTTAATTTACTGTGCATTCATTGAATATTTATAACTTAAATATAAAATATAATATTACTATTGTAAATTAAACATTTTGTAAACTGGTTGAACGACATACATACAGTCAACTTTAACGTAACTGAAAACAATATAGGCTGGCTCTATTGTACAGTTGCTGAAACATTGGCTTCTGCTCTACGGAAGTGGGTTCAAGTCACAGAAAGTGGAAAGTGCATACTTTTCGTTCTCTGGGTGACATGTTAGATTTTTATCTGTGTAGGTAAATCTCGCAGTCAATTTTATTTTAATATCACGTCGTCGAACAACAGTGTCCGCGAAACCTCTAATTAACAGATTTAAAGACGTCGATAATTGCACCAACCAAAACATCTGAGCTCCAAGAGCGATGTGGCGAGCGTCCATCGGCGGCAACGAACACATTCACGAGCCTGTCGCACAAACACAGGCTGCGATGGTTCAACATTACACAAAAATTGCTTGCTGTCTGATTCTAAGTCTGACGAAATGCTTCCATCAACGAAATCTGTTCAGAAGGAAATAGAAATTTTGACCAATTATTGTGTAATGGTTTCATTTAATTCTGGCACAAATCTTTTTCTCCAAACGCAATAAGTTAGTCGGTTCTCTTCTTTTGGCTCTCTGTAGGAGGTTTATCTGACACATACAACAATTACCATGGAATTAGGACAAAATAGGGGTGAGTGTTTCAAGTGTCAAAATGATCAAGACGTGTTCTCAATCCGATTGGCTAACATCGGCAAAACGCTCCCCTGATGAGTATAAACTGTAACAAAGCGTGATCGTCACGTAGCCTCATGTCACCGGAACATTGCTCTCAACTCATCTGCTTGTAGTTAGGTGTTGATCTGCGGCAGCATGAAGGCGTTCGTGCGCCTACACAGCACACCCCGCCGGGTGTCAATGGAATCGTTTCACTACGAATGTGTCCATACGTACCGCTCTCGCAACACACGGACTCTCGGAGAACTATATCTTACTAGGATGTCGCACGAGTTTTGTTGTTTAGCTAATGTTACAGTACAAGCAGAAGGCGGCATACTTTACATTATTGTACAATAACGCATTCAGGGTATTGTTGCGATTGCCGCGCTTCTGTAGTGCCTCGCCAATGTTTGCAGATGCACGCACTGACGGTTTTGATGCACTGTGGCGTAAGAAATCTGCCTCGCTACTCCGCAGGCCGAACCCGTTCTGTTTTATTTATTAAGTACTAACATAGGCTAAGCTATTTTTGTTACTAACACTATCGACCATTGTAGTCTGAATGAATAAAGATTATTATTATTAATACAAGTGGGACTCCACTTGTATTAATAATAATAATCTTTATAAACATTTATAAAATACAAATAAATTGATATTATGTGCAAGGCTGACTAGCCTTGCACATAATATCAATTTATTTTAAATGCAAAAGTAACTCTGTCTGTCTGTTGGTTACCTTTGGCACACAAGTGACCATAACTTGAGATCGGAGATGGGATACTTGTTATCCCGGTAGTACTGTCCGTGGGCCGCGGTAGCACGAATCTCCAATAAATGAGTAGCACGCCCATTCGGTGGTATTATTATAATTATTTATAAGTTATCGTTATAAATTGACTATTTGTTGCCTACGCAATTTAATAGTTACTGAGCATAAAACACAACCGTGCAATGCGGCTGTGTTGATAAGTTGTACCTGCTAAGGTAATTCACACTTCGCTCGTCATGTTTATTGTTTTTATCTCCTGTCTAACTCGCACTTGTTATTGTGCCCAAAGCTCCACTAACAATAGAAACTGTTATTATGACAGAGGTATAACCAGCATATTTGGAGCCTTCATTTATAACCTGTTTTGACCGACTTGAAGAGGCCTCAATTATTTAGCATCGAAGTGGAACATTTAATAGATGGTTAGCAGCATTATCATATGCCGCTGCCTCGTTGTGTTCTAGAAGTAGGCGCCCGTGGATATTGACAGCGACAACAACTCACTGCGGTACTAATATGTACATCGCTTTCCTGACAATCGAGGCTCAATTCAATCGAGTATGAACATCCTATACATATACCATGTTTCTGCCAAACAAAGTACTTTGTCTTGGAGTATCACGAATGTCAGAATGTGAGAACACAGCGTCGCGAATGCCACACACCCGCTTCACGCCCGCTTTATTGCAACGGGTGTCGTACATCTAAATTATTGACGTTTTCTTTCTTTTTATATTGCCTCCTTATAGGTTAAAGTAACGTCACGTATACTGAGTTTCAAGTGGCTGCGCATCGTGGACACACAGCCCTGTAACAGACAGCGAGGCTTTATTGATAGGTTCCTTTGAGTACAGAACCATAAGTAGTCGCCACTCCGAGCACTTTTTGTTACGAAAACAAGTAAAGTCAACATCTGCGTACTTCTGAACAAACTCAAACTCAAATCATTTAATTCAACTAAACCAATTACAGGCACTTTTGAATTGTCGAAGCGTCGGTCAGTCAGAAAGATGAAGCTAGTTGCCCATTCCAGAGGAAACTCCATGGACACTCTTTTAAATCATAAAATTGTTACAAAATATTTGATTACATCATTCGTGTTGAAATTAATCAGTCTCGCGCGCGAGTTCTATGCGTCGCGGATGTGTGATTGCCCGATAATGTCCGTCGATACGATTAAGTGTGCGAACTGTAATGTGGTGATTTCGGAAGTTCTTGCGTTTATTCGTAATAAACATGACGTTATGGACAACGAAAGTCTCATAAGAATATGTGTGTCGGCGTTTTCTGAGGAAGAAATCGACGAGGCAAAGAAATTGTTGTGCAGCACGACAAAGATTGGTAAACGATTGAAGTCGAGGCGAAAAGGCAAAAAACAAAAGGATTTAGAAGATATGATAGCGGTTTTCAAAACTATAGATCCCGGTCAATTGCCGGTTTTTATCGCCTACGAGCTGCATAAGCTCCCCCCTGTGAGTTTCGACCACGTAGACGTCACGAAAATACTAAAGGACCTGTTAATTTTGCGTGCTGAATTAAATGATATTAAAGATAATTCTGTCACTAAGAACGACCTAGAAGTGGCCCTGAAGGAGAATAATATTATACAATCATCTGGTAATCAGTTCCAAAATCCGATATTTAACTCTAATGTAAATATAATTAGAGGTGGAGGGTATAACTTAAACAGCGGACCCATTGGATTGTCGCCGGCGTCGCCGCACCTACCTTCGCAACATTCACAGCTGATTGATTCTGACTCACATCCACTAACGCAGCTAGCAAGTGACGATGACGAGCCGAAGTATCGCTCTCTCGTTCACTCACATGCACAGGTGCTACCGGCGGTCGATGAGTCTGCTACCACGCCGATTAACTCGACGTTCTTAGAAAGCACGGATGGCAAGGATACAAATCTACAACAATCTATGCAGAGTAATAAAACTATGGTCGAAGTATTATTGCAAGGTGAATGGCCTAAAAATCGTGCTTAAGATGGTTGGACGCTGGTTCAAAATAAAAAGTCAAAGAATCGGTTCGAGGGAAAAACGGATACCGCAAGCCCTAATGCGAACTTTAAATTTAGGGCTGCTGATTCAAAAATTCCGCTTTTTATTACGAACGTTGACAAAGAGACTACTGAAAAGGATATTTGTGATTACATACAAAATAAGATGCAAGAAATAGTGCAGCTTCAGAAAATCATTATGAAATCTGAAAGACCGTATAATGCCTTTAAATTGTTTGTCTCGAAATACAAATTAAATAAATTTTTAGATGACAAAATATGGCCTGAGGGTATTCGGTTTAGACAGTTTATTTACTTTAAGAAAAATACAACACAAGTAAGTAAGCAGCACAGTGTTGAAAATATAACAAATATATAATGGGTTGTTTGTCGAACGATAAACTATGTACATTCAACTGCAAAAATATTATTCGATCAGTTGATTGCGTTCGTCAACTATGTGCACGAGCCGACGTGATAGCGTTACAGGAGACCTGGCTGCTGCCCCACGACGTGCCCTTCCTAGCGACCATTGATGGAGACTTCGCGTACACTGGGAAATCAGCCGTGGACATCTCGGCCGGTGTTCTGGTTGGAAGACCGTACGGTGGTGTGGCGCTGTTGTGGAGGAAGTCGTTATTTGCGTCGGTATCGGTTTTAAATGGTGCTAGTGATCGTATCGTGTGTATTAAAATAGCGCTGGGCGAGCGGTCTTTGCTAATATTTAGTGTGTACATGCCCACTGACTGTGCCGAAAATCGTACTGAGTTTACGAGTTGTCTCAGTGAGATTATCTCAGTGATTGAGAGTAGTGAAGTGGATTCGGTTTTTGTGTTGGGGGACTTTAACGCGCACCCAGGGATACGATTCTTTCGTGAGTTACTTTTAACGTGTATTGATCAATATTGGTCTTGCATTGATTCAGAACTTTTACCGCAAGACTACTAGATACTTTTACTAGCTCCGCCAACGGTTCCCTCCGCTGGCTGGATCACTGTGTTGTCACTGAGGCCGCCAGACATCTGAGAGGCAACTCTCGTAATTTTAAGAACGTTCACAGTCTGATCTCAGTCTCAATCTGTCAAAAAATACTTCTAATTTCTCTACATTTTGACAAGTTTTTGACATTTGTTTGTCGCCGAGATGAGACTGCGACTAGATTTTGAACGTTTTAAATTACGAGAAGTGGCCTTCTGGTGTATAATGCGTCTATTTTGTATGGTGTTTACGTGTCAGACCATATTCCGTTATTAATAGAGCGTAACATTGATCTAATTAAACCTAAAATTATTGGATCCAACATTTCTTGTAACAAAGTTGTATGGGGTGAGAGGGATTCAGAACAGATAAATAAGTATTTTGATTATTGTAATAGCAACTTAAGACAAATAGATTTTCCTCCAGAATTTTGTAAATGTGCTGATAATATGTTGTGTCACGAACTTGAGCATCGGCTGGTGATAGATAGGTTGTATAATGAATTAATTTGTATTTTGAAAAAAGGAGCCGAACTCACTCATGCTGGTTCTGTTAAAAGGCATCATAAAGGAAAGTATGTAGTAGGGTGGAACAAACACGTTCGCGAGGCTCACTGTGATGCCCGACAGTGGTATCAAATGTGGCTGTTATATACAACACACACTTCTGGATTGATTTATGAAACTATGTGTACTTCGCGAAATCTTTTTAAAACTAAATTAAAATATTGTCAAAACAATCAAGAGAAAATTAAAATGGATATGTTAGCAGCTAGTAATGAAAGTAAACAATTTAATAAGTTTTGGAAGTTAACGAATAAATTAAAACATAGACCGGGGATACCGGTGAGCGTCGCGGGCGTGAGCGACCCCTCGGATATAGCTAATGCTTTTCAAAAACATTTTAATGTAAGCTCGCGCTTGTGTGGCTATAGCGTACCCGTCAAGTAGCGGCGCGGGGGTGGCCGTGACCGGGGCTGCTCCAGTCAGGTTCTCGGCTTAAGAAGTCGCGAGAAGTATACAGAACATGGTGAGGGGAAAGGGGATCACCCCCCGATCACGACGGCCTCAGCGTCGAACATCTGAAATACGCCGGGATACACTTACCGCGGGTACTTGCTATGTTTTTTAACCTATGTCTAAGTCATAGTTACTTACCTGTAGAACTTAGCAATACGATCGTTGTGCCAGTAATAAAGAATAAGACTGGTGACGCCTCCGATATCTCCAACTATGGGCCAATATCGCTTGCCACTGTCTGTGCTAAGGTGTTGGATAGTCTGCTTGATAAAATCCTAGCTAAGCATATTGTTCTCGAGGATGGTCAGTTTGGTTTTAGACCGAACTTATCTACCGATAGTGCAATTTTATGCCTTAAGCAGACAGTCGAATATTATACAGACAGAAAGTTTCCTGTAATGGCATGTTTCCTGGATTTATCGAAGGCGTTCGACCTCGTCAATTATGACCTGCTCTGGCATAAGCTCACTCACGACACAACTGTCCTGGCTGATGTGATATCACTGTTAAGATATTGGTACAGTAGTCAAAAGAATACAGTTATGTAAGTGGGCTGGCTCATATTCTGATGTGTATGGGTTGGATTGTGGGGTGAGGCAGGGGGGTTTGAGCTCCCCCCGTCTTTTTAACCTATACATAAACAAACTGATAGGTGTGCTCAGTAGCACTAAAATCGGTTGTCACGTGGACGGTGTTTGCGTGAATAACATTAGCTGAGAAAGCTCCTTAAAATTTGTGAAAGTTATGCAGTGGCTCGTGGGCTCAAATACAATACCGATAAGAGTGAATGGTTGGTTTTTAAATCTGGTACTTTAACTTACAAACATCGACCTGAACTCTCACTCTCTGGGTCTCCTTTAGGTCGGGTTTCGAAGTTTAAGTATTTGGGCCACTGGGTCACTGATGACTTAAAAGATAATGTTGACATAGACAGGGAGCGCAGGTCGCTGGCTGTCCGTTGCAACATGCTGGCCCGCAGGTTTGCACGCTGTACTGAATCAGTTAAAATAACGCTTTTTAAGGCCTTCTACCAGTCGCTTTACACGTGCAGCCTGTGGACCAAGTATACGCAGCGGGCAGAAAGCGACCTGCGCGTACAGTACAATAACGCATTCAGGGTGCTTTTGGGGTTGCCGTGGCGGAGTAGCGCGTCAGGGATGTTCGCGGAAGCGTGCGTTGACGGTTTCGCTGCGATCATGCGGAAGCGATGCGCTTCCATGATGGCGCGCTTGTGCTCCTCCTCCAATGGCATCCTGAATGTGTTTACAGACCGGTGGGCCACTCCCCTCTTACGAAGGTGGGTAAGTGTTCATACACATTTCTCCAAATAAGGGGTACTAGTACTACTTACTTGTTTATTATTGTAAATTTAATATAATACTAACATTAGGCTAAGTTATACTACTACTAACAATATATGGATCTAATTCTGAAATAAAATATTTGAATTTGAATTAACCATGTGAAAACGATGTAGAAATACGTGCACGTTAAAAGCGTCCGTTAGGTATAGAAAACAAAAACAATTCAGAATTTAAAAATGAAAATAAGCCGCGGCAGCTAAGAAATGACCAGTCCCTACTGACGGCGCCCGTTCACGAACATGACGTATGGATCAGCACCATTCAGCTCAACCATTTTGGAGGGAACTTAATGACCCAACACACACGCCACCACCAGCCAGACATTTGAGTGAGCATGACATACTCACAGCTGCCAGGGCACATTCAAGTCAATGAAAGACGTACCCAGTAAATGGTAGCTTTATAGAAAGTACATAGTGCTCACACGTGTGCTATGCAATTATACAATACTAAGCAATTCAGTTTATACAATGTAAAGATAGTTTTTTTCCAATGTTCAGCAGCTCCAACAATGTTTCCGAATGCTAATTAGTTTATGCGCCTCTGTGGAGCAGGACCAGCATTGAGCCAAGCATTTTTGTCAGCGATGTAATCCCCTAAGTTATAATATGCTTGGCTGCATAGTGTGCGTTTAATACAAGATTTAAATTTCGTTTCATTCAGTTGGAGTATGTGGGGAGGAATTTTATTGTAACATTTTAAACAGTACCCCATGAAGGATGAGTCTACTTTAGCCAGTCTGAAACCTGTTTGAACTAATTGGTCCCTATTTCTAGTCCTATAGTTGTGTCTTTCACCTCTTTTATTGAACATTACGTGCATAACATATCGATGCAGCCGCGCACACGACCGTCGTGCATGACGCGAGTACGACATAGCCGAGCACATACACGACACGACATACACGCCGCGCAAATACGGGCGTTTTATTATTAGAGGGTTATGTGCGGACTCCCCGTCTTTCGCCAAATAAGAAGATTTAAATTTCAATTGATCTCTGAACTCAGATATTAAACTGGGAAATATGAGTAGTATCATGTATAGTAGTACGGTGCACGGTGCAGTGGCTCTCGGTAAGTAATATGAGTAGTATCATGTATAGTAATACGGTGCACGGTGCAGTGGCTCTCGGTAAGTAATATGAGTAGTATCATGTATAGTAGTACGGTGCACGGTGCAGTGGCTCTCGGTAAGTAATATGAGTAGTATCATGTATAGTAGTACGGTGCACAGTGCAGTGGCTCTCGGTAAGTAATAATGAGTAGTATCATGTATAGTAGTACGGTGCACGGTGCAGTGGCTCTCGGTAAGTAATATGAGTAGTATCATGTATAGTAGTACGGTGCACGGTGCAGTGGCTCTCGGTAAGTAATATGAGTAGTATCATGTATAGTAGTACGGTGCACGGTGCAGTATCATGTATTATATAGTAGTACGGTGTACGGTGCAGTGGCTCTCGGTAAGTAATATGAGTAGTATCATGTATTATATAGTAGTATGGTGCACGGTGCAGTATCGTGTATTATATAGTAGTACGGTGCACGGTGCAGTGGCTCTCGGTAAGTAATATGAGTAGTATCATGTATAGTAGTACGGTGCACGGTGCAGTATCATGTATTATATAGTAGTATGGTGCACGGTGCAGTATCGTGTATTATATAGTAGTACGGTGCACGGTGCAGTGGCTCTCGGTAAGTAATATGAGTAGTATCATGTATTATATGTAGGGTCGGCGGACTAAAGAACATAAGTCAAAAAATTCGATATTATTTTTTATTGGGTCTCTGAGCTTCAAATAATTCAATACGCAAACTGACTAAAGCACATAAGTCGATAACGAATAATTCATGGCGTGTCAAGTGGCGTACTTTATCAACCTTACACTCTTTAAACATTCAATGACGGAACAAAAAACATAACTTGACTTATGTTCAAAGGAACACAATATTGTGCTTAATGATTTGGAGCACCAACTTGACTTATGTGATAAGATGCGATTTATCAAGAATTTATTATATGCTTAAGTAGGGTACTTCAAGAATATTTATGATGTAAACAAAGTCTGGATGTGGGGTAACTTTAGATGCACAATCATCTCACTTGACTATGCAGAAAATGTACGAACTATTTTGCGAAAATAGAGAAAATCCACCATCCATCAAAATCTACAGCCAGGAATTTCATAAGTTAGGACTGTCGTTTAAAAAACCTCGTGTCGACACGTGTTACACATGTGACAAATTTCAGATGCAAATACAATTATGTCAAGTAGATCTAGAAAAAAGTAATCTTTTAGCACAACATGAACACCATAAAGCGATTGCTGATGAAGCATATGAAATGAAAAGAACTGATACACAACTGTGCAAAAATGACGACAAATTTCAGGTGTACACTTTTGATTTGCAGCAGTGTTTGCCTACACCTGCATTAAGTTCGTCTGTAGCCTTTTATAAGCGGCAGCTATGGACGTTTAATCTTACTGTCCATGACAACAAAACAGGTCAAGCTGTGTGCTATGTGTGGCACGAAGCCATTGCAGGTCGTGGGGCAAACCAAATAGCTTCCTGTATTTATAAACATTTAGAAAATCACGTTTCTGCTAACACCAAATACGTTACTTTTTATTCAGACACCTGTGGTGGACAGAATAGGAACTCCCATGTTAGTTCTATGTTTACATGGTTTTTGCAAAAATCTCTTGAAATCGAGACTATCGATCACAAATTTATGGTTCCCGGTCACAGCCATCTAGAAGTAGATAGTGATCACGGCATTATAGAAAAGAAAAAAAAGAAAACGGAATTACAGATATTTCACCCGCATGACTGGATACAATTAATTCGATCTAGCAGCAAAAAGTTTAAGGTTATAGAAATGAAAAATAAAGATTTTTATGAATTTTCTACTCTCTTGAAAAGTGCTTTGGTTTCAAGAAATAAAGACACTGATGGTCGTCAGTTTAAGTGGTTGGAAAAAAGGTGGCTGCGTTATGAAAAAGAATTTGGGGTTATTTCTTATAATGATACATTATGTATAAATTCGCCATTTTTCATTTTTAATTTCAAAAGAAGAGGATCAAGCATTCCAGATAATATTCCCATTATATCTATGCAACCATTGCCAATATCCAAAGAAAAAAAGAAAGACCTAATGGATCTTTTACCGTTAATACCAGATATCTTTCATGAATTTTATGTAAATTTACCTACATTAGATAATTTACGTAACACCGATCCTGATATTTTAGAAGAGGAAGAAGAAGCTATTGATGTATAATCTAATGGGCTTGATATCATTTGTAATTATGTTTTTTTTTATTAGTTGTTATATACTAACAAAATTATTTCACTAAGTAAACCTTTACACATAAGTCATACTAATATTATGTTCCGAATAACTTAAGTCACTTAAATAGGAAATTATGATATTTGCACTAAATTACTCTTTGGCACAAACAATCTATGTTTATAAACTATCCTTTTTTACTTTAATCTAATTAAAACACATATTTTTGTATTTTTAAAACGTTTTTTATTGTTCCTGAAAAGTTTGACTTTTTGACTTATGTGCTTTAGTTTGCCGACCCTAGATATAGTAGTACGGTGCACGGTGCAGTATCATGTATTATATATGTAGTAGTACGGTGCAGTGGCTCTCGGTAAGCAATACGCTACTGTCTCTTATTGGGTACAACAGGTTAGGAAAATATACTTCATACATACATCATCTCATCATCTGCCTAGCCTTTTCCCAACTATGTTGGGGTTGGCTTCCAGTCTAACCGGATGCAGCGGAATACCAGTATTTTACGTGGAGCGACTGTCTATCTGACCTCCACAACCCAGTTACTGGGTAATACGATACCCCTTGGTAAGATTGGTTGTCAGACTTTCGGGCTTCTGACTACCCGTAACGACTGTAAAAGATCCACGAATGACAACCGGGACCAACGGCTTAACGTGCTTTCCGAGGCACGGAGGGGTCTCCACAGACCAACCGCGGCAAGCGTAGCTTAACCTGACCGATCGACCTGTGCGGCTGTTATTATTTAGCCACGGGCCCCTCATACTTCATACATAATGTACATAAAAAAAATCCTAATTAAGTTAGATATAGTTAAGAATACATAAGTTCAGTTTCAAAGCTTCCCCTATACGAGTATGTTGCTGTCCGACGAGGTCCATATTGATCTCATTAAATCTGAAGTTCCGACCTAAGTACACATAATGGAATGCAATCAATGACAGAGTATTGAAGCTGTCAGATACCTAACTGTTTCGCTTCAGATGGCCTCTGCTGAACACATAATACCAACATCACGCCTGTGATCCGCGAGGGGTAGCGGAGCAGTACGTCAGTGCTACCATGTTATTAGAATAGCAGTTTAACACGACGACCGCATAACACAGCAACGTCGGAATGCATGAAATACACTGAGCCAGTCGAAATAGTAACTGTTAAATTCTCGATGCCCGTATTCAGGGATTTGAATCATCAAACTGTTGAATCGGGTCGCTTGTCATCAGTAGGCGCAAAGTGTTCGCTGATGCCCCTCCACGCGCGGTGCGGTGGCGGGGGTCGGCAGGGGTTGGCGGGGTTGGCGGGGGCGGCGGGGGTCGGCGGGGGTCGGCGTCTCGAAAATAAGAATTACAGTACCCACCCATAAAGAACAGAAGGCCAATTCTCGTAATTTAAAACGTTCAAAATCTAGTCGCAGTCTCATCTCAGCGACAAACAAATGTCAAAAACTTGTCAGAATGTAGGGAAATTAGACGTATTTTTGACAGATTGAGACTGATATCAGACTGCGAACATTCTTAAAATTACGAGAATTACCCCTCAGACTGTGAACGGTCTTTAAATTACGAGAATTGCCCCTCAGGAATTACGTATATATTTTAACATGATTTCTATAAGACACTTAGTTGACCATAGTTAGTGTATTTGAGCCATCGTCGTACCCAAAGGCTATTTTTTAACGCGCTCTGGATTTTCAAAGGACTGCCTAGCGAGTGTTAAAAGTCTGTGCCAGAAAAAAAAATGTCTCCTTTTAAAAATCACCCGCACGTATCTGAACATACTGTTGATCCAAACGAGCCACCAATCAAGAACTTGTGTCGAAGGTCTAAACTAACCCCCTTCCCCTCCTGCGACCCCTCGCCACTCCCATGCGTCTCTCAGAAAAGATGACGTACAAGACTGTTGATCACACGAAGAGTGTGATCGACAGTCTTATACGTCATCGTCCGTCGTCACGTCACGTCGTCAACGTCCTCACGCGCACCGGCGCACGATACGCGTTTGTATCGAAGGCAGTTATTTTATATTACTTTCTTTAACTTTACTTATGGACACAGTTCCTCGATAACTTGAAAGAATTCATATTTAATCAAAAATATACTGTTATTCATTTCATAATAGTCTCAACTTGTGTTTACGTAAATCAACACTATTGAACACTGTATGCGTTATCTCGTAATTTTTTTGTTTCTCTATTTGTGGAACCTTCTATTTATTTGGAATTTGGACTATTCATGGTATTAAAACAAATGCCTTGCTGTAAGTATTCCAAAAATTACCAATGAAATAAATATAACTTGCGTCGTGTTAGTGTGGTGCGGCAGGGACAGGTCAGCAGGTGTGCAAGTCACGCGTTCGAGCTCCGGCGACATTCATACAACGAATAGGTTTTTTTTTTAAATCAATTTAGTTGTAACACTGCAATCTCGGCCAGACAGCCGCTAGAGGGGGAAGGGGAGGGGTACTAGTCGCGGGGAGGAGAGTCTGGACCAAGAGGAACAATGAAGGGACCGCCCTTCACTGACCCCTCACACTCAGAGTTTTGCGAACGACGAGTTACGACGTCAGTGCCACCGAAAACTGCGCTCGAACTCATGACTCCTGGGTGTGCTCATGTGGCTAAGCATACTGTTTCAATTTATAAACAAATGGGTAGATGTAGAGGAAACATATCTTAATCTCATTGAAATTTGCTGGACACCATCTCCAAAGGAACATACCCACCTTTCCTTCATCCCACAACCTCAACATGAAAGTACTTCGGATCTTGTGAACCGATAATATGAATGTGAAGCAGTAGATCGAGCAGTTTCGTAGTTCGGTGTCAGGCGCGGCTCATACTCGGCTGGCCAATGAAAAAGCGACTAATAAAATGAACTGAGCCTGTGTGTGTCCCACACATCGGGTGCGGTGAGGGGCGGGGGTACAGGGTGGCTCAGTGTAGTACACGTTTTAAATATTGGCTAGAGCCGGGAGCCACTCGAGCGAGTCAATTGTGTATTATCGAGCCGCGGATATTATTGTTAATGACCTCTTCAGAGATACGCCTCATATTTGTTTGAGTGAGATGCTACGTGAACAGTGTACACGTATTGGCTAATCTATATAATGTATATATATCTGACGACGTCAGCGACGGCAGAGCGATAGGGTCGTCATTTTTAAGTATGTGTATGGTGACAGTTGCGGCGCGGAAGGGCGCGTTGATTTAGGGTTGCCTATAGAATAAAATCACAGAAAAAATAATATCGATATTTTTGATATTTCGATTCGAGAGCTTCGAAACATTAAAATGTTTTCCTGGAAGACCAAGCTTTGCTCTGGCCGTTGGAGGGTTCATCATCAGCATCACCATCATCATCTTAACCTTACATAAATAAAAAGATATACCTAGTTTACGTTGAACATTTTTTTTTTCGAGTTGGTAAAATCATCCATTTATTTCTCCCGCTCTAGGAGGGAGCAGGAGGGCGTGTCAGACTTTTACTGACTAAAACACACATGTGTCATTCAGATACCCCTTGCGTTCTAGAGCCACGGGTTTCCTTTTCAGAAATCCCCCGCGGCCCTAGCGAACATCGGCCCTGCTGGGCTCCTACGGTTTTGCTGACACCTCTTTGAGGCGCGCGTGGAACACCACGCGCCGTCGACGACTTGGGCTCGGTCCGGACAGTTACTGGTCCGCCGGGCGGCGAGCTACCCATTGCTCGTTGTCCGCAAGCTCGCGTCTACAATGGCTGGTAGTTGGGGTAGCAGCTGGGGCGTTGTCCGTTTCATCACGCGTACAGCCGTCTCATTCGCTGACATTACTGCTTCGCAGTTGGAGGCGACCACCTTCCATTCCCTCTCGCTCCGAGAGGTCGCCGGCACAAGGACACGGTGGTGCTCCGTCCAAGCGGGACCATACGTCGAATCGTTCGTAATTGGTAATTCGTCTTCGTTCGTTAGGGTTTTGTCCGTCGTGGTAGCGGGTATTATTAACACGTGATTTTCTTGAAGATTCTAATTGTAATGCGGCATGGTCCATAAACAAAAGAATTACGCAAAACAAAACAGCACAGCACGATGGAATCGATTTCAAATCGAGTGTTCGACTGACAGTGCAGAGAATTGGCAACACTGACCCAGACCCGATTGGCGCTCTATTTTCAAATTGTCAATGTCATTCGCTTTGCGTTTGCCGCTCTTTTTCGTATCGTATTGTGAATATTATTTCAAAGAACAATGCCAAAAAAAACCCAGAGCGAACAGATACAGGATGTGGTTGAGAATGTTGGGGATATTTATTGGAATAATTGTGTAAATATTTCACTATTAAATTCGATGGCTAAGTATGTGACATTGCTATTTGTTTTTTATTAGGGGTGATTTTTTTAGTACAGAAAATATCGTTGATTTCGTGTCATGAAGTCATGTAAATATATATTTAATCATTTTAATTGCTCTCTCGTGTCAAAAAATTAACAATAGGAATACAAACAACACAATGAAATGATGAGATGGATCCGTGTGCATCACCCTGTGACACCACACAACTTTACTACGACCGACAGAGAACCCCTACTCGCGTGCTTCCCATAATGTAATCTTGTTCATCACCACTGTGATCACTATCTACTTCGACTGGTACATGACCTACTGGCATCTTTCTATACCTATCGTGAGCATACTTGTAAGGTTAGAATTTATCGTATAGCGATCTTTATCGATCCTTATCGTATAGCGATCACCCACCAAAACTTACGCTACCTTAAACGGACCTCTGAACTTCCGATCTAACGTTTTTTAATCTGATTTCACTCTTCGCTTTCTAATAACACGACCTCGTCAACCGAACATTTTGTTAAAGCTGCCTTTGTTGTATAAAATCTCTAGCTTTCTGTTGTTGACCGTTTAAAACTGAATTTATTACAAGAGCTTTATGCAACAAAAACTCTGTCGCAGACATGTTAATCGAAAAGCCTAGGTTCAATATTTCACGTAATATCACAATATTACTTTACAAATAAGTGTCGGGTAGAAATGTAATAAAATCTCAAGTTGTGGCTCGCTTGCAACGCTACATATGAATTGGTCTGTGTGAATACACTTATTTGACCAATACCAGTCCAGTAAAGGGTCCATTTCGTAGGTGGCGTTGAATAATACGAAGTGTAAATGTACATGTAAATTTAACAAACATTCAAACTGAATTTATTTCCCTTTACATTTCATAACACTTCACCACACGCCCTTCAGCTAGCCAAAAACCACGCTTTTTTGTTGGACCCCGATTCGACCTCGGACTCTGTCATACCACCTAATATGTTACTCTTAAATAATAAAATTCGATAACACGGACTCCTTAAATGAAAATTTAGACAATTTTTCTGTGTCTAACATTTACCCATGCACCCCTGAAGAATGTCTAACAATTATTAAAAATCCTTCTCCTTACCTCAAAATCTTATCGCAAAACATAAGATCCATTAATCGCAACTTCCTTAGTTTTGAAACCCTGCTCACCCGTCTCTCTTTTGAGTCTGATATAGCCGTACTTTCCGAATGTTGGCTTCCTTGCTTATCTAACTCCACCTTACCACACCTCCAAAACTTTTCTCGTCATCACACCACTAAACATCAGAATCAAAGTGATGGTGTGGTTGTCTACATAAATTCAAAACTAGATTACATAGTCTATGAACCAGATTTTCATGGCTCTGCCTCTGGTCTTATTGTTGAACTAAAGTCTGATGTTGCAATCGTTTGTATTTATAGATCTCCCTCAAATGAGGACATTGACATTTTTCTCAGATCACTTAACGAAATTTTACCTTCCCTAACCAATTTTACTACAGTTGTCATCACGGGTGATATAAACATAAACATAGTTGACTCTAATTCTCCTTTAGAAAATCGCTCTCATGACTATCTTAACTGTCTCGCATTCCATGGATTTTTACCAACACATTGTCTACCAACTAGAGGAGATAACTGTCTAGACCACACTGTTCTTCGTACTAGACTACAGTCTTCTACCTTCATTTTTGATTCCACCATAAGCGATCACTTCTCAACTCTTCTTTGTATAAACTCCAAGTCTCACCATAACTTCCACATAAACACAATTTCAAAGATTAACTATGCTGCCCTAGATCTGGCTATGGAAAAAACAGACTTTTCGCATATCTTATCCATGACTGATCCCAATGAAGCTACAAATTCCCTAGTACAAACTCTTTCCCAAAAAATTACCATGAACACAAAAACCAAATATGTCCCAAAGCGTAACAGGATCCTAAAGCCCTGGATTACCCCAGGGCTTCTGAGGTGCATGAGAAACAGAGATGCCCTGCATAAAAAGCAAAAACATTCTCCTGACAATGATCTGATTAAAATTACTTATAAAATTCTCAAAAAAGTTAAGAGACAGTTTGACTCTGAGGAATTGACCAAGGCTGGACGGAACACTAAACTTTTATGGCACACAATTAAGCGTATCACGAACACCAACATCACTACTCACATTCCCACAGAATTATTTTCCTCTTCCACATCTCCGCGCCAATCTGTTAATGATGTTAATGCTTACTTTGCTAATATTGGTAAGAATCTTGCTGATTGTATTACACAAACCCAACCCTCATCCTGCCTTCCGGGTTCACATAGGTGCTCTGAGCATACAAGCACCCCTAACTCTTTCGCCATGTTGGGAACAAGCTCCGATGAGATAATTTCGGTTATAAAGTCTCTTAAACCTAATGCTGCAATAGGACACGATGGCATTTCCACATTATTTTTAAATAGGTACTGCATGCTTCTGTCACCCATCCTATGCCACATCTTTAACCTCTGTTTTGACTCCGGTACCTTTCCTTCCTCCTTCAAATTGGCTATCATTCATCCTATATTCAAGGGTGGTGACCGCCAAAAGAGACGGGGCCCCATAGGGCCGAAGCCTGCCAGGGTAGCGGGACCATCCGAAAGGGTTTACCGCTGCCCTGGAACATAAAGGGCTAAGGAAGGAACACGGGTGGGTTTTAGTCAGTAAAAGTCTGACACTCCCTTCTGCTCCACCCAGAGCGGGAGGGGTCATTTGATGATTTCCCATCCTCAAAAAATCTCTGATACCCAAACGTTCGAGCGTTTGGGTATCAGAGATTTACAACTTCAACTTTTTCACTCTTATCTCTCAGGCCGCTCACAAAGGGTCAAGATCGATAAATATCTAAGTGAGGAACTGCCTATCACCTACGGCGTACCGCAAGGCAGTGTCTTGGGTCCAACTTTGTTTTTGGTATTCATTAATGATCTCTGTAATATGAAATTAACTTCCGGAAACATTGTTTCTTTTGCCGATGACACCGCCATCACCTTCTTCGACAACTCGTGGTCTAGTCTCCAAGCTACCGCTCAGAAAGGGATTGATGTCGTACGTAGCTGGCTCACGTCTCACTCACTCACTTTAAATACCTCTAAAACAAAACTCATCACTTTCTCTCTCAACATCACATCACAACCTCCGACTTCCCTAACTTTGCAAGCTCACACCTGCCAATTAAACACTTTAAACTGTAACTGTCCACTAATTAAATCTACTGACACAATTAAATACCTTGGTATCACCCTAGACAAGCACCTCAACTTTAAAACACACATCACTCTTCTGACTGGCCGTGTCCGCAAGTTGATTTATCTTTTTAAAACTCTTAGACACGTTGCCAACGTTCATCTTATACGGTCCGTATATTTTGCAATGTGTCAGTCTGTAATCTCATATTGTATTACAAGTTGGGGTGGTGCTGCTAAATCAATTCTCAAGCCTCTTGAGGTAGCACAACGAGCAGTCCTGAAGGTAGCCACTTTTCGTTCAATACTTTATCCAACTTTTGACCTCTACCAGAAATGTGGGGTCCTTACCGTTCGCCAATTGTTCATACTCAGCACGATTTTACATCAACACACTAACAGTCCATTTGCACATCAGCCGACTATACCCAGAAGAAGAAACAGGGTATATACTGTACCTCATCCATATTTTACTTTTACAACAAGATTCTTTTGTTATCAAGGACCATCTCTATATAATAAAATTAACGCTATAATCCCACTGCAAACATGCTGTAAGCTAACATGCAAAAAGCGGATTACTGAATTTCTATCTACCAAAAATTACGATGATACCGAATCCCTTCTTACAACAATGAAGTAACTCACAATACACAATATACACACACACTTAAACACACCCCCATTCGCACGCGCACACACACACAAACACACACACGCGCGCGCGTACACACATTGCTATATTGGACTTTTGTTATTCGGCTCTAAATTTTATTAATAATTATTTAACAGTCTAAGCAATACTTTGTCCTATTTTTCGGGAAATGAGTGCTGATTGTCCTTAATACAGGCTACTAAGTAACCTAGCTAGGACATCAAATCGTTAAATTGTTTTGTTACCTACTCATCAGTTGTAAACTATTCCTAAATTGTCATCCTATTTTTGTAACAGACTGTACCACTTTATGAAATAAAATTATTATTATTATTATTAACTTCACTTTAAATAATCGAATAAACTAAATACTACACACAAATCAATCTAACTAGGCAAACCGACAGTTTCGTTTTGGAAAAGTGACTTGGTCCGCGTCTCGATGCGAAGTGCCCGTTCGACAATCCCCACTTTCCAAAACGACTCTGTCCACGTGCCGCCATTACTAAATAACGTCACGGCGTTTGCCCCACTACTACATTAATCAATTGAGCAACTTTTATTAAAACAATATCGTTATCCACGACATATCTATACATATCTATATATATAAAATTCAAAGTCCTGACTGATTGACTGACTGATTGACTGACTGACTGACTGACTGATAGATCAACGCACAGCCTAAAACGCTGGTCCTAGAGACATGAAATTTGGAGGGTGTGTTCTTCGTGAAGAGTACGCATCCACTAAGAAAGGATTTTTCGAAATTCCACCCCTAAGAGGGTGAAAAGGGGGAAATTCGTTTGTATGAAAAATCTTATTCCTTGAGTTAATAAACTTGAAACTTGGCACGAATACTTATCTAAATAAATTATGAAGATTGTCGGTTTTTTTTTTCTTCTAAACTACCCCTTAATAAGGTACTGGGGGGTTTCAAAGTTTGTATGGAAGAATTTTAGCGCGCAGTCCGATTTACTCGAAACTCAGTATTTATACCTAATATTGAAAGTAAAGAATAATGTGTATCAGGGTTTTTTGAAAATCTACCCCTGACGGGCTGAAATGGGGTAGTCAATTTTTCAGGGGAGGATTTTACTGCATGGCTTGATTAACTCGAAACTCATAACTTGTCTCAAAGATTATTTATACTAATATAAATAATCTTTGAGACAAGTTATGAATATATCCCAAACGATTTTTTTAAATTCCACCCTTGTGGGGGTGAAAAGCGGGGATACAGTTTATATGAAAAATCTTCTTCATTAGGTTAATAAACTTGAAACTTTTCAAGAATACTCGCCTAAGTAAGTAATAAATTTTACCATTATAAGTTTTTCAAAACTACCCCTCAAAGGGGGATATAGGGGTGTTAAGTTTGTGTGGAAGAAATTGAATGCGCGGTCCGAGTAACTCGAAACTCGAAACTTAAGACCAAAAATAAAGAGTAACATAAATATCAGGGTTTTTCGAAAATCTACCCCTAACGGGTTGAAAAGGGGTAGTTAATTTTACAACGGAGGATTATAATGCGTGGCTTGATTAACTCGAAAATTGGTATAAATAATCTTTGAATCAAGTTATGAATAATCCCAAACGATTTTCAAAATTGGTGGAATTTTGAAAATCGTGTGGGGGTGAAAACCGTGGGATACAGTTTATATGAAAAATCTTATTCATTTAGTTAATAAACTTGAAACTTGGCACGAATACTTATCTAAATAAATTATGAAGATTGTCAGTTTTTTTTCTTCTAAACTACCTCCTAATAAGGGATTGGGGGGTTTTAAAGTTTGTATGGAAGAATTTTAGCGCGCAGTCCGATTTACTCGAAACTCAGTATTTATACTTAATATTGAAGGTATACAGGGTGTTATTGACAGCCCTCCGCAAACTGATAGGGTGGCTTCAGTACATCATATTAAGATGACCGGTACATGTAATTCTTTCAGGAACATTAAGGGAATCCAAAAAACCAGATTTGTTTTATTACCTCACACGCAACGTATCGTTACCGTGGCAAAACGCACGTAGCGGACGGCAGCGCAGCGAGCTTGAGCGAGGCTGTTTTCAGCTGTTTTATTTACATAAATGGAGTGTTGCATACAGAGAACGTAATTTTACATTGAAATAAAGGAATATCAGCAGAAAAAACGGCATAAGTTTTTTTTTCCTGAGAAAATTTCCAGTGGGATATGATTCAGAATAAGGAGCTGAATCAATCCTGTGTTTTTGTGGAGGGCTGTCAATAACACCCTGTAGAATAATGTGTATCAGGGTTTTTTGAAAATCTATCCCTGACGGGCTGAAATAGGGTAGTAAATTTTTCAGGGGAGGATTTTACTGCATGGCTTGATTAACTCGAAAATTAGTATAAATAATCTTTGAGTCAAGTTATGAATACATCCCAAACGATTTTTTTTTAAATTCCACCCCTGTAGGGGTGAAAAGCGGGGATACATTTTATATGAAAAATCTTCTTCATTAGGTTAATAAACTTGAAACTTGGCAAGAATACTTGCCTAAGTAAGTACTTACCTAATAAAGTTTATCATTATAAGTTTTTCAAAACTACCCCTCAAAGGGGGACATAGGGGTGTTAAGTTTGTGTGGAAGAAATTGAATGCGCGGTCTTTGTAACTCGAAACTCAGTATTGATACTTTTGACAGAAAATAATTAATAATAAGTATGCAAAGTTGTCGAAAATTTACCACTGACGGGACAAAAAGGGGTAATTCAGTTATTAAGGGGAGGATTTGAACTTGAAACTGTATGTTACATTTTCACGCCAAAACCACTGAACTTCTGATTTGGCATAGAGATAGATGGCATCCTGGGGAAGCACATACATTTTATCCTGTTAGCACGTTCCCGTGGGATATTTTCCGACATCCACGCGGGCGAAGCCGCGGGCAGAAGCTAGTTATAAAATAAATTCGGTTATCGTGTCTGTCTGTGTGACCGCGTTGTTCTTCTAAACTACACGATGGATTTTGATGCGGTTTATACCGTCATTTAGAGAATTTATTTCGAAAGGTTAGTGTTTATTAAACTACCATATTATAATCTATACTTATAATAAATCTGTAGAAGTGAAAATTCTGTACATTGAAAATATCCAAAAAATAAATGGCAGGGGGTGTTACTTGACCGACACCGAACCCAAAAATGTGATTAAAAATTTTTTTGTCTGTCTGTCTGTTTGAACAGGCATCACGCAAAAACTACCGGTTCGATTACGATGAAACTTGGTATAATTATTCTTTAATATCCTGGGCACCACACTGGGTACTTTTTATCCCGGAAAAGTATATACAATAAAAAACAAACTTAATTTTGCGGTTCGATCCCTATACCCGATTACCACTGTCTGTACTGTACCAACCGCAAATACTAAGTTTGTCGTAGGTTGGGTCACCCGCAGTGGAGTTCATTTTTATATTAGTTTTTAGAGTTATTTAGGTTTATTTTTATATGAGTCGTAGGTATAGATTTTAATTTTAAAGTATAGGTAGTATATTTGATAGTGTACGTAGTGACCGTAGGTTATTTTATAATACTGTTAGGTAGGTTTAGTCATTCGTATAGATATTAGTTTTTAGGGATTCTGCTTATTTATTGAGTTTAGATTAGTTATCATCAGAAATAGGTTTATTTAGGTAGGTAGGTATTAAATTTTCTGTTATTGAGTTTTTTTTTTTAATTAGTTAGGTACTTAGGTAAAGATATCATATAGGTACCCTCTTAATCACCACTAATGAGACACAATTTGGTTTTCTATTGTAATTAGCCACAAAGGGCCCGCGACATAGATGGCATTCTGGGGAAGCACATACATTTTATCCTGTTAGCACGTTCCTGTGGGTAAATTTCCGACATCCACGCGGGCGAAGCCGCGGGCAGAAGCTAGTATATAATAAAATAAAAACTCGATGTTTTCTCAAGTCTTAAAAACCATGCGAAACAGGGCCGAGTTGCTAGGTGTTAGTGAGAGAAACAAGGTATAGCTACGAAGGTATTAAACTTGAAACTTTGCGATGATTCGTCAACTTACTGTTGACATACTGAAGATGTTGGTTATTCTTTGTTGAGTACTTCTAGTAGCTAGTAGCTCTTGCCCGCGTCTTCACCCGCGTGGAGGTAGCTCAGAAATTATTCCACAGAAACGTCTTACCGGGATAAATATCCTATGTCTGGTTATAAACTATTTGTGTGCCAAATTTCATCCATATCCGTTCAGTAGTTTTTTTCGTGAAAGAGTAACAAACATCCATCCATCCATCCATCCATACAAACTATCGCGTTTATAATATTACGTCTCTCTACAGAAACAGGTATATGTATTGTGTTAAAAGCAGACTGTCAAGTCATCATTCTCCTGCCCTTATCCCAATTTATTTGGGGTCGGCGCAACATGTCTTTTTCTTCCATACTTCTCTATTACTCGTCATCTCGGTAGTCACCCCCTTTCTAACCATATCAACATTTACACATTCCATCCATCGTTTCTTTGGTCTTTCCCTACTCTTATAGCCATCGACATTCATACTCAAAACTCTCCTCACGACATTTTCCTCATTTCTCCGTAACACATGCCCATACCATGACAACCGATTTCCACACAACTTTTCAGTTACCGGTGCCACTTTCAGACTTCCTCTTATGTACTCATTTCTTATTCTATCCATTCGTGTAACACCACACATCCCTCTTAGCATTCTCATCTCAGCTGCATGCAATTGCCTTTCATTTATCCCTGAAAAAACAGACTGCCAAGTACTACACTGATAGAAGTACACCTGTCTTTGCTTGCTTCCTCGACTTGTCTTGTGTTGTGTTGAAGGAATTTGACCTGGTTTGCTATGATCTGCTGTGGCAGAAACTGCAGTAAGCGACAGTGCCAGACGGACTGATCCGTATCTTTCAATACTGGTATAGCAATCAGGTCAACGTTGTTCGATGGTCGGGGGCTTACTCGGCCCCATACAGGTTGGAGTGCGGCGTGAGGCAAGGGGGCTAACCTCACCGAAGCTCTTTAACCTGTATGTTAATGCGCTGATAGAGAGGCTCAGCAGCACGCATGTCGATTGCCATATAAGAGGTTGTGCCTAAACAATATCAGTTACGCTGACGACATAGTGCTGTTGAGCGCCTCTGTCTGTGGTGTGTCAAGGCTGATTGTCATCTATGAAAAGTAATATGCTGAAGAACATGGTTTGTTGTATAACACGAATAAGTGTGAGTGCATGGTCTTTCAGGCCAAGATAGTTCAGGATAGTTTCCACACAATCATGCGCAAGCGGTGCTCATCCCTGCTACGTAGGGTGCGGGCCAGCGCGGCGGCAACAATATCCAGCGCTTTTGCTGAACGTTTCGGCTGCCAGTACGTGAACCACTGTTATATGATTCACGTACTGACTAATGTAATAATAATAAATAATAATAAATTTATTGAACCAATGTTACAGTTATTACCTTAAAATTAACTTAACTTAACATCGGTCTGTAACCGTTAGCGATCATCTTTTGGATTTTTGCGGCGGTCCCCAAACTAGGCGGCGCCTGTATCTTGGGGACCAGAGTTGTGATACATAATGCTATTTACCTACCACTGGAGTTTATGTAAGAATAGGTAAGTAATTGCAAATGATTATATAAAACTAAATTAAATATTGAGATCAAAGTGAAAGTGAAAGTAAAACTTAAATCGTAAATTATTAAAAACAGAAATAAAGCTTATATTGCACTGAACAAAGCCTAAAACTAAAAATATTAAACAATTATTAATGAAATGTTAAACAATAAAAATAATAAAAATAAAATGTTAAACAGTGAAAAATAAAATGTTAGTTAATCAAAAATAGGGTGTGTTAGTGTGTGCGCGTGTGGTGTGTAGGTGTATTATAGTGTGTGTGCATGTGGTGTGTAGGTGTCAGTGTCTGTGGTGGGAGTAGGATTCCGAGTGTGAGTTGAGTGATGTGAGAATGTTTTCCGATTCATCGTATGAAAGACCTAATAGCCATTGTTTGATAACATTTTTACATGTGGAGAGGGAGAGTTCTTTTGGGTCACAAGGCAAACTGCTTGTGACCTTGTTATACACAAAAGTGTGTAGATAGGCAGGGCACCGTCTTGTTAGGAGAGATGTGGTCCGTTGTAGCGGAATGTGAAAGACACGTTTGGAAGTCAATGAGTGGTAGTCAGGTCGGATTTTTAGGGTTTTGTGTATGCATAGGTAAGCATTGAGAATAAATAGTTGGCGGACACGTAGAACTTGAAACTCTTTGTACAGAGAGTCAGTGGGGTAGAAAAATGGTTTTTTTAAGAGAACTTTTATAACAGCTCTCTGGGCTCTTTCAAGCTCAATTATTGTTGTTTTTCCAGCTCCACCCCAAATAGATACGCCATATTGTATAATGGACTGGCATATGGCGAAATAAACCATTCGCAGGATGTCTTTTGGAGCGCGGTCTCTTAGCTTCTTTATTATATGTATAAGTTTCCTTACTCGACCAGAGAGAAATTGAATGTGGGCTTTAAATGATAGATTTTCGTCAATGAGTAGACCTAAATAACGAATAGATTGTGTCCGGTTAATATAATCGCATGAGCAGTCTTCGCGTAATGTTTTCAAATGGTTCTGACATGTGTGAAATTTCAAAATTAGGTTGGGAGGAGGGCTAGATAAATGTGTTTTGGAAAATGTTATAAGTTTGGTTTTCGTTATATTGAGTGTAAGTAAGTTATGGTCCAGTGTTTGCGCCACTGTTGCTAATCCTTCTTCCGCAAGGCGGTAGACCTGTTCCCAGGTGGGTGCATGAAATGTGATAACCGTGTCGTCTGCGTAAGATATTAGTTCCGCATTTGGAAGAGTGAGGTTCAGTATATCGTTCATGTAGATTATAAAGAGTGTTGGGCCTAATAAGCTGCCCTGCGGAACTCCAAAATTGATAGGGAGTTGGTCACTTGAGTGTTCACCAGATTTCACATATTGTCGGCGATTGTTGAGGTAACTGTGAAACCATTCAAGTGGTATTCCCTTTATCCCTGCTGTTTCTAGTTTTTTAAGGAGTAGATCTGTTGAAATTGTGTCGAACGCTTTAGCCAGGTCTAAGAAGACCGCCATGCAGCGCTCACCCTTTTCTATAGTTGTTGATATGGAGTTTGTTAGCAGCGAAGCCGCGTCTTCAGTTGATTTCCCTTTTCTAAAACCAAATTGTCGCTCTGAAATTAGATGATGTTTTTCAAGGAAATTAACCAGACGGGTGTTAACCACCTTTTCTAGGATTTTAGAAAATATGCTAAGTAGTGCAATTGGTCTATCATTTTCAGATTTGTCCTTAGGACCACTTTTATGTATTGGGCTTACTGCTGCAACCTTCCACTGTTCGGGAAATACTCCTGTTTCCAGGCTGAGGTTAATCAGGTGGGTTAGAGGTGTTATAATTATGTTTTGTATTTTCTTTATGAGTTTTACACTGATTTTGTCGGGACCTGGGGAACTATCGTCTTTTAACTGATTAATGAAGTTTGTAATTTCTGTTTCGTCAGTGGGATGTAGAAAGAAAGAGAAAGGTGACGTATTAGGTGATGTGTACTTGCTAGTGAGGGATGTCGGAGTTTCTGATAGTCTTGTCAGTATGGTAGCAGCCAGGTTTTTGCCTACTGATGTGAAGTACGAGTTACATTTATTGAGGGACTCTACAGGATTGGGAGAGCTTCTCACTAAGTTGCATGTGTTGTTCCTTTGGCCGCTAGAGTTGTACATTGATTTGAGAACTTTCCATAGTTTTTGAGAGTTTTTGTTATTTTCCTGAATTTGTCGACTGTCGTATTCAATTCTGAGTTTCCGTAAGAGATTGTTGCAGAAGTTTTTATAACGGTGGTAGATTATTTTTTTTGTTTCGTTTTCGGGGTCAGACCTTAATGAGAGATGTAGCCGGTCGCGGTGACTTATACATCTCATAAGTCCAGGTGTGATCCAAGGCTGTATGTTACGTTTACTTCGGGGAATTTTTACTTTGAGTGTGTGTGTTTCTATTAACTTTGCGAGGATTCCGATGAAAGAGGTAGCGGCAGAGGCTACACATTTTTGGTTAAGAGTGTCAGACCAGTCAATTTTTGTTAAGTCTGCGGCTAAATCATTCTCGCTTAGTTTAAGTACCGAGCGATTTTTATGGACTCTAATGTAGCTCTGTAGACTCTCTGTAGACTCTAATGTATAATGAATTATTATTTTAATTATTTATTTATTTACTTAGGGACAACAAACTGTCGTATAGCGACAAGGAAAGCCAACTAGGCATAAAATGAAAGGGAGGTAGAAAACAATTAAAGATATATATTTACAAGAAAAGGATGGAGATGGACTGAGGAGCGGTGTGTAGTATGTAGAGGTGGAGTGTATGGATGACGATGCGTGATAGGTGGGTTGAGGAGGCTGAGGTGAAGATACAGGTGGGCTGAGGAAGTAGTCGCGAGGCAGGTGCTGGCGACAGGGGCAGGTACAGCTGCAGATCCAGGATCAGGAGGCAGGAACAGGAGAGGACAGGAACAGGAACCGGAGCAGGAACAGATGCAGGTGAGGGTAGGTGCTGGTGCGTGACGACACGGAGGACACCAGTAGGTGGGCCCACGCACCAGGCCAGGACGCAGCACAGCAGCAGGAGAGAGAGGCACGGCGGAGACGCTGTCAGCCCGCCAGGTGAGGCGGCCCTCGGGTGAAGCGGCCCTCAGGTGAGGCGCGGCCCAATAGATGTAGTAGCCCTTCACGGAGGACGAAGGACGGAGGCGTAGGCAGGATCCGTCAGGTACCGGAGCGGAGAGTTACGCTGGGTATTCCCGGGATAAGTGACCCTGGAGTATCAGGCTCCTTGTAGTGTTCGCTTTAGAGGCGAAACCCGAACTGATCCTTGCATTGCGTGGATCTATAAAGTTAACTCTTAGAACAAAATTTTGTAGAAAATATGAATTTGAGATAAGAACTCGGCCAGTGATTAGTTTACATAAGTTTCCATATCTTTTTCCGCTAAAAAGATACAGGCCGGTAAAAATTTGAAAAGTACGTTGCCATGGCGACGTATTAAACGTCGTTGTCAAAACTGTCGTAATAAAATATATTACTAATAAAATACAATAAAATCTATAGTTATTTTGTATTAGAAGTATAGTGTTTATAGGAAAAATTATATCCATCAATGTGGGCGAAATTACCAACCCTTGCATGTCACTAAATCGTCGTAGTCTCATGTTAAAGTTGGAGCTGTGTCTGTGTACTGATTGTGGATAAAACGTGTCGTGAGGAATAATCAGATCAGCGCCTAACGGTAACAGAATGCTTGTTCTGACCTGGAGGAATAAGTGAAGGTAACTGTGTGTTAATTACGGCACGCGAAACTATCAGTGCGCGCCGTAAGGGGGTTTATCAGTGTAGGCGGGGGTTATATTTCTTGAATTAAACCAGCAAAAATAGAAACACGAGTTATATTGTAAAAGGGTACACGTACACAGCTAAAATATACACAATACAGTAGAATAAGGACTTACGCATTAACAACACTAATTTACACACATATGGACTGATAATCATAACATACACACGACTTTACGAGCGATTCCGCTGACCAAGCATCGTTAATAGCTTGGTGTTATTCACTTGATGATTTCGTAACGACTGACTCATGAATCCCACAGCGGGGTCTATTTATACAGCTATGTTGTAGTCGACCAAAGACGACGAATCATTTGCACCTGACACCTGCATAGATCTGATTCTATTGATGACGTCAGACATGCAGCTGTCACCTGCATAGTATAGGTTCATATTACGCAATCATTATGCAATAACAGGTGTTCGTAAACATTAAGCAACAACAGTAAGGAATGATTCTAGAACTAACATCTACTGGTAAACGAGGCTGAGATTATGGTGCTTTTCTACACTGTGAGTATGTAGATTACGTTACAAAACAGCAGTGTAATAATAAGTAAACAAAGGTTAGATCTTAATAATAAAGGTAACAAATACACTACTCACAACGTTATCTACATATTATGTTCATTTATAATAAATTAAAATTTTCTTTTCAATAATAATGTATAATATTCAATTTAAATGTAATTCTTTAATAATTTCTAATGTTAGTTTATTTATTTATTTATTAACTATGGATAACTTACAGCTACAACAAACAGAATAAAAAATTGTATGTGAGACTGACAGTCAATTAAAAGTCATCACTTCTAAAAACAGATTAGAAAGAAAGAGTGTGAACAACACAACACAGCTACCAAAAAGAAAGAGAAAAATAAACAATATAACATTCAAGCTTAAACAAATATACCTAAGAATAAAAACCTGGACATACAAAATCTTAATTAAAAAAGCTAAGGCTCAGGCACTTCCTAGCCGAGGAGAAACCTGTTAAAAAAGAATCAAAATCATGCTGTTTACACATGTCATTAAAGTTTGTACTTGCACGTGTTAGATTTTTATAGTATAGTATATACTATAAGTATATGTACCTACATATTATCCAAATAACAAGCTTTAAATATCAGAATGGTTGCTATTTAGTTATTTACTGTGTATGAAAGTTATTATTGAATATCGTTTGTAGGAAAAGGGTTTTATGAAATAAAGCACAGACAGACAAGGCTAAACATTTATTTAATTTTAGGCTTGTCAGTAATTAATCAGAACACTAGTCGTCCGTTCGCAAAACTAGATCATCATGGAGAAGAAGGACAAGAATCTCCATGGAAACAGTAACAAAGTATTCTATCAATGCATTTCTTACGTTGTCATAAATTATCGTTATCTTTAAAAACAATTTATTCTACCTCTTGGACAATGGTCCAAGAGAATTCAAAATAATAGCAACATAATAACAATAGCTAGGAATATTGGCCATAATATGACTTACACAACAACATTTTCATAATAAGCAATAATTGAGGTATAATATCAAATTAATTAACTTACGTGACATCTGGTCGATCTATTCCACATAATAACGGCACTAGAACTAACTAACTGAACATCTACCAAGCAACTGTCTTGATAACGTCGTTACAATCCTTTTTATACACTACCAACGACTTTTACGTAAAACATCTACCGCCATTTTGAACCAATCACAGATAATCATATATTTTGGCTTAATATCATCTAACACAGGTAATAATAAACAAATCTTATATAGTGAAACCATTTGAAAACATTATAAGGTAATTAATCAATTTAATAAGAGTTGATTCTTAATTCTTAGACATCATCAAAAAGTATATCAACATCAACTGACAGTATTGTACCAATCATTTGAAACAACCTATTATATTAAAATAGCAATATAAAATCTAAGATATACTACAAAGATAATCAAACTTAATCATAAATATCATTATAATCATTAGTGTTTTTTTACAAGTTAAAACTGTTGTTTTTTGTAAACACAATATCTAGTCAAATTAGGTACTTCTACGTTGGTCTCAAGCTTCGTAATTATGACAAATGCCATTATCCAACAAACAATATATTATAATTATATCAAGATGGTATATATCTAACACACGCATTGTAAATGAATTTTGTCTGTAATTCGTAGAGGTAAATGGAACCCGCAACGGTGCGTTCCATCGCTTCGACCTTCCGGGAACGTTAAAATAAAATTTGGATAGAATATCGAGTTATTAATAGAATTATTGAAAAATTTGAATAATGAAATACAGTCAGAGATTGCTCGCCGATTAATTAGGGGTAATATATGATACTTCTTACAGAGATCGAGGAAATCTTTAGACCGGTAAGGCACTTTCTGATGATAATACAAATACTTGATGAACCTTTTCTGGATACTCTCTATACGATCAATGTAGGTACTTGTGATAACATGTATTCCAGATTTCAGACGCGTATTCCAAATTGCTTTTAACAAAAGTACAGTAAAGAATTTTCAAAGTTTTGGCTTGAGTGAAGCACTTGGATAGCCGCATTATGAAATCAGTGCTTTAGATGCCTTTGCGACTATGGCATCGACATGAAATTTACAGATCTCGGATGCAATTCATTTTAGGTAGTACTTGATCACCCAAGATATACGATAAAGGTATAATTGAGCGCTTTCGAGAATACGTTAGGACCGAACATTTAGCAGGGTTAGGATCAAGCTTACTCCCAGAACAATAAGCCTCCAGGCGACGTAAATCATCCTGAAGTGTAATCACGTCCACATGTGATGATATTGTGGCATATACTTTCATATCATCAGCAAAACACAGCAGTCTGGATGAAGTCAAGCAAGAGTTTAATTGTATGATCCAAAGTTGGTTGTAATAAATAAATAAAATAAAAAATTCCCAGTAACTGGATAGTATAATACTGGTATTCAGCTGCATCCGGTTGGACGGGAGGCCGGCCCCAGCATAGTTGGGAAAAGGCGGATGTTGTATAATTATATTTGAAGAAAATGCTCCACGCTCATTGTTTTGCTAACTTAGTTTGTAGTGTAATGTACTACCATAGTTTTAAGACCTTTGCTTTGTAACTAACAATTATTCTGAATGTGCTAACACTAGTGCTTAAGTTGTGCGTGTATCTAACTAACTAATTGGATTTTATGATCTGAAAAAATAGATGAATATATTTGAAATTAGTAGGATTATATAAAAAAATATTAGCTGTCCCATATGTTTGGGTCGAGTTACTCGTATAGGAGTTGAGAGGATGCAGGTATCCATGACTTTCTGTTTAATGTTGAGCGGCATCACTAACCAGCGCTAGTCAAACTTGGAAGTTCATATACCGAATGAAATTGAAAATTAGATCATGCCAAAGAAGTATGGACAGAAGTCTATTAAACATTAAAAGAATTAAAACAATATCCCATGAAATGATTGGAGACAAGACAAAGATTACTGACGCTCTGTACTACTGTACAACACTAAAGTGGCCTGGGCCGGTCATGTAGCTAGTTTGACAGATAACCGACGGACTCACAGACTAACGTCTTGGAACGGGCCATCAGGCACTGGGAGAAGTGGTCGACCGGTCCCGGGGGACAGACGGACTCACAGACTAACGTCTTGGAACGGGCCATCCGCAGTGAAAGTTTATTGTACTTTTACGAGTACATTGGACTTTTTACTAGTTAACTCCGCAAGCCCTCGCGCTCTGCCTGTGCCGACTTACGGAGATCAAAAATTCCCTCTCAGAACGGACAACATTATGTTTCGATGAAAAGATAATCTACGGGTGGCGAGGTGCGCTGAGCGGGGAGCGGGGTTGAGGGGGGCACCGGGTGCCGCATAAATACATCGTTTATTTTTCATACGCAAAAAGCTACAGACGTATTTTTTATCCGCTTAGAGGGAAAATCCGTAAACACGGTAACGTAAGCCAGTGGCAGAACATAAAAGAGCCCAAAGCATATCGACTCCCGCCTTAATCTGCCATAAACAATCGCTACGAACAAAACCTCGCAATAGTAAATTTCACGAAAAGTCATCCGACGGAATAATGGCTGAATTCTCCGATCGTGTCATCGACACACCACGAAAACTGATCTTAAAACTACTAACATAGAATTGAATTTAGTGCGCCGGTGGTGACGGGTGGGTCGGGAGTCCGCGCGCATGTGTCACGCCGTATGGACACGTATGTCGTGCACATAGGAGCGCTATCCGCGTGCGCGCCGCCAGTAAGATGTGACTCGCCGTTTAATCTGGCTGTTATTTTTCCGGTAATACATCAAAGTGGCGACTTTCTACGGCAAATTGTATCAAAGTCGCTGATGTATGGAGGTGCCTACAGTGCCGTACGCACACGTCGTGTCGCGACCAAACAGTGCTGCAAGCAGCAAGCAGCCCGGACATTGCACCTACACTTTCTTAAAATAATAAGAGACCGCTCAGCTGCCCTTTTTTACACAGAGAACACAAGACTACCTACGTTGAAAATTGCTGTTAAAATGGTTCATTTTAAGAGTAAAAAGAAATCTTTGCATTCACACAGACACACACAAAATAAAGAAGAGAGAAAGAAAAGCAACAACTTACAGTAAACCGGTACGTATCTGAAAGATATTTCCATAACTATACGTAAATGTTCACAATGTAGTCGCAAACTCATCTCAGCGATATTCAATGTCAAAAAAAGTCGGAAGTCGGTGTCGCTGGTTCCGCATTTTCGTTTTTTGACACCGACTTCCGAAATTAAAGTTAGTTATTTTTCAATTTGTAGTGTTTTTTTTTTTTTGAAGTCGGTTGTTTTTTTAGGGTTCCGTAGCCAAATGGCAAAAAAAGGAACCCTTATAGATTCGCCACTTTTTTTCCGAAACTATAAGAGCTATACTGTTGAAACTTGGTAAGTAAGTAGATGTATTCTGTGAACCGCATTAAGATTTTCACACAAAAAAAGAAATAAAAACAATGAATTAAGGGGGTTCCCCATACTTAGAACTGAAACTCAACATTTTTTTTTCATCAAACCCATACTTGTGGGGTATCTATGGATAGGTCTTCAAAAATGATATTGAGGTTTCTAATATGATTTTTTTCTAAACTGAATAGTTTGCGCGGGAGACAATTCCAAAGTGGTAAAATGTGTCGTCGTCCCCCCCCCCTGTAACTTCTAAAATAAGAGAATGATAAAAGAAAATAAATACATTACCATGTAAACTTGAAAATTGGTTTGAACGAGATCTAGTAAGTAGTTTTTTTTTAATACGTCATAAATCGTAAACCGCAATTTACCTTCCATTCAATCAACTCATGATTGATTTTTGTAGATAATGGTACGGAACCCTTCGTGCGCGAGTCCAACTCGCACTTGGCCGGTTTTTTTTTTTGTAAAAAAGTTTTTATTTTTCACTTTTTAGTTGTACCTACCCCCACACAAATTCGTATATACTTACAAGATTAGAGGTACCCCAATAACAACTTTGACGGAAATGAGGGTGTACCGTGGTATACTGAACACATCTGCGTACCCCTTTAGAAGGTACAGGCGTGACGTTATGTTGTGTGATTGCGTAAACAATAAAGCATCCGAATTGAGAACCTCCTCCTTTTTTTAGAAGTCTGTTAAAAATACGGAAATTGCCCCTCTGCGCTCTTTGTCCGTTCGGAGTTGTGTGACTTTAGAGCAGGCACTGTGGCGCGGTCCCGACACCCACCGATGTATGTATGTGTAAGATTTATTCCTACTCAGCGATATTAAGAAGAAATATCTCACTATATTGAACACCGACTCCCCCCCCCCTCCGCCCCTCCGCTGAACATCTTAGTTACAAGGTTCCATTGTAGTTTGTGGCTCAAACAATGTTCGAGCTAATCAATAATAGTGGGTGTCTCGATGAGTTGCCCAATACTTGGCGACACTTTGACTTTGCTAAGTTTGGGCACAACAGCCCCAGCTTATGTCAAGTCACTCAATAACATAACTTGACTTAACTCACACAACTGATGTACTGTGGAGACGTGTTCGTGACTCGACCGAACGACTCCGAGACAATCCCGGGCCACCGCTGCCAAGGAGGACTACTGTCTTGTAGTCTGGATACAATTAACAAATGAGCTCTGTTTAGCAAACCAGTGACCACTAGGTCACAGCGAACACTAGGTACAGGAGCGCAGCAGCGATCGTTTACCATACTCACGATCCACTTCATCAGGTACTTACAACTAGATTAAGCAACATATCATTATTTGGTTATGATAATATTATTTGGTTATGATAATATTTCGCGTGAATTTCCCCAGGGGTTGGGCAGAGGTATACCTGTCATACACCCACTCGCGCCACCCCTGTTTGTACAGACACCCTTACGAGGACCTTGTTATTCCTAGAACGAACCGAGGACCCTCCAAAAAACTGGTTTAAATACCTCGTAGGCCTTTTAGAGTAAGATAGAAAGAGACAGGTGAGTAAATCTATAGTGATGAGCTCATTGGGATAATGCTATCCCAACATTTTTCTGTATGAATTTCGGGTATCATACCGAGGACCTGAAATACACTGCTAAATGTGACCAGCGATGCACATACGAGGACTTTGTGTAAGCCAACCGAGGACCTCTGACGTATGCCCTGCGACGCCCTTCCGAGGACGTATTTTTACACAATATTTCTTATAGCTTGTACAAAGTGCGGACGTTGTGTTAGACTTTATCTCACTAAACCGAGGACAGTTTTTCGCGTAGAACTTGTACAAACCGAGGACCTGGAAAATCTACCTACCTAAAACATTTTACGTGTAAGATAATAATTATCAATGTTAATAGAATGTTCCGATTTATTTCTTACACACTTTTTCTAAAACGAAGTACCAAGCGAGGACAAGTCGATGTCTTTACGTTTGTCGTTGATGCGGACCGCGAATAAGATGGGTATAATCACTGTGAAGGAAAGGTAAGTTTTTAATTTTATATGTATAAACAACTTTAAAATGAGTATATTATTATGGTATCAGATGCTGCAGTCAGTGTCGTCTCTACATGACGGTACTCCTCAGCACTTGATAGCATCGTCTTCAAAATTGGCATACGCATTAGAATTATCAAACTTTCTACGCGGGTTCAACAAATACGAACTATTAGCGATTGATGCGGATCCATTAATAGATGTAAACATTGACCGCCCGGAACGTTTGGACTACTGTGGACGAGAGGACGATGCAGTTGACGTTGTTATTAAATTTCTTGGTAGCTGATAGCCTGGGCTATTTAATTTATTGAACACCTTCGCGTTCTTTAGTTTTTAAAGGTTTATTTATTAACACTAAAATAATTACCAGTTTGTGCTGATGCTGCAGCTAGGGTCGTTTCTTCATGAGGGAACTCCTTAACAGTTAATAGCATTGTATTCAAATCTGGAATACGCGTTAGGTTTATGTAGTAAAACTAAAATAATTACCAGTTTGTGCTGATGCTGCAGCCAAGGTTGTTTCTTCATAAAGGAACTCCTCAAGTTTATCTATGTAGTAATACCAAAATAATTACCAGTTTGTGCTGATGCTGCGGTCAGGGTCATTTCTTCATGAGAGAACTCCTCAACAGTTGATAGCAGCGTCTTCAAATTTAGCATACGCGTTAGGTTTAAGTTGTAAAACTAAAATAATTACCAGTTTGTGCTGATGCTGCAGCCAGGGTCGTTTCTTTATGGGGGAACTCCTCAATAGTTGGTAGCATCGTCTTCAATATAGCTTACAAAAATAAAGTAAAACTAGAATTCAGGTTTTAAATGAGTAGATAAATCAGAATTCAGAAACTACAGTTTCATGATAGGTATTCAATACAATATCAAGTTATTAGGTATTTGGTTTCTTTCACACAAGCCGGGTTAAAGAGAGACAACTGAAGTCTACATTCTAGATCTCAAAGATGCTGGTATTGATTATTCCAAAGAATGTTTGCTATTTTGTTTTATTAAACGTGATGTAACTAATAGTGTTGACTATACCAAAGATCGTTATTTCTTTAAGGTACATGTCACATATCAGCTCACCTGCCTTTTTTTCTTTTCTTGCGTTTTTCGCTATTTACTACTAATAAATACGATGATCAAAACTGATGATACAACAATAAATTAATCCATTTTATTATCAGTTTCCATGATCCCGCATTGTGTTATTTAGCGAAAAAAGCAATAACTTTTGAATTTAACAGGCCGTTGACATGAATGATTTATCTTTAATCATTTTATAGCTAGTTATTAAGTTTTCATGTTTCCCAAATTATTTTGATCTCACTTGATAATATTTCTTTGTTGTTTTCTAACTAAGCATTGTGTTAAGTAATGTTATGTTAAGTTTTTAGCCCAAATTATGTTGATCTCTTATAATTATGGTTTCTATAAGTCGTTTTGTTTGATTCGTTTTCTAATAACTATTATGTAAGTTTTGTAATCATGCTTCTCAAAGGTATTGTTGCAACTTGATGATTATTTCTATAACTAGATCGTTGGTAAAAGTTTGTTAAATAATTTGTTTCATATAAAGTTCAAAATAGTACCATTACTAATCCGACAGACGTTGCAAACGCTTTTAATAACTATTTTATTAAACAGACATAAAATAACATGACGAAACCACCGGACACTACGAATTTGACAAGTAACCCTAACTAAATGTTAATGCATCCAGTAATACCGCAAGATATTATGAGAGCGATACAATCATTAAAAAATAAAAGTAGCACTGAATATGATGGTACATGAACAAAGGCTGTAAAATTCGTACCAGGCGATATCGCCTTGCATCTGTGTCTTAACTTATGTATCAGTACTGGAGTATTTCCGGATAGTTTAAAAACAATTATAATGAAGCCACTTTAGACATTTTTTAAAGAAGATCTAGCAAATTATAGACCAATTGCTTTAATACCCATTTTTTCTAAGGTTATAGATAAAATGATTTATAACTCTGTTAATAATTTCCTATCCAAATATAATGTTTTAAGTGCGGAACAAAAGGGTTTCAGAAAAAAATAAGGGTATAAATACAGCGGTTTACGATTTAATAAATGTCATATTGCAAAATGTGGATAAAAAAAGTACCAGTTTGCGCAATTTTCACGGTCATGACGAGGGCATTTCATTGTGTTGATCATGAAATTATTACAAAAAAGCTAGACATCATAGGCATCAGAGGAAATGTACTTAATCTCTTTAAATCATACCTTAACAATCGTAAGCAGCACACAGAAATATCTAGAATGTCTAAAAAGTAAACACGAAGAAAAATATTTATCTAAGGCAAGAATTATTAGGTATGGCCACAGACTTATATTGGCATGGCGTACCACAGGGCACTGTCCTGGGCCCTTTATTATTTTTGCTATATATTAATGATTTACCTCGCCACATTGAACATCCTATGGTCTTATTCGCTGACGATAGTAGTGCCTTAATTGAATTTATTTACAAAAAAATATACGAACATGACATAAATGAAACGTTAATAATCATTATACGCTGGCTTGAACAAAATAATTTAATGATTAATAAACCAAAGACTAATGTAATGCATTTTTATCAATGGATTCCACCAGAAGTCTTACATTTACACTATAATGGACAAAAAGTTGACCAAGTAATAGTTGCCAAATTCCTTGGCATTATGATAGATAGCCAATTAACTTAGAAACCACAAACAGAAGAAGTATGCAAAAAACTTAGTGTAGATGCGTATGTACTTTTTAACCTAACGCTGTATGTGTGCAATTTAATAGTAACAGATAGCTGCGTACGTATTTAAGTCCTTAAAATTATTAACATTCCCATCACTTTATACTATTGAGGTGGCTGTTTTTGTTTAATAAAGTGTCCGCAAATAGAAACCGGACAATCAGGAGACAATATAAAAATTTGCGTGCCCTAGTTAAGGTAGTTAGTATAAGGATCATTTTAAACTTAACATCTGTAACTTTCTGTGCAAATAAAGATCTATTCTATTCATTTTAAAATAAACTTACTTCTATTTCAGTAAAGTTTATGTTGTTTTCTTTAGTACGTTCATATTCTTTATTTCTTTGTACTTTTTGTTTGCTTCAAATCTTGCTGCTAACATTTCGCCTTGGAAGACATTTACTTTAGGTTCTTTATGAAGAGCACACGTATTCAGCTCCTGCCAATATAATATTTTATGGTGCAAATCATAATGTTGTATAATCTAAGCAGGCCTAGGTACTTAGCACATACTGCAGAAGAAGCCTGATTATTCCTCGTGCACCTAGTAGCTACTAACGATTTGTTTAAGGATTCAGTCTACCTTCGCTTTTCTCCTTCATAATTTTATTTAAATGATAGCACATAACTCGTCTTCTACACACGAGGAAAATTGTCGAAACGAGGACTAGAATACACGCTGTTCGGAAAATCTAGCAAACCGAGGTCTTAAATACACATTGTGTGGAAAAGCTACCTAACCGAGGACTTTTGTGTTAAAGTTAACACATAGGTCCTCGGATAATACAACAAACGTGAAATGAGTGTAAAGAGCCTGTGTATGAGGCGAGAGTGGCACCATCTGGTGGATACACAATGTTTGTGTATGCGTATGAATATTTTTGATCAAACCGAGGTTCAGACAACTTTTTCGTAATAAGTATATAGAAAGACTCAAAATCACTTGCAGAATACGAATCTTTGGTCAAGTCAAACCGAGGACCCTCGAAAAGGTCCTCGCTTTGAAAAGGTCCTCGGTCGTGCCTTGTGTATTCATACGCACGTCCTCGGATGGTACTTAAAACAAACACAGTTATGTTTAAGTGTTACGTGACAGGGGGCGAGCCTGTTGCCATCAACCAGCATGAACCACTCTGGCCTGCTACTTGGAAATTTTAGATGGAAAAACCCAATAACAAGGACTCGGTAATTAAACCCATTTCAGGTTATGATATTCCACGAAAACTTGATTGTCCAATATACCTCCCCGCACATACGTACATCAGCTGCCCTCGGTGAGTGCAAGGATCTGGTTAGAGATCCGCGCAAAGTGGACGCGGGAGTACGCAAGTAACAGTAACACGAGAGAGGTTTTTGTGCTCGCTCGTTAGCGCCGAACAGGATTGTCGCGAGTACCGGAGTACCTCACTACGTACTACACCTGTAGCGCAGCGGCGGCGCACGCGGTAACCGGCTTTGATAAACTCATTTATACATTCTCGTCACCATTCACTGTTCGCTGCACTCTTTCAGTCGCTAAGTTCACTCATCTGGTGACAAAAAATACAATAATTTGTTTAATTCAACTAAATGAGTTAAAGCTGCGCCGTATTGGTTCATGAAGTTGCTTTGATTGTATAAATATAAATAGGTAGCCAAAGTAAGTAGTTGAGTGTTATTACCACCGATATCCAAACTCGTTTGGCTACAATGACCACTTGCCTCGAGATCAGAAGAACACTTTGTAATTGAAGACATGAGTGGATGAAGGTGGTATGTCGCAGTTTTAGAGTTTTGCTGTTCTATGTATGGATCAAACTCAAACTCAAACTCAAATCATTTATTTCAATTAAACCATTTACAGGCACTATTGAATTGTCAAAATTAAATAGTCGGTCAGTTAGTCAGAAAGTTGAAGCTAGTTGCCCATTCCAAAGCGTAGATCTCTATGGAGAAGAACGGGCAAGAAACTCCACGGACACTCTTTTAAATCAAGACATTTTTACAAAATCCTGGTTACATTATTTTTATTGCTTCTATATGTGAGAACAATGTAAAGAAACAAATTAAAATATAAAATTAAAAATAAGCCCTGGCAGTTAAGAGATGACCAGTCTCAACAGATGGCGCCCGTTCACGAACATGACGCGTGGATCAGCACCACCCAGCTCAACCATTTCGTAGGGAACCGAATGATCCAACACACGCGCCACCACCAGTGAGACATTTAAGTGAGCATGACATATTCTCAACTGCCATGCTCTTTCAAGTCAACATCAAAATATCATAAAAAACGGATCCATGGTTCTTACATTTACAAAATTTTCAAAAATGCTTCTAAATTATACAAAACTATAGTTTGCAATTTAATTAAGAGATGAGAGAAAAAAAAATTACTACCAATCATGAAGAGGTATTTAATACTGAAGTATTAAAAATTAATCCTGATTAAATAAAATAAACACTAAAAAAAAAACAAAAAGGGGAAGCATCTCCTCCAAATATTGAAATTGTGATCAACTTGTAAGCCTAACTGCCTGTGGAGCAGGACCAGCATTAAGCCAAGCATTTTTATCTACTATATACTCGTCCAACTTATAATATGCTTGTTTACATAGTGTGCGTTTAATGCATGTTTTAATTTTCTTCTCATTTAGTTGAAGAATATCGAGTGGTATTTTATTATAACATTTTACACAGTACCCCATAAAAGAAGTTTTTACTTTAGACAATCTGAAGCTCGGTTGATCTAGTTTGTTCCTATTCCTAGTGTTAAAGTTATGCCTGTCACTTATCTTACTAAAAAGATGTAGATGTTTTCGAACGTACATAATGTTTTCGTATATATATTGACAAGGAACCGTCATGATGTTAATTTTTTAAACAGTTGCCTTAGAGATTCGCGTCTGCTGAGATTGTAGATGGCTCTGACAGCCCTCTTTTGCAGAATGAAGATAGAATCAATATCTGCAGCCCGTCCCCACAGCAAAATACCGTAAGACATGATGCTATGGAAGTAACTAAAATAGACCAGTCTTGCGGTTTCCACGTCTGTTAATTGACGGATTTTCCAGACAGCGTAAGCGGCTGAACTTAGCCGCCCTGCAAGTGATGTTAGGTGAGGACCCCACTGCAGCTTTGAGTCAAGCGTGATACCCAAGAAAACCGTACTTTCGACGAATTCAAGTATCTCCCTATTCAATACAACGTGACATTCACTACTTCTAACATTCGGTAAAGCGAATCTAATGCATTAAGTTTTTTTCTCATTTAATACTAAATTATTTACAGTAAACCAATTATGGACCACAAGCATAGCATTATTTACGTCGTCAAGCTGCTGTGCACGTCTATCTACTTTAAAAATCAGTGATGTGTCATCAGCAAATAACACCATTTGTGGTCGGGTTTTTAGTAAATGAGGTAAATCATTTATATATACTAAAAATAGGAACGGCCCCAATATTGAGCCCTGCGGCACACCCATTTTGACTTTTAAACCCAATGAATTCACACCGTTTATTTGAACTTGCTGAAATCTATCATTTAAATATGATTTTATTAAGCTAACAGCTAGTTTACCCAGTCCGTAATGCTCAAGTTTCAAGAGTAGTGTTTCGTAATTCACGCAGTCAAATGCCTTGGATAGATCACAAAAGATGCCTATTGCATCTTGTGCCTCTTCCCATGCGTTAAAGATGTGTTTTAATAAGGTGACACCGGCGTCAGTTGTACAACGTCCTTTGGTGAAACCATACTGTTGATCGTGTAGGATGTTGTTAATTGAGCATTTCATTTAACATTACTTTTTCAAACACCTTGCTGAAAACCGGCAAAACCGATACGGGTCTATAATTATTTGTGTCTTTGCTGTCCCCAGATTTGAAAAGTGGAATAACTTTACTGAACTTCATTAAATCCGGGAATACCCCTTGATCTACACACAAATTAAATATTAAAGCTAAGTAGGGTGCAATTGTCTCAATAATGGATTGACAAACTTTAGTAGACATGCCCCACAGATCTTCGGTAATTTTGATCTTAAGTTGCCTGAATGCTTTTATAATAACTATAGGGTCAATATGTTTAAATTTAAATTCCACAGTACAGGCTGAGACATTCGCTCTCAATAATTCTACAGCTAGTGCGGGCGAGGAATTTAACGTTTCTGTAGTTTTGATTGGGATATTGGTAAAGAAAGTTGTAAATTCCTGAGCAACATCGATGTTATCGCTAATGAGACCGCGGTGAGTGTTAAGTGTGAAATCACCCGAAAACACCCGTCTGGTCGGAGGATCCTCCCTTTTCTATAGAGGATGAGTGAAATTTACACCCTGTTCCTCATGCCTCTAAAAATTGATTAAAATATTTCTTTGCGGAAGAAGGAGTTATGTTCAGTTTTTATTAAAATAAAGCAGTAAAAATACAGTCTATTCTTTCATTTCTCCCCTATTTTAAAAATACTAAACGTTTGGCGTCGCCAGACACCCTTATTGGATAAATACATTAAAGGCGTTTTGAAATATCCTAAAATGTTTATGCGAAACTTTGAACTCAATTTTCTCGAAATTAGAATTTTAGGACATATCACCTTCATCCACTCATGTCTTCAATTATATGATTATAAATAGTCAAAGTATTTAGCAAAGTGTTGTTACCACCGATATTCAAACTCGTTTGGCTAAAATGACCACTTGCCTCGAGATTAAACTCAAACTATTTATTTCAAATAAACCAATTACAGGCACTTTTGAATTGTCAAGGTCGGTCAGTCAAAAAGATGAAGCTAGTTACCCATTCCAAAACGTAGGTACCTATGGAGAAGAACGGGCAAAAAACTCCATGGACACTCTTTTAAATCATAATAATATTGTTACAAAGTATTGGTTACATCATTCATGTTCAAAATTATGCACGTGAGAACGATGCAGAACGTTAAAAGCATCCGTAATGAAAATATAATAAATTAATATAAAAAAAACTTTTAAAACAAGCTTTTATTTACGCCCTAAAAAGATAAAAATAAGATTTAAATTACATTAAACCTATTCATTTTCCAATTACTTTACAAAATTTTATTGTAAATGATAAGATTTAAAGTTAATTAAATAATAAGATTTAGCCTCAGTGCAGCACGATGTAAATTTGAGTAATCTTTTCCTTTAAAATTTTTACTAGCAACTTATAACGTCATTACACAATTTATATTATATAAAAGCTTGTCGCGAGATTTACCTGTGTAGACTAATAAATTAAATAACTTGATCTGTATGATTTTAATTTAAAAAAAAAAACTAAGTACAGACGCCAGCATATCAAGCTACTACAATCTGTCAGATTTCTTTAATAGATTTTCGACTTTATTGCTAAAGTATTAGGTTCAAGGTTGATTGGGAAAATCTGACGGTTTCGGGTAGGTTGACCTGCAGGCTGGCGTCCGTACTTAATACGAGTGCTCAAATCTCGTAGATCTACCTGTGTAGATCAACTATAGTTTGACCAAAACCCCTGTACCGCGCCTTCGGTATGAGCGCGGCGAGACGGGGGGGCAGTGCAGGCCGCTCATTCGTCATCGCTCACGGTGTAAGCCGCGCATTCCTAAGGCGCGGTACAGCAGTTTCGGTCAAACTATAGTAACTTGATCTGATTGATTTTAATTAAAAAAAGCTAAGTTCAAACTAAGTAATACGAGTGCTTAAATCTCGCGACAAGCTTTTATATAATATAAATTGTGTAATGACGTTATAAGTTGCTAGTAAAAATTTTAAAGGAAAAGATTACTCAAATTTACATCGTGCTGCACTGAGGCTAAATCTTATTATTTAATTAACTTTAAATCTTATCATTTACAATAAAATTTTGTAAAGTAATTGGAAAATGAATAGGTTTAATGTAATTTAAATCTTATTTTTATCTTTTTAGGGCGTAAATAAAAGCTTGTTTTAAAAGTTTTTTTTATATTAATTTATTTTATATTTTTTCGTTTTCGCTAGATACCTATATTTCTTAGTGCCGGGTGCCAGTTAATTTCGAGCAGTCCAATTCTTCTATGAGGAGGCCTTCTATCGATGTGACCCTACTTAAGGCCACGTACGCTTGGCTAGCAGCGAACAACTTTGGGCCCAAATACACAACGGCGTGTTCAACCGTACTACCCTGCATTTTATGCACTGTGCAAGCCCAGCATAATATTATTGGCACCATTCTGCGTTCAGCAGTGCCATGGCTGTATTTCGCTGGAAATTGCACAGACTTCGGTTGAATCAGGTGAATCTCGTCTTTGCCGAAGTCGATACGGACGGCTGGAACATTCCTGATTACCATTTTACTATTATCGTTTAGTAAAGTAATTAGTCGTTGTCTTGACCGCCTTTCTGGTTCATAAATATCTACACAGTCTTCTGAATCTTGGTATTCTTTTAAATAATGAGGTTCAAACCAATGGGAGTGCAAAATTTCATGTCCCTGCTGTTGACCGTTGAGGAGTTCCGTGATTTGGAGCCAACCATGGATGTAGCAGCAATTTCATGCTGGACCCACCAACCGTCTATCATATCCGAACGGGTATGAAAATTTCAAGTCCCTACTGCCGACCGTTGAGGAATTCTCTGGTTTGGAGCCAACCCTGAAGGTGGCAGCAATTTCATGGTGGACCCGCTAACTGTCATCCCAATGGGTGTGCAAAATTTCATGTCCCTGCTGTAGACCGTTGAGGAGTTCCGTGATCTGGAGCCAACCCTGGATGTGGCAGCAATTTCATGCTGGACCCACCAACCGTCTATCATATCCGAACGGGTATGAAAATTTCAAGTCCCTACTGCCGACCGTTGAGGAATTCTCTGGTTTGGAGCCAATCCTGGCAGCAGCATCACGTCATGCTTGTCATAAACATGCATTGTCATCGGGACTGGACCAGTATGTAAAATTTCAGCTCAATCGGATACCGGGAAGTGGGTCAAATTTAACTTAGAAAAGTCCACCTTCACATACATACAAGTCAAGTTAAATAAAAGCTTTTAAAAAAAAAACAATTCAAATATTAAATTAAATCAAGATAAGCCATGGCAGCAAAGAGTTGACCAGTCCTTACTGACGGCGCCCGTTCACGAACATGACGCATAGATTAGCACCATTCAGCTCAACCATTTTGAAGGGAGCTAAATGATCCAACACATGCGCCACCATCAGCGAGACATTAGAGTGAGCATGACATACTCTCAGCCGCCAAGGCACATTCAAGTCAATGAAAGACGTACCAAGTAAATGGTAGCTTTATAGTATGTACATAGTACTCACATACGTTCTATGCAATTATACAATACTAAGAGATTGAATTTATATAATACAAAAATAGTATTTTAAAATCTTCAGCAGCTCCAATAGTATGTAGGTAGGGTAGGCATGTGTCAAGTAATTTCAAATGCTCATCAATTTATTTATGCGTCCTGTGGAGCAGGACCAGCGTTTAGCCAAGCATTTTTGTCAGCGATGTAATCCCCCAACTTATAATATGCTTGGCTGCATAGTGTGCGTTTTATGTAAGATTTGAATTTCGTTTCATTGAGTTGGAGTATGTGGGGAGGAATTTTATTGTAACACTAGCTTCTGCCCGCGGCTTCGCCCGCGTGGATGTCGGAAATTATCCCACGGGAATGTGCTAACAGGATAAAATGTATGTGTTTCCCCAGGATGCCATCTATCTCTATGCCAAATCAGAAGTTCAGTGGTTTAGGCGTGAAAATGCCTACACAGTTTCAAGTTCAAATCCTCCCCTTAAAAACTGAATTACCCCTTTTTGTCCCGTCAGTGGTAAATTTTCGACAACTTTACATACCTACTTATTATTAATTATTTTCTGTCAAAAGTATCAATACTGAGTTTCGAGTTACTCGGACCGCGCATTCAATTTCTTCCACACCCTATATCCCCCTTTGAGGGGTAGTTTTGAAAAACTTATAATGATAAACTTTATTAGGTAAGTACTAACTTAGGCAAGTATTCTTGCCAAGTTTCAAGTTTATTAACCTAATGAAGAAGATTTTTCATATAAACTGTATCCCCGCTTTTCACCACACACCTACATTCATAACTTGACTCAAAGATAATTTATACTAATTTTCGAGTTAATCAAGCCATGCAGTAAAATCCTCCCCTGAAAAATTTACTACCCCATTTGAGTCCGTCAGGGATAGATTTTCAAAAAACCCTGATGATACACATTATTCTTTACCTTCAATATTAAGTATAAATACCGAGTTTCGAGTAAATCGGACTGCACGCTAAAATTCTTCCATACAAACTTTGAAACCCCCCAATCCCTTATTAGGAGGTAGTTTAGAAGAAAAAAAAACTGACAATCTTCATAATTTATTTAGATAAGTATTTGTGCCAAGTTTCAAGTTTATTAACTAAATGAATAAGATTTTTCATATAAACTGTATCCCCCGCTTTTCACCCCCACAGGGGTGGAATTTTGAAAATCATTTGGGATTATTCATAACTTGATTCAAAGATCATTTATACCAATTTTCGAGTTAATCAAGCCACGCATTATAATCCTCCCTTGTAAAATTAACTACCCCTTTTCAACCCGTTAGGGGTAGATTTTCGAAAAACCCTGATACATGTTACTCTTTATTTTTGGTCTTAAGTATCAATATACTGAGTTTCGAGTTACTCGGACCGCGCATTCAATTTCTTCCACACAAACTTAACACCCCTATATCCCCCTTTGAGGGGTAGTTTTGAAAAACTTATAATGGTAAACTTTATTACTTACTTAGGTGAGTATTCTTGAAAAGTTTCATGTTTATTAACCTAATGAAGAAGATTTTTCATATAAACTGTATCCCCGCTTTTCACCCCCACAGGGGTGGAATAAAAAAAAATCGTTTGGGATATATTCATAACTTGACTCAAAGATTATTTATACTAATTTTCGAGTTAATCAAGCCATACAGTAAAATCCTCCCCTGAAAAATTTACTACCCCATTTCAGCCCGTCAGGGGTAGATTTTCAAAAAACCCTGATACACATTATTCTTTACTTTCGATATTAGGTATAAATACTGAGTTTCGAGTAAATCGGACTGAGCGCTAAAATTCTTCCATACAAACTTGAAACCCCCCAATCCCTTATTAGGGGGTAGTTTAGAAGAAAAAAAAAACTGACAATCTTCATAATTTATTTAGATAAGTATTCGTGCCAAGTTTCAAGTTTATTAACTCAAGGAATAAGATTTTTCATACAAACGAATTTCCCCCTTTTCACCCTCTTAGGGGTGGAATTTCGAAAAATCCTTTCTTAGTGGATGCCTACTCTTCACGAAGAACACACCCTCCAAATTTCATGTCTCTAGGACCAGCGGTTTAGGCTGTGCGTTGATCTATCAGTCAGTCAGTCAGTCAGTCAGTCAGGACTTTGAATTTTATATATATAGATTTTAAACAGTACCCCATGAAGGAAGAGTCTACTTTAGCCAGTCTGAAACCTGGTTGAACTAATTGGTCCCTATTTCTAGTTCTTTATGTGTGTCTGTCACCTCTTTTACTGAAAATATTCAATTTTTTCCTTACGTACATGATGTTTTCATAGATATATTGACAAGGTACCGTCATGATATTAATATCTTTAAACAGTTCCCTAGAATCGCGCCTGCGGAGGCCATATATTGCTCTGATGGCTCTTTTCTGCAGAATAAAAATAGATTCGCTATCTGCAGCCCCTCCCCATAGTAAAATACCGTAAGACATGATACTATGAAAATAACTGAAATAGACTAGCCTCGCGGTATCTACATTAGTAAATGGACGGATTGTTCTCACAGCATATGCTGCTGAACTTAGCCGTCCTGCAAAAGATGTTATATGAGGACCCCATTGCATCCTTGAGTCGAGCGTTATCCCCAGGAAAACAGTTTTATCGACGAATTCTAGTTTCTCTTTATTCAATACTATGTCACAATCACTACTTTTAACATTCGGTAGAGTAAATCTTATGCATTTAGTTTTTTTCCCATTTAATACTAAATTATTAGCAGTGAACCAATTTTGCACTTGCAGTAGGGCGTTATTTACGTCGTCAAGATTTTATACATGTCTATTTATCTTAAAAATTAAGGAAGTATCGTCAGCAAATAACACCATTTGTGGTTGTTTTTTTAATAAATGGGGCAGGTCATTTATGTATACTAAAAAGAGGAAAGGATTAGGACAAGGTTACTTATGTCTGAGTTTATGTAAAAAGCTAATAGCCTTGCTATTATGTGTCTAAAGCTAACAGGCAGATACACAGTATCCCTAGTCGACTTTATAGATTCCACAAAACTGTTGGTGTCAAAATATACAAGCTTGTCACTGTAATGACTAGCTAAAAAGTGCATATGCTTATTAAGCATATGAATATAATTGTTCTGTCTATTTGTCAATTTTTTAAAATATGGGAAAGCACACAATATTACTTTTCTACAATTTAACTTTAATAACTTAGTTACACAGTCAGTGATTTCATATTTTTTGACATTAGAACCCTACAAATACAGTAATGTTGGTTTTAGGATTAAATAAATTTCCTGTTACTGATGTCATTACTTGTTTGTAGGTTACCCTGAACACCCCTTTTTTTTTTTTTTTTTTTTTGAGGATGGGAAATCATCAAATGACTCCTCCCGCTCTGGGTGGAGCAGAAGGGAGTGTCAGACTTTTACTGACTAAAACCCACCCGTGTTCCTTCCTTAGCCCTTTATGTTCCAGGGCAGCGGTAAACCCTTTCGGATGGTCCCGCTACCCTGGCAACCCTGAACACCCCTGGCCTGGCATAAAATCATTTTGAGTAGAATAACTCAGGTTGTCACTAATTAATTTACCTAAACCTCTTCCTATACTATCTGAGAACATAACTGAATCATGACTACTGAAAGATGGACAAAAACCAGTCTCAAGCTTTACCACTTGAGATAGATCTTGCACTATATCAGGTATGTCTTGGTTAAGGTTACAGTCTTGAGACAAACTCTCAGTCTGGGACGGGTCCTCCGTTGCCTCAGGCTGGACAGCAACAGGGTTTGAAACCTGACAAGTACACTGACACATAACTAACTCACTAGCAGCAAGAATATGTTCTTCAATTTGGTTCTGAGAACCCACATATTTAATGTAAAGGGAACTAAGTGTGCCCTCAAGTACCTGTATGTCGGACTGTAAGCGCTGTGTATCAATTTCATAGATTTTTCTGCTGTCTTCTAATTTAATTTGCTGATTGTTTAATTTATTTATTAGATCAACACGTTCTTTCCTCAGTGGAATATTTTTGGAAAAGTGCTACTGCAGTGCGATCCTGTAACCATCTCACCGTGAAAACTTAGGTGAAGTGAGCGTGGAGTGAGCTGTCATTCCAAATAATGCTAGGGATTGACACTACTGACAACTCACATCAAGCTCACTTCACTTGAGTTTTCACAGTGAGATTTTTACAGAATCGACCCGCTGTTGTTTCCTAAATTGATTACATTTTTTAATTACTCTATTCATTTTTGCATATTTTTTCATTTTGTTATGACTAACTCAAACTCAAAACTCAAACTCAAATCATTTATTTCAATTAAACCATTTACAGGCACTTTTGAACTTTATAACTATAATTATAATTCTGTTTCAGCAAGGAATCTTCAAGGTAAGGTAAGGTCAATAATAATAATAATAATCTTTATTCATTCCAACATTAGTACAACACATATACACATATTACATGTAATTCAGCTTAACAAGAGAAAAAAACAATTTATCTCTGGCCCCCACACTAGGATTCCCTGTGTCGTGGGGTCCAGTCCCTTCCGTAAGTTCAAAAAAAGAAATTTAACATAATATCGATACCTTTAGACTCAAAGGGCGTAAACGCCATTTGGGCCAAAATGACTTTTTGATGCAGTTATATTCAGTTTTTTTTTCTCTATCAATCTGTATAGTTAAAACTGCGAAATTCGCAAAATTAAGGCGAATACGGCCCACGTGATTTTTGGAGATTTTTTAAAGACATGAGGCGTATTTGATATAAATTTTTATTTTAATGGTTATTTGGGTAACATGCACAATTATTAAAAAACTTAAAGGTCGTATAATAAAGTCGTTAACCAAAACTTGAGCATACGCCCTTCTTATTCTGGTATAAAAATAAAATTGACTCATATGACTTAACGTTGATACCGCTAAATCTTGGTCATATGGTGCATACACCACTATTATTCCGTTATAAAATTAAATATGACTCATACGCCCTAACTGAGATTATCTCTAAAATATCAACTGTGTCCTATACTCTGTATTAGTTATTTTGTCATATTTATTTTTAGCATTTTACGACCGAAAATTCTAATATTGAATTACACTAAGTAATAGTCTTATGACCGAAAGTTATGTTTGTAGATCGAAATACTCTGACAGTGCTCTTAAAAACATGAACTACATAGTATTTGATACCATATTTACCATGTCAATGATGAAATTCAGTACATAATTTGAAATAGGCAATAGAATACATTGTCAAGTGTAATAAAATGGGATTATAAATGAATATTATTGAGTTCAGACTAATTAGAGCATTCGTAACATAGTTTCATAATTGCCAGCCTTAAGATATGGAGTGACTCTTTAGCAATTTTTACGAAAAAAAAAACAGGTTACAAAGTTTTTTTTTTTCTAAAAATGCACGAGCAGAACAAGGCATGTGGACCTAAGATAGGTCCACTAGTAAGTATGCCTTGTGCCCGCGAAAGTAGGGGAAATATCATATAAGTAATAAAATAATAATTATGTATCACAAGCCATGTTGAAATAAAATCGAACCTGCGTACGACCCACAAAAGCGCCACTGCGCCGACAGAGCTAACCAGACAAATTTTACCCGACCGCGTCAAAAGGAAGATTATGTTTTTTTGATAAGTAGAAACCCGACAAGCTGTTTATGCATCCGGTAACGTGAAAAAACAAAACAAAATGACCAATAGTTTCTTTCCCATTTACAAATGGGGAAAAAACTGTTGGTCGTATTGTTGGTCATAAATCAGGTTTTATTGAAAAAATTGGCAATAAATTGGCTATAAATTTATTGAATTTTGACATTAAAACCTAATTTATTTATTTTAAAAAGTAAGTTTTACTTTTAATACATAATATCTAAAGAGTAGATAGTTAGATCTTATCTTGAGTGGAGTGACGCCCTTTTTTATTATTGATAGCGTAATTTATGAGGCTGTAGGTACTTACGTACTTATAGGAGGCATAGGGACATCGACGCGCAATTCAGTACAAGATTCTGAACCCGGTTGAAACGTTGCGTAGGTGATTAAAAAAAAAAGCTGTTCCATACATTTAGACTACGTACCTAGGTATTGCTGTGCTGAATTCATGGTTACAGTTTGCGCGTCAATGTCCCTGGCCACCCTGTAGATTGTGTACTATTGGGCCATTGTAGTTCTTCAGATTTTTTTCCGGTCCTGGATACATCGCTCATCTCATCGCATTTCTATGAGTGTGCGATGAGATTAGCTCATACCTATTTACTTACCTGCCTACTTTTCCGAATCTTTTTTGGATTTGATTTTTAATATGCGTCTTAGGGCTGATTTTTCCATCGCCAGATAACTTTTATTCGAGGAATAAAATTGACGTTTGACAGTTTTTGTATGAAATAACTGTCAAAAATTCAAAATTATTCCTCGAATAAAGTTATCAGATGATTGAAAAAATCAGCCCTTATTCATATTTATGGTAGGTTAAGAGAGGTCACGTTACGCAACGAATTTAGTTTTCGGTTTGTTCAAAATAAAAAATCCACATAATATAAGGCTGATTTTTCCAATGGCAGATAGTTTTAACCGAGGAATAATTTTGAATTTTTGACAGTTATTCCACACAAAATATGTCAGACGTCAATTTTATTCCACGAATAAAAATGATCTGTCGATTAAAAACATAGCCCATAATTGCGGGCTGATTTTGATGTATAAAATTGACGTCTGACAGATTTTGCATGGAAGAACTGTCAAAAATTCAAAATCATTCCTTGGATAAAATTATCTGGCGTTGGGAAAATCAGCCCTAAATAAAGTACAGATAATTACATCGCTCTCTTATTATCTCCTTTAATATCAGTGCGCAAATTTTACATCCATAAATATTATTTTAAGAAATTAAGCAATTATTGTTTCAGTGTTTTAGTATGCGTCAACAAGTATCACGCTGAGTAGGTATTGTTATCAATATTATTTTGTTGCTGTCTGCCATCTCTTAATACTTACTTTTTTTAAGCATAAGTACGTATTGCCATAACTCCTCGCACAGAGCAAAATCGTTCGAAAAAGTGACAACTAGCATTTAGTCCGCGTGGGTTTCGAACTGTTCCATACCAACAGCATAACATTTTTACGCCTTTACGGGTTGTTTTTAACACGCTTTTATTAGCTTTACTTGTAACTAAGAATGTAATAAAATCTTAGAAGTAAATTTTAACCTACTTCTAATTGTCGTATCGAAATGAAACTTTGTATGTATTATGTAGTTCGGATGACAAAACTATAATTTGGTGTATTGGAGCTGATCTGATGATGGGGCCAGGGGCTACTAGTAAACCCCTCGGGTTTGGGGTCATATGATTAGTTTTGTCGAGTCTAAAATTTATTGCACTTGGTGTGGAGAGTCTGATGATGGAGCCAGGAGATGGATAGTGGAACTTTTTAGGGACTACTAATAAACCCGTCGAGTTTGAGTTTATATGATTCGTGTATATTAGCTAAATACTTCTCCGGTGACTGTGTTATATACCCCTTCTTTACAACAATAGACGCTTGTAGTGACGTTTAAACCCTAACCGTTTATCATAATGTGGTGTTCATATTAAGTACATACTCTGTTGACTGTCAATACAACCCTTTTTAGCAAGAAAGGACGCTTTAAGTGACCTATACGCCCTAAGCATTCTACAGACAATGTAAAATTTAGGGTTGTAAACAATTTTTTTTAATTTTTTTTGGGGCGTATAACAATCCTATTTTCTTTATTTATTAATTTATCCTAAATATTATATAATCGTACTGTTTATCTTCAAAATTTAAGAATTTGGGCCAAAAATGAACTTACTCAGTCTTGAAACAAAAAAGTTATGATTTTTTTCTTAAAATATTTTTTGTTTTTTGCTTTTCCTGAAAAGTGGCCTTTTGGCGTTTACGCCTTTTGAGTCTAAAGGTATCGATATGGAAAGCATCTGTGTATAATTTTATGTTATCATTATTTTATGTGTAACAAACTTAAAAGAGAAGTATACAAAAAAAAAAATTAATAATAATTAATATATAAAAATAAAAAAAATGTTGTTATGGAATGAGGGTTACAATTAATAGTTAACAATTCATTATATAAGTGGTTTTTTTCTTTAACCTGATTACATTCTATTTGTTTTCCTAACTGGTTAATGCGATTATTAGCATGAAATAATTCATCTTCTAGGTCCCTAACTTTGCTTAAAGCCTCCTCATACAAAAGACTACAGTTGTCGAAACCATCCGTGACCACCTTCAATTGGTAGCGTTCATCAACAACATTCAGATATTGTTGATGTAGGTCTACTAGCTCCCGTTTAAGGCTTGAGTTTTTGTCAACTATTTTCTTGAATTGCTCCTCACTTTCATCATTCTCCAGTAGCAATTGGTCATATTGGAGTTTCTTTGCTTCAAGTTTTTGGAGGGGAGGAAAATTGGAAAAAAATGTTTTATTAGGGTAGCCCCCCTATATGTAAAGTGGGAAGTGATTTTTTTTTTTAATTTCAACCCTAACGTGTGATATATTGTTGGAAAGGTATTTAAAAATGAATAGGGGTTCACTAAAATCATTTTTTGATAATGTCAATAATTTCGGAAATAATCGCTCCAAAAGTAAAAAACAATGTGTCCCCCCCCCCCTCTAACTTTTGAACCATAAGTTTAGAAAATATGATAAAAATCTGAAAAGTAGAAATTTATAAGGACTTTCTAGGAAAATCATTTTGAACTTGATGGAAACAACAGTTTTTGTACAAAAAAGACAAAAAGTTGTACAAAGGTTTCGCGCACGTACCCACTACCGGGAGCAGTTGCAGGAGCGTGGAGCGCTGCTGGAGCGCGAACATAATGGATACCCACCTTTAAACTCATAAGTGGCAACACTTATTGTGACGGACGGGAAACTACGGAACCCTACACTGAGCGTGGCCCGACACGCTCTTGGCCGGTTTTTGAACTTTGATTTGAACGGACGTGTCGAGTGGCGAGCGTTCGTTCTTATTTTAACTGCTACTTGCAATTCTAAACCGTGCTTTTCAGTGTGACCTTTTTATTCGTTTTAGTTTTTAGAGTTATTTAGGTTTATTTTTATAAGTCGTAGGTATAGATTTTAATTTTAAAGTAAGTATAGGTAGTATATATTGGATAGTGTACGTAGTGACCGTAGGTTATTTTATAATACTGTTAGGTAGGATTAGTCATTCGTATAGATATTAGTTTTTAGGGATTTTACTTATTTATTGAGTTTAGTTATCATCAGAAATAGGTTTATTTAGGTAGGTAGGTATTTTATTTTATGTTATTGAGTTTTTTTTTTATTAGGTAGGTACTTAGGTAAGGATATCATATAGGTCCCCTCTTAATCACCACTAATGAGACACAATTGGTTTTCTATTGTAATTAGCCACAAAGGGCCCGCGAGACAGATGGCATCCTGGGGAAGCACATAGGTACATTTTATCCTATTAGCATGTTCTAGTGGAATAATTTCCGACATCCACGCGAGCGAAGCCGCGGGCAGAAGCTAGTTAATAATAATAATTATTGTCATAAACATCTTTTCCGACTAATAATAAGCTGTATGTGATGTGATAATAAGTTTTATTTATTTTTTAAACGATGAATGATGAACGATGATGATGATGAATATTTAATATATTTATTCTACTTTTCTGAGGTGTACTTCTGAACGAAATATTCAAAATGACATTTTGGTTTTTGTTGAGTGTCACGTTGAGTAGGTATTAACTTTTATAACCATAATAGGTAATCGAGATGAGCTGAAACACTAGAATGGTTCAAAAGATTTGATCGGGCTTTGGTGAGCCACATTTGTCTACCTAATGTTTTATTTTATCAGATTGCAAACAAAAATAATCAGTTCTAATAAACATCAATTTCTAGGTTAAGTAAACGTCATTTCTACAACCTCTCATGGCTGTCATGTAACTCACAACAAACGTCAAACATTTTTAATTTTTACTATGTGCATAAAAAGCATTTGATATTACGAAAAACATGTTACTTTATTCTATTCAGGGTTAGTTTCCCAGCTTTTCTAAAAGGTACATGTTATGGCCTGAGTCCCATACAAAAATGAAACATCTCCTTTGGATGTTTTTATTGCCTTACGAATTTTAATTTTCTTTATGTGGGTAGGTTGCCTAGTGTAGCGTAATAAAAACCAAATCTTCACTTGTACACGTTTAATTTAGTAATAATCAAAAAAATTGTTATCAAAAATTTAATGAAGGGCACAGCACGATTCAAAGGATTAATTAATAGCTCTGAGGCGACGTCCCTGGTGTTAGAGCCCTATAAATTTCACAATTACGCAAAGAAAAAAAATACAATTACGCGACGAAAAAAAAAAACTAGAGAGGTGTCAAGGGACACCCGGATGGAACGAAGTTCACAGACAGACAGAGAAACATGCGACGCCGCACAGCTTACAATAGCTTACTATAGCAAAAAGTGTCGTGACAACTTTTCGTAAGATTTTTTTCCGTCTAGCCCCCTTTCACAACGCGCGATAAGGAACTTCGTTCCAAAACTTCGTTCCAATAAAAATCTTCTATAAATCAATTTACGTTGTTGAGCAGATAATTTATTATGTAGCTCTGTGACGACGTAGCTGCGTAGCGGATAATCTACGCATCGGCTACGGCGTAGCACTCGTAGCGATTATGTTGTGACAACTTTTCGTAAGAATTTTTTCCGTCTAGCCCCCTTTCACAACGCGCGATAAGGGACTTCGTTCCAATTACAATTACGCGTCGGTCACGATACGTTTGCAAACGTTCCTATAACTTCCGCAATAAATAAATACTCGGTAATCCTAAATGGCTAACTGCGCACCAAGTCGATCTGTCAGGTAGCGAGGCAACAATAAAATTGATATAGCTGATTTACATAAAATACGACGATATTGACGATTCTACTAGAAATTTAAAAAATACAACAAAAAATACGTAATTTAAAAAATGCGAATTCAAGATTCGCCTACAGTCTTCGGACAAATCAAGCCCTGAAAGATGAAACCTGACTCGCAAGTTTTAGATGCTGTAAATTTCGGGTTTGCCCTTTGATCCGGTCGCACAACAGACGAACTCGGACGTTCAAATCTTTATAGTGGCAAATAATTATATGGTAAAACGGGAAAGAATATAGACGTCCGTCCTGTGCCCAAATAAAAGCTTCCAATGAAAAAAAACACTAAGAGAAAAGACGACACTTTTTGATTCAAAATTCAAAAAAACAATATGAAGAAAAAACCTTTCTGGTTACAAATAAGGTAGGATTTGTTATAAAAGAAGGTTATTCGTGAAAAAATTATAATGTACCTAGCATTTGCCAATGCTGCACTAGATTTTAAAGTTATTTATTTATTTTAAATATTACAGTAGGTATAACGGCAATGCAAAAATAAAGATCATGAACCTTTTTAAAAGCTTTTATTTAACTTGACTTGTATGTATGTGAAGGTGGACTTTTCTAAGTTAAATTTGACCCACTTCCCGGTATCCGATTGAGCTGAAATTTTACATACTGGTCCAGTCCCGATGACAATGCATGTTTATGACAAGCACGACATGATGCTGCTGCCAGGATTGGCGCCAGACGAGGGAACTCCTCAACGGTCGGCAGTAGGGACTTGAAATTTTCATACCCGTTCGGATATGATAGACGGTTGGTGGGTCCAGCATGAAATTTCTGCCACATCCAGGGTTGGCTCCAAATCACGGAACTCCTCAACGGTCTACAGCAGGGACAAGAAATTTTGCACACCCATTGGGATGACTGTTAGCGGGTCCACCATGAAATTGCTGCCACCTTCAGGGTTGGCTCCAAACCAGAGAATTCCTCAACGATCGGCAGTAGGGACTTGAAATTTTCATACCTGTTCGGATATGATAGACGGTTGGTGGGTCCAGCATGAAATTGCTGCCACATCCAGGGTTGGCTCCAAATCACGGAACTCCTCAACGGTCTACAGCAGGGACAAGAAATTTTGCACACCCATTGGGATGACTGTTAGCGGGTCCACCATGAAATTGCTGCCACCTTCAGGGTTGGCTCCAAACCAGAGAATTCCTCAACGATCGGCAGTAGGGACTTGAAATTTTCATACCTGTTCGGATATGATAGACGGTTGGTGGGTCCAGCATGAAATTGCTGCCACATCCAGGGTTGGCTCCAAATCACGGAACTCCTCAACGGTCTACAGCAGGGACATGAAATTTTGCACACCCATTGGGATGACAGTTAGCGGGTCCACCATGAAATTGCGGCCACCTTCAGGGTTGGCTCCAAACCAGAGAATTCCTCAACGGTCGGCAGTAGGGACTTGAAATTTTCATACCCGTTCGGATATGATAGACGGTTGGTGGGTCCAGCATGAAATTGCTGCCACATCCAGGGTTGGCTCCAAATCACGGAACTCCTCAACGGTCTACAGCAGGGACATGAAATTTTGCACACCCATTGGGATGACAGTTAGCGGGTCCACCATGAAATTGCTGCCACCTTCAGGGTTGGCTCCAAACCAGAGAATTCCTCAACGGTCGGCAGTAGGGACTTGAAATTTTCATACCCGTTCGGATATGATAGACGGTTGGTGGGTCCAATATCCAGACTCGTTTGGCTACGTCCGTTTGCATACTGTCGCCGTTACGTATAATGCCTGAGGCCAATTGATGACGCTTCTGTTCAATACATTTCATCAAGATATTATTATATGTTAGGGTAACCATGATTATTAAGAAAAACCTGAGCAGTAAACTAAATAAAAATGAGGCACAACAAATATTTAAATGTGTAATTAAGTAAATATTAATCAGTAAAAGCAACTATAATCAGATAACTAATCAGAATGATCGCTGCCCTGCCTATCTACACACTTTTGTGTAAAACAACCTCACCCGTAGTTTGCCTTGTGACCTAAAAGAACTCTCCCTCTCCAAATGCAAAAATGTTGTCAAACAATGGCTATTATTAGGTCTTTCATACGAAAAATCGGAAAACATTAATTGCATTTGAGGCATTTGATTACGTTAATCACGAAACCTTACTCATGAAACTTGCGCTCAGTTTAGTAAAATCTTATAAACATGATAGACAACAAAAAGTTCAAATAAATGGTGTCAAATCACTTGGTTTACAAGTAAAAATGGGTGTTCCACAAGGCTCGATATTAGGTCCTTTCCTCTTTTTAGTATACATAAATGACCTGCCCCATTTATTAAAAAACCAACCACAAATGTTGTTATTTGCTGACGATAGGTACTTCCTTAATTTTTAAGAAAAATAGACGTGTATCAAATCTTGACGACGTAAATAACGCCCTACTGCAAGTGCTGTTGCGCGCCACAATTAATGCCTGGTACATGGTGACATTAGTTACCACTAACGCCATCTAGTATCGAGTAACAGAACTAATAGATCCTTCTAGAAAATTCGATACTAGAACTATCGACATCCCACCGACAGGAGGAACAGGCTCGTCGGTTGGAAGAACAGCTGCTGCGTGACAGGGAGGAACAGGCCCGCCGACAGGAGAAAAAGGCTCGCCGCCAGGAAGAGTAGATGCTCCTTTTGAAAGACCTTCACGCTACCTTAGGGAAAGACATGAAGGAGGTGAAGGATAAGGTTGCTCAATATGACAACCGCCTGTCGGAAGCTGAAACCCGAAAACCCCGACCAAGTGAATAATCGGGTTGACAACGTGATGGCTGACGTGAAGAAAACCGTGATGGCTGACGTAAAGAAAACGCTGGATTAGCTTAAACTTGGGGATGGAATCGCAGCTCCCGTAGCTACAACACCTTCGCTACGTGGATTCAAAGTGCCACCAGTTCGACGGAACTTCTTCCTGGTCGGCCTACAAAATCCAGTTTGAGGCTATCATGAATGCGAACAGTTGGAATAAAAGTCAGGCCATGACTGCCCTCACCCTAGGCCTGCGCGACCAGGCCTTAACTGTTCTGGAAGCTCTCGGTAAGGAAGTGACTTAAGAGCAGCTCCTTAAGGCATTAGAGGCTCGGTATGGCGCCGCTCACTTGGAACGTGTTTCGTGCGCAGCTCAAAGATCGCGTGCAACGCAGTAACGAAAACCTGCAGCAGTGGGCCCTTGGAGTGGAGAAGCTGGTGCGTAAAGCTTACCAATCCGTACCTGCGCTTATTGATAGGAACTTGGTGCAGGCATTCAACGACGGCATCCGCGACCTTGAAGTTAGTGCTGCTGTGAGGCTTGGGCACCACGGGACGCTTAAGGACGCTTTGTTCCATGCACTGGAGGTGGAAGCTGTGCGGCAGGATCATCGTCCCCATTGCGTCACGGAGGTTGCAGCGGCTACAGTTCGCGACCGCAATAAAGGATACAGCCCTTGGTGCTACGGCTGTGGGGAAAGGGGCCACCTTCGATCCAGTTGCCCTAAGCAAACTGCAAAAAGGGTAGATAATAACCTTCCATGGAAAGTGGCACGAACTTTGGTCAGAGCCACCGACATGTCAGGGGCACGTGTGTTGAACCTTTGTGATCTGGAACAGATTATAGAAAAAGGCACACTAGTTGGTACTAGGCAAGAAAGTAAAGAAGTAACTCAAGAAAGACCTCAGCAATGAGTGGAAGGAAAGCCTACAACGTGCACAGCAGGAAGATTCGGACATCAAGCCGATTCTGGAGTGGATGAAGGCCAGAGCTTCTAAACCCAGGTGGAGCGACGTCTCAGCGATGAGTTCGATCACAAAAAGCTTGGTCCAATAATAATAATAATAAATTCATTTATTTCGGGTAACTAGCCCCATAGGATACAATTTACACAATTTAATAATATGATAATATAAAATAAAATAATAAAATAAATATAATAAATGTCAAAAATTGAAAATGTGATAGCATTCAGATTAAAATTATAAAATTACGATACTTTAAATACATAGGTACATTTATTATACATACAAAGACACACTCAATAATAACGCCCGCTAAACGGCTTTGCCTGAACATGCCTGCTGCAGCAATGCAGCGTTGCCCCTACATGCTGCAGCCTGTCAGCAATCATCGCCAGGATTGCGTTGGAGCTGGCCCGTACTCTGCGCACCAGAGAGATGCTCCGCTTGCGCATAGTCGCGTGAAAACAGGCGGTGCCGAACATACCCGAGGGGCTGCAGAACCTGCACAATGGAAAAGGTTGGTGATTCAAGATGGAGTCCTGTGCCATTAATGGGAAAATGTTCGCGGAGACAGCTGTCATTTGCAAATGGTTGTTTTTTATTGTATATATTTTCCGCCATAAAAAGTACCCAGTGTGGTGCCCAGGATATTAAACAATAATTATACCAAGTTTCATCGTAATCGAACCGGTAGTTTTTGCGTGATGCCTGAACAAACAGACAGACAGACAGACCGACAGACAGACAGACAAAAAATTTTTAATCACATTTTTGGGTTCGGTATCGGTCTAGTAACACCCCCTGCCATTTATTTTTTTGATGTTTTCAATGTACAGAATTTTCACTTCTACAGATTTATTATAAGTATAGAATAGATATAGATCATGTTGAATTTATTTCTGTATAGCTTGAAGGTATTTTCTTCGAGAGCTAAGGGACAGGAGCTTGTACTTGCTGAATCACTGAGATAAGGTGTTATCGATTACATCGCTGCCTCCACGCGACACAATTATAACTTTTATGAGAGCTCAGAACGGTATAGCGAATCACTCTTTGCCGATTGAGGTCTATCGCCGGGTGAGCTGCTGCAGATTCTAGGTCAATAATAGGTGTAAGTGTAACCCATCGCCAAGCCACAGTCACTTAATTGTACCTATTGTGATTATTTTGTTTCCCTGTCTACCGCGGTTTTTCATAATTACTGCACAATATTCAGTTTCATACCTTTTTACTATTTATTTACTTTTTTCCGATAAATTAAAACAATAACATGAACCGAACTCGTGTAACGATCGACACCATTGCGCGATCACTACTATATAATAGTACTAATAGAATTATCTATAGTCCGTTAGAGCATTTTCTTTGTACTAAAAGTTGTATTATATTATATTTTCATACCTTTTTACTATTTATTTACATTTTTCCGATGAATTTTCAGTACTGAATTGATGCCGACTCTTGACCGATGGCGCTGTACTTATGTCCAGAATAAATTTTATTTTATTTTTTGTAATAAAAACTATCCTATGTCCATTCTCAAGTTCCAAACTATGTCTGTACCAAATTTCACACAAATCGGTTCAGTAGTTTAGGCGTGAAGCAAAGACAGACAGACAGACAGACAGACAGAGTTACTTTCGCATTTATAATATTAGTTTGGATTTTGATTTCCTTTTGAGATACGCAATCCTGTCACAAATCCGAAATCTACGCGGACGAAGTCGCGGGCAGAAGCTAGTATGACAATATAAACTGTTTGGTTTATACTTAACACATTTAATAAAAAATGTTTTGTAGGGACTCCTTATTATTTCATTTCTTTTATTTTCTTGCGTTTTAAGCTTCAGGTAATTTGGTGTTTAATAAGGATTTTTTGTAATTCGCCTGTTTGTGGTGATGGCCATCTTGGATTTGAAATTTGTCATAGTGTATAGTATTCTACTAGTCAAGCCCTTTCAGTTGATACCCATATTGAAGGAGTTGTGAAAAAAATATGTAATCCGCCATTTTGTGGCGGCGGTCATCTTGGACCGATTTTCATCAAACATAGCTAAGAACACTCCCGACAAATTCACCTTTCAAACAAAAAAAAACAAAATTAAAATCGGTCCATCTGTTCGGGAGCTACGATGCCACAGACAGACATACTTTTTTTTTTATTGACAATGGGCTCACTCTTGACCTCAATCCAGCCCAGAGGCAGGGATGAGATCTACGGTGGAACGAGCTTGCCCAGAAGAAGCCTATTCACTCTCGCCTTGAAGAGATTCGGGTTGTATGAACTCGGGAATGCAGACGCAGGCAGACGATTCCACTCCATATATGTTTATGATATTTTGATGTTGACTTGAAAGAGCATGGCAGTTGAGAATATGTCATGCTCACTTAAATGTCTCACTGGTGGTGGCGCGTGTGTTGGATCATTCGGTTCCCTACGAAATGGTTGAGCTGGGTGGTGCTGATCCACGCGTCATGTTCGTGAACGGGCGCCATCTGTTGAGACTGGTCATCTCTTAACTGCCAGGGCTTATTTTTAATTTTTAATTTTATATTTTCAATTTTATATTTTAATTTGTTTCTTTACATTGTTCTCACATATAGAAGCAACAAGAATAATGTAACCAGGATTTTGTAAAAATGTCTTGATTTAAAAGAGTGTCCGTGGAGTTTCTTGCCCGTTCTTCTCCATAGAGATCTACGCTTTGGAATGGGCAACTAGCTTCAACTTTCTGACTAACTGACCGACTATTTAATTTTGACAATTCAAAAGTGCCTGTAAATGGTTTAATTGAAATAAATGATTTGAGTTTGAGTTTGAGTATATTAACCAAATAGGGGTGGTATCCCGCAGTGCGTCTGGACTCTCGATGGTAGAAAGGTGAAGGCGGGATGAGCTCATGTAGCTCTTGAGCACACTCCCCAAGTACAGTCTGTAGAAGACGGACAGACAGGCGACAATTCGCCAGTGAGCCAAACTGTGAAGCTTTGGGTCGCTGTAACTAAGCTGATCAATTAATTGGTTTAGGTTAACTTAGATCTGTGACCAATTTCGCGCCGAGCGACCAAAGCGGCCGGCAAGAGCTGCTGCCGTGACAGCGGCTGACGAGCGTTGCTGCCGTGACAGCGGCCGGCAAGAGCTGCTGCCGTGACAGTGGCTGGCGAGCGTTGCTGCCGTGACAGCGGCCGGCAAGAGCTGCTGCCGTGACAGCGGCTGGCGAGCGTTGCTGCCATGACAGCGGCCGGCAAGAGCTGCTGCCGTGACAGCGGCTGGCGAGCGTTGCTGCCGTGACAGCGGCCGGCAAGAGCTGCTGCCGTGACAGCGGCTGGCGAGCGTTGCTGCCGTGACAGCGGCTGGCGAGCGTTGCTGCCGTGACAGCGGCCGGCAAGAGCTGCTGCCGTGACAGCGGCTGGCGAGCGTTGCTGCCGTGACATGGATATTCTTCAACTAAATGAGAAGAAATTTAAAACATGCATTAAACGCACACTATGTAGACAAGCATTATTATAAGTTGGACGAGTATATAGTAGATGAAAATACTTGGCTTAATGCTGGTCCTGCTCCACAGGCGCTTGGGTTTACGGGTTGATCACAGTTTCAATATTTGGAGGAGATGCTTCCCCTTTTTGTTTTTTTTTGTTTAGTGTTTATTTTACTCAATCAGGATTAATTTTTAATACTTCAGTATTAAATACCTCTTCATGATTGGTAGTATTTTTTTCTTTTTCTCATCTCTTAAATAAATTGCAAACTATAGTTTTGTATAATTTAGAAGCATTTTTGAAAATTTTGTAAATGTAAGAACAATGGATCCGTTTTTTATGATATTTTGATGTTGACTTGAAAGAGCATGGCAGTTGAGAATATGTCATGCTCACTTAAATGTCTCACTGGTGGTGGCGCGTGTGTTGGATCATTCGGTTCCCTACGAAATGGTTGAGCTGGGTGGTGCTGATCCACGCGTCATGTTCGTGAACGGGCGCCATCAGTTGCTCTGGTCATCTCTTAACTGCCAGGGCTTATTTTTAATTTTATATTTTAATTTGTTTCTTTACATTGTTCTCACTAGAAGCAATAAGAATGATGTACCCAGGATTTTGTAAAAATATCTTGATTTAAAAGAGTGTCCGTGGAGTTTCTTGCCCGTTCTTCTCCATAGAGATCTAGCTTCAACTTTCTGACTAACTGACTGACTATTTAATAATTTCAACAATTCAAAAGTGCCTGTAAATGGTTTAATTGAAATAAATGATTTGAGTTAGAGAGTTTGACAGCGGCTGACGAGCGCTGCCGTGACAGCAGAAAAATTCTAAAATTGAAAAATTCTATTTTTGTTGGTAAGGGTATACTTTCCAAATGGTCCCATAGAAATTTCAACAAAAATGGTTCAGTAGTTTGGTTTTTAAACCAAAATTACTGGTAAAAATTACAACTTAAAAGTGAAAAATAAAAACTTTTTTGCAAAAAAAAAAACAACCGACTTCCAATAACGACACTACAAAGTGAAAAATAACTTCAATTTCGGAAGTCGGTGGCAAACAACGAAAATGCAAACCCAACGACACCGACTTCCGAAATTAAAGTTATTTTTCACTTTGTAGTGTCGTTTTTGGAAGACGGTTGTTTTTGTTTTTCAAAAAAGTTTTTTAGAACTGGCTATTAAAATTGTCCTTAAAATCATTGTTTTCACTCGAGTTTGGGTAATTTTCACTCATATTTATTTCTGTTTCGGACGTCATTATTGTTGTCATAACTCACGGAGCCATGTAGTGTGACACAATTTGGAAGTAATATCTACAATCCGATAGTTTTTGGCGATTAACACACTGCCACGCACCACGCAGCGTAGCGCGTGAATGCGTGAGAAAACACGCACAGTCCAACACACAGAAAATGTATCCACACGCGTTCATTCAGTACGCGCGTAGGTGCGTTGACACGCAACATGCAGCGTGATGCGTGGCAGTGTGATAATCGCCTTTGATTTCACGTTGTTTTACATAACCTGTAATCGTTGACCTGCTGCATTGATACGAGTAAATGCAAATTATTTAAGCAATTCTGCGTGTTAAAGTTAAGTAATTATGAAAAACAGGTAAACGTCGTTCAGCTGTTTTACATAACCGAACTTTAATGTAAAACAGCGAATTCGGCAATCCATCTGCGACATTTGTGCATGCAGATAATCGACAACGTCATTATTATTGTCAACATGATAATAAATTGTTTCTATGTTTATTAATATAATCGATGTTTTACCGTTTTGATTAACTACAAATAAATAATATGGATTTTTTACAGATAGATTTTACCTTCTTTATGGCATACAACATTAACGGCTATTTTTTATTATTATTATAACAATATTTATTACAATTAGGTACGTCAAGCATAAAACATGTATAGGTACTTAACATAACATAAGTTAACAAACTCAGTTAACAACCGGTAGCTACACGTGACACATTATGCTGCGGATGCAATGCGTGACGTCATTATCAAACCGTTCACAATTTAAATTTTCAATCGCGTGGTGAGCGTGCCGTGCCGCGCCGCGCCCTGTCGCGTCATTATGTCACCGAGTGACAACTTTGTGCATACATTTGCAAAGATTTCGTTAAATCGCGAGAAAAGTCGCGCCTTGTGACTCTCAGTCTCACTGCCAGCTACACTGTTTCCACTGCAAAACATCGTCTGATCTTGTGTTTGCATGAGAGCCGCTGTGCTCTCCATACATGCTACTTTAATATATGTTATAGTCAAACATCGAAGCTCCGGCTCTCCTAGGTTAGGCTAATCGGGGATCGTGCGATCGATGGCCCTGTAGGGATCGTGTGATCGAGGGCCCTGTATGGGGCCTCTGACCTGACGGCCGGCAGTATCGCAATGCTGCGGAAACTGCAGAGAGACATGGCCATCAGAGTTATCAGGGGATATCGCACGATCTCCTACGAGGCGGCCTGAGTACTGGCTGGATCCCTGCCCTGGGTCCTCCAGGCGAAAGTACTCGCGTCATTGCATCCGTGGCGCGACGAAACGAGGGCGCGGGGAAAGCGACCGATACAGTGACATATGGAGCTGCATCGGTCTCAGCTTCGCGAGGTCCTGCGTGGCGGAATGGCATGACAGGCTTACACGCCCTACCGCTGGCCTCGTCACCATCGAGGCAGTCCGGCCGGTGCTCGAGCGCTGACTTGGGAAGAGGCACGGCTCCCTGACGTTTCGGATGACGCAGGTGCTCTCGGGGCATTGTTGCTTCGGGATGTACTTGTGTCGCATAAACAGGGAGCCGGATGCCCGGTGACAACACTGCGTCGACTGCCGGAAGGACACGGCGCGGCATACGCTGGCAGAGTGTTCCGCCTGGGAGGAGCCGCGCCGTGCCCTCATCTCAGAAGTAGGCAGTGACCTGTCGCTGCCGGCCGTGGAGCGAAGAGTGCTGGGACGCGGTGGTTTCCTTCTGCGAAACGGTCGTCTCGCAGAAGGAGGCTACGGAAAGGGAGAGGGAGATCTCGTCCACTCACCCGGCCCGCAGCAGGTGCACCGGGCGACGGTGGAGGGCGGACAACGCTCTTCTAGCCCCCATAAATGAGTCTAGGGGCGACGGACTCGGGGACGTCCGTCACCACCCACACATTAGGACCTGAGGTGGTAGCCCGTAGTGTTCCATGCGCGCCCCTCTTAGATGTCGCGGTGGGAGTCAAACACCTCACTCCCCCCCCTGACCCGAGAAGGCCCGCGGTCGCGATCTCGCACCAGTCGGGGGTTGCAGAAGGATCGTACGTTCCCGTGACCCCCGGCGTGGGTGCGAGATGGAACACCAGGGTGGTTTCTTAGTCAGTAAGAGTCTGACAGACCCCGCCGCCCGCCCCAGGGCGGCGGACATCCATAAGGATTTTCCACTCCGGAAAAAAAAACGGGCTGCACTCCGGGAGTGCCGGCAGAAGTGAAAACTTGAATATTAACGTTGTGCATTTTTGATATTTTGGAATGCGGTCTACTCTCCCTCCGTCTTACGAATTTCCGATCAGGTCACGTGTCCTGACGCGAGCTCCATCTTACGAATTTATGATCAGGTCACGTGTCCTGACGCGAGTTCAACATTTTTTACAGAAAGTGCACAACGCCGCTAAAGAAGTTTTCACTTCGAAAAGGCTAGTCGAACCTCAGGTCTGACAAGAAGTCTTAGTTAAAGTCCAAAACAATAGCGTACCTTTGACTGACGAATTTATGTGTAGTCCTAGGAGAGACCAACTTGGACAGTCGAACGCTGAAACTCAATACGATCAGTTGTGCTATTCTGTAAAAATATTACCGTGAAAACTTAGGTGAAGTGAACGTGGAGTGAGCAGTCATTCCAACTAATGCTAGGGATTGACAACTCACTCTAAGCTCACTTCACCTAACTTTTCACGGTGAGATTTTTACAGAATCGATCGTCAGATCGGAGTTTAACCAGTCAGTATTCGAATGTTTTATTTTGATAGACTTGGGTACTTTTAAACAAAACATATTTCTTTATTTTAATGTTTTTGAAATTTTGTCAGATTTGCATACGTTTTATGATCTGTACCACCATGGCAACATTCGTGATGAGTACTTTCAATCACATCATTAGCTCGTCGTCTGTAACGTAGTATTGGATGAGTTATTGTATCGGATAATGGTTTAATCATTTTGTTTTCGTCCCGAAGCACACAACGTCGTAGTGTTTACTACGAGTAGTAGGACGGCGATACTGTAGGATGTTTTCTTTATAGCTATATTCTACCTCGCAGATAATAATTTGACTCTATTTATTTATTTTATTTATTTACTCTATCCCGAATTCGAACGCTATGCCGAATCACGCCATTCCGAATGAACGCTATCCCGAATTACGCTATTCCGAATGAACACTATCCCGAATCACGTAATTCTGAATGAACGATATCCCAAATCACGTTATTCCGGGATAGCGTTCGTTCGGGATAGAGTGATTCGGGATTTCAAGTTCGTATAAGAGTCTTGTAAGATAGACTATTCATAGTTCTAAACAGATTATTTTGTTTTGCCTAAAAATACATCAGTCAAAGACAGAAATTGGAATATAATTACATCGGGGTTTGCCGTAAGGCGTCGGTGACACCTAGGATAAACCGCGCGGCATATCAACCTTTGACTATAACACAAATAGCAACAGTTAGTTATTCAATGCAGAAGTCTCTTCAAAGCATACACTTCTAGTTCAAACTTTAAAATATTTCAGTTTACAAATTGGGATGTTGATTGACACAACTTTTTATTTCATTTCACATGTCCACCAAAGGTTTACAATTTAGCGTTTCGCTAAAGTTGGGTATGTAAATGATGTTCTCAGATAATTTGAAAACACGAAAGCATTTTCGAACGACCGATTGTATAACAAACATTTCACTCGTCGCGTCGTAGTGAATAAGACTTTACAACTTTCATGAAAGTCTCTTTATGAAGAACTCGATGCCTGTATTATTAATTATGTTCTCGTGTTAGAAGGTACCTACATAATCCGACGAAACTCCTCCGGACAGACCTTTGAATGTGGAACTTTTACCTTTTCATTAAACAAGACGACACGGTTGGCGCAGTGGTTAAGCGATCGACTGCTGCGCTGCGTGTCGCGGGTTGGTTTCCCGCACGGAACGCACGGAACAGATATTTGTGTAACAAATATATGGCCTACAAGTAGTTGTTCCGGGTCTGGCTGTTTGTGTATGTGAGTTCAAATGTTTGTAAACGCACCCACGACACAGGAGAAATTGGTTTATTCCCGTTGTCCCCGTACGCCGTGTCCCCGTCCTACGGGGACAGCGGTACTTCAATTAAATATTTAAAAATACTTCCCGTTGTCCCCGTACACTGTCCCCGTCCTACGGGGACAGCGGTACTTCAATTAAATATTTAAAAATACTTCCCGTTGTCCCCGTACACTGTCCCCATTAATATAGTTGAATAGGTACATATGTAGATGACATTAAACATTATCTATAACATATATTGACAATTATTAATTATTATAATTTTATTATCATTATAAATATTTAAAAAAAAAAATTACATTTATCATTTAAATAATCATTAACTTTATAATATGCTTTATTGATCAAAAAAGCTATAATCTATTTTTCAATGATATAAAATTAGTTGCTTCCTTTATATTATTAGGTAATTTATTATATATTCCATACAAAATGCACTTTTGTCAAACATAACCATTCTATGGCGTATTGCTCGAAGTGTACTGGCATGCCTAGTACTTTTCATATTTATTTATATTATTTCTAATGTCTAATGCTAGTTCATAGATATACAGAGATGGGAATGTCAATATTTTTAAATTTATAATTGTGGTTTACAAGTATCTGTAGGTTTTAATGCACACATTGCCCGGATACGTCTCTTTTGGGCTTTGAAGACTGTTTCTCTCCCAGTGGCATTCCCCCAAAACATTACACCATATCTTAGTGTCGAACCAACGTGAGCGTGGTAAGCAGATAGAAGTGCACTTTGATTTACCACTTTACGAAGTATATAGATGGCATATGAATAACGACTTAACCTTGTACCTACATACTTGTTCAATATTGTTTGGCGCTGACTCAAATTACTTAGGTATACTTACATTAGTTTAAGAACTTAGTTATCTATCTATATAAAAGAAAGTCGTGTTAGTTACACTATTTATAACTCAAGAACGGCTGAACATTTTTATTTTTTTTATTTTTCTAAAGCAATTATATTTTATAATGGCACAGTGAGTATTATCTTGCTCGTCTATGTTAGCCTGGTACTTTGATTCCCAGATATATAAAAGAAAGTCATGCTATTTACACTATTTATAACTCAAGAACGGCTGAACCGATTTGGCTGAAAATTGGTGGTGAGGTAGCTTAGAACCAGGAGACGGATATAGGATACTGTTTTATTTTTTTATTTTTCTAAAGCAATTATATTTTTTAGATAATGTCACAGTGAGTATTATCTTGCTCGTCTATGTTAGCCTGGTACTTTGATTCCCAGATATATAAAAGAAAGTCGTGTTAGTTACACTATTTATAACTCAAGAACGGCTGAACCGATTTGGCTGAAAATTGGTGGTGAGGTAGCTTAGAACCAGGAGACGGATATAAGATACTTTTTTATTTTTCTAAAGCAATAATATTTTATAATTAATGGCACAGTGAGTATTATCTTGCTCGTCTATGTTAGATATAGAAAAGAAAGTCGTGTTATTTATTAACACTATTTATAACTGAACTGAGAACGGCTGAATCGATTTGGCTGAAAATTGGAGTAACATAAAAAAAGAAAAAAAAAATAAGACGGACAGGATACTTTTACACTAAGAGTAGTGTAGGGTAGGGTAGGGGGTAGGACACCACGCGAACGAAGTAGCGCCGCCGCCGGGCAGCTAGAAATAATTTATATGGCAAAACAACGTTTGCCGGGTCAGCTAGTTATGATTAAATAAAAAAGGTTTATTATTTTTTGCTTTCCAGTTTTTTCGGCGGTTTAATTTTTTTGTTAAAAAGTTTTCTTTTCTCTGTAGTTCTTTTTTATGTGTGAGTCGGCATCTTTTACCCAACAGAGTGTATGTTTCCCATGCTAAAAACTAAGCTTACAACAGAATGCAGATTTAGGGGGACAACGACTCGTGAAAAGTTTACTTCCCGTTGTCCCCGTTGGCCAAATGTAGGTTATGGGGACAACGGGAAATAAATTTAATCACGTCCCGCTGTCCCCGTGACGGGGACACGGCGTACGGGGACAACGGGAATAAACCGAGAAATTCCTAGTGTGGGGCAACGTTTTTTTTTTTTTTTTAATAAAAAAAGGTACCTACAGGGTTAAATATGAACTAAAAATTAATTTCAATAACACTTATATTATGTAGAGTCGCGGTTATTAATGTAGTATCACCTTAAGGACTGTATTGCTGTGAACGCGCGGTAAAGGCCGTAAGTACCTACATCTGTGTGCATAAAGTGATGTATCAACACAGAAAACTCACCTCATAATTCGCATACTGGCGGGCGTCGAACGAAACAAAAAACATTCCGTCGGTTTTGCACACAGGCTACGTAATTACGTATGACCCTGGTTGATTCATACCAATGCTAAAATTTAAATCATTTCATCATGTACACACGGCTACACGTCAAGCTATACAAAACCAGTTTGTCTTGGCCTCACTTTGTATGATATTTTCTCACAATGAACGGTCAGCTAATACTGGTTTGCATAGCTTGATGTGTAGCCGTGTGTACCGATAGCTGGTAGTCTTACGTATTGGACTAATGAACGCATAGGTCTGGGTTCCAATCTCGAGTTGGGATTTTTATTTTTTTTTCCAACAATTATCTTTATCGGTTATTTTGTTATTCGTTTTAGGGTTCCGTTGCCAAATGGCAAAAAACGGAACCCTTACAGATTCGTCATGTCTGTCTGTCTGTCTGTCCGTCCGTATGTCACAGCCACTTTTTTCCGAAACTATAAGAGCTATACCGTTGAAACTTGGTAAGTAGATGTATTCTGTAAACCGCATTAAGATTTTCATACAAAAATATAAAAAAACAATAAATTTTGGGGGTTCCCCATACTTAGAGCTGAAATTCAAAATTATCTTTTTCATCAAACCCATACGTGTGGAGTATCTATGGATAGGTCTTCAAAAATGATATAGAGGTTTTTAATGTCATTTTTTTCTAAACTGAATAGTTTGCGCGAGAGACACTTCCAAAGTGGTAAAAAGTGTGTGTGTCCCTGTAACTTCTAAAATAAGAGAATGATAAAACTAAAAAAATATATGATGTACGTTACCATACAAACTTCCACTGAAAATTGGTTTGAACGAGATCTAGTAAGTAGTTTTTTGATACGTCATAAATCGTAAACCGCAATTTACCTTTCATTCAATCAACTCATGATTGATTTTTATACTTAGATAATGGTACGGAACCCTTCGTGCGCGAGTCCGACTCGCACTTGGCCGGTTTTTTTATAGATTAATAAATAATAATGTAATAATTATTTTATTTTCATTATTATATGTATTGCTATTGTAATACGGGGTTAAAATAAAAATGTGTTTTTTGTATGTGATTTCAAAATATTTATTCGTTATAATTTTATAAACTAACAAAATAAATAAATAAACTTCTAGTCAAAACAGTTTATTTTCTCATAAAGAACAATTTATTAAAGACTTAAAATATTGTGTCTTAGTAATATAATAATATTGTGCTTTATCTACTAATGTGTGTCGGTAATCTAAGAAATCACAACTAGCAAATCTACCCACGTAAATAAAAAAAGTGTGAACACCTTGTCACAATATAATTAAATTACTCAGTATATTGCCAGTGCGTTCGTTTTAACTTTAGTTGCCTATCTCAAACGTCAAAGTTAACAAATCCTATTTATTAGGACTTATTGCGGTCATAGCTTAAGTATTCATTTTCATTATGAAAAGACGATTGAAACTAAACCTCAAAATAATCCTTATTACGGATATGACACAATATTATTTTAATATTACTAAAATCAATTTGTAATTTATTTAATACTTATTACTTTGTTTGTATAACCCCCATTATTATCAATGCTATGAAGTAAACGCTGGCGCATGAATCGAACAATATTGAAACATATATCTGTTCCTCTTATCTCTCATTCCGTGCTTCCTTCTTTTCATTCATTTCTCAAATATGGGCACGGCGAACGGTTCGTAAAGATGTGTCGAATAATTCGGCAAAATATCTCATTGGTATGAAATCACTTGTTTCATTATTCACTGACTAGCTGGGGCCATCTTTTGACCCTCCAACTCACAGTAGGTATTTCTCTAAAACAAAAAAGGGTACTGTTAGGCAACTAGCAAAATACGAATATTACCAATGTGAAAAAAAAAATTGAAAATAGAAAAATATTACATAGGTATTATATGTGTGAAATGTCCAGGGATATTATTATTATTATTATATGAGGCCATGAGAGCCACAGTGGCCTAACTGTAAAAATTGAACTAATTTTTAGGCCACTGTGGCGCTATGACTTTTACCGTTTAGAGAAGTTTTTTCAAATAAAGTCAGTATTGAAAAATGACAGTTAGGCCACTGTGGCTCTCATGGCCTCATATTATTATTATATACTTAATGTTATATTTTATATTCAACATTTTTTTTTTCCATTATTTAGGCTTTATAATAAATATAAAACGTTTAAAAAAATAACTAAAAGGATCAGCAGTTATACTTTAATTAGAAAAAAAAATCGATAAAATAATTAAATCACACACTCAGTCCGGTTTCGTCAAATATCTGTGATATAATATTAAGTCCACTTTTACCCAGCGCGATAATATCTGCTTGCATCTTAATATTTAAATTTCCTAGCATTTCAAAATGAATTCAACCAACCAAAAACAAATAACGTTCTATTTAGCCGTGGGTTCGAATCTCACGCGCGGTAATAATTTTTATAAATGTTTTTTTTTATAATTACCTACTCGAATAATCACGCTATTGAATATAGTTCCGTATCATGTTCGCCTTGTTCACATAATTCATTAAACATTATGATTATACCCACAGAAATCTAAATAAATAATTATAAGGTAGATAGATGCAGTTAACTTACGACTCATTCACCGCGACTAAATAGAACGATATTTGTTTTTGGTTGGTTGTTATTGTAGATTAGTGACGTGTGTTTAATCTTTTAGCGGTGTTGTAGTTCATTTTTAAATGCAAGGAAATTTAAATATTGAGATGAGAGCAGAGGGGCAATTCTCGTAATTTTAAGACCGTTCACAGTCTGATCTCAGTCTCAATTTGGCAAAAAACACTTCTATTTTCCCTACATTTCGACAAGTTTTTGACATTTGTTTGTCGCTGAGATGAGACTGCGACTAGATTTTGAACGTTTTAAATTACGAGAATTGGCCTTCAGATATCATCGCGCTGCGTAAAGGTGGACTTAATATTATTATATCACAGATATGTATTTGATGAAACCGGACTGAGTGTGAGTGATTTAATTATTTTATCGACTTTTTTTCTAATTAAAGTATAACTGCTGATCCTTTTGTTATTTTTTAAACATTTTATATTTATCATAAAGCCTAAATAGAAGAAAAAAAATGTTGAATATAAAATATAACATTAAGTAGGTATATGTCCGAGAAGGTAAATCTGTCTCTCGTTAGCATCAGTCATATTTTAATTACTGTGGGCGTACTATGGGTAGTGTTGGTTATAGCACAATAGAAAAACGGTTTACAGTTCAAATCAGATTATAATTTACGAACAAGATAGTCACACTAGCGAATCACACACTCAACAACTCAACTATACGAAACGCTGACAGTTTCTATGCACATTTTGTTCGTACGATGTCCAATGTTTCGATTCCTGAGAGCTCTGCTCACACCGCTTTTGTAGCTGTTGCTGTCGTCCTACCACGAACTCAGGCTAGACTCTGTCAAGCGCCACGAAATGGCGCTAACGTTCCGAATAGTCAAACGAATGACTCCGACATATATGTATAATTATAATATAATATGTAACATTTCTATTTTCAAAATCTTTTTTTCTTCAAATTGGTAATATTTTATTCGTATTTTGCTAGTAGCCTAATAGTACTATTTTTTTGTTTTAGAGAAATATCTACGTACTGTGAGTTGGGGGGTCAAATATGGCCCCAGCTAGTCAGTGATTAATGAAACAAGTGGTTTCATACCAATGAGATATTTTGCCGAATTATTCGACACATCATTACGAACCGTTCGCCGTGCAAACACCCATATTTGATTGAAAAACATAAACAAGAATGTTTACATTTCTCGATACACCGATGGGAAGCACGGAATGAGAGATAAGAGGAACAGATATATGTTTCAATATTGTTCGATTCATGCGCCAGCGTTGACTTGATAGCATTGATAATAATAGGGGTTATACAAACAAAGTACTAGGTTAAAAATTACAAATTGATTTTAGTAATATTAAAATAATATTGTGTCATATCCGTAATAAGGATTATTTTGAGGTTTAGTTTCAATCTTCTTTTCATAATGAAAATGAATACTTAAGCTATGACCGCAATAAGTCCTAATAAATAGGATTTGTTAACTTTGACGTTTGAGATAGGCAACTAAAGTTAAAACGAACGCACTGGCAATATACTGAGTAATTTAATTATATTGTGACAAGGTGTTCACACTTTTTTTATTTACGTGGGTAGATTTGCTAGTTGTGATTTCTTAGATTACCGACACACATTAGTAGATAAAGCACAATATTATTATATTACTAAGACACAATATTTTAAGTCTTTAATAAATTGTTCTTTATGAGAAAATAAACTGTTTTGACTAGAAGTTTATTTATTTATTTTGTTAGTTTATAAAATTATCTATACTTATAATAAATCTGTAGAAGTGAAAATTCTGTACATTGAAAATATCCAAAAAATAAATGGCAGGGGGTGTTACTTGACCGACACCGAACCCAAAAATGTGATTAAAAAAAATTTTGTCTGTCTGTCTGTCTGTTTTTTCAGGCATCACGCAAAAACTACCGGTTCGATTACGATGAAACTTGGTATAATTATTCTTTAATATCCTGGGCACCACACTGGGTACTTTTTATCCCGGAAAAGTATATACAATAAAAAACAAACTTAATTTTGCGGTTCGATCCCTATACCCGATTACCACTGTCTGTACTGTACCAACCGCAAATACTAAGTTTGTCGTAGGTTGGGTCACCCGCAGTGGAGTTCATTTTTATTCCTTTTAGTTTTTAGAGTTATTTAGGTTTATTTTTATATGAGTCGTAGGTATAGATTTTAATTTTAAAGTATAGGTAGTATATTTGATAGTGTACGTAGTGACCGTAGGTTATTTTATAATACTGTTAGGTAGGTTTAGTCATTCGTATAGATATTAGTTTTTAGGGAATTCGCTTATTTATTGAGTTTAGATTAGTTATCATCAGAAATAGGTTTATTTAGGTAGGTAGGTATTTAATTTTCTGTTATTGAGTTTTTTTTTTAAATTAGTTAGGTACTTAGGTAAAGATATCATATAGGTACCCTCTTAATCACCACTAATGAGACACAATTGGTTTTCTATTGTAATTAGCCACAAAGGGCCCGCGACATAGATGGCATTCTGGGGAAGCACATACATTTTATCCTGTTAGCACGTTCCCGTGGGTAAATTTCCGACATCCACGCGGGCGAAGCCGCGGGCAGAAGCTAGTAACGAATAAATATTTTGAAATCACATAGAAAAAAAAACATTTTTATTTTAACCCCCTTTAAAAAAGCAATATAATAATGAAAATAAAATAATTATTTCATTATAATTCTTGTTTATTAATCTATAAAAAAACGAATTACAAAATAACCGATAAAGCTTATTGTTGGGAAAGAGAAATAAAAATCCCAACTCGAGATTGGAACCCAGACCTATGCGTTCATTAGTCCAATACGTAAGACTACCAAAAAAACCACTACAAAGAGAAAAATAACTTTAATTTCGGAAGTCGGTGTCGCTGGTTCCGCATTTTCGTTCTTTGACACCGACTTCTGAAATTAAAGTTATTTTTCTCTTTGTAGTGGTTTTTTTTATTAATAATAATAATAATAATAATTTTATTTCAAGTAACAAGAGAGAGAGAGTTGAGTGTTTTGTTTCAAGTTGTGTTTCTTTTGGAAGTAGGTTGTTTTTTTTTTTGTAAAATAGTTTTCATTTTTCTTTTTAGTTGTACCTACCCCACACAAATTTGTATATACTTACAAGATTAGAGGTACCCCAATAACAACTTTGACAGAAATGAGGGTGTACCGTGGTATTCTGAACACACCTGCGTACCCTTTTAGAGGTACAGGCGTGACTTTATGTTGTGTGATTGCATAAACAATACATACATAAGCGATAGCAGCAATAGCCGTTGATTTGCTAGCATTTATTGAAGAGTTCCGTTGTCTGTCTCCGAAAACTCATTATCAGATCTTGTCGAAATTTGGGACCAATTGGACCATTTAGGAAGTCCCCCTCAACCCTAAACCCCCCCCCCCCAAACCTTTCCATTAAAAAAATAAATTTTCAAATCGGTTAGCAAGCGAAGGAGTTATGCGCGGAGAAACATAAAAAAATATATATAAACATCCGAATTGAGAACCTCCTCCTTTTTTAGAAGTCGGTTAAAAATAGCTTAAATAATTTTAAATATAAAAGGACATGGATAAAGTCCAGACAAGAAGTTAGTAGATTATTTGAAAAATAACTTATAATATTTGAAGTCCCGCCACAGCTTTCGTTACTTGGCAACACTGGGCAGGAAATATTTACATTTACAAGATTACTATATTATTAGTATATTGGTAGAGCATGTATCTACAGTATGTTGTCAAGTGTCACACCTTATAGCGGGCTTCCCCCGAGATCCTACGGCCAAGTGTAGATTACCTCGATAATGTCAGAGAAAGGAACAAGGAGGGATAAAGTAGTCAACACTCAACTGATCGTTCATAAACACACTCACTGAGATTCATGCGCCGTACACGCTACTTACATTAATAGTATGCTAATATAACCTATCCTCCATTTATAATAGCATTAGAAAAAAGAGGCTCGTAGAAGCAGGAATGCAAAACATTTTATTTCAAAGTTATGATAAAACAATTTTAAGGGAGATGCTTAAATTCTAATTTTCTTGCGTTTTTTGCAATTTGCAGGTCAGTGTAAGGTTGTACCTTAATAAAAATAATATGATGCGCAACAATAAGAAATATGTAGGTAATAATACAATTTTAACCTTTAAAATTATCAATACATCCCTTTAAATTAAAATTGCTCCGAATTCGTCTGATTTCGCGGGCTACTGCAGCGCATCCACCTTAATTAAAATTGTTTTAACAAATATGGACGTATAATATAAACCACAGACTTATATTGGATATAAACAAAATAAAAATAATATTTTAAAATTATGCTTTATTTATAGTAACGTCTTCATCACACATTACAAACTTACAACAAAATGAATGAATGAAACAAACGATCACAATGATGATTTAAAAATTAAGATTAATGGAAATAATAATCATGTTTTTAAAAATAACAACTTACAACACAATACGTTGGTGACATTTCTTCGTCTTCATCATCTAATTTAGTCACTATCATCCGATGATGAAGATGAAGAAGTTTCACCAACGTTAATTTGTAAATTCGGTAGAATTATAGTGAAACGAATAACGTTCCAGGTATTGTTCACTCCTGTTTCTTTTAGGTTTTTAGCATTGACACTGTAATTTAAATTGGAGTTAAATAATATAAATAAATGAAAGCCACATAATTTAATAAGATAAATAGTTAAAATGGTTACAATTAAGTGTGACAGCTGCTGTAAAAATAGATCATAATAAATTCGGCATCTATCGTAATGTAACAATGTTTATTGTACTTTTGTTACAAAGTGTGCATTAAAAATAACCTTTTTTAACTTCTTTCTAATGCTATTGTAAATGGAGTATAGTCTTAAACAACATTTAATAATTAATGTAATAAATAACACTCCCGCACTCTCGATCTCTCAACAGACACACAGGTTCAATGCTACTGCCCTAACTCTGCTAGCCTAATCTATGCCATCCGCTCACCCTCGTGGTCTCAAACCAACCGTCTCACACACTACTTTAAACACTAGATTAGTATAGTCTGGGTTTCAACCCAACTATATTTAATTTAATGATTATTGCTCGCTATTTCGCGACAGCCCACTCGGACATAGCCTCTTGGCATACCCTAAATTTCCTAATATATAATCTACTAACTGTTTGCCAAAGGGCAGGCATATGTACATATGTGGCACTGAGTAGAGTAATAATATACAACTCAGCATTCAAATCTGTGAGTGAACAATATAATCACCCGTATTTTCGCAGCCTTAGAATTTTTTATGGGACCAAATTTATATGGGATCAACTTTGGGGTATACCCTTTCCAATAAAAAAAGAATGATCAAAATCGGACTACTCTGTAAAAAGTAATGAGTGGTCATACATAAAAAAATATATAAATAATTATGTCGGAGTTATTCGTTTATTCGGAACGCCAGCGCCATCTCGTGGCGCTAGACAGAGTCTTGCCTGAGTTCGTGGTGGTGGACAGAGAGCTTTAGCTACAAGAATGGTGTGAGTAGCTCTCGGGATCATCGAAACATGGGACATCGTACGAACTACATGTGAATAGAAACTATCAATTGCGTTCCGAATCGTTTAGTTGTGTATCTACAGTGTGTGATTCGTTAGTGTGACTAACTTGTTTGTGAATTATGATCAGAATTTGAAGTGCAAACCGTTTTTCTATGTGCTATAACCAACACTTCCCATAGTACGCCCACAGTAATTAAAATGTGCCTGATGTTAACGAGAGACAGACATACTTTCTCCGTCATATACCTACTTAAACAGGGTTATTTGTAAAACACCAACAGAGAGAGGTCATTGTACTCATCATTATGAACAACTTTTATTAGAGGACCAAACCTGAAATCGCGAAAAAAAAAATCAGCTGCTCCCTACATTTTGACGAGTTATGCGAACATAAATGTGTTTTTTTTTCGCGATTTCAGATTTGTCCCATAGTGAAAGTTGTTCATAATGATGAGTAAAATGACCTCTTAAGAGGTTGCTGGTGTTTTACAAATAACCCTGTATATAACCCTGTAAATAGTAAATACGCGTCGACTTGAGAACCTCCTCCGTTTTTTTGCGTCGGTTAAAAAAACTTTATGAAGACTGATAATTAAGTTTTCTAAAGCCCACATTGTGGAAAATAATAAATGATTGAGTATTGAGTATTGCATCTTCATCAACTGCATACAAACATTATGAACTCAACCACCGGCACTTGGTTCAGCTGCGCACACTCAGAAGCTTGCGCGGACATCCTCTTGACATTGACTTCGATGACTTCATCGTCCATTCCCGCAAGTGACGACTTGCCTCGGATACTGTCAGTCGTACGCACTTACACTAGCAGGCTCCACAGTCCACTGTGGCTCCACGCAACATTTCACTTGTTCGGAAAGCGGTATTTTCACGATAAGTAAACTCATTATGCGTGTGTTCGTTAGATGCGGGTTCGTCAGGAACGTGGAACAGTAGTCTGCTCGCTCGCTCCCGCCATTGAGGAGCGGCGCGACTACATTATTCATAAAGTTTTTATTTGAGCGGATAGATTCCCTTTGTCTCGGGAGATCGGGAGCAGCCTAATGATGTGATTAAGCTCGATATAGGCGCTCCGGCTGCGGACATGCGGCCGGCGTTAAACAGGCAGCGATCAGCGGGCAGTATGCAGCATCTACAGGCCAGTAGGTAGCAACCTGTGGGTAGCGAGCAATGTGCAGCATCTACGGGCCAGTAGGCAGCGACCAGCGGGCAGCGATCAGCGAGTAGTGTGCAGCATCTACAGGCCAGTAGGCAGCAACCTGCGGGTAGCGAGCAATGTGCAGCATCTACGGGCCAGTAGGCAGCGACCTGCGGGCAGCGATCAGCGAGCAGTGTGCAGCATCAACAGGCCCGTAGGCAGTGATCAGCGGGAACAAAATAAACTGAAAACTAGGTACTTTATTTTGTTTTACATGTCACACAACAACGGCCATTATTTCTGTAAAAAAATGATAATCGTTTAATTTTATTTTATTCTAGTTATTTTTAATTAATTTAGAATCGGCAGAGTTATAATTTTTAACAGGTTTTTTGAAAGACCTGATAAAACTCAAGAACTCACTCTCTCTTTTAAAATTCAAGGTTATAATTATCATATCATTTGAAACGGAACGTCATGTAAAGAGAATAAAACCCCAACAAGCAAATTAGTCATATAAGGTTGAGTTTATTCAGCTTTTCGGTGTTATAAAAGTCGACTAAGTGTGAATTATTCAGCACGTGTCGTATAAAAGCATCTTATGTAGCATTTTAGTTATTCAGCATTTTGGTCACATAATGATGCTGAGTAAACGTTTACTCAGCATCCTTATATGACTAAAGTGTCATACAAGATTATGCTGAATAAGTCGCTAGTATACGACGCTTATGTCGAGTAAAAGCATATTATATAGCTTTCATGTGACAAGTCGAGTAAAAGCAACATAGTTGCTTTTATACTGCTATTATGTTGTATAAGTTGAATTTATACGACTATTACAAGCCTAAAATATCGTATCATGTATCATGGCGCTTATACTGCTAATTTTCTGTATAAGAAGCTATTATACCGCCTGTTAGCAGTAAAAATGGTGTACAATTTTTTTATTTTTTTTTATTCAAGTGGAACAACAAACAGCTACAATATAAAACATAGAAACAAGAAAAACACAAAACATATAGACAATATTGCAGCCCACAACGCTGTTCACAGATTAACAATAGGATACAATACAGTGAAAACAGTTGCTAAGATTACAAATACAATTTTTAAGTTATTAAATTAACTCTCGTATTTAAGATGTATATAATACATAAAATATAAATTATAATATGAATATATAAAATAAATGTTTATAATACTCAAAAAATGGCACAATAAAAGAAAAATAAAGAATAAAATTCATGAAAGCTCCTTAAGTATAAACTTTTGAACCTATAGGGAGCACATGCAAAAATGTCTATATGTTCAAAAGTCCTATTGTAGGAATCGACCATTCTGCGAACAGGCGAGCGCATGCCGGAGTTGGTCTTGCAAGTACCTACTGAAAGTAATCTGCCAGCGCGCACCTTTCGCTTATGGACGGTCCTAGGAACTGCATAACATAACATATTGGAGAGTTCAATGCTGTCAAATTTATTTCTTACAATATTATACAAATTCATAGCTTCTAAGTACTTACGTCTATTTTCGAGTGTTGCGAGCTTATACCTTGCAAGCAATTGTTGGTATGGCGAATAATATCCATAACATCTATAATGGTACGCAGAAATTTGTATTGAAATGAATATTGATATAAAAATATTTGTTATTATATTCATATTACTAAGAATTAAAGGGGGGCGTTAAATATTTATGATATAACCTAGTATATTTCATCAGAAAACTTACCTTCGCAATACTTTGCAAACCTATGCGTGAGTTTACGAACCTACATTTGGTGCAACCTACAAATTAACATGTCTGCTAAATAAATTGTACGATGTATTATAATTTTTTATTGTTTTTAAAACACAACACGACGACGCACTTGCTTAATTTACTTTAAAATTATTCAGCTGTTTTGTATTCCAGGTCGCTTTAATAAGACAAACATGGCATATAAAAGTCATATAAGTTACAGTTATAGCGCAACTTAAGCTTCTAACAGTCACTCCGGCGACAATTACGTGACGATTTAGCTGAATAAGTTACCTTTATACGATGTCTATGTGACTGAATTGCTGAATAAAATGGGCCCAGATCGCGTTGTATAAACGTTTTCATTACGTTTATACGACTTCTATTAGGAGCCAAAATGCTGAATAATTTGCGTTGCCGCGACTATTACACGACATATTTTTGCTAGTTGGGACAATATCAACACTTTTTTACTTTAAATAAAATGCCCTGTTCAAACATCAAATCCCCGACGCGTAATATCGTAAAAAATTATGAAAATAATTACTATAATATTTTTATATTGATGCATGAGACTTTTTGGTACTACTTTTAATAATAATAATAATTTGATAAGAATAATAATAATAATCTGTGGCCCGGCTGTCAAGTTGACGGTGTCAAAAATTTTACTCCGTATATTTTCTAGTATTTTTCAAACATTAATCTATACATATAATAAAATCGTAGGAAAGTCAAAACTGTACATTGAATATTTTTTTAAAAGAATACTTAGGGCGTGATCTACAATCGATATCGAAGCCAAAAATATAGTTTTTAGAATTTTTGTCTGTTTGTCTGTATGTATGTCCGGGCTAAACTCAAAAAGTACTGCATGGATTTACTTCAAATTTTGCATGAATATTACTAAGAGGTCGGGCCAACATTAATTCTACAAATTATCACGCTATCACCTACGAGGGAGGAGCTGTGAATCTTTATTTTACTTACGCATTCTGTGACAGCGTGTAAGTGACAGTCCCAGCCGCATGCGTCATCTGTTTGCCATCATCTTGGTGTTTTGTGGAGTCGCGAGCCCGGTAGCTTTGTGGATCATCATCTGTCTGAAGATTTTCTACGAGCTTTGAGGCGTGCTACTGGAGACGAAGACGAAGTAACTGATGAACGCGTGCTGAACACCTGTCTCAGTTCACTTCAAGATGTGGTCATTTCTATCGGCGGCAATCCACTGATCGAATATGGGTTACCGCCTCCCCAATCATCAGTCAAATACGTAAGATGCCAGTGTCGCCAGGAGCCAAAACAGGGGCAGATACTGAGGGCAGCAGGTGTCGACCTCAGGACGAGTTGCTTCTCACACGGCCAACTGTACGTCGCTTGCTCCCGCGTCACCAGTCCTGACTCTCTTTACATTTTGGCTCCTGGCGACACTGGCATCTTACGTATTTTTGGTGCTATAGAGCCTTCACGCAGACGACGTCGCGGGCAGCAGCTAGTAATTAATAAATGGGTTTAAAGAACTTTATTCCTCATAAGATCATAAAATTATGTAATAAATATAATAATAACAGTTCGCTTAAAATGCGATACACAGTACAGATGACACAGAAATGTAAGTAATAAAGAAATGTTGACACGAAGTCGGGCACGACAGCTTCAAACCACACACCCAACACCTTCGGGTTCGTCGCTCAGCTCCGCCTCGTAGCTGCCGGAACCTGCTCCAGACGTGAGTCCAGTGACATCGGCCGCTGCAGTTGCGTCGAGCTCGATCGACGAATACTTTTCGCCGCCGACGACACCACCACCAGTACGTCGACGCAGAAAAGGCCGACCATCGGCCAGTTTAGGACTCCTAGGCCCACCGGCCTCTGATAGGGTCCCCGCTACCGGTGGAAGTGTGCAGCGCATGAGATGGACACACACTGTGAATGAAAATGTCATGCGCGCATACTTTTGGGGCTTCAGAGGGGGGAAGTAACTTGACTGCGTACCGTGGTCGGATGCTCTCTCTATTTCAGGTGATTGGGCCAGCTGTCAACGTGTCGGCGCAACGACTGTCGGATCAGGTGCGGGTCATCCACACCCGATACCGGAGGAGACGTCGTCGGGTCCCTGACGAAGAAGCCGCGCTGCATGATGTGTACCGCGCGGCGAAGGGGACTCTATGGCTGGCCATCAGTGAGCTAACAGATGAAGAAACCGCGCGTTTGGTCTACTTTAGTTACTTCCACAGTATTATGTCATATGGCATTTTACTGGGTCGGGCTGCTGACATTGAATCTATTTTTATTTTGCAAAAGAGAGCTGTCAGAGCCATTTACAATCTACGTCGCCGCGAATCTCTTAGGGAACTATTTAAAAGGGTTAATATTATGACGGTACCTTGCCAATTCATTTATGAAAATATTATGTATGTAAGAAAAAATCAACATCTTTTTAATAAAATAAGTGATAGACATAATTTTAATACTAGAAATAAAGATAAATTAGATCAACCTTTTTTCAGATTATCTAAAGTACATACATCTTTTATGGGGTACTGTGTTAAATGTTACAACAAAATACCTTGTGAAATATTGCAATTAAATGAAAGAAAATTAAAACTTATATTAAAATTACACTTTGTAAGCAAGGATATTACAAATTAGAGGATTATATCCAAGATAAGAATGCTTGGAAACATGCTGGTCCTGCTCCATAGGACAATCTCTAGAGTCTAGACAAAATCAAACTGGTTGCTAATGTATGTAATTGTATAATTTATTCTTTTTTTATTCTCTTTGACATTGATTTACATTCTGTACTTACTTTAAGTCACACCCGGACATATTACTCCTTTTTTATTTATGAAAATAGTCTACTTTTGGAATGTTTGTAAATATGTGAGCACCATGTATCTATCACATAGTCAATTTATATGTCATGGTTTCATGAATTCATTTTAATTCTCTTACCTATTGTGGTATAGTAATTTTATTTTTAGGTGCATCGTCTTCACATATAATTACTAGCTTCTGCCCGCGGCTTCGCCCGCGTGGATGTCGGAAATTATCCCACGGGAACGTGCTAACAGGATAAAATGTATGTGCTTCCCCCAGGATGCCATCTATATCTATGCCAAATCAGAAGTTCAGTGGTTTAGGCGTGAAAATGTAACATACAGTTTCAAGTTCAAATCCTCCCCTTAAAAACTAAATTACCCCTTTTTGTCCCGTCAGTGGTAAATTTTCGACAACTTTACATACTTATTATTAATTATTTTCTGTCAAAAGTATTAATACTGAGTTTCGGGTTACTCGGACCACGCATTCAATTTCTTCCACACAAACTTAAAACCCCTATATCCCCCTTTGAGGACTAATTTTGAAAAACTTTTAATGATAAACTTTATTACTTACTTAGGCAAGTATTCTTGCCAAGTTTCAAGTTTATTAACTAAATGAATAAGATTTTTCATATAAACTGTATCCCCCGCTTTTCACCCCCACAGGGGTGGAAATTTGAAAAATCGTTTGGGATTATTCATAACTTTATTCAAAGAGTATTTATACCAATTTTAGAGTTAATCAAGCCACGCATTATAATCCTCCCTTGTAAAATTAACTACCCCTTTTCAACCCGTTAGGGGTAGATTTTCGAAAAACCCTGATACATGTTACTCTTTATTTTTGGTCTTAAGTATAAACACTGAGTTTCGAGTTAATCGGACCGCGCATTCAAATTATTCCACACAAACTTCTATACCCCTATATCCCCCTTTGAAGGGTAGTTTTGAAAAACTTATAATGATAAACTTTATTACTTACTTAGGCGAGTATTCTTGAAAAGTTTCAAGTTTATTAACCTAATGAAGAAGATTTTTCATATAAACTCTATCCCCGCTTTTCACCCCCACAGGGGTGGAATTAAAAAAATCGTTTGAGATGTATTCATAACTTGACTCAAAGATTATTTATACTAATTTTCGAGTTAATCAAGCCATGCAGTAAAATCCTCCCCTGAAAAATTGACTACCCCATTTCAGCCCGTCAGGGGTAGATTTTCAAAAAACCCTGATACACATTATTCTTTACTTTCAATATTAGGTATAAATACTGAGTTTCGAGTAAATCGGACTGCGCGCTAAAATTCTTCCATACAAACTTTGAAACCCCCCAATCCCTTATAGGGGGTAGTTTAGAAGAAAAAAAAACTGACAATATTTATAATTTATTTAGATAAGTATTCGTGCCAAGTTTCAAGTTTAATAACTCAAGGAATAAGATTTTTCATACAAACGAATACCCCCCTTTTCACCCTCTTAGGGGTGGAATTTCGAAAAATCCTTTCTTAGTGGATGCCTACTCTTCACGAAGAACACACCCTCCAAATTTCATGTCTCTAGGACCAGCGGTTTAGGCTGTGCGTTGATCTATCAGTCAGTCAGTCAGTCAGTCAGTCAGTCAGTCAGTCAGTCAGGACTTTGAATTTTATATATATAGATATAATTAATGTATGCAAAATATTGTAAAACATTTTAAAAGAGTAACGGTGGAGTTTCTTGCCCATTCTTCTCCATGCGATAACTACCTTTTGGAAGGGGCGACTAGAATCAATTTTATTTTTATTTTAATTTTGACGTTCAAAAGTGCCTTTAATATGCCTATTTGAAATAAATGATTTGACTTTGACTTTGCGAAGACGCGAGCCAGGGAATAGATATTGGAGACTCTAAACGGGGATCCGTGGGGGCGCCCTTATCGCGCGGTCCGAGGGAAACTTCGAGCCGCGGCGCCCCGAATTACGGAGAGTCTCCAACCCGAGCTCCTGGAGGAAGCCGTCGCAGCCCTCTTCCCGGCAAGAGCGGAGCATATGCCGCCGCCGATGGCTTTGTACACAGCCACAGAGTCCACAGAGGAGAACGCCATCAGCGTCCCAGAGGTGACACAGGCAGAGATGGGGGCAGCCGTGATGCGGCTCCGGGCCAAGAACGTAGCTCCGGGGCCCGACGGGATGCACGGCTGTGCGTTAGCCCTCGCTCTGAAGGAGCTTGAGCCCCAACTGAGAGGACTCTACACAGCGTGCTTTGAGCAGGGCCAGTTTCCCTCTTTGTGGAAATCTGATCGTCTGGTCCTGCTCAGGAAGGCGGGGCGCCCTGCGGACTCGTCGTCCGCGTACCGGCCCATAGTGCTGCTAGACGAGGTGGGTAAGCTGATTGAGTGAGTAATCGCAGCTCGCCTCGTCAGCCACTTGCACAGAGAGGGGCCGGACCTGGACGACAGTCAGTTCGGGTTTCGGCATGGGCGCTCCACCATACACGCAGTGTCGCGAGTGAGAATCCTGGCGGAGGAAGCGGTGTCCCGGGGCGGGGTGATGTTGGCGGTGTCCTTGGACATCTCCAACGCCTTTAACACCCTGCCCTGGAGTTGTATTCGGGAGGCATTGCGGTATCATCGAGTGTCTTCCTACCTCAGCCATATCGTTGGGGCTTATCTGTCGGAGAGGTGTGTCACCTACATGGGACGTGATGGCAAAAACCAGCGCCACGTGTCGTGCGGCGTTTCACAGGGCTCGGTCCTAGGCCCGCGCCTGTGGAACATCGGGTACGACTGGGTGCTGAGGGGCGAGCTCAGACCGGGGGTAGACCTGACGTGTTACGCGGATGACACGCTGTTCACTGCCCGAGGGAGCTCGCACAGGGAGGCAGCGTGCTGGCGACGGCTGCGGTCTCACAGGTGGTGGGCCGCATACGTCGCCTAGGCCTGGAGGTGGCCCTCAGCAATTCGGAGGCCATGGTGTTTCATGGCCCCCAGCGGGTGTCACCGCCCGGCTCACACATCGTAGTCGAGGGGGGGGCTCGGATCGGTCTATCATGAAGTACCTGGGATTGGTGCTCGACAGCCGGTGGGACTTCGGCCCCCACTTCCAGCGGCTGGCGCCCAAGTTGTTGGGCGCGGCTGGGGCGCTATCAACGCTGCTTCCCAATCTGGGGGGCCCGAGCGCCGCCTGTGGGCGGCTCTATGTGGGGATCGTGCGATCGATAGCCCTGTATGGGGCCCCGGTGTGGGCCTCTGACCTGACGGCCGGCAGTATCGCAATATTGCGGAAACCGCAGAGAGCGATGGCCGTCAGAGTCATCAGGGGATATCGCACGATCTTCTACGAGGCGGCCTGTGTACTGGCTGGATCCCCGCCCTGGGACCTCGCGTCATTGTATCGGTGGCGCGAGGAAGCGAGGGCGCGGGGTGAGTGACCGATGCAGCGACACATGGAGCTGCGTCGATCTCAGCTTCGCGAGGTCCTGGTGGCGGAATGACGGGACAGGCTTACATGCCCTACCACTGGCCTCGTCACCATTGAGGCGGTCCGGCCGGTGCTCGAGCGCTGGCTCGGGAGGAGGCACGGCTCCCTGTCGTTTCGGGTGACGCAGGTGCTCTCGGGGCATGGTTGCTTCGGGAAGTACCTGTGTCACATAAACAGGGAGCCGGACGGCCGGTGTCACCACTGCGTCGACTGCCGGGAGGACACGGCGCGGCATACGCTGGCAGAGTGTGCCGCCTGGGAGGAGCCGCGCCGTGTCCTTATCTCAGAAGTAGGCAGTGACCTGTCGCTGCCGGCCGTGGTTGAGTCAATGGTCGGCAGCAAAGAGTCCTGGGATGCGGTGGTTTCCTTCTGCGGAAGAAGGACTGCGGAAAGGGAAAGGGAGATCTCGTCCACTCACCCAGCCCGCAGCAGCCGCACCGGTCGTCGGCGGAGGGCGGACAATGCCCTCTTCCAGCCCCACTAAATGGGTCCAGGGGCGACGGACTCGGGGACGTCCGTTGCCCCCCATACATCAGGACCCGAGGTGGCGGCGCGTAGTGTTCCACGCGCGCCCCTCTTAGACGTCACGGGGGGAGTCTTACACCTCACGGGTACTAGGTGTGATATGGAACACCGGGGTAACCATATGTTGGATGACGTTGTACTTGATCGACTACGCGTTGAATCACGGAATAGCCATGTTGCGCCTGCTTCGTCATTGGTCGCGGTACAACTGCAAAATTTACCCAGTTTGTCATCGCGACCCAACCGCGTTGATGAAGAGGATGATGATGAGGCTATATCCGTGAGTTCCCAGTGCAATGCAAGATTGAGGAGCGCTTTGGAGGATGCTTTCCGTGAGTACCGCTCTATTCCGCCTGGACTCAGACCACGTTTACCTCGTTTGCCCATGCACAAGAAAAACAAGGCGCTGGTGTGTGCTTTAGACTCGCAGCTGTCAAATTGTTTTAACGACAGCAAAGACCTCATCGATACCCATTCAATCTTGTAGTGTGCAGCTGTTGCCGCATGTCGTGTAGCTCATGTCAAATTCATGAACAGTGACAGAGCCACACGACCAAAACCAGCTGTACCAGCTTGGCAGTGCAGGATTGAGCGTCGTATCGGGGACACTAGAGCACTCATCCCTGCCTCTGGGCTGGATTGAGGTCAAGAGTGAGCCCATTGTCAATAAAAAAAATAAAAAAAACTCATCGGCAAGCTAATCTGCTTCAGGGAATGGATGTAGGAATGGGTCCCGCGGTACTAAGGAGCTATTCCTCATTGATATGGCCATTAGTCAACAGGTTCGTCGTTCCCGAAAGGATCTGTCGATATGTTGGATAGATTATAAGAAGGCCTATGACTCGGTGCCACTTACATGGCTAATGAGGGTGCTGAAGTTGTATAAAGTAGATACAACTCCGCGCACCTTCCTGATGTCGTGTATGGGGCAATGGAGGACGGTCCTTCGCTATCCAGGATGTCGAAATATCCAGAGGAATAGCAAGCCGATAAAGAACGAGCGAGGCATATTCTACGGCGACAGTTTGAGTCCGCTTTGGTTCTGCTTAGCCTTGAATCCTCTAAGCACGCTGCTGGAAGATTCAGGTCTAGGCTATCGGCTGAGGAGAGATGGTCAGGTTATATCTCACCTCCTGTATTGGACTCGCAAGGCGCTGTAAGCCCGCTGCGGGTAGTCGACCCATAGGCTGCAAGTATAAAAATATTGGCAGTATGCCCTAAACAGAGTACCCTTTACACCACTTAAACACCTCGCAAACCTACGGATCAACATATTGCTCCTGACGGACAGCGCCCTACGTTCCCACTCCATGTCAATGTTATCGGTCTGTGTAGCAATGACCCAGTACCCCAGATATTTGAAGGATGTCACCCACTCTAGAGCGGTTCCCTCGAGTGTAATACTGCATAGGTCTTAGTACCTGCTTTGAACAGCAGGCACTCGCTCTTTTTTGCATTATATCTAAGACCCTGGGCCTCCGTATATCGCTCACAAATCAACAACAGTGTCCTGAGGGCGCTGATTGATGGGGCCAACAGCACCATGTCGTCGGCGTAACTTATGTTATTGACAATTGTTCCGTCAATTGAACAACCTATCATAGTGCCGCTGAGCTCACAAACTAGCCGATTCACATACAGACTAAAGAGTTTCGGTGAAGTCAGACCTCCCTGCCTGACCTCACACCCCGTACGCATCGGATAGCAACTCTGCCCACTTCACCATACTGGTTTGATGGCCGTACCAATATTTAACAAATCAACCACCTCACTCGGAAGCGTCGTCTCCTCACAAAACTTCTTTCATAAAACACTATAGAACACCAGATCGAAGGCTTTTGATAGGTCAAGAAAACACCAGGGGTTTTCCTGTCCGTATAGTATCGAACAGTTTGCTTGAGACAGAGAACAGCATGTTCAGTTGACAGACCCGTTTTGAAGCCAAACCGGGCATTGTGTAGCGACAGATGTTTAATTAACTGTTTGTCCAGCACACTGTCCAACACTTTTGTAATTACCGTAGACAACGATATGGGCCTATAGTTGTTTATGTCCGAAGCGTCCCCAGTGCGATTTTTTATAATGGGCACAACCAAGATCGTCGCGCGGTAGGTACGTGTGAGAAACAGAAATTATTAAAATGAATTTATTTGCCAAATGAATTAATTGATGTCTAAGTTATTTCTACATAATTATGTTGGTTTAAGACATAAAGTTTAATATAATGTCAGATTGATCGATGACCCTGTACGCTCCGCGTATATCAACTTGTATTAACCGCTGTGCTATTTAATGTGATAACCTCATCGCCACTCTGTGCACTGATACTCGCAGTCCGTGTAAAGTAGTCGCTGTGGTGTGATAACCTCATCGCCACTCTGTGCACTGATACTCGCAGTCCGTGTGAATTAGTCGCTGTGGTGTAATAACCTCATCGCCACTCTGTGCACTGATACTCGCAGTCCGTGTAAAGTAGTCGCTGTGGTGTGATAACCTCATCGCCACTCTGTGCACTGATACTCGCAGTCCGTGTGAATTAGTCGCTGTGGTGTGATAACCTCATCGCCACTCTGTGCACTGATACTTGCAGTCCGTGTGAATTAGTCGCTGTGGTTTGATAACGTCATCGCCACTCTGTGCACTGATACTTGCAGTCCTTGTGAATTAGTCGTAGTGTGATAACCTCATCGCCACTCTGTGCACTGATACTCGCAGTCCGTGTGAAGTAGTCGCTGTGGTGTGATAACCTCATCGCCACTCTGTGCACTGATACTCGCAGTCCGTGTGAATTAGTCGCTGTGGTGTGATAACCTCATCGCCACTCTGTGCACTGATACTCGCAGTCCGTGTGAATTAGTCGCTGTGGTGTGATAACCTCATCGCCACTCTGTGCACTGATATTTCCATTTGAATTAATTATTTTTCAGCTTGAGTACGTATAGTTTTTATTATATTTGTTGGTATATTGGCGTGGCTAGCTGACATATTTTTTTGGCAAATAATTTAAGTTTCTTGTAATGTTAATGACTGAACATAGGTTCCTAGTATTGTATACATGCACTATATTCTAACTGAACAGACAGCTGTGCTGCTGGGAAGTTTGTTCCGCCACTTCTTCTTCCCAGCGATAGCACTAGGAAGTGGTGAAGGGCGGGCGTTTTTGGGGGACTGTCTTTTGTAATTTTGACGTTCGAAAAGTGCTGACTCTCAGCCTAATTTGAATAAATGACTTTTGATTTGATTTGATTTGATACTCGCAGTCCGTGTGAAGTAGTCGCTGTGGTGTGATAACCTCATCGCCACTCTGTGCACTGATACTAGCAGTCCGTGTGAATTAGTCGTTGTGGTGTGATAACCTCATCGCCACTCTGTGCACTGATACTTGCAGTCGGTGGGAAGTAGTCGCTGTGATGTGATGACCTCATTGCCACTCTGTGGACTGATACTCGCAGTCCGTGTGAAGTAGTCGCTGTGGTGTGATAACCTCATCGCCACTCTGTGGACTGATGCTTGCAGTCAGTGGGAAGTAGTCGCTGTGATGTGATGACCTCATTGCCACTCTGTGGACTGATGCTTGCAGTCGGTGGGAAGTAGTCGCTGTGGTGTGAAAACGTCATTGCCACTCTGTGCACTGATACTCGCAGTCCGTGTGAAGTAGTCGCTGTGGTGTGATAACCTCATCGCCACTCTGTGGACTGATGCTTGCAGTCAGTGGGAAGTAGTCGCTGTGATGTGATGACCTCATTGCCACTCTGTGGACTGATGCTTGCAGTCGGTGGGAAGTAGTCGCTGTGGTGTGAAAACCTCATTGCCACTCTGTGCACTGATACTCGCAGTCCGTGTGAAGTAGTCGCTGTGATGTGATGACCTCATCGCCACTCTGTGGACTGATGCTTGCAGTTGGTGCGAAGTAGTCGCTGTGATGTGATGACCTCATTGCAACTCTGTGGACCGATGCTTGCAGTTGGTATGAATTAGTCTCTGTGGTGTGATGACCTCATCGCCACTCTGTTTACTGCAGTAGGTGTGAACTTGTCGCCGGGATGTGCACTGCTACATGGATTTTTTGGTACTTGAATGACGGTGACAGGGGGGCGTTTTTGGTAAACATTTGTAGTATTGTTTTGTGGAGTGTCACTGGAAAAATATTAAAAAACAAGGTGGCGTCATTAGTTCTGATTTTGGCAACGTGCCATTATAACCGTGTAGCGCTATAATCTTGCCCGTAGCACCGCCCCCGCCCCCGAGCCCGCTCCGCTCGTTACCGTGCGCTGCCGCCTCGTCGTCGTATAAGTTAACAATCAAAGCTGGCTCATTTACATTATTCTTCCATCTCGAACTCAAACGCTTTGAGTTACCTTCCTTCAGATGTCAGCAACATTCAGCAAGCCTCGGAAATGCTCGGCGGCGCTCGGCAAGGCGCACTTGTTTGATCAGACAACTCTAATTGTGTATTTTTGTCTTTGTGGAGCGATTGGAGAAGAGTCTGTTTGTTTTTACAACGAGAAGCACCTTTGAGTTCTGTTCGTGAAGAGTTCCCTTCCTTTCAGCTTGTGATAGAATGCGGATGTCGGGAATATTGCCGTCCGGGTTGGGAAGTACAACCATGCTGGTCACGCGAGTGACTGCCGCTGTAGGACCGCTTTTTTTAGTTTGGTTGGCTTGTGCACTGTTTGACATGAATGTTAGGAATTGAGTAAAATATTAATGGGTACAGCTCAGAAGAATGAAATGAACGGAATCAGGCAAAAAGTATCATTACAATGTTTGTAAATAAAAGCAAATAAATATTGCCATATCGAGTGCCCACTTGGTTTATCGAGATATCGCCAAGCGCTTAGTCGACTCTTCACGTGACCAGAGGGCTGGCCTGTTTCTTGGCCAAAGAATTAGCATCACCATACAACGTGGCAATGCCGCCAGCCTTTTGGGCACTGTTCCTGTTGACAGCGATGCGGACGAATTTTTTGATGCCCTATGATTCATTTGCTTAATTTTTTTTTTTCTCATGTACATATGTATTATTAATAGATAAAATAAATAGATAAATAAATATTTCACCCTGTTTTCACACGCCCCCATTCCTACTAATAAAGAAATATGTTTTGGTAAAGGCAAAGCATTTATTTCAAATAAGCACTTATAAGGCACTTTTGAACGTCAAAAATTACATTAAAATTGAATCGACTCTAGTCGCCCCTTCCAAATGGTAGTTTTCGTATGGAGAAGAATGGGCAAGAAACTCCACCGTTACTTTTTAAAAAAAATGTTTTTCAATATTTTTCATACATTATTTTATAATAATATGTGAAGACGATGCACCTAAAATAAAAATAAAAATTACTAGGAAGGTTGCTATGATTGGACCACTTAACTTCCGTACGACATATCTTTTTTAGTTTTTGCAATAAAATAAAACTGCTTTTTGGTTTTGTTTCCAATCAAATTTATTAATATAATATGTCACTCACAGCTAATTTAAACTGACAGTTTGTGAGAAAATTGACGTTAAACATTTCTTTGGTCGTTGCCTTCTTTGGACCATGGTCGCTTTGATTGGACCACTGAGTTGCTATCAATGGACTTAGAAAATTTTTGGCAGTGGTCCATTCAAGGCGATTAACAAAACTCAATAAAAAAAATAAAAAATATGAAATCCTTCATGAAAAAGAATAATTAATAAATTAATATAAAAAAAACTTTTAAAAAAAGCTTTTATTTACGCCCTAAAAAGATAAAAATAAGATTTAAATTACATTAAACCTATTCATTTTCCAATTACTTTACAAAATTTAATTGTATAATAAGATTTAGCCTCAGTGCTGCACGATGTAAATTTGAGTAATCTTTTCCTTTAAAATTTTTACTATCAACTTATAACGTCATTACACAATTTATATTATATAAAAGCTTAAAGAGATTCTGATGATTTTTGAGTTGTTTAAGACGAGAATCAACCATACAAAGCATCTCATAGGGAACCATAGATATTTCCTCTCTATAGAGAAATTCTATGTGTGGCCACTGTTGCCACATTAGACGCAGGTAATTTCCAGTAAGAATAGGCAGTTGCACTAGTCTACCATCGTTTTGCACGGGCAACTTTAGAGTAGAATGTAATGTAGATCCCCCCACTAAGCGCGCTGCTACCCCTGTTAATGCACACACCTTAACAACTTGCTTGCCGAAACACCTATTTACTTGATTTTTTAATAAGTTAAAAAGGAATGTTTTTCCGGTTCCATCGTTTCCCGTTATAAATAACCTAAGACGCTCATCACCACCATTATGTAGCTGTTCTGAAATACTTCTTTTTATGAATATAAACGCTTCCTTTTGTCCAACATTCATTGCTCTTCTAGCATTCAGAAACTCGTCATCGGTCATGTTCTGCTCCGGCATCTCCAACTCGTCCTCCAAGTTTTCCTGCTCAGCTTCTTCATTCAACACTTCAAAAGCATGTATTTGGTTAAACGCATTCTCTAGTTGCCTGTCGCGCTCTCTAAATATCTCCAAGCGAGTGTTAGATGGCCTACCTAACTGCGTTCGTACTTGTACCACTCGCACTCTGCCGTCCTTTCCAGGAAAAACCTCCTCTATGACGCCTCGTGGAAACACGCTGCGTGGCGCATCAGGATCAGCAATAAACACAAGTCTCCGACTTGAAGAGGTTTCTGCTGCCCATCTTCGGTCCAGTTTTGCCGTGGTATCATTGTAGGCAATACTTTGGTGACCCATCTTTTCCAAAACATATCGGACAATCGTTGTGCCACTCGCCATTGTCGACGCCGGTAGAGGTCCGAATCTTGATAGCTGCCTAGCTGCGGTGAAGTAGAAGAGGAGCCGAGCAAAAAATGGCTATGCGTCAAAGACTCTTTGCTGTTAACATCTACCGAGACGTGGCTCAGTGGACGGCCATTCACCATGGCTTCTACCTCAGCCAGCAGTGTTCAGCACCTCCTCTTTAGGCGCTCTTTCTTTGAGGACGACTTTCAGTGCAACCTTTACACTACGAAGCGCTCCCACGACCCACCCCAGCGGGGGCTAGCCGGCGGTATGAAGTATACCTCTTATGCCTGTTACTACTGTTGACCGTTGAGGAGTTCCGTGGTTTGGAGCCAACCCTGGATGTGGCAGCAATTTCATGCTGGACCCATCAACCGTATATCATATCCAAACGGGTATGAAAATTTCAAGTCCCTACTGCCGACCGTTGAGGAATTATCTGGTTTGGAGCCAAACCTGAAGGTGGCAGCAATTTCATGGTGGACTCGCTAACTGTCATCCCAATGGGTGTGCAAAATTTCATGTCCCTGCTGTTAACCGTTGAGGAGTTCCCTCGTCTGGTGCCAATCCTGGCAGCAGCATCACGTCATGCTTGTCATAAACATGCATTGCCCGGGTGCCTAAAAAGCCTATCTGTTGTTTCAACTATAGATAATTTTACGAATGAGTATGAGATCAAATTTGACACATAATGAGATCAACTTTTACACGTATGCAAACGATTAATTACTTTCCATCTCGAGGATGTGTTGACATAATTCGGTTTCCAATTCTGACGGAAGATCACCTTCAGATCCTACTATTTGAACATGTTCCTTAGCCTTTTGATTCACACCATCCAATCTTCGTTTTAGTGTGGCTTTAGGCACTCCATACATCCTACTTGCCTCATTCAAACCTGCTTTATTTTTACGCACTGATTCAATGGCTAGGTTCATGCTTACTTCATTCCACGCATAATATTTTCGTTTTGTAGCCATTCTGAAACAATTTATAACGTTAACATACACGTGTAATTATTATCACATAAATAAACGTTATTATTATTATTGACACGGGACTATCAAAATTATTGTAAAAATGTAACATTTAAATCATAAACAGACAGTTCTTATCATTGGACCAGTCCAATGATAGGGCCACGTTAGTGGTCCGATGATAGCAACAGGGTCCTAACGTAAAAATAGGGTTATAAAAAAACAACCACTATCTTCAGTCAAGAATAATTATTTCCAACGTAAATACAAGTAAACATTCTACAAATTAAAATATGTACTATTAATCAAATCATAGTATTATGATACTTACATCAACTTTTCGTAGTCGTATTTTTTATATTCGGAGCGCCGCGATCACATTTACACACGTCACTCACTGGCGGCTGCAGCGCGGGTACTGAGGTTGCGGGGGGCCACTCTTACCACCCAAGACATGCTTTGTAACGTACCTACGCGTCTCTGGAGTTGCGATTTTACGAAATATTTAAGTGGTCCAATGAAAGAAGCGGTCCAATGATCTCAACCTTCCCCTATACCACAATAGATAAAAGAATTAAAAATGTAACCATGACATATAAATTAATTATGTTGTAGATACATGCTCACATACTTATTTACAAAAATTTTAAAAGAAGATTTTCATATAAAAAAAAAAATAGAAAATTGACAAGTAATGAATAAATAGTAACAAGTAGTAAATTTTAAATGACGGGCGAGCGCTACTTCCAATCCAAGTCAGATGTCTGACCGAGTCGTTTCGATTGGTTCTGTCCACGTGTCGCAGCAGCACGTGTCCGTGCAGTCATTTTGCTGCTTAATTATAAAAAAAATATATATATTTGTATATTTGTTTTAACTCATGTTTATTAAGTTAACTGCTCAGTTTTTACTGCCGAACTTGTTAATATTCACGCATTTTGTCAAAGTCAAAGTATTTATTCGTGTGCTTTTTGGTGATACAGCAGGTCTTACAGTTATTTTATGAAAACTCAAAAAGCTACCCATTGGGTATACACTCTTTAACAATATAAGAATTTAAAATTGATATGGTATACAAAACAAAAATGACAAAATTTAGATTACAATACAAATTAAAATTCAATTAATTTATTATTACAAACATTTCAAATACAATCAATAATTATAGTCAAATTGTCAAGCATAAATAATATATAACTGTCAGTTTATAACATTTTGTTATTGTGTCAAATTCAAATCTTTGATAGCATTTGGTATTTTATTATACATTTTTGAAGCCATGCAGAGAATGCTTTTGTGCATAAGGGCCGTTTTTGAGGCTCATAGACATAATTCGTGTCGATATTCTGGTCTTGTTGATCTATAACGTTCCTCTGAAGCTTTTTTAACAATTTACTGTTTTTCTTGACGAACAATGCAGTCTCATATATGTAAAGGCAAGGCAATGTCAATATTCTAAGGGATTTAAAATAAGGTTTACAACTATCCGTTGGTTTTAAATTACACATCGATCTAATGCACCTCTTCTGTGCTTTAAAGATTTTATTTTTCTCACAGCAATTCGCCCAAAAAGTTATTCCGTAGCGTAATGTGGAATCTACATAGCCATAATATGCAGCTAAAACAGCTGCCTGATTAACTATTTTCTTAAGCTTGTATAGAGCAAAGGAAAAGCGACTTAATTTTTTCATAAGGATTGATGCATGTTCTTTCCAAGTCCGTTTAGAGTCAATAATCAAGCCTAGAAATTTTATATGCTCTACTTCTTCAATGCTGTTATCGTCAAATAATATATTTATGTCAGGAGTAGTTAATCTTTGTCTAAACTGCATAATTTTAGTTTTACTTAAATTTAATTTTAAATTATTATGATCAAGCCAATTAATTGATTGTTGCAATGAGTCTTTGATGTCACATTCATAGTTTCTATTTTTATTTTGTCTAACAATTATCGTACTGTCATCAGCAAAAAGAACCATAGGAAAAGTGACGTATCTGGGAAAGTCATTTATGTAAGCCAAAAATAATGGCGGGCCCAACACGCTGCCCTGTGGTACGCCAAAAGTTATGTCACGTTTTTTAGATACATATTTAAGTTCCTGTTTTTCTTTTATAGAAATTCGTTTAATTTCCGTAGACTGTGTTCTACTGTCCAGATAAGATTGTATAAGGGAAAGTGCTTTGCCCCTTATTCCAAACGCATTAAGTTTCCGTAGTAGAGTATTATGATCAACTAAATCGAAAGCTTTTGTCATGTCCATAAATATAGCACTAATAGGAATTCTTTTATCGATATCTGTCATTATAATATCGAGGAAATCATAGATTGCCATATTTATGGATTTATTTTTTCTGAAACCCATAGTTCCTTTACTAAGAGGTTGTGTTTCGTGAAAAAGGTATCTATACGGTGATAAAAATAGCTTTCTCGAATATTTTTGATATTACTGGTATCAGGGCAATGGGTCTGTAGTTATTAATATCAGTTTTGTCATGTTTCTTAAATAAGGGCTTAATTATTGTTGGTTTGAGTTTATCAGGATAAATTCCAGAGAAGATACTAACATTAATGATGTGGCAAATGGGCCAGATATAACATCGGAAACAAATTTTAATACTTTTGTTGAGATATCGTCATATCCTACACCAACTTTATTTTTTAAATTCTGTGTTATTCGATACACTTCATCAGGTGTAGTCGGAGCCAAGAACATTGATTCGCAACATGTATTCGGAGTCTCATAGCTTGCAGATTTTGAGGCCTTCGAAAGTAATTCTGCTTGATCCACAAAGTGGTCATTAAATGCGTTAGCTATATCGCTGGGGTTTGTTATAGTAACCCCGTTCCTTCGTATTTCCGTTATGTGTTCATAGGGAGGGCAGTATTTATTTTCATTAATGATCTTCCATGTATCTTTTGATTTGTTTATTGATGTCATTATCCTATGATTATTTTTCGCCTTTTGTGTCAGTTTTATTATTTTCTTGAGTCTTTGTGAGTAATTTTTAAGTTTAGTTAAGTTATTATTATTAGGTTTTGCTCTTAGTTGCCAAAGAAGCTGTCTTTTATTTTTGCTACAGCGTTTTATTCCGGGTGTTAACCAGTTCGGATTCCTTTTTAACTTTATTTTTTTGTTAATCAAGAGAAAACACAAGTCGCAAAACAGCCGGAATACATCAATAAAGCCATCGTACGCTACATTAGGATCTCCATTTTTTTATTGTATTTTAATGTTTTTAATAAAACTACAATAACCAACTGCCGCCACTTTAAATCAGTGCCCATCATCTGTACTTAATCAGATTTATATAAAATTTTACATAATATTTAATAAACAAACCACAAACCGTATTTTTTATTAGTAGGAATGTAGGCGTGTAGTGCGTTTTAAAAGCGTGTCCTTTAGTTTTTTTAAAACTACATATTAGGGGTAAACTACATATACTAGGGGTTTACTAGTGTAAACCCCTAGGGTTTACTAGTAGCCACTGAAGAGTTCCACTATGCACCTCCCGGCTCCATCATCAGATCAGCTCCAAGATAACAAATTATAGTTCTGTCTTGCGAACTAAATATACATGTCGCAGCCAACTAGCTTAATTAGCCATTTAGTTAACTGCCTAGCCTTTTAATAAAACGGCACCGTCCAACTAGAACGGCCTGAATGATGTTCAACCAAACTGCTAGGCAAATGGCTTGGATCGCTAACTTTGAACTACTTGCCTAGCCAGACATAAAACATAAATTGACGATAGATTGATTGGTCTGAGGCAAGGAGGGGTGTCGGTATGTAAAGATGGTCACCCATCCACTCACCGACCGACCTTGGCAAGCGTAGCTCAACCTGATCGATCGCCCGTGCGGCTGTTGTTGCTAATTTATACACGGTCAAATTAAATTAGATAGGTATCGTCGATCTCTGAAAACAATAAATATAAATTGTTGGGGTTAACGACCGGATCAGTTTTTTTTTTGTTTAAACTTTACAGATGTGATGGGTATTGCTATCTACTGATTTTCTTAACTCACGCTTGAAGTACCTACTACACTATACACTAGCAGAGGTCGTTGGCCCCAAAATAAGATCATCAAAGTGATCCTTTTTCGTTTCGTCATGTTTAGTTATCAGTACTCATCACGCCTGCAGAGTTTCGCTTCTTGTTAACTTATTTAATTTGACTAGAAAATTCACCTTTAAACATTGTTGTTTAAAAATGGCGGGTTGGACAGAAGGGTGGGGGGTGCAGAGTTTGCTAGCGCCCGCACATTTATTAAAAAACACTGTTATCTATAATGAGAATGTTCCTCTCCGTGCAGGCAGCACGCGCTTCGCCTGGCAGGTCCTCAGTGGCGGCCACGATGCGCACCAGCACACCGCACTTCTTCTTCTTCTTAGTTCTCAGTTAAACTGTGAGCACACACAACCGCCGCAATACGTTACGTGTGTAGGCGCGTCCTTAGAGTTCAAGTTGCGCACATTGCAGAGGTGAGTCTCGCCCGCAGCCGCACGCTGTTACTCCAGTCCTTACGCCAGCCCATTCGTCTTGCATAAACCGATTACTAAAACGGCACTTCTCGGTTCTTTACTGCGACTATGTAGTGTATCGGTATTATCACTAAAAATAAAGTCTTCCAAATCGAATTTCGGCCATGGGAACCAATCTCAGCGGAGACCAGCAGTCGGTGCGGGGATATCATAGTGCACAAGTATGTGCGCAGGCACAGGGGCACTCTCCCTTCCCTCGCTCTCACTGTCCGATGAGACGGCAATCCGACACGACCGGGGAGAGATCAGGCGCAGGCCAATGGCTTAATGCGTTTTCCGTGACACGGGGGTATTACACCACCAACTTCCAAATTCCGGGCTGTAGCTAAGAAATTCCCAATGGGAAAACCCAATAACACTTTGCCCGACCCGGGAATCGAAGCCAGGACCTCACGCTCAGCAGTCGCGCTTGGGACCACGAGACCAACGGGGCAGTTACTACTAGGGATATGTAGGTGGAATACCTGTAAGGCGGATCAAACACTAGAACGCGCGACGAGGCGCTGACCACGCGCCTCCACGCGGGGCGCGTTGTAGTGTGTTGTTATGAGTAGATCCGCCGAACAGTTAAGTCATATCGTAGCATTATCTTGCTCATAACTAAAATGTCTTGTATGTAATTTTGTTGTATGTATAGCCTCTGTTGGAGATCCAATAAATTTATAAATAGGACGTCGTAGATATCGGCGTCCACCTCGACTCAGTCTGTAGTGTCGTGCGGATAATGGCGCATGGCCGCGTAGAGCACTCCGGCTCCGAGACCAAGACGAATGTGTCGTTGTTCGCTCGTTACGAGGCGAGTGTCGTCTGGCGAACACTCACCAATCATGCGCGACACACATCTCCGAACCACATTACCGGCGCCCCCCGTTCACCTGCGCCTTCAGACATTCAGAAATTTAAAAAACCCCCGACACAAAATAATAATAAAAATAGTATGAATGTAATAAGCCTAAAGCAATTAAAAAAAACTATTGAAAAAATAGCCTCAAATAGAACAAAAAGGTATAAGCGTGAAACCCTATAAAAAGAAAAAAATAACCTTGAAATTAACTCAAGACAATGTTCACGTTCTTTCTCCAGAATTAGCTTACTGACAGGTTACTGTTATTAGTATTGTTACGCGCCGCAATTAATGCCTGATAAATGGTGACATTAGTTACCACTAGCGCCATCTATTGTGGAATAGCGGAACTGATAGAGTCGCCATCTATTGTGGAATAGTAGAACTAATACTAGCGCCATCTGTTGACGAGTGGATGTGACGAAGCTAGAACTTACTAGTCGGGGCCGGTATGTACTCGAACATTCTAGACGTTTCTACAATAGAAGGTTCTGGAATTGTCTGCGGCACTATATAAGGCCGGGATTAGCCGCGAGCAATCAGGCCTCCCCCAGGTAACTGGGGGTCTCACCTGGCGGGGACAGACCACCGAGGTGTCGTGAAGAGAGCGGCGCCGTGAGTCGGCGTCGCGGCGCGCCTACAGAAAAACACACTGCAATCACTCACACGAGCACGCGCAACTCACGCGCGCTCGACAGGCTTTATAGCCTTCGTTGCTGACACCACGAGGGGCCCGTGTTTACGGGCCACCGCATAGCATTTTGCGGCTGGGGGGCAACACCCCGGCACCGCTCGCCTCACCCCCTTACGGGGGTGACGCGATCTCTCGAGAAAGAGCAATCAGACTTAGTTCTGCTACAGATGCGAATACATCGAAAGCGATCTTCAAGTGCGACTTAATAGCGATTGTGTTTTATAATTAGTGTGTTTCGAGTTGTTGTTAGTGTTGATTAATTAAAGTGTAACTTTCGGTAATTTTTATCGGCATTTTTAGTGTCACGAACCCGAAGCTCGTAACAATTGGTGTCAGAAGCAAGGATTAATCATGCCGATTTTACCTAAAGACGACACGGAGGGTTTCCGTACCCGGAGTCAACGCCAACAGGAGACGGACCAGAGACGTTTTGGTGGAGCTATGCCGCAGAGGTCGGAGGGCCAGCTACCAACCAAGGAGGCCGACCCGCCCGCAGCAGCTCCAGCATCAACAGCACCAGACCTTGCTGCCCTGATGATGATGCTGCAGGAACAGGCCCGCCGACAGGAGGAACAGGCTCGCCGACAGGAGGAACAGGCTCGTCGGTTGGAAGAACAGCTCCAGCGGGACAAGGAGGAACAGGCCCACCGACAGGAGGAACAGGCCTGCCGACAGGAGGAACAGGCTCGCCGACAGGAGGAACAGGCTCGTCGGTTGGAAGAACAGCTCCAACACGATAAGGAGGAGCAAGCGCGCCGCCAGGAGGAGCAAGCGCGCCGCCAGGAAGAGCAGATGCTCCTTATGAAGGATCTTCACGCTACCTTCGGGAAAGACATGAAGGAGATGAAGGATAAGGTTGCTCAATGTGACAACCGTCTGACGGAAGCTGAAATCCGGATCGACCAAGTGAATGATCGGGTTGACAACGTGGTGGCTGACGTGAAGAAAATCGTGATGGCTGACGTAAAAAAAACGCTGGATTACCTAAAACTTGGGGATGGAATTGCAGCTCCCGTAGCTACAACACCTTCGCTACGTGGATTCAAAGTGCCACCGTTCGACGGAACTTCTTCCTGGTCGGCCTACAAAATCCAGTTTGAGGCTGTCATGAAGGCGAATGGTTGGAATAATAGTCAGGCTATGACTGCCCTCACCCTAGGCCTGCGCGACCAGGCCTTAACTGTCCTGGAAGCTCTCGGTAAGGAAGTGACTTACGAGCAGCTCCTTGAGGCATTGGAGGCTCGGTATGGCGACGCTCACCTGGAACACGTGTTTCGTGCGTAGCTCAAGGATCGCGTGCAACGAAGTAATGAAAACCTGCAGCAGTGGGCCCTTGAAGTGGAGAAGCTGGTGCGTAAAGCTTACCAGTCCGTACCTGCGCTTATTGATGGGAACCTGGTGCAGGCATTCATCGACGGCATCCGTGATCTTGAAGTTAGAGCTGCTGTGAGGCTCGAGCACCACGGGACGCTTAAGGACGCCTTGGCCCATGCACTGGAGGTGGAAGCCGTGCGGCAGGATCATTGTTCCCATCGCGTCAGGGAGGTTGCAGCGGCTACATTTCGCGACCGCAATAAAGGGTACAGCCCTAGGTGCTACGGCTGTGGGGAAAGGGGCCACCTACGATCCAGTTGCCCCAAGCGAACTACAGAAAAAGAAGACGGCCGATCTCCAGAGGGCAGTGCAGCTAACAGCACCGCCCAGCACCAGCAGCAGGGAAACGAGTAATAGCCAGGACTGCGGGGCGGGTGCTGGCTGATGTTCAAAGAGCCCCAAGGGTTTCGATCACTCAAACCCAAGACGGGAACAGCCTAATCATCAAGGGCGAGGTCAACGGAACGCCGTGTAAGCTGACCATAGACACTGGAGCCACTCGCACGGTTGTCAGTTCCCAACTCATAAGACGGTCCCTTGGGGACTCCGCATACAACCGAGAACACATCAATTTGGTAACAGCCCCCGGTCAGCGCATACCTGTCCATGGAGAGAAGAAGATGGGGTTGAAGCTAGGCAACAGAATCTACCTGCATAATGTCATCGTGGCTGATATAATGGACGATTGCATCCTGGGCCTTGACTTTATGAGGAAGAATTGTTGCGAAATTGACGTCAAGCAAGGTGTTTTAAAATGTGGACAAGAGGAACTTTTCGTGGAAGGGGCGTTACCAGGGAACGTGTGCAGCCTCAAGAAGATTGTTCTTCCGCCGAGATCGGAAACGATTGTGCCGGTTAGTCTTCCTCGGAATCCTGGGCAAACTCATCGTTGTGTACTTGTGGAAAGAGTAGACAATGACCTTCCATGGAAAGTGGCACGAACTTTGGTCAGAGCCACCGACATCTCAGGGGTACGTGTGCTGAACCTTTGTGATCAGGAACAGGTTATAGAAAAAGGCACACTAGTTGGTACTTGCGAGGAAGTGGATTGGTTGCGTCGATGCCAACATTTATCGACTGGGACCCTCAGCAAGGATGCACAAACGAGAGTGACCACACTTTTAGAAGAATGCCACAGCGCTCTGTCCCAAAATGAAATGGTCAAGGCGAAGAAAATGTTACTCAAGTATGCGGATGTTTTCTCGTCAAACGATGCTGACATCGGGAGGACTGGCTTAGTTCAACACAAAATAAACACAGGAGAAGAATTGCCTATCCGTCAGCGGCCAAGGAGATTGCCGGTAGCACGCGAAAAGGAAGTGGAAACCATGATTGAGGGAATGGTGAAGGATGGTGTTATTGAACCTTCATCTAGTCCATGGTGTTCACCTGTAGTGTTGGTAAGAAAGAAGGACGGCAGCATGAGGTTTTGTGTTGACTATCGTCGTCTGAACGACGTTACGAAAAAGGACAGTTATCCTGTGCCAAGAATTGATGACACGCTGGACATGCTTACTGGAGTAAAATGGTTTAGCACGCTGGACCTGAAAAGTGGCTATTGGCAAGTTGAAATTGATCCTAAGGACAAGGAGAAAACTGCATTCTCGACAGGAAAGGGTCTGTAGCAATTTAAAGTTATGCCGTTTGGATTATGCAATGCTCCGGCAACGTTTGAAAGGTTGCTGGAACTTGTACTTACCGGGCTAATTGGCGATGCCTGCCTGGTCTACTTGGATGACATCATCATCGTAGGCCGTACATTTGAAGAACATCTTCAAAATCTGGAACGCGTACTCATGAAGATCCAGAGTGCCAACCTCAAGTTAAGTCCGAAGAAGTGTTCACTATTCAAACGGCAAGTTAGCTTTTTGGGATATGAAGTGTCTGAAAAAGGTATCCGCACGGATCCAGAGAAAATCGCCGCCGTCAAGGATTGGCCAATTCCAAAAGACAAGACGCAGGTCAGAGCGTTTCTGGGTTTGTGCTCCTACTATCGGCGATTTGTCAAGAACTTTGCAGATATAGCCAAACTGATGTGTATGCGCTTGCCACTCACACATAGTTCATAATATATTGTAAATGTGTGAGTGGTCCCCTATGAGGTTCAGTAATAAACCAGCGTTCAATTAAGACACTCGTTTCATTATCTCCGCACCCTCAGTTAGAAACATATCATTGGCGACGAGGACGATCTTACCCGCAAGAAAAAAAAAAAAAAATGGCGAAGTCGTTTTTAGGAAATTTAACCACGTTCGATTATAAATCCTGTGAGTGGTTAATTTATAAAGGCCGGTTGACTCAATTCTTCAAAGTCAACGACGTAAAAGAAGAGAATAGAAGTGCAATATTAATAACACATCTATCAGATGATTCGTATCGGTTGGTGCGTAATTTAGCATATCCAGTTGATTTGGAGGAACTGGACTATAAGAAGCTAGTGAAGTTGCTTGACACTCATTTCAAACAGAAGCAATGCTCATTTGCGGACAAGGCAAAATTTTATGGGGCGAAAAGAAACTCAGGCGAATCGTTGAGCGATTGGGCTGCACGACTACGAGGATTGGCGAGCTACTGTGACTTTGGCGCCGCCTTAGACACGAACCTTACGGATCGTTTCGTCCTCGGCCTGGGAGCGGGGCCTGAGCGTGACAAATTGTTTGAGCAGAATGCTTCTGCCTTAAGTTTGTCGAAAGCACAGGAGATAGCAGAACAAGCAGAAAGTGCTAGAGAGGCCAGGAACGTAACATCCACTGATATGACTGTGATCAAAGAGGAGGCAGTGAACAATCTATCATGCAAAGGTGGATGCAAGCGGTCGAACAATGGAAGCGGTAAACGTGGAGGCAATGGCGGCGCTGGTGCTGGCGGCGCTCGTACGGGCTCGCGAGATGGGCGCGAATCAACATCGAATTACCGTGAACAGCGTTACGAAGATTTTAGTTGTTCGGTGTGCGGTTTAAAAAGTCACGATAAGGACAAGTGTCGCTACAAAAATTATAAGTGCCAAAAATGTGGAAAAGTAGGACATTTGAAGAAAGTGTGTGAGAAAAATAATAAAAACGGCCGTGTTCGCGTTAATAATATCGGTAGTGATAACAGTGAGGACACGGATGGTAGCTGTGATGAATGTAATAATTTCAATATAAGGTACGTAACCGATAAACCGTTGAACTTAATGATTAAAGTGGGCGATGTGAAGGTGACTATGGAGTTAGATTCAGGGTCGGGTGTTTCGGTTTTGTCGAAAACATTATACTCAGAATTATTTGCACATTATAAATTAAAAGATTGTAAAATCAAAATGTGTTTGTATAACGGACATAAAATTTCACCGTTGGGGTATTTTCAGCCTACCGTCGAATTTAATAACGTTAAGAAGAACATCAAATTATTTGTAGTAGATTCAAATGGCCCACCTCTTCTCGGTCGCGATTTTATGTCCGCCTTCGGTTTGATTTTAACCAACATTAATAAAATAAGTCAAGACGATGACGTTAATACATTATTGGAACAGTATCCGAATTTATGGAAGGACGAACTTGGTTGTTTTAATAAATTTGAAGTCCATTTGCAACTAAAGGAAAATGCAATACCAAAATTTTTTAAGGCTCGACCAATTCCGTTTGCAATGAAAGATAAAGTAGAATCAGAATTAAATAGATTAGTCAGTTTAGGTATACTAATTCCTGTTAGTAATTCTCGTTACGCAACACCCATAGTACCGGTCTTGAAAGATACTGGCACGGTTAAGATTGCAGGTGATTTTTCAGTCACACTTAATAAGGATTTGGTTATAGATAAGTATCCGTTACCAAGAATTGAAGAAGTGTTCGCGAAACTAGGCGGCGGTAAACATTACTCGAAAATAGATCTAAAAAATGCGTATAATCAATTTACACTCTCTGAGGACTCCCAAGAGCTGACTACCATTAACACACCGAAGGGTTTATTTAAATATACACGCCTAGTCTACGGTCTCGCGAATGCTCCAGCTTTGTTCCAAAAGGCGATGGAGGTACTGCTGTCTGGTATTGAAGGCGTTAGTATATGGTTAGACGATATTTGTTTAACTGCGCCAACAAAAACGCTTCATATGACAAGGTTAGCTCAGGTTTTAAGCAGGTTGAATGAAGCAGGTTTGCGCCTTCAAAAGGTAAAATGTGAGTTTTTTAAGGAGAACGTAACTTACTTGGGTTATGTTATCGATAAGAACGGATTACGAACTAACCGCGATAAAGTTAAGGCCATATTAAATGCTCCGGAACCAACAAACATAACAGAAGTAAAAAGGTTCCTTGGGGTTGTCAACTACTATAGAAATTTTATTCCAAATGCGTCAAGCATTATGAGCCCGCTCCACGAGCTGCTGCGTGGCGGCACACGGTGGGAGTGGGGCCCGCGACAGCGGCGCGCAGTACGTCTGGTGTGCGCTGAGCTCGCCTCCGAGCGTGTGCTGGCACATTTCGAACCCAGCGCGCAGCTAGTGCTGTCGGTGGACGCGGGGCCGCACGGTCTCGGAGCAGTTTTGTCCCAGCGGGGTAGCGATAGCTGCGAACGACCGCTGGCATATGCCTCACGCTCGCTCACGGCGAGTGAACGTAATTACAGTCAAATTCAGAAGGAGGCGACGGCAATCATTTTTGGAGTCAAACATTTCCATCAATACCTATACGGCAGAAGTGAACCATTTATTCTTAAAACAGATCACCGTCCTTTAGTGTCAATATTTAATAATAAAACGGGCATTTCGTTAACCACAGCGTTACGTTTGCAAAGATACGCTATTATATTATCCGCATATAATTATATTGTACAGTATATATCTAGTGAGAATAACTTGGTTGCCGACTATTTTTCCCGTGCACCTGTACCTGATACTGTGTGTGAAGAAGATAGCGGGTATGACGCATATTGCTCACTTAATTTTTTAGATACGACTGCGCCAGCTGTTTTGTTTACAGATGTGAAGAATGCTACTTGTAGTGACAAGACTATACAAACTGTTGTTAAATATACAAATGTAGGGTGGCCGCGAAAAATTGTTTGCGAGTCTATTCGCCCATATTTTTTATGTCGTACGGATTTGCAATATGAAAATGGAATATTAATGAGAGGTCATAAGGTAGTAATTCCGATGACATTGCGTGAACGAATGTTGCGGGAACTACATAGCACGCACTTAGGCATCGTCAAAATGAAATGTAATGCGCGTAGTAGAATGTGGTGGCCCGGTATAGATGAGGATATTGAGAGGTGGATCGGAGCATGCGATGTATGCGCGAACTTGAGGCCCGCTCCACCACGGGTCGCACCGTCGCCGTGGCCCAGCCCAGCGGCACCGTGGGAACGAATTCATATCGACTACTTATCTATACGGCAACAAACTTACTTATTAGTGATTGATGCCTACTCTAAATGGTTGGAGTGTATTTATATGCGGAATGATGTAACCACACAATCCTTAATCAAAAAGTTGAAGCAAATTTTTTCAGTATTTGGTTTACCTGCTACCTTAGTCTCTGATAATGACGTTAAGATAAATTCTAAGGAGTTTAATTTGTTCTGTTCCAATAACGGTATTAAATACATGACGTCACCGATTTACCACCCATGTAGCAACGGACAAGCTGAAAACTCAGTGAGGACATGTAAAAAGATGCTAAAGAGTATATTAAGTGAAAGTACAGCACAAAATGAAAAATTACTAGGATATTTGTTTGAATACAGAAACACAGTACATTGTGCTACAGGGCATTCGCCCGCTAAGTTAATGTTTGGCAGAGATTTAAAATCACGGCTTGACTTAATACTACCTAAAAGAAATAAATCACGCAAAACATCATCAAGGGAGGATGAGAGTTGCAAAAGAGTTTTCAAAGCAGGTGACAGGGTATGGGTCCGGTGGTACAGTGGTAAAAAAGAAACATGGAAGTTAGGAGTAATAAATGATACGATAGGGAAAAGAATGTATAAAGTGTTAGTTGTAGATCAAGGCTTATTTTGTATTAGACATATTGATCAACTGTTAAACTGTAAGAGTGAAAAAGGTACACAGATGACAATTGATTGCTCTGAATCAAGACCATCGGATGCTCAGCTTGTTTCTAGTCCTCCAACTTCACCGGTTCCGACCACTTCACCAATAATGCTTGGGCCGGCCGGTGATACAAATTCAGTAGCTTCTAATAAACCGGTGGAGGTGGAAGCGAGTATAGCACCGGTCACTGTGGAAGAAACTAGCATTGCAGCTAATAGAAATCGGACAGTAATAGCAGATATTGTGAGCCGAGAAAATGCACGGCAGTCTACAGGTGACGCATCGGAGACCCAGGCTCCTCAAGCCTCGGCCGCCGCGCAGGATTCAATAGCCATGCAAGACATACGTGCACGTTCTAAGCGCGCTAGGAATGATATAGATTATTCTGTATTTTACAAATAGATCGTTATAGCTATTAAGTAATGTTACTCATAGTTTTAGTTAGTACTTACTGATTTTTATGTTTAATTTGTTAAGTTTAATATTTTATGTTATTTGTCAACAGGTTCAAAAATTAGTGTGGAGGAATGATGTGTATGCGCTTGCCACTCACACATAGTTCATAATATATTGTAAATGTGTGAGTGGTCCCCTATGAGGTTCAGTAATAAACCAGCGTTCAATTAAGACACTCGTTTCATTATCTCCGCACCCTCAGTTAGAAACATATCACAAACCCCTGCATAAGCTAACCGAGGAGAAGCGACATTTCTGCTGGGATGAAAGTTGCGACATCGCATTCCAGGAGCTAAAGGACCGTCTGTGCAAAACACCTATTTTGGGGTACCCTGATACGGGCAAGGAATTTATAGTTGATACAGACGCAAGCGACATAGGACTTGGCGGTGTGTTGTCCCAGCGGAATGGCGATCAAGAATTTGTGATAGCGTACTTCAGCAAGTCACTGTCGAAACCTGAAAGGTACTATTGTGTTACGAGACGAGAACTGCTTGCTGTGGTAAAGTCATTGCAGCACTTTAGCAAATATCTTCTGGGTCGTAAATTCCACTTACGAACTGACCATGCTGCACTGAAATGGCTATTGCAGTTCAAAAATCCAGAAGGACAAGTGGCGAGATGGATTGAACTACTGCAGGAATAAGACTTCGTGGTCGAACATCGCAGCAGAAAATCTCATGGCAACGCAGATGCATTGTCAAGAAGACCTTGTCCTGAAGACTGCAAGCATTGTACTAGGCAAGAAAGTAAAGAAGTCGTACCTGTGAGGATGCTCAAGACAGACCTCAGCATCGAGTGGAAGGAAAGCCTACAACGTGCACAGCAAGAAGATTCGGACATCAAGCCATCTTGTTACCATAACACAAGCATTAGGTTGCTTAGCTTGGGACTAGATGGCGCTGTGTGAAATGTCCAGGGATATTATTATTATTATTATTATTATTATTATCAAGCCGATTCTGGAGTGGATGAAGGCCAGAGCACCTAAGCCCAAGTGGAGCGACGTCTCAGCGATGAGTTCGATCACGAAAAGCTATTGGGCCCAATGGGACAGCTTGGTGATTCAGGATGGAGTCCTGTGCCGAAAATGGGAAAATGCTCGGGGAGATAGCTGTCATTTGCAAATAGTTGTCCCTAAAACTCAAGTACCGGATGTTCTACAGCTGTACCATAATGATTGTTCAGGAGGTCATCTAGGAGTAAAACGGACTCTACTGAAGATACGAGAACGGTTTTACTGGGTCCACTGTCGGGACGATGTCGAGGACTGGTGTCGCAAATGTACAAGTTGTGCAGCTGTAAAGGGACCTCAGACTCGTAGTAGAGGTGCATTGAAATTGTACAATGTTGGCGCACCATGGGAGAGGATAGCCCTCGACGTTGCGGGGCCGTTTCCGGAAAGTGAAAGTGGTAACAAGTAGTTCATGGTTGTGATGGATTACTTCACTAAGTGGCCGGAAGTCTTCGCCATTCCAAATCAAGAAGCTTCAACAGTTGCAGATAAATTAGTTTATGAAGTCTTCTGTCGTTTTGGAGTTCCTTTAGAGATTCACAGTGATCAAGGAAGGAATTTTGAGTCCCAAATATTCCAGGAAACTTGTCGAGTTATGGGTACTCATAAAACAAGAACAACTTCTTACCACCCACAATCAGATGGAATGGTGGAACGATTTAATCAGACATTGGAGAGGTAACTAGCAAAAGTTGTGGAAAATCGGCAACGAGATTGGGACAAGCACATACAACCGTTTTTGATGTCATATCGAAGCGCTGTTCATGAAAGTACATCGGTGACACCAGCTTTCGCAAACTTTGGAAGAGAATTACGGCTACCTGCAGACCTGATCACCGGAATACCACCTGATGCCCCACGTAGTATAACCGATTATGCGAATAACTTGCGGAACAAAATGAATGACATTTGTGAGCCCGTCAGACAATCGGGCCAGCAAATGTCTGAAAAGATGAAAACCCGTTATGACCGCAAAATGAACAGTAAAGGGTTTGAGGAAGGTTCACTAGTGTGGTTGCACAATCCAGTCCGCAGCAAGGGGAAATCTCCCAAGCTTCAAGCTAAATGGGATGGACCGTACCGGATCGTGACAAAGATCAATGACGTAACCTACCGGATACAGAAAGGTGCAAGAGGTACTCCTAAGATCGTCCATGTGGATCGACTGGCGCGTTATTATGGAGCCGATAATGCTCGGGACGAGCATGTCTTAGGAGGGGGCAGTGTTACGCGCCGCAATTAATGCCTGATAAATGGTGACATTAGTTACCACTAGCGCCATCTATTGTGGAATAGCGGAACTGATAGAGTCGCCATCTATTGTGGAATAGTAGAACTAATACTAGCGCCATCTGTTGACGAGTGGATGTGACGAAGCTAGAACTTACTAGTCGGGGCCGGTATGTACTCGAACATTCTAGACGTTTCTATAATAGAAGGTTCTTGAATTATCTGCGGCACTATATAAGGCCGGGATTAGCCGCGAGCAATCAGACTTAGTTCTGCTACAGATGCGAATACATCGAAAGCGATCTTCAAGTGCGACTTAATAGCGATTGTGTTTTATAATTAGCGTGTTTCGAGTTGTTGTTAGTGTTGATTAATTAAAGTGTAACTTTCGGTAATTTTTATCGGCATTTTTATTGTCACGAACCCGAAGCTCGTAACAGTATTAACTCATTTATTTAATTTACTTCGATGGTCCTAGTTTATCATCTGTGACTGCAAGTGACAGCTATGTGACCAGCACCCAGCAATGCATAAATATGTAAGCTATCACGCCCTTTATACCTGAAGGCTTTTATTTAGGTAGTAAGTTTTTTATTTACATTTTAATTTTAATTAATTATTTTTTACCTTGAGTACGTATAGTTTTTATTATATTTGTTGGTATATTGGCGTGGCTAGCTGACATAATTATGGCAAATAATTTAAGTTTCTTGTAATGTTAATTACTGAACATAGGTTCCTAGTATTGTATGTAAGTACACATGCAACTATTTTCTAACTTAACAGACAGCTGTGCTGCTGGGGAGTTTGTTGCGCCACTTCTTCCCAGCGATAGTACTAGGAAGTGGTGAAGGGCGGGCGTTTTTGAGGGCCGTCTTTTGTAATTTTGACGTTCGAAAAGTGCTGATTCTTAGCCTAATTTGAATAAATGACTTTTAATTGATTGATTTGATAATGACCCTACGTAAGTAAGTAGGTACGTATGAAATTTTTTGATTAAACGTTGTCCCGTCGCGGGGCCGCCTAATTATTAGCCTAACGGTCTGTTAAAGTTTAAAATAGTGGCAGTCCCCCGACGCTCATCAAAAAAATTCATACGTAGGTGCAATAGCGCGTGCGTAGGTGCGTAGGTGTAATTATTACGTAGGTGCAATTAAATGAAATAAAATTTAAAATTTATATTAAAATTACACTTTGTAAGCAAGGATATTACAAATTAGAGGATTATATCCAAGATAAGAATGCTTGGAAACATGCTGGTCCTGCTCTAGAGTCTAGACAAAATCAAACTGGTTGCTAATGTAATAGTATAATTTATTCTTTTTTTTTTATTCTCTTTGACATTGATTTACATTCTGTAATTACTTAAAGTCACCCGGACTTATTACTCCTTATTATTTATTTATGAAAATAGTCTACTTTTGGAATGTTTGTAAATATGTGAGCACCATGTATGTACCTATCACATAGTCAATTTATATGTCATGGTTTCATTAATTCATTTTAATTCTTTTACCTATTGTGGTATAGTAATTTTATTTTTAGGTGCATTGTCTTCACATATAGGAAAAACACTAAAAAGCTAAAAGCAAAACACACAACACTAAATGTCTCGAATAATAACTGTGGGTGTCCTACAATTAGTAAAGTCTCACAAACAAAATATTTGGGAGTCATAATTGACCAAAAACTATCATGGGTTGCTCATCTTGAGCATGTCGCAGGAAGAGTTAGGAAACTAGGATGGATATTTAAAACATTACGATATGTTCTCCCCAAAAATACAAATAAAAAAGTAGGCGCTCATAGAAATCTCCTTAATAAAGTTTATGTGGCACTTGTCCAATCTGTAATAGTATACTGTATGGGGTGGGGTATTATGGGGTGGTGCGGCAAAAACTATATTTATAGAAGTTGAACGAGCACAACGAGCACTAATAAAACTAATGTACTTCAAAAAGAAAAGGTACCCAACTGAAAGTCTATATCAGATGAGTGACCTGCTTTCTGTTAGAAAACTTTACATCTCTCTCACAGTCTTAAAAAAACATAAAACACTTCCTTATAATGCAAACACTATATCAAAAAGACGGAAAGACATAATTGCTCTAATCCCTCAAACTAAAACAAGATTCGCTGCTGCACAATACAATAGACGCTCTGCTCAGCTTTATAATAGGGTAAACAAAGAGATATACATATATGATAAAAAAATACATGAATGTAAAAAAATGGTAGCAAATTGGCTAAAAACGTTAACGTATGATGACACTGAGGCGCTCTTACAACACATAGTTTAACCCATTCATTTCTCCTTACACCCCCCACCCCCCTCACCCTCACACACACACACTCACCTACACATACAAACACAAAACACACTCAACAACCCCCCCCCATCCCCATAGACAATCACGTGAATAATTTAAATGTAAATTACCTAAATTAAAAAAATTTAATTGTTATGATTTGTTAAGTACTTAAGTATTCTGTTCAAAAATGTGTACATATTCGGTGCAAAATTATGTAGCTATGAAAGAGCGGAGTCTCCTAATACAGGCTTTTTCTTAGCTTAAAAGGAGGCTCCAATCATCACCTTGTTGCTCTATTTTTGATTACGCAATAAAAGTTTCCTTCCTGCTAGCGTTGGTGGTAAACGTGACCCTCATGATATAGCTTGTGCATGTGCATTCCAGCGGCATTTCAGGGTTGAGTCCCCGCTTGGGCCTGCGTCTGGGGTGCCCGCTGCTGAGAACCACCTCACCGCACTTAATGTCAGATTTTCTGCGAAGACTGTTGCTACGGTTATTAATAAAATGGTGAGGGGTAAGTCTCCCGGCCATGATGATCTCAGCATCGAGCACCTTAAGTATGCGGGAATACACTTGCCTAGAGTTCTATCGATGTTCTTTAACCTCTGTATTAGTCACAGTTACTTACCAGAGAGCCTTATGTAGACTACAGTGGTACCGATCGTAAAGATTAAAACAGGTGACTCATCGGATCTGTCAAATTATAGACCCATCTCTCTGGCTACTGTTATAGCAAAGGTGCTGGACAGTTTGCTTGACAAGCAGTTGGAAAAGCATCTTCAATTGCATGATGCCCAGTTTGGGTTCAGACCGGAACTTTCGACTGAGACTGCTATCCTCTGCCTCAAGCAGACTGTTCAGTACTATACTGGTCGGGGCACACCTGTCTATGCATGTTACCTAGATTTATCAAAAGCCTTCGACTTGGTGTGCTATGACAAGCTGTGGCAGAAGCTGGAGGGTGATACGGAGGTGCCTCGGGAGGTGATTTCATTGCTTAGGTTCTGGTTGGTGGTGGTGCGTTGATCTATCAGTCAGTCAGTCAGGACTTTGAATTTTATATATATAGACTAGCTTCTGCCCGCGGCTTCGCCCGCGTGGATGTCGGAAATTATCCCACGGGAACGTGCTAACAGGATAAAATGTATGTGCTTCCCCAGGATGCCATCTATCTCTATGCCAAATCAGAAGTTCAGTGGTTTAGGCGTGAAAATGTAACATACAGTTTCAAGTTCTTTCAAATCCTCCCCTTAAAAACTGAATTACCCCTTTTTGTCCCGTCAGTGGTAAATTTTCGACAACTTTACATAGGTACTTATTATTAATTATTTTCTGTCAAAAGTATCAATACTCAAGTGACAGCTATGTGACCAGAACCCAGCTATGCGTAAATATGTAAGCTGTCACGCCCTTTATGCCTGGAGGCTTTTATTTAGGTAGTAAGTAGTTATTTCCATTTTAATTAATTATTTTTCAGCTTAAGTACGTATAGTTTTTATTATATTTGTTGGTATATTGGCGTGGCTAGCTGACATATTTTATGGCAAATAATTTAAGTTTCTTGTAATGTTAATTACTGAACATATGTTCCTAGTATTGTATACATGCAACTATATTCTAACTGAACAGACAGCTGTGCTGCTGGGAAGTTTGTTCCGCCACTTCTTCTTCCCAGCGATAGCACTAGGAAGTGGTGAAGGGCGGGCGTTTTTGGGGGACTGTCTTTTGTAATTTTGACGTTCGAAAAGTGCTGACTCTCAGCCTAATTTGAATAAATGACTTTTGATTTTTTTGACTGAGTTTCGAGTTACTCGGACCGCGCATTCAATTTCTTCGACAGAAACTTAACACCCCTATATCCCCCTTTGAGGGGTAGTTTTGAAAAACTTATAATGATAAACTTTATTAGGTAAGTACTTACTTAGGCAAGTATTCTTGCCAAGTTTCAAGTTTATTAACCTAATGAAGAAGATTTCTCATATAAAATGTATCCCCGCTTTTGACCCCTACAGGAGTGAAATTGAAAAAAAATCGTTTGGGATGTATGTTTGTAACTTGACTCAAAGATTATTTATACTAATTTTCCTGTTAATCAAGCCATGCAGTAAAATCCTCCCCTGAAAAATTTACTACCCCATTTCAGCCCGTTAGGGATAGATTTTCAAAAAACCCTGATACACATTATTCTTTACCTTCAATATTAAGTATAAATACTGAGTTTCGAGTAAATCGGACTGCGCGCTAAAATTCTTCCATACAAACTTTGAAACCCCCCAATCCCTTATTAGGAGGTAGTTTAGAAGAAAAAAACCTGACAATCTTCATAATTTATTTAGATAAGTATTCGTGCCAAGTTTCAAGTTTATTAACTAAATGAATAAGATTTTTCATATAAACTGTATCCGCCGCTTTGCACCCCCACAGGGGTGGAATTTTGAAAATCGTTTGGGATTATTCATAACTTGATTCAAAGATTATTTATACCAATTTTCGAGTTAATCAAGCCACGTATTATAATCCTCCCTTGTAAAATTAACCACCCCTTTTCAACCCGTTAGGGGTAGATTTTCGAAAAACCCTGATACATGTTACTCTTTATTTTTGGTCTTAAGTATCAATACTGAGTTTCGAGTTACTCGGACCGCGCATTCAATTTCTTCCACACAAACTTAACACCCCTATATCCCCCTTTGAGGGGTAGTTTTGAAAAACTTATAATGGTAAACTTTATTACTTACTTAGGCGAGTATTCTTGAAAAGTTTCAAGTTTATTAACCTAATGAAGAAGATTTTTCATATAAACTGTATCCCCGCTTTTCACCCCTACAGGGGTGGAATTTAAAAAAAATCGTTTGGGATATATTCATAACTTGACTCAAAGATTATTTATACTAATTTTCGAGTTAATCAAGCCATGCAGTAAAATCCTCCCCTGAAAAATTTACTACCCCATTTCAGCCCGTCAGGGGTAGATTTTCAAAAAACCCTGATACACATTATTCTTAACTTTCAATATTAGGTATAAATACTGAGTTTCGAGTAAATCGGACTGCGCGCTAAAATTCTTCCATACAAACTTTGAAACCCCCCAATCCCTTATTAGGGGGTGTTTAGAAGAAAAAAAACTGACCATCTTCATAATTTATTTAGATAAGTATTCGTGCCAAGTTTCAACTTTATTAACTCAAGGAATAAGATTTTTCATACAAACGAATTCCCCCCTTTTCACCCTCTTAGGGGTGGAATTTCGAAAAATCCTTTCTTAGTGGATGCCTACTCTTCACGAAGAACACACCCTCCAAATTTCATGTCTCTAGGACCAGCGGTTTAGGCTGTGCGTTGATCTATCAGTCAGTCAGTCAGTCAGTCAGTCAGTCAGTCAGTCAGGACTTTGAATTTTATATATATAGATTATTATTATTTGACTTAATTATTCCTCTATACATGTTTTGACATTCCCGATAATTTTTTATAATTTTTGTATTTTTTAATTTATATTCATCTTTGTTTTTATAATTGTTTTTATGTAATATTTATGGATTTTTAGTATCTGAAATAAATAAATTGAATTGAATTGAATAATTATATAAATAACTAGCTTCTGCCCGCGGCTTCGCCCGCGTGGATGTCGGAAATTATCCCACGGGAACGTGCTAACAGGATAAAATGTATGTGCTTCCCCAGGATGCCATCTATCTCTATGCCAAATCAGAAGTTCAGTGGTTTAGGCGTGAAAATGTAACATACAGTTTCAAGTTCTTTCAAATCCTCCCCTTAAAAACTGAATTACCCCTTTTTGTCCCGTCAGTGGTAAATTTTCGACAACTTTACATAGGTACTTATTATTAATTATTTTCTGTCAAAAGTATCAATACTCAAGTGACAGCTATGTGACCAGAACCCAGCTATGCGTAAATATGTAAGCTGTCACGCCCTTTATGCCTGGAGGCTTTTATTTAGGTAGTAAGTAGTTATTTCCATTTTAATTAATTATTTTTCAGCTTAAGTACGTATAGTTTTTATTATATTTGTTGGTATATTGGCGTGGCTAGCTGACATATTTTATGGCAAATAATTTAAGTTTCTTGTAATGTTAATTACTGAACATATGTTCCTAGTATTGTAAAATCAAAATCAAAATCAAAATCAAAATCAAAAGTCATTTATTCAAATTAGGCTGAGAGTCAGCACTTTTCGAACGTCAAAATTACAAAAGACAGTCCCCCAAAAACGCCCGCCCTTCACCACTTCCTAGTGCTATCGCTGGGAAGAAGAAGTGGCGGAACAAACTTCCCAGCAGCACAGCTGTCTGTTCAGTTAGAATATAGTTGCATGTATACAATACTAGGAACATATGTTCAGTAATTAACATTACAAGAAACTTAAATTATTTGCCATAAAATATGTCAGCTAGCCACGCCAATATACCAACAAATATAATAAAAACTATACGTACTTAAGCTGAAAAATAATTAATTAAAATGGAAATAACTACTTACTACCTAAATAAAAGCCTCCAGGCATAAAGGGCGTGACAGCTTACATATTTACGCATAGCTGGGTTCTGGTCACATAGCTGTCACTTGAGTCACAGATGAAAAACTAGGACCATTGAAGTAAAATAAATAAATAAGTTAATACTAATAACAATAACCTGTCAGTAAGCTGATTCTGGAGAAAGAACATGAACATTGTCTTGAGTTAATTAGGGCGACCAACTATTCTTATCGTGTAAGTAGTCGTTGATGGAATAGTAAGCCTTTGAGCAAAGGTTAGATTTTACTTGAGCTTTAAACGCATTGAAAGGCAAGTCTAGCAAAGAAGAGGGTATCTTGTTATAAAAGGTTATACCAAGCCCAACAAATGAGTTATGAACCTTATGAAGCCGGTGAAAGGGGGCACGTAGTTTGTCCTTATTTCTAGTGTTAACACTGTGAATATCACTGTTTTTAGTGTACAAGTGCAAATTTTGCCTAATATATAAAATGTTGGCGAAGATGAATTGTGATGCAACCGTGAGAATACCAATATCTTTAAAAAAATCTCTTAGAGAAACTCTGGCACCTAGCTGGTAAATTGCTCGAACAGCTCGTTTTTGAAGGACAAATATATTTTGTATATCAGCGGCTTTGCCCCACAGCAGAATACCGTAGGACATAACACTGTGAAAATAACTAAAATAGACTAAACGAGCTGTATCAACGTCAGTGTATTGTCTTACTTTCCTGACGGCGTAGGCAGCCGAACTGAGCCTTCCTGCTAGACTTGATATATGAGGTCCCCACTGAAGTTTGGCATCTACTGTTAGTCCTAGAAAAATTGCCGAGCCTACTGTTTCAAGCACCTCTTTATTTAAGACGATGTTGGGTCCTAGATTTCTGACATTCGGTAAGGCAAACTTTACACATTTCGTTTTCTTGGCATTGAGAACTAGGTTATTTGACGTAAACCAATCTGTAACTATTGAGAGTGCACTGTTTACGTCGTCAAAATCTTGTCTATTCCTGTCTACTTTAAAAATAAGAGAGGTATCATCTGCAAACAGTACAACGTCACAGATGCCCTTCAAATGGAATGGTAAATCATTGATATATACTAAGAACAAAAATGGACCCAGTATTGAGCCTTGCGGAACACCTAACTGAACTGGTAGCCCGGAAGATTTCGCGCCATTAACATCTACACATTGGACCCTATTATGTAAATAAGAAATTATTACGTTGAGAGCCACGTTTCGGACACCGTAATGACGTAACTTACGCAAAAGCGTGTCATGGTGCACGCAATCAAAGGCTTTGGAGAGATCACAGAAAACTCCAATAGCATTCTGTGATTTCTCCCATGCGTCAAATATGTGTCTCAGCAGAGCAACACCCGCGTCTGTAGTTGAACGACCCTTTGTAAAGCCATATTGCTCATTATGGAGGAGGCTGTTTAAATTAAAATGTCTTAGCAACTGCTTGAGTATTAACTTTTCAAATATTTTGCTAAACGCAGGTAAAATAGAAATAGGCCTGAAATTGCCAACGTCATTCTTATTACCTGATTTAAATAATGGTATGACTTTGCTACTCTTCATGAGGTCAGGAAAAGTTCCTAAATCAATACATTTATTAAAAGTAACAGCTAGATAGGGGGCTACGATGTCTATTATATTACTTAAAAGTTTAATGGAGATGCCCCAATAATCACCGGTGTTTTTAGACTTAAGTGTATTAAAAATATTAACTACATCACGCGGGGTTACATGTTCGAAACTAAATAAAGGACTACATTTAGGTACACTACTATGCAAAAGGTCTTCAGCTTTAGACGGGGACGAATTTAAGGAGCGAGTCGTAGTTATCGGTATGTTGGCAAAAAACTCATTAAATGCCTCAGCTACATCAGCTGCATTATTAACTAATTTGTTGTCGACCATAATCTCAAGTTGTTTTTCTTGTTTAACAGATTTACCCGTTTCATTGTTAATAATTTTCCAAGTGGTTTTTACTTTATTATTAGAATTTTTAATTGTATCGCCTAAAAATTTTGATTTAGCAAAAGCACTAATCTTTTTGAATAATTTTGAATAATTTTTGACATACTCTAGGAAAGGAGTATCAAACCTGTATTTTTTCAAACCATATAACTCGTATAGTCTCGCTCTACTTTTATAAATTCCCGGAGTAGCCCATTGATTAAAGCCAACAGAGGAACCATTAACGTTAATAGTTTTGGTCTTAAAAGTGGATTGGTACTCTTTTTGCACAACATCAAAAAGGGCACCATAAATTTCATTGGGATTCTCGTATTCTACTATAGATGGTGTAATTCTATGAGCTATATTATTTTTAAACATTTTGCAACGACTGGCTGTATAAGGCCTGCATTCAAGTTTATGCGGTTTTTTATGTACTGGCATGGGGAAGCTAGCTAATAAACCACAGTGGTCGGACGTTAAATCAGTTAACACTAATTTATGTTTGGCATCACAATCACTAAATACATTATCAAGACAAGTTGACGAAGATGCTGTGATCCTAGTAGGTTCAAAAAACAAGTTAATTAAATTATAAGACCTAAAAAGATTGAGAAGTCTAATACTTAATGGAGTAACATCTAAAATATTAATATTGAAGTCTCCACATAATATAATGCTTTTGTTACTTGATTTCAACCTATTGAGAGAATCTTCCATTACCGATTCGAAACTAACAAAATCCCCAGAGGGGGGTCGATAAACGCAAATTATAACATATCGCTCAAGTTCAACACAAGACAACTCTATAGTGCGCTCGATTGAAAGATTAACTAAATCTAAACGTTGTTTACATTTTAACTTGTTTGAAACAAGAACTAAAGAGCCACCGCGAATAGCACTTTTTCTTACAAATGCACTCTGTACGGTAAAGTTTTCATCATTAATAAACACTACTTCATGTTCCTTCAACCAGTGTTCAGTCAAACATAACACCTGAACATCATAGAACTCCATAAATAAACTTAATTCTAGCTCTTTGCCGGACAGACCCTGCATATTTTGATGTACAACATTCAACATATGCGGCTGACCCGTTGTCTCACCTAATAGTTTAAACTACAAGGCGTATCAAAAGTAGTGTTAGTATCAGTACTAACAGTAATCAATGGTACACTACAAGTACCAGTGTCACTGAGTATATTGTATGCTAAAAGATTAGCAATTTGTCTCCTACAACTAGGTGGCAAATACATAGTATAATTTGTCAGTTTGTAATCAGTAATGAATTGATTACAATCAAAATATAAAATAGCATCACTGTGACGACAAGTCCTATTATAAATGAACATATTTAAATTATAATAATGTATACATGCAACTATATTCTAACTGAACAGACAGCTGTGCTGCTGGGAAGTTTGTTCCGCCACTTCTTCTTCCCAGCGATAGCAATAGGAAGTGGTGAAGGGCGGGCGTTTTTGGGGGACTGTCTTTTGTAATTTTGACGTTCGAAAAGTGCTGACTCTCAGCCTAATTTAAATAAATGACTTTTGATTTTTTTGACTGAGTTTCGAGTTACTCGGACCGCGCATTCAATTTCTTCGACAGAAACTTAACACCCCTATATCCCCCTTTGAGGGGTAGTTTTGAAAAACTTATAATGATAAACTTTATTAGGTAAGTACTTACTTAGGCAAGTATTCTTGCCAAGTTTCAAGTTTATTAACCTAATGAAGAAGATTTCTCATATAAAATGTATCCCCGCTTTTGACCCCTACAGGAGTGAAATTGAAAAAAAATCGTTTGGGATGTATGTTTGTAACTTGACTCAAAGATTATTTATACTAATTTTCCTGTTAATCAAGCCATGCAGTAAAATCCTCCCCTGAAAAATTTACTACCCCATTTCAGCCCGTTAGGGATAGATTTTCAAAAAACCCTGATACACATTATTCTTTACCTTCAATATTAAGTATAAATACTGAGTTTCGAGTAAATCGGACTGCGCGCTAAAATTCTTCCATACAAACTTTGAAACCCCCCAATCCCTTATTAGGAGGTAGTTTAGAAGAAAAAAACCTGACAATCTTCATAATTTATTTAGATAAGTATTCGTGCCAAGTTTCAAGTTTATTAACTAAATGAATAAGATTTTTCATATAAACTGTATCCGCCGCTTTGCACCCCCACAGGGGTGGAATTTTGAAAATCGTTTGGGATTATTCATAACTTGATTCAAAGATTATTTATACCAATTTTCGAGTTAATCAAGCCACGTATTATAATCCTCCCTTGTAAAATTAACCACCCCTTTTCAACCCGTTAGGGGTAGATTTTCGAAAAACCCTGATACATGTTACTCTTTATTTTTGGTCTTAAGTATCAATACTGAGTTTCGAGTTACTCGGACCGCGCATTCAATTTCTTCCACACAAACTTAACACCCCTATATCCCCCTTTGAGGGGTAGTTTTGAAAAACTTATAATGGTAAACTTTATTACTTACTTAGGCGAGTATTCTTGAAAAGTTTCAAGTTTATTAACCTAATGAAGAAGATTTTTCATATAAACTGTATCCCCGCTTTTCACCCCTACAGGGGTGGAATTTAAAAAAAATCGTTTGGGATATATTCATAACTTGACTCAAAGATTATTTATACTAATTTTCGAGTTAATCAAGCCATGCAGTAAAATCCTCCCCTGAAAAATTTACTACCCCATTTCAGCCCGTCAGGGGTAGATTTTCAAAAAACCCTGATACACATTATTCTTAACTTTCAATATTAGGTATAAATACTGAGTTTCGAGTAAATCGGACTGCGCGCTAAAATTCTTCCATACAAACTTTGAAACCCCCCAATCCCTTATTAGGGGGTGTTTAGAAGAAAAAAAACTGACCATCTTCATAATTTATTTAGATAAGTATTCGTGCCAAGTTTCAACTTTATTAACTCAAGGAATAAGATTTTTCATACAAACGAATTCCCCCCTTTTCACCCTCTTAGGGGTGGAATTTCGAAAAATCCTTTCTTAGTGGATGCCTACTCTTCACGAAGAACACACCCTCCAAATTTCATGTCTCTAGGACCAGCGGTTTAGGCTGTGCGTTGATCTATCAGTCAGTCAGTCAGTCAGTCAGTCAGTCAGTCAGTCAGGACTTTGAATTTTATATATATAGATGTATGCAAAATATTGTAAAACATTTTAAAAGAGTAACGGTGGAGTTTCTTGCTCATTCTTCTCCATACGAAAACTACCTTTTGGAAGGGGCGACTAGAATCAATTTAATTTTAATTTTAATTTTGACGTTCCAAAGTGCCTTTTATGTGCCTATTTGAAATAAATGATTTGACTTTGACTAGGGTCATAATTTCAAGGTTATTTTTTTCTTTTTATAGGGTTTCACGTTTATACCTTTTTTGTTCTATTTGTGGCTATTTTTTCAATAGTTTTTTTTAATGGTTTTAGGCTTATTACATTCATACTATTTTTATCAGATATTATTTTGTGTCAGGGGTTTTATAAATTTTTAATTAAATTTTTTATTTCATGGTTTTTGTAGACTCCTTATTATTAATTTTTTTTATTTTCTTGCGTTTTATGATTCAGGTAAGTAGGTAATTTGGTGTTTAATCAAGTTTTTTGTAATTCGCCATTTCGTGGTTGTGGCCATCTTGGATTTGAAATTTGTCATAGTGTAGGTATAGTATTCTACTAATCAAGCCCTTTCATTTGATACCCATATTGAGGGAGTTGTGAAAAAATATGTAATCCGCCATTTTGTGGCGGCGGCCATCTTGGACCGATTTTCATCAAACATAGCTAAGAACGCTCCCGACAAATTCACCTTTCAAACAAAAGAAACAAAATCGAAATCGGTTCATCTGTTCGGGAGAGCAATGCCACAGAAAGACATACACCCCCTCCCCCCCCCCCACACACACACACCGATACGTCAAACTTATAACACCCCGTCGTTTTTGCGTCAGGGGTCAAAAATACTAAAGTTACATAAGTCAGAAGAAGCAGATCAGAAACAGTTGTCTGAGACCATGAGACGTGCTAAGCACTCTGTACCGCCACACTCCGAAACGATAGTCTCGGATGCAAAGGATGCTCACCCAATGAAACTGAATATGTAACCCAAAGCCCCGTGTCATTACAACTGGAACTATCAATCGGGCCCTAATAATTGACCGTCTGCTATAAGCTGCCGTATAACAGCGGCCAGCGTGGGCACCGCGCCGGGCTCGTGACGTCACAGCTGGCCGCCCCGCGCTCAGCGAAAACAATGGAACGTTTCCCGAGACCCCACCAGAGCGTAGGAAAGTAAATGCCCTTTTTAAGACGCTTAATGTCTACAAAAACCCACGTGCGTCAGACAAATGACCGACATGAAAAAATATATTACGAGCTACCTCCATTTACCGGAGCAGGGCGCTTCAAGATGTGCGCGCGGCCGTGCGGACAGCCCCGCGCTTTTCCATTGCCGGCTGCGGCCCAGGGACACCGAGCGCGCACTGGGTCCGGCCCGCAGTGGAAGTTCAAACGACACCAACCCACAATACAATCGAACGCGACGCGGCGCAAGGCGTAAAATAACTTCGATTTGAAATATATTTACTTAGGAAGACATAAAACGATTTTTATTGAAACGGACCCTATTTTTCCGATTTTGGAAAGCGGAGATATAGGAAACTGTACGTAGCCGTAATAGAGTGTCGTAACACACGTAAGTGATGCCTCACTACGATGTAAGTAGTTCTATGAAGCGTTATGCTTCATTCGCACTATCCCTAGACTATACGGGCATGAAGTCGCTCGCGGGAACTGTAGGACACAAATGGTTTCCATGCGATCATCAGAAAGAAGGTAGCATCGCTTGTGAGGAGGATTCGAGGGAGTAGCAATACCATCCTGAGGGTCGTGGCTGAGGACCCGAGAGCTCCTGTGCTGAGGCATCTCATGCGAAATCATTGTCAGCATGAAATGCCTCGTAAGTACATGACTCATTAAGAGTTCATCCCTAAATTATGTTACTAACCCTAGTGTATAAGTTGTAGTATTTAAGGTGTGTACTAACAAAAGTGGTTCCTATGTTGTTCCGAAATAAAACAATTATTATTATTAATTTTTTTAACATATCTCGGGACCATAGGGTCCCGGTCCTTTGGAAGGCGTACGAGGGGCCGAAGCCAACTCGCAGAGGCCCCTTAGGAAATTTTATTGTAATGTGGCACCACCCGACGATTATCCCTGTATGCACTGCAAGTGCACCCAAGGACAACCCCCGGTTAGTGTCGAACTATTACAGGATATGGAAAAATACAAATTTGGGCTATGGGTTTGGGTGGCTAAAGTGGACTGGTTACCTAAACTATGGAAGAAACACACTGCACACACACTGCACTGCACTGTGCACTAAATAAATAATTCATAAACAAATTGATAATAATGATAAATGTTAAAATAAAATGTAATAATTTTTTGTAATTATATTTAATTGTTAGTGTTTAGTATATTGTAATAATTAGAATTAATATTATAATAAGTACTATGTACAATTTGCAGTGCCCTTACAGGGTACATGTTTTAACACTGTGCCATGAAATTTGAATGCATGCCTACTAACCAGTGTTTTACATGTAGCAAACAAATAAATAAATAAATAAGAACTATGGCCCCTGCCTGATCAATGTTTTAGATATACACGGATAAAATGTCAGGGGGTGACGTGCACGCTCAATAATGGGCCCCCGAAAACCGTCGCTAGCACATAGTGTCGTAGCGACAAGGGGGCAACATGTCCTGAGGTGCTTATGAGGAGTGGAGAGGTATTCCATGGCTTTCAGAACAATCCCAGAGCCCGGAAGATGGTCAAGCACGACGCCCACGAGCACTTACTGGAATATTTCCTTCCCCCGAGCACGTTTGCTCTTATTTATTTATTTATTTATTTAATTAAGGTTCACCAACAGTTGTTACAGACATTATATATATAGTTACATACAAGTTATTGTGTCTTAAGTCTAACTGCACAACCAATTACAGGCAAACACCACATGCAAAATGCTCTATGTAATTATAAATTCAATTTTAAAGAACCCAATACTTACTAAAATTCTAGGTTATATTAAATTATATTAAATAATATTACTAATGGCGTCTGACAAACGTCGATATTGAGTCTGCGTGGACGTCAACCAGGTCGCTGCGTTCGTTTATGAGTTTGCACATGCGGGTTACAGGCGAATTAGCACCAGACACTGTACGGCGAACAGGTGGAGCCAAGGGTGTTATAGGTTTGCGAGGCGGTCTACGGGGTACTCTGAAATTTAACCTACATAACAATTGTGGGCAGTCAATGGCGTTATTGAGCAGTTTATACGCGAATCTCAGATCCAAGAGCTCCCTTCGAGATTCCAGGGTACTCATTTTGTAGCAGCCTAGTTTATCAATGTAGGAGAGATATTTAAATTGCCTTCCCTTTGAGTACCCTAGATATCGGATAAACCTTTTTTGGATACGTTCTATCCGTAGCGAGTGGGTTGCGTAGTGAGGCCTCCATATCACACTGCAGTATTCGAGGATGCTTCTTATAAGGCTATTGTAGAGAACTAATTTAGTATGTGGGCGTTGAAATACCTTTCCATTACGAATGACAAATCCAAGCATACGTTGGGATCGATTGATTATGTTCTCAATATGTGGTACAAATGTTAGTTTAGAGTCCAAGATAACTCCCAGATCTCGTACTACATCCACCTCGCACAAGTTCGCTCCGCATATTTGGTACGCCGAATTCACTGTATTAACTTTCCTAGTGAATTTTATGTGGCTACATTTCGAACTGTTCATCGAGATTTTATTCCGATAACACCATGCAGATAATCGGTCGATATCTTCTTGCATTAAGTTTACGTCCTGTTGGGACCTGATGGCTCTTGACATTTTCAGGTCATCTGCAAAAAGGAATATGCTAGTATTGTAAAAGCACGATGTCACATCATTTATAAATATGGTGAATAATACTGGGCCCAGATGAGAACCTTGAGGGACACCCGAGGCAATTGCATACCTGCCTGAACGGAACCCATTGACAACCACATAAAACTCCCGACCAGCTAGATAAGAACGAAACCACTTTAGAAGACTACCGGTGACGCCGTACGTAGCTAGTTTTTCAGTAAGCAGTTTATGCGAAACCTTATCAAACGCCTTGCTAAAATCCGTATAAACAGCGTCAACCTGTATACCTTTATCCAAGGCTTCGCATGAGGCTTCCACAAAGGACACCAGATTTGTACTTGTGGATCTGTTCTTTACAAAGCCGTGCTGATGGTCGCTTAAGAACTTGGAAAAATAGCGTTGAATATGTGGACAAATCAACGACTCCAATATTTTACCGAAAATCGAAAGGATTGATATTGGTCTATAGTTCTTTACGTCACAAGGGTCTCCACTCTTGTAGACCGGTACTACTTTCGCCTGTTTCCACTCTTTAGGGAATTGACCAGATCTAATTGAGGCGTTATATATCTTCGCCAGGGGAACAGCCAGGCTAGGTGTACATCCGGCAATAAACAGTGGCGGTATATCATCTGGACCTGCCCCCTTAGTAATATCAAGGCTTTTTAGTTTCTTTTCAACATTTTCACATTCGATGTCCACGGAAGCTATACTGTCTGACTGTGTGGCTATTGCTTCCAGGTATTCGGAGGCTACATAGTTTTGACCTGAAGGCGATGTTGTTTCTTCTTTATAAATGCTGCTATAATTTAAAGCAAATAGCTCACATATTCCCCCTCCATTCGAGGATGTTATCGGACCATTAGTCATTGATGCTGGGTATGAACTTTCTCCACCACGTTTATTCTTGACATATGACCAAAACATTTTGGGACATCTGGCAATGGATTCTTCTGTACTCTCAATGTAACTATTGTAACACTTTTTAGCGTAATTATCACATCGTTTAGAGATTAATTCGCGTGATAGCTTGTCGAGGGGATTCTTGTACTTTTTATACCTAATACGAAGTTTGTTTTTCTCTTTTAATAAATTAAGAAGTTTCTTATCAAACCATATTGGAATACTACTACTTTGCTTTCGGATGATAGGTACATAAGTATTGATAGCTGACCCAATAACGCTGTAGAAAACTTCCACCATTTCGTCAACATTACTGCAACATCCCAGACACGCTTCCCAGTCCTTATCCTTCAAATGCTCGTTTATTGCGTCATAGTCGGCCTTATGAAAGTTTCTTTTTGCAATGCTATTAGATTTTAGTTTTAGTGACTCCGTCAATGTTACTTGTATATCTAATGGAGGATGGTGAGGGTCTACAATACTTAAAGGATCCGCTTCACTAACGCAACAACCTGGAACGTCCACCAATACAACATCCAGTAGTCTACTGTTTTTGTTGGTTACATTATTGCATTGTCGGAGATTTTTAACTGATGTAAAATCTTGCGAGTCTCCACTCAAGCCGGCCAGTAAATGCAAAAATGAGGTAGAAGCTCTGTTTCTCGTCATTGTTCACACCAGCCGGCCAATAAAGGCAAGCCAGAGGTGAGGAACAAGACTTCTCCCGGGAGATAGGGTCCGTGGGGTCGCTACTGCCCAACAGCTCGCCACATGCTGCCCTGCGGGTTCCTGTATCTCTCTTGGTCTGGCTCCTCACCCTAGTCCTGATCCGGCAAAGTAAACTCTTTCGTCACAGACCTAGAGTTTAGAGCGCGCACGCCCCACCACGACGTCAACGTAAAGATACTAGTATTATTATTAGTTATTATTATTTTTTTATTTCAAACTCAAACTATTTATTTCAATTAAACCAATTACAGGCACTTTTGAATTGTCAAGGTCGGTCAGTCAAAAAGATGAAGCTAGTTGCCCATTCCAAAGCGTAGTAGGTACCTATGGAGAAGAACGGGCAAGAAACTCCATGGACACTCTTTTAAATCATAATATTATTGTTACAAAGTATTGGTTACATCATTCATGTTCAAAATTATGCAGGTGAGAACGATGCAGAACGTTAAAAGCGTCCGTAAAGAAAATATATAAAAAAAAACAATTCAAATATTAAATTAAATCAAGATAAGTCATGGCAGCAAAGAGTTGACCAGTCCCTACTGACGGCGCCCGTTCACGAACATGACGCATAGATTAGCACCATTCAGCTCAACCATTTTGAAGGGAGCTAAATGATCCAACACATGCGCCACCATCAGCGAGACATTAGAGTGAGCATGACATACTCTCAGCCGCCAAGGCACATTCAAGTCAATGAAAGACGTACCCAGTAAATGGTAGCTTTATAGTATCATAGTACTCACATACGTTCTATGCAATTATACAATACTAGGAGATTGAATTTATATAATGCAAAAATAGTATTTTAAAATCTTCAGCAGCTCCAACAGTACATGTAGGTAAGGTAAGCGTGTGTGAAGTATTTTCAAATGCTGATCAATTTATTTTATGCGTCCTGTGGAGCAGGACCAGCGTTTAGCCAAACATTTTTGTCAGCGATGTAATCCCCCAACTTATAATATGCTTGACTGCATAGTGTGCGTTTTATGTAAGATTTGAATTTCGTGTCATTGAGTATTGAGTTGGAGTATGTGGGGTATGTTATTGTAACATTTTAAACAGTACCCCATGAAGGAAGAGTCTACTTTAGCCAGTCTGAAACCTGGTTGAACTAATTGGTCCCTATTTCTAGTTCTATAGGTGTGTATGTCACCTCTTTTACTGAAAATATTTAAATTTTTCTTTAGGTACATGATGTTTTCATAGATATATTGACAAGGTACCGTCATGATATTAATATCTTTAAACAGTTCCCTTAGAGAATCGCGCCTGCGGAGGCCATATATTGCTCTGATGGCTCTTTTCTGCAGAATAAAAATAGACTCGATATCTGCAGCCCGTCCCCATAGTAAAATACCGTAAGACATGATACTATGAAAATAACTGAAATAGACTAGCCTCGCGGTATCTACATTAGTGAATTGACGGATTTTTCTTACAGCATATGCTGCTGAACTTAGCCGTCCTGCAAAGGATGTTATTATGAGGACCCCATTGCATCTTTGAGTCGAGCGTTATCCCCAGGAAAACAGTTTTATCGACGAATTCTAGTTTCTCTTTATTCAATACTATGTCACAATCACTACTTTTAACATACGGTAGAGTAAATCTTATACATTTCGTTTTTTTCCATTATTAGCAGTGAACCAATTTATTATTATTAAATCCAGCCAAAAATGTAATTAAAAAAGCGTGAATTAATTTTATTATAAGTGCGCTTCACGTTTTTAGGGTTTTCGTAGCCAGATGGCAAAAAACGGAACCCTTATGGATTCGTCATGTCTGTCTGTCTGTCTGTCCATCCCTATGTCACAGCCACTTTTTTCCGAAACTATAAGAACTATACTGTTGAAACTTGGTAAGTAGATGTATTCTGTGAACCGCATTAAGATTTTCACACAAAAATAGAAAAAAAAAAACAATAATTAACGCTACCGTCACTGTATGTACTTGAAACGGTTATGTTTGTTAAATCAAATCCTGACTTGTACCAACGAATATCTGACACCGTTACGAGGAACAGACGTGACAACAGCAAATTACGCTCGCATATTGCAAAAACTGCGCTCATGAAGAAAAGTATCTTCTGTATGGCCCCTGCCATATATAATAAAATACCAAAAGAGCACAAAGACTTAGATGCAAATATGTTTAAAAAAAAGATGCGAAATTTATTAACAGAGAAATGTTATTATCATATAAATGACTTTTTGAATGATACTTTTTGATTATTTAAATTTAAATTTTGTTTTGGACTAAATAATATATAATTTCTATGAATTTAATTAACATTATAACTTAACTTTGTTTACTAAACGTTTATAAATCTGTCAGTGTTTCTGACTTTGTATATTGTAACTAAATTTGTACGCCATAATTGGCAAAACATGTACGTACATTTTAACAATTTAATACCTTGCATGCCTGACTAGTCGGTGTGTATACGCATGTTTTTTGACAAATAAATGATCTTTATCTTTAATAAATTTTGGGGGTTCCCCATACTTAGAACTGAAACTCAAAATTTTTTTTTCATCAAACTCATACTTGTGGGGGGGTATCGGGGAAATAGGTCTTCAAAAATGATATTGAGGTTTCTTATATCATTTTTGTCTAAACTGTTTCTTCTAGTTTGCGCGACAGACACTTCGAAAGTGGTAAAATGAGTGTGTGCCCCCCCCCTGTAACTTCTAAAATAAGAGAATGATAAACCTTAAAAAAATATATGATGTAGGTACAGTCAACAGCAAAAGTAGATGATCAAAATCAGAAATTCAATACTAATAAACGGAGTTCGCAGCTATATGGCAGCTGTACTAGTAGTAAATGTTTGGTATAATTTACAATCACCTACTTTTGAATCACTTCCGTCGCCACACAGTTCTGACGTGAACTCCGTTCATTAGTATTGAATTTCTGATTTTGATCATCTACTTTTGCTGTTGACTGTACCTACCAAAAACAGAAACCAAGGAAAATCTTGGTTTCTGTTTTTGGTCGGTCGCACTCGCAATACCAGGGTCCCAAGTCTGCTATTTTTATAAATTCGTCATTCCAACACGATCCCATTGTCATTTTGCTTAAAGTTCGTAATCTGCTAAATTCTTAATGGCGATCATTGGTCGGTCAATGGTTTCGTAATAGAATTGTGTCATAATTACATTGTCGTATTGCGTTAGTAGAGATTTTTGAAGAACTACCACTACTTTATTTATGCCAGATTTCATTTATATATATTTTTACATATTATTTATTAGTGTGTTAAACAAGTCAAATGTTTTATGTAAGTCAGTCATTCATTTATCATTACATATGTACGAGATTACTATTCTATGCCATTTATTTCAATGGAGTGTCAGTGGTTGACCACTGGAAAGTCATAATGACGCCATTATGTTAGTAGATTATCAAACTTGTCAAAATCAACAATCATGAAATCAATGATAGACCATTCCGACACTATTGTAATAGCAGACTTGGGGCCCACCTGCGTACTCGCAGTGGCGCTATTACAAGTGGCGGCGCCGACGAGCGCCTCCCGTGACTACTGTCATGCTGTGTACTCGCAGTGGCGCTACTACAAGTGGAGGCGCTGACGAGCGCCTCCCGTGACTACTGTCACGCTGTGTACTCGCAGTGGCGCTATTACAAGTGGCGGCGCCGACGAGCGCCTCCCGTGACTACTGTCACGCTGTGTACTCGCAGTGGCGCTATTACAAGTGGCGGCGCCGACGAGCGCCTCCCGTGACTACTGTCACGCTGTGTACTTGCAGTGGCGCTATTACAAGTGGCGGCGCCGACGAGCGCCTCCCGTGACTACTGGCACGCTGTGTACTCGCAGTGGCGCTATTACAAGTGTCGGCGCCGACGAGCGCCTCCCGTGACTACTGTCACGCTGTGTACTCGCAGTGGCGCTATTACAAATGGCGGCGCCGACGAGCGCCTCCCGTGACTACTGTCACGCTGTGTACTCGCAGTGGCGCCATTACAAGTGGCGTCGCCGACGAGCGCCTCCCGTGACTACTGTCACGCTGTGTACTCGCAGTGGCGCTATTACAAGTGGCGGCGCCGACGAGTGCCTCCCGTGACTACTGTCACGCTGTGTACTCGCAGTGGCGCTACTACATGTGGCGGCGCCGCCACTGTGTAAGCAAGTATCGTAAGTATTATTATGTATGTGTGTAACCACACCTTATTCAGGATTAGCTAAGTAAGCATTATGTTAAGTTCTCATGTCGCTCAGTCTATGTGGACACAATAAATCGAGACGTTACCGAGTACTAATGTCTTTCATTTACCACGACACTTCAATGGAAAATAAAGGTCTATTTCTGATAAAAAATCAATAACTTTTGGAACGAAGTTCCTTATCGCGCGTTGCGAAAGGAGGCTAAGCGGAAAAAATTAAGATCAAAAATTGGAACGACACTTTTTGCTATAGTTGTAAGCCATGCGGCGTGCGCGTGTTTCTCTGTCTGTCTCTCTCTCTCTCTCTTATAGAAAGCAAGCCACTTCGTTCCATCCGGGTGTCCCTTGACACCTCTCAAGTTTTTATATTTCTGAATATTATGTTCTACAATTTTGCTCAAATATAGAATAGTGTATATGGCTTCAAATGGAATGTAATTTATTATGATTGAATTTAAAACCATGCATTAAAAAATAAAACAAATTCAAAATATCATATAGTACATCAAAAAAGTCCCATATTTATTTTCTAACAATGAATACTCAGCAAATAAATATTCTATTCTATTCTAAACTATTATTTTAATGTTTACAAAAACCAAATATCATATAGTAGGTACATCAAAGTAAAAATCAATTTAAATATTAGGTTGGGGAAATAGTAGATTATTAACCAAGGGGATAAAGCAGTGTCTTCTGTCGTGGTTGACGATTTAAATCGCGAGCGTAACGAAGGACTCGAGGTTTACTCCCGAGCGTAGCGAGGGTGTTAAAAACTTAAATCACGAGCGAAGCGAGGGATTTAAGACGAGTCCTGAGTGTAGCGAGGGATTTAAGTTCACCCAAGACTAAGACAGCTTTATCACCGAGGAAAATACTTTACTTTTCGTACCATTTGCGAAAAAAATAACACAATAATAATATGAGATAAGCATTTGTTAAAAATAATGACAATTAAAAGTAAAAGTTAACATTCGAAACATTGGTCTAATTATTGATAGAGAGAGTTACATTTTTGTTTGGTACATTTATTGTTGATGAGTTGATTTAAGTATTTCTCTGTTCTTGTGTCTGAGGAAATTGGCAAATTCCTAGACTAATATTTTTTTGTCGGAAAAGCAAAGGCATCAAGCTCATACGGCCTCGTCGGTTTTCGTAATTTTATTTAATAATCATAACTGCATAATAAATGCGTATTCCTTTTTCAAAAAGATGTATAATGCTTTATATACAAACTCAATGGATGTAGTTCAGAATTCAGTACAATTTTCTTTCCCTGTTTTTAACAGATTAAAAATGACTACTGTTATGTTCGCTTTTTGTGGCATAGAATGTCACTTTTTTGAGCAAGTGGTATGAAAAAGTCTTTTCGCATTATAGTATGTATGAACTTGTAATAAAATCTCTTTGGCTATACTATTTGTATCTGGCTGGTTTTGGTATCATTGAAAGTTTTAATTTTCAGTGTCTGTGAGAGTAGCACAAATTTGGTTTAAGCGATTTCAATCCGGAAATTTTGATGTCAAAGATGCACGTCGGTCTGGTCGCCCTATTACGGATAAAATGGATGCCATTTTTGAAAAAGTGGAGCAAGATCGGCATATCAGTAGTTACGACGTAGCTGAAGAACTGGGAATTGACCACAAAACAGTTTTGACGCATTTGAAAAAAACTGGGTACGCAAAAAAGCTCGATATTTGGGTACCTTACGAGCTCACTGAAAGAAACCTAATGAACCGTGTACTCATTTGTGATTCTTTATTACGACGTAATGAAACCGAACCATTTTTGAAGAAGCTGATAACTGGTGATGAAAAGTGGATCACGTACGACAAGAACGTGCGAAAAAGGTCGTGGTCAAAGGTCGGTCAGGCTTCACAGACTGTGGCGAAACCCGGGTTAACTCACAACAAGGTGATGCTGTGTATGTGGTGGGATTGGAAGGGCAATAATCATTATGAGCTGTTACCACCAGCCAGGACCATCGATTCTGAACTCTACTGCGAACAACTGATGAGATTAAAGCAAGAAGTTGAGAGAAAGCGGCCGGAATTAATCAACAGAAGGGGTGTGGTTTTTCATCATGATAACGCTAGACCTCACACATCTTTAGCCACTCAGCAAAAATTAAGAGAGTTTGGCTGGGAGGTTTTAAGGCATCCGCCGTATAGTCCTGACCATGCACCTTCAAATTTCCACCTGTTTCGGTCTCTTCAGAATTCTTTAAGCAGTGTCAGGTTAACATCACGAGAGGACTGCCAAAACCACTTGTCGCGGTATTTTGATCAGAAGTCCCAAAATTTCTATAGCAATAGGATCATGTCCCTACATACAAGATGGCAAAAAGTTATCGAACAAAATGTTACCTACATACTTTAGTTAAATGTAAATAAACTGTATTAAAAAATGTTTTGAATTTTCTTAAAAAATGCGAAGAAACTTTTTCCCCAACCTATTAATAAAAACATTTTTTTTTTTGGTCTGTGCGGCTGACGCCTTCGCTGATTACTTTCTTAGCGTTTTTCTTCCCGATGTTCCGCGACTTGATGTTGAATGGGTTTCCGCTTGAGATACTAATGTCAACAGCAATTATGTAAATATATTTAAATTCACTCCTCAGGATGTCATGTCAGGAATAGGTAAACTCAAAGTTACTAGCTCAGTAGGGCCTGACAACATTCCGCCAGACATCTTGAAAACTTGTAAAAAACACTTTTGCTTACCTTTATTTCATATATATAATCTATCCTTAAAAACCGGATATACCCACCACAGTGGAAGATCTCAAGGGTCACTCATATTCCCAAGAGTTTGAATAAAGCATTACTGGAGGAATTCCGACCCATTACCACCTTGTCATCATCAGCTAAAGTTTTTGAAAACATACTGCATAATTATATTTATTCCCAAGTTGGAAAGTATTTATGTAACGAACAACATGGTTTCAGAGCAAAAAGATCAGTAAATACTAACCTTCTAACCCTAGTAGAATATATATCAAAACGATTGGACCGTGGAGCCCAGGTCGATGTCTTGTACTTTGACTTCCGGAAGGCGTTTGATAGGGTCAATAATGATATTCTGCTGGGAAAATTATGTGCCATCGGATTTCCGCCAGGTCTGTTACGGCTTCTCGCAGACTATCTCCGCGATCGTCAGCAGTTTGTCAGACTGGGCCTTTATGAATCCCAGTCGTATTATACGCGTTCCGGAGTCAGCCAAGGATCAATCCTGGGACCGCTTCTTTTCTTGATAATGATCAACGACCTTCCTTCAGTTATTCATCACGCCAGAAGTCTATTGTATGCAGACGATCTGAAACTTTGCAGCGTGATATTGAGGCGATATCTGAGTGGAGTGTTAGGAACAAAATGGAAAATAATTCTTCCAAGTGCTTCGTTGTGTTTTACTCGAGCACGAGACCCTATCACCTTTCCTTATAAAATGAATAGCTGTACTATTACTAGAACAACTGGAATGAAGGATGGGTGTCACATTGACAACAAGCTTACGTTTCATGATCATATGGTATCGGTAGCAAAGGATTCATTTAGACGATTAGGTTTCATACTCTGCGGAGTATGAAACCTAATCGTCTAAATGAATCCTTTAAGTACTAAAGATTTTAGCAACATCAGTTCAAATCTATTTTTTATGTACTTGTTCGTAGTAAACTGGAGTCCAGTGCATGTGTCTGGAACCCGCACAAAAAGAAGTACACCTTACTCTTGGAAAAAGTACAAAAGGCTTATCTTAGGTACCTTTATAAACGTTCAATGGTTATTATCCGTTTATGTACCCTTCAAACTTTCTTTTAGGCTGCTTAGGGTACAATTCTCTCGAGGTCAGAAGAAATAATGACCAAATTATAAATATGGATAAGATCCTTCACGGTAAAACAGATGCTCCTGAACTGCTTGACGAGTTGTCCCATCTTTTTGCTCCGGTAAACTACAGCCGTGGCAGAAGGCATAGATTGTTCGCCGTGCCTTGGGGTCGAACCGTCGCGCGAGCCCAGTCTCCTGTTCGTCGCACACTCTCTGCGCTTAACGCGCTCTGGAACGCTAAGCCTGACTGTGATGTGTGCGCGGATGGATGGAAGAAGATCTTGTCAGTATGTCTGGGATATTGTGAGATGAGCGATATGCAAAAACATTCAATTATCATTTTTTTAAATCTTGCCATTTGGCTGTTTCGTAAGGTGGGCCCTATAGACGATAAATAATATTGCGCAATATTATTGACCGCGATTGCGGTGGTTAAATTTAATATTGTTAAAAATAAAAAATATCTTGCGCAACATTATTCTATTGATCACTAAATCGCAAGCCCACCTTAGTCAATCAAAGGCCGACAAGCCGTCAAGGTTCAAAGTTTGAATTAGAAAATTCGCGGTCCGTAGCTATTTTGTCAAATCTTTGTCTATAATACTGAGGGTTTTACATTTTATTTTATTTCTTTACAAACGTGTTAAAAATGTCGTCTAACTTGCATGAACTTAATGGATAGGATATAAAAAAAATATATAAAAAATAGTAGCCTACCGGTATCGGGAATAGGTTGCGAGCTGCCGGCGGTCAGGGCTCCAGAGAGAGGAACCTCCAACAATGCGGGCCGTGTCCAGAAGTACCGCTTTCATAATCAAGCCCTTGACTTGATTCTTATTTTTATTATTACAGTGCCCACTGCTAGGACTCAAGCCTACTGTCTTTTATATACGCTCCAACCTCAATTATACTGAATTAAACCAAACCTGAATGTAGGTAGGCATTTTTGATTAAAATCTTTTGTTTTTAAGTTTAAGCAATATATTAGATAAATATACAGCATGACATTTAATAGAGAGCGGTAACGGTTAACGGTAATACAATATTGAAAAATATTCCCAATTTATTTTTGTAAAAATTAATTAAATTTTCGGATAGGTATTCACATAAAAAAAATATATGTCGGAGTCATTCGTTTGACTATTCGGAACGTTAGCGCCATCTCATGGCGCTAGACAGAGTCTAGCCTGAGTTCGTGGTCGGCCGAGAGCAACAGCTACAAAAGCGGTGTGAGCAGAGCTCTCGAGATCATCGAAACATGGGACATCGTACGAACAAAATGTGTTGTTGAGTTGTGTACCTATAGTGTGTGAATCGCTAGTGTGACTAACTTGTTTGTGAATTGTAATCTGATTTGAACTGAAAACCATTTTTCTATGGTGCTATAACCAACACTACCCATAGTACGCCCACAGTAACTAAAATATGCCTGATGATAATGAGAGACAGACATACCATCTCCGACATATATTATATTTAAAGAAAATTGAACAAAGTTAATATAATACAAGAATGTGCTAAAATTAACTATCGATAAAAATTATCGACCATCGCTTTCGACTCCCTAATTGCATGCTTGTGCATTGAATGTTCGCAAATAGCAAATGTTTACAAGTGAATGCCCCGCCCATTCTATGTATGTGTGCTATTAAAAATTGATTCAGTGTGGCTGCTTTCTTCTTAGTGTGCGTGTTCAAATTTTGAGTGTGTGTCGTAAGTACACTATTTGTTAATGTTGTAGTTATTTGGGTGTGAGATAAGCGGCGTCACTAGGATTCCTTACTATTCCGCAATGAAGGCATATCTCCGGATATCTATGGTTACCACCACGGATATCAAGGGATATGCCTTGGGAGCGTGGCACGTGCCGCCTCAATATCATAAAATTGGTCTTAAATTCGAACGGCGGCTGTACGCTTCTTTCAGTCGCTTTGCAACTGCATACATTGTATTAATGCGTAAAAAACTAAAATGCTGAGTTGTGCAATAATTATAATTGTAAAAATAGGTCAAATACCATCAACCTGAAGACAAATGGCGTGTCCTACTACCGGTGAGTAAACTATTAAGTCACTGTTTTATAATTTAAATACATTTTTAAATGTTTTACTAACTTACGTCCGGAGCGACACGAACTAGCCCGAATCTTCCCGAACGCAACGAGCCTTTTGGATTTAGAGAGGTGCAATCGATTGCATGCGGCTGATTTTATCGATATGCGTATTATTGCAGTTGAATATTTTTTTACAGAACCCAATGGATATTCTCGTATTACATGTACTCGTATAGTAAAAGAGTTAAATTTGTGATTAATTTAATGTTGTTTGAACCAAATTAAGACATTGTTATTTCGTAAGTTTCAACTGTAAATCTATTCATAGATCTATTGATGGTGTAAGATCACTTTGCCATTCGTCTGATATCATTGCACTTCAGGAGACATGGCTACTACCGCACGACATAGCCTACTTAGGAACTATCCACAAAGAGTTCGCTTTTGTGGGCAAGTCAGCTGTGGATACGTTGAACGAGATACTTCGCGGGCAGCCATATGGTGGCGTGGCGCTAATCTGGAGACGGAGTTTGTTTACATCGGTGTCCGTCATTGAGTGTAAAAGTGTGCGTCTAGTGGCGGCTAAGTTTGTAGTGGCGGACCGCGTTTTCATAGTTTTTTCCGTTTACATGCCTACCGACTCAATGGACAGCCTTATTGAGTTTACGGAATGTTTAAGTGAAGTAAGTGCAATTATTGAGAATGAGAACGTTGAAAGTGTATTTGTGTTGGGAGATTTTAATTCACACCCAGGTGAGCGTTTTGGTGTTGAGTTACTTAGTTTCTCTAATGAACAAAACTGGTTATTTGCAGACATAGAGAGACTTGGACTGAATTCTGATACATACACATATGTTAGTGACATAGATGGCTTGACCACTGTGTGGTCACTAGGGCCGTCTGTCAAACTATTGTAGATGTTAAGATTGTGAATGATGTTTTTTGGTCAGACCATTTACCCGTACAGCTGACATGCAACTTAAAAGTATTGTTGCCAAAAATTGTTAGCACTAAGGTCACATGTAACAGGGTTAAGTGGGGGATTAGAGAAGCTAGCCAGATAAATAAGTACCATGAGTTGAGTCATGAGAGGTTGAGAGAAGTTGACTTTCCGGTTGTTTTTCATGAATGCTGGGATAATTTGTGCCACTCCCAGGAGCACAGAGTACATATAGATAGCTTGTATAAAACTGTCATTGACTTTTTAAGTGAGTCAGCAGCGGCGACTTCTTTGTGTCGGACTGAATTGAAGCGGAGGTATGTCACAGACATGTTGGAACAGACATGTGAAAGAGGCTCATGAGGAGGCTCGACTCAGGTTTGAGCTTTGGTTGCAATATGGTAAACCCGGTGCGGGACCTATTTATAGCCAAATGCGTGACTCGCGAAAAGTTTTTAAGGCAAAGCTAAAGTGGTGTCAAAATAACCAGCATCAAATTAAAATGGATATTATTGCTTCTCACCACTCGGCGAGGAATTTTGGAAGCTTTTGGAGAGAAACGAAAAAGTTGAATCCTGAGTCTAGTCTCCCTTCGAGTGTTGGGGGTAAAAGTAAGTCTGTCGATATTGCTAACCTATTCCGACAGCGTTTCAAAATTGATCCACCTCTGGGTCCAGCAGACCGAACATTGAATATTAGCTGTAATGACCTAAGTGTGCGTTTCACTGCCCGGGACGTATCTTCCGTCATCAAAAATATGTCCAGGGGTAAGTCGCCTGGTCACGATAGTTTAAGTATTGAGCATCTGCAGTACGCAGGTGTGCATCTCCCAAGGGTTCTTGCCTTACTGTTCAACCTATGTGTCAGTCATTTTTATCTGCCGGCTGATCTAGTGAAAACAGTTGTGGTGCCCGTTCCTAAGAATAAGACCGGTGATATGTCTGATGTTAATAATTACAGACCGATATCCTTGGCAACGGTTACAACGAAAGTTTTTGATTGTTTACTTGACCGTTGTCTGGGTAAACAATTAAAAATTAACGACAGACAATTTGGTTTTAGGGATGGGTTATCAACTGAGACTGCAATCATGACCCTAAAGAGTACAGTGCAATATTACACTGGGAGGAGGACACCTGTGTATGCATGCTTCCTGGACTTATCCAGTGCTTTCGACCTTGTCTCGTATGACATCTTATGGAAAAAGTTGACTAATGAAGCTAACCTGCCGCCGGAAATAATTAATGTACTAAAATTCTGGTACGAGAACCAACTCAACGAGGTGAGGTGGGCAGGCTCATACTCAGATGTATACAGGTTAGAGTACGGGGTGAGGCAAGGGGGTCTGACCTCGCCCAAGTTGTTTAACATCTATGTGAATAAGCTGATCGAGGAACTCAGCAGCACTGGCATCGGATGCACGATCGATGGTGTGTCCTTCAACAACATCAGTTATGCTGACGATATGGTGCTGCTGAGTCCGTCGATCAGTGCTCTTAGGAAGCTGTTAAATATATGTGAGTGCTATGCTGGAGCTCATGGGCAAAGGTATAATGCCAAGAAAAGCGAGCTATTAGTTTTTAGGACACAAAACAAGCCTCGCTATGTGGTGCCACTCTAAACAGAGTCAAACAGTTCAAGTACCTTGGTCACTGGGTTACAGAGGATGGCACTGATAACTGTGATATTGAGAGGGAGCGTAGAGCATTGGCCGTAAGATGCAACATGCTGGCCCGCAGATTTGCAAAGTGCGACAACAATGTCAAGATAACTCTGTTTAGGGCTTATTGCCAGACCTTTTATACATGCAGTCTGTGGACCAGATACACGCAGAAAATGTTTAATGCCCTACGTGTGCAATACAATAATGCGTTTAGGATATTGCTGGCGCTACCTCATTTCTGTAGCGCATCAGGGATGTTCGCAGCAGCGCGTACAGATGACTTCTTTGCGATTATTCGTAAAAAATCCGCTTCACTGCTGCGTCGGATGCGGGGTGGCGACAACAGTCTCCTGAGCGTTGTTGCTAGTAAGACTGAAGGCCGCCTTATGGGGCACCTGTGCGCAGTGCATGTACTGTTGCCAGTTGTAGCCGTGAGGTGGCGAAATTAAGTATTATTAGTTGTGAGTAAATTATATTATACTAACATAGGTTAAGGAATACTAACAAATTTATGGGTTCTACCTGAATTAAAAATAAATAAATACAGTTACTCGTGAAGTGTAAAAACTTAAATTAATATTATGCCTAAAGATTTTGACAAATAAACAGTTTTTAATTTATAGTACAATATGATAAGTAATATGATAAATACATATTATATTTTATCCAATTATTTATTTTTGGTAAAAAAATTACAATCATTTTTGTTCGATATGCAAAAACATTAAATTATTTTTTTTTTTAAATCTTGCTATTTGGCGGTTTCTTAAGGTGGGCTAGACGATTAATATTAAAGACCGCGATTGCGGTGGTTAAATTTTGTTAAAAATAAAAAACACTCCCGACAAATTCACCTTTCAAACAAAAAAAAAACAAAATCAAAATCGGTTCATCAGTTTGGAAGCTACGATGCCACAGACAGACATACACACACGAACACACACAGAGACACGTCAAACTTATAACACCCCGTCGTTTTTGCATCGAGGGTTAAAAAAAATATATTTAAAGAAAATTAAACAAAGTTATTATAATACAAGAATGTGCTAAAATTAAATATCGATAAAAATTATCGACCATCGCTTTCAACTCCCTAATTGCATGCGTGTGCATTGAATGTTCGCAAATAGCAAATGTTTACAAGTGAATGCCCCGCCCATTCTATGTATGTGTGCTATTAGAAATTTATTTAGTGTGGCTGCTTTCTTCTTAGTGTACGTGTTCAAATTTTGAGTGTGTGTCGTAAGTACATTAATTGTTAATGTTGTAATTATTCGGGTGGGAGATAAGCGGCGTCACTAGGACTCCTTACTATTCCGCAACGAAGGCATATCTCCGGATATCTCCATAGATATCCATCCAAGTGACCATTCACTACAGTGCACTCCGTGGCGCAGTGCGCGACTGGAGTACTACGTGAGCTACTGATTACTGACAAACATCAACTCTGCAGGGTCACAACTACTAGAACTGTCTACAACGTCGCCATAGTATAAAGAGAGGAAGTAGGCTATCTCCGGCACAATCCGCGATATAATTGCCTACTGTCTCAGGGTTGTCACTTTTAGTTAAATTTTAATTCAGTGCCAATAAATTGGCAAGGGTCGGGAAGTTGTATTTTTTACTTGTATTGTCTGGGTACCTAAACGATGATCCTTCCTTGAAACCATTCACGATGAAAGAAAGAGCGACGGGCCAGCAGACGGGCGGCGCGGGGCAGTGATGAGCACGAGTAAACGGTAGGTTACTGATAGTAATGTCACCAATTCATTAGTTTAAAGCCCGGCCCTTGCCAAAGATAACACATATCTCTCATAGCAGTATTATTTATAAAAAAAGGATAAAATAAACCAATAAAATAAACACCCAAACACACAGCAATACGTTCTCCTGCGATTATCACACATTTTTCATTCATTTAGCGGTGCCGAAAAGCCGTGACGCGGTGCGTTTGTATGAAGATAACGTACTTCCTCTCTTTATACTATGACGTCGCAGCTAAATATTGCAGAGGTTGTCATCATTACGCTCCATTAACGCCCGGTATAACATGACTTTATTCAATTGACTGATTTAGATAGCAGTCTGTTGGAGCGGCGCCGGCGCGGTGCAGCTAGAGGAAGAAAGCTATCATGGAGTTTTATTGAAAGCTCACCCCGGCAGCGCGCCGAGCTTCAGTCGTATCGAAACAAAGCGCCACCGTAAAAAGGCTTCGTGGTCCATCAAATTAAAATTGGCTTCGGAATAATCCTCACCTCCACCCCCTGCCTCCCGGTCCCTCAAACAGAACTGCTAAGGAACCCCCCTCCGCCCCTCGCGCGTCCGCTCGGACCACGACCGACTTCTCCTGAAACAATGGCACCAATGAACTTAAAATAATTTACGTCTGTGTCTGTGTACACAGCGGACTTGTCTGTGCCTTCATCTTTTATTTAATCTCCTAAAAGAAAGTTCTGGAACGTAGGTACTTGGAAAAGTTACAAAAAATACCTTGCCATAGAGCTATATTATAATGACTTAGCCATAGTAAAAGCAAATAAGTACGACATCTTCATACATTCATTACATGCACCGCGCACGGTTTGTATGTGAGCGCGCTCGTACGTATGCGTCGTCGCACGCACACACTGACAAAATTTATCGCTGCTAAAGGTGCGCCAGTCGTGGCTGTGACGCCGGTAATATCGCCCGCGCCCGCGTACGCTTCGCCGCTGCCCTGCTGCTCGTAATAAATAATTTGTACGTGTACCTACCTACCTCCTTTAACTACAAAGACTTCATAATCATTTCATTTTATTTGAATAAATACAATATGATTCAGTAAAACCACGTTTTTATTAGTCATATTTCGATCGTAATTTTTCAAATAACTAAACAGATAAGATGACGTAGGCAATGAAAAAAATGTAGTCGGCTTCTGGTCTATGTACTTACACACGGCTACACGTCAAGCTATACAAAACCAGTTTGTCTTGGCCTCACTTTGTATGATATTTTCTCACAATGAACGGTCAGCTAATACTGGTTTTCATAGCTTGACGTGTAGCCGTGTGTAGAAAAACTTTGTATTAAAGGTCCCTGATGCTTACACTACAGGGGAACATTGTTTTGTATAGAGATTGACTATGCATTTTTGACGATTGAATAAAGTACAAGTGACAGCCCTACGAGTTTAGGCTATTATCGCTTGCTCGGGGCTTGAGTTGGCCTACTTATTTGCTTTTATTATGACTTAGCAGACGCAGTGTCGATGTGTACATTCCACAATATCGTTGTGCAATATTTATAAAGTAAAGACCAATCATTACCAACTAATAGACATGCAGTGCACAACTCATCTACCTACTCTAAAACTAAAACGTAGACAATTATGCTGCGACCGCGATTTAGTTTCCAAACATGTAAACAAATATGTGACTTGACTTTAATACACACACATAAAGATCTTTGTGCTACATCGACATGCATGCATTTTTACGAAATTTTCAATATTATTAGTCTTTCTGAAATCAACATAATTTACACAAATATAATGTTGATACTTATTGAAGTAGAAGATAATAACATCAATTGGAAACAAGGATTTTAAAAGGCCTTAGAAACTATCACGTAAGTATGTAAAGTGTAGTCCAGTACTTAGTGATCGAGCCAGCCTGCCGCAGCAGCCTGCCCAGGCACAATGCACCTGCACACGTAGAGAGTAGAGACGCGCTCGCGCCGCCGCCGCGCGCCGCCGCCGCACTAACCGATTCCAACTGAGTGCTTCATAAATATTTGACGACACGCGGTATCGGCGTATCGCGCCCGATACGCTTGCGTTTTTTTTTGTTCTAACTACCTACCAGTTTGTTTTACGAATACCCGCGATTTCGTTCCTGCCACAGAATGTTAAACTTGCACTACGCTTCACACGCGAAACATCCAGCTGGACGAAGTGAAACTGCAGCTGCCTACAGTCTGTGGTGGCCCGTGCAGGGCGCCAAGCGTGCGTACAAGTAGCTCGCGCCTAGCGCCCATCCATCAGCAGTCAATATAAGAGTAGTTTTACATAAAGAAGCGCTTTTCCTCGGCGTGTGTGCGGCGAGCAATAGCGACGCGTCGGTGAGCGACGAGGGAGACGTGTCATATTTGTCAACGTCTCGCGAACATTGGCCGAGCATTTGTCACCCAATTTGTAAGGAATACGATGTTTTGCTGTGGCGGGAAGTCCGTTGCCTGCAATGGAAAATGTTATAATGATTGTGGTAGCCAGATATCTAATGTTATAATGATTGTGGTAGCCAGATATCTAATCAACTTCTACACCACCGCATTCCTTCTAATAAATGCACTCGAACAAATTGCTGCTAACCGCTAAATGAACTTGTTTCATGAACCAGTGCGATGACGGTTCAACCGGTGAGCTAGCTGGTAACGATTTACAACACACAAAACGATATTTACCTAGAATGAAGTCTTGCGGAACATCTGACCGGCACTGAGTGCTGAACTGCAGCTGAGCACGTGTCACGTAGACACGAATATCACTTAGCTTTCACTTTACAATCTATAGTTGTTTTTGCAGTTCGTAATTTTGTTCTGAGATAAGTTTTAATAATTAACACTGTTCAAATAATTTAACAAGTTGTAGAATTTGCCCATTTGCTCTGAGCTTTGCCAAGTTCACAATAATAAGAGAATGTACTCACTTGCGTTTCATTGAATACAAACAAAACATCGCCTGGCTGTTTACTATTGCGTACGTCATCGCGCCAGAGCACCTCGAACAACATCGTTTACAATTGATTTGGCTTCTAATACTATTCACATTTAGGTTACATTCCTTGAATCAACTAAAACTGGAAATATGTTTAACTATAGTTCAGTAATTGCAGTCATCGCATATTTGTAACTAGCTTCTGCCCGCGGCTTCGCCCGCGTGGATGTCGGAAATTATCCCACGGGAACGTGCTAACAGGATAAAATGTATGTGCTTCCCCAGAATGCCATCTATCTCGCGGGCCCTTTGTGGCTAATTACAGTAGAAAACCAATTGTGTCTCATTAGTGGTGATTAAGAGGGTACCTATATGATATCTTTACCTAAGTACCTACCTAATTAAAAAAAAAACTCTATAACAGAAAATTAAATACCTACCTAAATAAACCTATTTCTGATGATAACTAATCTAAACTTAATAAATAAGCAAAATCCCTAAAAACTAATATCTATACGAATGACTAATCCTACCTAACAGTATTATAAAATAACCTACGGTCACTACGTACACTATCAAATATACTACCTATACTTTAAAATTAAAATCTATACCTACGACTCATATAAAAATAAACCTAAATGATAACTAATCTAAACTCAATAAATAAGCAAAATCCCTAAAAACTAATATCTATACGAATGACTAATCCTACCTAACAGTATTATAAAATAACCTACGGTCACTACGTACACTATCAAATATACTACCTATACTTTAAAATTAAAATCTATACCTACGACTCATAAAAATAAACCTAAATAACTCTAAAAACTAAAAGGAATAAAAATGAACTCCACTGCGGGTGACCCAACCTACGACAAACTTAGTATTTGCGGTTGGTACAGTACAGACAGTGGTAATCGGGTATAGGGATCGAACCGCAAAATTAAGTTTGTTTTTTATTGTATATACTTTTCCGGGATAAAAAGTACCCAGTGTGGTGCCCAGGATATTAAAGAATAATTATACCAAGTTTCATCGTAATCGAACCGGTAGTTTTTGCGTGATGCCTGAACAAACAGACAGACAGACAGACAGACAGACAGACCGACAGACAGACAAAAAATTTTTTAATCACATTTTTGGATTCGGTGTCGGTCTAGTAACACCCCCTGTAAATTATTTTTTTGATATTTTCAATGTACAGAATTTTCACTTCTACAGATTTATTATAAGTATAGATAACTACTAGGTAGTATAATGTGAAATCTGTGTGGCGGCGGCGGGTCCACTCGACCGGTGTGTTCTGTGCTGTGGACAGTTGATATGCAGGTAGTGACGTCACGCCGGCCGCTAATTAGTTGGCGCGATAGAGTCGTTATTTCGATGGCTCGACGAATCCCGTGTTTGTAGTCAGCACATTACTAACAAATTATACAGGCTGTTAAAGAAATTGCGTGCCATAGCTTCAGGGTGAGTTCAGTATCGATAAAGGAACCCGTAAAAATATTGCTATTTAATTAATACTACATTAGGTTCATCTTATGATAATTTTCGTTTTTTTTTTTTACTATTTTTAAAGGTATTTTTTTTATGGATTCCTTTATCGATACTGAACTCACCCTGAAGCTATGGCACGCAATTTTTTTAACACCTTGTATAAATAATCATCTATCTATATACTTATAATAAATCTGTAGAAGTGAAAATTCTGTACATTGAAAATATCCAAAAAATAAATGGCAGGGGGTGTTACTTGACCGACACCGAACCCAAAAATGTGATTAAAAAAAATTTTGTCTGTCTGTCTGTCTGTTTGTTCAGGCATCACGCAAAAACTACCGGTTCGATTACGATGAAACTTAGTATAATTATTCTTTAATATCCTGGGCACCACACTGGGTACTTTTTATCCCGGAAAAGTATATACAATAAAAAACAAACTTAATTTTGCGGTTCGATCCCTATACCCGATTACCACTGTCTGTACTGTACCAACCGCAAATACTAAGTTTGTCGTAGGTTGGGTCACCCGCAGTGGAGTTCAGTTTTATTCCTTTTAGTTTTTAGAGTTATTTAGGTTTATTTTTATATAAGTCGTAGATATAGATTTTAATTTTAAAGTATAGGTAGTACCTATATTTGATAGTGTACGTAGTGACCGTAGGTTATTTTATAATACTGTTAGGTAGGTTTAGTCATTCGTATAGATATTAGTTTTTAGGGATTTTGCTTATTTATTGAGTTTAGATTAGTTATCATCAGAAATAGGTTTATTTAGGTAGGTAGGTATTTAATTTTCTGTTATTGAGTTTTTTTTTTAAATTAGTTAGGTACTTAGGTAAAGATATCATATAGGTACCCTCTTAATCACCACTAATGAGACACAATTGGTTTTCTATTGTAATTAGCCACAAAGGGCCCGCGACATAGATGGCATTCTGGGGAAGCACATACACTTTATCCTGTTAGCACGTTCCCGTGGGTAAATTTCCGACATCCACGCGGGCGAAGCCGCGGGCAGAAGCTAGTCTATAATAATCTCTATAATAATAATAATAATAATAGTATTATAATAGTCTTTTATCAGGCGGAAACAAGGTGCGCGCCTTCAACGGTTGGGTCATGCCGGTTTTGATGTACTCTTTCGGCATAATCAAATGGACTCAGACCGAACTTGACGCCCTGGATAGGAGGGTCCGTACGCTGCTAACTGCAAATCGAATGCATCACCCACGGTCATCGGTAATGAGGCTGTATATCCCGCGAAAGTGTGGAGGTCGAGGCTTTTTAAACGCTAAGACCCTCCACAATCGCGAGATATGCAGTCTCAGGGAATATTTCTTAGAGACCGACGTGGGGATGCATCGAGATGTAGTCGCGGTGGACAAGGGCCTCACCCCGCTCTCCTTGGCTAAAGAGAACTGGCGCAAGCCAGTAGTGCTTGACACCAATGATCGCATGGAAGTATGGCAGAGTAAGGAGCTTCACGGACGCTTTTACCGGGCCCTACATGGGCCCGATGTAGATCTACCAGCGTCCGTAGCCTGGCTGCGTTTCGGTGATCTCTTTGGAGAAACCGAAGGTTTTGTCTGTGCAATTATGGACGAAGTTATGATGACGAACAATTACCGGAGATTTATTGTGAAAGACGGCACGGTTGACATCTGTCGGGCATGCCACCGGCCGGGAGAATCAATCAGGCATATTATCTCCGGGTGTTCTCGTCTAGCTAACGGAGAGTACTTGCATAGACACAACCTTGTAGCTAGGATAATCCATCAGCAACTTGCTCTGAAATACAACCTTGTGCAATCGGAGGTGCCGTACTACAGGTATGTGCCCGACCCAGTTCTCGAAAATGGTAATATCACATTGTACTGGGATCGATCCATCATCACTGACAGGACTATTGTTGCCAATAAGCCTGATATAGTGGTGGTGGATCGATCAGAGCGACGCGCAATGATTGTTGACATAACCGTCCCGCATGATGAGAACCTCGTGAAAGCCGAGAAAGATAAACAAATCAAGTATCTTGACTTGGCTCGCGAGGTTGTCGACATGTGGGATGTGGACTCAGCGATCATTGTGCCGATAGTCGTGACAGCCAATGGCTTAATAGCCAAGAGCCTCGACCAACACCTGAAGAGGCTCTCGTTGGGCAGCTGGATCAAGGGCTTGATTCAGAAAGCGGTACTTCTGGACACGGCTCGCCTTGTCAGGAGGTTCCTCTCTCTGGAGCCCTGACCACCGGTAGCTTGGACCCTGTTCCCGATACCGGTGGGCTACTATTTTTTATATTTTTAAATGTTTTTATACTTTTTATATTCTAATATTTAAAAATATAATTTATATGATTACATTGAAATAAAGGAGATAATAATAATAATATCCCTGGACATTTCACACAGCGCCATCTAGTCCCAAGCTAAGCAACCTAATGCTTGTGTTATGGTAACAAGATGGCTGATAAACTACTTATATACATTTTTTTTTTTTTGTAAATACATACATATTATAGATAGAAAAACACCCAGACTCGGAACAAATACATGTAGGTCATACAAATATTTGTTCCGTGCGTGAATCGAACCCGCGACACGCAGCGCAGCAGTCAATCGCTTAACCACTGCGCCGACCGTGTCGTCAAAATGATGATGTCACGTCAAAATATGATGTCCATTTTAATTCAAAACGCCCATACACAATGCGGTTATTGGTAAATACTCTACCGTATTTTTTTTTATTTAATAACTTTCCGGTTGTCTGAGTGGAACACGAAATCCTATCGAGATCACTCAAATAATTTTTTGGTTTTTCTCATAGCTCGATAGATGGCGTTGGCGTCGAGTTAGATCTCGCTATGGTTTCGTTGACTATTTTAATTGTTTGAGCAGCGCACCTATCGGGACAGTGTAACTAATTTAATTAAATATACGGGTAGTGACGTAATTCAGTGGTTTTATTTCCTTATCCCTCCAAGTCGACCCTCGAAAATACACCGGTGTTTTTATCAAACTCGTTTCGCGTTTGCGTCATAAACTCTCAATTCGGTATGAAGAAAACAATTCCTACGCTGATTCCAAAACCATTTCGAGCTTTTAGGTTTTTTAACCAAATTTTTCTATTTTTAGCCCTGTAAGATGGAGTCAATCAATTTGGATGTTTTTTTTCTTTTAATGAATGGTCGGGCATAAAGACGGATTTGTTCCGTCATATAGACAGATTTGCTAAATTCTTTTTTTCTTCGAAAGAGGTTTGTTACGAAATAGTTCCATTTAAATTTCGTAAAAATCTGTTGATGAATTTCGGAGACAGACAATAGAACTCTTCAATTATTAAAAGTCTATTTATTGATAGCAAATCACTAATAATGCCTCCGACGGGAACAACTACAGACCCATCTCATTAGCAACGGTGATCGCCAAGTGCTGGATTGTTTGCTTGATAGTCACCTCAGTGAGCATATAGATCTGCACGAGGCAGCTGCGCAGCAGCGAGGGATCTGCAGGGCTGGGCAATCGACTGAAACTGCGGTACTGCATCTCAAGCATACGATCCAGTACTATGTTACTAGGAAAACGCCTATATACAGTTGTTTTTTGTGGACCTGTCGAAGGCATTTGACCAGAAGGCCAACTCTCGTAATTTAAAACGTTCAAAATCTAGTCGCAGTCTCATCTCAGCGACAAACAAATGTCAAAAACTTGTCAAAATGTAGGGAAATTAGAAGTATTTTTTGACAGATTGAGACTGAGATCAGACTGTGAACGGTCTTAAAATTACGAGAATTGCCCCTCTGGTGTTGTGCATTTGAGAGGTGAGACCATAACATATAATTAGTGTATCATGAGGGGCAATTTGTTTACTAATAGCAAAATTTGTGTGAATTGTGGTTTAAAAGTTATTTGAGAAAAACACATTTTGCTGGAGTAACGTTTGAAACGTTACCCTGGCAAAATCGATTTTCAATAATTCGTTCAGCCTGGAACCAAATACATGAATAGATAGATATTGTGGCGTAGTAGTGTTTGTAAATAGCAACATTTGTGTGTGCTATGATTCTTGAGTTATTTAAGATTTTGCTGCGGTAACGTTTTGGGATTTCCCAGATCTCGAAAACGGCTCAGCGCAGAAGATTGAAAAAAATACCAATAAGAGACCTTAATTTGTTTAAACATTAGTTTTTGATTTGGTTGTCGTAAACCAATGGAATTAAATGGTTTCAAAAATCAGATAAAAACGGATTTGCAAGTAAACCAAAACACTTATAACCAAATAAACAGCTGTAAAAAATACCCATGGTAGACGCTTATAACGTGAAATATATTTTTTGTATCTTTACACGATAAGGAGAAAAAAAGCAAGTTTGATTAATTTTAGACAGGTCGTACTTTAGCGATGAAATACGCAGTTCGCAAAAGATTGAGAAACGTGGCATACTTCAAACAAATTAAAATTATTCATGAACATTCATTCCTGTTAATTTCAGCTTTCAATTACGGCTGTAATGAAAGTTATTTCAAAATCAAGAGATGTCAGAAATTCTCTAATAAGTTTCCATTTATTTCAGGAAACTATTATTGTACTGTGTGCTCACCACTTTTTGTATTGCTGTCTGTGTATCCACATATAATTAAACACTTTTTTTTTTTTTTTTTTGAGGATGGGAAATCATCAAATGACTCCTCCCGCTCTGGGTGGAGCAGAAGGGAGTGTCAGACTTTTACTGACTAAAACCCACCCGTGTACCTTCCTTAGCCCTTTATGACGACATGGTATTGCTGAGTCCATCGATTGGTGGTTTGCGGAAATTGGTACGGGTTTGTGAGTCTTATGCGGAGGCCCATGGGCACAGATACAATGCTAAGAAAAACGAGCTGTTAGTTTTTAAGGGGCGTGGCAAAAACTACGTGACCGTACCCTCAGTCACCTTAGCAGGAACCGCCTTGAACCAGAGTCGCACAGTTTAAGTATCTGGGCCACTGGGTCTCCGAAGACCTTAAAGACAACACAGATGTGGAAAGGGCACGTAGGGCGTTGGCTGTCCGGTGTAATATGTTGGCCCGCAGGTTCGCACGTAGCAGTAATGAAGTGAAAGTTACACTTTTTAAGTCTTACTGCCAAACACTTTACACGTGCAGCCTGTGGGTTAACTACACACTGGGAGCATACAACGCCTTGCGTGTTCAATACAACAACGCGTTTAGGGTGTTGTTGGGGCTACCACGATTCTGCAGTGCATCGACGATGTTCGCGGAGGCGCACACTGATGGCTTTCATGCCGTAATAAGGAAGCAGTGTGCTTCGCTGCTGAGTCGTGTTAGGTCCAGCAGCAACCGCTTACTAAGCGTGTTCGCGGACAGGTGGGACTCTCCACTGCTGCGCCACTGGATGCGCTTGCACACTGCCTTGTGAGCAATGGACATTTCCTCCTCGTCAAATTTAATATGTTGCTTCCTTTGTATTGTCACCGCTATCTTGTTATTTGTATCTTTTTTTGTGTTGTTTATTTTTGAGTTTTTTTTTTTTTTTCATATCCCTGGACATTTCACACACATTTCACACATTTTGTTTGTTTTGTTAGTATGTGTATTTTATTGTATGTTTCGTTCTATATGTTCTGTATGTGTACCTATGGACAGAAAGTCTGAAATAAACGTTTATTATTATTATTATTATTTATGTTCCAGGGCAGCGGTAAACCCTTTCGGATGGTCCCGCTACCCTGGCAGGCTTCGGCCCTATGGGGCCCCGTCTCTTTTGCTGACATCTCTTTGAGGCGCGCGTGGAACACGTACACGTCGTCCGGCACGGGCCTAGTCCTGATCGGACGGAGAGTTATTCTTTTGATTTATACTGTATTTAATAAAATGATGGTGGTTCAATATTTTGTTTTGTAATTAGTGATTGTTATTTTGCTTTTCGTGTAACTAAATTATATTGGATTTAAGTTCAAATAAGTTGCTGTGATTTCTTTATATTTAATTAAAATAATTGACTAAGGTTATTTGAATTTCATTTAATAGAAGCCCTGTGTTTAATCAGTTGTTACAATATTGAATTGATCTGACAAATAAATGATCATAATAATAACCTTACCGCCGTATCTCTACGTTGCCGTCGTGGTGGGGCGTGCGCGCTCCGAACTCTAGGCCTGCGCCGAAGGAGTGTACTTTGCCGAAACAGGCCTAGGGTGAGGAGCCAGACCAAGAGAGATACAGAAACCCGCAGGGCAGCTTGTGGGGAGTGTTGGGCAGTAGCGACCCCACGGACCCTGTCTCCCGGGAGAAATCTTGTTCCCCACTCTTGTTCCTTGACTTGCCTTTATTGGCCGGCTGGAGTGAACAATGACGAGAAACAGAGCTGAGAAATGCTTTATGCATCCCCGTCACGCGGGGGACGAGACGGGGTATGTGGGACTCCCTGTCGGAATGACAGTATACCCACTAAAACTCAGCGGTGCTCCCACATCATCGTGATGGTAGGGCCATGGGAAACCGGCATAGCCTTTACGTCCACAACCCTCCCAGCGCACGCCCGCCTAGCTGGTATGCCCCGCATGCCCCACAGGCTGGGGGGCTACGGGAATGGTCGGGAACACCTGGCCATTCCCGTCCCACACTGGTGGAGGCCTGTGCAATACAGGCAACGGTGCCCCCGCACCCGTTACCTGCTGGCCTCCAGGCCCGACTAATAGGCAGGCCCCGCATGCCCCCCGCGTTGAGGGGGCTACTGCCACAGAGGATAGGGAAAGCGGCAACGTCACACCGACAAAGATCTACGAGAGGCTTATTTACAAGCGTCTCAGGGTCTATGCCGAAACAAAGGACCTCTTTCGATGAGCATTTTGGTTTTCGAACCCAACACTCTTGTGTCCAACAAGTCCACCGCATCACCGAACAAATCCACACAGGATTCCTGCGCGGTATGATGACAGGTGTTATTTACTTCAACATAGCGAAAGCCTTCGACAAAGTCTAGCTCAACGGCTTATACAAGCTGTACCAACTCGGTGTGCCAGAACGGCTCGTTCTCATCCTACGAGACTTTCTGTTGAACCGCACCTTCCGCTACAAGATCGAAGGAGCGCGCTCATCCCCCCACCCCATCAGAGCAGGAGTCCCCCTGGGGGACGAAGAGTGGGGCGAGTACAGAGCCCTGGGCCAGGGCTCTGTACTCGCCCCACTCTTATTCACGTTATTCACTAGCGACATCCCTAAAGATGCTAAGACCCAATTGGCTCTGTTCGCAGACGACACAGCCATCTATTACACTCGCCGCAGCCATATCCAACTACGGCTTCGTCTCCAAACCGCAGTCAATAAGTTGGCTGCTTGGTTCAGGAAATGGCAAATCGAAGTCAACCCCGATAAGAGTCAAGCGGTTCTCTATTCAAAACCCAAAGTCCTACCCACCCCCCCTCCACTGATCACCATGTTCGGCAAGCCGATCCCTTGGGAAAAGCGAGCCAATTACCTAGGTGTTATCCTCGACCAACACCTCATCTTCTCAGAGCACATAAAGACGGTCCATTCGCGCGCCGCTTTCGCTCTCGGCTGCCTCCATTCCGTCCGCAATGAACGCAGCAAGCTGTCACTCAAGTGCAAAAAGCGCTTGTACACAGCGTGCATCCGTCCCATAATGACTTACGATTGCGTAGTCTTCGCCCATGCAAAGCCCCACTATGTCCATAGGATGCAAACCCTCCAAAACCGTTTCTTCCGCAAGGCCACAAACTCCCCTTGGTTCCAATGAGATCCTCCATGTTGATCTCAAGATCCCCACTATCCAGCAGTTCATAAAACGCCTCTCCAAGCGTTTCTTTGCCACAGCCGCCAATCACCGCAACCCTCTGGTTGTCGCGGCCGCTTATTACACCCCCTCTAAAATTAGTAAACTTCGCCGTCCAAAGCATGTTCTCGATGACCCCGATGACCCCATAACCCTCCTCTCCTCCAGGAGAGCGATAGGGCAACCAGCCCTATCGCTCTCCCGGAGGAGTGTTATGTACAGTACACAAATACAAATTACCGACATTCCGACCTCGTCGCCGAGGTCCCTCGCGACGCCCCCAAGTAAATTCTCCCCCCCCGACCCTTGCCCGCTGAAGTGCCAGCCCGCGCCATAGCTGAGCCTGTAGCTTTAAATCCCCCGACTGAGACCTCTGAGTTTGTTTCGGCCTTTCTTCTCAGAGATAGTCCTAGGAAACGCCGTGCTCATCAAAGCATTAATAATACCGATCCGATCCAGCCTGTCCTTTTGCTGCCCTCTCCCAGCGACGCCCTAAGCCGAGGTTCGTACCCCACGGGGGTGCCCTTAGCATGCAGTCGCTTAGTTTAACTTAGTTTGTAAGCCCTGGCTGGAGCCTTTAAGATTTCTCTTAAGGCAACCACAGGATAGTCCAGTTAAATAGTCACGACCTCTCAAGGTCAACTACGAGATGCCACTTATAAAGGTGCTTAGAATTTTAAAATACATATTTAATTAACAAATGAGAAGACTAATATTTATATTACTTAAAAACTAATATTACCTTATAAAACTAACATGTTTTATTTACAGACAATGAGTAAATCCTCTGTTTTACAGTATGATATGCCAAGTAAAATTTGCTGAATAACCTTTTTACAGTCGCAATTATTTAATTTATAGATACTTAATTTCCTATTTAATTTATTGTATAGAAATTTGCCTAAAAATGTATAAAATCTGTTTACAAAGACATATTTAGAGGATGCATTTGACTCACATACAATATCATTCCGTCTATTATTAGTAATTTCAATGTTATAGGAGAGCATGGTGTGCTGTTTTAAAACCAAGTGCGTTATGAAAAGCTGGCGAACAGTCAGCACGTTACAGGATTTGTATAGCAGATCTGTAGGATAGAGAAAGGGATGGATGTTAGCTACTTTTAAAATAGCTCTCTGTGCTCTTTTAAGAGGCAGCAAGTAAGTTTTAGGTGCTCCACCCCATGAGGTAATACAGTACTGTATTACAGATTGACCTAGAGCTAAGTAAACTTGTGACACTAGTTTTTTATCAGCAATTGCTCGCAATTTTTTAAAAACCAAAATTAACTTGCGCACTCTTTTAACCAAACTGTCAATATGTGGTCTTAATGAGAGCAACTCGTCTATTTGAACCCCGAGATATTTTATGTTACATGTTTTAAGGATAAAAGGACACTTACATATGCTGACTGAGCGGAGTCCACAATGATGGGCATACAGATGAGAGTTAGTAATATTTAAATGTGGTTTGCGGATGGAGAAGTGAATACATTTTGTCTTGTCGGAATTTAATGTTAGGAAGTTACTTTGGAGCCAGTTAGACACAGTATTGAAACCTATTTGAGCATATTCGTACAATTCGCTACATATTTTAGCGGTGAATATTAAAGCCGTGTCATCTGCATACGATATAATATTAATTTTGCCTTGATTAATATTTAAACTACACAAATCGTTGATATAAATCAGGAAAAGGGTGGGGCCCAAAATACTTCCCTGGGGTACACCAAAACCTGTGTTTTTTTGCTCGTCGCTACTAAAATTATCAATTTTAACACATTGATAACGATCGTCTAAGTAGTCAGCAAAAAGTTTCAGCGGCGTTCCCCTTATTCCTAACGCTTCTAATTTGTACAAAAGCGTCGAAACGGAGACTGTGTCAAAAGCCTTCGCCAGATCAAGGAAGATCCCCAGGGTCTGGTTTCCTTTACTGAGTTCTTCTGAGACATAATCTGTTAGACGGTGCACTGCATCGGCTGTGGATAATTTGGCTCTAAAACCAAATTGCGCAGCTGATAAGAGTTCTTTTTTCTCTAGATAGTTAACTAGTCTACTGTTTATAATTTTTTTCTAGTATTTTAGATATTGAGGGGAGTAGTGATATTGGCCGACAATTGTTAACTAGGTCTTTGTTTCCGGATTTGAAGATACGGATTACAATTGCTTTTTTTTTAGACATTGAGGGAAAATGCCTTCAAAAAGACACATACGAAAATATGTGTTAAGGGAGGTACAAGGATATGCTTAAAGAGTTTAAGGGTATTATTGTTAATGTTATCCTATCCAACAGCACAGTCATCTTATAGTCGTGTGTAGATCAAGGAGTGTTCGGTCTAAGCAACCGAACACCTCTAACGCAGCAGTTTACAACAATGGTCCTTGTATCTAAGTGACAATTTTATGTATACTTTAACGTCAGTGCATTTCCATACGTCAAACGGACCGGGTGCATTCACAACATTTAACATTAACATTTTACTTTAAGACATTTTACATTAGCCTTGAAGAACTTCTAATAAACATTTTTAAATCCAAACCCAAACAGTGCTTTAATATTACCTACGACCTTGCACCCCGCACATAAGTGGTCCTTCGAACCGGATTCGCGCGCGTTTCGAAAAGTAATCGCGAGTATTGCGTATACAACAGTTTGGTGTGTTGTGGACTAAGGTGGTATTCTGGACTGTTTGGTGACTGGATAACTCTCCTGATCCAAGGAGAACCTCAACGGAGGCGGTGGTATAACAGCAGACAACAAGTAAGATCTTTCCATTATTTTCCACACCTTGGGAGATTTTACGTTCTCAAACATCGGGCGAAATGGCTGAGCTTTACGACGTCCAACTGGCGCTCGCCATCAACATCGAAAAGATCGGGGTTAATTTGAAGAAGACCAGTGTCCAAAGACGAACCTTCGAATACTTGAAAAGGTGTTTGAGCAATTTAGAAGAATACTGGAAGGAGTATCAATTTAACCACGATCGCATTTCAACAGAAGTAAGTAAGACGCATGCATACTTTACAAAACAAGAGTATGAGAAAACAAGCAAGTCGTACCAAGCTGTCAAAACACTGGTCAGCCAGATGCATCAACAACTGCTGGAAGCTCCATCTAGAAGTGATGAACAGGAGTCTGCAGAGGAACAGCAGCCGGGAGAAGATGGTCAACCTTCGGAGTTGGGTCAAGAAGCCCGTCGTGCTTGGATGGTAAATCAGGGTACAAACAGCAAACTTGACGAAATGCTTCGCAAGCAGGTAGCTAATTTTAAGGCTTTCCGAAGAACGGTCTCCAACATTAACTTGGAACTTATTTCCGAAAAATGGGAATTTGAAGACGTCCTCAAAACATTGCAATCTAGGTGGATAGCAATCGATACTCTGCATTGGGAAATCGATTCTGAATTAAGCGAAGAACATGGAGAGTATGAAAAAACATTCTTGAGTCATGAAAAACAATACAACAGTCTGAAGAAGGCGATTAATACAAAAATGTGGTCTGTGGCTCATAGAGAAAAAACTACACCTACACTAGAAATACCCGTTTTCAGCGGAAACTATAACCAGTGGACGTGCTTCAAAGATTTGTTTCAAGAAGCAATACATAACAATCCGTCGATTTCAAGTGCCCAAAAAATGCAGTTTTTAAAAGGAAAAGTCAAAGGGGAAGCTGAACGGCTCATCCAACATTTACCAATCAGCGCAGATAACTATTCCATATGCTGGAATATTCTGCATCATCGATACAACAACAAAAGAGCTATATTCTCTTCTCACATGAACATTCTTCTAGGATTGCCCAACATGCAACAGCAGTCCTTACAACAAATTAAAAAACTGCATGACACAACATTAGAATGTCTGAATGCTGTCCGCAATTTAGACATTGATACAACATCGTGGGATCCTATGGTGGTACACATCCTATCCCAAAAACTAGACTCTGACACGTATACCGATTACATAGAGTCTTTAAAAAACTCGCGAGAGCTACCAGTACTTCAAGAGTTTCTGGATTTCCTGAAGACTAAATTCATCACGTTGGAGTCAGCTCGTCGCAAACAAGACAACCCCCAACAAAAGGGGTCTAACAACCAACAACATTCCTCAACAGGTTTCAAGAAACATAACAACAGTGGGAATAATGGAACCTTGAAAAAGACACTACACGTGTCGAAGTTCAAATGTCCACATTGCAGTGGCGAACATGGCCTCTACAATTGCAAAACTTTCTTGGAATTGTCCACTGAACAAAAGCTTGCAATTACGCAAAAATTGCAAGTGTGCACTAATTGTTTATTTAGCCATAACGGCAACCAGTGTACTTCTACAAAACGATGCCGCAAATGCACAGCTTCTCATAACACGATATTACATGACGCCTTTGTAAGGCCGACGGGGTCTCATGTTTCTAAACATACTGAAGCGACAGTCAAAGTCTCTAACGCATCACAGGATGATAATGCAGAGATTTTGCTTACAACAGCTCTTGTGAAGGTGATGGCAGCCGACGGGACTTATCACAACATGCATGCTCTTATCGATCAGGGTTCGCAGATATCTTTAATAACCGAAAAAGCCGCTCAGTTGTTAAAGATAGAACGCCAAAAATGCAAAGGGATTGTTCTAGGCATAGGTGCAAAGGAAAACAACTTAAAAGGGTCAGTTCACATAACATGCAAGTCTATAAACAGTGACTACGCTTTTACAACTGAAGCCATGATTATGAATAATCTACTTAAAAATCTCCCCAACCAAACATTTTCGAAGCCTTCATGGTCATTCACGGAAAACATTGCATTGGCGGATCCGGAGTATTACATTAGTAGGCCAGTTGACTTACTACTCGGAGCCGAAGTCTACGCTAACATTATCATGGAGGGAGTCATCAAGGGGACTAACACAACACAGCCTATCGCTCAGCAAACCCACCTGGGGTGGATATTGTGTGGAGGCTCAACAAAAACATTTCAATGTAATGTAGTTCTGCACAACTTGGAAGACATGCATAAATTCTGGGAAATAGAAGACATAACAGAACAGCCCAATCTATCTGTCGAGGATCAGAAATGCATTACGTTTTACTTAAATACCACAACTAGGAAACAAAACGGGCGCTACGAAGTCAGGCTTCCGTTAAAGGAAAACATAGAAAACCAGTTGGGTTCCTCAAAACAAATGGCTTTAGCTCAATTTAGAAATTTGGAGCGCAAGTTTCAGAAACACGAGACGCTAGCCCTACATTACAAAATGTTCATGGATTTACAATTAAAACATATGACGCTAGCTTTGCACAGTAACATGACACCGGAGTGCTACTTGCCTCATCACGGTGTGCTACGCGAGGAATCGACAACAACAAAATACAGGGTTGTTTTTAACGCATCTGCGAAAACATCTTCAGGATTCAGCCTCAACGATTCCATGCATAAAGGACCCAACCTTCAACAAGATCTGCAACTGTTATTGCTAAAATGGAGGCAATACCAGTATGCTTATACAGCAGACATCGAGAAGATGTATAGGCAGATCCAAGTACATGAATTGGATCAACCACTACAAAAAATAATTTGGCGCAACAATGCTCAATGTCCTATACAATCTTATCAACTCACAACGGTAACATATGGAACAAAAGCGGCTCCATTTTTAGCTTTAATGACGCTGAAGAAATTAGCAGCAGACGAACAGAATAATTATCCTGACGCAGCTCAGGTGTTAGACAAAGATTTCTACATGGATGACCTTGTACATGGGTGTCATTCTATTGAACAGGGTAAGAAACTCATATCAGATTTGATGAACTTACTACATTCCGGAGGTTTTAACTTACGTAAATGGGCCTCCAACGAACCAACATTAATCAGAGACATACCGAGTCATCAAAATCCTGACACAAACATTGTATTCAACTCGAAATCGGAGTCAACCTCAAAGACACTGGGTCTGTGTTGGAACACGAACACGGATAAATTCTTCTTTCGTTGCGATTTTTCTAAACAGTCTTCAAGGCCAACAAAACGCAACCTACTATCGGATATATCGAAATTGTTCGATCCGTTAGGCTGGTTGACACCATTATCAACGAAATTAAAATTACTATTCCAAAAACTATGGGAAAATAATTTACATTGGGATGAGGCAGTGTCCGATGACATTTTCAACGATTGGACCAAAATAAAAGCAGATCTAGACAACATAAACAGCTGTGAGGTACCAAGGTGATTGAAGAACAACAGTGATGACATCATTGAAATTCATGGGTTCTGTGATGCATCCATGAAAGCATATGCATGCGTAGTTTATGCGCGCATAAAACATCAATCGGACGTAATACTCATCGCCGCAAAATCTAAACTCGTGCCGCATAAAAAAGCCCTTACGTTGCCAAAACTGGAACTTAGTGGCGCATACCTACTCTCTAAACTAGTAAATAAAATACAACGGTCCTTAACAAATAGACTAGAAATATTTGGATGGACAGACTCGAAGGTAACACTAGGCTGGATACAGGGTGAGCCTAATCGATGGAAAGTGTTCGTCGCAAATAGGGTTGCCAAACTCACAGAAACAATGCCTCCGGCCTGCTGGCGTTATGTAAAATCAACGGATAATCCAGCGGATTGTGCCAGCCGCGGGATGTTAGCGTCGCAGTTAAAACAACATACATTGTGGTGGCAAGGCCCCCAATGGCTAAAAACATGGACTCCAGAAGATGAAACTGAAAAACAATTATTTATCATCAATGAGGAGGTCAAAACAGTGAAAGAACAAGTCAACATCGTCCAAGATTGCCCTAATATCATCGATCACTTTTTAGAAAAATACAACAGTACAAAGAAAATAACACATATACTTTCATGGATATATCGAGCGATAACACCGTCCTGCACGTTGCCGTAAACATTTGCCGAGCTATCTCACATTACAAGAGTTGCGCAAAGCTAAAACAATTATTATAAAACATGTGCAAAATAATGAATTTGCAACAGAAATTGAAAAAATGCGCAAACATGGTAGCGTTGGCTCAAAAAGCCAATTATTAAAATTAGATCCCTTCATTGATCAAAACGGATTGTTACGTGTTGGTGGGCGATTGAAAAACGCTAACATAAGTGAGGAGATGCGGCATCCGATAATCATACCACATAAGTGTCGGTTGGCGGAGATTCTCATCGACGAAGCACATCAACTAACATTTCACGGCGGACCACGTGTGACCCTCGCCAAACTACGTCATTACTTTTGGATAACGAGTGGGAACAATGCTACCAAGAAGCAGATAAGAAAATGTGTGACTTGCCGAAAACATGAATCAGGAAGACCATATCAACTGATGGGCGATCTTCCTGAGGAGCGATGCAACCCCGCTCCACCCTTTTACCACACAGGCGTCGATTACACGGGGTTTGTGGAAATTAAAACAAACAAAGGACGTGGAGTAAAAACAACTAAAGGATACGTGGCGGTTTTCATTTGCATGGTCACAAAAGCCGTGCACTTGGAGCTGGTTTCGGACCTAACAAGCGCTACCTTTTTGGCTGCGTTGAAGCGGATGGCAGCTAGACGAGGAGCTCCACGACATCTTTACAGCGATCAAGGAACAAATTTCGTTGGCGCTAGCAACATTTTGGAAAATGAATACCAACAATTACAACAAATCTTCCAAGATAGTTTCTTGGCAGAAGTGACTGAAATGAAAATCGAATGGCACTTTAACGCGCCATCATGGCCGAGTGCCGGAGGCTTATGGGAGAGAGCTGTAAGAAGCCTTAAGTTCCACCTTAAGCGAGTAATTGGTGAACAGAGGCTCACATTTGAGGAGTACTCGACTATTCTTGCTCAACTTGAGGCTTGCTTGAACACTCGACCTCTGTGCTCCATAACAGAAAACATAGAAGATCTCGACTTTTTAACGCCGGCACACTTTTTAACAGGACGCACAGGATTAACAGTTATTGAAACAGAAAGGGATGCCAGGACACGATGGCATTTAATCCAGAAGCTATCCGAAGACATTTGGAGAAGGTGGAGGTCAGAATATCTAAGCCAACTAACTGCGAGAAGTAAATGGTTGAAACCACAACAAAATTTGAAAATAGGCGATTTGGTCGTCATTCAAGAAAACAACATACTTGCTGGAAAATGGGTTATGGGAAGAGTGGTAGAGGTCCACCCGGGCAGAGACGGACTTGTACGGGTGGTATCCTTAAAAACCAAAAATGGAATCGTTAAGAGACCTATCATAAAGCTTTCCCTATTACCTATTAATTCACCGGAAACAAGTGAACAAGAACATAAAACAAAAGAAAAACAAACAGAAAAAGAGAACAAAACAAGAAAAAGTACACCACCGGTAAGACTAGGCCATGTCAACTTCGTTTCTTTGGCCCTAGCATTAACGTTATTTATGTCAATCGCAATCAACATTACGCATGGCATGATGTATAACATTACAAAATTAAGGAATAATCAGTCCTTATATTTTGATCCTGTGGCCAAAATGAATCTCATCCGAGACAAATGGACTTTAGTCGTCTATTACGATATGTCACCCTACTGGGAGGGCACGACAGCGCTAGAAAAACTATTAACTAATTTAGATAACACATGTACTAATATAAACAGCGGTGTGTGTAACATGATAGTGCCACAACTACAGCATGAGTTTCTCGAACTAAAATACTACAACACGCTCCTGCTGACACAACAATTCATGGCACACTCCAGACAGCGTCGTGGGCTTATCAATGGGTTAGGTTACGCGGCGAATTATATTAAAAATCAAACAACAGTTGTAGAGTCGGAATACAACATTCTGAAACGAACTGAAAAGATTATCCATAAGCAACATAAAACTATAAATCAACATTTAGATACATTGGACAAATTAACAAATGGAATACAATTAGCAATGAGTAACATGAGTGCAGTACAAGGACAGATCGTAACTGCATTAACTGCAAATACTTTGCTCCAAACATTAAAGGGGAATCAAGATACTTTACTAGACACTTTGACTGACATTCGCCATGGTCAGTTCAACATACATTTATTAACGCCTAAACAACTACAACAAGAACTCAACATCATTGCTGGCCAACTTACGGATGATCTAATACTACCTATCGATCAAACTGATGTGAGAAAACTATATCATCTATTGCAAATTAAAGCACGGACCACTGAAAAATATTTCATATTCCAAATAACATTCCCATTAATCAGCAGAGATCGATACAAATTATACAGAGTGATACCAATTCCCAAACAATTCGGTAAGAATATGACAAGCATTCTGCCAAAATCACAATACATGGCAGTGAATCTAAAAAAGGACTCATACATACCAATAAACAACGATGAGCTTTCAACATGTCTCACTCAGGAAGAGACGTACATGTGCTTGCTTAAGAAGCCTGTTTACCATCTAGGCAGTGACAACAATAATTACTGCAATCTCAATCATGAGACCAACCAATGTAAAATTGAACAAACTTTATGTTCAGATATGTGGGTACCGTTGAACGATCCTTCTGAGCATTTATATCACTGCTGTAACAACTATTCCATTAAAATCATTTGTGGAGAGCATATCACAGTCGAACAACTCAACCAAGCAGGAGTAATATACCTCGGACAAGGTTGTATTATCAAAGGGCAAGATTTTACCTTGCATGCAAACACAAAATTTGACAACAACATAACGGTTCAGTCAAATATATACGTACCCAAGATTGACCAACTAAACTACATTATCAATGTGAGCATACCGATGGAGAAGTCGCACGACAACCAAACTGAGGAGAACGAAGTAGATGACGACATGATCAAAATCTACAAACAAATCAAGCAGATGAGAAACAGCGACGTAGAACTAGATGAGATGTTGTCACCACATGACATCCATCACTACGTGGTAAGCTACACTCTCGTGCTGGTGGCGGCTGCGGCCACGGCCGTGCTCCTCTGGCGGTGGCGACGACGCCGCATGCGACGCGTGCTTATCTCCCCAGACATCGAGCTACGAAGTGTTAATGACGCGAGTGCTAGTGCTTGTGCGCGACTACATGACAAGGCTGAACGTCAGCCTAGTGCTCAAAGTGCAGTGCAAGTGTGCATGGTTAAAAAACAAAATAAAGCGTGTTCGCCAATCTTAAACAAAAACTAGAGACATTAAGATTATTTTAAGTGCTTCTCTAAACGCTATTGTTTCTTATTATCTTAAGAATCACCACTAACATTAGGTTACTATCATCTTAACTAACATGATTGTACTATCATCAACTCATCTCAACTACATCTTTGCCGCCCCGGAATATGTTCGGTCTAAGCAACCGAACACCTCTAACGCAGCAGTTTACAACAATGGTCCTTGTATCTAAGTGACAATTTTATGTATACTTTAACGTCAGTGCATTTCCATACGTCAAACGGACCGGGTGCATTCACAACATTTAACATTAACATTTTACTTTAAGACATTTTACATTAGCCTTGAAGAACTTCTAATAAACATTTTTAAATCCAAACCCAAACAGTGCTTTAATATTACCTACGACCTTGCACCCCGCACAAGGAGTATTCCTGGATTTAATGAAGTTCAGTAAAGTTATTGCACTTTTCAAATCTGGGGATAGCAAAGACACAAATAATTATAGACCCGTATCGGTTTTGCCGGTTTTCCGCAAGGTGTTTGAAAAAGTAATGTTAAATCAAATGCTCAATCATTTTAATCGTAACAACATCCTACACGATCAACAGTATGGTTTCACCAAAGGACGTTGTACAACTGACGCCGGTGTCACCTTATTAAAACACATCTTTAACGCATGGGAAGAGGCACAAGATGCAATAGGCATCTTTTGCGATGTATCCAAGGCATTTGACTGCGTGAATTACGAAACACTGCTCTTGAAACTTGAGCATTACGGACTGGGTAAACTAGCTGTTAGCTTAATAAAATCATATTTAAATGATAGATTTCAGCAAGTTCAAATAAACGGTGTAAATTCATTGAGTTTAAAAGTCAAAATGGGTGTGCCGCAGGGCTCAATATTGGGGCCGTTCCTATTTTTAGTATATATAAATGGTTTACCTCATTTACTAAAAACCCGACCACAAATGGTGTTATTTGCTGATGACACATCACTGATTTTTAAAGTAGACAGACGTGCACAGGGGCTTGACGACGTAAATAATGCTATGCTTATGGTCCATAATTGGTTTACTGTAAATAATTTAGTATTAAATGAGAAAAAAACTAAATGCATTAGATTCGCTTTACCGAATGTTAGAAGTAGTGAATGTCACGTTGTATTGAATAGGGAGATACTTGAATTCGTCGAAAGTACGGTTTTCTTGGGGATCACGCTTGACTCAAAGCTGCAGTGGGGTCCTCACCTAACATCACTTGCAGGGCGGGTACGCTGTCTGGAAAATCCGTCAATTAACAGACGTGGATTTCGCAAAACTGGTCTATTTTAGTTACTTCCATAGCATCATGTCTTACGGTATTTTGCTGTGGGGACGGGCTGCAGTTATTGATTCTATCTTCATTCTGCAAAAGAGGGCTGTCAGAGCCATCTACAATCTCAGCAGACGCGAATCTCTAAGGCAACTGTTTAAAAAAATTAACACCTTGACGGTTCCTTGTCAATATATATACGAAAACATTATGTACGTTCGAAAACATCTACATCTTTTTAGTAAGATAAGTGACAGGCATAACTTTAACACTAGGAATAGGACCAAACTAGATCAACCGTGCTTCAGATTGTCTAAAGTAAAAACTTCTTTTATGGGGTACTGTGTAAAATGTTATAATAAAATACCACTCGATATTCTTCAACTAAATGATAAGAAATTTAAAACATGCATTAAACGCACACTATGTAGACAAGCATATTATAAGTTGGACGAGTATATAGTAGATAAAAATGTTTGGCTTAATGCTGGTCCTGCTCCACAGGCACTTGGGCTTACAAGTTGATCACAATTTCAATATTTGGAAGAGATGCTTCCCCTTTTTGTTTTTTTTTTTTAGTTTTTATTTTATTCAATCAGGATTAATTTTTAATACTTCAGTATTAAATACCTCTTCATGATTGTTAGTAATTTTATTTTCTCTCTTCTCTTAAATAAATTGCAAACTATAGTTTTGTATAATATAGAAGCATTTTTGAAAATTTTGTAAATGTAAGAACCATGGATCCGTTTTTTATAATATTTTGATGTTGACTTGAAAGAGCATGGCAGTTGTGAATATGTCATGCTCACTTAAATGTCTCACTGGTGGTGGCGCGTGTGTTGGATCATTCGGTTCCCTACGAAATAGTTGAGCTGTGTGGTGCTGATCCACGCGTCATGTTCGTGAACAGGCGCCATCGGTTGAGACTGGTCATCTCTTAACTGCCAGAGCTTATTTTTAATTTGTTTCTTTACATTGTTCTCACATGTAGAAGCAATAAGAATAATGTACCCAGGATTTTGTAAAAATATCTTGATTTAAAAGAGTGTCCTTGGAGTTTCTTGCCCGTTCTTCTCCGTAGAGATCTACGCTTTGGGGAATGGGCAACTAGCTTCAACTTTCTGACTAACTGACTGACTATTTAATTTTGACAATTCAAAAGTGCCTGTAAATGGTTTAATTGAAATAAATTATTTGAGTTTGAGTTTGACAAAAATGCTTGGCTAAACGCTGGTCCTGCTCCACAGGACGCATAAATTAATTGATTAGTATTTGAAAATACTTCACACACGCCTACCCTACCTATATACTGTTGGAGCTGCTGAAGATTTTAAAATACTATTTTTGCATTATATAAATTCAATCTCCTAGTATTGTATAATTGCATAGAACGTATGCGAGTACTATGTACATACTATAAAGCTACCATTTACTGGGTACGTCTTTCATTGACTTGAATGTGCCTTGGCGGCTGAGAGTATGTCATGCTCACTCTAATGTCTCGCTGATGGTGGCGCATGTGTTGGATCATTTAGCTCCCTTCAAAATGGTTGAGCTGAATGGTGCTAATCTATGCATCATGCTCGTGAACGGGCGCCGTCAGTAGGGACTGGTCAACTCTTTGCTGCCATGGCTTATTTTGATTTAATTTAATATTTGAATTGTTTTTTTTTTTTTAATATTTTCATTACGGACGCTTTTAACGTTCTGCATCGTTCTCACGTGCATAATTTTGAACATGAATGATGTAATCAATACTTTGTAACAATATTATTATGATTTAAAAGAGTGTCCATGGAGTTTCTTGCCCGTTCTTCTCCATAGGTACCTACGCTTTGGAATGGGCAACTAGCTTCATCTTTTTGACTGACCGACCTTGAGAATTGAAAAGTGCCTGTAATTGGTTTATTTGAAATAAATAGTTTGAGTTTCAGTCCACAGATTATTATTTGGGTAATTTCGTCTTCGTCGGTGTCTAGCAAGGCAAAAGATTTTAGGGTACATACATCTATTTTCACACTTTTCGGAAGGTTGAACACAGTCAGGTTGTGGAATCTGCTCAGCAAGAGTTTTCCCAATATTTACGAAAAAAATTATTCACTTCGTTGGCTGACAGGATAGGTGAAGGATTAGAAAGCAGTAAGCTCGAATTTGATTCGTGCTGTTTTGACATAAATGTGACGTTTTTGATATGTTTCCAAAGTTGCTTGCTATTGTTTCCCGCTCTATTTAATTCGTTTTTATCGTAATTTATCTTTAAGTACTTTAGGAGTTTGTTACAAAAGTTCCTGTATCTGGTATAGGTGACTTTAGTGACGAGATTGTCTGGGTCCCTTCTATATCTTTGATGAAGCTTATCTCTTGGTCGTATGCAGTGCATACTATGCACCTAATTAGGCCAGGAGTAATACAAGGTTTAATATTATAGTTTTTCTTGTTTAGTGTAATAACGGTCGTGTTGTGTAATATAGCTGATTGAACATGTTTTATTTAGTACGATAAAGCAAAATTAGCGTCAGGTAAAACTGGGCTAAAATCAATGTTGCATAAATCATATTCAAGTTTGTTTGTGTTTAGTTGCGTTTTGGTCTGTGGGCGATTTTGCTTAGGCAGCGTTAAGTTAAGGGACAGTAAAACTGCGTGATGGTCGGTAAATGTAGAGTTAGTAACAAGCGTAATAAATGAAAAACTGGATTGATAATCATATGATCGAGGCAGGAACCGCTTTGATGAGTAGGCAGTGTATGTGCGGCCAGAAAACCATGGAATGTAAATATTTAGATAGTCTTGGATCCCTGCATTTCAGTTATCAGAGTTAATGTTTATATTTATATCTCCTGTTAGTATAATATTCTTAAAAGTACTAGGCGCTTGAAAAATTTGGTTTAAGGAAGCATGAAAAGCATTCAAGTTTCTAGCACAAGGAGAACTATATATAGCAATCACTGCTGCAGTTGTACCAATCTTGATAATCAAGCAGTTACTCTTACAGTCATGTAGATTGGGTTCCTCGACCGTGACCATTAAAGAATCTTTTGAATAGACAACCACACCATCAATTTGATTGTTATTGATTCTGGTAAAAGATACGTTGTACCCTGGTATTACTGGGAGGTTATCCTAGCGATTAGATAACCAGCACTCAGTTAGTATTATTATATCACAATTATAGTTAAGTCTATGAAGAAAAATATTAAAGCTATCCATGTTTTTATAAATACTACGAATATTTTGCGTTAGTATGGTTAGTGACTTTTGATACACGAAGAGATATTGTCTGCAGTCCTCAACCTTACATGACTTTGAAACAGTTTGAAAACTATTATCTATGTCCGTAATGAATTGACTGGCTCTGTATCACTACACTCTCATAGTCCGATGGGACGGCAATCCGACACAACCGGGGAGAGATCAGGCGCAGAACCAACGGCTTTACGTGCTTTCCGAGGCACGGGGGTATTAAATCGCCAACTTCCAAAAATTTTTTTTTATCATTATTATTCTTTTTTTAATATATTATATTTTTTTAAATATATAAATTTTGTTTTACCCCCTTTTCTTTTTCCCATGCTAAAAACTAAGCTTACAACAGAATGCAGATTTAAGAGGTTCTATCGGAAAGGCATAAATGACCTTCCAATAGGAAGGCAAGGCTTTCCATCTAATAAGATGGCAGCAATCTATATATATAAAATTCAAAGTCCTGACTGACTGACTGACTGATTGACTGACTGACTGACTGACTGATAGATCAACGCACAGCCTAAACCGCTGGTCCTAGAGACATGAAATTTGGAGGGTGTGTTCTTCGTGAAGAGTAGGCATCCACTAAGAAAGGATTTTTCGAAATTCCACCCCTAAGAGGGTGAAAAGGGGGGAATTCGTTTGTATGAAAAATCTTATTCCTTGAGTTAATAAACTTGAAATTTGGCACGAATACTTATCTAAATAAATTATGAAGATTGTCAGTTTTTTTTCTTCTAAACTACCCTCTAATAAGGGATTGGGGGGTTTCAAAGTTTGTATGGAAGAATTATAGCGCGCAGTCCGATTTACTCGAAACTCGGTAGTTATACCTAATATTGAAAGTAAAGAATAATGTGTATCAGGGTTTTTTGAAAATCTACCCCTGACGGGCTGTCATGGGGTAGTCAATTTTTCAGGGGAGGATTTTACTGCATGGCTTGATTAACTCGAAAATTAGTATAAATAATCTTTGAGTCAAGTTATGAATACATCCCGAACGATTTTTTAAAAATTCCACCCCTGTGGGGGTGAAAAGCGGGGATACAGTTTATATGAAAAACCTTCTTCATTAGGTTAAAAAACTTGAAACTTTTCAAGAATACTCGCCTAAGTAAGTAAGTAATAAAGTTTATCATTATAAGTTTTTCAAAACTACCCCTCAAAGGGGAATATAGGGGTGTTGAAGTTTGTGTGGAATATTTTGAATGCGCGCGCGGTCCGATTAACTCGAAACTCAGTGTTTATACTTAAGACCAAAAATAAAAAGTAATATGTATCAGGGCGTTTTCGAAAATCTACCCCTAACGGGTTGAAAAGGGGTAGTTAATTTTACAAGGGAGGATTATAATGTGTGGCTTGATTAACTCGAAAATTGGTATAAATAATCTTTGAATCAAGTTATGAATAATTCCCAACGATTTTTCAAAATTCCACCCCTGTGGGGGTGAAAAGCGGGGGATACAGTTTATATGAAAAATCTTATTCCTTGAGTTAATAAACTTGAAACTTGGCACGAATACTTACCAAAATAAATTATGAAGATTGTCAGTTTTTTCTTCTTCTAAACTACCCCCTAATAAGGGATTGGGGGGTTTCAAAGTTTGTATGGAAGAATTTTAGCGCACAGTCCGATTTACTCGAAACTAAGTATTTATACCTAATATTGAAAGTAAAGAATAATGTGTATCAGGGTTTTTTGAAAATCTACCCCTGACGGGCTGAAAGGGGGTAGTCTATTTTTCAGGGGAGGATTATAATGCATGGCTTGATTAACTCGAAAATTGGTATAAATAATCTTTGAATCAAGTTATGAATAATGCCAAACGATTTTCCAAAATTCCACCCCTGCGGGGGTGAAAAGCGGGGGATACAGTTTATATGAAAAATCTTATTCATTTAGTTCATAAACTTGAAACTTGGCAAGAATACTTGCCTAAGTAAGTAATAAAGTTTATCATTATAAGTTTTTCAAAACTACCCCTCAAAGGGGTATATAGGGGTGTTAAGTTTGTGTGGAAGAAATTGAATGCGCGGTCCGAGTAACTCGAAACTCAGTATTGATACTTTTGACTGAAAATAATTAATAATAAGTATGTAAAGTTGTCGAAAATTTACCACTGACGGGACAAAAAGGGGTAATTCAGTTTTTAAGGGGAGGATTTGAACTTGAAACTGCATGTTACATTTTCACGCCTAAACCACTGAACTTCTGATTTGGCATAGAGATAGATGGCATCCTGGGGAAGCACATACATTTTATCCTGTTAGCACGTTCCCGTGGGATAATTTCCGACATCCACGCGGGCGAAGCCGCGGGCAGAAGCTAGTGTATATATATAATAATGGCAATTATATTGATTAAATAAATATGTTAAATTAAAAAAAAAAACTGATTTCAATTTTTCAGTACAAATCGGCAATTTCATACTTTAACCCCTAATATTAGGCGAAGGTCCGTGAGCAGCTTCAGCCACGTAACCGGAGTCAAAATCAGCTGATCTAGCTAGAGGTGACACTAGAATTGTGCTTACTGCTGGAGTATTGGTCAACACAATGAAGACTGTTCTGTAATGTTGTACAGCGCAGTAAGTGACGGGGGGGGGGGGGGACGCAAATGATAACACAACAAGCGTGATGGAGATTGAGGACCTTATTCCGCGGTGACACGTTTTATTTAGGCTTTAATGTGACGTCACTGTTGAAAAGATGGATGGCGAATATAATAAAAGAGGCACAAGACGGCTTTGTGAGCCGAACGACATGCGCGCCCGGAAGCTGGCCCCAACGCGGTGTGGGGCGCGGGAGCGGGGCGTGACACGAAGTGAACACAATGATACTTTTATATAGGGGTTTAAGAATCGAAATGCTTTTCGGCTATTCGAGCTGTCGATGTCGGCCACACGCGCGGGCGAGGAGGGGCTGGGAAAGCAGCTGTGCTCCGACCCTCGCTACAGATTGTGGCGGCGGACCACAGTGGACGCCTCCTTACTATGTAGATGTTGCTAGCTGCATGTAGTAACATGCAATCGTGCCAAGAAGTAGGCACGTATTGTCACAATAATATAAACCTATTAAAACAAGGGACTCCCGGATGGAACGAAGTTTACACTAGAGACACGACAGTCGTTAGTCAGACTTGTCGCCGTGCAGTTGTTGTATGCATTAGACAGCTTTGACTATGAGACGTTTCAAATGTGCGCGTTTAGTACTTTTTATTATATCTTATACTAGCTTCTGCCCGCGGCTTCGCCCGCGTGGATGTCGGAAATTATCCCACGGGAACGTGTTAACAGGATAAAATGTATGTGCTTCCCCAGGATGCCATCTATCTCTATGCCAAATCAGAAGTTCAGTGGTTTAGGCGTGAAAATGTAACATGCAGTTTCAAGTTCAAATCCTCCCCTTAAAAACTGAATTACCCCTTTTTGTCCCGTCAGTGGTAAATTTTCGACAACTTTACATACTTATTATTAATTATTTTCAGTCAAAAGTATCAATACTGAGTTTCGAGTTACTCGGACCGCGCATTCAATTTCTTCCACACAAACTTAACACCCCTATATACCCCTTTGAGGGGTAGTTTTGAAAAACTTATAATGATAAACTTTATTACTTACTTAGGCAAGTATTCTTGCCAAGTTTCAAGTTTATGAACTAAATGAATAAGATTTTTCATATAAACTGTATCCCCCGCTTTTCACCCCCGCAGGGGTGGAATTTTGGAAAATCGTTTGGCATTATTCATAACTTGATTCAAAGATTATTTATACCAATTTTCGAGTTAATCAAGCCATGCATTATAATCCTCCCCTGAAAAATAGACTACCCCCTTTCAGCCCGTCAGGGGTAGATTTTCAAAAAACCCTGATACACATTATTCTTTACTTTCAATATTAGGTATAAATACTTAGTTTCGAGTAAATCAGACTGTGCGCTAAAATTCTTCCATACAAACTTTGAAACCCCCCAATCCCTTATTAGGGGGTAGTTTAGAAGAAGAAAAAACTGACAATCTTCATAATTTATTTTGGTAAGTATTCGTGCCAAGTTTCAAGTTTATTAACTCAAGGAATAAGATTTTTCATATAAACTGTATCCCCCGCTTTTCACCCCCACAGGGGTGGAATTTTGAAAAATAGTTGGGAATTATTCATAACTTGATTCAAAGATTATTTATACCAATTTTCGAGTTAATCAAGCCACACATTATAATCCTCCCTTGTAAAATTAACTACCCCTTTTCAACCCGTTAGGGGTAGATTTTCGAAAACGCCCTGATACATATTACTTTTTATTTTTGGTCTTAAGTATAAACACTGAGTTTCGAGTTAATCGGACCGCGCGCGCATTCAAAATATTCCACACAAACTTCAACACCCCTATATTCCCCTTTGAGGGGTAGTTTTGAAAAACTTATAATGATAAACTTTATTACTTACTTACTTAGGCGAGTATTCTTGAAAAGTTTCAAGTTTTTTAACCTAATGAAGAAGGTTTTTCATATAAACTGTATCCCCGCTTTTCACCCCCACAGGGGTGGAATTTTTTAAAAATCATTCGGGATTTATTCATAACTTGACTCAAAGATTATTTATACTAATTTTCGAGTTAATCAAGCCATGCAGTAAAATCCTCCCCTGAAAAATTGACTACCCCATGACAGCCCGTCAGGGGTAGATTTTCAAAAAACCCTGATACACATTATTCTTTACTTTCAATATTAGGTATAACTACCGAGTTTCGAGTAAATCGGACTGCGCGCTAAAATTCTTCCATACAAACTTTGAAACCCCCCAATCCCGTATTAGAGGGTAGTTTAGAAGAAAAAAAACTGACAATCTTCATAATTTATTTAGATAAGTATTCGTGCCAAATTTCAAGTTTATTAACTCAAGGAATAAGATTTTTCATACAAACGAATTCCCCCCTTTTCACCCTCTTAGGGGTGGAATTTCGAAAAATCCTTTCTTAGTGGATGCCTACTCTTCACGAAGAACACACCCTCCAAATTTCATGTCTCTAGGACCAGCGGTTTAGGCTGTGCGTTGATCTATCAGTCAGTCAGTCAGTCAGTCAGTCAGTCAGTCAGGACTTTGAATTTTATATATATAGATCATAGTCTGTCTTGAGACTGTCGTGACTCTGCTCTCAGCCTTAGTGAAGGAACTGTAATAAAATTTTATTTTTTTAAAGTTATAATAATATTTTTTTTAAGTAGGATAATGTGATGATAACTCTTTAAAGTTTCTGTGAACCTAATACTTTTACTTTTTTTTATTTACAGAAGCTTCTTGAGAAAGGTCTTGAAGGATGTAATTCAATGTCTATTGTTGTACACACCGCTACACATCAAGCTATAAATTTCTAGTTTTAGCTGACCTCGAATTGTATAGGTTTTCCGTACAATCAGGGGTTAGCTTATACTGGGTATGTGTAGTTTGATGTTGATGTGTACCCGTGCGCGCGTGCGTACCATTCGCGTATGTAGGAGGATAGTGTGTTTAATAACTCCTAAGGTTTCTAAATTTTTTTTTACGGCTTAGGTACACCGCTTACAACTATAGCAAAAAGTGTCATTACCAGTCTTTTGGTCTTAATTTTTTCCGTCTAGCCCCCTTTCGCAACGCGCGATAAGGAAGTTCGTTCCAATAAATGGTAGCTACCTACTGTGTCGAGCGTATCCCCAACTGATAAATCAGCACACAATGGCAGTAGGGATGTGAAAAAAGAATTAATAAGCGCACAACATTCTAGGCGCGCGGAGGTCGCGGCGGATGCGGCGGTCAGTCGCTGATAAACCGCGCCATACTTAAATCTACCGCGGACTCGACCGCTCACCTGAAGCGAGCCAGTTCGTCTTCCAATTATATGATTGTGGGCACCGAACAAGCTGCAGCCGAAGCGATTGCCTGAGGAAGCCCATGCACTGTTATACAGGCTGTAAGAGACATCGACGAACAAACAGTTTCCAACAACCATTTTTTTCGGCAGTTTCCAAAATTAGGATTCACGTCATCAGGACTCGTGTCAAAAATGCGAGTCACATTAAATAAAAATGTTGCCACCATGGCACGCTGCAACAGTCACGCGGCACGCGGCACGCGGCGCCCTTTCATCGAAGTTCAGCTCATACTGAAGTGGACCGAACAGTTCCACTCCGGGAATAAATTAACGACTTACATAACTGCTGACAATTTGAAATAATGTTTCCGTCCTCATCTACACTTGACGAATATTAAAAGTGTCCGAGAGGATGTCTGTAGGACGAGCGGCACTCCTCGATATCAGCGTGATATTGCCACATTGCACGCTCTAATTAAAAGAACGCCGCGATTTATTGCAAACTATTTGTATTTTAAATATTATTAATTAACTAAAGTATAGATGTCCAGGTGACGTCGATGACCGAAAATCGGTCGTCAGTCGTTGAGATGTAGTTGTAGACTTTATAACCTGAACTGAACGTGAAGCCAAACATCGCGAGGAAACCGACGCGCGACGCCGCCTATCGTGACGGAATTATTGGCAACACGCAAGTGAGCAGGCGTGCAGCGTGCTGCATAGTGCTCCTTCACGTGTATGGAGGAGGCATGTTCCCTGAGGAAATAAATACCTAAACAGCGCGGCTGTGCGGCGGCGGCGTGGCCGCGCGACTGTGCGGTTGTACGGCGCGACGGTGCGGTGCGGCAACTCGATGAGTGTTCGCAATTAGCGGTGCGCCTCAAACAGATAGCAGTTTCACAATTAAAAGTTGCGGCGGTTTATTATCAGCCGCACAAAGTTCCGCACTTATTCATTTCAGACGAAGCCACTGAAAAAGTTTTCGTGTTAAAGAGTGGACGGGATTACGAATTACATTACATTCGGACCTCCGCGAGCTCCTCCCCACGCCCCGCGTCCCGCACCCCGCGCCATTGTTGCGCAATGTTGTTGTTGTCACAGGTTTTAACAACGACTTCCATAAGTGCTATAAACAGAGCTGTAATAGAAATTTAAAGACAAAAATAAATACACAAAAAAAAGCGAAGCCATACCATCTGCAATAACAAACGAACCATTTTCAATATTAAAGTAATGTTAAAACAGCATCCGCGTGAGCGTTGCGCTGGATGCGCCCGATGCGCGCCATGCGCTCGACGCGACGCGCCCATGGCGGCTGCAAACAAGATCTTACTTAAGGACCTTATCATTAAATGGATCTTCCTCGGCATTATACAGACGCAATATTGAAATCCAATTTAGCCACCGCCGCCGGCATCGCCCGCTCCGCGAAATAAACAACACCTCCCCGCGGAGCGACACTGGAAGCGCGCCGCCTGTTGTCGCACTAGTGTGTCGACGTGTCGCAGCGGGCGGCGTGTCGCAGCGGGCGGCGTGTCGCAGCGGGCGGCGCGGCGTGCGGACAGTGTGCAGGACGAGGTCGCCACAGCGCCGCAGCGTCGCAGTCGTGGACTCCCAATTTAATTAAAGCAGGCGCGGGACGCCGCGTGGCGCCGCATACTAATGACGGATTAACGACAAGAAAAAACCGACAAATGTAAATGTGTTATGTGTTATATGAGCTCACCTCGCGGCCTCGTCTGCTCGCCCTCGTGCAAGCACACTTAGCGCCGCGCCGCGTCGCGACCGACTAACTCAAACTATTTATTTCAAATAAACCAATAAAACCAATTACAGGCACTTTTCAATTCTCAAGGTCGGTCAGTCAAAAAGATGAAGCTAGTTGCCCATTCCAAAGCGTAGGTACCTATGGAGAAGAACGGGCAAGAAACTCCATGGACATTCTTTTAAATCATAATAATATTGTTACAAAGTATTGATTACATCATTCATGTTCAAAATTATGCACGTGAGAACGATGCAGAACGTTAAAAGCGTCCGTAATGAAAATATTAAAAAAAAAACAATTCAAATATTAAATTAAATCAAAATAAGCCATGGCAGCAAAGAGTTGACCAGTCCCTACTGACGGCGCCCGTTCACGAGCATGATGCATAGATTAGCACCATTCAGCTCAACCATTTTGAAGGGAGCTAAATGATCCAACACATGCGCCACCATCAGCGAGACATTAGAGTGAGCATGACATACTCTCAGCCGCCAAAGCACATTCAAGTCAATGAAAAACGTACCCAGTAAATGGTAGCTTTATAGTATGTACATAGTACTCACATACGTTCTATGCAATTATACAATACTAGGAGATTGAATTTATATAATGCAAAAATAGTATTTTAAAATCTTCAGTATTTCCAACAGTATGTAGGTAGGGTAGGCGTGTGTGAAGTAATTTCAAATGCTAATTAATTTATTTATGCGTCCTGTGGAGCAGGACCAGCGTTTAGCCAAGCATTTTTGTCAGCGATGTAATCCCCCCAACAACAACAATAATATGCTTGGCTGCATAGTGTGCGTTTTATGTAAGATTTGAATTTCGTTTCATTGAGTTGGAGAGGGGCCCTTGGCTAAATGATAACAGCCGCACAGGTCGATCGGTCAGGTTAAGCTACGCTTGCCGCGGTTGGTCTGTGGATGGGTGACCAGCTTTACATACTGAGACCCCTCCGTGCCTCGGAAAGCACGTTAAGCCGTTGGCCCCGGCTGTCATTCGTGGATCTTTGACAGTCGTTACGGGTAGTCAGAAGCCCGAAAGTCTGACAACCAGTCTTACCAAAGGGTATCGTATTACCCAATTACTGGGTTGTGGAGGTCAGATAGGCAGTCGCTCCATGTAAAATACTGGTATTCAGCTGCATCCGGTTAGACTGGAAGCCGACCCCAACATAGTTGGGAAAAGGCTAGGCAGATGATGATGAGTTGGAGTATGTGGGGAGGTATTTTATTGTAACATTTTAAACAGTACCCCATGAAGGAAGAGTCTACTTTAGCCAGTCTGAAACCTGGTTGAACTAACTGGTCCTTATTTCTAGTTCTATAGGTGTGTCTGTCACCTCTTTTACTGAAAATATTTAATTTTTTCCTTACGTACATGATTTTTTCATAGATATATTGACAAGGTACCGTCATGATATTAATATCTTTAAACAGTTCCCTTAGAGAATCGCGCCTGCGGAGGCTACATATTGCTCTGATGGCTCTTTTCTGTAGAAAAAAAATAGACTCGATATCTGCAGCCCGTCCCCATAGTAAAATACCGTAAGACATGGTACTATGAAAATAACTGAAATAGACTAGCCTCGCGGTATCTACATTAGTAAATGGATGGATTGTTCTCACAGCATATGCTGCTGAACTTAGCCGTCCTGCAAAAGATGTTATATGAGGACCCCATTGCATCCTTGAGTCGAGCGTTATCCCCAGGAAAACAGTTTTATCGACGAATTCTAGTTTCTCTTTATTCAATACTATGTCACAATCACGACTTTTAACATTCGGTAGAGTAAATCTTATGCATTTAGTTTTTTTCCCATTTAATACTAAATTATTAGCAGTGAACCAATTTTGCACTTGCAGGAGGGCGTTATTTACGTCGTCAAGATTTGATACACGTCTATTTATCTTAAAAATTAAGGAAGTATCGTCAGCAAATAACACCATTTGTGGTTGGTTTTTTAATAAATGGGGCAGGTCATTTATGTATACTATAAAGAGGAAAAGACCTAATATCGAGCCTTGTGGAACACCCATTTTTACTTGTAAACCAAGTGAATTGACACCATTTATTTGAACTTTTTGTTGTCTATCATGTAAATAAGATTTTACTAAACTGAGCGCAAGTTTACCTAGTCCGTATTGCTCATGTTTCAAGAGTAAGATTTTGTGATTAACGCAATCAAATGCCTTGGAGAGGTCACAAAAGATTCCTATGGCATCTTGGGCTTCCTCCCACGCTGTAAATATGTGTTTTAATAAACTGACACCGGCGTCAGTCGTACAACGTCCTTTGGTGAAGCCATATTGCTGATCGTGTAAGATTTTGTTGATGTTAAAATGATTAAGCATTTGATTGAGCATCACCTTTTCGAATACTTTGCTGAATACCGGCAACACGGATACTGGTCTATAATTATTGGTGTCTTTGCTGTCCCCAGATTCAAAAAGTGGAATAACCTTACTATATTTCAGTAAATCTGGGAAGACTCCTTGATCTACACACAAGTTAAACACTAAAGCTATGTAAGTATGGCGATATAGTCTCGATTATGGATGTACAAACTTTGATAGACATTCCCCATAGATCTTCGGTCAATTTGATTTTGATTTGTCGAAAAGTTTTTATAACTATCATAGGGTTTATATGTTAAAATTGAAACTCAACCGGGCAGCCTGGAACGTTCGCTCTTAGTAACTCAAGGGATACGTCCGGTGAGGAATTTAAGGCTTCCGTCGTTTTTGATGGTATATTAGTAAAGAAATTTACAAATTCCTGAGCTACTTCTAAATTAGAGCATATGGCACCACGTGCCATATGCTCTAATTTAAAGGCTTAAGGCCATACAGCTCGAACAGTATTTCCCTACTTATCCTAATACCTCTAGTTGCCCAGTCACTAAATATGAAATGAGGGCAAATATTTTTTGTTTTCTTTTCAAAAGTTTTATTGAATTCAGTGTGCACTATTCAAAAGAAATCCTCATACAATTTATTTGCATCGTCCATATTATGACCCAGAACATTTAACTTATTATTTAGGATATTATTAAATCTATTTAATTTGCCAGTCGTTATTGGTCTTAATTATATTAGCACTTTTTGCAAAGGTGTTTTAAGCTTAAAAGTTACCGTTTGTCCACTATGATCAGACGGTAGATAATTTACGATGGCTTTATCTAAATAATCACAATCGCAAAAGACATTATCTATACAAGTAGCAGAAGTTGGAGTTTCTCTAGTCGGTTCAGTAAAAACATTAGATAAATTAAAAGATTTGAAAAGGCTTAGTAATCTCCTGGTATTTCAATTATTTTCCAAAATATTAATATTAAAATCACCACAAATAATTGCGGCTTTGTTGCTGGATGCAAGTTTCGCTAGAACATCTTCCATTATTGACTCAAATAACAAAAAGTTCTGATAATTAGGGGGTCTGTAAACGCACACTACAACATGCTTATCGAACTCAACACAGGACAGTTCGATGCAATGTTCAATCGATAAACCCACTATGTAATTTCGTTCTTTGGATTTTAAACAATTTTTAATCAAGATTAAAGAACCTCCACGCCGCATAGATTTACGATTAAAGCAACTGCCCACACTATAGTTCTCATAACTAATTGGCATTTGGTAATCCATTAACCAATGTTCAGTACAACAAACAATGACAAACTTTGTTTTTTCCAAAAACATTTGAATTTCTAATAATTTGGAAGACATACCTTGAATATTTTGATGAAATAGTTTCAAGGCCTTCTGCTGATATCCTTTTTGATATTTACTTAATTTATAGCAAGAAGATACCTTGTTGTTGTTAAGTATAAGAATATTATTACTGGTACCTTCTGTTGTCTTACCAACTAGTTTAAATGATTATTCGGAGTTAATCCCAAGACTTCAATGTCATCACCAGGCAGTGAGCTCATAGTGCTTAAGGGAAATGGAACCTCCTTTGTACAATTTGTATAAATATTTATAGCATTTGAGCTACACTTATTTAGGTCAGCCAACTTATTATTAGTATTATTACTAACTGTTATGGTGTTAATAATACAAGACTTCGACATACTACTTATGTCTGAGTTTATGTAAAAAGCTAATAGCCTTGCTATTATGTGTCTAAAGCTAACAGGCAGATACACAGTATCCCTAGTCAACTTTAAAGATTCCACAAAACTGTTGGTGTCAAAATATACAAGCTTATCACTGTAATGACTAGCTAAAAAGTATGCTTATTAAGCATATGAATATAATTGTTCTGTCTATTTGTCAACAGTCGACAGTCGCGGGTATCGGCGTGATCTGGAACGATCTTCTGTAAGGTCGGGTGGAAGTTAATAATATGTACATTATGTAATAGGTTACATAGAAATCTCGAGCCGAGAGCGTTTTGGAATAACTGCGAGTCGTTTAATAATTAATTTCCGTTAAAAATTCTCAGTAGGAACGAGGCTGTATCGCTCGCGACGAATAATTAAATAAACAGCGTGAATTAATTAAACCGCCGCCGCACCGCACCGCACCGCATAGCGTCGCATCGCACTGCACTACTGTTCCGCTCCGCACGGCCGGCGCCGCGCCGGGCCGCAGACTCGGGCGGCTTCCTTTTTTTCATTACGTGAAACAATAGAATCGTTCTCAACCTTATCTCGTCCAATAAGATTTCCACAAAAAAGCGTCTTCAAAAAGAAGTGGCGGAGGCCGATAATTATATCCCGTGGAAGCTCGGGCGCCGTCGGCGCGGCGCGGCGCGGCTCGGAGATGGCGTGGCGCGGGCGTGGCGCGGGCGTGGTGCAGGCGTGGAGCATGAAGTGCTCGTGAACAGTTGATGTGCAGGCGGCTGGCGGCCAGATGTACGCCAAACACATACCCACACACGGCCCGATATCCCCGGTGTATGAACGGTGGAGTGAGACACCTGTCCCGGCGCGAGACAGCACGGCACACGGCACAGTTTTTTCAGTTTGCGTATTCAATTTAGCGTCGTCCGGCTTCGTTAGTTAGTCTGTTTGGCGTCGCGTCGCGACTCGTAACTCGGTAAATGGCATCTTGTTTAGCTCCCCGTGGATTTGAATAATAAAACTTTTTGACTAGATAAAAAGAAAACTCCGCAGTGGCATATTTGCTGAATAAATGATTTGATTCAATGAGCTCGACTCAAATGTATGGTAATGTGTGTGCACCGAACACAGAGTATTTTAGAGGGCTCGCGAGCGCTGCTCTGTGCGCGCTGGGCCGACACTGGCCACAGTGACCACGCGCGAGGAGCTAAGCTCACGGAGTTCATACTGAAATGAGGGAAGTGATGTTAGGGGATGTCGATGTTGATGAACGGGTGGCACGCGTTTCAATCAAAACCGATTGTGACATAAACCACTTAATGCATTTTATAGGAAATCCCTGATTTATTATGGTTTGCTTACATGATATGATTATGTCGCTGCGACAGCTGGGGGGAGGAGCAGGAGCTGTGAACTATCGAATGTGTGATCAATGTGTGTTGTTAAACATGGAGCGACTCACAGACAGACAGACAGCGGCTCACACGCGCCCGCGAGCGCCGCACGGGACGAGCTGCGTCAGCAGAACGATGCGACAAAAGATATGCAAATAGGGGCGCCGCCGGCCCCTGATTGAGCTCAAACACGAACACCATATGTACTCCTGTACCGTCCCCCCACCGCACCGCACCCCGCTCACCCCCCCCCCCCCCCCCCCCCCCTCCCGGCCCGCATCTCAGCTATCACACACTTATTGGGATCTGTTGAAATGATCCGCCAAACTTTGTCCCGCGTCGACACTCGGCCTCACTGACGGGCTCTGTGACGATGTGCTCTCTGCACAATACTACCAATAGAATACCGGTCTACTGAGTAACGGTCAGTGATGGCTCATGTGCTCGTAGTACGTAGCTGGATGTTCAGCGCGCTAACACCACACAATGTAATACAGCTCTAAAAAGATGACAGCACGCATGATGTTCTTCACCGAACCATCACGTCACACAGTAACAGAATGAAGCGATTTGTGACCACTGGAGGCTGCGCGCTGCGTGAGGAAGACGAGGGGCGTGCCCGGGACGGTGGGGAGGGGGGCAATTAGCGGCGATGAGATAAAACGTGCAAAGTCCACCAATGATTCAAGTTTTACAATTAAAAGTTACAGCGCGGTGCGAACACGCCAGCCGCGGCCAAGGAGCGTTACGAGAAATTGGAAATACCATGTCCTTTAATTTCTAACATTCTTAGCAAGATTTGATCGCAAAAATATTTAATTGCTCAATGCAACAGGGAGTATACAGAGCGGTATTTGTTGACAGTGGCGCGTCGCCCGACGCATTACATATTAATATCTCGCTAAAAGTTTGCAACGTTTTGAATTATAATATATTCAGGTCATAACTTAAAAGATAAAGCGTTGAAGTGACGAGCCTCCTTATTTAGCACAGAATGGGGAGCAGCGTAGCACCACCCGGCGAGCCGGCTGCTGACGGCCGATGCTGCCGATGTCATTGTCAAAGTCTGGGGACCATCATTATTACTGTATCAAACAAAGCAAATAGCAACAAACATCGGCGTCGACCGCACGGCACGCGAGCGCGTCAGATACACAGTCGCTCTATATCGATACTCGTCAGCACAAACGACCTAAGCAATCAGTCAAGTGTTGATAAGATAGATAAGATAAGATAAGTCTTTATTTGCTTTAAACATGGTATAAAGGTGTTAAAGATGTATAATGTCCACATGTTTAGCTATACACAAATTGTAACAATTGCATGCAAAATAATTTATAGGCACAATTTTATAATAAAAATAAACATTCGATTTAGATCAATTCGTCATATACACACATTTGCATTAAATTAAATTCAATTAATAATAATACCTGTAGAAAATATGTTTTTACATGTTAAGGAAATCTTTAATGTCATAAAAGTTATGTCCATATAACCATTTATATAATTTGCTTTTAAATGAGTTGATCAATCATAATCATTTATTCATTGTAAAACATAGGTACATTATAAGTTGTTATTTGTTAATACGTCGAGGGCGCTATGCTTTGCCTCTAGGGCGTACAAAAGTAGGTAGTAAAGCAGTAACATGCAATATAATTAAACAATAAATTAATATAAATATTACATGAATCACAAATACAAAGTAAAATAAATTAGAACATCTCACTGAACAATGTCGATACGTTAACTTGTTAAATACTTAATGTGTAGTGAGAAAATTAAAAAAATGTCCGCAGTTATTATAATAAAATGAAAATTGTCAGCACTTACTTAAATAGAATGTTAAATAAATTGAATGATGTCATAAATTAAAATTAAATGTCATTATGGAAGATCAATATTGTTATTTAGGAAATGTCAGAAATTTTATAACAGCATGTCATTCAAATATTCGGTGATTGAATAATAGCATTTTTCTATTAGACAAATCTTTAATTTTCTCTTAAAGTTGTGGAAATTTTCGTTTTTTATGCTATCAGGAATTTTATTGTATATAACCGGACCCATGCCTAAAATACATCTCCTTGCTAGTGCTGTTTTGTATTTACCTGTACACAACATGGTTTTGTATTGGGATCTAAGTTGAGTGGTTCGTTTTCTAGTATCTACTATCACAGGAAACAAGTTAAGGTTACGTTTGACAAACACTGCTACTTCAAATATATATAGGCATGGGAAAGTCAAGATTTTTAATGATTTGAAGACAGGCTCACAGCTATCAGTAGTTTTTAGGCCTACCATACATCGCACACATCTTTTTTGAGATCTAAATATAGTTTCTCTTTCAACACAGTTGCCCCAAAATATTATGCCAAATCTCAATACTGAAGAAACAATGCCATGGTATGCTATAAGTACTGTTTGTAAATTAACTTTCTTTGCCAAGATGAAAAGAGCATAAACAGATTTACTTAGCCGCGTACATAATGTCGTCTGCCTGCATTTTTCACGTTAGTTGGCTGTCAACTAGAATGCCAAGAAATCTTGCTACTTTTACCTCTTCTACACTTGGTCCGTTATATTATTATTCATGAAAGATTTAAATGATTGGGTTCTAGTCTTTGGTAGAAATGCAATAACTTGGTTTTTTGTATATTAATAACTCACAGAAATCAAGATTTCTGTGTAATAACTGTATAACTCTGTACGCACTGTATCAACTAAGTTGCACAGTTTACTCGATGTCTCGATAGATGGCGTTGACGATTATTTAACTCGCGGTTTTAAGATTTTCCGTCGACACCATAATTATTACCTACGACCTTGCACCCCGCACAGTTTGCATACATCTACCGCCCTCTATCGAAGTGTTCCTAAGTTATGTCAGGCAATTAATCAATGATGATGATTATTGAATGCGATCGCGTAGCGGCCGTTAGCGGTGCCAGGCCTTTTAACTAGATGGCTCTGTAGCTGCAATACAAATCATACTATTGTAGTCTTTGATACAAACATACATCCGTTCGCCGCCGCTGTGCGCGGGAATAGTTTTGTCGACCTGTGCGCCACCGCACGGATTTCTGTAGGAACTGTATCTCATATTCCAACTGCGTTCCTATTGGTTAATTTAATGTTGTAAGTAGGCCACGCCTTATGCGCCTAAGTTAATATAAGACATGTACATATTTTGTAGAGCACACACACTATACACACGCGTTACTTCCTCGTTTACTTTTATAAATATACTTACGTCGTACATCTGGAGTATTATTGCCACACACAACCTAAGCGCTACAGTGGTGACCCCGACGTGATGCCGTGAAAAATCGTACGTGATTGATTACGATTGTGTGAACGTGATTACGACGCGATATTAAGAAGATACCTCCAGATCCTCAAATCAAGTTTTCATCATGGCCAACAACAGTGAACAAGAACTCTCCGGTGTGTCGACGTCGTTGCGCATTCCACCCATTTGGCGCGACAAGATTCGTTTGTGGTTCGCGCAATTTGAAGCCATCATGTCCGTACAGAAGAAAGGCGATCAAGTTATGTTCGAACTCATCATCGGACAACTTGAGCGGCAAGATCTTGATGAAATCTCAGACATCATTCTACATCCACCGGAGAAAAATCGTTACGACGCGTTGAAGAATCGATTGTTCCAAGTCTACGAGGAATCCGAGCAACGGCAAGTACAAAGGTTGCTATCAGAAATGGAACTCGGCGACATGAAGCCTTCACAGCTGCTACGTCGCATGAAAAACCTCGCCGCCGACAATATCTCCGACTCAGCGCTACGGATTATGTGGACAAACCACCTTCCACAATCCGTTCGAGCAGTACTCGCTGTCAGTGACAACATCGCGAAACACTCCGATATCCACGAGCTGGCAATGATGGCAGACAAAATCCTCGAGCAAACACAACCACTCGGTGCAGTCGCTGCAGTCACCTCCGTTCCCGCAACGCCGCATGCATCTACATCGATTGAAGAGAAGATCGACGCGCTTATGAGAGAAATCGCAGAGCTGAAGGTACGTCAATCGAATCATCAGCAGCATCGACGCAGACCATTCGAGAGACGGCGTTCAAGATCGCGTTCATCGAGCAGGAACAATCGCAGTCGCTCACATAACGACCAATCAGCGATCTGTTTTTATCATCGCAAGTTCGGCAAGGAGGCGCGAAAATGTACTCGTCCTTGCAGTTTTGAAGAATCTGCAAATTCGGGAAACTAACGCCTGCGTTGGCTGAGGCGGGAACCGACGCAAACAACACTTCTTACCGCCTATTTATAACAGACAAAAACTCGCGACTATCGTTTTTGATCGATACTGGCGCCAACGTGTCCGTGATACCGAGAAAAAAAGGCGGGAAAGCTAAACCAACAGATTTTTGCTTGTATGCAGCGAACAACACAGTCATTCCAACGTACGGTGAGAAAACATTAGAACTAGATCTCAACCTACGAAGACCATACACTTGGAGATTCATCATCGCTGCAGTCAGCAAACCCATCATCGGTGCCGACTTTCTGAAACGTCATCAACTTCTTGTCGAGATAGCCGGCCGATGTCTCGTCGACAAAGTTACCAACCTGACCGTCAGGGCACCAGTCACCTATTCCGCCGAACCTACAGTCCGAAGTATCGACGTTGATCAGCCATATCACCAGCTAATCAGCAAGTTTCCTGACATCTTGCGACCGTCATGCATGAAGGATACTCCAAAGCACCGGGTAGAACATCACATTGAAACTACCGGCCCACCAGTATACAACAAGAGCCGACCACTTCCGCCACATCGGTACCTGTCCGTGAAGAAAGAATTTGAGTCAATGATGCAGCAAGGAATCTGCCGACCGAGCAAAAGCCCTTGGTCCAGTCCACTACATGTCGTTCCCAAGAAAAACGGCGACATTGGCATCTGTGGTGACTACCGAAGACTCAATGACGTCACCAAACCCGACCGCTATCCAGTTCCACGTCTCAAAGATTTTACCTACCTACTTCACGGCAAGAAAATATTCACTACACTCGACCTAAATCGTGCTTACCAACAACTGCCTGTATACGAACCGGATATCGAGAAGACTGCTATCACAACTCCTTTCGGGTTATTTGAGTTTCCACGAATGTGCCCAGGTCTTAAAAATGCTGGACAGACATTCCAACGATTCATACATGAAGTACTCATCGGGTTAGACTACGCATTCCCATTCATTGACGATGTTATCGTCGCATCGGACAATGAAACAAGCCACATTGAAGATCTGCAGGAGGTGTTACGCCGATTAGACAAGTATGGCATCACTATAAATCCATCAAAGTGTGTCTTTGGCAGAGAAAATGTCAAGTTTCTAGGCTATGAAGTGTCTAGCAACGGAATCAAGCCACCACAAGACAAAATAACTGCTATCACTGCTTACCCCAAACCCGAAACAATTCAAGACCTACGTCGATTTATCGGTATGGTAAACTTTTATCGGGACAGCATACCAAACGCAGCCCACATTCAAGCACCTCTCAACGCATTCCTGCACAATTCAAAAAAACGTGACAAAACAAAAGTCGAGTGGAACACTGAAGCGTCACAAGCATTTGAGTTATGTAAAGTTAGCATACAGAACGCAGCTTTACTCGCTCACCCATCTCCATCACCAACCGACGCCATCTCGCTCATGTGCGACGCGTCAAGTACCTGCGCCGGAGCAGTACTTCAACAAGTCATAAATAAGAAATGCATACCACTTGGCTATTTCTCAAAGAAATTCTCTGAAACTCAACAACGATACAGTACATTCGACAGAGAACTGTTATCGATCTATATGGCAATCAAACACTTCAGAAAAATATTCGAAGGAAGAGAACTCATAGTTTACACCGACCACAAGCCGCTGACCTACGCTATTCGTAAAACTCCGTCCGATAACGACACTCAACGGCGCACTCGTCAACTTTTGTTTATCAGCGAGTTTACGACTGACATGCGGCACATAAGTGGAGTAAACAACGTTGTTGCCGACGCTCTCTCACGTATTGAAACCATCGAATTGCCATCACCAATCAACTACGACGAATTATTTCAAGCTCAAGAAAAGGACACCTATATTCCAATATTATCACAACAAACAAATATCCAACTGAAGAAAATCGTCATACCCGGTACCAACAAGCAAATATTCTGCGAAACATCTACGCCATATGTTCGTCCATACCTACCAGCCGACTTTCGTCGCATCGCATTCAACGCCATGCATAATTCAAGTCACCCTGGAATACGAACAACCCGAAAACTAATGCAAGAACGGTACTTTTGGCCAGCAATGAATACCAACATTGGCGAGTGGACGAAAACATGCACTTCGTGTCAATTATCCAAAGTACAACGACATAATCATAGTGACGTCACAACATTCCCACCGAGCGAACGATTTCAACACATTCACGTTGATATTGTTGGACCGCTACCTACATCTTCATGTGGACATCGATACCTACTCACTATGATCGATCGCTGTACACGATGGCCCGAAGCCATACCCATTCAAGAAATAACCGCCGAAATCGTGGCAAGAAGGCTGTACGAAACCTGGATATGTCGTTTCGGTTGTCCTACCAGGATAACAACGGATCAAGGACGCCAGTTCGAAAGTCGACTATTCCAAGACCTCGCACAATTACTTGGCGTAGAAAAAACCCGTACTACTGCCTACCACCCGCAGAGTAACGGCATCGTCGAACGCTGGCACCGAACATTGAAAGCCGCACTCATGGCTCGACTAGAAAACAGCAATAAATGGATCACTGAAATACCTACCGTTTTAATGGGTCTACGAGCCGCCATGCGCACCGACACCAACACAAGTGCCGCGCAGCTTACCTATGGCCAAGCGATACGCTTACCCGGCGATTTTATTGCACCATCGCCAGCCGCAACGAAAATGGACCATAACTACGTCGATCACCTGCACGACGTTATCACGAAGCTCACACCTACATACAAACTGCATTCAAAGAAGCGATGTATGTTCGTGCACAACGACCTACAGACATGCAGCCACGTGTTTGTACGAGATGACACCGTCCGCAAACCTCTGCAGCATCCATACAAAGGCCCATATAAGATCACCGAACGTAACGACAAATACTACACGATTCAACTACCAGGAAGAATTAGCAACATATCGATCGACCGCCTCAAACCGGCGTACACTATCAACATCGAAGAACAGCAAGAACATACGACTTGTGAGACACGACAATCAGCTGCAGCTACCACCGAAGATCAATCAAGCATGCTTCCAACCTCGAAAACGAAGGAACACCGTACAAGATCAGGCAGGATCGTCAAGGCGCCTGTACGCTTCGCTAAGGGGGGAGTACTGTAGCTGCAATACAAATCATACTATTGTAGTCTTTGATACAAACATACATCCGTTCGCCGCCGCTGTGCGCGGGAATAGTTTTGTCGACCTGTGCGCCACCGCACGGATTTCTGTAGGAACTGTATCTCATATTCCAACTGCGTTCCTATTGGTTAATTTAATGTTGTAAGTAGGCCACGCCTTATGCGCCTAAGTTAATATAAGACATGTACATATTTTGTAGAGCACACACACTATACACACGCGTTACTTCCTCGTTTACTTTTATAAATATACTTACGTCGTACATCTGGAGTATTATTGCCACACACAACCTAAGCGCTACAGCTCTTTTTCTAGAATTTGGACAGGATGATTGGCAAATTTTGAAGAGTTGTAGTTTTTAGGTTTTATTATTATGTCACTCGTATCTATTAGAAAAAAATGTGCTAATTACACCGCACTGATTGTATTTATGATTTCAATGTAAGTTTTGCACTCTCTATTTCAACGTAAACAATGTTTTGTTGTCACTTGTAAAAAACCGTTTTTACACATTTTAAACGATGAGTTTCGCCCTGATAACACTATTACTCTTATATTGCACCACTTTTAACAGTTTTTATTATGTTTTATTCACTGAAGTTTTCATAAACATTTTATTATGGCAGCTCTCCATTTGCGCGGACACGTCGTGCGACGCGTCCAGGACAGGCGGCGATAGTGAAGAGGCGAGACGCATTTCTCGGCAGATCCCTTTGATGCGTGCCCAAAAAACCGACAAATCACGGATTGCGGCAGGGACGGAGGCAGACGCGGACACGGACACGCAGGCAGATCTCGACAGATTTTGCCCTCTCCACTATGCGCGGATGCATCCGCGGACGCGTCGCACGACGTGTCCGCGCAAATGGAGAGCTGCCTTTAAGAAAACAGAGCAGATGTTTAGTTGCGCCATCTCCCCTTGATGTGACGTCTACAACATACCCCAACCGTGCGACGCGTGATGTGTTGCACTGGCGCACGTAATACGCGACAATTGTCCGAGGAGCGGTTACCGATCTTACCGGTGACCCATCTCCCCACTTGTGATACAACGAACAGAACATTTGTGTAGCATTTATTTGTAGTGTTGTAAGCATAGGAATGTTTCATGGCACAGCCGCAAAGAGCTGTATGGCGTGGCGGTGGGCTGGCGCGGGTCGCACTGTTTCCAACGGTTCGGTAAGCGTCGTTGATTAAAAAACTTCATTAACGCATCTCTTTTTAGTTTTCCACGGCGGACGCCTTCTTCCGCTAAACTTTGCCAATAAAAAGTTGCTTCGAGTGCTTTGTGAAGCGCTCACACGCGCGCGCTGACACACACATGCACCGCCGCGAGCAGCCACCACAGTGAGCACGCTGAGCACGCTGAGCACCGACCGCCACGTCTCTGACCCAGGGATGGTGCGAGAACACAAAACAGAAGGGAACATCTTGCAAAAACTTTATCCTGGCTAGTTGGTTGGCTACCCGTCTAACAAGTCATGTTTTTATGAAGAGCACGTGTGCTCTTCATAAAAACATTTGAATAAATTGACAACATAGTGTTGCTTCCACAAATTGCTATCCGCGCTATCCTCGCTGCTTGAGTGAGTAGGTACATCGCTGTGTGGGTGAATGACGGAGTGTCCACGAACGAAGACGTTTTAAATAAATTAAGATGAGTCGCGTCATAATTGTGATCCCGCGGGATCCGCGCGAGAGCCACGAGAACTTAATGACCCGCGCGCCGCTACGGCCGCCGAGCCGCGCGGGCTACACGCTCGTCACAATGAGTTCTCCGTCACCGCGTCTGACTGTGAACACTGATTGTAATGATGTCAACACGCTACGTGAAGTACGAGTGAGGCCAGCGCTCGTTACATGCTCGGTACTCGTTGTGGACACAAGTGACCAGATGTTTACAAACGCGTCCAAACGTTTAAACGGGTAGTTACCTCAAAACAATTAACAAAATAAACGAGTTCATCTCCAATGCCGTCGAAGGCGAACGGTCGCAAGACACGTCCGCTCAGTTTGGAATATTATATTATTATGAAATCTACGTCCGGCGAGTTATTATGCTAATGCGAGTGGATAGTGAACAGAAGTCCCGCCGAGCCCTTTTGTGAGCAGAACAAATTGTTTTATATTCGGTGGAAATTGGCGTCGAGGAGGCTCTGTGTGCGAGAGTGAGGGGGCGCACCCCCCTCCCCCTTGCCTGCTATAGCGCAGCGGGGTGGCCGGTGGCTCCGCGGCGGCGGATACTGACTGTGAACTCACTGATGACAGTTTTATGAACTCGACATTTACATTTAAATTGAAAGTTAGGATTTGGACGACCCGAGACTGAAAAAAGCCTTTTGTTCTAGACAGTACATAGGTAAGTAGGTCCTGTACTGACGCGGTGGAGAGCAGGGCAACACTCGAGAGCGACGTGGCATGTAAACGATGTTATCACAAGTAAACACTTCTGATAACATCGCTCGATTGTGAGTAGCACATATGAGCTAGTGCGGCCTTACAGTATACTGAACTCATTACCTTTGAGCAGGTCACCTCACCACTCGTTAGTCCGGTGTTGGGGATCCCGCCGTTTTGCCGAAAAGATTTTGCCAAAAGGATGTCACCAAAATCTGCTCAAACGAAGTACCGAGGTACAATTAGTGGCATAAAATACACTAGATTACACTGAATAATATTGCATTTATATACTTTTCTTATGGTTACCCGGGCACACTGTGGAATTTTGCTTCAATTGCGGTCACCTACATTTTATCTCATCATCGTATAGATCTAGCTAAGAACTAAAACTTCTGTCAAGGAACCATGATTTTATTATGTTTGGTTTTAAAATTATTTAAGCTTATGCTGACGTCAGCAAAAAACTGTTTTAATTTGTAGATTTCAAAATAATAATATGATTTACATAAATCACTGCTTTATTACAGTACCAATACGAAATCTAACTCTATACAAAGTTTAGGTATTGCATCTCCAATGTACACAGAGAAATCGTTTTATTTTTATTTTTACTAAATTGCTGTTTTCTTCGTATTCCTATCGATTCCGTGTCTGATTTTAATTCTGAGCATGCATTATATAGATGTAAACAACACTAAATAAAAAACAAAGAAGTTTACAATGGGACTTCGGAAATATTTCATTTCTAAAGTTTCCATAGAATTTCTATGGAAATAGGGTTGTCAAATTGCATACCTATTTTATTCAAATAAAAAGATGTATTATTAAATAAAATTGCTGTTTCATTTTGTTTATTCTTCGCCATCCGGTTATGGTAAAGTAGGTGACAGCCCTAACCTCAAAAATAAAAATTCAATAACTCGGAAGTCCCGCATTATCCACACTTGATTTTTTTTAAATAATATAGCATAATATAATATAAAACTAAAAAAAAAATGCGGATACAATGAGACTAACCAAATAAAAAATATTTTTAATTTTCATTTTAAACTTGATTTTTCCTTCTACTTGGGATTATTTTTTATTTTTTTTCCACTGAACTAGTAGATTTAACAGTAGTTTTTAAGACCTCCTCTATGTAACTTGCAAAATCATATATTTGAGACGAAATAATACATTTCTATAGTTTCTATGGAGTTTTCTCGAGTTTTCAAATAACTTCAAAACTAAACATAAAAATTAATATTAAAAAAAACTTTTAAAAAAAGCTTTTATTTACGCCCTAAAAAGATAAAAATAAGGTTTAAATTACATTAAACCTATTCATTTTCCAATTACTTTACAAAATTTAATTGTATAATAAGATTTAGCCTCAGTGTTGCACGATGTAAATTTGAGTAATCTTTTCCTTTAAAATTTTTACTATCAACTTATAACGTCATTACACAATTTATATTATATAAAAGCTTGTCGCGAGATTTAAGCACTCGTATTACTAAGTTTGAACTTAGCTTTTTTTAATTAAAATCAATCAGATCAAGTTACTAGTTGATCTACACAGGTAGATCTACGGGATTTGAGCACTTGTATTAAGTACGGTCGCCAGCAGGTCAACCTACCCGAAACTGTCAGATTTTCCCAATCAACCTTGAACCTAATACTTTAGCAATAAAGTCGAAAATCTATTAAAGAAATCTGACAGATTGTAGTAGCTTGATGTGCTGGCGTCTGTACTTAGTTTGAACTTAGTTTTTTTTTAAATTAAAATCATACAGATCAAGTTATTTTATTTATTAGTCTACACAGATAAATCTCGCGACAAGCTTTTATATAATATAAATTGTGTAATGACGTTATAAGTTGATAGTAAAAATTTTAAAGGAAAAGATTACTCAAATTTACATCGTGCAACACTGAGGCTAAATCTTATTATACAATTAAATTTTGTAAAGTAATTGGAAAATGAATAGGTTTAATGTAATTTAAACCTTATTTTTATCTTTTTAGGGCGTAAATAAAAGCTTTTTTTAAAAGTTTTTTTTAATATTAATTTATTTTATATTTTTTAGTTTTCGCTAGATACCACATATTTCTTAGTCTATTCATTTCATTAAAGGCGTCATTGTTACATTGGCGGGTGCCAGTTAATTTCGAGCAGTCTAATTCTTCTATGAGGAGGCCTTCTATCGATGTGACCCTACTTAAGGCCACGAACGCTTGGCCAGCAGCGAACAACTTTGGGCCCAAATACACAACGGCGTGACAACCGTACTACCCTGCATTTTATGCACTGTGCAAGCCCAGCATAATATTATTGGCAACATTCAGCGGTGCCATGGCTGTATTCCGCTGGAAATTGCACAGACTTCGGTTGAATCAGGTGAATCCTGCCTTGCCGAAGTCGATACGGACGGATGAAATGTCCGTATCGTACATTTGTGCTCTCCGGAAACAGGGCCATATAATTTCTGTAATATGACCGATGGCACCATTCACTAGACCCTTAGACACATCAACATTGTATCGCAACATCACCTTGGCCCCCACAAATATTTCTAACTCTTTAGGCAACGCCCCAGTCTTGTTTATATCAGATGGTATAATATTATTTAAATCTATATTGTCATTTTTTCGAGTACAATCTATTAGACTATCTTGTGCAATTATTTTATTGATTGTTATACCACGGGCACCAAAATGTTCTAGCACGGTTTTGTTATGATTGAAAACTTGTTGATTAGTGGGATAGATTCGTAAGGCTTTTTCAATCGCAAATTCGCCAGTTGGTTCTAGGTTTAGGCGACTCATTAAAATACTGAAATGTTCCGACTGAAGTTCACCGATGCGTAATGCGTTCAAGAGGTCTTTAAATGTGGTGCTACCCTGTTGTCTCATATTTTCGGTCAATTCAATTAACGAGAAAGAACGCCAAAGGTGTGTAGCTGGGACAAATCTCGCGGGTTGGTCAAACACTTGATTACCTCATACAGGGGGCAACTGCATTAAGTCTCCGAAGACACAAATATTTATACCACCGAAGAGAGATTCTGATGATTTTTGAGTTGTTTAAGACGAGAATCAACCATACAAAGCATCTCATAAGGAACCATAGATATTTCATCTATAAAGAGAAATTCTATGTGTTGCCACTGTTGCCGCATTAGACGCAGGTGATTTCCAGTAAGAATAGGCAGTTGCACTAGTCTACCATCTTTTTGCACGGGCAACTTTAGAGTAGAATGTAATGTAGATCCCCCCACTAAGCGCACTGCTACCCCTGTTAGTGCACACACCTTAAAAACTTGCTTGCCGAAACACCTATTTACTTGATTTTCTAATAAGTTAAAAAGGAATGTTTTTCCGGTTCCAGCGTTTCCCGTTATAAATAACCTAAGACGCTCATCACCACCATTATATAGCTCTTCTGAAATACTTCTTGTTATGAATATAAACGCTTCCTTTTGTCCAACATTCATTGCTCTTCTAGCATTCAGAAACTCGTCATCGGTCATGTTCTGCTCCGGCATCTCCAACTCGTCCTCCAAGTTTTCCTGCCCAGCTTCTTCATTCAACACTTCAAAAGCATGTATTTGGTTAAACGCATTCTTTAGTTGCCTGTCGCGCTCTCTAAATATCTCCAAGCGAGTGTTAGATGGCCTACCTAACTGCGTTCGTACTTGTACCACTCGCACTCTGCCGTCCTTTCCAGGAAAAACCTCCTCTATGATGCCTCGTGGAAACACGTTGCGTGGCGCATCAGGGTCGGCAATAAACACAAGTCTCCGACTTGAAGAGGTTTCTGCTGCCCGTCTTCGGTCCAGTTTTGCCGTGGTATCATCGTAGGCAATACTTCCATCTTTTCCAAAACATATCGGACAATCGTTGTGCCACTCGCCATTGTCGACGCCGGTAGAGGTCCGAATCTTGATAGCTGCCTAGCTGCGGTGAAGTAGAAGAGGAGCCGAGCAAAAAATGGTTATGTGTCAAAGACTCTTTGCTGTTAACATCTACCGAGACGTGGCTCAGTGGACGGCCATTAACCATGGCTTCTACCTCAGCCAGCAGAGTGTTCAGCACCTCCTCCTTAGGCGCTCTTTCTTTGAGGACGACCTTCGGTGCAACCTTTACACTACGAATTAAGCGCTCCCACGACCCACCCCAGTGGGGGCTAGGCGGCGGTATGAAGTATACCTCTTATGCCTGTTACTAATGTTGACCGTTGAGGAGTTCCGTGGTTTGGAGCCAACCCTGGATGTGGCAGCAATTTCGTGCTGGACCCATCAACCGTCTATCATATCCGAACGGGTATGAAAATTTCAAGTCCCTACTGCCGACCGTTGAGGAATTCTCTGGTTTGGAGCCAACCCTGAAGGTGGCAGTAATTTCATGGTGGACTCGCTAACTGTCATCCCAATGGGCGTGCAAAATTTCATGTCCCTGCTGTTAACCGTTGAGGAGTTCCCTCGTCTGGCGCCAATCCTGGCAGCAGCATCACGTCATGCTTGTTATAAACATGCATTGCCCGTGTGCAAAATTTCATGTCCCTGCTGTTGACCGTTGAGGAGTTCTCTGGTTTGGAGCCAACCCTGAAGGTGGCAGCAATTTCATTGTGGATCCGCTAACTGTCATCCCAATGAGTGTGCAAAATTTCATGTCCCTGCTGTTGACCGTTGAGGAGTTCCGTGGTTTGGAGCCAACCCTGGATGTGGCAGCAATTTCATGCTGGACCCACCTACCGTCTATCATATCCGAACGGGTATGAAAATTTCAAGACCCTACTGCCGACCGTTGAGGAATTCTCTGGTTTGGAGCCAACCCTGAAGGTGGCAGCAATTTCATGGTGGACTCGGTAACTGTCATCCCAATGGGTGTGCAAAATTTCATGTCCCTGCTGTTAACCGTTGAGGAGTTCCCTCGTTTGGCGCCAATCCTGGCAGCAGCATCACGTCATGCTTGTCATAAACATGCATTGTCATCGGGACTGGACTAGTATGTCAAATTTCAGCTCAATCGGATACCGGGAAGGGGGTCAAATTTAACTTGGAAAAGTCCACCTTCACATACATACAAGTCAAGTTAAATAAAAGCTTTTAAATAAATTAATATAAAAAAAACTTTTAAAACAAGCTTTTATTTACGCCCTAAAAAGATAAAAATAAGATTTAAATTACATTAAACCTATTCATTTTCCAATTAGGTACTTTACAAAATTTAATTGTAAATGATAAGATTTAAAGTTAATTAAATAATAAGATTTAGCCTCAGTGCTGCACGATGTAAATTTGAGTAATCTTTTCCTTTAAAATTTTTACTATCAACTTATAACGTCATTACACAATTTATATTATATAAAAGCTTGTCGCGAGATTTAAGCACTCGTATTACTTAGTTTGAACTTAGCTTTTTTTAATTAAAATCAATCAGATCAAGTTACTATAGTTTGACCGAAACTGCTGTACCGCGCCTTAGGAATGCGCGGCGAGGCGGGGGGGCGGGACACCGTGAGCGATGACGAATGAGCGGCCTGCACTGCCCCCCCGTCTCGCCGCGCTCATACCGAAGGCGCGGTACAGGGGTTTTGGTCAAACTATAGTTGATCTACACAGGTAGATCTACGAGATTTGAGCACTCGTATTAAGTACGGACGCCAGCAGGTCAACCTACCCGAAACCGTCAGATTTTCCCAATCAACCTTGAACTTACTTTAGCAATAAAGTCGAAAATCTATTAAAGAAATCTGACAGATTGTAGTAGCTTGATATGCTGGCGTCTGTACTTAGTTTGAACTTAGTTTTTTTTTTTAATTAAAATCATACAGATCAAGTTATTTAATTTATTAGTCTACACAGGTAAATCTCGCGACAAGCTTTTATATAATATAAATTGTGTAATGACGTTATAAGTTGATAGTAAAAATTTTAAAGGAAAAGATTACTCAAATTTACATCGTGCAGCACTGAGGCTAAATCTTATTATTTAATTAACTTTAAATCTTATCATTTACAATTAAATTTTGTAAAGTACCTAATTGGAAAATGAATAGGTTTAATGTAATTTAAATCTTATTTTTATCTTTTTAGGGCGTAAATAAAAGCTTGTTTTAAAAGTTTTTTTTATATTAATTTATTTTATATTTTTTCGTTTTCGCTAGATACCTATATTTCTTAGTCTATTCATTTCATTAAGTGCGTCATTGTTACATTGGCGGGTGCCAGTTAATTTCGAGCAGTCCAATTCTTCTATGAGGAGGCCTTCTATCGATGTGACCCTACTTAAGGCCACGTACGCTTGGCCAGCAGCGAACAACTTTGGGCCCAAATACACAACGGCGTGTTCAACCGTACTACCCTGCATTTTATGCACTGTGCAAGCCCAGCATAATATTATTGGCACCATTCTGCGTTCAGCAGTGCCATCCCAAGTAGCACATTAGCGATGAATTAGGTCATAAACAAGCCACATTATAGTCTACAGCTTTTATGCAGATGTACTAAAGGATAGGACGAGTCTTTAGACTGTATTAAGGAAAGATTATACACTATTAAACAGCATAGCTGACTAATGACTTTATGATGGCGAAAAAATATACTAAAAGCATTTAATTAGAATTTGAAAATGATCTAGTCCAGCTTTTGGCTGCATGTGAAACTACTAGCTGGTTTAGAAGTCCAAAGCTTGTTAACGACTGCTTAATACGAAAAAATCACCTCTCTTGTAATGTTGCGGGCTGCATTAAAGTATCGAATAATGCCACTGGCTTTTAATTGGTGTACACTAATTCTATTCTAATTCTACTTCAACGAGCTTGTTAATAGCTGATTAAAAGTGGATATATAATCTCTACAAATGCCGTTACATTTATAAGAGAATCATTAATTCACCCTGAGTTGTAAATTGGAGTAGGCGTACTCCATCCTAATGCCAATGCATAAAGTGTAGCTGACAGCTATTTTACAGCTTTCGGCGTTATTTAAGAGTAAATCTAGATTATTGGCGTTTAAATTACGTCAGATTTGATTTTTTTGATTTGATATTTACAAGCCAAGCGTGACGTTTACGCATAGTGAGGGTTCCGCACAAATAGATTTTGATCAAAATATTGGCTTATAATAATGATGCAGCTTATGTTTATAAGCCAGTGTCGTTTTCGTATAGTGAGGGTTCCCGACAAACAGATTTTGATCAAAATATTGATGAAAATTTAATTATAGGCTACAAAATAACAGGTTTCATAGACATTTTTGACTACCCAGTAAAGTCATCTACTTTTGACATATTTAAAGTAAAACGGCCTAACGCAGAACGTATTGAAGTGAAAATACATTTTCTGGATGTGAAGTTTAAATTTATAATGTATTGAGCATAAAAACTACTAAACTTGTATTTCATACCCCTTTTACATATTTTGTAATCAATTGTGGAAATAGATTTTTTTAAATACTATTATTTCAAGTAAAGTGTATGTAATTCTGCTGAGCCTTAATAAGAAAAAAATAAATAATAAGAAAAATAAAAATCGTTTTAGAAAATTGTAAGTACTGTTTTGTTATCAATATGAAATATAATTTGTGGAAATACAACATAATTACGAAAATGCTACTTTTCATAATCTGAATTATTTTCTAATCACAGCCAACAGATTTGGTATCGATATTATAATAAATAAAAATCAATCAATTTGTCACTTTTTATTAGCAATTTTAAAGAAACGTTTTTCCTGGCCGTCTCAAAATCCCGTTATGCTCCACTTGGAACAATTGTTAATCTTTCCTTTCCTTTTTCAACGGTTTTGATTATTTTAAACAGCATTATCAATCCTGAAAATAATATTAATGTAATTAGCAATCATAATATAGTATGAAAAGGGCAAAACAAAATAAAAACAAATCACATGAACTGAAGGTTTGTATGTAAATTATGTACGATTGGCTCTCCAAATACTTGCCCTTGCAGATCCGACAGATATCAAAAGCAAAAAGTTATGTTCAAAAACGCGCCAAGTACACTACCTCACGGGAAGCGCGGAAACGTGCAAAAGAAGAACACAACTTTTTCAACTTATTGTGCGACTGTTGAGCGAGCCAAGCCGTCTCTTAACGTGTTATTTAAAAAAACGTAAATATCTTCTGGGCCTGCAACGGTATTTCGAAAGCCAAACATTGTAGGTAGGTACATAATGAAATGGTTTTCTGTCGAGATTTCTTTATCCCTGAAAACCTATTGTATGCTCTCACTTTGTACCAATACACAGTAAGAAAGCTAATTAAAATCCTTTGTCCAGCCAGCGTAATGCTTTAAGCTGGTACATAGACTTGGCAACACCACTGTTACAGTAAATAACTTTTCAAAAGCATTTATGGAGAGTTTGTGCTGGATAACAAATGGACGCCATTTTAGCATTACAGAAATGATTTGTTACTAAATATCCAGATGATTTCTTATAGATTTCAAGGATATTTGATAGCTTTTAATTCAAACAATATATTTTCCACTCATTTCCTAATGGAACACAATAAGTTAGAAAGCAATAATTTGAGTGATAAATCTATTAAGTATTCGTACACCATATATCTTGTGAAATATTTTCGTTAACACGGTATTATTCTGATGGCGCGTGAAATATTTGATGTAATTACCTATACAAATTTACAGTAAAATGGTACTCGCAACTCAATTTACATACAAGGACACTCAAAATCAACGTGAAAACTATTAAAAATATCTTACCTTAAATATTGTCCGTCCGCGCACTTTAACAAACTGTCGTCTGTCACAATTGTGTACAATTTTGATTAGGATTTATACTTTAATAAAAGCTGTTGACAAGCCTCAAAACATTTAAAAGCTGTTGAAGAGAATTAAAGAAGCTGAATCTTAGGCTGCAATGACTGTTGTATAGCTGTATAAGCCAATGTACAGGCCTTGTACAGCTGTTTCAATGATTATACTGCCGTTAACCAGTCACTTTAATGCTCAAGGCTGGTTAATTTGGGGCCCAAATCGGAATTACAAAGGCTGCGTAGCTAACTACAAAGCCCTTATGCAGGAAACTAAAACAGCCTTGAGTAGTCACTAATTCTATAATCAAGTCACTGTGCGGCTGTCATGTGCTACTTGGGATGGCTGTATTTCGCTGGAAATTGCACAGACTTCGGTTGAATCAGGTGAATCCCGTCTTTGCCGAAGTCGATACGGACGGCTGGAACATTCCTGATTACCATTTTACTATTATCGTTTAGTAAAGTAATTAGTCGTTGTCTTGACCGCCTTTCTGGTTCATAAATATCTACACAGTCTTCTGAATCTTGGTATTCTTTTAAATAATGAGGTTCAAACCAATGGGTGTGCAAAATTTCATGTCCTTGCTGTTGACCGTTGAGGAGTTCCGTGATTTGGAGCCAACCCTGGATGTGGCAGCAATTTCATGCTGGACCCACCAACCGTCTATCGTATCCGAACGGCTATGAAAATTTCAAGACCCTACTGCCGACCGTTGAGGAATTCTCTGGTTTGGAGCCAACCCTGAAGGTGGCAGCAATTTCATGGTGGACCCGCTAACTGTCATACCAATGGGTGTGCAAAATTTCATGTCCCTGCTGTAGACCGTTGGGGAGTTCCGTGATTTGGAGCCAACCCTAGATGTGGCAGCAATTTCATGCTGGACCCACCAACCGTCTATCATATCCGAACGGGTATGAAAATTTCAAGTCCCTACTGCCGACCGTTGAGGAATTCTCTGGTTTGGAGCCAACCCTGAAGGTGGCAGCAATTTCATGGTGGACCCGCTAACTGTCGTCCCAATGGGTGTGCAAAATTTCATGTCCCTGCTGTAGACCGTTGAGGAGTTCCGTGATTTGGAGCCAACCCTGGATGTGGCAGCAATTTCATGCTGGACCCACCAACCGTCTATCATATCCGAACGGGTATGAAAATTTCAAGTCCCTACTGCCGACCGTTGAGGAATTCTCTGGTTTGGAGCCAACCCTGAAGGTGGCTGCAATTTCATGGTGGACCCGCTAACTGTCATCCCAATGGGTGTGCAAAATTTCATGTCCCTGCTGTAGACCGTTGAGGAGTTCCGTGATTTGGAGCCAACCCTGGATGTGGCAGCAATTTCATGCTGGACCCACCAACCGTCTATCATATCCGAACGGGTATGAAAATGTCAAGTCCCTACTGTCGACCGTTGAGGAATTCTCTGGTTTGGAGCCAACCCTGAAGGTGGCAGCAATTTCATGGTGGACCCGCTAACTGTCGTCCCAATGGGTGTGCAAAATTTCATGTCCCTGCTGTAGACCGTTGAGGAGTTCCGTGATTTGGAGCCAACCCTGGATGTGGCAGCAATTTCATGCTGGACCCACCAACCGTCTATCATATCCGAACGGGTATGAAAATGTCAAGTCCCTACTGCCGATCGTTGAGGAATTCTCTGGTTTGGAGCCAACCCTGAAGGTGGCAGCAATTTCATGGTGGACCCGCTAACTGTCATCCCAATGGGTGTGCAAAATTTCATGTCCCTGCTGTAGACCGTTGAGGAGTTCCGTGATTTGGAGCCAACCCTGGATGTGGCAGCAATTTCATGCTGGACCCACCAACCGTCTATCATATCCGAACGGGTATGAAAATTTCAAGTCCTTACTGCCGACCGTTGAGGAATTCTCTGGTTTGGAGCCAACCCTGAAGGTGGCTGCAATTTCATGGTGGACCCGCTAACTGTCATCCCAATGGGTGTGCAAAATTTCATGTCCCTGCTGTAGACCGTTGAGGAGTTCCGTGATTTGGAGCCAACCCTGGATGTGGCAGCAATTTCATGCTGGACCCACCAACCGTCTATCATATCCGAACGGGTATGAAAATGTCAAGTCCCTACTGCCGACCGTTGAGGAATTCTCTGGTTTGGAGCCAACCCTGAAGGTGGCAGCAATTTCATGGTGGACCCGCTAACTGTCGTCCCAATGGGTGTGCAAAATTTCATGTCCCTGCTGTAGACCGTTGAGGAGTTCCGTGATTTGGAGCCAACCCTGGATGTGGCAGCAATTTCATGCTGGACCCACCAACCGTCTATCATATCCGAACGGGTATGAAAATTTCAAGTCCCTACTGCCGACCGTTGAGGAGTTCCCTCGTCTGGCGCCAATCCTGGCAGCAGCATCACGTCATGCTTGTCATAAACATGCCATTGTCATCGGGACTGGACCAGTATGTAAAATTTCAGCTCAATCGGATACCGGGAAGTGGGTCAAATTTAACTTAGAAAAGTCCACCTTCACATACATACAAGTCAAGTTAAATAAAAGCTTTTAAAAAAACATGGTTTCTTCCCAGAAGTTTCTTCCCTGGGTCTGTACGATGAGAGGACAAAATGTAGGTGACCGCAATTGAACCAAAATTTCACAGTGTGCCCGGGGACGAGAATAAAAAAAACCACCCGACAACGTGAAACCCTATAAAAAGAAAAAAATAACCTTGAAATTATGACCCTATGTAAGTACGTATAAAATTTGATTAAATGCTCTCCCGTCTGGGGACCGCTCTAATTATTAGCCTGACGTTCTGTTAGAGTTTAAAATAGTAGCGGTCCCCCGACAGGACAATATTTAATAAAAAAAAATCATACGTAGGGTCATCAATTTCAAGGTTATTTTTTTCTTTTTGTAGGGTTTAACGTTAACGGGGGTTTTTTTATTTAATTTTTTATTTCATGCTCTTTAAAGGGACTCCTTATTATTTCACTTCTTTTATTTTCTTGCGTTTTAAGATTCAGGTAATTTGGTATTTAATCAGGTTTTTTGTAATTCGCCATTTTGTGGTGGCGGCCATCTTGGATTTGAAATTTATCATAGTGTATAGTATTATACACGCCGCACGGCTTACAAACATAGCAAAAAGTGTCGTTCCAACTTTTGTTCTTAATTTTTTCCGTCTAGCCCCCTTTCGCAACGCGCGATAAGGAACTTCGTTCCTAAAAAAAACTTGAGAGGTGTCAAGGGACACCCGGATGGAACGAAGTTCCTTTCGATTAATATAGTGAAGGAATTGAAATTAAATTTTATTTTTTTCAAGTTATAATAATACTAGCTTTTGCCCGCGACTTCGTTCGCGTGGAATAGTGACTTCCGGCAGATTTTATTTACATTTTTCCGATGAATTTTCAGTACTGAATTGATGCCGACTCTTGACCAATAGATGGCGCTGTATGTCCGGAATAAATTTTATTTTTTATTTTATTTTATTTTTTGTAATAAAAACTATCCTATGTCCATTCTCAAGTTCCAAACTATGTCTGTACCAAATTTCACACAAATCGGTTCAGTAGTTTAGGCGTGAAGCAAAGACAGACAGACAGACAGACAGAGTTACTTTCGCATTTATAATATTAGTTTGGATTTTTTTAAGTAGGATAATGTGATAACTCTTTAGAGTTTCTGTGAACCTAATACTTTTACTTTTTTTTTTACTGAAGATTCTTGAGAAAGGTCTTGAAGGATGTAATTCAATGTTTATTGTTGTACAGACGCCAGCACATCAACGTAAACTCTATACATAAATATAACTACGACGCGCCGTGGAGTGTTAGAAAGAAAGTATCCTCGGCATGATTGGTGGAGTTTTCAACGTTTTTAAAATTGCCCAATGGTTGCACATACTAATAATTGGGAGCCAATCATCATGTTTCACTGGGGAATGTCACATTTGTCAATATTATCACGATACTAATATCGCGATATCGCAATTATTGAGCACGATACCGTGATACGGCCTATTATACCATCAATATTACCACGGTATCGTGATATTATTGACAATGTAACATGCCCCAATAGGAATAAGCCACACCCACTCGCCCCTGCGCGCCCGCCGCTGCTTCCGAGTTCTCCCGATCCTTTACGAAATTAAACGAAAGTCACATCGTTCGTTTACGTCAGTTGCGCTTGATCCTTATATAAGCGTACGTATTTGAAACCCGTTCGTTAGGGTATTTATGTTCTGTGATATAAAATCGTACTGTGTGCTGTGCTGTGAAATTTCTTAAAACATTTTATAAATATAATATTGTGGCACCTCAGTTGACGCAAATTCAAGGAGGGCGCATCATAGTGCTTCGATTGAGTGGATGCCGGGTGATAGATATTTGTCGGCAGACGGGCTTAACGGTGACGGTGAGTAATATTTTTTGTAATCATAATTTTTGAATTAAACTAAAGAAAGGCTATGAAAACATGTGTCAATGGTGTTTTTCTACAGAATTTTCGAAATATAGTTAGCGCTACGCGCTGTTCCAAGCGTAAAGCGTAAATTCAGAGTTTTATATATGTAAAGAGAATTCGATGAACTATTGTTTTTGATTCCGTTTAGTCATGAACCATTCTAAACAAAAGTTAATCCAGTAGGTAGTGATTGGATTTTAAAGTAAATATCTAAGCAATTACGCACTTTCTTTTTGTCCGTTGAAACATTGCTGGGTCAAATGTGTTCTCGTGCCCAGCGGGCCCCAGGGGCTGCAGTCTCGACATCAAGTTTCGCTAGGACATCTTCCATTATTGACTCAAATAACGAAAAGTTCTGATAATTATGGGGTCTGTAAACGCACACTACAACATGCTTATCAAGCTCAACACAGGACAGTTCGATGCAATGTTCAATCGATAAACCCACTATGTCATTTCGTTGTTTTGGATTTTAAACAATTTTTAATTAAGATTAAAGAACCTCCACGCAGCATAGATTTACGATTAAAACAACTGCCCACATTATAGTTCTCATAACTAATTTATTAGCATTTGGTAATCCTTTAACCAATGTTCAGTACCTACAACAAACAATGTCAAACTTTGTTTTTTCCAAAAACATTTGAATTTCTAATAATTTGGAAGACATACCTTGAATATTTTGATGAAATAGTTTCAAGGCATTCTGCTGATCTCCTTTTTGATATTTACTTAATTTATAGCAAGAAGATACCTTGTTGTTGATATGTATAAGAATATTATTACTGGTATCTTCTGTTGTCTTACAAACTAGTTTAAATGATTATTCGGAGTTAATCCCAAGACTTCAATGTCATCACCAGGCAGTGAGCTCATAGTGCTTAAGGGAAATGGAACCTCCTTCGTACAATTTGTATAAATATTTATAGCATTTGAGCTACACTTATTTAGGTCAGCCACCTTACTATTAGTATTATTACTAACTGTTATGGTGTTAATAATACAAGACTTCGACATACTACTTATGTCTGAGTTTATGTAAGAAGCTAATAGCCTTGCTATTATGTGTCTAAAGCTAACAGGCAGATACACAGTATCCCTAGCTAGTCGACTTTAAAGATTCCACAAAACTGTTGGTGTCAAAATATACAAGCTTGTCACTGTAATGACTAGCTAAAAAGTGCAATTATGCTTATTAAGCATATGAATATAATTGTTCTGTCTAGTTGTCAATTTCTTAAAATATGGGAAAGCACACAATATTACTTTTCTACAATTTAACTTTAACAACTCAGTTACACAGTCAGTGATTTAATATTTTTTGACATTAGAACTGTTACCTACAAATACAGTAATGTTGGTTTTAGGATTAAATATATTTCCTGTTACTGATGTCATTATTTGTTTGTAGGTTGACCCTGGCATACAATAATTTTGAGTAGAATAACTCAGGTTGTCACTAATTAATTTACCTAAACCTCTTCCTATACGATCTGAGAACATAACTGAATCATGACTACTGAAAGATGGACAAATACCAGTCTCAAGCTGTACTACTTGAGATAGATCTTGCACTATATTAGGTAGTCTTGGTTAAGGTTACAGTCTTGAGACAAACTCTCAGTCTGGGACGGGTCCTTCGTTGCCTCAGGCTGGACAACAACAGGGTTTAAAACCTGACAAGTACACTGACACATAACTAACTCACTAGCAGCAAGAATATGTTCTTTAATTTGGTTCTGAGAACCCACGTATTTAATGTAAAGGGAACTAAGTGTGCCCTCAAGTACCTGTATGTCAGACTGTAAGCGCTGTGTATCAATTTCATAGATTTTTCTGCTGTCTTCTAATTTAATTTGCTGATTGTTTAATTTATTTATTAGATCAACACGTTCTTTCCTCAGTGGAATATTTTTGGAAAAGTGCTTCTGTTGTTTCCTAAATTGATTACATTTTTTAATTATTCTATTCATTCTTGCATATTTTTTCATTTTGTTATGACTAACTTTATAACTATAATTATAATTCTGTTTCAGCAAGGAATCTTCAGTAAGGTCAATAGTTGTTATGGAATGAGGGTTACAATTACTATTTAACAATTCATTATATAAATGGTTTTTTTCTTTAACCTGATTACATTCTATTTGTTTTCCTAACTGGTTAACGCGACTATTAGCATGAAATAATTCATCTTCTAGGTCCCTAACTTTGCTTAAAGCCTCCTCATACAAAAGACTACAGTTGTTGAAACCATCCGTGACCACCTTCAATTGGTCGCGTTCATCAACAACATTCAGACATTGTTGATGTAGGTCTACTAGCTCCCGTTTAAGGCTTGAGTTTTTGTCAACAATTTTCTTGAACTGCTCCTCACTTTCATCATTCTCCAGTAACAATTGGTCATATTGGAGTTTCTTTGCTTCAAGTTTTTGGAGGGCCGTTCTCAATTTAAGGTCGATCTCCTGAGCAGTAGCCTTACGGGTCATCACAGGCATGGTTTCAGGATTAGTTACTGAAAGTAGAATAGAGAAACGGTGAGAAAAAGTAGGAGACAAATAAAATAAAGTTGGAAATGAAAGGGAAAATGAAAGATGTTAGCGTAGTTCAGTGAAGAAATTAGGTTGGGGTTGAAAACAGCTCAAGCCAATTCAGTAAGTAAGGTAGATAATATTATCAAATTTGGATGATTTTATTGCCTTACGAATTTTACTTTTCTTTATGTGGGTAGGTTGCCTAGATTTTAAAGTTATTTTTTGTTTAAATATTACAGTAGGTATAACAGCAATGCAAAAATAAAGATCATGAACCTTTTTATTCTTATATCTTTTTATCTTAAGGATCACAATGGGAATAACAAAATCTTTGCTAAGTTTCGTTTTCTATGATGTAAACAATGCGATCTAGACCCAATGCAGAGGTCTAAATCAGCGAACTATTTATGCTAAGAGGTCACGAGGATATATGTAACAGAGTTACAATAACGATTGTGTGCTATTATAAAGTAAAAGTAAACAAATACTCCCCGTTTTATTCCGCAGTACGAACGTCAGCTGTTGGTTTTAGGTTACCGGTACCGGTGTGTAACAAACACTGTGTATTACTCTTTCTATGAACAGGAAAACAATAATCCTGAGTATTTATGCAATTAAATTACGTTTACACATAAAATTACACCTTAATTTTACTTAATTACTAATAATTTAAAAATAATTTTAAAATACCACCATATCGATCTCTTTACGACCAAATTCGGTCGCAACTCGCTAAGTCCCGGATTGACAGGTGTAATGTATGGAGTGACAGGGCTTGGCGACCGAATTCGGTCGTAAAGCGATCGCTATGAATGTCGAGACTGCAGCCCCTGCTTAGTTAGAATCTAGTTACCACGCTATCGCATTGGGTGTAACCCTGTAATGGTAGCGATGTTAGTGTGTAAATAAATAACTTAATCACTTTATGTAAGCTATTATTGTAGGGAATTATAAGTATTAATACATCTTTGCATAGTAATTGAGTAATTATGGGCAAATACACTATAGCTATTTGTTTCGTTCCAGAAAAAATCTGTTTACTTCTGGCTTCTCTCTGGCTGGCGGTGGGAAGAAAGAGGAACCATAGGAGCCCATCACCGCCAACCGGGCGGCAGACGCCGCACACTCTGCCGATCCTTTTCTGACCACACGAATAACATCAACTTCGTACAGCGTAAGTCCATGTGTAGCTTGTAATCATAAATATCACCTCAACTTATTCATCACTCATAAAATATGGTTTTCTTAGTGAATAACAAAATTGATTAAAATAAATGATACCTACTTACTACCTAATAGAAATGTAGGTAGGTAGTTGGAAGGGCGCTCGGCGCTCACATTATTACCTACTATGTATTAGATAAATCTTCCGTGACTAAATAATAACAGCCGCACAGGTCCCGTGGAGAGGGGCCCGTGGCTAAATAATAACAGCCGCACAGGTCGATCGGTCAGGTTAAGCTACGCTTGCCGCGGTTGGTCTGTGGATGGGTGACCATCTTTACATACCGAGACCCCTCCGTGCCTCGGAAAGCACGTTAAGCCGTTGGTCCCGGCTGTCATTCGGGGATCCTTGACAGTCGTTACGGGTAGTCAGAAGCCCGAAAGTCTGACAACCAGTCTTACCAAGGGGTGTCGTATTACCCAGTAACTGGGTTGTGGAGGTCAGATAGGCAGTCGCTCCATGTAAAATACTGGTATTCAGCTGCATCCGGTTAGACTGGAAGCCGACCCCAACATAGTTGGGAAAAGGCTAGGCAGATGATGTATTAGATAAATCTTCAGTTCTTTACAATCTACCTCAACAAGGGTGGAAGTTCTCAATTCGACAAATTTGTTTATCTTTATATTTTGAAGATTTTTTAACCGTCCCGTACTCATTTAAAGTCTATTCAACTAATGCTTCAAATTGATTTCAAGTTAAACAAATATCGATTTTATTCCAATGGGAATTAGGTTGATTTCAGAGTGACTAGCACTACTAGACTAGCAGTTATAAAAATGTTTGAAGTTCTAACGTAAACTAAACTTTATGATGTAGGAATTAAAGTTATTTTTCCATAAACTCATATTTGTTTACATTATCTGCAAATAAATCGCGAATGCAGATAATAGTTAAATTGGCCCGTACCTACTATTTGTCATACTAAGGAATCCTAGGTAAGTATTAAATTGACAAAATTTTCTTTGTTTTAGATTTCAATGGACACAGCCCGCCTTGGGGAAGCCGGAAGACAACTGCCGCCGTGCCGCGTGCACACCTGCAGGGTGGTGCAGGCGTGGTTCGCGGCACAGGATGACGTCATCCGCCTGCCATGGCCTGAATAAATACCTATATCTGCTTATATTTGTATTGTTATGTTATTACAATTTTACAGTAGGTATCTATAGTTATTAGAGTTTAATTTATGTAAATAACTTTTTATTTATCATTTAATAATAACATATTGGTTTGGCAACGATTTACGCTCCCATGTAAGTAGTTATATTTCATAACAACTGAAAGGCCGATCTTGCGTATTTCTGAGGTCAAGTTTGGGCTCTTTTAGGTCATGTCATATTCTTCGCGCTAATAAGACCCGATCGAACTTAGTTTAGTCTACAACACTTTATGCAGTACACTCAATGTCTGACACCGTGTCTGAACACTTAGACACTCGGTGTCGCAAGGTGTAGGTATTCGTTGAGTTTATAAGTGTTCACACACAGAGACACTGTGCACGGCGTATAGTGTCGTAGCCTAAACTTACCATTAGATGATACGGCACTAGTAAATAATGCACTTCAATCACCCGGGTTTCCGTACGAACCTATCCTATGTATTCAGCCATCCATTCTCAGAAACTTTCACATTAAATAGTAGCACAGTTTTACAATCCATAAGTTGTATTTTAATATTGTAATTATTTTATTTATCAAAATAAAGGTATTCACCATTGTTATATTCTTGAGCATTTTTCCATTACCTACTAATTGTTGGTTATAATTTAAGTTAGGGCCGTCACCCACTGGCGGCATGGCACGACAAGGGATTAGCGCAAATGATTTGGGATCTTATTTTATCATGGTTAGCATTCACATTTCGGGATGCCACGGCATGCCAGAACGTCCCGAAGGATGCCAAAGCAGGCTGTGACATATCAATGAAATTGTCGTGCCGTGCCGCCTGTGGGTACCGGGTCTTATACAACCCAGTCCAATTATATTAATCTAGGTAAAAGCTTACTTTTGTTTGGCGGCAGCATTTGATTTTGCTTGGCAACCATTGGTGACAGATGTAACTGTATAATTAATGTTACAAATATTAATAAAACTAATACTAATAATTGTTTTTTTTTGTTTATGTTCCTTTTCGCGTCATGTTTACCGCAAATAAACGTATTTTCTTTCTTTCTAAAAATAAAAGCGTGTAAAAAAGAAATATTATCTTCTTATTTTTAATCCATTGTATAGTTTGGTTTTATAAATTTTATTGTAGGTAGGTATATTTAATTTTAGAGTAGGTATTTGTTTTTTTTAGTTTTCAATTAGGTATATTAAATAAAAAGATTAAGATTATTTTATTCCGCATTTTATTTTGAGATTTTTTCGCGCTTTCACACGCGTTCCCGTAGTAACCTATCCTATTCCTATGTCCTTTTCTGATAGGTAGGTATGCAAAATTCCATGATGATCGGTTGTGTAGCTAAGGCGCCGAAAGCACGGGGGAGCTAGCGCCGTATAGAATCTATTATACGGGGCCCCGACGACGCCACATTTATTTACTCAAAAAAACTTTTTAGTACTTAGTTTGGTTACTATTTGTTTACTGGTAAAATTTACAACTCAAAAGTGAAAATAAAAACATTTTTGAGAAAAAAAAAACAACTGACTTCCAAAAAAGACACTACAAAGTGAAAAATAACTTTAATTTCGAAAGTCGGTATCGCTGGGTTCGCATTTTCGTTGTTCGCCACCAAGAAAGTTTTTATTTTTCACTTTTAAGTTGTAACTTTTACCAGTAAACAAATAGTAAACAAACTACTGAACCGTTTTTGATGAAATTTCTATGGGACCAACCTGAAAGTATATCCTTACAAATAAAAAAGAATTTTGCAAATCGGCTTATAAATAACGGAGTTCTGAGGTAACAAACATAAAAAAATACAGTCTGATTGAGAACCTCCTCCTTTTTTGTAGTCGGTTGAAAACGTCACTGTCCTTTTTGTAAAAGACCCCGCTCGAGTTCCCATAGAAATAGGTTCCTACGAGAACCCATGGCCTTTTCTTTCCGAAAATCCAGTTGAATGGCGTGCAATAGGAGAGACGGCATAGTCCACGGCTGGACATCGGTCTAGCAGTGGACTGCTATAGGCTGATGATGATGATGAAATAACGATAATAATAGATTAGAATTTTATTTGAAAATTCATAATCTTCGAAATCGTATCTTATTACTTAGAACTTGCATGTAAAAGCAAACTTCGGTAGGTATAGATAATTCCGTTACTAAGTTCAAACTTATTATTTTAGTAAAAAGATTGTGTCGCGGACGTAACGTTAATCTCAAACACGGCCGGCGGCAGACAAGAGACTTGATAGGTATAATTAATTGGCTAAACCTTACACAGGTTCGTGACGGGGTAAGTATCCATATTTTTTTTCAAAATTTCACGCAATTGTGTTATGGGTTTTCAGCATTAAATTTCGTAAAAATACTTAGAATATGAGAGCAAGGAACGCACGAAAACAGTTGACCGCCAGCCCGCCAGTAGGTAGGTAACAAAACCCGCAAAAGGTTATTTAAACCTGCTTGAAATTTAAAAAAAAATGTTTTTCTCACATCGGATTATACCTACCTGATGATAATTAATAAAATTGTGTAACGGTGTATACCGTACCTACCTACCTGTTTAAATGTAGGTAATATGAGTATACTAATACCTACTTAATACTTAGGTATAGGTAATAGAAACAAATAATAATATGTAAAAATGAAGGATTAAGAAGATATCATTTCAATAAAACAAATTGATTATAAGCTTTCGTATGTATTTGAGGCATTGCGCGGGCCGCCTGTTTTTATTACCATTCCATTACCTATTTCGATTCGATTCAAGTCAAAAGTATTCATTCAACCCAACTGCTACGCATTTCTTATCGCATAGTAGTAAGTACACCACGACGCGTACACGCACACACTCTCATGTACGCGCTGCAGCACGAAATATTACAAGTAAGAACAGACAAAAAGCTATACATCTCTTTCGCACGATTCTCGCTGTTGTTGCTCATAACGCGTTCAAGGTCAAAGTGGGGTAACTTGATGTGCTGGCGACTGTACACACGGCTACACATCAAGCTATAAATTTCTAGTTTAGCTGACCTCGAATTGTATAGGTTTTCCGTACAATCAGGAGTCAGCTTATACTGGCTATGTATAGCTTGATGTTGATGTGTAGCCGTGCGCGCGTGCGTACCATTCGCGTAAGGTTTCTGTGCGCCTGGTACCTTTAATGATTTTTTTTTTTACGGTTTACACGGCTTACAACTAAGTTATAGCAAAAAGTGTCGTTGCCAAAATCAAAATCAAAAGTCATTTATTCAAATTAGGCTGAGAATCAGCACTTTTCGAACGTCAAAATTACAAAAGACAGTCCCCCAAAAACGCCCGCCCTTCACCACTTCCTAGTGCTATCGCTGGGAAGAAGAAGTGGCGCAACAAACTTTCCAGCAGCACAGCTGTCTGTTCAGTTAGAATATAGTTGCATGTATACAATACTAGGAACCTATGTTCAGTAATTAACATTACAAGAAACTTAAATTATTTGCCATAAAATATGTCAGCTAGCCACGCCAATATACCAACAAATATAATAAAAACTATACGTACTCAAGTTGAAAAATAATTAATTAAAATGGAAATAAAAACTTACTACCTAAATAAAAGCCTCCAGGCATAAAGGGCGTGACAGCTTACACATTTATGCATAGCTGGGTTCTGGTCACATAGCTGTCACTTGAGTCACAGATGAAAAACTAGGACCATCGAAGTAAAATAAATAAATAAGTTAATACTAATAACAATAACCTGTCAGTAAGCTAATTCTGGAGAAAGAACATGAACATTGTCTTGAGTTAATAAGGGCGACCAACTACTCTTATCGTGTAAGTAGTCGTTGATGGAATAGTAAGCCTTTGAACAAAGGTTAGATTTTACTTGAGCTTTAAACGCCCTACCACTTTTTAACCGACTTCTAAAAAAGGAGGAGGTTCTCAATTCGGATGTTTGTTTTTTTTTACGTTTGTTCGCGTATTACTCCGTCGCTTGCCAACCGACTTGAAAAATTCTTTTTTTGTTGGAAAGGGTATACTTCCCAAATGGTCCCATAGAAATTTCATCAAAAACGGTTCAGTAGTTTGGTTTCTAAACCAAAAACGTGTACTCCTTTTTTTAATTTTACGGACGAACTATTTGACGTGGGCGCGCTTACCGGACCTTTTGAATATTGACCATTGAGCTGTTTACTTGAGTAATTTATTTTAATTATTGTCATGGTAAATTGTGTGGTTTTAAAATACCTTGATTTATAAATAAAACTTTATTAACGATGCACAGTGCAAAGTTTATCATGCAAATGTTATCTTGTGTAAGTAATTGAATACTTTCTAGCTTGTTTTACATCAATAAAGTATTTGATGAATAAATAATAATATAATATATTTATTAAAAAAATTATAAGGCATAAAAATTAGTACAGTTTTGCTTAAAGGAGAATGCCCATTTTGTTAGGAGTTTTGGGCCCCTAAAAAACTTCGCATGTCACAGTGGTTTTAACTTGGTTTCATAGACCTAAAATCACCTTTTCATATCCTGAAAACGATTTTCAATTTTTCACCCTTGTTCAAGAGAAATCTTATTTTTTCGGATGCTGAAATTGAGGTTATAAAACAAGTTTTGTTTTGTTTTAAACATATTTGAAATTAAAATAATATTGTTTAAGTATTAATATTGATATCTGAATTTAGAAAACACTACATAACTTCTTCTCTTGCTAGATATTATGCAGGTTAAGTACTTGCGCTTACAAATATCCCTTGCCGTGCCGTGCGGCAGTCAGCGTTCAGTAGGCTGTGCCCTCACCACTAGTAGGCAGTGTTGTTAAAAATAAATACTTACCTACGACTAAAGCTTTAGGTTAGAGGAGCTCATGGCTAAGTTACAACAACCACATGGATCTATCTCAAGTTAAGCTAAGCTGCTCTACGGCTGCTTACTTTAAAAAAAAAACAACAATAAATAGTAGATAAGTCATTTATTCTTCAACAAATATATGGTCTAGAAATTGCGCTGGGGCGCTTATATCATTAAAACGACCCCAGCTTAAGTACCACAATACGGTCATAGTATGAGCGCAGCACCCTACTGTACGATTTCCCACTAAGCAACTACAATAATAAGCAATGATACTCTCTAAAGAATTTGCCCTATGTTGCTCTCTACTTATCAATAAATATGTGTAATAAATCCTGCTACTCACATGTCTCGATTTTATTCTGGCCCTAACTAAATAATTGTTTTGACCTAATATTAAGGGCAAATCTTCTTCTATTAGTTCATTGCTTATTTCTACACTGTAGGTACCATTCGCCCGCACATGCTCCCCATAATAGGATCTTGCCTGTTTTAATTGGTAAGATCCTAAAGCAAATCTTCTTAATTCAATTAATGATAATCTTGGAAAGTTATTTAGATGGGGAGCACTGCTATTTATGCTTTGGAAAATCGTACGTCTTCTATTTATATGTTCCCTTTGAATAAATTCCGATAAATAATTTACTGTATTTAATCTCGACAGAGCAATATTTAGGTACTCCACAGCATCGGGTCTATCATCAATTGTAGGATGGAACTTATTCAAAAGGGAACAAGCTATTTTGAAATCAGTCATAAGGTGACTTGACGCTCTATTAAAATATTCCTGGCGAAATAGTTTAAAATCTCTTTTGATTCTCCCATTTACAACTTCTACCACCCACCGACACATTGTTACACATCTAGATTTATTAGCCTGGTGGGTGGTTAATTGATGTTCGTTTTCCGATAATGACTCAGGCATGTGAGTTTTATAATTATATCGTTCTAACTCAGGAATCACATCTCTAAATCCTCTGTCCAAAATGAATACATCACCGGGTCTAAAAAATGAGCGCATGGGACCATTTTCAGTAGTAAACAAGGCACTCATAATCGATGAGTCATTTTTTGTGGCTTCATATGGCCCCACGCACTCTAAAATATATCCATCGCAGCAAACAAATAAAAACGGTTTGACAAGATTGGCATATTTATGCAGACTATACGTTTGTTTTTGATACAAATAATTGCTGCTGCTTTGCACATAAACATATGTGCCATCACATATTACAATGGCAGGTTTAACATTTGAAGCCATGTTGGCATCCCCAAAAAAACCCTCCGGTATGATTCTATTCCGTGATGCTACATTTTGGATAGATGTGTGATTTATTCCTAAATGTCGAGAAACAAACTGTTAATTTAAACAATTTCTCACAATATTCATTTTTCTTTCCAAAGTGGATCTTGGCATTTTAAAAAGAGTTGACAGTCTTTGATTACTGTCACCTGTTCTGAGTTTTACTAAGAATATGCTGAGAGCAACAGAAGGATTTGGAAAGTGATCATATAACATAGGGTTACAACTTAGAAACTCATTAAATTGCTCTGTAGTAAGTCCCAACCAATAATGGCATAAACAAGAATCCATGGAGTTTATGTCATTGAAGTCTAACTGTCTTTCAGTAGCTTTTTCAAGTTTTGTGAAAATATCATCTACTTGAAATCCAGTAAAATGGAGCTTCTAATTCATCCCAACGATTGCTATGTAAATGATATCTGCAGATTCTTGCAGTGAAGGGAATATATACTTTATGATGTAACAACAAAACTTCTTTTATAGTGCCTGGTACTAACAAACGTTCAGTGTTCGCACAACCAAGGAACAGGCAATGTCGGGAACTTGCCGAAACCCGTTTGTACTTTAGTGAATTAATTTTTGAATGTGTTCGAGGTAATGGTTGTTCCTGAGGTGGTGGAACCGGCAGTGGTAGTGGAGGTGGTACAGGAATCACAGCATCTGCGATGTCATCGTCCATGTTATCAATCACTGGCGCAGACTCCACTGTGGGTCTGTTAACGCCACCAACGGCTTGGCTCTGTATTCCTCTCGATGCAGCCTCCCAACAAGCACGACAAACTCTATCCAAATTCACGACCTAAAAATAAGAAAATATTTTATATTTACTATTTATTTTTGTTCAATTAGTTCAATCATATGTAGTTATAATGCCACGGTTAAAACCCTTACGTGATGAGCTGGTATCCATCTTAGTAGAACGTTCCTTTGAGGACAGTCTTGACTAACCCTATGAGTTCTGCGACTTGCAATTGACATGCCACACGCAAAACATATGTTGAGGTGTCCCAGAGCAGGGGACACAAGGGATAGTGTTGTAGTTGATGATGTCCGGTTTTGTAATAATACAAAACATTCAACACACAGTATGTCGTCATCAGAGGATATCTGAAAAAATAACAAAAATAAATCAGTGATTTCCTAAATAGATAATACGTACATTTATTCATGCGCGCATTGCAATGGTCTAGATTTTCTCACACATCACCTTACACTGTTTAATTTCTGTTATAGTGGAAATACTTAAGAGAGATTTACAGTTGATGACTCCTTGATTGACTAAACACAGGCATCTTAAATGTTCGTATAAGTCTTGTAAATGACATATTATAAACTTACCGGTGTAGGTGTTACCCAGGATCTCAGAAGGTTATGCATTGGTTCATCTAATTCTTCGATTTGACGTCTACGAAGATTAGGCGCCAAACGTAGAGAGCAATTGACACATCGGCGAGAGAGAGGGCGGTTTACCCGACCTCTACCAGGTGTAAACATTGTTGAGGAGTAAAACAAGAGTCCAAGGCTCACTTAAAAACTAAAACAGAGTCAATTTCCTCACTTATCACTAAAACAAGAGTCCAAAGCTCACTTAAACTAAATAGTGTCAATGTGCTCACTTGTCACTAAAACAGGAGTCCAATATCTCAAAACAAATCACTGGAGGAACGTAAACGCTCAACTCGACAGCTTCAAATTGTAACGAACAGAAGTAAATACGGAGGAATAAATTCAACTCGACGCAAAACGAACGGCACGAAACAATGCGATTGATGCATTGATTTGACAGATAGATCTGTCTAATCTTAGTGTGACCATGTTAAATAATTTGATAATCTATTTATTAAATCGATTTGTTATAAATAATATTAATTACATAATTAAAAAGATTATAAACGCTGGTACTAACCTAAGTAGGTACTAACCACATAATAAATAAAATAAAAATCTTATATTCCAGACAGAATCCATTGATTGGTTAGTATACAAAATAAAACTTAGAACTAGTGTTAGTACTTATAGCTACCCGGAAAAATTGTTTTATCTAATTAGGTACCTGCTACCCGGAAAAATTGTTTTATCTAATTAGGTACCTACGCCCCACTCGCATGTAGGCATATCCAATGTCCCAGTATGGGGCTATCCCACCTGACCGCTATGGTTTTCAGGATGCTGTTGGGGCTGGCGCGTACTCGGTGCATGATGGAGGCGCATCGCCTGCGCATTATTGCGTGAAAACCATCAATTGCCGCCTCCGCGAACATGCTGGATGCACTACAGTAGCGCGGCAACCCCATCAACACCCTGAACGCATTATTATATTGGATAATGTCTGTGGTACTAACTTTTGTTTTTTAAAGAAACTAAATCAGATACGAATGTACCTACCGGAATATTTCAGACGGTAGGAAATACCATGAAACATAATTATGATAATATTTTTTTTAGTTTATTTACCTACTTCTTTTATTTTCTTTATTTGAGCCCGCCCATCGTCTACTTCACGCCTAATCAGTTACATGAGAGTGTTAGCTAGATTACAACGGGAGAAAAGCTATATTGTAGCCTATCTCCGGTCATTTTAGTCGGCAGATTAGTAAAATATCGATATTTTCAATCAATTGATATAGTCTGTCGTCTGGCAACATTCAGGTTAAGTTTCAATGGCGGAACTAAAATCAATAAAATAAATATTAATTATGTTTTCCAATGCTAGGGTAAAAGAAATGTTGATAAAAAAAACTTAAACATGTAAAAATACGGTTTAATTTTTGAGAAGTAAATAGTCTTGACATGGCACCAAAACTAAGGGCCCATTAGTTGTCATTCTCCTTTCTACCAAAATATACCAAGTATCTACCAATCTATTCCAAATTTCTACCAATCTATTCCAAATTTCTACCAAAATATACCAAATTTCTACCAATCTATTCCAAATTTCTACCAATCTTTTCCAATTTTCTACCAAAATATACCATATATCTACCAATCTATTCCAAATTTCTACCAATCTATTCTTAATTTCTACCAACCCTTTCCTAATTTCTACCAATCCTACCCAAAGTTCTACCAACCCTTTCCTAATTTCTACTATTCAATTCCAAATTTCTACCAATCTATTCCAAATTTCTACCAATCTATTCCTAATTTCTACCAATCTATTCCAAATTTCTACCAATCTTTTCCAAAATTCTACCAATCTATTCCTAATTTCTACCAATCCTATCCAAATTTCTACCAGCCTATTCCAAATTTCTACATATCTATTCCAAATTTCTACCAATCTTTTCCAAATTTCTACCAATCTATGCCAAATTTCTACCAATCTATTCCAAATGTCTACCAATCTATTCTAATTTTCTACCAAAATATACCATATATCTACCAATCTATTCCAAATTTCTACCAATCTATTCTTAATTTCTACCAACCCTTTCCTAATTTCTACCAAATGTCTACCAATCTATTCTAATTTTCTACCAAAATATACCATATATCTACCAATCTATTCCAAATTTCTACCAATCTATTCTTAATTTCTACCAACCCTTTCCTAATTTCTACCATTCAATTCCAAATTTCTACCAATCTATTCCAAATTTCTACCAATCTATTCCAAATTTCTACCAAAATGTACCAAATTTCTACCAATCTATTCCAAATTTCTACCAATCTATTCCAAATTTCTACCAATCTATTCCAAATTTCTACCAATCTATTCCAAATTTCTACCAAAATGTACCAAATTTCTACCAATCTATTCCAAATTTCTACCAATCTATTCCAAATTTCTACCAATCTATTCCAAATTTCTACCAATCTATTCTTAATTTCTACCAACCCTTTCCTAATTTCTACCATTCAATACCAAATTTCTACCAATCTATTCCAAATTTCTACCAATCTATTCCAAATTTCTACCAAAATATACCAAATTTCTACCAATTTATTCCAAATTTCTACCAATCTTTTCCAATTTTCTACCAAAATATACCATATATCTACCAATCTATTCCAAATTTCTACCAATCTATTCTTAATTTCTACCAACCCTTTCCTAATTTCTACCAATCCTACCCAAAGTTCTACCAACCCTTTCCTAATTTCTACTATTCAATTCCAAATTTCTACCAATCTATTCCAAATTTCTACCAATCTATTCCTAATTTCTACCAATTTATTCCAAATTTCTACCAATCTTTTCCAAAATTCTACCAATCTATTCCTAATTTCTACCAATCCTATCCAAATTTCTACCAGCCTATTCCAAATTTCTACATATCTATTCCAAATTTCTACCAATCTTTTCCAAATTTCTACCAATCTATGCCAAATTTCTACCAATCTATTCCAAATGTCTACCAATCTATTCTAATTTTCTACCAAAATATACCATATATCTACCAATCTATTCCAAATTTCTACCAATCTATTCTTAATTTCTACCAACCCTTTCCTAATTTCTACCAAATGTCTACCAATCTATTCTAATTTTCTACCAAAATATACTATCAATATATATATCTACCAATCTATTCCAAATTTCTACCAATCTATTCTTAATTTCTACCAACCCTTTCCTAATTTCTACAATTCAATTCCAAATTTCTACCAATCTATTCCAAATTTCTACCAATCTATTCCTAATTTCTACCAATCCTATCCAAATTTCTACCAGCCTGTTCCAAATTTCTACCAGCCTGTTCCAAATTTCTACCAATCTTTTCCAAATTTCTACCAATCTATTCCAAATTTCTACCAATCTATTCCAAATTTCTACCAATCTATTCCAAATTTCTACCAGCCTATTCCAAATTTCTACCAATCTATTCCAAATTTCTACCAATCTATTCCAAATTTCTACCAATCTTTTCCAAATTTCTACCAATCTATTCCAAATTTCTACCAATCTATTCCAAATTTCTACCAATCTATTCCAATTTTCTACCAATATATACCATATATCTATTCCAATTTTCTACCAATCTATTCTTAATTTCTACCAACCCTTTCCTAATTTCTACCAATCTATTTCAAATTTACACCAATCTATTCCAAATTTCTACCAGCCGATTCCAAATTTCTACCAAATTTTTAACAGCCTATTCCAAATTTCTACCAATCTATTCCAAATTTATACCAATCCGTTCCAAATTTCTACCAATCCTATCCAATTTTTTACCAAATTTCTACCAATCTATTGGTAGATATTTGATATATTTCGGTATTCCAAATTTCTACCAATCTATTCCAAATTTCTACCAATCTTTTCCAAATTTCTACCAATCTATGCCAAATTTCTACCAATCTATTCCAAATGTCTACCAATCTATTCTAATTTTCTACCAAAATATACCATATATCTACCAATCTATTCCAAATTTCTACCAATCTATTCTTAATTTCTACCAACCCTTTCCTAATTTCTACCAAATGTCTACCAATCTATTCTAATTTTCTACCAAAATATACCATATATCTACCAATCTATTCCAAATTTCTAACAATCGATTCTTAATTTCTACCAACCCTTTCCTAATTTCTACCATTCAATTCCAAATTTCTACCAATCTATTCCAAATTTCTACCAATCTATTCCAAATTTCTACCAAAATGTACCAAATTTCTACCAATCTATTCCAAATTTCTACCAATCTATTCCAAATTTCTACCAATCTATTCCAAATTTCTACCAATCTATTCCAAATTTCTACCAAAATGTACCAAATTTCTACCAATCTATTCCAAATTTCTACCAATCTATTCCAAATTTCTACCAATCTATTCCAAATTTCTACCAATCTATTCCAAATTTCTACCAATTTATTCCAAATTTCTACCAATCTTTTCCAATTTTCTACCAAAATATACCATATATCTACCAATCTATTCCAAATTTCTACCAATCTATTCTTAATTTCTACCAACCCTTTCCTAATTTCTACAATTCAATTCCAAATTTCTACCAATCTATTCCAAATTTCTACCAATCTATTCCTAATTTCTACCAATCCTATCCAAATTTCTACCAGCCTGTTCCAAATTTCTACCAGCCTGTTCCAAATTTCTACCAATCTTTTCCAAATTTCTACCAATCTATTCCAAATTTCTACCAATCTATTCCAAATTTCTACCAATCTATTCCAAATTTCTACCAGCCTATTCCAAATTTCTACCAATCTATTCCAAATTTCTACCAATCTATTCCAAATTTCTACCAATCTTTTCCAAATTTCTACCAATCTATTCCAAATTTCTACCAATCTATTCCAAATTTCTACCAATCTATTCCAATTTTCTACCAATATATACCATATATCTATTCCAATTTTCTACCAATCTATTCTTAATTTCTACCAACCCTTTCCTAATTTCTACCAATCTATTTCAAATTTACACCAATCTATTCCAAATTTCTACCAGCCGATTCCAAATTTCTACCAAATTTTTAACAGCCTATTCCAAATTTCTACCAATCTATTCCAAATTTATACCAATCCGTTCCAAATTTCTACCAATCCTATCCAATTTTTTACCAAATTTCTACCAATCTATTGGTAGATATTTGATATATTTCGGTATTCCAAATTTCTACCAATCTATTCCAAATTTCTACCAATCTATTCCAAATTTCTACCAAAATATACCAAATTTCTACCAATCTATTCCAAATTTCTACCAATCTTTTCCAATTTTCTACCAAAATATACCATATATCTACCAATCTATTCCAATTTTCTACCAATCTATTCTTAATTTCTACCAACCCTTTCCTAATTTCTACCAATCCTACCCAAAGTTCTACCAACCCTTTCCTAATTTCTACTATTCAATTCCAAATTTCTACCAATCTATTCCAAATTTCTACCAATCTATTCCTAATTTCTACCAATCTATTCCAAATTTCTACCAATCTTTTCCAAAATTCTACCAATCTATTCCTAATTTCTACCAATCCTATCCAAATTTCTACCAGCCTATTCCAAATTTCTACCAATCTATTCCAAATTTCTACCAATCTATTCCAAATGTCTACCAATCTATTCTAATTTTCTACCAAAATATACCATATATCTACCAATCTATTCCAAATTTCTACCAATCTATTCCAAATTTCTACCAGCCTATTCCAAATTTCTACCGATCTATTCCAAATTTCTACCAATCTATTCCAAATTTCTACCAATCTTTTACAAATTTCTACCAATCTATTCCAAATTTCTACCAATCTATTCCAAATTTCTACCAATCTATTCTTAATTTTTACCAACCCTTTCCTAATTTCTACCATTCAATTCCAAATTTCTACCAATCTATTCCAAATTTCTACCAATCTATTCCTAATTTCTACCAATCCTATCCAAATTTCTACCAGCCTATTCCAAATTTCTACCAATCTATTCCTAATTTCTACCAATCCTATCCAAATTTCTACCAGCCTATTCCAAATTTCTACCAATCTATTCCAAATTTCTACCAATCTATTCCAAATTTCTACCAATCTATTCCAAATTTCTACCAAAATGTACCAAATTTCTACCAATCTATTCCAAATTTCTACCAGTCTATTCCAAATTTCTACCAATCTATTCCAAATTTCTACCAAAATGTACCAAATTTCTACCAATCTATTCCAAATTTCTACCAATCTATTCCAAATTTCTACCAATCTATTCTTAATTTCTACCAACCCTTTCCTAATTTCTACCATTCAATACCAAATTTCTACCAATCTATTCCAAATTTCTACCAATCTATTCCAAATTTCTACCAATCTATTCCAAATTTCTACCAATCTATTCCAAATTTCTACCAAAATGTACCAAATTTCTACCAATCTATTCCAAATTTCTACCAATCTATTCCAAATTTCTACCAAAATGTACCAATTTTCTACCAATATATACCATATATCTACCAATCTATTCCAAATTTCTACCAATCTATTCTTAATTTCTACCAACCCTTTCCTAATTTCTACCATTCAATTCCAAATTTCTACCAATCTATTCCAAATTTCTACCAATCTATTCCTAATTTCTACCAATCCTATCCAAATTTCTACCAGCCTATTCCAAATTTCTACCAATCTATTCCAAATTTCTACCAATCTATTCCAAATTTCTACCAATCTATTCCAAATTTCTACCAAAATGTACCAAATTTCTACCAATCTATTCCAAATTTCTACCAATCTATTCCAAATTTCTACCAAAATGTACCAAATTTCTACCGATCTATTCCAAATTTCTACCAATCTATTCCAAATTTCTACCAATCGCCCCCCCCCCCCCCCGACGACGGCAAGCCGTCGCTCACCACTCATCCGCTATGAAGTACAAGTCGAGACTTAGATGGAATAGCGGATGACAAGTTGGCCGGTCAGTGGGCCCACCGAAATGAACCGGCGGGGTAAAAAAAAAAAAAAAAAAAAAAAACCACCTCTAGAGCTTACTCTGTCACCCGGTTAGGTCGACACAGCTCAAGTTAGGTCGACACAAGCTTACGTTAGGTTAGGTTAGGTTTTTTTTTTTTTTTTTTTTTTTTTTTGTTTTGGCAGGAGTGGGAAATCCTCATGGACGCCCAGACTGCCTCACTAATGAGCCAGTCTGGGCAGTGCCGGACTCTTACCGGCTAAAACCCACTCCTGCCCTTGCTCAGTGTCCCTCTGACATAATCAGAGCCCTGTTTAGACTAATTAATTGTTAACATTGTCCGTCTTTTAGTTCATATTTTTGTATGTTGTTTTGGTTCAGGTGGTTTTAACATCAACATTATGTTTATCTAATTTTTTAATAAGCTATATTACTGTTTTTTATTTCGTTTTTTGTTTGAGTATAACTAATTAATTCCTATAATATTAAACTTAATCTGTACAATACTTTCAATCAATAATTAAAATAATAAATAATAATAATAATAATTTTGATATAATTTCAATTATATTTATGTTAAAACTTTAATCTATTCTATACTTATATGCTATGGCCATTCTAATATATACTCAATATATTAAATAGACATAATATTTCCTATTCTAAATGTGTACTTACAACTATTTATTACTTTAACTACTACTTTTCTATATTTATTTACAGATACTTCTGGCGAACTGGCAGCTGCTACTCGAACCATAGGTTTAACCTCAGCGAGCTCGTCGGACCACAACGGTAAGGTGAAATTATATATATTAATTGTATTTTTGAATTCGGCTTCTAATTTGGCCAGTTTCTCATGAAACTGGCCCCAATTTGCTATTTTTGTATTTTTAGAGAATTTTTTGACTCTATTAATGTTTCTTGGTATTAGTTTCTGTTTATAGACTCTAAAATCGATACCGTTGTGGTTCTTTTTTCCGGGGACCTTTAATTCCACCTCAGCAATATGCCACCGACAGCCGCGCCAGTGCGTCCCACTTGCCGCGCACTGGGCACTCGCTGTCGAAGGCATTGTGGTCAATCCTGTCCATCCGTGCTGACAGGCAGTTATGGCACCGCGGCGCTTCCGCTGCCATGCGTGAAGGACAGTCAGCCCGCAGGTGGGGGTCACCGCAGTGGGTGCAGAGGTCGGCGGGCTGCGTGCACATTTTTCGGCTATGGCCGAAGGACAGACAGCGAGTGCACTGCACCAGTGGTGACTGATCCAGCACCCGCACCCGCTGTAGGTCGATATGCACGCGACCCGCTGTCGTTAGCCTCTGCCACACAGTAGGGGACACCTGCAGGACGACGTGGCAGGTGTGGGGGTTCCTCGTCCTTCGACGGTACTTCACCCCCAACCTCACATCATCCGCAGGAATGTCCCCGACCAGGTGGGTGTTTTGCTGCCTCAAGGATTGGAGGATCTCGGCATCCGTGTGGCAGGAGAGGACGTCCCTGATGATAACAAGTGGGTCCTTGTTTTTGGCCTCTTCTACCACAAGATTGCCCGTCCTCCTAATCCTCTCGGTGACCCTCACCATCTCCTCCTTAGTCTTGAACCCGACCACTACCTTCTGGTCCCTCGCTTTGCGCAGCCGTTCCACCCTAGTGCCCTCATTCCTGGCGTCGACCGCCGTCCTGAGCTTCGCGAGAACCTCTTCACCGGTGTCTGTATCATTCACAGATGATACAATAACCGAGTGAAGAGGCTCCCGGATGTTCTGCTTCGGGCCGGCGGCGATCTCCGCGAATGAGGGGCCTTGGCCTGCAACATAGCGTGGGACCAGCTGGAGTTGCTCCGACAGAGCCCGTGTGTGCTGTTTGCACTCCTCCAACGCCTGATTGTGCTGTTGGAGGTTCGCCATCAGCTGCTTCACGAGCTCTGTCGGTGCTTCCGTGGACGGGTTCAGTGGCGCGGGTGTCGGTGCGACTGTAGGCACGACTGCCGGCTCGACTGCGGGTGCGACCGCAGGTGCTGGCACTATGGGAGCCTTGCTCCGCTCCGCTTCCTTCACCAGCTCGTAGAGCCGGTTTATCGCGTCGAGGACCCCAGTCTTTATTTCCGTTTTGAGGTTCCGAGAGTTGCCCAAATGAAGCTTAGCTTTATTTAGGCAAGCTCTCGCCTCCGCGGTGAGACTGGGGTACCTCGACTCCGGTCTGGTTCCCTCGGCCTCCGGACTTTTTGGGACATTTGGTGTGGTGACGCGCTTTGGTATGGCCAGGGACTTGGCCTGGGGCTCAGATCTCCCGGCCTCCCACTCCCCAATGCTTCGCCTCACACTGGGAAGCGAGGGTCTGACCTCCTCTGTTGAGCGCGGTGAGCCACTGGAGCCTGGCGAGCTCGCGGCTTTCTTGGCCGGAGTGCGGAACATTGCAGTGGCTTTTGTGAAGGTAAGGTTCATAGGTTGGTCAGAGGGCACTGGCGATTTTGCTGTGTCCCTGTAAAGGGGGGAACACAGAAAATAAATGCAAATTTTAATATCACAGTACAAATTTAAAATCACAATACAATTAAAAATGAATCAAGATAAATTAAATTAATAAATTCCAATAAAATATAAAATTAAATGTAGCTGTATCCCTGTAAAGGGGGGATCAACAAAGTAAAATAATAATAAGATTACAGATAAAACGAATAAATAATTAAAATGATAAAATAAGACGTCAGGATAGTTAAAATTGATAAATTTTCGTCAGTTACTTTCTCCACACTACTGAACTATTACTGAATCCCTGTAAAGAGGGGATCAGCAAAAGTTGTATTTGTAGAAAGTCAAAAGAGTCCTGTAAACAGGAGTTGGAAAGTAAAGACGTCAGTAAAACTCCCTCTATGGCACAAACTATCTCAAAAACGATTATTTTTATAATTTAACAATTGGTTTGATACAAAAGAAGCTAGAAGAGCTAAATTTAGAAAAAATATTTTTTGCCGAAAACCCCACGTCTACCTTCCTATAGACCAGAGGGCGGGTGGGTGGGCAAAATTTTATGTGAGCTAGGCGCACGTGTGAGGTGTCAAAAGACGCGTCTCCGCGCGGGCTAGCTGACTATGGCGTTTCTGGATGAAGTCCAGAAGAAAAATCGGGAATTTTCCTGGAAAAACTGAATTTACGACCAAAATGTATGTAAAAACCTGGACTAACACTACCAAAACGGGACTCTGGCACGCGGAACGCGCACGGGAGCACAGGTAAGGCAGGTAAGTATCAATTAAAATTACAGGAACGGGAATTTAGATGAAAATTTTGAAGAAAATTTTAAAAATAGTGTTTTTTAAAGGAGTTTTATTGAAATTTTTACAAGTCAAAAAACGAAAATGGGTTTTTCGCGAAAATTGTCAATTATCCCTAGTGGGAACGTTTCAGGGACCTCAAAAAATATTAAATTTGCTGAAAACAGCTTGTAAATGCGTCACCGGGAAGCAAAGTTATATAGATTTGATCAAAATCAGGACTCCCTAAGGTGGATTTCGTCAATTTGTATTATGTATGAAATGCAAAAATTTCTGGAATTTTAGATGTTGTATGTGGGCTAGGCGCACGGGCGAGGCGTCAAAAGACGCGTCTCCGCGCGGGCTAGCTGACTATGGCGTTTCTGGATGAAGTCCAGAAGAAAAATCGGGAATTTTCCTGGAAAAACTGAATTTACGACCAAAATGTATGTAAAAACCTGGACTAACACTACCAAAACGGGACTCTGGCACGCGGAACGCGCACGGGAGCACAGGTAAGGCAGGTAAGTATCAATTAAAATTACAGGAACGGGAATTTAGATGAAAATTTTGAAGAAAATTTTAAAAATAGTGTTTTTTAAAGGAGTTTTATTGAAATTTTTACAAGTCAAAAAACGAAAATGGGTTTTTCGCGAAAATTGTCAATTATCCCTAGTGGGAACGTTTCAGGGACCTCAAAAAATATTAAATTTGCTGAAAACAGCTTGTAAATGCGTCACCGGGAAGCAAAGTTATATAGATTTGATCAAAATCAGGACTCCCTAAGGTGGATTTCGTCAATTTGTATTATGTATGAAATGCAAAAATTTCTGGAATTTTAGATGTTGTATGTGGGCTAGGCGCACGGGCGAGGCGTCAAAAGACGCGTCTCCGCGCGGGCTAGCTGACTATGGCGTTTCTGGATGAAGTCCAGAAGAAAAATCGGGAATTTTCCTGGAAAAACTGAATTTACGACCAAAATGTATGTAAAAACCTGGACTAACACTACCAAAACGGGACTCTGGCACGCGGAACGCGCACGGGAGCACAGGTAAGGCAGGTAAGTATCAATTAAAATTACAGGAACGGGAATTTAGATGAAAATTTTGAAGAAAATTTTAAAAATAGTGTTTTTTAAAGGAGTTTTATTGAAATTTTTACAAGTCAAAAAACGAAAATGGGTTTTTCGCGAAAATTGTCAATTATCCCTAGTGGGAACGTTTCAGGGACCTCAAAAAATATTAAATTTGCTGAAAACAGCTTGTAAATGCGTCACCGGGAAGCAAAGTTATATAGATTTGATCAAAATCAGGACTCCCTAAGGTGGATTTCGTCAATTTGTATTATGTATGAAATGCAAAAATTTCTGGAATTTTAGATGTTGTATGTGGGCTAGGCGCACGGGCGAGGCGTCAAAAGACGCGTCTCCGCGCGGGCTAGCTGACTATGGCGTTTCTGGATGAAGTCCAGAAGAAAAATCGGGAATTTTCCTGGAAAAACTGAATTTACGACCAAAATGTATGTAAAAACCTGGACTAACACTACCAAAACGGGACTCTGGCACGCGGAACGCGCACGGGAGCACAGGTAAGGCAGGTAAGTATCAATTAAAATTACAGGAACGGGAATTTAGATGAAAATTTTGAAGAAAATTTTAAAAATAGTGTTTTTTAAAGGAGTTTTATTGAAATTTTTACAAGTCAAAAAACGAAAATGGGTTTTTCGCGAAAATTGTCAATTATCCCTAGTGGGAACGTTTCAGGGACCTCAAAAAATATTAAATTTGCTGAAAACAGCTTGTAAATGCGTCACCGGGAAGCAAAGTTATATAGATTTGATCAAAATCAGGACTCCCTAAGGTGGATTTCGTCAATTTGTATTATGTATGAAATGCAAAAATTTCTGGAATTTTAGATGTTGTATGTGGGCTAGGCGCACGGGCGAGGCGTCAAAAGACGCGTCTCCGCGCGGGCTAGCTGACTATGGCGTTTCTGGATGAAGTCCAGAAGAAAAATCGGGAATTTTCCTGGAAAAACTGAATTTACGACCAAAATGTATGTAAAAACCTGGACTAACACTACCAAAACGGGACTCTGGCACGCGGAACGCGCACGGGAGCACAGGTAAGGCAGGTAAGTATCAATTAAAATTACAGGAACGGGAATTTAGATGAAAATTTTGAAGAAAATTTTAAAAATAGTGTTTTTTAAAGGAGTTTTATTGAAATTTTTACAAGTCAAAAAACGAAAATGGGTTTTTCGCGAAAATTGTCAATTATCCCTAGTGGGAACGTTTCAGGGACCTCAAAAAATATTAAATTTGCTGAAAACAGCTTGTAAATGCGTCACCGGGAAGCAAAGTTATATAGATTTGATCAAAATCAGGACTCCCTAAGGTGGATTTCGTCAATTTGTATTATGTATGAAATGCAAAAATTTCTGGAATTTTAGATGTTGTATGTGGGCTAGGCGCACGGGCGAGGCGTCAAAAGACGCGTCTCCGCGCGGGCTAGCTGACTATGGCGTTTCTGGATGAAGTCCAGAAGAAAAATCGGGAATTTTCCTGGAAAAACTGAATTTACGACCAAAATGTATGTAAAAACCTGGACTAACACTACCAAAACGGGACTCTGGCACGCGGAACGCGCACGGGAGCACAGGTAAGGCAGGTAAGTATCAATTAAAATTACAGGAACGGGAATTTAGATGAAAATTTTGAAGAAAATTTTAAAAATAGTGTTTTTTAAAGGAGTTTTATTGAAATTTTTACAAGTCAAAAAACGAAAATGGGTTTTTCGCGAAAATTGTCAATTATCCCTAGTGGGAACGTTTCAGGGACCTCAAAAAATATTAAATTTGCTGAAAACAGCTTGTAAATGCGTCACCGGGAAGCAAAGTTATATAGATTTGATCAAAATCAGGACTCCCTAAGGTGGATTTCGTCAATTTGTATTATGTATGAAATGCAAAAATTTCTGGAATTTTAGATGTTGTATGTGGGCTAGGCGCACGGGCGAGGCGTCAAAAGACGCGTCTCCGCGCGGGCTAGCTGACTATGGCGTTTCTGGATGAAGTCCAGAAGAAAAATCGGGAATTTTCCTGGAAAAACTGAATTTACGACCAAAATGTATGTAAAAACCTGGACTAACACTACCAAAACGGGACTCTGGCACGCGGAACGCGCACGGGAGCACAGGTAAGGCAGGTAAGTATCAATTAAAATTACAGGAACGGGAATTTAGATGAAAATTTTGAAGAAAATTTTAAAAATAGTGTTTTTTAAAGGAGTTTTATTGAAATTTTTACAAGTCAAAAAACGAAAATGGGTTTTTCGCGAAAATTGTCAATTATCCCTAGTGGGAACGTTTCAGGGACCTCAAAAAATATTAAATTTGCTGAAAACAGCTTGTAAATGCGTCACCGGGAAGCAAAGTTATATAGATTTGATCAAAATCAGGACTCCCTAAGGTGGATTTCGTCAATTTGTATTATGTATGAAATGCAAAAATTTCTGGAATTTTAGATGTTGTATGTGGGCTAGGCGCACGGGCGAGGCGTCAAAAGACGCGTCTCCGCGCGGGCTAGCTGACTATGGCGTTTCTGGATGAAGTCCAGAAGAAAAATCGGGAATTTTCCTGGAAAAACTGAATTTACGACCAAAATGTATGTAAAAACCTGGACTAACACTACCAAAACGGGACTCTGGCACGCGGAACGCGCACGGGAGCACAGGTAAGGCAGGTAAGTATCAATTAAAATTACAGGAACGGGAATTTAGATGAAAATTTTGAAGAAAATTTTAAAAATAGTGTTTTTTAAAGGAGTTTTATTGAAATTTTTACAAGTCAAAAAACGAAAATGGGTTTTTCGCGAAAATTGTCAATTATCCCTAGTGGGAACGTTTCAGGGACCTCAAAAAATATTAAATTTGCTGAAAACAGCTTGTAAATGCGTCACCGGGAAGCAAAGTTATATAGATTTGATCAAAATCAGGACTCCCTAAGGTGGATTTCGTCAATTTGTATTATGTATGAAATGCAAAAATTTCTGGAATTTTAGATGTTGTATGTGGGCTAGGCGCACGGGCGAGGCGTCAAAAGACGCGTCTCCGCGCGGGCTAGCTGACTATGGCGTTTCTGGATGAAGTCCAGAAGAAAAATCGGGAATTTTCCTGGAAAAACTGAATTTACGACCAAAATGTATGTAAAAACCTGGACTAACACTACCAAAACGGGACTCTGGCACGCGGAACGCGCACGGGAGCACAGGTAAGGCAGGTAAGTATCAATTAAAATTACAGGAACGGGAATTTAGATGAAAATTTTGAAGAAAATTTTAAAAATAGTGTTTTTTAAAGGAGTTTTATTGAAATTTTTACAAGTCAAAAAACGAAAATGGGTTTTTCGCGAAAATTGTCAATTATCCCTAGTGGGAACGTTTCAGGGACCTCAAAAAATATTAAATTTGCTGAAAACAGCTTGTAAATGCGTCACCGGGAAGCAAAGTTATATAGATTTGATCAAAATCAGGACTCCCTAAGGTGGATTTCGTCAATTTGTATTATGTATGAAATGCAAAAATTTCTGGAATTTTAGATGTTGTATGTGGGCTAGGCGCACGGGCGAGGCGTCAAAAGACGCGTCTCCGCGCGGGCTAGCTGACTATGGCGTTTCTGGATGAAGTCCAGAAGAAAAATCGGGAATTTTCCTGGAAAAACTGAATTTACGACCAAAATGTATGTAAAAACCTGGACTAACACTACCAAAACGGGACTCTGGCACGCGGAACGCGCACGGGAGCACAGGTAAGGCAGGTAAGTATCAATTAAAATTACAGGAACGGGAATTTAGATGAAAATTTTGAAGAAAATTTTAAAAATAGTGTTTTTTAAAGGAGTTTTATTGAAATTTTTACAAGTCAAAAAACGAAAATGGGTTTTTCGCGAAAATTGTCAATTATCCCTAGTGGGAACGTTTCAGGGACCTCAAAAAATATTAAATTTGCTGAAAACAGCTTGTAAATGCGTCACCGGGAAGCAAAGTTATATAGATTTGATCAAAATCAGGACTCCCTAAGGTGGATTTCGTCAATTTGTATTATGTATGAAATGCAAAAATTTCTGGAATTTTAGATGTTGTATGTGGGCTAGGCGCACGGGCGAGGCGTCAAAAGACGCGTCTCCGCGCGGGCTAGCTGACTATGGCGTTTCTGGATGAAGTCCAGAAGAAAAATCGGGAATTTTCCTGGAAAAACTGAATTTACGACCAAAATGTATGTAAAAACCTGGACTAACACTACCAAAACGGGACTCTGGCACGCGGAACGCGCACGGGAGCACAGGTAAGGCAGGTAAGTATCAATTAAAATTACAGGAACGGGAATTTAGATGAAAATTTTGAAGAAAATTTTAAAAATAGTGTTTTTTAAAGGAGTTTTATTGAAATTTTTACAAGTCAAAAAACGAAAATGGGTTTTTCGCGAAAATTGTCAATTATCCCTAGTGGGAACGTTTCAGGGACCTCAAAAAATATTAAATTTGCTGAAAACAGCTTGTAAATGCGTCACCGGGAAGCAAAGTTATATAGATTTGATCAAAATCAGGACTCCCTAAGGTGGATTTCGTCAATTTGTATTATGTATGAAATGCAAAAATTTCTGGAATTTTAGATGTTGTATGTGGGCTAGGCGCACGGGCGAGGCGTCAAAAGACGCGTCTCCGCGCGGGCTAGCTGACTATGGCGTTTCTGGATGAAGTCCAGAAGAAAAATCGGGAATTTTCCTGGAAAAACTGAATTTACGACCAAAATGTATGTAAAAACCTGGACTAACACTACCAAAACGGGACTCTGGCACGCGGAACGCGCACGGGAGCACAGGTAAGGCAGGTAAGTATCAATTAAAATTACAGGAACGGGAATTTAGATGAAAATTTTGAAGAAAATTTTAAAAATAGTGTTTTTTAAAGGAGTTTTATTGAAATTTTTACAAGTCAAAAAACGAAAATGGGTTTTTCGCGAAAATTGTCAATTATCCCTAGTGGGAACGTTTCAGGGACCTCAAAAAATATTAAATTTGCTGAAAACAGCTTGTAAATGCGTCACCGGGAAGCAAAGTTATATAGATTTGATCAAAATCAGGACTCCCTAAGGTGGATTTCGTCAATTTGTATTATGTATGAAATGCAAAAATTTCTGGAATTTTAGATGTTGTATGTGGGCTAGGCGCACGGGCGAGGCGTCAAAAGACGCGTCTCCGCGCGGGCTAGCTGACTATGGCGTTTCTGGATGAAGTCCAGAAGAAAAATCGGGAATTTTCCTGGAAAAACTGAATTTACGACCAAAATGTATGTAAAAACCTGGACTAACACTACCAAAACGGGACTCTGGCACGCGGAACGCGCACGGGAGCACAGGTAAGGCAGGTAAGTATCAATTAAAATTACAGGAACGGGAATTTAGATGAAAATTTTGAAGAAAATTTTAAAAATAGTGTTTTTTAAAGGAGTTTTATTGAAATTTTTACAAGTCAAAAAACGAAAATGGGTTTTTCGCGAAAATTGTCAATTATCCCTAGTGGGAACGTTTCAGGGACCTCAAAAAATATTAAATTTGCTGAAAACAGCTTGTAAATGCGTCACCGGGAAGCAAAGTTATATAGATTTGATCAAAATCAGGACTCCCTAAGGTGGATTTCGTCAATTTGTATTATGTATGAAATGCAAAAATTTCTGGAATTTTAGATGTTGTATGTGGGCTAGGCGCACGGGCGAGGCGTCAAAAGACGCGTCTCCGCGCGGGCTAGCTGACTATGGCGTTTCTGGATGAAGTCCAGAAGAAAAATCGGGAATTTTCCTGGAAAAACTGAATTTACGACCAAAATGTATGTAAAAACCTGGACTAACACTACCAAAACGGGACTCTGGCACGCGGAACGCGCACGGGAGCACAGGTAAGGCAGGTAAGTATCAATTAAAATTACAGGAACGGGAATTTAGATGAAAATTTTGAAGAAAATTTTAAAAATAGTGTTTTTTAAAGGAGTTTTATTGAAATTTTTACAAGTCAAAAAACGAAAATGGGTTTTTCGCGAAAATTGTCAATTATCCCTAGTGGGAACGTTTCAGGGACCTCAAAAAATATTAAATTTGCTGAAAACAGCTTGTAAATGCGTCACCGGGAAGCAAAGTTATATAGATTTGATCAAAATCAGGACTCCCTAAGGTGGATTTCGTCAATTTGTATTATGTATGAAATGCAAAAATTTCTGGAATTTTAGATGTTGTATGTGGGCTAGGCGCACGGGCGAGGCGTCAAAAGACGCGTCTCCGCGCGGGCTAGCTGACTATGGCGTTTCTGGATGAAGTCCAGAAGAAAAATCGGGAATTTTCCTGGAAAAACTGAATTTACGACCAAAATGTATGTAAAAACCTGGACTAACACTACCAAAACGGGACTCTGGCACGCGGAACGCGCACGGGAGCACAGGTAAGGCAGGTAAGTATCAATTAAAATTACAGGAACGGGAATTTAGATGAAAATTTTGAAGAAAATTTTAAAAATAGTGTTTTTTAAAGGAGTTTTATTGAAATTTTTACAAGTCAAAAAACGAAAATGGGTTTTTCGCGAAAATTGTCAATTATCCCTAGTGGGAACGTTTCAGGGACCTCAAAAAATATTAAATTTGCTGAAAACAGCTTGTAAATGCGTCACCGGGAAGCAAAGTTATATAGATTTGATCAAAATCAGGACTCCCTAAGGTGGATTTCGTCAATTTGTATTATGTATGAAATGCAAAAATTTCTGGAATTTTAGATGTTGTATGTGGGCTAGGCGCACGGGCGAGGCGTCAAAAGACGCGTCTCCGCGCGGGCTAGCTGACTATGGCGTTTCTGGATGAAGTCCAGAAGAAAAATCGGGAATTTTCCTGGAAAAACTGAATTTACGACCAAAATGTATGTAAAAACCTGGACTAACACTACCAAAACGGGACTCTGGCACGCGGAACGCGCACGGGAGCACAGGTAAGGCAGGTAAGTATCAATTAAAATTACAGGAACGGGAATTTAGATGAAAATTTTGAAGAAAATTTTAAAAATAGTGTTTTTTAAAGGAGTTTTATTGAAATTTTTACAAGTCAAAAAACGAAAATGGGTTTTTCGCGAAAATTGTCAATTATCCCTAGTGGGAACGTTTCAGGGACCTCAAAAAATATTAAATTTGCTGAAAACAGCTTGTAAATGCGTCACCGGGAAGCAAAGTTATATAGATTTGATCAAAATCAGGACTCCCTAAGGTGGATTTCGTCAATTTGTATTATGTATGAAATGCAAAAATTTCTGGAATTTTAGATGTTGTATGTGGGCTAGGCGCACGGGCGAGGCGTCAAAAGACGCGTCTCCGCGCGGGCTAGCTGACTATGGCGTTTCTGGATGAAGTCCAGAAGAAAAATCGGGAATTTTCCTGGAAAAACTGAATTTACGACCAAAATGTATGTAAAAACCTGGACTAACACTACCAAAACGGGACTCTGGCACGCGGAACGCGCACGGGAGCACAGGTAAGGCAGGTAAGTATCAATTAAAATTACAGGAACGGGAATTTAGATGAAAATTTTGAAGAAAATTTTAAAAATAGTGTTTTTTAAAGGAGTTTTATTGAAATTTTTACAAGTCAAAAAACGAAAATGGGTTTTTCGCGAAAATTGTCAATTATCCCTAGTGGGAACGTTTCAGGGACCTCAAAAAATATTAAATTTGCTGAAAACAGCTTGTAAATGCGTCACCGGGAAGCAAAGTTATATAGATTTGATCAAAATCAGGACTCCCTAAGGTGGATTTCGTCAATTTGTATTATGTATGAAATGCAAAAATTTCTGGAATTTTAGATGTTGTATGTGGGCTAGGCGCACGGGCGAGGCGTCAAAAGACGCGTCTCCGCGCGGGCTAGCTGACTATGGCGTTTCTGGATGAAGTCCAGAAGAAAAATCGGGAATTTTCCTGGAAAAACTGAATTTACGACCAAAATGTATGTAAAAACCTGGACTAACACTACCAAAACGGGACTCTGGCACGCGGAACGCGCACGGGAGCACAGGTAAGGCAGGTAAGTATCAATTAAAATTACAGGAACGGGAATTTAGATGAAAATTTTGAAGAAAATTTTAAAAATAGTGTTTTTTAAAGGAGTTTTATTGAAATTTTTACAAGTCAAAAAACGAAAATGGGTTTTTCGCGAAAATTGTCAATTATCCCTAGTGGGAACGTTTCAGGGACCTCAAAAAATATTAAATTTGCTGAAAACAGCTTGTAAATGCGTCACCGGGAAGCAAAGTTATATAGATTTGATCAAAATCAGGACTCCCTAAGGTGGATTTCGTCAATTTGTATTATGTATGAAATGCAAAAATTTCTGGAATTTTAGATGTTGTATGTGGGCTAGGCGCACGGGCGAGGCGTCAAAAGACGCGTCTCCGCGCGGGCTAGCTGACTATGGCGTTTCTGGATGAAGTCCAGAAGAAAAATCGGGAATTTTCCTGGAAAAACTGAATTTACGACCAAAATGTATGTAAAAACCTGGACTAACACTACCAAAACGGGACTCTGGCACGCGGAACGCGCACGGGAGCACAGGTAAGGCAGGTAAGTATCAATTAAAATTACAGGAACGGGAATTTAGATGAAAATTTTGAAGAAAATTTTAAAAATAGTGTTTTTTAAAGGAGTTTTATTGAAATTTTTACAAGTCAAAAAACGAAAATGGGTTTTTCGCGAAAATTGTCAATTATCCCTAGTGGGAACGTTTCAGGGACCTCAAAAAATATTAAATTTGCTGAAAACAGCTTGTAAATGCGTCACCGGGAAGCAAAGTTATATAGATTTGATCAAAATCAGGACTCCCTAAGGTGGATTTCGTCAATTTGTATTATGTATGAAATGCAAAAATTTCTGGAATTTTAGATGTTGTATGTGGGCTAGGCGCACGGGCGAGGCGTCAAAAGACGCGTCTCCGCGCGGGCTAGCTGACTATGGCGTTTCTGGATGAAGTCCAGAAGAAAAATCGGGAATTTTCCTGGAAAAACTGAATTTACGACCAAAATGTATGTAAAAACCTGGACTAACACTACCAAAACGGGACTCTGGCACGCGGAACGCGCACGGGAGCACAGGTAAGGCAGGTAAGTATCAATTAAAATTACAGGAACGGGAATTTAGATGAAAATTTTGAAGAAAATTTTAAAAATAGTGTTTTTTAAAGGAGTTTTATTGAAATTTTTACAAGTCAAAAAACGAAAATGGGTTTTTCGCGAAAATTGTCAATTATCCCTAGTGGGAACGTTTCAGGGACCTCAAAAAATATTAAATTTGCTGAAAACAGCTTGTAAATGCGTCACCGGGAAGCAAAGTTATATAGATTTGATCAAAATCAGGACTCCCTAAGGTGGATTTCGTCAATTTGTATTATGTATGAAATGCAAAAATTTCTGGAATTTTAGATGTTGTATGTGGGCTAGGCGCACGGGCGAGGCGTCAAAAGACGCGTCTCCGCGCGGGCTAGCTGACTATGGCGTTTCTGGATGAAGTCCAGAAGAAAAATCGGGAATTTTCCTGGAAAAACTGAATTTACGACCAAAATGTATGTAAAAACCTGGACTAACACTACCAAAACGGGACTCTGGCACGCGGAACGCGCACGGGAGCACAGGTAAGGCAGGTAAGTATCAATTAAAATTACAGGAACGGGAATTTAGATGAAAATTTTGAAGAAAATTTTAAAAATAGTGTTTTTTAAAGGAGTTTTATTGAAATTTTTACAAGTCAAAAAACGAAAATGGGTTTTTCGCGAAAATTGTCAATTATCCCTAGTGGGAACGTTTCAGGGACCTCAAAAAATATTAAATTTGCTGAAAACAGCTTGTAAATGCGTCACCGGGAAGCAAAGTTATATAGATTTGATCAAAATCAGGACTCCCTAAGGTGGATTTCGTCAATTTGTATTATGTATGAAATGCAAAAATTTCTGGAATTTTAGATGTTGTATGTGGGCTAGGCGCACGGGCGAGGCGTCAAAAGACGCGTCTCCGCGCGGGCTAGCTGACTATGGCGTTTCTGGATGAAGTCCAGAAGAAAAATCGGGAATTTTCCTGGAAAAACTGAATTTACGACCAAAATGTATGTAAAAACCTGGACTAACACTACCAAAACGGGACTCTGGCACGCGGAACGCGCACGGGAGCACAGGTAAGGCAGGTAAGTATCAATTAAAATTACAGGAACGGGAATTTAGATGAAAATTTTGAAGAAAATTTTAAAAATAGTGTTTTTTAAAGGAGTTTTATTGAAATTTTTACAAGTCAAAAAACGAAAATGGGTTTTTCGCGAAAATTGTCAATTATCCCTAGTGGGAACGTTTCAGGGACCTCAAAAAATATTAAATTTGCTGAAAACAGCTTGTAAATGCGTCACCGGGAAGCAAAGTTATATAGATTTGATCAAAATCAGGACTCCCTAAGGTGGATTTCGTCAATTTGTATTATGTATGAAATGCAAAAATTTCTGGAATTTTAGATGTTGTATGTGGGCTAGGCGCACGGGCGAGGCGTCAAAAGACGCGTCTCCGCGCGGGCTAGCTGACTATGGCGTTTCTGGATGAAGTCCAGAAGAAAAATCGGGAATTTTCCTGGAAAAACTGAATTTACGACCAAAATGTATGTAAAAACCTGGACTAACACTACCAAAACGGGACTCTGGCACGCGGAACGCGCACGGGAGCACAGGTAAGGCAGGTAAGTATCAATTAAAATTACAGGAACGGGAATTTAGATGAAAATTTTGAAGAAAATTTTAAAAATAGTGTTTTTTAAAGGAGTTTTATTGAAATTTTTACAAGTCAAAAAACGAAAATGGGTTTTTCGCGAAAATTGTCAATTATCCCTAGTGGGAACGTTTCAGGGACCTCAAAAAATATTAAATTTGCTGAAAACAGCTTGTAAATGCGTCACCGGGAAGCAAAGTTATATAGATTTGATCAAAATCAGGACTCCCTAAGGTGGATTTCGTCAATTTGTATTATGTATGAAATGCAAAAATTTCTGGAATTTTAGATGTTGTATGTGGGCTAGGCGCACGGGCGAGGCGTCAAAAGACGCGTCTCCGCGCGGGCTAGCTGACTATGGCGTTTCTGGATGAAGTCCAGAAGAAAAATCGGGAATTTTCCTGGAAAAACTGAATTTACGACCAAAATGTATGTAAAAACCTGGACTAACACTACCAAAACGGGACTCTGGCACGCGGAACGCGCACGGGAGCACAGGTAAGGCAGGTAAGTATCAATTAAAATTACAGGAACGGGAATTTAGATGAAAATTTTGAAGAAAATTTTAAAAATAGTGTTTTTTAAAGGAGTTTTATTGAAATTTTTACAAGTCAAAAAACGAAAATGGGTTTTTCGCGAAAATTGTCAATTATCCCTAGTGGGAACGTTTCAGGGACCTCAAAAAATATTAAATTTGCTGAAAACAGCTTGTAAATGCGTCACCGGGAAGCAAAGTTATATAGATTTGATCAAAATCAGGACTCCCTAAGGTGGATTTCGTCAATTTGTATTATGTATGAAATGCAAAAATTTCTGGAATTTTAGATGTTGTATGTGGGCTAGGCGCACGGGCGAGGCGTCAAAAGACGCGTCTCCGCGCGGGCTAGCTGACTATGGCGTTTCTGGATGAAGTCCAGAAGAAAAATCGGGAATTTTCCTGGAAAAACTGAATTTACGACCAAAATGTATGTAAAAACCTGGACTAACACTACCAAAACGGGACTCTGGCACGCGGAACGCGCACGGGAGCACAGGTAAGGCAGGTAAGTATCAATTAAAATTACAGGAACGGGAATTTAGATGAAAATTTTGAAGAAAATTTTAAAAATAGTGTTTTTTAAAGGAGTTTTATTGAAATTTTTACAAGTCAAAAAACGAAAATGGGTTTTTCGCGAAAATTGTCAATTATCCCTAGTGGGAACGTTTCAGGGACCTCAAAAAATATTAAATTTGCTGAAAACAGCTTGTAAATGCGTCACCGGGAAGCAAAGTTATATAGATTTGATCAAAATCAGGACTCCCTAAGGTGGATTTCGTCAATTTGTATTATGTATGAAATGCAAAAATTTCTGGAATTTTAGATGTTGTATGTGGGCTAGGCGCACGGGCGAGGCGTCAAAAGACGCGTCTCCGCGCGGGCTAGCTGACTATGGCGTTTCTGGATGAAGTCCAGAAGAAAAATCGGGAATTTTCCTGGAAAAACTGAATTTACGACCAAAATGTATGTAAAAACCTGGACTAACACTACCAAAACGGGACTCTGGCACGCGGAACGCGCACGGGAGCACAGGTAAGGCAGGTAAGTATCAATTAAAATTACAGGAACGGGAATTTAGATGAAAATTTTGAAGAAAATTTTAAAAATAGTGTTTTTTAAAGGAGTTTTATTGAAATTTTTACAAGTCAAAAAACGAAAATGGGTTTTTCGCGAAAATTGTCAATTATCCCTAGTGGGAACGTTTCAGGGACCTCAAAAAATATTAAATTTGCTGAAAACAGCTTGTAAATGCGTCACCGGGAAGCAAAGTTATATAGATTTGATCAAAATCAGGACTCCCTAAGGTGGATTTCGTCAATTTGTATTATGTATGAAATGCAAAAATTTCTGGAATTTTAGATGTTGTATGTGGGCTAGGCGCACGGGCGAGGCGTCAAAAGACGCGTCTCCGCGCGGGCTAGCTGACTATGGCGTTTCTGGATGAAGTCCAGAAGAAAAATCGGGAATTTTCCTGGAAAAACTGAATTTACGACCAAAATGTATGTAAAAACCTGGACTAACACTACCAAAACGGGACTCTGGCACGCGGAACGCGCACGGGAGCACAGGTAAGGCAGGTAAGTATCAATTAAAATTACAGGAACGGGAATTTAGATGAAAATTTTGAAGAAAATTTTAAAAATAGTGTTTTTTAAAGGAGTTTTATTGAAATTTTTACAAGTCAAAAAACGAAAATGGGTTTTTCGCGAAAATTGTCAATTATCCCTAGTGGGAACGTTTCAGGGACCTCAAAAAATATTAAATTTGCTGAAAACAGCTTGTAAATGCGTCACCGGGAAGCAAAGTTATATAGATTTGATCAAAATCAGGACTCCCTAAGGTGGATTTCGTCAATTTGTATTATGTATGAAATGCAAAAATTTCTGGAATTTTAGATGTTGTATGTGGGCTAGGCGCACGGGCGAGGCGTCAAAAGACGCGTCTCCGCGCGGGCTAGCTGACTATGGCGTTTCTGGATGAAGTCCAGAAGAAAAATCGGGAATTTTCCTGGAAAAACTGAATTTACGACCAAAATGTATGTAAAAACCTGGACTAACACTACCAAAACGGGACTCTGGCACGCGGAACGCGCACGGGAGCACAGGTAAGGCAGGTAAGTATCAATTAAAATTACAGGAACGGGAATTTAGATGAAAATTTTGAAGAAAATTTTAAAAATAGTGTTTTTTAAAGGAGTTTTATTGAAATTTTTACAAGTCAAAAAACGAAAATGGGTTTTTCGCGAAAATTGTCAATTATCCCTAGTGGGAACGTTTCAGGGACCTCAAAAAATATTAAATTTGCTGAAAACAGCTTGTAAATGCGTCACCGGGAAGCAAAGTTATATAGATTTGATCAAAATCAGGACTCCCTAAGGTGGATTTCGTCAATTTGTATTATGTATGAAATGCAAAAATTTCTGGAATTTTAGATGTTGTATGTGGGCTAGGCGCACGGGCGAGGCGTCAAAAGACGCGTCTCCGCGCGGGCTAGCTGACTATGGCGTTTCTGGATGAAGTCCAGAAGAAAAATCGGGAATTTTCCTGGAAAAACTGAATTTACGACCAAAATGTATGTAAAAACCTGGACTAACACTACCAAAACGGGACTCTGGCACGCGGAACGCGCACGGGAGCACAGGTAAGGCAGGTAAGTATCAATTAAAATTACAGGAACGGGAATTTAGATGAAAATTTTGAAGAAAATTTTAAAAATAGTGTTTTTTAAAGGAGTTTTATTGAAATTTTTACAAGTCAAAAAACGAAAATGGGTTTTTCGCGAAAATTGTCAATTATCCCTAGTGGGAACGTTTCAGGGACCTCAAAAAATATTAAATTTGCTGAAAACAGCTTGTAAATGCGTCACCGGGAAGCAAAGTTATATAGATTTGATCAAAATCAGGACTCCCTAAGGTGGATTTCGTCAATTTGTATTATGTATGAAATGCAAAAATTTCTGGAATTTTAGATGTTGTATGTGGGCTAGGCGCACGGGCGAGGCGTCAAAAGACGCGTCTCCGCGCGGGCTAGCTGACTATGGCGTTTCTGGATGAAGTCCAGAAGAAAAATCGGGAATTTTCCTGGAAAAACTGAATTTACGACCAAAATGTATGTAAAAACCTGGACTAACACTACCAAAACGGGACTCTGGCACGCGGAACGCGCACGGGAGCACAGGTAAGGCAGGTAAGTATCAATTAAAATTACAGGAACGGGAATTTAGATGAAAATTTTGAAGAAAATTTTAAAAATAGTGTTTTTTAAAGGAGTTTTATTGAAATTTTTACAAGTCAAAAAACGAAAATGGGTTTTTCGCGAAAATTGTCAATTATCCCTAGTGGGAACGTTTCAGGGACCTCAAAAAATATTAAATTTGCTGAAAACAGCTTGTAAATGCGTCACCGGGAAGCAAAGTTATATAGATTTGATCAAAATCAGGACTCCCTAAGGTGGATTTCGTCAATTTGTATTATGTATGAAATGCAAAAATTTCTGGAATTTTAGATGTTGTATGTGGGCTAGGCGCACGGGCGAGGCGTCAAAAGACGCGTCTCCGCGCGGGCTAGCTGACTATGGCGTTTCTGGATGAAGTCCAGAAGAAAAATCGGGAATTTTCCTGGAAAAACTGAATTTACGACCAAAATGTATGTAAAAACCTGGACTAACACTACCAAAACGGGACTCTGGCACGCGGAACGCGCACGGGAGCACAGGTAAGGCAGGTAAGTATCAATTAAAATTACAGGAACGGGAATTTAGATGAAAATTTTGAAGAAAATTTTAAAAATAGTGTTTTTTAAAGGAGTTTTATTGAAATTTTTACAAGTCAAAAAACGAAAATGGGTTTTTCGCGAAAATTGTCAATTATCCCTAGTGGGAACGTTTCAGGGACCTCAAAAAATATTAAATTTGCTGAAAACAGCTTGTAAATGCGTCACCGGGAAGCAAAGTTATATAGATTTGATCAAAATCAGGACTCCCTAAGGTGGATTTCGTCAATTTGTATTATGTATGAAATGCAAAAATTTCTGGAATTTTAGATGTTGTATGTGGGCTAGGCGCACGGGCGAGGCGTCAAAAGACGCGTCTCCGCGCGGGCTAGCTGACTATGGCGTTTCTGGATGAAGTCCAGAAGAAAAATCGGGAATTTTCCTGGAAAAACTGAATTTACGACCAAAATGTATGTAAAAACCTGGACTAACACTACCAAAACGGGACTCTGGCACGCGGAACGCGCACGGGAGCACAGGTAAGGCAGGTAAGTATCAATTAAAATTACAGGAACGGGAATTTAGATGAAAATTTTGAAGAAAATTTTAAAAATAGTGTTTTTTAAAGGAGTTTTATTGAAATTTTTACAAGTCAAAAAACGAAAATGGGTTTTTCGCGAAAATTGTCAATTATCCCTAGTGGGAACGTTTCAGGGACCTCAAAAAATATTAAATTTGCTGAAAACAGCTTGTAAATGCGTCACCGGGAAGCAAAGTTATATAGATTTGATCAAAATCAGGACTCCCTAAGGTGGATTTCGTCAATTTGTATTATGTATGAAATGCAAAAATTTCTGGAATTTTAGATGTTGTATGTGGGCTAGGCGCACGGGCGAGGCGTCAAAAGACGCGTCTCCGCGCGGGCTAGCTGACTATGGCGTTTCTGGATGAAGTCCAGAAGAAAAATCGGGAATTTTCCTGGAAAAACTGAATTTACGACCAAAATGTATGTAAAAACCTGGACTAACACTACCAAAACGGGACTCTGGCACGCGGAACGCGCACGGGAGCACAGGTAAGGCAGGTAAGTATCAATTAAAATTACAGGAACGGGAATTTAGATGAAAATTTTGAAGAAAATTTTAAAAATAGTGTTTTTTAAAGGAGTTTTATTGAAATTTTTACAAGTCAAAAAACGAAAATGGGTTTTTCGCGAAAATTGTCAATTATCCCTAGTGGGAACGTTTCAGGGACCTCAAAAAATATTAAATTTGCTGAAAACAGCTTGTAAATGCGTCACCGGGAAGCAAAGTTATATAGATTTGATCAAAATCAGGACTCCCTAAGGTGGATTTCGTCAATTTGTATTATGTATGAAATGCAAAAATTTCTGGAATTTTAGATGTTGTATGTGGGCTAGGCGCACGGGCGAGGCGTCAAAAGACGCGTCTCCGCGCGGGCTAGCTGACTATGGCGTTTCTGGATGAAGTCCAGAAGAAAAATCGGGAATTTTCCTGGAAAAACTGAATTTACGACCAAAATGTATGTAAAAACCTGGACTAACACTACCAAAACGGGACTCTGGCACGCGGAACGCGCACGGGAGCACAGGTAAGGCAGGTAAGTATCAATTAAAATTACAGGAACGGGAATTTAGATGAAAATTTTGAAGAAAATTTTAAAAATAGTGTTTTTTAAAGGAGTTTTATTGAAATTTTTACAAGTCAAAAAACGAAAATGGGTTTTTCGCGAAAATTGTCAATTATCCCTAGTGGGAACGTTTCAGGGACCTCAAAAAATATTAAATTTGCTGAAAACAGCTTGTAAATGCGTCACCGGGAAGCAAAGTTATATAGATTTGATCAAAATCAGGACTCCCTAAGGTGGATTTCGTCAATTTGTATTATGTATGAAATGCAAAAATTTCTGGAATTTTAGATGTTGTATGTGGGCTAGGCGCACGGGCGAGGCGTCAAAAGACGCGTCTCCGCGCGGGCTAGCTGACTATGGCGTTTCTGGATGAAGTCCAGAAGAAAAATCGGGAATTTTCCTGGAAAAACTGAATTTACGACCAAAATGTATGTAAAAACCTGGACTAACACTACCAAAACGGGACTCTGGCACGCGGAACGCGCACGGGAGCACAGGTAAGGCAGGTAAGTATCAATTAAAATTACAGGAACGGGAATTTAGATGAAAATTTTGAAGAAAATTTTAAAAATAGTGTTTTTTAAAGGAGTTTTATTGAAATTTTTACAAGTCAAAAAACGAAAATGGGTTTTTCGCGAAAATTGTCAATTATCCCTAGTGGGAACGTTTCAGGGACCTCAAAAAATATTAAATTTGCTGAAAACAGCTTGTAAATGCGTCACCGGGAAGCAAAGTTATATAGATTTGATCAAAATCAGGACTCCCTAAGGTGGATTTCGTCAATTTGTATTATGTATGAAATGCAAAAATTTCTGGAATTTTAGATGTTGTATGTGGGCTAGGCGCACGGGCGAGGCGTCAAAAGACGCGTCTCCGCGCGGGCTAGCTGACTATGGCGTTTCTGGATGAAGTCCAGAAGAAAAATCGGGAATTTTCCTGGAAAAACTGAATTTACGACCAAAATGTATGTAAAAACCTGGACTAACACTACCAAAACGGGACTCTGGCACGCGGAACGCGCACGGGAGCACAGGTAAGGCAGGTAAGTATCAATTAAAATTACAGGAACGGGAATTTAGATGAAAATTTTGAAGAAAATTTTAAAAATAGTGTTTTTTAAAGGAGTTTTATTGAAATTTTTACAAGTCAAAAAACGAAAATGGGTTTTTCGCGAAAATTGTCAATTATCCCTAGTGGGAACGTTTCAGGGACCTCAAAAAATATTAAATTTGCTGAAAACAGCTTGTAAATGCGTCACCGGGAAGCAAAGTTATATAGATTTGATCAAAATCAGGACTCCCTAAGGTGGATTTCGTCAATTTGTATTATGTATGAAATGCAAAAATTTCTGGAATTTTAGATGTTGTATGTGGGCTAGGCGCACGGGCGAGGCGTCAAAAGACGCGTCTCCGCGCGGGCTAGCTGACTATGGCGTTTCTGGATGAAGTCCAGAAGAAAAATCGGGAATTTTCCTGGAAAAACTGAATTTACGACCAAAATGTATGTAAAAACCTGGACTAACACTACCAAAACGGGACTCTGGCACGCGGAACGCGCACGGGAGCACAGGTAAGGCAGGTAAGTATCAATTAAAATTACAGGAACGGGAATTTAGATGAAAATTTTGAAGAAAATTTTAAAAATAGTGTTTTTTAAAGGAGTTTTATTGAAATTTTTACAAGTCAAAAAACGAAAATGGGTTTTTCGCGAAAATTGTCAATTATCCCTAGTGGGAACGTTTCAGGGACCTCAAAAAATATTAAATTTGCTGAAAACAGCTTGTAAATGCGTCACCGGGAAGCAAAGTTATATAGATTTGATCAAAATCAGGACTCCCTAAGGTGGATTTCGTCAATTTGTATTATGTATGAAATGCAAAAATTTCTGGAATTTTAGATGTTGTATGTGGGCTAGGCGCACGGGCGAGGCGTCAAAAGACGCGTCTCCGCGCGGGCTAGCTGACTATGGCGTTTCTGGATGAAGTCCAGAAGAAAAATCGGGAATTTTCCTGGAAAAACTGAATTTACGACCAAAATGTATGTAAAAACCTGGACTAACACTACCAAAACGGGACTCTGGCACGCGGAACGCGCACGGGAGCACAGGTAAGGCAGGTAAGTATCAATTAAAATTACAGGAACGGGAATTTAGATGAAAATTTTGAAGAAAATTTTAAAAATAGTGTTTTTTAAAGGAGTTTTATTGAAATTTTTACAAGTCAAAAAACGAAAATGGGTTTTTCGCGAAAATTGTCAATTATCCCTAGTGGGAACGTTTCAGGGACCTCAAAAAATATTAAATTTGCTGAAAACAGCTTGTAAATGCGTCACCGGGAAGCAAAGTTATATAGATTTGATCAAAATCAGGACTCCCTAAGGTGGATTTCGTCAATTTGTATTATGTATGAAATGCAAAAATTTCTGGAATTTTAGATGTTGTATGTGGGCTAGGCGCACGGGCGAGGCGTCAAAAGACGCGTCTCCGCGCGGGCTAGCTGACTATGGCGTTTCTGGATGAAGTCCAGAAGAAAAATCGGGAATTTTCCTGGAAAAACTGAATTTACGACCAAAATGTATGTAAAAACCTGGACTAACACTACCAAAACGGGACTCTGGCACGCGGAACGCGCACGGGAGCACAGGTAAGGCAGGTAAGTATCAATTAAAATTACAGGAACGGGAATTTAGATGAAAATTTTGAAGAAAATTTTAAAAATAGTGTTTTTTAAAGGAGTTTTATTGAAATTTTTACAAGTCAAAAAACGAAAATGGGTTTTTCGCGAAAATTGTCAATTATCCCTAGTGGGAACGTTTCAGGGACCTCAAAAAATATTAAATTTGCTGAAAACAGCTTGTAAATGCGTCACCGGGAAGCAAAGTTATATAGATTTGATCAAAATCAGGACTCCCTAAGGTGGATTTCGTCAATTTGTATTATGTATGAAATGCAAAAATTTCTGGAATTTTAGATGTTGTATGTGGGCTAGGCGCACGGGCGAGGCGTCAAAAGACGCGTCTCCGCGCGGGCTAGCTGACTATGGCGTTTCTGGATGAAGTCCAGAAGAAAAATCGGGAATTTTCCTGGAAAAACTGAATTTACGACCAAAATGTATGTAAAAACCTGGACTAACACTACCAAAACGGGACTCTGGCACGCGGAACGCGCACGGGAGCACAGGTAAGGCAGGTAAGTATCAATTAAAATTACAGGAACGGGAATTTAGATGAAAATTTTGAAGAAAATTTTAAAAATAGTGTTTTTTAAAGGAGTTTTATTGAAATTTTTACAAGTCAAAAAACGAAAATGGGTTTTTCGCGAAAATTGTCAATTATCCCTAGTGGGAACGTTTCAGGGACCTCAAAAAATATTAAATTTGCTGAAAACAGCTTGTAAATGCGTCACCGGGAAGCAAAGTTATATAGATTTGATCAAAATCAGGACTCCCTAAGGTGGATTTCGTCAATTTGTATTATGTATGAAATGCAAAAATTTCTGGAATTTTAGATGTTGTATGTGGGCTAGGCGCACGGGCGAGGCGTCAAAAGACGCGTCTCCGCGCGGGCTAGCTGACTATGGCGTTTCTGGATGAAGTCCAGAAGAAAAATCGGGAATTTTCCTGGAAAAACTGAATTTACGACCAAAATGTATGTAAAAACCTGGACTAACACTACCAAAACGGGACTCTGGCACGCGGAACGCGCACGGGAGCACAGGTAAGGCAGGTAAGTATCAATTAAAATTACAGGAACGGGAATTTAGATGAAAATTTTGAAGAAAATTTTAAAAATAGTGTTTTTTAAAGGAGTTTTATTGAAATTTTTACAAGTCAAAAAACGAAAATGGGTTTTTCGCGAAAATTGTCAATTATCCCTAGTGGGAACGTTTCAGGGACCTCAAAAAATATTAAATTTGCTGAAAACAGCTTGTAAATGCGTCACCGGGAAGCAAAGTTATATAGATTTGATCAAAATCAGGACTCCCTAAGGTGGATTTCGTCAATTTGTATTATGTATGAAATGCAAAAATTTCTGGAATTTTAGATGTTGTATGTGGGCTAGGCGCACGGGCGAGGCGTCAAAAGACGCGTCTCCGCGCGGGCTAGCTGACTATGGCGTTTCTGGATGAAGTCCAGAAGAAAAATCGGGAATTTTCCTGGAAAAACTGAATTTACGACCAAAATGTATGTAAAAACCTGGACTAACACTACCAAAACGGGACTCTGGCACGCGGAACGCGCACGGGAGCACAGGTAAGGCAGGTAAGTATCAATTAAAATTACAGGAACGGGAATTTAGATGAAAATTTTGAAGAAAATTTTAAAAATAGTGTTTTTTAAAGGAGTTTTATTGAAATTTTTACAAGTCAAAAAACGAAAATGGGTTTTTCGCGAAAATTGTCAATTATCCCTAGTGGGAACGTTTCAGGGACCTCAAAAAATATTAAATTTGCTGAAAACAGCTTGTAAATGCGTCACCGGGAAGCAAAGTTATATAGATTTGATCAAAATCAGGACTCCCTAAGGTGGATTTCGTCAATTTGTATTATGTATGAAATGCAAAAATTTCTGGAATTTTAGATGTTGTATGTGGGCTAGGCGCACGGGCGAGGCGTCAAAAGACGCGTCTCCGCGCGGGCTAGCTGACTATGGCGTTTCTGGATGAAGTCCAGAAGAAAAATCGGGAATTTTCCTGGAAAAACTGAATTTACGACCAAAATGTATGTAAAAACCTGGACTAACACTACCAAAACGGGACTCTGGCACGCGGAACGCGCACGGGAGCACAGGTAAGGCAGGTAAGTATCAATTAAAATTACAGGAACGGGAATTTAGATGAAAATTTTGAAGAAAATTTTAAAAATAGTGTTTTTTAAAGGAGTTTTATTGAAATTTTTACAAGTCAAAAAACGAAAATGGGTTTTTCGCGAAAATTGTCAATTATCCCTAGTGGGAACGTTTCAGGGACCTCAAAAAATATTAAATTTGCTGAAAACAGCTTGTAAATGCGTCACCGGGAAGCAAAGTTATATAGATTTGATCAAAATCAGGACTCCCTAAGGTGGATTTCGTCAATTTGTATTATGTATGAAATGCAAAAATTTCTGGAATTTTAGATGTTGTATGTGGGCTAGGCGCACGGGCGAGGCGTCAAAAGACGCGTCTCCGCGCGGGCTAGCTGACTATGGCGTTTCTGGATGAAGTCCAGAAGAAAAATCGGGAATTTTCCTGGAAAAACTGAATTTACGACCAAAATGTATGTAAAAACCTGGACTAACACTACCAAAACGGGACTCTGGCACGCGGAACGCGCACGGGAGCACAGGTAAGGCAGGTAAGTATCAATTAAAATTACAGGAACGGGAATTTAGATGAAAATTTTGAAGAAAATTTTAAAAATAGTGTTTTTTAAAGGAGTTTTATTGAAATTTTTACAAGTCAAAAAACGAAAATGGGTTTTTCGCGAAAATTGTCAATTATCCCTAGTGGGAACGTTTCAGGGACCTCAAAAAATATTAAATTTGCTGAAAACAGCTTGTAAATGCGTCACCGGGAAGCAAAGTTATATAGATTTGATCAAAATCAGGACTCCCTAAGGTGGATTTCGTCAATTTGTATTATGTATGAAATGCAAAAATTTCTGGAATTTTAGATGTTGTATGTGGGCTAGGCGCACGGGCGAGGCGTCAAAAGACGCGTCTCCGCGCGGGCTAGCTGACTATGGCGTTTCTGGATGAAGTCCAGAAGAAAAATCGGGAATTTTCCTGGAAAAACTGAATTTACGACCAAAATGTATGTAAAAACCTGGACTAACACTACCAAAACGGGACTCTGGCACGCGGAACGCGCACGGGAGCACAGGTAAGGCAGGTAAGTATCAATTAAAATTACAGGAACGGGAATTTAGATGAAAATTTTGAAGAAAATTTTAAAAATAGTGTTTTTTAAAGGAGTTTTATTGAAATTTTTACAAGTCAAAAAACGAAAATGGGTTTTTCGCGAAAATTGTCAATTATCCCTAGTGGGAACGTTTCAGGGACCTCAAAAAATATTAAATTTGCTGAAAACAGCTTGTAAATGCGTCACCGGGAAGCAAAGTTATATAGATTTGATCAAAATCAGGACTCCCTAAGGTGGATTTCGTCAATTTGTATTATGTATGAAATGCAAAAATTTCTGGAATTTTAGATGTTGTATGTGGGCTAGGCGCACGGGCGAGGCGTCAAAAGACGCGTCTCCGCGCGGGCTAGCTGACTATGGCGTTTCTGGATGAAGTCCAGAAGAAAAATCGGGAATTTTCCTGGAAAAACTGAATTTACGACCAAAATGTATGTAAAAACCTGGACTAACACTACCAAAACGGGACTCTGGCACGCGGAACGCGCACGGGAGCACAGGTAAGGCAGGTAAGTATCAATTAAAATTACAGGAACGGGAATTTAGATGAAAATTTTGAAGAAAATTTTAAAAATAGTGTTTTTTAAAGGAGTTTTATTGAAATTTTTACAAGTCAAAAAACGAAAATGGGTTTTTCGCGAAAATTGTCAATTATCCCTAGTGGGAACGTTTCAGGGACCTCAAAAAATATTAAATTTGCTGAAAACAGCTTGTAAATGCGTCACCGGGAAGCAAAGTTATATAGATTTGATCAAAATCAGGACTCCCTAAGGTGGATTTCGTCAATTTGTATTATGTATGAAATGCAAAAATTTCTGGAATTTTAGATGTTGTATGTGGGCTAGGCGCACGGGCGAGGCGTCAAAAGACGCGTCTCCGCGCGGGCTAGCTGACTATGGCGTTTCTGGATGAAGTCCAGAAGAAAAATCGGGAATTTTCCTGGAAAAACTGAATTTACGACCAAAATGTATGTAAAAACCTGGACTAACACTACCAAAACGGGACTCTGGCACGCGGAACGCGCACGGGAGCACAGGTAAGGCAGGTAAGTATCAATTAAAATTACAGGAACGGGAATTTAGATGAAAATTTTGAAGAAAATTTTAAAAATAGTGTTTTTTAAAGGAGTTTTATTGAAATTTTTACAAGTCAAAAAACGAAAATGGGTTTTTCGCGAAAATTGTCAATTATCCCTAGTGGGAACGTTTCAGGGACCTCAAAAAATATTAAATTTGCTGAAAACAGCTTGTAAATGCGTCACCGGGAAGCAAAGTTATATAGATTTGATCAAAATCAGGACTCCCTAAGGTGGATTTCGTCAATTTGTATTATGTATGAAATGCAAAAATTTCTGGAATTTTAGATGTTGTATGTGGGCTAGGCGCACGGGCGAGGCGTCAAAAGACGCGTCTCCGCGCGGGCTAGCTGACTATGGCGTTTCTGGATGAAGTCCAGAAGAAAAATCGGGAATTTTCCTGGAAAAACTGAATTTACGACCAAAATGTATGTAAAAACCTGGACTAACACTACCAAAACGGGACTCTGGCACGCGGAACGCGCACGGGAGCACAGGTAAGGCAGGTAAGTATCAATTAAAATTACAGGAACGGGAATTTAGATGAAAATTTTGAAGAAAATTTTAAAAATAGTGTTTTTTAAAGGAGTTTTATTGAAATTTTTACAAGTCAAAAAACGAAAATGGGTTTTTCGCGAAAATTGTCAATTATCCCTAGTGGGAACGTTTCAGGGACCTCAAAAAATATTAAATTTGCTGAAAACAGCTTGTAAATGCGTCACCGGGAAGCAAAGTTATATAGATTTGATCAAAATCAGGACTCCCTAAGGTGGATTTCGTCAATTTGTATTATGTATGAAATGCAAAAATTTCTGGAATTTTAGATGTTGTATGTGGGCTAGGCGCACGGGCGAGGCGTCAAAAGACGCGTCTCCGCGCGGGCTAGCTGACTATGGCGTTTCTGGATGAAGTCCAGAAGAAAAATCGGGAATTTTCCTGGAAAAACTGAATTTACGACCAAAATGTATGTAAAAACCTGGACTAACACTACCAAAACGGGACTCTGGCACGCGGAACGCGCACGGGAGCACAGGTAAGGCAGGTAAGTATCAATTAAAATTACAGGAACGGGAATTTAGATGAAAATTTTGAAGAAAATTTTAAAAATAGTGTTTTTTAAAGGAGTTTTATTGAAATTTTTACAAGTCAAAAAACGAAAATGGGTTTTTCGCGAAAATTGTCAATTATCCCTAGTGGGAACGTTTCAGGGACCTCAAAAAATATTAAATTTGCTGAAAACAGCTTGTAAATGCGTCACCGGGAAGCAAAGTTATATAGATTTGATCAAAATCAGGACTCCCTTTTTTTTTTTTTTTTTTTTTTTGAGGATGGGAA